>JBAIZL010000004.1:255072272-256414772 GCA_036971475.1 Prosapia bicincta
CTCGCTTCTACACGGATGCAACAGGTTCTTTTAAAGCCGATCTGTGTTGCGTAGATTGTTCGACGTGATACGACGCTAAGGCTCACATTTACAATAAACAATTGGGGGCGAAGAAAGACAAAGTTTGTGATCATTCGTTGTCTTGCGGCAATTGGAAGATATCTCTCTTCGACACGTTTGAAACAGGTCGTTTAAAGCCGACCTGTGTCTTTGCGTAGATTTTTCGACACGATACGATTCTAAGGCTTCACTTACATTCTAAAACAATTAAACATCCAGCACGGTTATTCCATCATAGAACTGCGTTGTAAATACGACGTATGTTTTATTCTTTAGTTATTATAATTACGTAGTAGGCGTCAATTCTTTACCGGAAGTAAATTGTTTTGTTTTTGAGGTATTATTTCGTTCTGTAATTTGTATCGCTTAATACAATATACCTAAGCAAAAACACCAGAAAGTTATTTGACGATTTCTTCTACGGTGAAATAATCCTATAAATAAAAACATTTCGTTAATACAATTGGCTTCTATTTAACTGATGGAACATTTGATTTACTCGATTGACGCTGGCAAGGTCTCAAACATAATGCAGCATGTTAACCACGTGCAACCAAACTCATGCCCGCTATAAAACTAGGAATGGCATGGGTTTATAACACCACGTTTAGTACCACTGGTGGACCTAGACCTGGAGAGGCCTAGGCGATAAGACATGGCGGAGCTCCTTAACGGGAGTGTCAGGAGACGTTACATGCTCAAAACTCACTTTTTTGCGCAGTTCCAGATCATGCCAAACATACACAGTTACAATATTTCTTCAGGAAAATTACAAATCAGGCCGAATAACAATCTATGATTGTCCCTTTAAAAAGATATTTTAAGTTTCATTGACGTTAAAAATACAAATTCTTAAGTAAATGGAAATCATTGATGCTGCCGAATCTGGACACCTCCCGGTTAGTACTTCACGTAGCCATACCTAACGCTTTGCATATCCATGCCCTTCTTCTTACAAGGAGGTGTATCGGATAGACCTTGCGCATGCCTTATCTTAGTTATCTAATTTACTCTACCAGAACATTTTCACACCCTACCCTCATCTTATTATTTCCTAATAATCATAGCCGAAAACAGCCATAATGGTTGATTTCCCGAGTGGCTTATTTCTACAAAAACAAATCCATTGTCAAACCCAATTTTTTTATAGTTTTTTGGGGATTTGAAAATATTAGAATATGCCCGATGGAGTTCCGGGTGGACAAGCTTTGGTAAAAGAAAATCTTAAACAATCCCAGTCAAAGCTATTTTCGCACCTTTGTCTTACGCTTTTATTGGAAACCTTATCCACTAAACCCAGACCTTTGTTCCAACAATGCTCCTGTGAAGTCCTAATCACTTACTTACTAGCCAACGCCCATCCTTGGCATCTGAGTCATTTGGTGACGCGCTGACCAGTAGAGATTGCCCTCCTTGAAGATGGGACTGTTGTAATCCTGGGCCCAGTCCAGGGCTGTGCAATCATTAAGGTGTTCGGCATTCATAAGTTCACCAACATACCGCAGACACTCCGGAGTCGGTAGCACACGGATGCGGTGGAGGTGCCCAGCAAGGTATTCATAACCGATCTTCAATCTGAAAGCTGCAACGCTAACAGATCGGGTCAAGTTATGGTCAATTGGTCACCCCGTCACAAGACTTTCCCACCGTTTTCCTGCTGAGAGTTCCCTCAATCGAACGTAATTCCATTATTTGGTGGACATCTTTATTACGGACCTGGAGGACTGTAGTGAATTTAGATGCTCGGGGTGAGGGAGGCTTGTTCCCTGCTTGGCTATTTGATCAGCCTTTTCATTGCCAGTGATGTTTACATGGCTCGGGATCCACTGGAAATTAAGTACCCACCCTGCATTTATGAAAGCATTTAGTTTTCTTCTACAGTCTATAGTTCTACTACAGCCAGTCTGTGAGTTCCCAGAGAGGTTCAAGATGGCGGCCTTAGAGTCAACAAGGAGAACTGCCTTAGCCGGAGCAGTCAGGTTCTCAAGTTCAATTGCTGCAGTTTATTTACTGCGTCTCCTCCTTCTTCTTTATGGGATTTTAAGAAGTATAACATTGAATAATATTTTTCTAATATTGTTTGAATTGTGGATGAAAGAAGAGAAGCATTTTGATTATTTACTTTGCAAGCTTTATGTTTTTATTTAATTTCTTAATTTTTAAATTTTATACTTTTGGTCCCAAATTGCCAAAACACCACTACTAACTGATATTTTCCAGCAGACGTGTTTCGTACCAGGTCAGTACTGAAATTTTGTTCCAGTAATGTCTGAATACATTTTATATCTTAGCTACAACAATATTTTGAATATATCTCCGAGATGTGACCACAAATGCAAATACCCGCCTTGTATCTTGGTACAAAACGTGACTCGGGATGCGTTCTATAAACAAGTGTTCCTCATTCTTAATGCAAGAATAGAACGTTAGATCGCGCCCACGCCGCTATCTTCAATTATCCTATGAATAATGTATTTTCTAGTTACCAACTTGTATTAATATAAAATTATTCAGAGATTCGTGTGCCTTTGTTACAAGGAATATCAGGACGCTACAAGTATTTGCTTAGAGATTTTACTGCCGCTTGTGAAGGCAATACGGCTAAAATTCTACCTCTGTATTCTTCAAATATCCATCTTCATTCACAGCAGAACTTAGTTACAATGTTAAGGGCAAAGGTTTATAAGATGTTCTTAGATGTATTTTGCGGATATAAACTATCTACAAGATTATTTTTTCTATTTTTAAAACTTTTTTTAATAAAAATATAGAGATTCAATTATAGACTAGACCGCAATACACTGGTTAAACCAACGACAAATTGCTTTATCATCCGAGTTTTGGTCCTGGATACGTTTCTCGATGTCAGCCTACGGTTGCACAACTATTCTGCGCATGTCAAAGTCAACGTTTTTCCCATGTTACACGGTAAACAAAACTTCTTATTTCAACTTCAGATTGAAGATTAATTCGTTTAGTCGTCTTGAACAGTATTTTTTTAGAACGTCTGTACGAATACTCAGTACTTTTCGGCGAATAAAAGGTTTGATTTTGTAGCCCTCTATTCACAATAAAACCTTAATAAATAATTTAAGGCTCTATTAGTAAACATAATTTATGGTTTTTTTATACTATGTAAAAAGTAACATTTTAACAAATGTTAAGAATATATGTGTATATATATATGTGTGTGTGTGTGTGTGTGTGTGTGTGTGTGTGTGTGTGTGTGTGTGTGTGTGTGTGTGTGTGTGTGTGTGTGTGTGTGTGTGTGTGTGTGTGTGTGTGTGTGTGTGTGTGTGTGTGTGTGTGTGTGTGTGTGTGTGTGTGTGTGTGTGTGTGTGTGTGTGTGTGTGTGTGTGTGTGTGTGTGTGTGTGTGTGTGTGTGTGTGTGTGTGTGTGTGTGATTATTATTAATACATATTTTTCCTAATATAGATAATATGATACTTGTAAAAGAAATTAACAAAGGCCTGAGAATGAATATTTATGAAGCTTTAGAAATACATAAATATAATACTAATAATGAGTTGATAAATTAACAAATACAAGTAAAATCTAAATTTGATACTATATTCAGTGTTTGTAATGTTATGGCGGCAAAATAAAAGTTTGAACACATTGTAATAGATTTGGCAACGCTGTTTATTTGATCTAGTTTGGACATATGTTAATTTTAATTGTTTAATATTCCTGATGATGTTGGTACTTTTTTCCAACTAAAAGCTTAGAATTGTAAATTCAATAATAATTCTTGTATTTGTATTTTGACTTATTTATTTATTAATACACAAGAATACATATTGCGATATATATATATATATAAATATATATATACAATTAAACGACACTATCATAAACAAGAATTTTTATTTTATTTTTCTTAATACATTGAAGCTTTTCGCTGATTGGCAGTATCAGCATTATCAAAATTTTCAATGTACTTTATAGTTCTATGACTACATCTAGACTCAAGACTTAAATGTATTAAGAAAAATAAAATAAAAATTCTTGTTTATGATAGTGTCGTTTAATAGTGTATATATAAAACTAGAAAAAGAAATTCATCCAAGGATTACAAAATATATATATATATATATATATATATATATATATATATATATATATATATATATATATATATATAACATAGTAAATATCCCACTGACTAAAAGTGTAACGTTAAGTAAACCCTTTATATATTATTGTTTATCAGAGGGTGAACAAATTACTTGTTTCGGGTTGGTTTTTAATAGAAGCCGGATAGTAGTTATGATGCAAGTAAATGCACTTTGTCAGTCTGGTAAGACATTCGTCCTAAGGTGTTTTACTGTTAAAATCTGATAGAATATGGAGACACAAGACTGCCTAGCTGCGCCAAACCGAGACCATCAATTAAGTGAGCGCCTTGACGTTGATGAAACGGGCACTTTGCCCAGCAATACTAACAGCATGGTCGAGCCAAAGTACATTGTGCCCAAATCATTCGCGCACAGAGTGGTTCTGACAGTGCTTAAAAGAAAGCTTAAGCAGAGAAAGTGGCAAAAGCATTGTTGCTCGTTATTATTCTACAACAATACTTTCTATTAAAACATTTACCAAGGTATTAACTTATTATTAAAGTGCAAACTCCTTTTCTACGAAGGGGTGACGTCGCATAGGACATTTCATTCAACAGATGTTATCTGTAGCTTCACGCTCCTGAATAAAACAAGCGACTTCTACCTTCCTTGATATAAAACACCCTGCCTTGCAGAAACTTCTTCTCACTCTGCATAACCTAGGGGATCGCAAAACCCTTTTCTAACTGACTGAGAGATCTACTCCACAATAAAGCAGCTGGAATTTTTAAACTTAAATACAATACAGTAAAGGAAATTAAAAAAAAAACATTTGAAGTTAAAAATTAGGCGGAAATACAGATATAATATATCGACTTTTTTAGAGCTAGCTTATTTCATTTTGTAATCAGCTGTTAGCAGTTTGTCCCCCAATGTTATTCTTATGGGAAATTTAGTAAAATTTAAAAGCCTGTGGGCCTATACTTTTGGAATTTTCTAAATTTGTACGAAAATTCTACTGATTAGAACTTTTTGACTCAAACGCTAACCAGCTTTCTCCTCTTATTGGCTTATTTAAAAAATTCTCGCTTTGTATTGTTCCGTCTAGCTAACCGTGCACCTGTTCACTCCCGCTTTCCTCTCGTTCTTACGGACCTTTTCTCCACCCTTTAACCTAAAACCTACTATCACACCTCCGGCAAGCTCAACTTCTCTCTGCTCTTTACCACGATGTTAATACACTCCTTATCCGCAGGAAAGTAATGGTTTATCCCGTAGCTCAAGGAATAAACCTCTCAGAACAACCAACACCTGAATTTGTAACAAAAACCAATTAGCCTCATATATGCCCTTTTATACAAGTAACCTTGTGAAACTTACTTTATATAGAATAAAATAAAAGGCTAATTGGAAAATAGAAATTTTTTATTCATTTTTCATCTTAATTTATAATTATTTGTTTCTTTACATTTATAAGTATTAGCTATTTAAAATATGACCAAAATTCTGTTTACATTAATTTAACTTAATCCTTTACTTATTGTATACAAATAGCAAATAATTTAAATTTCAGGCCATTTTGTTTTTGAATGAACATAATCCCCCCCAAATTGTATATCTCATTTTACAATAATTATTATTTACTTTCTATACTATTATCGCATTAATATCTCTAGGTTATTCTTCCTACATTTTAGGATAGGGTTTATACTTTCCATTTATCCAAGGTTTTAATTTATACTTTCAACTCTCATATTTCATACACTCAAAGCCTAAGAGTTCATTACCTATCATTATATCTTTTGTAGTTCTATTTACACAATTTAGATTTATTTATAATATATATTACCTAGATCTACAGAACAGGATGTAAGTCTGGCAAAGATTTACCCAAAAGTTTGATTAGTTAAGACATTAGCAATTATTTTACATATTTAAACCCTTTTACTTAACCATATTGACAATAATTATGTTTATATTAATTAAAACAACCTCTCACCACAAATTCAACAAATTTTATTTTAACCTTATGTACATTTCGACTACAAAGTAATCATCTTCAGAGGTATTTTTACAAATAACAGTTATTTGTAAAAATACCTCTGAAGATGATTACTTTGTAGTTGAAATGTACATAAGGTTAAAATAAAATTTGTTGAGTTTGTGGTGAGAGGTTGTTTTAATTAATATAAACATTTACGCCACAGTTGCTTTAAGTTGTTGTTAATAATTATGTTCTTTATATCTAACCAAGAATAATTTATATAATTTGTTAAGAAATAAAGCCATATTAAACCTTTTTTATTCACTTACATTACCTCTCTTCATTTCTTAAAAACTGTTAAAAATGAAGAGACAATTTTTAAAAGTTAAAATTTATTTTATTTGGCCTAAGCTTGGTTTATTTCGCTTAGGCTGTATCTTTTAATGGAATTTTGAATTTTACTTAATATAGATCTAAATAAAGTCCAGTTTAGATAAATATTCTTGTTTATAAAACATTATATTGATGACTTCGTTGTCTGGATCCCATCGTAAAATAGGTTCCTCACATCCAGTCAGCAGCTTTGGTAACTATCTTGTTCTTTTGGTTATAGGTCTTACTAAATGCGTTAATTGGTCGAAACTTTCCTCAATACAATTCACAGTATTTTAAAACATGTTCTAATGGACGGCGTCTTCTCCAACTTTACAAATTACGGCGTTTTATACTTTCATATTTTTCACAGGTCGGGGTGGTTTTGATTTAGATATTTGAGCATATAGCTTAAGTACCCCAACACTCCCTTATTACATCTTCTACTATTATAAGATTTTTAATCAATAATTGGAATAATCATTTCAGGAACTTAATACACACATATTGTTTCTTTGATGGCTGTAGTACGACTCTCGACTCTTACCCCCGCTTCCTCTTTCCCAAGCGGTATAGTCCGTGGGTGAACCCCGGTCTTTTAATCAACCAGTCTGAGTCTTTCTTCGATAGGACCGAGGTTATTTAAAATATAATCTCCAACCCACTCTGCTTGTATTTCTTTTAATTATTTTATTTTTAATTTTATTATGGCCTTTTACTTTACATGATGTTCTGCTTTAAATTGACAATTTTGTTGAAACAATTTATTTATTTACTATTCTTCAAATTCATTTACTACTTTGTTTTATTTTCGCATCTCTTCTTGATTGCAGCACCTTTTGTGCCCCTGTTGGAAGATTTTACAAACACCTTGATTCTAGCCATTTTGTTAATGTAAATATAGCTTTATACCTTACTAGCCTGGATTTTATGAATATTAGGTTAGTTTAGGTTTTTTAACATATGAACATAACATTTAACATATAAATTATAAGTTATTAAATTTAGGTCTAGTCTTCCCAACTTTCATTCCCTTTGTTCTATTTTAAATTATTTATTTTATTTACTTAACATTTTTACAAATCTAGGCACTTTGGCCTAAATACCTATTCTCTCCAATTACGAAGATTTTTTCAACGGTCGATTTGGCCGTTGCATCGTGTACTACCACTTCTGAAAACATGTTACATTATTATCTTCAACAGTTTCTGCATTCGATATGTCTACAGATATTTCAAGACGGTTTGTTATTTAATACCGAAGCTAATTTATTATCGAATTTATATAATATCGACCGTCTCATGCGAGTCTTGTTATACAGTTCACCGAATTGTTATTTGTCTATAAAGATATTAACTTCCGTACGACCAACAGAAAATGTATGATGGAAGCAAATATATATATATATATATATATATATATATATATATATATATATATATATATATATATGCACTATACGGCTTACTACCATCGTCAAATTTATGGATTAAAAGCTATTTATGCATTCGAATACTCAACGGTTTCCCTCTCCAAGATGAGACTTGATTTCGTTATCTATAATTATAACTTATCATGTTTGTAGGAAAGTATTTATACTGACCCAACTTAGCCCTCTACCTACCGTCTCGGCTATTGCGATCTCCCAAGGCCAAGTACACGGTTTAACGGTTGCAAAAGTATTTCGTTATTTCTCACAAAATATTCAAACTATAGAGATAACATTTAACCAGTTCATCTCTCATAATCAAGGTAAAGCAAAGATTCATCGGGAAAGCCTTCCTTGAGTTATGCCGTTACCAAACCTTGAGGCTTCCTTTAATACTGGTTCCATGTATCTCTTTATGTCTCGCTAAAACAATGAGCTCGTCTAGACTTGGTAGTAAAATAACTTACCCTAATACCTCAATTACTACCACTTTATTTTAAATAATTTATTTCGAAATACTTTAATAAAAGGTAAATTATTGTGCATGATTATCTGTGTATAAATCTAAGAAGCGAACAGATGCAGTCCTCCACCTGAGGCACATTTGGGTGAAGCTCCTGCTTTAACGTAACCAAAACAATATAATAAATTTTTTCCCGCTAAACCTTTGTGTAATTCCACACATCCAATAGCCAACAGCTAATCAACAAAATACCTGGGAGCGTGGCCTCGTTAGACCCACACCCTACGTTTTCATTTTAAAATCAACAGTTCAATAATTGTTTTTACATAATTACAAATTCTTTTTGCGCCCTCTTTTTATGTTGATATTTTTAATTAGTCTGTCGCTTAAACAGGCAAAACATAGATCTTGTTTTTGAGCTACACGAATCTCATTTTCTTTATTATTACTCTGTGTTTTAAAACAAATCGACAAAGGTGAAGATTTTATTCACAAAGTAAACGTTCGCTGGAAACGATCCAACGGCGATCTAACTCGTTCCGTTATGGTTGAATATCGGTAGAAAGCAGGCATATTAAACTAAAATATCAACGCATTTATAGACGACAACCTAGGGATGTATAGACTACGAAGAAATCAGCCAAAGTAAACCGGTAAATTTACACATTTATAGACGGCAACCTAGGGATATATAGACTACGAAGAAATCAGCCAAAGTAAACCGGTAAATCTACACATTTATAGACGGCAACCTAGGGATGTTTAAAAGTCGATAGAAAGAAGCCAAAACGTATATAGAAAGTAGGAAAAATTGAACTAGATACCAATGATTTTATAGATGACAACACAGAGATGTTTATACGTTAATAGAAAGCAGACAAAGCAAACTAGAAAACCAATGAATCTATAGACAACACCTAGGAATTTTTAAACTTCGATAGAATGCAGGCAAATCGTCGATAGAAAGTAGGGAAAATAAACTAGATACCAATGAATTTATAGATGACACCACATAGATGTTTATACGTTGATAGAAAGCAGGCAAAGCCAACTAGAAAACCAATGAACCTATAGACGACAACCTAGAGATTTTTAAACTTCGATAGAATGCGGGCAAAGTAAACTAGAAAACCAAAGTATTTCTAGACTACAACTTAGAGATGTTTAAACGTCGCGTCTATAAAAAGCAGACAATGTAAACCAGAATATCAACACATTTATAGATGTCTACCTACTCATTTATGGACGGCAAACTATGGATGTTAAAAAGCCGAAAGAAAGCAATCAATATAAACTTGAATATTAACTCATTTATATATGACAGCCTAAGAATGTTTTAACGTCGACAAAATGCAGACTAATTTACCACCTCTATAAAATCCTTCAACTTACAATAACGACAGTTCTGCTTGATAACCCTACATAATTCGCCTAGCCTTCGTCGTCATAATTCTTTCCCCGATTGTCCTCCCTACACACCGCCCTCCTCAAATCTTTTGTCTTAAAATAATGACAATTTTGTAATCTTTCTGTTTCTGTCTTATTTTCAAATGTTTTCTTTTATTTTTCAGGTAAGTAAATGAACCCTTACGTTTACGCTGCTACGTATAAAATGTTCAAGAAGCAAAGTAAGCCATAACCTATAACTACCGCATATTATTTTGAGTGAAGCCAATAATCCCATATTGGGCTCAAGTTCATTAAACTAGTTTTGTAAATTGTGGTTGGATTGTTAACTTTTTGCATATTCATAATGATTAGTTTTTTAATAAAATCAATCACTTGTTGGTGAAAAACTTTTAAAACAATAACTTTTAAAGAGTAAGTTAACAGTGTTGAACTCTTTTTCGAATGTCTACATTTCTTTACCTCTTTTAAAATTGCACGCCTTGGTACCTTGGTAAGCAGCCACAAAGCACCGGTACCATAAATCAATCCAACTCTAACGGTAATACTAAATTGTTCGAGGTAATGCAAAACGCAAATTGAATAAGGAAAGCAAACGAAACACACAAAGGACACAATAAAAGTGCCAGCGCTTTGCATCCGGCGGACGTCTGTTGACAGATTGTTCCTTTACAATGCGAACAAATTTACTTTCCGGGCGGAAGAAAAGCGCCCGTCATGCCCACACTGTCAATAACATCCATCTCTTATTTACAATTTGGAGACCAGGTAGATATTTCAGATAATTAAACACGTGAGTTCACTAGCGAATCATCATCTTTGCCACTATTGCGAGATTAGTTACGGCTAGTTAACATACAGACTCTATTTCTATTCACGAATAGGTACGTTTACTAGCTCTACTCTATTGTGATTTTTAGGTTACACAAGACCAGATGTTATTTCTTACTTCTGGCCGTTAACTTCGCCTCTTTCGTCTCTAGCTCTTTGTTTGAACAAGTTGCAAAATCTTATTTCATGATAAAAATTTACTTAATCTTCTATATTCTAATTTAAAATACAAATAAATGTGTTCAATGCCCATATGACATTCAACATTTTTAATTGAAGGGACAAGAATCTTACAGGATCCAATACTTTGTATTTCCTATGTGCAAATATATTTGAACATGGTCGCGCCTATATGGTATTATAAATAAATTAACAATTATTATTAAAAATAAAATAAAAACATTGAAAATATATAATAAATTACAAGTAGAGGATTTTGTTGGTTCTGGATAGAACGATTAGAGTTGAATAAATTGGCGGGACGATCAGACAGGCATCGCCCTGCTTTTGCATATCCTAACTCAAATTTCAGGCTCGAAACTTTGACCATCGTTTACTGTTATAAGCTGCTACCAATTTCTGCTTTTGAAAAATTATGGTTATTTTTAAATCTAAAATAATAAAGCCCATATCTTGTCTAATATAATACCGGAATCTTTGGGCAAGTACTTAGAGAATCCGTGTTTATTTTAATATACTGGTGTTGTCGTCATAAACAAACCACCTTGTCAACAGGAGATCCCAAATTAGTTTAGCAATTCTCCTTCCACCTTGGAACAAATTGTTATTTCACTGATCATAGGAGCAATGACTCTTTTCCCCTCTTATTGTTGTTACATTCTTTCCCAGTAACAGCATTTAGCTTACTATCAATAATACCCTAAGCATTTATCATTATACCCCTTCTTGAAGTGTAACGGGCGCAAAGTGGTGTGAGAAAGCATGGCTGTAAGTTAGCGCTAAGAGCAGATGAATCTCCGCGGGGTTATTTGGAAGTTATGTTTAAACTTTCAAATTCAATTTTTTTATATACACGTTCCTGTATATTCACATATATTATAGAGTATTATTGATTATGGTAATAAGTTATGATTATGTATGATTTCGTGCAACAACTGTTTTTGTTATTTCTACCTTCAGTATTATACACTACCAGTAAGTTAGGATATGTTTACTATTTCAACTAGAATTATTTTGTTATTTTAAAACAACCTGTCATTTTAAACTTTAATAATAGCTGATTAATCAATTTAAAAGTAAAGTTTGTAAATACGATAATTTGTAAAATTTCCCAAAGGTACAAAGGTGACGCTGAGTTTGGAAATAAAGCATACTTAAATGTGAACGCATGTAAACACTGGTAATTCCAGGCATTGATTTTGTCTTGGAAACGTTTCAGCTGTGAGTTTTAATCGGTAATTTTTTTATAATCCTCGCTAAAATAAACCATCTTAATAAGGGATGGTGCTAAGGGACGATTCCTCAGCCATTGACCGAGTGATCGCTTTCTTGCACCACTTGAACATGTTTCATAAAGTTTAATATTTAAAAATATGTTTTTATATTTATATGTTTTTGTATTTATACATATATTTCTTTGTGTGTGTTTTGCGTATAGATTGTATTTATTTAAATTTAAGATATTTTATGTTCTTGTTATTATGCTACTAAGAATTATTTATTGTTAAATTGTTACGCATTGTTATGTTTTAAATATTGTTTTTATTTATTTGCTGTTTTATTGTCCGTTGTTGTTATTTAATTTGTTTTATATTTTTATTTTTTCAATATATCTATTTATTTTCTACATTAAATGTTTTTTTAAAAAAATGTATATTGTTATTTTGGTTTATTATTGTTATGTTTTTCTTAATTGTTATATATTTATTGTTACATATTTAATTTTATATTATTACGGTCATGTATAACTTTTGTTTCTGTTTGTAATTTTTGTTTGATTTAAATTTTATTTTATTATAGGTAAATTCATAATATCAAACTTTCTAAACGACTAATTCTAAACCATAGTTAAGGTATATATTCCGCTAGCAATCAAACTATAGGCTTAAGGGAACTATTCGTTTGCTACGGGTGTGATGAAGCAGCCACATCAACCTCGCGTAATACTATAAAGTCTCGTAACATTAGGTAATAACATTCAGTGGGTCGTGTCATAAATTCGCAAAACTTTTCTAATTAAACAGTAAATTTCCATAAACTTCCGCAAACCGCAAAACCAGAGACACGAGAGTTCTTGTGAAGTTGCAGCTACTGTTTATAAGACAAATTTAATATCAACCCTTGAGAGCAAAGCTGAAAACAACGAACGCCATTGTAAATATGTTTCCTCCTATACGTTTCAGTGCCGACGTAATCATCATCATCAATATACAAGTTCTAAATTATAACTTACAAACTACAGGTTTTATAACTAAACCTATAATCAGTTATAGTATAAAATATATGTTTTAATGCTTACTGATGATGGTGATAACTTTGTAAATGAAACGCGTAAAACAAAACAAATAATATATTAATTGTAAGCTGTTGTTGGGAATTATTTAATTATTATTAATAAGAATTTATTAACAGTAATTTAATACTAACTAGAAGAATTATATAATTTTGTTTCTTTAAGATAGGGCATAAATTAAGAACTATTACGTCAGTATAGAAATAATATAACAGCTTAGGGCTGGATTACACTGATAATTATATAAATAATATAGAATACAGTTATATAAATAATACAGATTTGTATTGCAACCTCATCATTTACAGCAAAGTTGTTAGCAGCAAACGTCTCTCGCACGAACACAGCGAAACATTTTGTATTAGGAAAACAGTTCATTTCCTCTCCATATGATAGAGTATGCGAGACACGCGCAATAATACAGCTAAAATAATAAGGCTGCTGTTGCCCTGTGAATATGTGAGAGCGTTCGCGTCATGTGACTGGAATAATGTCGCCGCAGGTTGTCTTGCGTTTGTCGGCTTTACCTGTAGCCAACGTATTTTCAGAAATATATAAATCCATTTTGGAGATAATTCTTCAACGTTTCCCGCTGTGAAATGGAAAGAAGAGCAAACATTGGCGAAACCCATCCTGCGCTCTTGTTTCGCTTTAATTAAATTTAACTCGTACGATGTTCTGCGTTTTAGGAGAATTAGCGATAATGTTTTATCTAACTGGCAGCTGTGAATATGGCAACGCTGTGATACAAATTAATCGTTACACACACACACACATTATATAATCATATATGTGATTATAGCAACACTGTTTTCTTGTATTAATTTAAATGTACTTCAACAAAAATGTTAGTTGATATTTTTGGCCAGTTGATTTTCCAAAGCTGTACTATAAGACTCTCAAGCATTGTAAATCTCACTAGAACACTAAAGCTGGGAAAGTCAACTGTTAAATAATATCAAGTAAGATTTTTGTTTAAGTATATTAAAGTATAAATGATAGAATTTGCATGTAAGGATTTTAGGAAAACAATAATACAATATGCTCTTTACTGCCTTGTCTATGACATTACCAATGTAGAGATAACAAATATTGTAGACAAAAAAATCTATTGTAAGAGTGGCCACTAGTTGCACTAAACGCCGAATATGGAAGAGGCTGTTATCTCGTCTGGTGTGGAGGACAGTATCTTTACTGCGGTATAGAGATAAGAATTTACGCTGAACTGAGAGGCAAAAGCAAGCAGTTCCTCGAGTGCTTAGTAGAGGAAAAAACAACAGTTGTTTTAATGGTTTACTCTCTACTGGTGCTGTTGAGAGTTCACTACCACTAACCAAAATAAAAGTGATTATACTGTATCATATTTATCTCTCCCCAAAACTTTGGTTTATATTTGTAACAAAAATGCCTCCAACAGTCAAATGGAATAAAAAA
The DNA here is from genome assembly GCA_036971475.1 of Prosapia bicincta. Lineage (NCBI taxonomy): Eukaryota > Metazoa > Arthropoda > Insecta > Hemiptera > Cercopidae > Prosapia > Prosapia bicincta. The sequence goes on from JBAIZL010000004.1 coordinate 255,086,784, forward strand.
AATACTTAACTTCTTTAGGTTCTTTTAAGAAGTGACGTTTGTAGTTTATTTGATTTTTAAAGTAAGAGCAGTTGTAATTAATTAAATTTCCCTTACGCGTCAACAAAGTCAAAGGAATTACAGTGAGTTATCATTATAGATAACTATATCACTATATATATATATAGGCCTATATATATACAAAGTCAAAGAAATTACAGTGAGTTATCATTATAGATAACTATATCACTATATATATATATAGGCCTATATATATACAAAGTCAAAGAAATTACAGTGAGTTATCATTATAGATAACTATATCACTATATATATATATATATAGGCCTATATTTAATACAAAGTCAAAGAAATTACAGTGAGTTATCATTATAGATAACTATATCACTATATATATATATATATATATATATATATATATATAGTGATATAGTGATATAGCTATCTATAATGATAACTCACTGTAATTCCTTTGACTTTGTTGACGCGTAAGGGATATATATATTCTTCAGAGAATATATTATACAAAATACAAGACATCCCAAAGGGCATTACGTTTGTGATTTTGGCCAGTAAGGATTACTGGAACGCCTCCGGACACCTGTTCCATAGCTGTGCGAATAATCTCCTAGCCGCCTTAGGCTCTGGCATCCCCTGCTCTAGTGGCGGCGGTCTTTGTAAAGGCTAATGTTGAGTATTGATCCACTCCCTCGTAAGGCTGCTAGTTATTCAAGGTCATTCAATCTATCCGATCGTATTTTATAAAAAGATGACATCCAATTCAATTTAAAAGCTTTCTCCTTCTCCTTGTGCAATAAATTAAAAGGCTTGTACATTAAAGTAATACGACATTGATTTCTGCCGTGTAATATACTTTATTGATACTCATTTCTTGCGTGCGATTACAAGGCTTATATAATTTCAAAATTTATTAAATTCATCAATCATGTCTACAAGGAATTAGTGAGCAATGACAAAACATTTACCTCTTTGATCCAACCTCATCATGTAAAACCCAATGCAGCTGCTCATTTAAAATCTGTAAAATTTCAAACGAAGATTATGATATTATAAATATATTTTACAATACTAATCAACAACAAAGAATATTTTTATATATTTACATGCTAATCAACAACAAAGAATATTTTTATATATTTACATGCTAATCAACAACAAAGAATATTTTTATATATTTACATGCTAATCAACAACAAAAAATATTTTTATACAGTATATTTACATGATAATCAACAACAAAAAATATTTTTATACAGTATATTTACATGCTAATCAAGAACAAAGGAAACTTTGCAATGAATGCACAAAGCAATTTACACTGAACGTTTCAGGATATTATGTGGACAGTATTTCCTCTAGTGGCTACAGTACAATGCAGAAGCATACGAGTTTCCTTCATTCCCGTCCGGCAAACGTAAACACGTGCAAAATAATTCCAAAGCACAACAAAGCTCTCTAACAATATATACAGTTACAAAGCAATGCTTTAGATTATGTAAGCGTGAGTGCATTTAGATTGCATAATTTTACAATTTGGTTTGTTTGGTATTATTCTACTACAAAATATTAATAGTGAAACTACGATTTAGTATAATTTGGTCGATCTTCCTTTTTTATGAAACGTTAAATACAAATCTGTTTTTAATAAATTAATGTAAAAGCTTTTACATTAGTATATGATAAAAACTTGCCACGTATTCGTTATAGCTTACAGGAATACATTCGAATGCAAACTAAATACGAGACAGCCCGTGCCATCTTTACTCCCGCTCTGTCGGAGAAATAATTATAAAGTATGCGTTAGACCAATTTTACAAAAAATAAGGTTTTAAAGTGAAACGTTATATAACTATTCTTTGAACTTAGCTTGTGAGTTTATGTTAAAACAAATAAAAAACAGACATAACTCACAAATTAATCATTTATTGACTCATAAGCGATTCAATGACAAAGTCATCATCATCGGTGAGTGTTACTACTACAAGCTCTAACTTACAACTCATTTGTAAGTTAGATTTTGTAGTAGCAACACTCACTGATGATGACTTTGTCATTGAAACGCGTATGAGTCAATAAATTATTAGTTTCTGAGTTTTGTCTATGTCTTTTATTTGTTTTGAAATGTTTTAAATTCAAAGCAGTGTGAAAAAATAGATCACTTTTATAAGAACAAAGGAAAAGTTTATACTCAATGGCAAAAGCGAGGAAGTTACTGTAAGTGAGCAAGTTCTAGAAGCCGTCAAGGGCATGAGACGTAATGTAAACTTTAAAGTATGTTGTTTGCAAGATATGAATGCAAACGTAACATTAACAGCCTGATATTAGACAAAGGAGACATTATAGACAGCTTAATCAGGCTCACCACAAGGGCATGCGAGACAGTAATATGTATCAGTGTGTTACTCCCGTATTCTGGTGCAGGGTGTATGCAAATCTTGTGTCCGCTACGTCCCACAAGGAACTTCTTGTTTAGGTCTCGGGCAACGTACGTTTAAGCAAGAACGTAGACAAACGGGTAAGATATTCTAGATCTTCCTAAGACAATCGATCTTAGCGATCTTCCTTGCGGTATTACACAATGCTATGTCGTGTAAGGATATCGGATGGACATTGCGGAGTTAATTGTTGCCTTTGTACTCCTTTCCTATCCCCAATACAGGATTAATTTAGTTTATACCTCCTCTTTGCTAACAGAGGAATTACTAATATCCTCTGGTGGTAAACCCTCTTAGAGTCCCATTACCTCAGATAAGTTCCACCATGGTCCTGAGTTGTAGCCTACCTAGGGAGAGTAGATCTTCGTCTCGAGGATCTCCCTCGACCTTTGACCTTATTACATCGTAAAGGCGCCTACCAATCTGTGACCAATCAGTGAACCACCAATTTTTTGTCGACTATCCGATCACACGTGTCTTTCATGTAATATAGTGAGAGGTTTTATTTTGAGGTTCTCTCCAATATCAGATTACGTCTTCTGCTACTTGTCTTCCAGTACTCGACGCAACTCAGTCAATACGCAGTTTATATCGAGGAAAACTAACCCCGGAGTATTACATAATAGATGTGGAAACAACCATTTATTCTTTAAAGTATATTAACATCTGTCACTTGCTTATAGTAGCACTTACATTTTGCCTAATGAGGGCAGTGGTGTTAGGAGATGTATCCCATTCCTCGTTATTTATAATATTTCTTAAAGCAAATAGGGATTTCTTTGTACAGAAACTTAAAACTCTTCAACTACCGAGCAACAAAAGCGACTTCTCTTAAACGAATCCACATTTTTCGCCTGTAAATAAACCAAGACAATGCTAAAATTCTACAAAAAAAAAACTGTTTTCCGTCTTAAAAATAAAACATAAATTCAGTTTTGGAATTCTAACAACAACCGTCGAAAGATAACCCAAAACGAAAATAGTTGTCAAAAACATACAATAGGCTGTAGAATACGAGGCGGTGAAAGAAAGGTAAAATATGATTTAATCCCAAGCGTTTGTGACAGTTCCCCTCCCTCCTCGTTTGTCAGGCTTTGAGGACAATTTGTTTGTGGAAGACGCTTTTTACCTGTCCGTCCCATTCTCTAGTGTAATGAAATCGCATCTTTGCGACTGGACGCTTTAGTTCAGAAAAGGTAACGCGGAAGGAGGTCGACTGTAGAACAAAGAGAAAATATAGGGTTGGCAACGAGATGTCTTCTTAAGGAAACTTTGCGATTGACAAATGTGTCAACCATATCTTTGACGTTTAACTATAAACAAAGTTATCATATTTTAAAAACATATAATAATACAATTTTGTTTAACGTCATACCTACCTAAACCATCAAAGAAAATTTCATTTTAGTTTTTCTTTATTTTATAACTTTACAATGAATATGAATATGTATATACCTGTTATAATAAAAACATTAAGTGGATAAATAGAAATCGAATTTCCTTGCAATTTTCCATTTCTCTTTCTATGTATGGTGTTAGACTATAATTTTTGTTTGTTACTTAAGTCCAAGCTTACTTTTTTCGTCGCTTGTATTGTGTTATAGTTTCTTTTCACGTTCCTTTCACATTACACATTGTGAAGGAAGGTTCGAAACCGTTAATCCAGTTTTTTGTTTATTTTATTCTTTTCATTAATTTTCAATCCTAGAGCATTATTTATGATACTGTGTGGTAACCATGGCAACAATTTTAATGTTATGCAATGGAGATTACGAAGACAACCAGATGGGAGTTTTAAAAAAATTCATATACATCTTTGAGAAGATCATATCCAGCTATAGGAAAGTTGGTTCAGTGCCAAAGCTCTAGTCTTCCAACACGAAGATACTCAGTTCGAATCCGAAATAAACCTTCCATTTTTCTAATAATTTAATGATTGAATAAATATTTTTAAAAACTGTATTGACATCAATTGTCATTCACTACAGGTTAATTTAAATGTATTTGAACTTGATTGGATGAATAAAAACGTATTTTATTAACAATTGAAAATTTGTACCAGAGTGTGAGCTAATAGAAGGAATTGAATGAACTTTATACCCTTGATTCCCAAAGAAATTGTAACCCGTATTATTTACATGTCCAGGTGTTTTAGGGCGGTCGAAAGTGGATCATTGGGAGAATATTATGGTTAACCATACCTCTGGCACGTTCTATATCCTACTACATCCCTTACCACACTCTGACCACCTGCTTGCCCGCCAAACGTATATCAAACACTCGTGCTTAGATATATTATTTACTCTTTAGTATATTTTACCTTTCTTTTAATCTAATAATTTTATAAAACTTTGTACGGACCAGTTACGATAATACTTTGCTGGAAGGTTGGCTCAAAGTTCAATCGGGGAAAACAGCTTGTGTGTACGAATATATTGACAAACAGGAATCCCGAGGTACGTTCCTCCAGTAGCCTGACCCAAACCAACCTAACTTAACCTACACATTCCTAACTTCAACGTTTCCTCGGTAATATTATTTTTTAACCGGTGATTTTAATTTAAAATTTTGAGATTATCTAAATTGGCTTTATTCAAAACAACAATATAACTTTCTGTGAATAAATGATCTTCTTCTTCTTCTTCTTCTAGCCAACGCCCACCCTTGGCAGTTGAGCCATTTGGCGACGCGCTGACCAGCAGAGATGGGCATCCCTAAAGATAGGACTGTTTTAATCCTGGGCCCGGTCCAAGGCTAGGCAATCATTAAGGTGTGAATCATTCGCCTGTGAAAAAATAATGTAGGCCTATATATTAAAAACATAAGTGGGGTCGAATAAATGTCATACATTTTGTTCACGCTGTAATTACTCTGAGCTACGAAATACATTTCAACTCCAAACAGAAACATAAAAAAAGGTACATTGACCTTTACTGTGATTCATTTACTAAGTGAGAATCATTTCCCCGAACAACTACACGTAAACTGCTGCACAGATAAGCCGCAGATAACTTAATTCTGCTAAGTCTAATTTAAAAGGGATTGTATGTCTCGCCAGTGACGTAGTTCAATCCATCACCAGTAGGTGCGCTGTATTCAGTAAACATTTATGTAAGCTTTCACAGGTAAGTAATAGAACTGGCGTTAATAAATCCAACTAAGCGCCAATCAAATGTTTTCAGTCTACCTTTTCGCTTTATATGAAACACGTGGGGGCTCTGAAATAACAAACACAAAAACATAAAAGAGAAATAATCTTCTTAAACAACGAGTGCTTAGAAAATAAAATAAAAAACTATAAAACATCTTTTTTTAAGAAAATCGTAGAATAGACGTCTTTTTAAGGCGATCTTCTGTCTACCATCGTACAAAGGACGGGAGAATGTTTAGATATGTCTATGTACAGATGACCTTTAACTGTTTTTGCAGTATCTAAAAACTCTTTCTTCCTCATAGTCACAGCCTCGACAAACTCGCAATGATGGTTGCATACTAATAAAAACCTTCTGCCATTTAGACCAACATTTTGACTGACTTCATCATGAGAAATTTAATAACACTTCAAATTAAGGTTATCCAAGCAGTAAGTGTTTTTTGTTTTTTTTTCAATCCAGCGTGAGCGTTTACAAATGTTAGCAAGATATTGTAACCACCTCTCAAAAGAAACGTCTTATCAGTGGGCCTCTAATGCCCTGACTTTATCAATGTTCCAGGGCATGGTTAAATTACAAGGTCATGAATTACAACGATGTAGAAAAGCTTTCAGCGTGTATCATGTTCTCTGCAAGATTATTGCTTGAGGCTAATGAAGCGACACAAAAGTGTGACTTGTGATGCAAACACCGATCCAAACACCAAACTAAAGCAAGTGCAATTATCAAGGGCAGAAACCCCGATTAACTTTATTAAAAGTTACGGGTGTTGCAGATCGTTAAGTGTTAGTTTCTTTTAAAGCAAAAAAATCATTATAAAAAAAACTTAAAAGGCTGCTATAGATAGCAAAGATATATACTGCTTAATACTTTGTAATTTATTCCACTGGAGGAAATATATTGGCATTTTTTATTTTATTAAATTTTATTTTATTTTACTTATTTATGACACCGAATCTCAAAATACCGAATTTATTAACAAGCCCATCTCAATTTATTCTTAATTGTAAATTTCAAGAAAAATCGGAAGTAACCGGAGTTACTTCTCTTCGAACGGAGCCGATCTTAATCTAACACTCCCGAAGTTGCAGCCCGTCTACAACCTAAGGAGCCTTAAAATGCTGCCTAGCTGTTTCAATCTGTCTGGACCTTCCAATGTTTTTTCTTCATTTGGAGTGACGTCACTGGGTGTTGCAGGGAAACCTGTAACCAGGCTGAACGAGACTGTCTGCGACTGAGCGAATGGTCACACGGTCGCTGCGGTTCTGACGTTTTTATTATTATTTATAGTGATGGATTATGTTATATGGTGAATAATCACTCGTAACATTGTAAATAATAAATACATTTATGAATTTGTTGCTATTGATCTCTAGTTTGGGGGTTGCGCAAGCGTGCAACCTGACCACGAGCCGCCATTGGGCAAAGGTAAAATACCCTCAAGATACGCCAAATACGACGCCTTTACTTAGGCGCAGCACATCACCGTCTGAGCTGATATTTCATTAGCCTACTGGTTACAACTGGCGTCAAATTGCCTACACAGCGTCGTGTTCGAACAGCACATATTTGTTGCCAGCCACTCGGAACCTGTTATCAGCTCTTTGAGAAGAAAACTGATTCTAACCGTATGTATGGAAATTCAAGTTGTACGAATTTGTGTTAATGGTTACTCATTTGTCACGTTACATGTTTTTTCCGTTAGAGTGACAACCGGAATTTTACGCCTGATTATAGAGTTTATTCTTTTACGTACTGTAAAACAACAATACTTTTACGTACTTTAACGTACAACTCCCAAGATGGTGGTCCCTAGTGAACGGGTTAACACCATTTGTTGTATAAGTACTGATTTTCTGTTACCACATACGTATAATTTTAAAATACTCCAACACGTCACTACATTATTATATAAAACTTTAAATATATACCATAAGGAAATAAATGGAAATATCTGGAGTTTTAATAAATTATACTTTTAATGTCATAAACATTTTTGTTTATTTTTAAAAATTTTTATGTTTTTACAAAATAATGTTTTTTAAGAAACACTTTAAGTAAATATTTATAATTGTGACGAACTCAAATGTATATATATATATTATATATGTATGTGTTTTCAAACGTCTTATATTTGCATATACTTTAGATAGACACAAAATATAACGTCAGATTACTCTGTCACCATATAAAATGTTGCTGTTATTACAAGCCACTGGCTCCTCCCGCACCACATGTGCTCACTTTGTCACGAACAAAGCACTCAGTTACAACTACACGACGCTTTATCAAGACAAACCCGAACGTATAGCTTCGCTAACATGTGGGCGGCAGTTAGGCGGTTATACAAAGCCCACCAGTCACAACTGAAAGCTCACTCTCACACAATGCACTTAAATATGTTTCTATTTTCACGTTCGTACACATTGGGACTTACTTATATTTTGTTGCATCACCTACGTCACGACGATTATTCCACAGTTGCGCTTTTCGCCAACAATACCTTTAGATATTTTTGCTAACATTCATATTACTGCATTTAAACATACCAAGTGTTTATTGACAGACTGAAATGACGGGGACGGCACAATATAATATTATTATATTGATAGGAATCATTGATATAAGTTAGGTACTCAAACATACCTGAAAATAAAGACATTTTCCACGAATTGATAAAACGGAATAGACAAACTCTCTGTGGAGACAAAACCAAATAGTGTGAAGGGCCTCTTTGTGAATGTCATTTGAATCAGATTCATATTATTCATCAGTGACATCAACGATGGCCAACATTGTCTTAATCAGTGAGAAGAGAATGGTTGGAGACCACCAAGGTTATGCAACGGGTAGGAATATGAGAACAGTGTGGTATTTAGGTCAGGATAAAAATTTACATTACGTCAGTCAGAAAATGATGTTGTTTGGTACCCCTACAGGTTATGCAGCGATTAGGGTTATGGGAACAGTGAAAGATTTAGGTCTGGATCTAAGGTTACGTAAGTCAGTAAGTCAAAAGAAGACGGGTTTTGTGTCATCCGAGGTTATGGAGTGGGTAGTAATATGAGAACAGTGTAGTATTTAGGTTTGGATAAAAATATTACATCAGTCAATCAGTCATAACGGTAAGGTGTTTGGTAGCCCTACAGGTTATGCAGCGATTAGGGTTATGGGAACAGTGAAAGATTTTGGTCTGGATCTAAGGTTACGTAAGTCAGTAAGTCAAAAGAAGACGGGTTTTGTGTCATCCAAGGTTATGGAGTGGGTAGTAATATGAGAACAGTGTAGTATTTAAGTTTGGATAAAAATATTACATCAGTCAGTCAGTCATAACGGTAAGGTGTTTGGTAGTCCCGAAGGCTATGCACCGTGTAGGGTTATGGGAACAGTGTAGTATTTAGGTTTGGATAAAAATATTACATCAGTCAGTCAGTCATAACGGTAAGGTGTTTGGTAGTCCCGAAGGCTGTACACCGTGTAGGGTTGTGGGAACAGTGTAGTATTTAGGTTTGGATAAAAATATTACATCAGTCAGTCAGTCATAACGATAAGGTGTTTCGTAGTCCCGAAAGCTGTACACCGTGTAGGGCTATGGGAACAGTGTAGTATTTAGGTTTGGATAAAAATATTACATCAGTCAGTCAGTCATAACGGTAAGGTGTTTGGTAGTCCCGAAGGCTGTACACCGTGTAGGGTTATGGGAACAGTGTAGTATTTAGGTTTGGATAAAAATATTACATAAGTCAGTCAGTCATAACGGTAAGGTGTTTGGTAGTCCCGTAGGCTGTACACCGTGTAGGGTTATGGGAACAGTGTAGTATTTAGGTTTGGATCAAATATTACATAAGTCAGTCAGTCATAACGGTAAGGTGTTTGGTAGTCCCGAAGGCTGTACACCGTGTAGGGTTATGGGAACAGTGTAGTATTTAGGTTTGGATCAAATATTACATAAGTCAGTCAGTCATAACGGTAAGGTGTTTGGTAGTCCCGTAGGCTGTACACCGTGTAGGGTTATGGGAACAGTGTAGTATTTAGGTTTGGATCAAATATTACATAAGTCAGTCAGTCATAACGGTAAGGTGTTTGGTAGTCCCGAAGGCTGTACACCGTGTAGGGCTATGGGAACAGTGTAGTATTTAGGTTTGGATAAAAATATTACATCAGTCAGTCAGTCATAACGGTAAGGTGTTTGGTAGTCCCGAAGGCTGTACACCGTGTAGGGTTATGGGAACAGTGTAGTATTTAGGTTTGGATAAAAATATTACATAAGTCAGTCAGTCATAACGGTAAGGTGTTTGGTAGTCCCGTAGGCTGTACACCGTGTAGGGTTATGGGAACAGTGTAGTATTTAGGTTTGGATCAAATATTACATAAGTCAGTCAGTCATAACGGTAAGGTGTTTGGTAGTCCCGAAGGCTGTACACCGTGTAGGGTTATGGGAACAGTGTAGTATTTAGGTTTGGATAAAAATATTACATAAGTCAGTCAGTCATAACGGTAAGGTGTTTGGTAGTCCCGTAGGCTGTACACCGTGTAGGGTTATGGGAACAGTGTAGTATTTAGGTTTGGATAAAAATATTACATAAGTCAGTCAGTCATAACGGTAAGGTGTTTGGTAGTCCCGTAGGCTGTACACCGTGTAGGGTTATGGGAACAGTGTAGTATTTAGGTTTGGATCAAATATTACATAAGTCAGTCAGTCATAACGGTAAGGTGTTTGGTAGTCCCGAAGGCTGTACACCGTGTAGGGTTATGGGAACAGTGTAGTATTTATGTTTGGATAAAAATATTACATCAGTCAATCAGTCATAACGGTAAGGTGTTTGGTAGTCCCGAAGGCTGTACACCGTATAGGGTTATGGGAACAGTGTAGTATTTAGGTTTGGATAAAAATATTACATAAGTCAGTCAGTCATAACGGTAAGGTGCTTGGTAGTCCCGAAGGCTGTACACCGTGTAGGATTATGGGAACAGTGTAGTATTTAGGTTTGGATAAAAATATTACATAAGTCAGTCAGTCATAACGGTAAGGTGCTTGGTAGTCCCGAAAGTTGTACACCGTGTAGGGTTATTGGAACAGTGTAGTATTTAGGTTTGGATAAAAATATTACATCAGTCAGTCAGTCATAACGGTAAGGTGTTTGGTAGTCCCGAAGGCTGTACACCGTGTAGGGTTATGGTAACAGTGTAGTATTTAGGTTTGGATAAAAATATTACATCAGTCAATCAGTCATAACGGTAAGGTGTTTGGTAGTCCCGAAGGCTGTACACCGTGTATGGTTATGGGAACAGTGTAGTATTTAGGTTTGGATAAAAATATTACATCAGTCAATCAGTCATAACGGTAAGGTGTTTGGTAGTCCCGAAGGCTGTACACCGTGTATGGTTATGGGAACAGTGTAGTATTTAGGTTTGGATAAAAATATTACATAAGTCAATCAGTCATACCGGTAAGGTGTTTGGCAGTCCCGAAGGCTGTACACCGTGTAGGGTTATGGGAACAGTGTAGTATTTAGGTTTGGATAAAAATATTACATAAGTCAGTCAGTCATAACGGTAAGGTGTTTGGTAGTCCCGAAGGCTGTACACTGTGTAGGGTTATGGGAACAGTGTAATATTTAGGTTTGGATAAAAATATTACATAAGTCAGTCAGTCATAACGGTAAGGTGTTTGGTAGTCCCGAAGGCTATGCACCGTGTAGGGTTATGGGAACACCTGCGGACAGCAAAGAGGCTGCGTCGTCGTCGCCGCCGGATACTGTTGCGGTATCCAAGAAGACTGCTCCCCCTCGTAAGAGGAAGTACCGCAACACCGAGTACAGGGAGGATCCCGCTGCTGTGGCTACCGGCTGGGAGAGAGTCTGGCGTCGCCGCCTTCGGCCGAAGACCAAGCCGGCCCGTGTCGAGGAGTTGAAGAAGAAGTATTTCTTCTGGGACTCGGAGGAAGCTAACGACATCTGTACTGAGCTGATCTCGGACGACGAGCTCACGACATCGTTTAAGGAAATTACTGAGCTCGTTCTAGCTCCGGGTGTCTGCATCCAGGACAAAGGATTCGCAGAAGACCACATCCAACTCTACGAAGACCTTATGAGGGACGATGTGGAAAAAGAGCTCAGGGCTAAACGCCGGTGGCGCAACAAGCAGCGGGCTTGGCGAAGGCGACGACGGAAGGAAGCTGAAGCCGCCTCCCTAGAATAAGATATTTTCTGTTTTAAAATAAAATTGTATTTTTCATATTATTTTTAAATATATGTATAATTTTTGTGTAAAAATTTTCTGAAATAAATGCCCCAAAGCAGTATTTAGGTATGGATCCAAGATTACACGAGTCAGTCAATCAGTCAAAAAATTATGGTGTTTAGTATCCCACAAGGTTATGCAGCGGGTAAGGGTGTGGTTACAGGGACGTATTTAGGTCTGGATGTAAGATTGTATTAAATTGATCTAGAACTTACTTTACTTTGGTTTTACTTAGGTTATGATGTACATGTTCTTGTCCTTATTCATTTATAATACGAATAAATATCGAATACTATTTTAAACCTTTATTATTATTCCACAAGGCGCTTAGTGTTTGTTTAAATAATAACGATCTTTGCTTTAATAACTCCCTTTCTTCTATAACACAACGCTAACAAAACAAGTAATTAACAAGACATTCATTCATCATATTTACAAAGCGAGCGCTCGACGCAGGAGGTTGTAACTATAATTTAATTATAATTTATAGCAACCATTAACTTTCATTTCTGAAGGGTTGAAGCTGCAAAACGCGATGGGGTTATTTGCCCGCCTGTTGCGTACTCTAGCGCCTAACACCTTTTCTAATCAAATTGAAGGGTAGTAAAATGGGCGAATTCAGAGTTCAATGTTAGCCCTAAAACTCGTTTACTGCTATTTAATGTAAACATTGCTTCCAGATAGGTGAATGGTCTCCACTCTTTACGGTTATGACGACGTAACAAAAGCATAGGGTTTGTCTTTGTAACAGCATTTATACACTCTATAAACCTCTTAAGGAGACTTTGACGCGCAGGAAGCTATATTTACTGCCACTTGCCTTATTTGACCGGGGTTAAAATGTGTGACCTTTTGTGTTTCCTGAAGTAATAATAAATACCTCAAATCAAAATGTATTCAAACATAAAGATCTAAATGCATACTTTGTCAGGCAGTGAATTTTTTAAATCAACTTGCTACTTGGTATTTTACAGAAGGGATATTTCTCTAGTTCTCCCTTAACCAAATATCCCACATTTATATAACATTTTTATCATAATACATTCCAAATTTTTACCTTTGATTTGGCATTATAAAGAGTTTTTAAGGAGGGGAAATTATAATTAAGGAGTGAAATCAGATAAATTAAATCTGTCATAAGGTTTTTGAAGCATTATATGTTAGAAAGTTACTACTTCGAACAATCTTTCTGAACTATTTCTTTACTCTATTCTTAATAGCGTCATTAAAGTGGATTAAACGGTAAGAGAGATTGCCTAGGAAATCTAACGATATTGCCTACGGAAATATCCTATTCGGAATAATAGGTATCCTATTTTAATAGCTATTCATATTAGCTAAAAATATAATTAATTGTTCATAAATTCTAAATCTTGCTTTGAAAGCTCCTAAAGATTGTGGTTTCTAGAATATGATTTATTATTTTTTTCAACAAGTTGACAGCAATTTTATTTCAGGGAAGTATATCTCTCGCAATGGTAGGCAGCATGTCTATTTCAGATAAAACACAACCCTCACACGATACCATACTTTTTTCAATCGTTGACTACAAGTCTACTTCAGGTAAGCTACAATGTCTACATGATATCATACTTCTCCAAATGGTTGACAGCAAGTTTACTTCGAGTAAGCCACAATATCTACGCGACATAAAACTCCCAATCACTGACAGCAAGTCTACTTCTGGTATGCGGCAAAGCCCAGACGATACCATACTTCTCTCAATCGTTGACAGCAAGTATACTTCAGGTAAACGACAACCCCACACGATACCATACTTTTCCCAGTGGTTGACATCACGTCTACTACAAGAACGTGACCACGCCTACACGGCAACATACTTTCCCAATGATTGACAGTAGTCAGCGTCAAGTAAGCTACCACTACTAAACGATAACATACTTCTCCCAATCGTTAACTTCAACTCTTCTTCAGGTAAACGACAACCTCTACACTATCCCATACTTCTCGCAATGATAGACACCAAGTGTAATTCAGGCAAGCGACAAAGCCCACCCAATACCATACTTCTCTCAATCGTTGACAGCAAGTATACTTCAGGTAAACGACAACCCCCCCCCCCACGATACCATACTTTTCCCAATGGTTGGCACCACGTCTACTTCAAGAAAGGGACCACACGACACCATATTTTTCAGAATAGTTGACAGTAAGTATACTTCAGGTAAACGGCAACCCCCCCCCCCACGATACCATACTTTTCCCAATGGTTGGCACCACGTCTACTTCAAGAAAGGGACCACACGACACCATATTTTTCAGACTAGTTGACAGTAAGTATACTTCAGGTAAACGACAACCCCCCCCACGATACCATACTTTTCCCAATGGTTGACACCACTTCTACTACAAGAAAGGGACCACACGACACCATATTTTTCAGAATAGTTGACAGTAAGTCAACTTCTGGTAAGCGACCACTATATCTTACTTCTCACAAAGGCACTCAGCAATTGTATTTTAAGAAAGTGCCCGTGCCCACACGGCACTGTGCCTTTCCTAATGGTTGGCAGCTTAGGAAGTTCAGATAATCGGTAAAATTCCCAGTATCTAGAAGCTATTATGCCATATCTAACCTTTCTACACGTTCTATCCATCATTTCTTAGGAGTTACTTCAGTGTGTAGCACTTCTTTATGACCGAGAGAGAGAGGAATACTTCAGGTACGCGTTCCTTCATATGGACTACTACCTATATGCCACTACATCTTAAGTTATGGCAATACCTTATTCATTCTTATACTCCCAATCCCTCCGAATCCATCATTTCTTAGGAGTTACTTCAGTGTGTAGCACTTCTTTATGACCGAGAGAGAGAGGAATACTTCAGGTACGCGTTCCTTCATATGGACTACTACCTATATGCCACTACATCTTAAGTTATGGCAATACCTTATTCATTCTTATACTCCCAATCCCTCCGAATCCATCATTTCTTAGGAGTTACTTCAGTGTGTAGCACTCCTTTATGACCGAGAGAGAGAGGAATACTTCAGGTACGCGATCCTTCATATGGACTTCTACCTATATGCCTCTACATCTTAACTTATGCCATTACCTTATTCATTCTTATACTCCCAATCCCTCTGAATCCATCATTTCTTAGGAGTTACTTCAGTGTGTAGCACTCCTTTATGACCGAGAGAGAGAGGAATACTTCAGGTACGCGATCCTTCATATGGACTTCTACCTATATGCCTCTACATCTTAACTTATGCCATTACCTTATTCATTCTTATACTTCCAATCCCTCCGAATCCATCATTTCTTAGGAGTTACTTCAGTGTGTAGCACTCCTTTATGACCGAGAGAGAGAGGAATACTTCAGGTACGCGTTCCTTCATATGGACTACTACCTATATGCCTCTACATCTTAAGTTATGGCATTACCTTATTCATTCTTATACTTCCAATCCCTCCGAATCCATCATTTCTTAGGAGTTACTTCAGTGTGTAGCACTCCTTTATGACCGAGAGAGAGAGGAATACTTCAGGTACGCGTTCCTTCATATGGACTACTACCTATATGCCTCTACATCTTAAGTTATGGCATTACCTTATTCATTCTTATACTTCCAATCCCTCCGAATCCATCATTTCTTAGGAGTTACTTCAGTGTGTAGCACTCCTTTATGACCGAGAGAGAGAGGAATACTTCAGGTACGCGTTCCTTCATATGGACTACTACCTATATGCCTCTACATCTTAAGTTATGGCATTACCTTATTCATTCTTATACTTCCAATCCCTCCGAATCCATCATTTCTTAGGAGTTACTTCAGTGTGTAGCACTCCTTTATGACCGAGAGAGAGAGGAATACTTCAGGTACGCGTTCCTTCATATGGACTACTACCTATATGCCTCTACATCTTAAGTTATGGCATTACCTTATTCATTCTTATACTCCCAATCCCTCCGAATCCATCATTTCTTAGGAGTTACTTCAGTGTGTAGCACTCCTTTATGACCGAGAGAGAGAGGAATACTTCAGGTACGCGATCCTTCATATGGACTTCCACCTATATGTCTCTACCTCTTAACTTATGCCATTACCTTATTCATTCTTATACTTCCAATCCCTCCGAATCCATCATTTCTTAGGAGTTACTTCATTGTGTAGCACTCCTTTATGACCGAGAGAGAGAGGAATACTTCAGGTACGCGATCCTTCATATGGACTACTACCTATATGCCTCTACATCTTAAGTTATGGCATTACCTTATTCATTCTTATACTTCCAATCCCTCCGAATCCATCATTTCTTATGAGTTACTTCAGTGTGTAGCACTCCTTTATGACCGAGAGAGAGAGGAATACTTCAGGTACGCGATCCTTCATATGGACTTCCACCTATATGCCTCTACATCTTAAGTTATGGCATTACCTTATTCATTCTTATACTTCCAATCCCTCCGAATCCATCATTTCTTAGGAGTTACTTCATTGTGTAGCACTCCTTTATGACCGAGAGAGAGAGGAATACTTCAGGTACGCGTTCCTTCATATGGACTACTACCTATATGTCTCTACATCTTAACTTATGCCATTACCTTATTCATTCTTATACTTCCAATCCCTCCGAATCCATCATTTCTTAGGAGTTACTTCATTGTGTAGCACTCCTTTATGACCGAGAGAGAGAGGAATACTTCAGGTACGCGATCCTTCATATGGACTTCCACCTATATGCCTCTACATCTTAAGTTATGGCATTACCTTATTCATTCTTATACTTCCAATCCCTCCGAATCCATCATTTCTTAGGAGTTACTTCATTGTGTAGCACTCCTTTATGACCGAGAGAGAGAGGAATACTTCAGGTACGCGTTCCTTCATATGGACTACTACCTATATGTCTCTACATCTTAACTTATGCCATTACCTTATTCATTCTTATACTTCCAATCCCTCCGAATCCATCATTTCTTAGGAGTTACTTCATTGTGTAGCACTCCTTTATGACCGAGAGAGAGAGGAATACTTCAGGTACGCGATCCTTCATATGGACTTCCACCTATATGTCTCTACATCTTAACTTATGCCATTACCTTATTCATTCTTATACTTCCAATCCCTCCGAATCCATCATTTCTTAGGAGTTACTTCATTGTGTAGCACTCCTTTATGACCGAGAGAGAGAGGAATACTTCAGGTACGCGATCCTTCATATGGACTTCCACCTATATGTCTCTACCTCTTAACTTATGCTATTACCTTATTCATTCTTATACTTCCAATCCCTAAATGTTTACATTTAAAAAGTATTGTAAATATCTTCATGTGTTTGGTTTCCTTCGTGCATTTCTTATTCTTCGTGCGTTTGGTTTTCACCATACAGTGACCACGCTTCATGCAAGAGCTCTTTGTGAAAGCTTGTTAAACTTATTTACTTTATCTATGTCACAGATGTTCATCATACAGCGGCCACGCTTGATGCACAAGATGTTTGCAACAGTGTGTTAAAACCATTTACTTTACCTATGTCAAAGATGTTTACCTTACAGCGGCCACGCTTGATGCACGAGATGTTTGCAACAGCGTGTTAAACCCTACCTATGCCACAGATATTCACCTTACAGCGGCCACGTTAGGTGTACGATCTGTTTGCAACAGCGTGTTAAACTCTACCTATGTCACAGATATTCACCTTACAGCGGCAACGTTTGATGCACGATCTGTTTGCAACAGCGTGTTAAACCCTACCTATGTCACAGATATTTACCTTACAGTGGCAACGCTTGATGCACGATCTATTTGCAACAGCGTGTTAAACCCTACCTATGTCACAGATATTTACCTTACAGTGGCCACGTTTGATGCACGACCTGTTTTCAACAGCGTGTTAACCCCTACCTATGTCACAGATATTCACCCTACAACGGCCACGTTTGATGCACGATCTGTATGCAACAACGTGTTAAACCCTACCTATGTCACAGATATTTACTTTACAGTGGTCACGCTTGATGCACGCGACGTTTGCAACAGCGTGTTAACCCCTACCTATGTCACAGATATACACCTTACAGTGGCCACGTTTGATGCACGACCTGTTTTCAACAGCGTGTTAACCCCTACCTATGTCACAGATATACACCTTACAGCGGCCACGTTTGATGCACGATTTGTTTGAAACAGCGTGTTAAACCACACCTATGTCACAGATATTTACCTTACAGTGGTCACGCTTGATGCACGCGACGTTTGCAACAGCGTGTTAACCCCTACCTATGTCACAGATATTTACCTTACAGTGGTCACGCTTGATGCACGCGACGTTTGCAACAGCGTGTTAACCCCTACCTATGTCACAGATATTTACCTTACAGTGGTCACGCTTGATGCACGCGACGTTTGCAACAGCGTGTTAACCCCTACCTATGTCACAGATATACACCTTACAGCGGCCACGTTTGATGCACGATTTGTTTGCAACAGCGTGTTAAACCACACCTATGTCACAGATATTTACCTTACAGTGGTCACGCTTGATGCACGCGACGTTTGCAACAGCGTGTTAAACCCTACCTATGTCACAGATATTTACCTTACAGTGGCCACGTTTGATGCACGACCTGTTTTCAACAGCGTGTTAACCCCTACCTATGTCACAGATATACACCTTACAGCGGCCACGTTTGATGCACGATTTGTTTGCAACAGCGTGTTAAACCCTACCTATGTCACAGATATTTACCTTACAGTGGTCACGCTTGATGCACGCGACGTTTGCAACAGCGTGTTAACCCCTACCTATGTCACAGATATACACCTTACAGCGGCCACGTTTGATGCACGATTTGTTTGCAACAGCGTGTTAAACCACACCTATGTCACAGATATTTACCTTACAGTGGCCACGTTTGATGCACGACCTGTTTTCAACAGCGTGTTAACCCCTACCTATGTCACAGATATACACCTTACAGCGGCCACGTTTGATGCACGATTTGTTTGCAACAGCGTGTTAAACCACACCTATGTCACAGATATTTACCTTACAGCGGCCACGGTTGATGCACGATTTGTTTGCAACAGCGTGTTAAACCCTACCTATGTCACAGATATACACCTTACAGCGGCCACGTTTGATGCACGATTTGTTTGCAACAGCGTGTTAAACCACACCTATGTCACAGATATTTACCTTACAGCGGCCACGGTTGATGCACGATTTGTTTGCAACAGCGTGTTAAACCCTACCTATGTAACAGATATTCACCTTACAGGGGTCACAGTTTGATGCACGATCTGTTTGCAACAGCGTGTTAAACTCTACCTGTGTCACAAATATTCACCTTACAGCGGCCACGTTTGATGCACGATCTGTTTGCAACAGCGTGTTAAACCCTACCTATGTCACAGATATTCACCTTACAGGGGCCACAGTTTGATGCACGATCTGTTTGCAACAGCGTGTTAAACTCTACCTATGTCACAGATATTCACCTTACAGCGGCCACGTTTGATGCACGATTTTTTTGCAACAGCTTGTTAAACCCTACCTATGTCACAGACATTTACCTTACTGTGGCCACGCTTGTGCACGAGACGTTTGCAACAGCGTGTTAAACCCTACCTATGTCACAGATATTCACCTTACAGTGGCCACGCTTGATGCATGAGATATTTGCAAGACGGTGTTGAACAACTTTATCCCCATTTCCAGTTTACAGCTTTGTATCAGGAATACACAATGCATGAAACTAAGTCGCCCGCCAGCCTTTGTTCTGGACGACAATTTGCATTTCAAATAGTTGGACGTGCCTTGTGTTCTACAGAGCAAAGGTCCTCAGTAATCTACACAAGAATAGAATCTAGCTCCATTACGACCACAAATTTTATTGTTATTTTGTAGTAGAAGTATTAGCTCACTGTATTATGATTTTTTTGTGTCTCTTTTTTTAAATTTATTGCACATAAAATCCTTTCGCACTAGTTACATTGTGTGGTCAAGAAATAAGTATGTGAAACGAAAACCTGTGCAACTGCCTACATCGTCTAATTTGAGACTTGAGCAAGCTCAGTGGGTTGGCTGCAACTATCTGTAGGAGGTTGTAAAAGGAACACACGGTGGGCTGTATAAAAACCTATGGGTGGTATGTCTGGAATATTATCCCGAGACGCAGGGTACAACGGCGATCGGCGCGAGTAACGTTTCAGCTAGTAGGAAGCTTTTGTTCTTCTACCACTAGATTATGCGAAACCTCTGATTATAAATACCCTCTACTCAGCCTCCCCTTATTCGTATGCCATCCACTACCGTACGTTGTAAGCCCATTTGTTTTTCTAACCACAGTATTTATACCCATTTCAATCTCGATCTCCAGCTTAACCTTCCGCTTATTCATTTATAATGGCCTGATTCTTGAAACAAATGAATTTGTCTTTTCACCTCCCAACGAGTATTTCTGGAAGTATTCTTTTCTTGAAAATGTTTTAAGGCAGTAGACGCGACGCCTTGACTCAAGTCCACAACTAAGTCCGATTCATCACACAACACGAATTTAGGAGTCGCATAAACAGAGGGTCGATACATGTGAGTCACGACGCAATCACGTCCAGCAATGACTCGGAACGCCGCTCTTCATGACCGCTTCAATAACGGTTAGGTTTATCAGATGATTGACAGCTATGAATGTAAGTTAAGCATAGACAGCTTGTTGAAATGACGTTCTTTTCTTGGCAATACCACAGTGGGAGGAAATTCTTCCCCGCCGGTGCAAGATCCCTAATGGGAATCTTATGGTCGTTCACTAGCCACCGTGGAACAGGCAGTCGTAATTAAGGATTAGCTAGCAGACACTAAACCATAAAACATCACGAAACTGCTGAAACTATCCAATTGAAGTAGAACTTACTTAAGGTTAAATGGTTTTAATAGCCAACTTATCTCTTTCAAAATTGGAGGGGAAAGAACTCGGGCATTCTGAACAGTTCCCAATCCACTCCAACGTTCATTCCTGGCCATCAAACACCTGTTAGTGAAAACATAAACCCAGAATTGATGACAATATAGGATGTTGGTAGCATGTAATGCCAATAGTTTCATATGATAACACTTTCTCATTCTTTCTTACTTTTTCCTCAAGTCCGGTTCACGATGCACACAGTATTATCATTCTTGGCCAATAAACGCACATCAGTGTAAACGGGAAGCAAGTATCCACCTTCATGCCGAATCCAGCTAAATAAACAGGATGCCAAGAATGAACCCCAGTTATCATGAAAGAGCAAAGAAAATTATGTGTAAAGTAACGGGGGAAAATTAAACGATAAAAATAAATAAATCTAAAAGCCATAATTATAGTATCGGATAGCAGGAGCGAAAGTCATCCGGTAAATATGTTTATTGATTGCTGACACTTTCGGAGAGCTATTTACAGCTCTCGTTTGTTAGAAATAGAAATATATGACTGAAATCGACCAGGTGATTGTTTTATAATTCATTTTCACGGAGCTATATTCGTGCCTGCACTCGGGTGTAAACATAGATTAGAAAGAGTTGGGAAATTATAGTCTAAGTTTAAAACAACGACTATTTTACTTCGATTAGTACTGAAACTGACGCTGGTGCATATTTCCACACGGCATACCCTTTACTAAATATTGGAAACAAAACCAATACCACAAAAATAATCAAACATAACACATAATAGACGTTTCTCAAGTTGAAAACTATTTATAAATTTAAAACTTTTACATACGTAGTTTGTATTATCGGTTATTTTTATTATTTTTGTGTTTTGGGGTTTTTCCAATATTTTACTTGTAAAGAATGTATAAATTGTTTTGGCTAGTAATGTAGGGGTTTTTTGAGCCATATTATTTGCAAGTGGCAACACTGCGTATTTTGCTTCAAAGTATTAAAAATCATTATTTTTCTGTCTATCTGTGTAGGTTATTATTAATATTTACATTACAATTACGTGTTATTTTTAAAATTAGTTGTTTAATGAATTTACTCCAATTATAATTTTCAGATTTAAACTAAAATAAATTTTACCTAGAGAAAGTAAGTTAGGTTACTTCTTACTTCTGCTTCTTGCTTCTGTTAATTCGCCGTTGCAACCCTTTCCATAAAATTTTCATCCCCGAAAGTCTGCGCACGTACTTTACGAGGAGGTTACCTAACTCCCAAATAGAGAAACGTGAAACTAAAGTTGGCATAAAATCTAATAATAACTTGGCCTTACTCATATCCCCTTCTTGGCATAATCGTGCATGTAACAACAGAGAAAGATATGCTGCGTTGTGTAGTGAGCCCAAAGGGGCAAAACAAATATCTACCTCCTAATCGTCCATAGGAGGCGAAGGTCTGTAAAGTAAAGAGGTATATAGAGGCTATAAGACTACACAGCAGACAGGCCTTCTCTAGATCCACTTCAGGGAAGGCATCTCTACTCGATACCAGAGGTTCATTATGTAAGTATCCTCTCCATATCTTTAGCAGGAAATATCGGCTGTTATTACTCATAACGCCAGAAATATCAGCTACTCCCCTCATAACACCATAGCTTAAATTTTTCCTGGAGATCTTATGTTTCAAACCTGTTATATTCTGATGTTCTGAATCTTCCTATAATAGAGTCATTGTTTCTTTTATGATAATTTCATTTCTTCTTCTCTATCAACTTCAGTATATTTCCTTCTCCATCCACTTTCTCTAACTAACTTAATACACTCATGTCCAAAAGTAGCGTTGCATTAGGTTTCCTCCATTTCCATATGTCGTGGCTTCGGCTTTCCTCCATGTCCACATGTCGTGTGTATGGATTTCCTCGATTTCCATATGTCATGTGCTTCAGTTACCATCATTTCCACAGATCGTCTGTTTCAAGTATTCTTCGTGACCATATGTCGTGTACTTCAGATTTCTTCCCCTTCTACATGTAGCACCACTACGGTGTTGCTCGTTTTCACATGCCATGGGTGTCGGTGCTCCTCAATTTCCACATGCTGTGTTCTTGGGTTTCCTCCATTTCCACGTGTCATGTTCTTGGGCTTTCATCCATTTCTACACGTAGTGAGGTTCAGGTTTATTCCATTTTCACACGTCATGTAACTCAGATATCCTCCTTGTCCACATGCAATGAGCTTCGGCATTCTCCATTTCCACATATCGAGTTCTTGGGTTTCCCCCATTTCCACGTGTCATGTTCTTGAGTTTTCATCCATTTCTACACTTAGTGAGGTTCAGGTTTATTCCATTTTCACACGTCATGTAACTCAGATATCCTCCTTGTCCACATGCAATGAGCTTCGGCATTCTCCAATTTCACATGTCGTGTTCTTAGGCTTCCTCCATTTCCACATGTCATGTTTTTCGGTGTTCCTCCATTTTCTCGTGACATAAGCTTCAGATTTCCTCCATTTCATGTCTTTCAGGTTTCCTTTGTGACCACATGTCTTGTACTTCAGGCTACTTTCATGTCAACATGGATTCAGGTTAAGCCATGTCTAGATTTCCACTATGCTTTTAATTAATTTCTTCTACGACCTACTAATTTATTTTGTATTACGGCTATCTTTCTTCTTCTCTGCCATATAGTGTTACTATTTACTCACTGTTCAATGCCTTATACGTTGTGTATCCTCTTTCTCTCCTTATATTCACCCGAGTAACGATCTAGATTGTGGTTACCTTCACTGCTTCTCTTCCCGCCTGTCTCTATCACTCTTTACAACTACGTCACATGCAGCCGTTCCATGTGAGTGTGCTTAACAACAGGTGTTCGGAGTATTTACCTGTTGCTAACGTTAGCAAAGCCTTCCGAAACGGCGAAGCCGTATTGTTACACATATCTGTGACCGCAGCCTGCACTCGTTCTCAAGACGCAACTTACATGCTTTCATTCGCAAAATGCCTCCTGACGATAATCTGTAACTTACCTAAAGGGTAAGACAATCCTTCCTGACCACTTTAAGAGAGTTTTTACACTCGTCGGGGCTTTAAAGAATAACGTATTTGATCACTTGATTCTGATGCGATGATGCAAAACCTTACATCTGAAGTATTCTGTAAAACAATATTTCAGATCATATCGAATCGTATTGAATCATTTACTTTAAACATGTTTCCATAAATATGTTGAAAATGGAAAACAAAACTTAAGAAGACGACGTGTAAAGAAGGTCAATATTACAATATACGTGGACTGTAAGAACATTCCCAGGATGTGCTTTGTTGCTAACAAATGCAATACTTTTACAAAATTCCTGCTTAGTAAAAGATATTTCAGTAAAAGTAATATGCTTTATTTTCACTATAAACTTCCTTCCATTGACGAACGAAATTACTTGAGTTGTGGGTAATCCCGATAATACGCTGCCGTGCAACAATAGAAGTAGGCCCACTTGTCACAGTTATTCAGGTCTTCGCCGCCAAGACAATACAAACGCATAATTATCAGGGCGGCGCGGCGCCCTTAATGCAGGACCTATTGTTGTCTGTGGGTGGACTCATTACTCAAAATGTCTGACGTTTCTCGGATTAACTTACATTGTTTTAATCACATTGAATTTATTATAGATTTAAATTTAGTTTTGTGGACCAAGTTGAAATAATTTTAAGAAATTTAAATTTTAGTAATCCTCGTATTAAATAGGATGAAATTAAAAATCGAAAAATTAAAAGAACAGAACTTTTGGGATTTATTTTTTTTTTAATGTCCAATCTTGTCCACAAAATATGAAATAAACAAATCGTGGAAAATTTAAACCTGCCCGTTGGATTTCATAAAGAAATTTGACTTATATCAAATAGATCGAAAATGGCGAAATAATCTTGTAAACAATTTTAAAATTTTCTTAAGCCATTTAGAAACTAACTCGTATTCCAAATAAAACCATACGTCTACATATTACGAATAAGGCCATTAGCAGGGGCGTATGCAGGGGGCACAGAGGACGTGCCACCCTCAAACCAATTAATTTTAGCAGAAAATTATTAACCTTTAAAACAGATTTAGGTTTTTAGCAAAACATTTTTCCGACGAACCAACAGTTGTGTCATTTTTAGTGCCAAAATAGGAAAAATATGATTTCTAGAGATGAAAATGTTCAAAATTTCGCCGGGGGGTTCCAATCCCCTGACCCTCTTGGTCGTGCTCCCTCTCCCCAAAACCTTTATTTTACATTGACCTTAGATACTAAGACTACCCTACTGGACCTTAGAGATACAAAACATAATTGAATATTGATCATAAATACTTAGAAAACTATTTACAGGTGTTGTAGAACAATTAGCCATAATATGAATAAGAAAAGGCCGGGCTTAAAGTAGACTAAAGAAATTTGAATGTCAAAAATAATATGTCTGGTGTGAAATTACCGACAGAAGTGAAACTTGAAATACTAATGATTCCTTTTATACCATGAGACACGCTACAGACTAGAGCTGCCTTACTTGGGTCATACAGTCTGTACTTCCGCACGACGCTTGAACC
The DNA here is from genome assembly GCA_036971475.1 of Prosapia bicincta. Taxonomy (NCBI): domain Eukaryota; kingdom Metazoa; phylum Arthropoda; class Insecta; order Hemiptera; family Cercopidae; genus Prosapia; species Prosapia bicincta. The sequence goes on from JBAIZL010000004.1 coordinate 255,112,105, forward strand.
ACACAATGTGATCCCAGCTATTCATATTACATGCTGACTAGCTAGACCTAAGGTGATAGAGCATACAGAGGTCCATGGTGCTGCTGGGAATCGAACCTTAAGTCTTTAGTTGTTAGTAAAGTGCTCTACTCATTTGACCACCCCTGCCCGACACTTCAATAGAATTTAATAAATATGGGATAACTAAGTTAAATAGTAGATATAAACGAAATTGTCAAAAGTTCGGTAAATAGATAAGTGACAAAGCTGATACTAGTAATGTATTGTATGAAAATACAGTGATCCCTCGTTATTCGAAGGGGTTGTGTTCCCCGAAATTACCACAAATACTGAAATAACTGTATGTAGAAAAGTGAGTTACGTTCCACATAGAAAATGTTAACATAATTACAGTTATACTGTACACATATAATTACATAACTACACACGTATGTTTATTGTTTATTTACGTTTATCTTCAATCCAAAATTCGAAAATTATATTAAATATGCGCACTCATACACATACACACGTATTCTTTCTTGTTAAACACTATTTAATAGACAGCTAATTTTGGACAAATAATCTTTTAATTTGATTTTTTAAATTTTATTTTTCTCTGTGCGATTTTATTTTTAGTTATTGATACACTTGTTTACGTTTAATCCTTTTTTTAAAAAAAAGGGATAAATTTCAGTAACAGCTGCAGCTAACTGTTTCCCTAAACATACATTTCTCCGACATAATTTAATATCAACTTCGGCGATACATTTTTTACGATTTCTTCGCCTTTGTTACCCGAGATAGGCACAGGTTCGTTAATTAGTTCTTTTAGTTCTTCTTCCGTCAAATCTTGGTTCACACGTTTCAAAATATTGTCGACATGTTCACACTGTTAATGTCTTAAAATACTTCACCGTTAATTCCATGTGCTATTGAGTCAATATCAAACCTCTAGCACTACAGCACAGTAGAATAGTCAAACGATCCTTTGCGGCCTTAAACCCCGAGCAGATTTCTCCTCTATATATAAGGAGGTTCGTAAAGGCATTCTTTTCCAAAACACTCCAGTCTCATCCGCGTTAAAAACTCAATCGACTGTGTATTATTATTTCTCCGCAATAAGATTTTTAAAATTTGCTGGGAATGAATTGGCGGCAACGTGGTCCACTGATGATAATTTACCGACAGTTTTCACGCTGTGAAGAGAAAAACGTTTCTTGAACTTGTCAAGCCAGCCGTTACTTGCTGAAAATAATTGACTGTCGGAACGCTCACCACTGTTTTGAACAAAATGTTCATAAAAAAGTCTTTGCTTTTCATGAATAAAAATTAAACTCAGATGCATATTGTTTTGTGATTGATGTTCTATCCACACACTCAAAGCTTTGTCCATTTTTTCGATGTTTATGTCGCAACACACAGAGATAACTTTCCGATTGACAAGTCTCCTTTCTGTCTCTCTTATTTATATTTTCATCGTTTTTCTTTATGTAACGCACTGTTGACTCGTTAACGCTAAATGCTTTTCGGAAGGTGCTATGCTTTCACCTTATTTTAATTTATCTAAAAGGTCAATTTTCTTAACCGATTATAAAGTTTTTTTTGCCTTCTCTCATCTTTATCAAAGTTTGAAGACATCATTACTTGGATAAACATTTTAAGGAAAAGATAAAGCTAAACAAAACAAGTTCACTAAACAATTCCACAAGTAGTCGTGACGTTTCCAAAACTACCACACACGACAAGCGAATGCGACACCTGTTTGGTAACTGAAAGAAGAAACAAAATCCCAGTTAATTACGGATCCCTGATAGGATTATTGATGTTTGGTTTCAAAAATTATTAAATTAGCAGTAAGTAAACACTAGTGATGCTAAATGTATGCATGGAGTTGGATGCGGGCGCTATATTGACTCATCATTGTTTCTTAATGACGTTAATGCTACTGGTTATAAATAAGCAATGCCTACCTTTTGTGCAGTAGGCCTTAGTGTACAGTATAACGGATTTTTGGAGAATAATCAGATGTCTTTGTGATAAATACCTACACAGCTGTAGATAATAAATAAGAGGAGGACACGTTATCCTACAACCTGCACAGTAACTATATTGTCTTTCTTGTCTTTTTTTTTATAATACTATACATTATAGAGGGATGTCCTGTAATACTGCCAACCGCGAGTAAGCGAAACCACGAATAAGGGTCTACTGTAATATAACTTTCCTATGATGGTTAAATATGATGTGCACACAGTAGTGTTTATATTGTATTTATTTTTAAAAATTGTGAGTTGGCGTTGTTGTATTAATAATGGGCGTTAATTGATAAGGCATAACTTGATGTGTGGTGTTTCCGCAGTGCTTGACTGGCAATAGTCAGCAACAAAGTTATTCATTTGTCCATTAGTTTAATGTACGGCCGTCCTTATCAACCCGTCCATCCAGGGTGTGTCTAAAGAGGGAGGTTTTGTCGTGCCGCAAACCAACATCAATACGAATGCATTCAGAACTTGGTAATTCTGAAATGGAAACTAGAGAAAGCGAAAATAAAACGCACGACACTGTTGCAGTCCAAGTTCATTGTCTAACACAACCCGTGTTGCACAGCTACTCAGAAAACCCCTACGGGATTCAAGCCTGAACGAACAACATAGGGGAGAAGTGCCGCACGTGATTCAACCACGGACAAACAAAGTGAAGGTAGCGTAGGGGGCAAGCGACGTAAATAACAAAATTATCTACGCCTAACGAATTTTGGAGTATTTTGAAACACTCAAGAGTACACTAGCAACACGTACATTATAAGCAAAACTCGACAGAACAGGTAGCTGACATTTTTCAATCACACGCTATGACTCACCTCTCTAGACTGAAGAGTTTTTGCGTTACTAAAGGACAGCTGATAGTCACCGCTACTGACAGTTAGTTCGCTTCTCTTATCCCTAGCTAGTCTCTGGGGATTCCTGTCCTCATATCACCACGTCTCCCAGTTTACCTAAAATGTCTAGATATGGTCACAGTATGAACTCACGTCAGGCTACTGGCAACGGAAACTTTGCATCATTCGTCTAACATACGGAAATAATAGATATAAATAGAATACATGTTATTTAGACTTACAAAGGAGGGCCAGATAAACGTTCACCTGCTTCTTGAAGTACATGACATGAATTTATTTATTTTTCGAATCATAAACCGAATCTTTATGAAATGTTTTTATAAGACTACTTACTAACCAGTGCCCTTCCTGGGCTGTAGAGCCATTTGGCGATGCACTGTCCTGTAGATATCTTCCTTGGAGATGGGACCGTAATCCTGGGCCCGGTCCAGGGCTATGCAATCCTAAAGGTGTTCGGCTTTCATGTCTTCACTACCACGCAGCAGACACTCCGGGTTAAGAATCACATGGATACGGTGGATTAGCGCAGCAAGGTAACTATGACCCATCTTCATTCTAAATACTGCAACGATAACAGCTCCGGGCAGGTTATGGTCAATTAGTCCCTCCAAGAAAAGGCTTTCTCACTGTGTTCCCGCCGAGATGTTTACAGGCGTACCTTGTACGGATAGTTTAGAAATCGCAGTGGCCGTCTCTAGCAAGCGATTTGTTGACGAGTGGCCGTCTCTAGCAAACGAGTGATAACATCTCGTGAGACTGAGTTTTCATGAGACTGACAGCAACTTGTGTAAACTTTACGTAAATCAGTTGCAGAGTACGTCACGGAAAGTTTAATAAACTTTTTAGAAATACAATATTCTGAAGACTTACTACGAAACCTTCGTTGGGGAGTGGCAACACGCTTATCTCCGCCTACTTAATTAACTTTTTCTAAATTGTAAACAACGTGTTATTTTCTTTTTGTAAGGTTACGATATTCTGTGTTATGGCATTACACTGCTCTAAAAGGCACTAAAATATACACAACGTTGTAATTATGAAAGACTACTCTATTACAGACTTTAGCAAGGCTGTTGGTGGGCTTTGTATATACGTAACGACAGGTAATTTTTAACTTTAATTAAAGTACGTGATGAAGTAAAATATGCCCAGTATACAAATAAATAAAAATGTAAATGTTTATTTGTTCGAATATTCAATTATCCGAAACCACTTTACGGTCTAGGTTGTAATTTTGTCTCAATGTTGCATTTATTACAACATTAGTGTTGTATCAAACAAAACGGAGTGTTTCTATACATTTGTATTTCATAGATATCCCGCAGATTACTCGTAAAACATGTTATTCTTGAGAAACACCGCGTAAAAGCAACTAAATCAGTACTAAAAATGAACCGATCCGTTTGAATACAATCTAACTATTGTTCAAAAGCATGTTCATTCAGTTCTAATTATTTTCTTTTTTACTGAGTTGTTACCTCTGGCCCTAAGTTGGAATCGAGCTGTGTCGTTTCTATAGCGTTTATTTATTGAGTACAGTTTATTTTTTTTTCATTTTCTTGTAAAAACTTTATTATTGATATTTATCTATGTCGATTGGTTTGCGTTTGAAGTATTTTATAATTATTTCGTTTCGTGTTTCCGTTCCCGGGAACTTAGTTTCGCGGCGTAAAACTGTGATTAAGTTACTTGTAACGGGAGAAACTATGGCACGTAATTGTCTCGCTAACTTGCCGCGTACTTGTCTCTAACTACCTTCATACAGTGTCGCTACTTTGCATGTATTTGCCTTGTAATTAACCCACATCGGGAACCCGTATCTCCGGAAACGTTCGCATACACTGGCTGTGTACTGTTAAATTAACCTTAGATAAGAGCAACATCAAGATATTATCGCTCGGTAAAAGGGTATGTTACAGAGAGCTGTTAAAGTAGCTGTAAGTAGTGTTGGGACATCGAAATGAAAATATCGATATGCGATATTATCTTTAAACCGATCGATTTATCGGTACAAAATAATTTTAAAAAATATTCTTATTTATTGTAAATGAAAATGTAATGTTAGTAAGGAAATTAAAATTAGAAACCAATTGAAGAAAAACTTATTTATTTTAGTCTCTTCAACACATTTTAAGGAATTAAAATTTACATTTACAATTATATACAGTTTTTGTTTTTTTTACAAAATAACAATTATTTTACCCAAAATTCTCTTTCCAGAGAGCCCAAGAATATCACCTATTGCATGTAAGAGTTTTAGTCTGTTCCTTTCAGTTGATAAAACCTAGCCAGGTTTCGAGATAAGCCTCTCTGCTGGAACGGATGTTCCAACAACTGACAGATATTTTGTAGCCAATTGATGTAGGGATGAGCTTGGCGGTGAAATATCATTCCAAATCTTGAATTCATTATCCCCTATACATCCCCAAGGTCTGACAAGCTACCTTTGCCCCAATCAACTTTTTCACGTACAATCTCGAAAGTCGAAACCCCTCGCCGCTGTGCGATAGAAGTCACCCCTCCCCCTTATAATACTTAGTAAGACCGTATGATACATGGGATATATTTCAACTTACTGTATTTTATAAAAATAACATATGTTAAGGTGCGTAACACTTTAAAAGCCATTTATTTAAACAATAATAGTTCAATACATAAATATTTCTTTATAATCAAATTTGTAACTGGGCGCAGCAAATAAATAACAGTTCATAAATAACTAACAACAATTAATAATAATATATTGTTCTGCACCACACTATATGTCCATATATAATTCCTTAGAGTAAATGGCACTTCTTATATACAAATCTAATAACAAAAAAAATACAAACTTCCAGATTCACTCCGAGCTCTTAAATACTAACTAATGGTTAGTTAAACATTTACGATAACAATATATATATATATATATATATATATATATATATATATATATATATGTATATATATATATATATATATATATATATATATATATATATGTATATATATATATATATATATATATATAGAGAGAGAGAGAGAGAGAGAGAGAGAGAGAGAGAGAGAGAGAGAGAGATCCTACTAACAGCACCAGCTACGCAAACTACAAACATATAAAGGTTTAAATGTAATATGGCTGGTGCAACCCTCCCAAAGACATTTACAAATCATATCCAACCGCAACATGCCCAGCTGCTACCACTGTTGCTGCGTCACGGTGATGTCCGGGATCATCTAATGGAACCCGACACCATTAACCTTTTCATTATCTTTGCGTAACGAGGAGATATCCTCAACAACCGGATTACCTCCTCGTTACGTTGGTCCCATGAACCAAGGGCTCCTACCACTAGGGCATAGAGGGTCACTTCATAACCATGTAAGCGGAGCTCCTCTGCCAGGTGTGAATATTTTTGAATTTTTGCACTACGTGCTTCTACCAGACTCTGATAGCGGTTTTCAAAGGGGACCGCTACATCTATAGATATTTATGTAGCCAATTTCCTTTGCATTTACGTTTACTATACTTGTAGAAACCAAGGCTATAACGATAGATACAAGATTTTTACTTGATCAAAAACTCCGAAATGAAACCGTTCTGTGTCCCGAGATTTTTAAGTCGTTTTAACGTCAAGATACAGCCAAAAGTAATGTTCAGTATCTTTATATTTCAAGTGTAAATTTATCGTCTCGAAATATCGATGTTTACGATATATCAGATATGACAATATCGGCAATGCATCTCCGATCTGTTGATATTTCGATGTATCGCTTTTCTTAGCTATAAGATTGCTTCCTCTAATCGGCAAGATAATGTGTTTTGTAGTTCGGAGAATATGAAAGGATTGTACGTTGAAGACTAAGGTAGGTTGGGGCTCATGTAATCATGTGTCCTGGTTTGTGTATTGGAAGTAGCCTTACATTTTGTCGAGCTCAAAACAAGTGCCTTCTCATTAAGAAGATGGTTCAAAAATGGTAGATGGAATAAGGAAGGAAATGAGGTGTCCAAAGTAGTGAGAATGGAGGGAAAACATGTCACTGCAGAGAGCAAGTAGGAACTTTCTTTCGAATCGTAAAGACGTGCCTATCCGTAACACGAGAGATAAGAAGAGTGCAGGGTAGAATCCCTGAAGCAGAGCTATTTTATGCCGGCATCTCTCCCGCGTGTCTGTAAAGAAAGGAAAGTGTAGCTATCGGGTGACGTGGGTTGAGATGAAGCCCTTCAGGGGCCATAAGCAGCTGGTTTCACGCTACCTCTTTGTTCTATTCCTCATCTTGGAATCGATTCAATTTTTATCAAAGTGTTGAGTTAGCTTCTAGTATAAATAGTGACAGCTATTATTTCAACCAGAATAGGATGATGAATGCCTCTGTTGCCAAAGTGTTGAGTTAGCTTCTAGTATAAATCGTGAGAGCTATAATTTCGACCAGAATAGGATGATGAATGCCTCTGTTGGCAAAGTGTTGAGTTAGCTTCTAGTATAAATCGTGAGAGCTATTATTTCAACCAGAATAGGATGATGAATGCCTCTGTTGCCAAAGTGTTGAGTTAGCTTCTAGTATAACTCGTGAGAGCTATAATTTCGACCAGAATAGGATGATGAATGCCTCTGTTGGCAAAGTGTTGAGTTAGCTTCTAGTATAAATCGTGAGAGCTATTATTTCGACCAGAATAGGATGATGAATGCCTCTGTTGGCAAAGTGTTGAGTTAGCTTCTAGTATAAATCGTGAGAGCTATTATTTCAACCAGAATAGGATGATGAATGCCTCTGTTGCCAAAGTGTTGAGTTAGCTTCTAGTATAACTCGTGAGAGCTATAATTTCGACCAGAATAGGATGATGAATGCCTCTGTTGGCAAAGTGTTGAGCTAGCTTCTAGTATAAATCGTGAGAGCTATTATTTCGACCAGAATAGGATGATGAATGCCTCTGTTGGCAAAGTGTTGAGTTAGCTTCTAGTATAAATCGTGAGAGCTATTATTTCGACCAGAATAGGATGATGAATGCCTCTGTTGGCAAAGTGTTGAGTTAGCTTCTAGTATAAATCGTGAGAGCTATTATTTCGACCAGAATAGGATGATGAATGCCTCTGTTGGCAAAGTGTTGAGTTAGCTTCTAGTATAAATCGTGAGAGCTATTATTTCAACCAGAATAGGATGATGAATGCCTCTGTTGGCAAAGTGTTGAGTTAGCTTCTAGTATAAATAGTGACAGCTATTATTTCGACCAGAATAGGATGATGAATCCCTCTGTTGGCAAAGTGTTGAGTTAGCTTCTAGTATAAATCGTGAGAGCTATTTTTTCGACCAGAATAGGATGATGAATCCCTCTGTTGGCAAAGTGTTGAGTTAGCTTCTAGTATAAATCGTGAGAGCTATTATTTCGACCAGAATAGGATGATGAATCCCTCTGTTGGCAAAGTGTTGAGTTAGCTTCTAGTGTAAATCGTGAGAGCTATTATTTCGACCAGAATAGGATGATGAATCCCTCTGTTGGCAAAGTGTTGAGTTAGCTTCTAGTATAAATCGTGAGAGCTATTATTTCGACCAGAATAGGACGATGAATCCCTCTGTTGGCAAAGTGTTGAGCAGACATCGGATATCACTTCATGCTTTTTTACAATTTATTTTGTACTAGTTAAGAAGGCTGGCTTTAAACTTGATCAATATATGTTTACTACAGAATTACTCTAACGGTTGGCCGGTAATAAAATCTCCTGTGTGTTTATATTTCCCCGGGTAACATTGAAAAACCGCTGAAATTAAAGTCATTTTACGATCCAAGTTTTACAGATATGGATTTATATACGGCCAACATAAGCAATTAACTGGGAGTCATTTATAGCTCGGGCAAACATCGCTGTACAAAATTGTAATCCCGGATATCCGTCTCTCGCAAAGTTGTGCGATAATTCTGGGCAGTTCCTGGCAATACAAAGCCATCACTTTTTTTAATGGTATTCCAATTTTAAAACTTGTTTTACACTTGTAGTTGTAGTTACTTTAGGATTATTAAAAGTGTTCTTGCATTTCACTGCCCAGTTGTATCCTACGACATACTTGTAGTGTTCTAGATGGTGAACAGTAACCCTGTCTTCCGGCTAATATGGCATCAACGGAAGTAGCAACACTTATGGGGAAATATAGCGTAGTAAAAGTTATTAACTATTCTTGCTGAATTCCTTAAACTCTTTATTAGACAAACTTTGTTTCAAATTATATTTCAAACTCGCTTATATAAAGAAACGTTCACCATAAATTTTTAACGATTCCACTAAAATTGTTCGACTTTCTTTTGTGAAATCTGAATGTAATTTCCCCCGCTACCTAGGTTCGCGTATTCAATCAAAACTTTCTACTCCTGGTGGGATTGCATCAAGTGCCCGTCTACAACGTCGGAATGTAGAATTTCTGTTACTTTATTCTCTCTGCTCTGACGTTTATATAATGAATCTCGTAAGGCTGCCAAACGAGATCTCGTTGTATACGAGAGCGTAAGATTTCACAGTCTAAGAATGACAAATGTGAAAGAACGTTTCACAAGTTGATACAGTTTTCTATAAGTTAATGTTTTGGGGATAGAATTTACACGTTACAATATCTTCCATCAGGGGATAGGGGGGAAACTATTCCTAACCAGGAGTTATTTTTAATTTGTCAATTTATGAATAATTTTTCACAAAATACTTTTACAAACGATGTTCTAAATTACGAGGAATAAACTAGTTCCGGATATATTTTTAAACATATACTAAAGCTTTTCTTTAAAAAATTGCAATTTCAAATATCTTATTTCTGGATACTTTTTTTTTAATGCCTACGCATTATAAAGAGTAGGTTTCTTCAGGTACACGATTCAGTAGAAGTCGTCAGGTTTAGCCTGACCGGAAACTTTGAGGTGCGGAAAGCACTTGAAAAGTCTGTGTGTGGGTTGGATTCCGCTGTTACATTACAGTCTCTTGTTAACATAACGTTCGTGCAGTGAACATGGTAGGGGTTAGCATAGTGTACAACTCTGCTCCGCCTAGCCTGTCGTGTAGCAGCTCCCACTCGTTTTCACGTTCCTTCCGCACCTGCCCATTTCAACCAGTCACACAATAACTGACGACCAGTACATTTGATGCCATGGAACTTTCTATATCATCTACGAAATTAATTATATAGCCCTAAATTCGCCGTAGATATATCCTTGCATTTCTTTCATAGAGTAGTCGTACTAAATGATCAATAGATTTACAAAATATGTAACTTGCACAGAGTTACTTTCTACAAATAGATCACGTAATGCACAGATGAACACAAAATAGTATGACATACCTTGTGTTTTTTAAGTGAAAACATACTATATATGCGTTACGCTTCTTGGTTTTCTTATGTTGGGCAAAACCTGAGCTTTTACGTTACGTCACGGATTTTGGGGTTTTTAAAATATCAATACCTTCGTAAATCTACCACGAATCGATCACTGAGTGCGATAAATATCGACTACACTGCATATAGCTTTACTATTGCATGTTTAAAGTTAATCATTAAACGGAAATAGTTTACTTTAGTTTTAGTTCGATATTGCAAGTTTTAAATTACAAAATGTGTAATTACTATAAAACAACAGCTCTATTTATGTCGCCATAATGCTTGTTGGTCATGTGCTAGTACTTCCTTTCATACACCTGTATGAATCTTATCACCGGGTTTATCTTAGTGTAGCACACATACGTCTTTGTTTGTCCCTACCATGCAATAATCTATACTTCTTACTGATTCCGACAATCTTACCAAACACAACTCTATAGGTATGAAAGAATGTTAATGTACGTAGAACGTTCTGACGACGGAAATCTCCCGAAACGCGCCTACATGGAGCACTAACCATGCTAGGACCAGTAGATATAAAACAAATGCCAAAATTATAGCGATGATAACAAAAATTGGTTTTTCGCCAGGAAAAAACAAATGCCAGAACCTAACTGGAACTTAGGATAATACGACTCATTTACATTAAATAGCATTATCAAATTATTTTAATATGATATCTAACCTAAACGCAAACATTATAGATGTTTGCTTACACATATATATATATATATATATATATATATATATATATATAAATATATCTATGGATAAAAAATTATCTATGTATATATATATATATATATATATATATATACATATATATACGTACACACACACACACACACACACACACACACACACACACACAACACACAAACACACACACACACACACACACACACACACACACACACACACACATATATATATATATATATATATATATATATATATATATATATATATATATATATATATATATAGCTCGTTATACTTCATTACAATTCAACTACACAAAGAGAATTTACTCTCTCTTTCTCTCCTTATCTCTAATAAAACAGGGAATAGACAAATTCACCTCCTTTTAAAACGTTTTAAGAGGCACCATTTTAAAAACCTTTAAAACCATTTCCTAAGAGATAAATAATCAGAATAGATTTTTTAAATTTTCTCTGGTTATAAAAAAACTAGTAATAACATATTATTGCATTTCAGACGGTTGATTTAAATTCGCTTTTTTTTATTAATGTATCACTCTTTTCAAATGGAAAGTTGTCCACTATTTATAAGATCACGTTTTGCCTTTGACTCGTCCAAAGTAAGGTCCGACAGGTGCGTCGTTCCCTGCGGCCTAACCTTTCGAGCGACACTGATAGAAGTGTGCGTAGATAATTGGATACATATATTCCAGTAACGTACAGCCAACTCGGATTAAGGCCAGAAGCTGCACCATTTCGATATGTCAGAACCAGTGGGTTTACAAAGAGCGTTGAAGGGACTCAAAGTATTGACGTCTGACAGCTGCCATACGGAGAACGCAACGGCGGCAGTTCTCGATATTACAATAAAATAAATGCACAATATACACGTTCGTACTAAAACATTAAAAACGATTGTGCTTTATAATGAATTAGTAATACATGTCTTTACGATCATATTCTGTTATACCATATAAATTAAATATTATGACAATCCAAACAATTTGGCCCAGTTAAAAGAATTTACAACTGTCCAAAATCAGCCATGCCAAATAATACGCCCAAAGCTGTGATAGCATTGCTAATTATATTCACCAGTAGCTACGTCACTTCAGACACTCACTGAATAAGCCCCAACATACTTCAAGTTCTTCTAAAACAAATATTAGCACCTAACTTACCTTGACCTTACTATTAATACACTTACAACATTTAACATCCGGGGCAAGTGTATACACGACATTCCTACCTGAAACTTTTCCTCGTGTTTAAATACAAGGACGGATGGAAAGCCAGTGGCTGAACCCACTCTTAGCTCCTAACCTAACCTCACTAACAACACACTCGCAAAAATTGCTTATAACATCCACCACACCTGTATACATGTCACTCGTACTTTTACCATTTCCCCACGTTTAAATACAAAAGAACAGATGTAAAGACAGAGGACCACCCTCTCTTAAAATCTAATCTAACTTCGCTACTAACACACTTACAACAATTAACATCCAACCCACGTATATACACGTCACTAGTACTTTTAACATTTCCCCACGTTTAAATACAAAAGAACCTATGTAAAGACAGAGGTTCTACGATTTCTTAGCACCTAACCTAACCTCACTAATAACACACTTACAACAATTAACATCCAACCCACGTGTATACACGTCACTAGTACTTTTATCATTTCCCCACGTTTAAATACAAAAGAACCTATGTAAAGACAGAGGTTCTACGATTTCTTAGCACCTAACCTAACCTCACTAATAACACACTTACAACAATTAACATCCAACCCACGTGTATACACGTCACTAGTACTTTTAACATTTCCCCACGTTTAAATACAAAAGAGCCTATGTAAAGACAGAGGTTCTACGATTTCTTAGCACCTAACCTAACCTCACTAATAACACACTTACAACAATTAACATCCAACCCACGTGTATATACATCACTAGTACTTTTAACATTTCCCCACGTTTAAATACAAAAGATCCGATGTAAAGACAGAGGTTCTACGATTTCTTAGCACCTAACCTAACCTCACTAATAACACACTTACAACAATTAACATCCAACCCACGTGTATACACGTCACTAGTACTTTTAACATTTCCCCACGTTTAAATACAAAAGAACCTATGTAAAGACAGAGGTTCTACGATTTCTTAGCACCTAACCTAACCTCACTAATAACACACTTACAACAATTAACATCCAACCCACGTGTATATACGTCACTAGTACTTTTAACATTTCCCCACGTTTAAATACAAAAGATCCGATGTAAAGACAGAGGTTCTACGATTTCTTAGCACTTAACCTAACCTCACTAATAACACACTTACAACAATTAACATAAAACCCACGTGTATACACGTCACTAGTACTTTTAACATTTCCCCACGTTTAAATACAAAAGAACCGATGTAAAGACAGAGGTTCTACGATTTCTTAGCACCTAACCTAACCTCACTAATAGTACACTTATAACAAATAATATCCAACCCACGTGTGTACGCGTCCTCGTACTTTTAACATTTCCCAGGTTTATATACAATGAAAGGTGTAAAGGCAGAGGTTCTACGATTTCTTAGCACCTAACCTAACCTCACTAATAGCACACTTACAACACTTAATATCCAACCCATGTGTGTACGCGTCCTCGTACTTTTAACATTTTCCCAGGTTTATATGCAATGAAAGGTGTAAAGGCAGAGGTTCTACGATTTCTTAGCACCTAACCTAACCTCACTAATAGCACACTTACAACAATTAACATCCAACCCACGTGTGTACGCGTCCTCGTACTTTTAACATTTTCCCAGGTTTATATGCAATGAAATGTGTAAAGGCAGGGGTTCAGCTCCTCCCGAAATATATGAAATTGATCATTTAAATTACTCATTTTGAAAATCTTATTAAACATGATAGAATATAATAAGCTAATAATTAATATATGATTCCAGTATTAGACTCTTTGGTAGGAACTATGGTTTAATTTTGGGTCCTCGAATTTATGACTCAAATCTCTGGTTTTCTTCTTTCGAGCGTTGCATTACTTATGCGAACTAATGCCTTACGTCCTTAATTATTAACCGACTAAGGACAAAAATGAACCTTACTCAAAGCTATTTCTGTCCATCTCGGAATACGTATTTCATATATAATAAAAATATTATTTTAAATAAAACGTTTCTATTCTAAATCACAATACATGTTCTGTGACCTTATCTGTACTATATAAAAACTATTAGGCAATTAATTTAAAACACTAGAAATTTTAAAACATATTTACTTGTATTAATGTTCTTATTGAAGGATATACTTTAAGTGTGCGTATATGTTGCAGGTGATGCTTGTCAAGCCTACGAACCGTTCAAGTGTCCAGGGGACGGAACGTGTATCTCTATCCAGTACCTGTGCGACGGGGCGCCTGACTGCTTGGACGGGTACGACGAGGACTCTCGACTGTGCACAGCAGGTGGGTATTGGTACAGGTACAGCGGGATCCCGGTGATAACAATGGTTGGAATTATTCATGCCTTAAAGACAACAGAATCTTTGAGTACATTTCAACATCTATAAATATTAGTTCAAGTATATTTTCTAGTTTACAAAAGTCTTGATTCGTTGTTGGCTTTATTGAAGAAATTAGTGGTTATTTTCACATCGACATTTCTCTGCACTTTTTCACAATTAAGGGGCATAAATAGCTATACAAATCTTGCTGTATTTATCCTAGGATTAGGATTAACAAGTTCTATGCATTTTTCCCTCTCCTTTGGATATACCTATACCTTTATGACGACCTGGTAACAAATATAAACCCCTCTCAACCCTGTAGACAGTTCTCCGCCCTATGTCCCCATTAAGGGGCAACAATGTTCTATGAATCTGGCTGGCCTTTATTCAACCTGTCCTGATGGGCTTATCTGGACCCGTTGTAGGCCTGGGCTTATCTGTAAGCGGTATCTGGGATTCTCCTTCCCTTTTTGACAAACCTTTCTGACGACCAGGATGGGAATAGAAGCTTCTCTCAACCCTTTAGTCATGATCTTCGCACTATGTCAACGTAAGAGGCATCAATGTCCTTTGAATTATAAGGACGAATTATTAAGGGCCTGGCCCTTATTCAACCCGTCCGTATAAGCCTGGACTTAAGCGGTATCTGGGATTCTCCTTCCCTTTTTGACAAATCTTTCTGACGACCGGGATGGGAATAGACTCTTCTCTCAACCGTGTAGAAGCGGCCCATACCCAGCGGAGCCTTACTTTGTAAGATTCCCAATACAAAAGGATCTTCATATTCACCCCTTAGCCTTACCCATACTCTTCCTCAATCTACCCTTACTAGTTTTTCTAGTCCTGGATGTGTTTTATAAGGCTCACGCAGAGCGTAAAGGTATACTGGCCTTCATACATGATCCTATATCCTCCCCTACCAATCACAATACTTAGCTCCTTCTCCAGTCTTATCTATCATGCACAACCCTTGCTCATCTTCGATAGGAATATTGTTGGAGCATCTTGAGGGCACAATATTCTTCCTGACGATGTCCTTTCTCTCTATAGCATGACTTCAATTTAGTTCAACCAACAAGGTTTGTGTTCGCCTCTTTCGAGAGACACGTAATATATTTATATTGCGAAATAACAATGAGCGTTGGGTTAGCGGGAAATTTCTTCTTACCAAACTAACCCTCTCTTACACATCTGATTGCAAAAGATTTGACAACACAAAATGCACACTTCCTTTGCTTGCATCATATTTTTCCGAATGTAACAATTATTGCATTCTCTGCAACGGTTATGGCTTCCTCTGAGCAATAACAAATTATTGCTTACTCTATTTTAACTCATTTCCCTAACCCCTCCTTATGGAAACACTCAAGTGTATTTTTTGCCCGAGAATATAACACAATGTCAACACTCGGAGGCTGATTCACTTGAGTGTAGCGCTGGAATAAATTGACAGAAGGTAAATATTTATTGATTGCGAGCTTTTATTATTCTTGACAGTTGGTAGCACTTGCTCAACATTTTATTGTCATCCGTTTTTATTATACACGGTTTACGATGTTCATTTTTAATAATGGCTTGTTTTTTCTGTGAAAAGATAATTTTAGGATTCTGTATTCGATTATTTTTTTACTCCTGATAGAAGTGTTTATCGTAAATATTTAAAACCATGTACGATTTCTAAATTATATTAATTAATATAAAAATATTTAAATATTTACTACAGTAATTCTGTATTAAGTGGAATACTTGCTAAATAAACTACGTGGTGGTGCACTGTGTAATGAGTTTATGTTAATAGAGGGAGATTGGACAAACCGATGAAATCCAACATTGCTAGAAAGTACGAAAGGTTTCCATTGTAATTTGAAACGCGGCCCCAACGTTTCAACAAACCTTTGACAAGAAAGGGGTGAAGGGCCGAACCGTGGAGTATGTACTTGAAGAGAAGTACACAGATTGGTACGATTGGTGTTTTACAAAGGTACCCGACCTTTGTCTGAACTCACTTCAATGTTCTCTATAATTTTACTCTGTTCAGAAATTCTAACAAAACGGAAATAAGGTTTGTTCAAAAATGAATTCTTCTTAATTCGCGAAATCATAACAAACAATCGTGGGAATAAACCGAGTTAACTATATATATTTTTCCCCCACTAGACGTTTACAATTTTATTTTCGATATTAAAAGTAATATTTTCCCTAATAATATTTTCCAATAACTAACTGAGAAAAAATAGAAAGAACTTAGTTTCTTGCTTTAAAGTGATCAATGAATTAATTAATCACACAGATAGGATTATTGTAGTGACGTAAGACTCCTGGTCTAGGATGTATGGAAAGATTGCACCTTACGTGCCTGAAGTACATTACTGCTAACGCACTCTCCATCGAAGCAATATGGATATCTCTTCCATTTCATCTCCGTATGGGAAGATTGCGCCTTACATACCTGAAGTACCTTACTCCTAACGCACTCTCCATCGGGGCCGGACGGAGATCTCTTCCACTGCATCTCCGTATGGGAAGATTGCGCCTTACATAACTAAAGTACCTTATTCTTAACGCACTCTCCATCGGGGCCATATGGATATCTCTTCTATTACATCTCCGTATGGGAAGATTGCGCCTTACATAACTGAAGTACCTTACTCCTAACTCATTCTCCATCGGGGCAATATGGATATCTCTTCCATTTCATCTCCGTATGGGAAGATTGCGCCTTCCATAACTGAAGTACCTTACTCCTAACGCACTCTCCATCGGGGCCATATGGATATCTCTTCCATTTCATCTCCGTATGGGAAGATTGCGCCTTCCATAACTGAAGTACCTTACTCCTAACGCACTCTCCATCGGGGCCATATGGATATCTCTTCCATTTCATCTCCGTATGGGAAGATTGCGCCTTCCATAACTGAAGTACCTTACTCCTAACGCACTCTCCATCGGGGCAATATGGATATCTCTTCCATTTCATCTCCGTATGGGAAGATTGCGCCTTCCATAACTGAAGTACCTTACTCCTAACGCACTCTCCATCGGGGCCATATGGATATCTCTTCCATTACATCTCCGTACAAAGAAAGACTGGTAATACTATAATGAAATAATAAAGGTAGGACCAAAGACCAGAGTTAATAATACTTCTATGGCACTGTGCTGCTATCTACAATCCGCTGGCTTGGAGTACACACCTGGTTATGTTGACTTACAAGGCCAATATCCGAGTGTAAATGTTTGACGACATACATTATCCGCATTACGTTGTTGAAGCGAAATTTAATGTATCCAGCAATTTAGAGGTGTTTACTTTGTCCGGGTCGTGTTGGATTTACCCACGGACATTGGACAAGCTGTCGTGTTATGCGGTGACTGACGTATGCAAATATACAAATACTCTTCTAGTCTAAGACAAATCTTACAATAGAGAAGTGTACTAACGTAGTATAGATGTGTGCAATATACTCCAGAAACGTGTTACTCTCAGCTATCAACGCAAACAATGCAATAATGCAGTGTAGGGAAGCGTGTATGATGGAATAAGACATTGTGTTACCTAACAACTTTGAGTAACAGTGATGTAATTTTTTATTGTTACATTTGTAGGCGATAGCCTTCTCTTCTGTAGTAATTTCCTCCGAAGAAGATTATTTTAAAATATAAACGTACATCAGGATAAATAATAAATGTTTGTGATTTAAAAGGTTTTATTTATTTATAATGAAAAATTATGTTACCTGTTTTAACCTAATACAAACGAAAAACTTAATCATCGGGAAGAAAGGAGAATATCGGAATGGTAAAATACCTAAAGTAGGTCACGGATAGACAAATGGTTCAACTGCTTGATCTTGTTGAGAACCTCCTGAATTACTAATGCTGTCATTGCGGACCCCTAAAAAATTATCCTTTGCAGTTTTTATTAATTTATTCGTAATAACCAATTGAAAGATGTTTATTTAAAATAGAGAGAAGATATTGAGAAGGGAAGTAAGCTTTCTAATCGTGGTATGCATATTTTTATGCATTTCTTAAATTGAATACATATATATAATTATATAAATAAGGGTATTGTTAGTGTGTATATATTTTTGTAATAAAAGTTCAAATATCTTCCGCGGAACCCAATACCACGCCCGTGGATCCCGAAACCACGCCCGCGAACCCCAATGCCCAAGACGTGTGCAAAATACTCCAAACACGTGTGTTACTTTTAACAATGCAATAATGCAGTATAGGGAGGTGTGTATGATGGAATAAAACAATGTGTTACTTAATAACTCTGAGTAACAGTGATGTAATATTTAATATTCCACTTATAGGAGCTAGTCTCCTCTTCTGTAGCAATATCCTCTGTAGAAGATTGCTTTGAAATATAAACGTACATCAGGAAATAAATAATAATGTGATTTAAAAGGTTTTATTTATTTATAATGAAAAATTATGTTACTTGATTTAACCTGGTACAAACGAAAAACTTAATCATCGGGGAGAAATCAGAACATCGGAATGGTAAAGTACCTAAAGTAGGTCACGTATAGGCAATATGGCCCAAGTACTTTAAAGTACTTAAATGAACAACTATTTAGGTACATGTAGTACCTAAATATGTCTTAGACCTAAATATGTCTTAGACCTAAATATGTCTTAGACATATTTAGGCTGCACCTAGGATTTGTCGTAGATTTGTATAATTATGAAAGCAAATTGGAGACAATTATAACTTTTTTAAGCACTTTAATAATAGTTTATGACCATCCGAACTTTAAATTTTGTAAACTTGTGAAAACGTACTGAAACAGAACGTTTTCGATCGCTATGTGGCGATCTTCATCAAACTAAAGTGGTTAATTAAGATTCACCGAACGTAATGGGCTACAAAATTCAAGAATTATAACTTGTTTCTGCCAACGTTAATGGTGAAAAAACAAGTTCACAGATGGGCAATATAATCGACAATATATGAAAAAAAGAGATATAAACAACTATATTAAACGTCAAAGCTTCATAGTTTGAGTCACAGATACGCAATACATAATTTGATTTTTTTAAAGAGTTAAGAGGGTTAAAACATACCGGACAGGGTCGTTTTATCTTTGTTTTTGTGGGAGGGGTTGAGATTCATTTAAAATATTTTTAATAGTTTGATAAAAGGTTTGATGGAGGTGGTGACTAGGTAAAAAAACGGGATTAAACTGTATAATTTTTTTAAAACAAGTTAAATGGTTGAAAAGAGACAAAGTAGGGTCATTTTAATCCATTTGGGGACATATTGGGAGGGGTTGGATTGGGTTAGAGTCTTGACTGTTTGTATTTGTAATGCTTTAAAAGGGTAGGATGTCGTTGTTGTCCAGAGAAAAAAGAATTTCACTGTAGATTTTTTTTAATGGGACTAAATGTTTTAAAAGAGGCCGGACAAGCTCATTTCATCTTGGCTTTATGATATACTAGGTGAAATTTGAAATCAATAAAACGTTAATAAGGATTTGATTAAAAGGCTGTAGAAAAGTGGTGTTTAGAAAAATATCATGATGAAACGTCATGTTTTTAAAAATTGATTAAAAGGGTTTAAAAGAGGCTCTTAGGTGGGTTTGGTCGGTTTAGAGTTTCAACTGGTCTTGCTATTTGGTTGAATACAACCGCCCCAAATTCTTGTGGTCACCACCTAGCCTGTTTGTATGAATACATAAGTTTCACACTTGACAGTGATCAGGAATTATGAATCGTTGCATTCAACCAATACCAACAAGGCCAGTCAAATCTCTAACCCATCCTAACCCTTAAAATCCTTTTTGCAACCCGTTTTTTAAGAAAATAATATTCCAAAACAATAATTCAGCTCACCATCTTAACCCAGCAGCATTCAAGATTCTAATAGTGTACCGCATAAAATGGATAAGTATGTCTGGCTCATTTTAACCCGTTTTATTTAAAAACTACCTTTCATCTCTATTTTTCCTTGACAGTAAACCCAGAACCATAACATCAGAACCTTCTTTATATGTCAAATCTAAAACTTGAACTACTCTTACGGCTCTAGGTCATGTGATCACACAACTACAAAAAGTTCTTGGTGAGTACAGTGTGACCAACCGCAAGATAATATTACCCAATGCCCCCATTTTTACAAAATTAATCACTCTCCGTAACTTTGTAGCCAACACAAAGCTTTGTAAGTAATATTCTAGTATTTACGTCCTTTGATGAATTGCCAGAGAGATTTTTAAATTACCGGATATTTTTTTCTAGTGATTAAGCATTCATATAATTAAAAATTCAAACGCAATAACTCGAATATTTCCAACCATTACACCGAGCGCCATTCGTTTAGCGATACCGGGATCCCACTCACAGATAACATGTATAATTTTGTATCTGATTTTATATTAACCCCAGTTTATGTCTGAGTACACTGTCGCCATCTGGCGGCTACTTTATGAATTATTCAGAAAGAAGTAATCAATAGCTATACATCATCACTAGCATAGTGCCCCGCCTAACTTGGCTATTATGTGACTTGTATTCATTGCAGAGCTGGCAATTTAATCTGATAAAGTTGCACACTTGCTTTTATTCTTTCTTTGCTACTTTGTCAAAATATTTAGCAAGTTTAGGGAACAAATGCGACTCAGCCTCGTCACAATCAAAATTTGGTGAGTACACAATTTTATTAATTATTTTATATGTTTAATGCTTAGTTTTATTTATTGTAAGCATAGACACATGCGCATTACTCGCGCATTTTATAACTACTGTTTAACATGTTAATGTATTTAGAGTTTATATTGCTTTTATTTAGAGACAGTCAAAAATCTTTTTATTCTTTAATTGCATTCGTTTGTACGCGGTTTAGTCTTGGCAATTTCCTAATAAAAGGTGTTTTTCGTTCTCATTTTTTTCTGACATTAGCCTGTCAGATGTCTCAAAATTAGACATTAGCTTTTGACCAAAGACCAGCCTTCTACTTCCAGCAGCCTTTCAACCTTCTTCAGCGTGTAGAGCCTCTGGACTTGCGAGTAGTGAGATACTACAGGCAGAAGACTCGAAGATGCATAACACTCTACCTACCGTCTCAGGAACCTTTTATTAATCCTTGGTCACACTTTCCCATTTCCTAACCAAGGCTACTCACATAAATATGTTCGTATAACCTCTATAACTTACTGCGATTCTGGTTCTCTTGGCAAAGATTCTGTAAAGAAATTTACACCACTGCCAATGACAAATTAATGTCCTTTAATGGATGCAAACACTGAAGATGCATCTCTAAAATCTGACTCCAGCACACTGATGAGCGTGGTGGCATTTGTGCTAACCACAAGATTCACCGAGAAAAGTGGTGTAGTTGTAAAGAGGGATGATAGGGGTGTGTGGAGGAAGAAATACAGTAGAACTCCAATCATCCGAATCAATTGGGATCCCATTCGGATAATTAGAATTCTTCCAAAATAAGGGTCAATTTTATTTAAATACTAAATTTAGAGTTACAAATGTTAACAAATATTATATCTTTTATAGTTTATATTTTTTTCTAAGCTTCTGAACTTTTCCACAAAGATCGGACCTGAAATTGGGTTTCCCATAGAACGTTGTTGCAAAAACCACTTGGAAACGTATCTTCTATTTCTTTGTTTCTTGCTGCCTTCGTTATTTTTCTTAAAAAGCCTTTCAGCTACTTTTACAAACACTGATATTAAGTTTGAAAGTGTAAATTTGCTCCTTTTAATGTCTGAAATTGTTGATTGTCCAACACCGTACAATTCAGCCAACTGTTTCCCGAAGCTCCTTTATATGATTGGTCTATAATTAGTTTATCCGCTAACGATAAGACAACTCGTCTTGGTTTAGAGACTGTGGTAAACAAATAAACGCCTTCACAAACACAACCACGGAAAGAGTACCAGAGCCATCCAACTGGCGACAAACGACAGCCAACTGTACAGAACTACACTGAGACGTGACTAAACGTCCAAATAATGTTCGCGTTGTGCCTAAGAATATTATTTTGGAAATTGCAAAAACGTTTCCGTTTTGGGTTTTATCTGAAAGCGATTCGGATAATCGGAGTTCGGATAATTGAAGCTCTACGGATGTGGTCTGTACAAAAGACTCGAGTTATTATTTCCTTTAAAATAGTCAATATTACGAATATTTTACGTCTTCCTCGTTGTGAACGTGGCATTTGTGTGAATTTGTTTCTGAAGCTGTCCTATGTTATCAACGAAGGAATCGTTGCGGCATTGCAACATAACTCCCTACATATTAATGTGGCAGACAATATTCCTGAGTTTAAAATTCCGTATTCATCGCCATTTTATCCAGTATATATTCGTTTAATCCTGTATAAAGTTTACTACTAAGCTTGAAAGCTGTCACGAGATTTCAAGAAAAAGTATCTCAGACTTAGGGTTCCAACGTAACCTCACAGGAAGAAAACAAAACGGGTTGGAGAAAAGGAAACCGTCTTCTGTAGATTAAATAAAATCCTGTGTTTATATACAGCACATACATTCCTTAAACGGATTACAATTACGTTTCGTTCAATGTTTGATCACACGTTTTGTACAATATTGTGGTTATTGACGTTAAAAGCAAACGTTAAAATAAAATTGGCATTTTCTGCATAGTTACATATTCTGTACTATTACCATACTTCTTGCATCGGTCAGTTTGGTCGTTGCACATTGCATGATGCGAATGCGGATGGAATATGGAAAGGTTGAGAATAGGCAGTACCTAATAGAAGGTACTGATCTCGCACTATGAATCTTATATAAACATATCACTTTAACCCCAAACACTGCTTACCCTATTTTTCTGTCTGTTAAAACAATATCTTGATATCAAATAAGTCTAATATAGATTTCAATTCAGTTTGTAACAAATCAATTTAACTATTCAATTCCTTCCATTAGTACACACACTTGAATTCGTGTTCCAATTTTCAATAATTAATCAAATACTTTTTATTTATCCACTCAAGCTCGAATAATTTTGTTTTAAAATTGTAGTGTATGACACTTAATGTGAATATTTGTTTTGCAAATATTAATTCATTAATCACATTTAATTAATTAATTATAGTTTTATATGGAAAAAAACTTTTCACAAAAGGGGCCAGGTATGCAATATAGTTACTCGGTCCTATTTGCCTGAAAATAGGTGATAGCATATATATGATTTTATAAAACAGCTGATTATATGCTACGTGTAAGAACAGCTCTGTTACTTTATTATTTATATTAATTGTAAAAATTAAATAAAAATTAACTAATATTATAAAATTGTTTTAATCTAAGTAGGAATTGATATTCTCGTTTTAAAAAGATGAAGCAACAGTTAGATATAAAATAAGCACGAAAGTGAGAGAACATAATGTCGCTAAAACCGGGACACGGAGTTAGCGCTACCCAATGGCTGCGGTATCTTGTTACTGATATTTACGATTCCATCGCGTGATACGTAATTTATATATATGTTCAACTCTGACCCAAATAATCATAAAACTTTATATAAAATTTTAATCAACATACACATGAGGCGAAGTCTAATTATAGATAAACTGTGTGACCCACCTTGTGCCCGGTTGTCAGTGAGGATTCGGCCTAATTTAATGCAACGGCCAAACGTACAACTGTTCGATAAAACACGTGGAGTAAGTCAGGTTTTATGGATTCACTGAACAAAACGTTGAATGAATATAAATCTAGGTTCGTTGGGGTAAACCATTTTATTCATATAGGCCTACAATTTTCCTACCTTGAAATATTTATATCATAAATAAATGTGCCCCGTAGCACATTACACTCGTACTGCTCCCTCGACTTGAGAGATCTATGAGGCACAGTACGGGAAATAAAACCTCGTGGTTACGCATATATTACGACCTCACGTCCGCACGACTGCATACCTGAAGCAGACCTACTCTCTAACAGAGCCATACAAATGTGTCTACGCTTTACACCAACTTGTAAGAAGATGGATTAGGGAAGGTATAGGGATTAGGTTTACCTAAACCTAAGGAAAGGACATATATGATACTCTGGTACTGGGAATAAGGGAAATATTATGGCATCGCTTTGGAAGGATCGGTTAGCTACAATAGGCCTGCTTTCAACCGGGTCGAAGATGAGTAGACACTTGCTAAAGGGGTCAAACAACAACCGGTCCCTTAACGGGTTAAATAACAAAAAAAACATGTTCTTTGCCTGATCTATGAGTTAACGTACGCAATAAAATAGCTGACTGCTCTTATATCTGAGCTCTCTCTCTCTCTCTCTCTCTTTCTCTCTCTCTCTCTCTCCTGTCTTCTCTTAACATCCTCTCTTTCTTCCTAAGTTTTTGTCCGCCTCCCTCCACTCAACCTCTTCCCTTCTATCTATTCGTTTATTTAAACGAGTTTAAAAGCGTGCTCTTCTCTGTTAGTCTTTCTCTTCGTCATGATTGTGTTTGTTGTTCTGTATGTATGCTGGATAACATCCTGTATACTAACGCGACTAACAAACCTTTACGGCCAGTTAGTGAACAAGTTTACTTTAGATTAAAAACAAACAGGACGCAAGCTTCTAAAACACTAAATATGAATAAAGAATGTAATTTTGCCGGCAACAACGAAATGTAACCCACTTCCCCCAATCTCTTCCTGAAATTAGGCGCCCAAAGTAGACGCAGGGGTGTCGTTTCAACGCAACTCTTAGAATTTACTTTGCCCCAAATATGTGAGTTAATTTCATAGTCTACTTCTAAGCCGCAGAGAAATTCAAACCGATTGTACTCTCTTGGTTGCCGCATTCATTAACTGACCATTAGGTATCTACTAATGCCAGTTGCCACCCGCAGTACATGTATTCCCTCCTGTCGCCAGGCCACCCGCTGATTGCCGTATCGCAAATATGAACCCGGACGATTTGTAGGTACGAGGAAAAAAGGCTGTATTTTGTTGTAATGTAAAATAATATCCCGCTTTACCGAGAAGCATTTACATAATACAGTATCGGGTACATTATATTAGCCTAAACTTTATACTTTAGGGTATACTTCAATTTCTTTAAATCCGCTGGTTATGTCTTTCGTAAGTGACAATCGCTTTTCTCTTGAATATGTGTTTCGAGTAATATTTGTAAAATTTGAATAATCACAGTTGTCTCAGTTATTCTCCAAATATAGTAAAATTAGTTTACCGACGATGCCTTGTACAATGAAAGCATATGCCGTACCACTATTCTCCAAGAATCATCTAAGTGGTTATAACAACGAGGCCTTGCACAATGAAAGCATATGCCGTTCCACTCTATGAATCATCTAAGTGGTTATAACAACGAGGCCTTACACTATGAAAGCATATGCCGTTCCACTCTATGAATCATCTAAGTGGTTATAACAACGAGGCCTTACACTATGAAAGCATATGCCGTTCCACTCTATGAATCATCTAAGTGGTTATAACAACGAGGCCTTACACTATGAAAGCATATGCCGTTCCACTCTATGAATCATCTAAGTGGTTATAACAACGAGGCCTTACACTATGAAAGCATATGCCGTTCCACTCTATGAATCATCTAAGTGGTTATAACAACGAGGCCTTACACTATGAAAGCATATGCCGTTCCACTCTATGAATCATCTAAGTGGTTATAACAACGAGGCCTTGCACAATGAAAGCATATGCCGTTCCACTCTATGAATCATCTAAGTGGTTATAACAACGAGGCCTTGCACAATGAAAGCATATGCCGTTCCACTCTATGAATCATCTAAGTGTTTATAACAACGAGGCCTTGCACTATGAAAGCATATGCCGTTCCACTCTATGAATCATCTAAGTGGTTATAACAACGAGGCCTTACACTATGAAAGCATATGCCGTTCCACTCTATGAATCATCTTAGTGGTTATAACAACGAGGCCTTACACTATGAAAGCATATGCCGTTCCACTCTATGAATCATCTAAGTGTTTATAACAACGAGGCCTTACACTATGAAAGCATATGCCGTTCCACTCTATGAATCATCTAAGTGTTTATAACAACGAGGCCTTGCACTATGAAAGCATATGCCGTTCCACTCTATGAATCATCTAAGTGGTTATAACAACGAGGCCTTACACTATGAAAGCATATGCCGTTCCACTCTATGAATCATCTAAGTGGTTATAACAACGAGGCCTTGCACAATGAAAGCATATGCCGTTCCACTCTATTAATCATCTAAGTGGTTATAACAACGAGGCCTTGCACTATGAAAGCATATGCCGTTCCACTCTATGAATCATCTAAGTGGTTATAACAACGAGGCCTTACACTATGAAAGCATATGCCGTTCCACTCTATGAATCATCTAAGTGGTTATAACAACGAGGCCTTGCACAATGAAAGCATATGCCGTTCCACTCTATGAATCATCTAAGTGGTTATAACAACGAGGCCTTGCACTATGAAAGCATATGCCGTTCCACTCTATGAATCATCTAAGTGTTTATAAAAACGAGGCCTTACTACTATGAAAGCATATGCCGTTCCACTCTATGAATCATCTAAGTGGTTATAACAACGAGGCCTTGCACAATGAAAGCATATGCCGTTCCACTCTATGAATCATCTAAGTGGTTATAACAACGAGGCCTTGCACAATAAAAGCATATGCCGTTCCACTCTATGAATCATCTAAGTGGTTATAACAACGAGGCCTTACACTATGAAAGCATATGCCGTTCCACTCTATGAATCATCTAAGTGGTTATAACAACGAGGCCTTGCACAATGAAAGCATATGCCGTTCCACTCTATGAATCATCTAAGTGGTTATAACAACGAGGCCTTACACTATGAAAGCATATGTCGTTCCACTCTATGAATCATCTAAGTGGTTATAACAACGAGGCCTTGCACAATGAAAGCATATGCCGTTCCACTCTATGAATCATCTAAGTGTTTATAACAACGAGGCCTTACACTATGAAAGCATATGCCGTTCCACTCTATGAATCATCTAAGTGTTTATAACAACGAGGCCTTGCACTATGAAAGCATATGCCGTTCCACTCTATGAATCATCTAAGTGGTTATAACAACGAGGCCTTACACTATGAAAGCATATGCCGTTCCACTCTATGAATCATCTAAGTGGTTATAACAACGAGGCCTTGCACAATGAAAGCATATGCCGTTCCACTCTATGAATCATCTAAGTGGTTATAACAACGAGGCCTTGCACTATGAAAGCATATGCCGTTCCACTCTATGAATCATCTAAGTGTTTATAACAACGAGGCCTTACACTATGAAAGCATATGCCGTTCCACTCTATGAATCATCTAAGTGGTTATAACAACAAGGCCTTACACTATGAAAGCATATGCCGTTCCACTCTATGAATCATCTAAGTGGTTATAACAACGAGGCCTTACACTATGAAAGCATATGCCGTTCCACTCTATGAATCATCTAAGTGGTTATAACAACGAGGCCTTACACTATGAAAGCATATGCCGTTCCACTCTATGAATCATCTAAGTGGTTATAACAACGAGGCCTTGCACTATGAAAGCATATGCCGTTCCACTCTATGAATCATCTAAGTGTTTATAACAACGAGGCCTTACACTATGAAAGCATATGCCGTTCCACTCTATGAATCATCTAAGTGGTTATAACAACGAGGCCTTACACTATGAAGCATATGCCGTTCCACTCTATGAATCATCTAAGTGGTTATAACAACGAGGCCTTGCACAATGAAAGCATATGCCGTTCCACTCTATTAATCATCTAAATGGTTATAACAACGAGGCCTTGCACAATGAAAGCATATGCCGTTGATGTCTATGAATCATCTAAGTGGTTATAACAACGAGGCCTTGCACAATGAAAGCATATGCCGTTCCTGTCTATGAATCATCTAAGTGGTTATAACAACGAGGCCTTGCACAATGAAAGCATATGCCGTTCCACTCTATGAATCACCTAAGTGGTTATAACAACGATTCCTTGCACAATGAATGCATATGCCGTTCCACTCTATGAATCATCTAAGTGTTTATAACAACGAGGCCTTACACTATGAAAGCATATGCCGTTCCACTCTATGAATCATCTAAGTGGTTATAACAACGAGGCCTTGCACTATGAAAGCATATGCCGTTCCACTCTATGAATCATCTAAGTGGTTATAACAACGAGGCCTTACACTATGAAAGCATATGCCGTTCCACTCTATGAATCATCTAAGTGGTTATAACAACGAGGCCTTGCACAATGAAAGCATATGCCGTTCCACTCTATGAATCATCTAAGTGGTTATAACAACGAGGCCTTGCACTATGAAAGCATATGCCGTTCCACTCTATGAATCATCTAAGTGTTTATAACAACGAGGCCTTACACTATGAAAGCATATGCCGTTCCACTCTATGAATCATCTAAGTGGTTATAACAACGAGGCCTTACACTATGAAAGCATATGCCGTTCCACTCTATGAATCATCTAAGTGGTTATAACAACGAGGCCTTACACTATGAAAGCATATGCCGTTCCACTCTATGAATCATCTAAGTGTTTATAACAACGAGGCCTTACACTATGAAAGCATATGCCGTTCCACTCTATGAATCATCTAAGTGTTTATAACAACGAGGCCTTGCACTATGAAAGCATATGCCGTTCCACTCTATGAATCATCTAAGTGGTTATAACAACGAGGCCTTACACTATGAAAGCATATGCCGTTCCACTCTATGAATCATCTAAGTGGTTATAACAACGAGGCCTTGCACAATGAAAGCATATGCCGTTCCACTCTATGAATCATCTAAGTGGTTATAACAACGAGGCCTTGCACTATGAAAGCATATGCCGTTCCACTCTATGAATCATCTAAGTGTTTATAACAACGAGGCCTTACACTATGAAAGAATATGCCGTTCCACTCTATGAATCATCTAAGTGGTTATAACAACGAGGCCTTACACTATGAAAGCATATGCCGTTCCACTCTATGAATCATCTAAGTGGTTATAACAACGAGGCCTTGCACAATGAAAGCATATGCCGTTCCTGTCGATGAATCATCTAAGTGGTTATAACAACGAGGCCTTGCACAATGAAAGCATATGCCGTTCCACTCTATGAATCATCTAAGTGTTTATAACAACGAGGCCTTGCACAATGAAAGCATATGCCGTTCCACTCTATGAATCATCTAAGTGGTTATAACAACGATTCCTTGCACAATGAAAGCATATGCCGTTCCACTCTATGAATCATCTAAGTGGTTATAACAACGAGGCCTTACACTATGAAAGCATATGCCGTTCCACTCTATGAATCATCTAAGTGGTTATAACAACGATTCCTTGCACAATGAAAGCATATGCCGTTCCTGTCTATGAATCATCTAAGTGGTTATAACAACGAGGCCCTTTACAATGAAAGCAATGCCGTTCCACTCTATGAATCATCTAAGTGGTTATAACAACGAGGCCTTGCACAATGAAAGCATATGCCGTTTCACTCTATGAATCATCTAAGTGTTTATAACAACGAGGCCTTACACTATGAAAGCATATGCCGTTCCACTCTATGAATCATCTAAGTGTTTATAACAACGAGGCCTTACACTATGAAAGCAATGCCGTTCCACTCTATGAATCATTTAAGTGGTTATAACAACGAGGCCTTGCACAATGAAAGCAATGCCGTTCCACTCTATGAATCATCTAAGTGTTTATAACAACGAGGCCTTACACTATGAAAGCATATGCCGTTCCACTCTATGAATCATCTAAGTGGTTATAACAACGAGGCCTTACACTATGAAAGCATATGCCGTTCCACTCTATGAATCATCTAAGTGGTTATAACAACGAGGCCTTGCACAATGAAAGCATATGCCGTTCCTGTCTATGAATCATCTAAGTGGTTATAACAACGAGGCCTTGCACAATGAAAGCATATGCCGTTCCACTCTATGAATCATCTAAGTGTTTATAACAACGAGGCCTTGCACAATGAAAGCATATGCCGTTCCACTCTATGAATCATCTAAGTGGTTATAACAACGATTCCTTGCACAATGAAAGCATATGCCGTTCCACTCTATGAATCATCTAAGTGGTTATAACAACGAGGCCTTACACTATGAAAGCATATGCCGTTCCACTCTATGAATCATCTAAGTGGTTATAACAACGATTCCTTGCACAATGAAAGCATATGCCGTTCCTGTCTATGAATCATCTAAGTGGTTATAACAACGAGGCCCTTTACAATGAAAGCAATGCCGTTCCACTCTATGAATCATCTAAGTGGTTATAACAACGAGGCCTTGCACAATGAAAGCATATGCCGTTCCACTCCATGAATCATCTAAGTGTTTATAACAACGAGGCCTTACACTATGAAAGCAATGCCGTTCCACTCTATGAATCATCTAAGTGGTTATAACAACGAGGCCTTGCACAATGAAAGCAATGCCGTTCCACTCTATGAATCATCTAAGTGGTTATAACAACGAGGCCTTGCACTATGAAAGCATATGCCGTTCCACTCTATGAATCATCTAAGTGTTTATAACAACGAGGCCTTACACTATGAAAGCATATGCCGTTCCACTCTATGAATCATCTAAGTGGTTATAACAACGAGGCCTTACACTATGAAAGCATATGCCGTTCCACTCTATGAATCATCTAAGTGGTTATAACAACGAGGCCTTGCACAATGAAAGCATATGCCGTTCCACTCTATGAATCATCTAAGTGGTTATAACAACGAGGCCTTGCACTATGAAAGCATATGCCGTTCCACTCTATGAATCATCTAAGTGTTTATAACAACGAGGCCTTACACTATGAAAGCATATGCCGTTCCACTCTATGAATCATCTAAGTGGTTATAACAACGAGGCCTTACACTATGAAAGCATATGCCGTTCCACTCTATGAATCATCTAAGTGGTTATAACAACGAGGCCTTGCACAATGAAAGCATATGCCGTTCCTGTCTATGAATCATCTAAGTGGTTATAACAACGAGGCCTTGCACAATGAAAGCATATGCCGTTCCACTCTATGAATCATCTAAGTGTTTATAACAACGAGGCCTTGCACAATGAAAGCATATGCCGTTCCACTCTATGAATCATCTAAGTGGTTATAACAACGATTCCTTGCACAATGAAAGCATATGCCGTTCCACTCTATGAATCATCTAAGTGGTTATAACAACGAGGCCTTACACTATGAAAGCATATGCCGTTCCACTCTATGAATCATCTAAGTGGTTATAACAACGATTCCTTGCACAATGAAAGCATATGCCGTTCCACTCTATGAATCATCTAAGTGTTTATAACAACGAGGCCTTACACTATGAAAGCATATGCCGTTCCACTCTATGAATCATCTAAGTGGTTATAACAACGAGGCCTTGCACTATGAAAGCATATGCCGTTCCACTCTATGAATCATCTAAGTGGTTATAACAACGAGGCCTTACACTATGAAAGCATATGCCGTTCCACTCTATGAATCATCTAAGTGGTTATAACAACGAGGCCTTGCACAATGAAAGCATATGCCGTTCCACTCTATGAATCATCTAAGTGGTTATAACAACGAGGCCTTGCACAATGAAAGCATATGCCGTTCCACTCTATGAATCATCTAAGTGTTTATAACAACGAGGCCTTACACTATGAAAGCATATGCCGTTCCACTCTATGAATCATCTAAGTGGTTATAACAACGAGGCCTTACACTATGAAAGCATATGCCGTTCCACTCTATGAATCATCTAAGTGGTTATAACAACGAGGCCTTACACTATGAAAGCATATGCCGTTCCACTCTATGAATCACCTAAGTGGTTATAACAACGAGGCCTTGCACAATGAAAGCATATGCCGTTCCACTCTATGAATCATCTAAGTTATTATAACAACGAGGCCTTGCACAATGAAAGCATATGCCGTTCCACTCTATGAATCATCTAAGTGGTTATAACAACGAGGCCTTACACTATGAAAGCATATGCCGTTCCACTCTATGAATCATCTAAGTGGTTATAACAACGAGGCCTTGCACAATGAAAGCATATGCCGTTCGACTCTATGAATCATCTAAGTGGTTATAACAACGAGGCCTTACACTATGAAAGCATATGTCGTTCCACTCTATGAATCATCTAAGTGGTTATAACAACGAGGCCTTGCACAATGAAAGCATATGCCGTTCCACTCTATGAATCATCTAAGTGTTTATAACAACGAGGCCTTACACTATGAAAGCATATGCCGTTCCACTCTATGAATCATCTAAGTGTTTATAACAACGAGGCCTTGCACTATGAAAGCATATGCCGTTCCACTCTATGAATCATCTAAGTGGTTATAACAACGTGGCCTTACACTATGAAAGCATATGCCGTTCCACTCTATGAATCATCTAAGTGGTTATAACAACGAGGCCTTGCACAATGAAAGCATATGCCGTTCCACTCTATGAATCATCTAAGTGGTTATAACAACGAGGCCTTGCACTATGAAAGCATATGCCGTTCCACTCTATGAATCATCTAAGTGTTTATAACAACGAGGCCTTACACTATGAAAGAATATGCCGTTCCACTCTATGAATCATCTAAGTGGTTATAACAACGAGGCCTTACACTATGAAAGCATATGCCGTTCCACTCTATGAATCATCTAAGTGGTTATAACAACGAGGCCTTGCACAATGAAAGCATATGCCGTTCCTGTCTATGAATCATCTAAGTGGTTATAACAACGAGGCCTTGCACAATGAAAGCATATGCCGTTCCACTCTATGAATCATCTAAGTGTTTATAACAACGAGGCCTTGCACAATGAAAGCATATGCCGTTCCACTCTATGAATCATCTAAGTGGTTATAACAACGATTCCTTGCACAATGAAAGCATATGCCGTTCCACTCTATGAATCATCTAAGTGGTTATAACAACGAGGCCTTACACTATGAAAGCATATGCCGTTCCACTCTATGAATCATCTAAGTGGTTATAACAACGATTCCTTGCACAATGAAAGCATATGCCGTTCCTGTCTATGAATCATCTAAGTGGTTATAACAACGAGGCCTTACACTATGAAAGCATATGCCGTTCCACTCTATGAATCATCTAAGTGGTTATAACAACGAGGCCTTGCACAATGAAAGCATATGCCGTTCCACTCTATGAATCATCTAAGTGGTTATAACAACGAGGCCTTGCACTATGAAAGCATATGCCGTTCCACTCTATGAATCATCTAAGTGTTTATAACAACGAGGCCTTACACTATGAAAGCAATGCCGTTCCACTCTATGAATCATCTAAGTGGTTATAACAACGAGGCCTTGCACAATGAAAGCAATGCCGTTCCACTCTATGAATCATCTAAGTGTTTATAACAACGAGGCCTTACACTATGAAAGCATATGCCGTTCCACTCTATGAATCATCTAAGTGTTTATAACAACGAGGCCTTACACTATGAAAGCATATGCCGTTCCACTCTATGAATCATCTAAGTGGTTATAACAACGAGGCCTTGCACAATGAAAGCAATGCCGTTCCACTCTATGAATCATCTAAGTGTTTATAACAACGAGGCCTTACACTATGAAAGCATATGCCGTTCCACTCTATGAATCATCTAAGTGTTTATAACAACGAGGCCTTGCACAATGAAAGCATATGCCGTTCCACTCTATGAATCATCTAAGTGGTTATAACAACGAGGCCTTGCACAATGAAAGCAATGCCGTTCCACTCTATGAATCATCTAAGTGTTTATAACAACGAGGCCTTACACTATGAAAGCATATGCCGTTCCACTCTATGAATCATCTAAGTGTTTATAACAACGAGGCCTTACACTATGAAAGCATATGCCGTTCCACACTATGAATCATCTAAGTGGTTATAACAACGAGGCCTTGCACAATGAAAGCATATGCCGTTCCACTCTATGAATCATCTAAGTGGTTATAACAACGAGGCCTTGCACAATGAAAGCAATGCCGTTCCACTCTATGAATCATCTAAGTGTTTATAACAACGAGGCCTTACACTATGAAAGCATATGCCGTTCCACTCTATGAATCATCTAAGTGTTTATAACAACGAGGCCTTACACTATGAAAGCATATGCCGTTCCACTCTATGAATCATCTAAGTGGTTATAACAACGAGGCCTTGCACAATGAAAGCATATGCCGTTCCACTCTATGAATCATCTAAGTGGTTATAACAACGAGGCCTTGCACAATGAAAGCAATGCCGTTCCACTCTATGAATCATCTAAGTGTTTATAACAACGAGGCCTTACACTATGAAAGCATATGCCGTTCCACTCTATGAATCATCTAAGTGTTTATAACAACGAGGCCTTACACTATGAAAGCATATGCCGTTCCACTCTATGAATCATCTAAGTGGTTATAACAACGAGGCCTTGCACAATGAAAGCATATGCCGTTCCACTCTATGAATCATCTAAGTGGTTATAACAACGAGGCCTTGCACAATGAAAGCATATGCCGTTCCACTCTATGAATCATCTAAGTGGTTATAACAACGAGGCCTTGCACAATGAAAGCAATGCCGTTCCACTCTATGAATCATCTAAGTGTTTATAACAACGAGGCCTTACACTATGAAAGCATATGCCGTTCCACTCTATGAATCATCTAAGTGGTTATAACAACGAGGCCTTGCACAATGAAAGCATATGCCGTTCCACTCTATGAATCATTTAAGTGGTTATAACAACGAGGCCTTGCACAATGAAAGCAATGCCGTTCCACTCTATGAATCATCTAAGTGTTTATAACAACGAGGCCTTACACTATGAAAGCATATGCCGTTCCACTCTATGAATCATCTAAGTGTTTATAACAACGAGGCCTTACACTATGAAAGCATATGCCGTTCCACTCTATGAATCATCTAAGTGGTTATAACAACGAGGCCTTGCACAATGAAAGCATATGCCGTTCCACTCTATGAATCATCTAAGTGGTTATAACAACGAGGCCTTGCACAATGAAAGCAATGCCGTTCCACTCTATGAATCATCTAAGTGTTTATAACAACGAGGCCTTACACTATGAAAGCATATGCCGTTCCACTCTATGAATCATCTAAGTGGTTATAACAACGAGGCCTTGCACAATGAAAGCAATGCCGTTCCACTCTATGAATCATCTAAGTGTTTATAACAACGAGGCCTTACACTATGAAAGCATATGCCGTTCCACTCTATGAATCATCTAAGTGGTTATAACAACGAGGCCTTGCACAATGAAAGCAATGCCGTTCCACTCTATGAATCATCTAAGTGTTTATAACAACGAGGCCTTACACTATGAAAGCATATGCCGTTCCACTCTATGAATCATCTAAGTGGTTATAACAACGAGGCCTTACACTATGAAAGCATATGCCGTTCCACTCTATGAATCATCTAAGTGGTTATAACAACGAGGCCTTGCACAATGAAAGCATATGCCGTTCCTGTCTATGAATCATCTAAGTGGTTATAACAACGAGGCCTTGCACAATGAAAGCATATGCCGTTCCACTCTATGAATCATCTAAGTGTTTATAACAACGAGGCCTTGCACAATGAAAGCATATGCCGTTCCACTCTATGAATCATCTAAGTGGTTATAACAACGATTCCTTGCACAATGAAAGCATATGCCGTTCCACTCTATGAATCATCTAAGTGGTTATAACAACGAGGCCTTACACTATGAAAGCATATGCCGTTCCACTCTATGAATCATCTAAGTGGTTATAACAACGATTCCTTGCACAATGAAAGCATATGCCGTTCCTGTCTATGAATCATCTAAGTGGTTATAACAACGAGGCCCTTTACAATGAAAGCAATGCCGTTCCACTCTATGAATCATCTAAGTGGTTATAACAACGAGGCCTTGCACAATGAAAGCATATGCCGTTCCACTCCATGAATCATCTAAGTGTTTATAACAACGAGGCCTTACACTATGAAAGCAATGCCGTTCCACTCTATGAATCATCTAAGTGGTTATAACAACGAGGCCTTGCACAATGAAAGCAATGCCGTTCCACTCTATGAATCATCTAAGTGGTTATAACAACGAGGCCTTGCACTATGAAAGCATATGCCGTTCCACTCTATGAATCATCTAAGTGTTTATAACAACGAGGCCTTACACTATGAAAGCATATGCCGTTCCACTCTATGAATCATCTAAGTGGTTATAACAACGAGGCCTTACACTATGAAAGCATATGCCGTTCCACTCTATGAATCATCTAAGTGGTTATAACAACGAGGCCTTGCACAATGAAAGCATATGCCGTTCCACTCTATGAATCATCTAAGTGGTTATAACAACGAGGCCTTGCACTATGTAAGCATATGCCGTTCCACTCTATGAATCATCTAAGTGTTTATAACAACGAGGCCTTACACTATGAAAGCATATGCCGTTCCACTCTATGAATCATCTAAGTGGTTATAACAACGAGGCCTTACACTATGAAAGCATATGCCGTTCCACTCTATGAATCATCTAAGTGGTTATAACAACGAGGCCTTGCACAATGAAAGCATATGCCGTTCCTGTCTATGAATCATCTAAGTGGTTATAACAACGAGGCCTTGCACAATGAAAGCATATGCCGTTCCACTCTATGAATCATCTAAGTGTTTATAACAACGAGGCCTTGCACAATGAAAGCATATGCCGTTCCACTCTATGAATCATCTAAGTGGTTATAACAACGATTCCTTGCACAATGAAAGCATATGCCGTTCCACTCTATGAATCATCTAAGTGGTTATAACAACGAGGCCTTACACTATGAAAGCATATGCCGTTCCACTCTATGAATCATCTAAGTGGTTATAACAACGATTCCTTGCACAATGAAAGCATATGCCGTTCCTGTCTATGAATCATCTAAGTGGTTATAACAACGAGGCCCTTTACAATGAAAGCAATTCCGTTCCACTCTATGAATCATCTAAGTGTTTATAACAACGAGGCCTTACACTATGAAAGCAATGCCGTTCCACTCTATGAATCATCTAAGTGGTTATAACAACGAGGCCTTGCACAATGAAAGCAATGCCGTTCCACTCTATGAATCATCTAAGTGATTATAACAACGAGGCCTTACACTATGAAAGCATATGCCGTTCCACTCTATGAATCATCTAAGTGGTTATAACAACGAGGCCTTACACTATGAAAGCATATGCCGTTCCACTCTATGAATCATCTAAGTGGTTATAACAACGAGGCCTTGCACAATGAAAGCATATGCCGTTCCTGCTATGAATCATCTAAGTGGTTATAACAACGAGGCCTTGCACAATGAAAGCATATGCCGTTCCACTCTATGAATCATCTAAGTGTTTATAACAACGAGGCCTTGCACAATGAAAGCATATGCCGTTCCACTCTATGAATCATCTAAGTGGTTATAACAACGAGGCCTTACACTATGAAAGCATATGCCGTTCCACTCTATGAATCATCTAAGTGGTTATAACAACGAGGCCTTACACTATGAAAGCATATGCCGTTCCACTCTATGAATCATCTAAGTGGTTATAACAACGATTCCTTGCACAATGAAAGCATATGCCGTTCCTGTCTATGAATCATCTAAGTGGTTATAACAACGAGGCCTTGCACTATGAAAGCATATGCCGTTCCACTCTATGAATCATCTAAGTGGTTATAACAACGAGGCCTTACACTATGAAAGCATATGCCGTTCCACTCTATGAATCATCTAAGTGGTTATAACAACGAGGCCTTACACTATGAAAGCATATGCCGTTCCACTCTATGAATCATCTAAGTGGTTATAACAACGAGGCCTTGCACTATGAAAGCATATGCCGTTCCACTCTATGAATCATCTAAGTGTTTATAACAACGAGGCCTTACACTATGAAAGCATATGCCGTTCCACTCTATGAATCATCTAAGTGGTTATAACAACGAGGCCTTACACTATGAAAGCATATGCCGTTCCACTCTATGAATCATCTAAGTGGTTATAACAACGAGGCCTTGCACAATGAAAGCATATGCCGTTCCACTCTATTAATCATCTAAATGGTTATAACAACGAGGCCTTGCACAATGAAAGCATATGCCGTTCCTGTCTATGAATCATCTAAGTGGTTATAACAACGAGGCCTTGCACAATGAAAGCATATGCCGTTCCTGTCTATGAATCATCTAAGTGGTTATAACAACGAGGCCTTGCACAATGAAAGCATATGCCGTTCCACTCTATGAATCACCTAAGTGGTTATAACAACGATTCCTTGCACAATGAATGCATATGCCGTTCCACTCTATGAATCATCTAAGTGTTTATAACAACGAGGCCTTACACTATGAAAGCATATGCCGTTCCACTCTATGAATCATCTAAGTGGTTATAACAACGATTCCTTGCACAATGAAAGCATATGCCGTTCCTGTCTATGAATCATCTAAGTGGTTATAACAACGAGGCCTTGCACTATGAAAGCATATGCCGTTCCACTCTATGAATCATCTAAGTGGTTATAACAACGAGGCCTTACACTATGAAAGCATATGCCGTTCCACTCTATGAATCATCTAAGTGGTTATAACAACGAGGCCTTACACTATGAAAGCATATGCCGTTCCACTCTATGAATCATCTAAGTGGTTATAACAACGAGGCCTTGCACTATGAAAGCATATGCCGTTCCACTCTATGAATCATCTAAGTGTTTATAACAACGAGGCCTTACACTATGAAAGCATATGCCGTTCCACTCTATGAATCATCTAAGTGGTTATAACAACGAGGCCTTACACTATGAAAGCATATGCCGTTCCACTCTATGAATCATCTAAGTGGTTATAACAACGAGGCCTTGCACAATGAAAGCATATGCCGTTCCACTCTATTAATCATCTAAATGGTTATAACAACGAGGCCTTGCACAATGAAAGCATATGCCGTTCCTGTCTATGAATCATCTAAGTGGTTATAACAACGAGGCCTTGCACAATGAAAGCATATGCCGTTCCTGTCTATGAATCATCTAAGTGGTTATAACAACGAGGCCTTGCACAATGAAAGCATATGCCGTTCCACTCTATGAATCACCTAAGTGGTTATAACAACGATTCCTTGCACAATGAATGCATATGCCGTTCCACTCTATGAATCATCTAAGTGTTTATAACAACGAGGCCTTACACTATGAAAGCATATGCCGTTCCACTCTATGAATCATCTAAGTGGTTATAACAACGAGGCCTTGCACTATGAAAGCATATGCCGTTCCACTCTATGAATCATCTAAGTGGTTATAACAACGAGGCCTTACACTATGAAAGCATATGCCGTTCCACTCTATGAATCATCTAAGTGGTTATAACAACGAGGCCTTGCACAATGAAAGCATATGCCGTTCCACTCTATGAATCATCTAAGTGGTTATAACAACGAGGCCTTGCACTATGAAAGCATATGCCGTTCCACTCTATGAATCATCTAAGTGTTTATAACAACGAGGCCTTACACTATGAAAGCATATGCCGTTCCACTCTATGAATCATCTAAGTGGTTATAACAACGAGGCCTTACACTATGAAAGCATATGCCGTTCCACTCTATGAATCATCTAAGTGGTTATAACAACGAGGCCTTACACTATGAAAGCATATGCCGTTCCACTCTATGAATCATCTAAGTGGTTATAACAACGAGGCCTTGCACAATGAAAGCATATGCCGTTCCACTCTATGAATCATCTAAGTTATTATAACAACGAGGCCTTGCACAATGAAAGCATATGCCGTTCCACTCTATGAATCATCTAAGTGGTTATAACAACGAGGCCTTACACTATGAAAGCATATGCCGTTCCACTCTATGAATCATCTAAGTGGTTATAACAACGAGGCCTTGCACAATGAAAGCATATGCCGTTCCACTCTATGAATCATCTAAGTGGTTATAACAACGAGGCCTTACACTATGAAAGCATATGTCGTTCCACTCTATGAATCATCTAAGTGGTTATAACAACGAGGCCTTGCACAATGAAAGCATATGCCGTTCCACTCTATGAATCATCTAAGTGTTTATAACAACGAGGCCTTACACTATGAAAGCATATGCCGTTCCACTCTATGAATCATCTAAGTGTTTATAACAACGAGGCCTTGCACTATGAAAGCATATGCCGTTCCACTCTATGAATCATCTAAGTGGTTATAACAACGAGGCCTTACACTATGAAAGCATATGCCGTTCCACTCTATGAATCATCTAAGTGGTTATAACAACGAGGCCTTGCACAATGAAAGCATATGCCGTTCCACTCTATGAATCATCTAAGTGGTTATAACAACGAGGCCTTGCACTATGAAAGCATATGCCGTTCCACTCTATGAATCATCTAAGTGTTTATAACAACGAGGCCTTACACTATGAAAGAATATGCCGTTCCTCTCTATGAATCATCTAAGTGGTTATAACAACGAGGCCTTACACTATGAAAGCATATGCCGTTCCACTCTATGAATCATCTAAGTGGTTATAACAACGAGGCCTTGCACAATGAAAGCATATGCCGTTCCTGTCTATGAATCATCTAAGTGGTTATAACAACGAGGCCTTGCACAATGAAAGCATATGCCGTTCCACTCTATGAATCATCTAAGTGTTTATAACAACGAGGCCTTGCACAATGAAAGCATATGCCGTTCCACTCTATGAATCATCTAAGTGGTTATAACAACGATTCCTTGCACAATGAAAGCATATGCCGTTCCACTCTATGAATCATCTAAGTGGTTATAACAACGAGGCCTTACACTATGAAAGCATATGCCGTTCCACTCTATGAATCATCTAAGTGGTTATAACAACGATTCCTTGCACAATGAAAGCATATGCCGTTCCTGTCTATGAATCATCTAAGTGGTTATAACAACGAGGCCCTTTACAATGAAAGCAATGCCGTTCCACTCTATGAATCATCTAAGTGGTTATAACAACGAGGCCTTGCACAATGAAAGCATATGCCGTTTCACTCTATGAATCATCTAAGTGTTTATAACAACGAGGCCTTACACTATGAAAGCATATGCCGTTCCACTCTATGAATCATCTAAGTGTTTATAACAACGAGGCCTTACACTATGAAAGCAATGCCGTTCCACTCTATGAATCATCTAAGTGGTTATAACAACGAGGCCTTGCACAATGAAAGCATATGCCGTTCCACTCTATGAATCATCTAAGTGGTTATAACAACGAGGCCTTGCACTATGTAAGCATATGCCGTTCCACTCTATGAATCATCTAAGTGTTTATAACAACGAGGCCTTACACTATGAAAGCATATGCCGTTCCACTCTATGAATCATCTAAGTGGTTATAACAACGAGGCCTTACACTATGAAAGCATATGCCGTTCCACTCTATGAATCATCTAAGTGGTTATAACAACGAGGCCTTGCACAATGAAAGCATATGCCGTTCCTGTCTATGAATCATCTAAGTGGTTATAACAACGAGGCCTTGCACAATGAAAGCATATGCCGTTCCACTCTATGAATCATCTAAGTGTTTATAACAACGAGGCCTTGCACAATGAAAGCATATGCCGTTCCACTCTTTGAATCATCTAAGTGGTTATAACAACGATTCCTTGCACAATGAAAGCATATGCCGTTCCACTCTATGAATCATCTAAGTGGTTATAACAACGAGGCCTTACACTATGAAAGCATATGCCGTTCCACTCTATGAATCATCTAAGTGGTTATAACAACGATTCCTTGCACAATGAAAGCATATGCCGTTCCTGTCTATGAATCATCTAAGTGGTTATAACAACGAGGCCCTTTACAATGAAAGCAATTCCGTTCCACTCTATGAATCATCTAAGTGTTTATAACAACGAGGCCTTACACTATGAAAGCAATGCCGTTCCACTCTATGAATCATCTAAGTGGTTATAACAACGAGGCCTTGCACAATGAAAGCAATGCCGTTCCACTCTATGAATCATCTAAGTGGTTATAACAACGAGGCCTTGCACTATGAAAGCATATGCCGTTCCACTCTATGAATCGTCTAAGTGTTTATAACAACGAGGCCTTACACTATGAAAGCATATGCCGTTCCACTCTATGAATCATCTAAGTGGTTATAACAACGAGGCCTTACACTATGAAAGCATATGCCGTTCCACTCTATGAATCATCTAAGTGGTTATAACAACGAGGCCTTGCACAATGAAAGCATATGCCGTTCCACTCTATGAATCATCTAAGTGGTTATAACAACGAGGCCTTGCACTATGAAAGCATATGCCGTTCCACTCTATGAATCATCTAAGTGTTTATAACAACGAGGCCTTACACTATGAAAGCATATGCCGTTCCACTCTATGAATCATCTAAGTGGTTATAACAGCGAGGCCTTACACTATGAAAGCATATGCCGTTCCACTCTATGAATCATCTAAGTGGTTATAACAACGAGGCCTTGCACAATGAAAGCATATGCCGTTCCTGTCTATGAATCATCTAAGTGGTTATAACAACGAGGCCTTGCACAATGAAAGCATATGCCGTTCCACTCTATGAATCATCTAAGTGTTTATAACAACGAGGCCTTGCACAATGAAAGCATATGCCGTTCCACTCTATGAATCATCTAAGTGGTTATAACAACGATTCCTTGCACAATGAAAGCATATGCCGTTCCACTCTATGAATCATCTAAGTGGTTATAACAACGAGGCCTTACACTATGAAAGCATATGCCGTTCCACTCTATGAATCATCTAAGTGGTTATAACAACGATTCCTTGCACAATGAAAGCATATGCCGTTCCTGTCTATGAATCATCTAAGTGGTTATAACAACGAGGCCCTTTACAATGAAAGCAATTCCGTTCCACTCTATGAATCATCTAAGTGGTTATAACAACGAGGCCTTGCACAATGAAAGCATATGCCGTTCCACTCTATGAATCATCTAAGTGTTTATAACAACGAGGCCTTACACTATGAAAGCATATGCCGTTCCACTCTATGAATCATCTAAGTGTTTATAACAACGAGGCCTTACACTATGAAAGCAATGCCGTTCCACTCTATGAATCATCTAAGTGGTTATAACAACGAGGCCTTGCACAATGAAAGCAATGCCGTTCCACTCTATGAATCATCTAAGTGATTATAACAACGAGGCCTTACACTATGAAAGCATATGCCGTTCCACTCTATGAATCATCTAAGTGGTTATAACAACGAGGCCTTGCACAATGAAAGCATATGCCGTTCC
Source organism: Prosapia bicincta (assembly GCA_036971475.1). Lineage (NCBI taxonomy): Eukaryota > Metazoa > Arthropoda > Insecta > Hemiptera > Cercopidae > Prosapia > Prosapia bicincta. The sequence goes on from JBAIZL010000004.1 coordinate 255,155,946, forward strand.
TGCTATGAATCATCTAAGTGGTTATAACAACGAGGCCTTGCACAATGAAAGCATATGCCGTTCCACTCTATGAATCATCTAAGTGTTTATAACAACGAGGCCTTGCACAATGAAAGCATATGCCGTTCCACTCTATGAATCATCTAAGTGGTTATAACAACGATTCCTTGCACAATGAAAGCATATGCCGTTCCACTCTATGAATCATCTAAGTGGTTATAACAACGAGGCCTTACACTATGAAAGCATATGCCGTTCCACTCTATGAATCATCTAAGTGGTTATAACAACGATTCCTTGCACAATGAAAGCATATGCCGTTCCTGTCTATGAATCATCTAAGTGGTTATAACAACGAGGCCCTTTACAATGAAAGCAATGCCGTTCCACTCTATGAATCATCTAAGTGGTTATAACAACGAGGCCTTGCACAATGAAAGCATATGCCGGTCCACTCTATGAATCATCTAAGTGGTTATAACAACGATTCCTTGCACAATGAAAGTATATGCCGTTCCACTCTATGAATCATCTAAGTGGTTATAACAACGAGGCCTTGCACTATGAAAGCATATGCCGTTCCACTCTATGAATCATCTAAGTGGTTATAACAACGATTCCTTGCACAATGAAAGCATATGCCGTTCCACTCTATGAATCATCTAAGTGGTTATAACAACGATTCCTTGCACAATGAATGCATATGCCGTTCCACTCTATGAATCATCTAAGTGGTTATAACAACGATTCCTTGCACAATGAAAGCATATGCCGTTCCACTCTATGAATCATCTAAGTGGTTATAACAACGAGGCCTTGCACAATGAAAGCATATGCCGTTCCACTCTATGAATCACCTAAGTGGTTATAACAACGATTCCTTGCACAATGAAAGCATATGCCGTTCCTGTCTATGAATCATCTAAGTGGTTATAACAACGAGGCCCTTTACAATGAAAGCAAATGCCGTTCCTGACTATGAACCACCTAAGTGGTTATAACAACGAGGCCCTTTACAATGAAAGCAAATGCCGTTCCTGTCTATGAATCACCTAAGTGGTAATAACAACGAGGCCCTTTACAATGAAAGCATATGCCGTTCCTGTCTATGAATCATCTAAGTGGTTATAACAACGAGGCCCTTTACAATGAAAGGAAATGCCGTTCCTGACTATGAACCACCTAAGTGGTTATAACAACGAGGCCCTTTACAATGAAAGCAAATGCCGTTCCTGTCTATGAATCACCTAAGTGGTAATAACAACGAGGCCCTTTACAATGAAAGCATATGCCGTTCCTGTCTATGAATCATCTAAGTGGTTATAACAACGAGGCCCTTTGCAATGAAAGCAAATGCCGTTCCTGACTATGAACCACCTAAGTGGTTATAACAACGAGGCCCTTTACAATGAAAGCAAATGCCATTCCTGACTATGAACCACCTAAGTGGTTATAACAACGAGGCCCTTTACAATGAAAGCAAATGCCGTTCCTGTCTATGAATCACCTAAGTGGTAATAACAACGAGGCCCTTTACAATGAAAGCATATACCGTTGCATTCTATGAATCATCTAAGTGGTTATAACAACGAGGCCCTTTACAATGAAAGCAAATGCCGTTCCTGACTATGAACCACCTAAGTGGTTATAACAACGAGGCCCTTTACAATGAAAGCAAATGCCGTTCCTGTCTATGAATCACCTAAGTGGTAATAACAACAAGGCCCTTTACAATGAAAGCATATACCGTTGCATTCTATGAATCGTCTAAGTGGTAATAACAACGAGGCCCTTTACAATGAAAGCATATACCGTTGCATTCTATGAATTATCTAAGTGTTTATAACAACGAGACCCTTTACAATGAAAGCATATACCGTTGCATTCTATGAATCACCTAAGTGGTAATAACAACGAGGCCCTTTACAATGAAAGCATATACCGTTGCATTCTATGAATCACCTAAGTGGTAATAACAACGAGGCCCTTTACAATGAAAGCATATACCGTTGCATTCTATGAATCACCTAAGTGGTAATAACAACAAGGCCCTTTACAATGAAAGCATATACCGTTGCATTCTATGAATCACCTAAGTGGTAATAACAACGAGGCCCTTTACAATGAAAGCAAATGCCGTTCCACTCTATGAATCGTCTAAGTGGTAATAACAACGAGGCCCTTTACAATGAAAGCATATACCGTTGCATTCTATGAATTATCTAAGTGGTTATAACAACGAGGCCCTTTACAATGAAAGCAAATGCCGTTCCACTCTATGAATCGTCTAAGTGGTAATAACAACGAGGCCCTTTACAATGAAAGCATATACCGTTGCATTCTATGAATTATCTAAGTGGTTATAACAACGAGGCCTTGCACAATGAAAGCATATGCCGTTCCACTCTATGAATCGTCTAAGTGGTAATAACAACGAGGCCCTTTACAATGAAAGCATATACCGTTGCATTCTATGAATTATCTAAGTGGTTATAACAACAAGGCTTTGCACAATGAATGCATCAGGCGTTACACATTGAGAACAGTGTAGTTTTTAGTACTCTATTATCCAAGTTAGAGTTTTAAAACTTTTAATGTTAGTTAGCTTAACTTTTCTTAGTTAAGTTTTATTTTAAATATTTTACGAAAGCACCTGACTAGAAGTGCGCCCATAGCATACTACGTCGGGGTTCAGTCTCTATCTGACCTCTTCCTAACCTCTTTTATAGTTTTTACGGCGTACAGCTTTTTAATTGCTCCCTTGACGCTGTCATTCGCAGTTCAGAACCATCCAACCTGATTAACCATTCCCTGAACTTACCTTAATGTAAAGTCCCGTTATATAGTATAATATACATTTTTGTTGCTCAAATTGAATTGTAAAAAAAATCACATCTTAGTAAACATATTGATACTGGCATTAGAGAGTCTTACTGAAGTGACTGGGTTATATACTCAAGGAATGGAAATGGACATGAAGAGCATAAGTCGACCAGGAAGAGCTCAGGACTGTGTCAAGGTCCATTAGTCATTTAATGTCGAACTTTGATGAACTGTTTCTATGGTGAAGTAGACGAACAATACTCTCGCATTAGTGGAGCCTTCCCGCTACTCGCTGATCCTAGGTACACACAAACACAACAAATACTGCGATGGAATTCCTCTTAATAAACTTGCTTCGTGCATTTGTTGTAGCCACAAGAGGTCACGTTATGTAGACAGGCAGGGGCTACGTCTGTTCATTAGATAATGGCGTTACGGCAAGAAACAAAACATCTGGCTGAGTAATGGATTGCAGCGGATCTCTGGTAATCAGCCGCATCGTTTATTTATACTAGAGATATTACTTGCTAGTGTAATGGAGTTACAAGGAGACGGCGCAATCGCCTTTATTGTAGCATTACTTTGTAATTTGCCATTCTGGGGGAACGATATACAAAAACTTTAAACAATCAGCTCGCAAAGCTCGTACCTAACCTATGTAACAACTGCGCCTTCTATAATCTTTCATTTAAAATTTTTGGAAACTCTAATAAAACGTTCTTTTGTTTTCAATATAGAGAAAGATCATTTTTAAAATATATAAATATAACAAAAAATACTAAGCTACTATTTCTATAAAGTTTATTTGCTAAGAAGTTGTCATTAGCACATTTTTTAGAGAATTGAAGAGAAACGAGAAAATAATGTATCATTTTTGAGATATAGGTATTTTTCAAAATAGCTGTTGTTGTTTGTAATAATAATGACATATGATAAAGAAGTACATGCATTGTCAAATCAGTTTATATTGTTGTTTATCCGCTTTCGGTTTTATTGTAAGGTTGTTGCATAGATTGATATTTAAATTTTATCTGCATTTAAGGATTTCAAATATTGCAATTATTTCTTTGCAGTATATCTTTAAGATTTGGTTTCAGGCTGTAATCTGTAGCCCAGAGGATCGGGGCACTGACTTACTATTTAGAATGACGTATTGGAAATTGAGACATGATGTGTATAAACAGGATAAATGTTTATATTTTTTTTGTGTTGCCTTTTCCTACGCAGTGTTGAGTAGGCGTTTGTTGTCTAACCTCCAGCGAGAAGAGGTTTCCGCCAATTGGAGAGCTCATATTTAAAGCGTAGTACTATTCAAGAGGAGTGCACAGTATGTCTAATGCTACATGCTAGACTCTATTGTAAAATGTGTCTTTCTAGAAAATATCTCTACCAACATATATATAAAACATCGTACTGATGTTTCGTGTGTTTCACAGCTATAACTATTTTACGGAACTAATTTCCACGTTTTTACAGCCATTAGTTTCGGTATTGATATTTTTAGGTAACCTTCGTTTGGATACATTTAACTTTGGTTCTTTCTGTTATTTATATATACATTTATATTAGTTCAAGTTGGCAGTAGGCCCTACATTTATTTTTACTTTATATAGGTTGTATAGATGTATAAACTGTAAAATCGAGATTTCTTATTTCCATGAATTTCGAAACTTTGTACTGCCTGTAACTGTTCCAATATGTAATTGTAATTAACATTACGTATGTTTTATTTTACATTCTACGATTTCGACAATGATATTTAGGTGGCATTATCTTCACTACTGTTAAAATCGAGGTATCTTTCTTGATTTTCTATATCCATATTAAAGCAATATTGACTAGCTTAAAATCAGGTGATTTTTTTAAACTTTGATAAACTCTGATTTAGTGATTTATGGCAGTAATCTGACTACTTTTAACATCGTTGTAATAATTTCGTTTCCTTGAATTTCAACATTGAAGGTAAAGATTCAATTAGTAGTTTTTTTAACGGTAAAATCGAAAGTTCTTTTACTTTCTTGAATTGATATACTCGTTTTTAGGCGGATATATGACTAACTTTATATCAGAGGTGATTTTTCTACCTCCATAAGTTCAGAATTAGAAATTTTCGTGGCTTTAATCTGACAAATTTTATCTTCGATATAAATAACAATAAAAATATTGAAAACAACCCCAATACCACAAAAATCATCAAAAATATCATCATACAAATAATCATCATTCTAGTTTGTAACTTCTTGTGTGCTAGATTGTATTTTGTAACAAGACCCTCTGATGATGATGACATGGTCATTGAAATGTACATAAGGGTTTAATCTTAAGTAACTTGTTTTATTTGTTATTTTTTATTATTTTTGTGGTATTGGGGTTCTTTTCAATATTTTTATTGTAATATATTGTACCACTGTGCACTTGATATTGTGTATCGATATAAATAATTTTATTTTTTAAATTTCTACTTTCAAATATAAGTGGTAGTAGTGTAATAATTTCATGAACTAGTCGGTCGAAATTCAAAAGGCTTTCCATTGATCTGTTAAAAGAACAGTGTTTTGTTATACAACTAGTGCTGCTTCTTATACCATATCAAGAGCACAGTGGTAGTGAAATATATTACAGTGAAAATATTGGCAAACACCCTAAAACAACTAAAAAAATAAAAATACTCCAATAATACAAGTTACCTGAACTAAACCCTTATGTACATTACGATGACCATAAAATAAAAATGTTGGACTTACACAATTTGTTAAATAACAGCTCATTTGTAGGATACATGTGAGGAATAGGATTTACAAATAGAAATCCTAGATAAGTTTCAGTGATTAGTTATTATCAAACACAATTTATCAATACGAAGTTCAACACTGGCAGAAATTCCAGATACCAAACTCTCCATAAAAAATGCTTATTTATTTTTAAAATAAAGTTTAAAACAACCCGTTATCCATCGTTAAAATGCAATTTCAGGCTTTTCCATCGAATCGAAAGCTTTTAAGATGTCCAGGTTGGAAACAGGTTTCAAGTGGCATGGTATAAAAGTCTTATACTCGCTCCTCCATCGAATGCCCGAGATTTACCTCAAAGTCGATGTCAGTAAAACCTTTCCTTGGACCATCACCAGCCGAGAAATTACCAGCCTGAACCCTCATAAGGAACTCGGAAAACAGGTTGACGCTAAATGAAGATATCGTAACGTTTACCATCAGCTAATTAACATAAACCTTTAGAAATAAACAAGGAAGATATATTCGACTCGTCCACTTAGTATATAAAATACCTTTTCATATTCATTTAAGCATATAATACTTTATAAATCTTTCTTCTTTTCGTTATTCTTTGACTTTTCAGAAGCCACTCTCAAAAGAGTCAAGGGCCTGAACCAACTGTGATGAAATAAAATGTTAAGGGTATATTGACATTTGTTTAGGTCATAATAGAAAAATCTACCACTAGTCTGTTTGAACGTTTACTTTGTGTAAAGAAAGATACTTATTGACGTGAGCAGAATTTATAACACTTCAGGTTAAAATAAAAAATCGTAGTAAAAACATGCAGTAAAACGCCCAATAAAAGTAATAGTTGATAATTGTTGTATATGGGATTGCTTAGCAACGGCCATTATTTCGGCTTAACATTTTTCACTAAAACGTTCTTATTTGTATCCGCTAACCAAATTCATGCCTAGGTCTTGCATTAACTAAAAATGACATCTAAATGTACAGTAATAAAATCAAATCAGACTTTTAATAGTGAGCCTAAAAATGACGGTGGTGTTTTATCAATATGGAAGTAATTTGAGAGTAAACAGTATAGCGTACATTCCAACATTAATTAAGAAAGTCATTGAAGTTAAACAGTACACAGTGAATTTTAACAGTAAGGTGGTGTCAGTGATGTTTAATAGTACACAGTGAATTTTAACAGTAAGGTAGTCAGTGATAATTAACAGTACACAGTGAATTTTAACAGTAAGGTAGTCAGTGATAATTAACAGTACACAGTGAATTTTAACAGTAAGGTGGTCAGTGATAATTAACAGTACACAGTGAATTTTAACAGTAAGGTGGTCAGTGATGTTTAACAGTAGATAGTGAATTTTAACAGTAAGGTGGTCAGTGATGTTTAACAGTAGACAGTGACTTTTAACAGTAAGGTGGTCAGTGATGTTTAACAGTAGACAGTGAATTTTAACAGTAAGGTAGTCAGTGATGTTTAACAGTAGATAGTGAATTTTAACAGTATACCTTACATTTTACACCAGCAAAATTTGAAGATAAATAAACTGATTTTCCAACTCCAGTAAAACATGAGATGCAAGAAATAGGCATGTTCTTAACAATATAACATGAAATAATAACTGTCTTCTTTACTGCAAAAATTGTGAGTACATTTAAAATTGGAAGTAGCCTCGGAAAATTCAAACTCTGCTGCTCATTACAGATCACTCTTCTGATTTAAACTACGATTTTATGTATATATAAATTCCAGTTTACCGAAGCAAGCCAGCTAAATATTGTAGGATTGAAGAACGAAATTCAAGATGTTTCCTATACAACCATAAAGTGAATCTGGAAGTGATTATGATTGGCAAAATTTCGAGATATATAATGCGACTTATTCTCCAATTCAATACATCAAAAATTGTAAGTGCATTTAAAATTTAAAGTAGCCTCTGAAAATTCTTACTCTGCTGCTCATTACAGATCACTCTTCTGATTTAAACTACGATGTTATTAATATATAAATTCCAGTTTACCGAAGCAAGCCATCTAAATATTGTACTATTGAAGAACGAAATTTAAGATGTTACCTATACAATTATAAAGTGAATCTGGAAGTGATTATGATTAAAAAAATTTCAAGATAAATAATGCGACTTATTCTCCAATTCAATACATCAAAAATTGTAAGTGCATTTAAAATTTGAAGTAGTCTCTGAAAATTCTTACTCTGTTGCTCATTACAGATCACTACTCTTCTGATTTAAACTACGATTTTATTAATATATAAATTCCAGTTTACCGAAGCAAGCCAGCTAAATATTGTACGATTGAAGAACGAAATTCAAGATGTTTCCTATACAACTATAAAGTGAATCTGGAAGTGATTATGATTGGCAAAATTTCGAGATATATAATGCGACTTATTCTCCAATTCAATACATCAAAAATTGTAAGTGCATTTAAAATTTGAATTAGCCTCTGAGGATTCAAACTCTGCTGCTCATTACAGATCACTACTCTGATTTAAACTACGATTTTATTAATATATAAATTCCAGTTTACCGAAGCAAGCCAGCTAAATATTGTACTATTGAAGAACGAAATTTAAGATGTTACCTATACAATTATAAAGTGAATCTGGAAGTGATTATGATTAACAAAATTTCAAGATAAATAATGCGACTTATTCTCCAATTCAATACATCAAAAATTGTAAGTGCATTTAAAATTTGAAGTAGCCTCTGAAAATTCTTACTCTGTTGCTCATTACAGATCACTACTCTTCTGATTTAAACTACGATTTTATTAATATATAAATTCCAGTTTACCGAAGCAAGCCAGCTAAATATTGTACGATTGAAGAACGAAATTCAAGATGTTTCCTATACAACTATAAAGTGAATCTGGAAGTGATTATGATTGGCAAAATTTCGAGATATATAATGCGACTTATTCTCCAATTCAATACATCAAAAATTGTAAGTGCATTTAAAATTTGAATTAGCCTCTGAGGATTCAAACTCTGCTGCTCATTACAGATCACTACTCTGATTTAAACTACGATTTTATTGATATATAAATTCCAGTTTACCGAAGCAAGCCAGCTAAATATTGTACGATTGAAGAACGAAATTCAAGATGTTTCCTATACAACTATAAAGTGAATCTGGAAGTGATTATGATTAACAAAATTTCAAGATAAATAATGCGACTTATTCTCCAATTCAATACATCAAAAATTGTAAGTGCATTTAAAATTTAAAGTAGCCTCTGAAAATTCTTACTCTGCTGCTCATTACAGATCACTCTTCTGATTTAAACTACGATGTTATTAATATATTAATTCCAGTTTACCGAAGCAAGCCATCTAAATATTGTACTATTGAAGAACGAAATTTAAGATGTTACCTATACAACTATAAAGTGAATCTGGAAGTGATTATGATTAACAAAATTTCAAGATAAATAATGCGACTTATTCTCCAATTCAATACATCAAAAATTGTAAGTGCATTTAAAATTTGAAGTAGCCTCTGAAAATTCTTACTCTGTTGTTCATTACAGATCACTACTCTTCTGATTTAATCTACGATTTTATTAATATATAAATTCCAGTTTACCGAAGCAAGCCAGCTAAATATTGTACGATTGAAGAACGAAATTCAAGATGTTTCCTATACAACTATAAAGTGAATCTGGAAGTGATTATGATTGGCAAAATTTCGAGATATATAATGCGACTTATTCTCCAATTCAATACATCAAAAATTGTAAGTGCATTTAAAATTTGAATTAGCCTCTGAGGATTCAAACTCTGCTGCTCATTACAGATCACTACTCTGATTTAAACTACGATTTTATTAATATATAAATTCCAGTTTACCGAAGCAAGCCAGCTAAATATTGTACGATTGAAGAACTAAATTCAAGATGTTTCCTATACAACTATAAAGTGAATCTGGAAGTGATTATGATTAACAAAATTTCAAGATAAATAATGCGACTTATTCTCCAATTCAATACATCAAAAAATGTAAGTGCATTTAAAATTTGAAGTAGCCTCTGAAAATTCTTACTCTGCTGCTCATTACAGATTACTCTTCTGATTTAAACTACGATTTTATTAATATATAAATTCCAGTTTACCGAAGCAAGCCAGCTAAATATTGTACGATTGAAGAACGAAATTCAAGATGTTCCCTATACAACTATAAAGTGAATCTGGAAGTGATTATGATTGGCAAAATTTCGAGATATATAATGCGACTTATTCTCCAATTCAATACATCAAAAATTGTAAGTACATTTAAAAATTGAAGTAGCCTCTGAAAATTCTTACTCTGCTGCTCATTACAGATCACTACTCTGATTTAAACTACGATTTTATTAATATATAAATTCCAGTTTACCGAAGCAAGCCAGCTAAATATTGTACGATTGAAGAACTAAATTCAAGATGTTTCCTATACAACTATAAAGTGAATCTGGAAGTGATTATGATTAACAAAATTTCAAGATAAATAATGCGACTTATTCTCCAATTCAATACATCAAAAAATGTAAGTGCATTTAAAATTTGAAGTAGCCTCTGAAAATTCTTACTCTGCTGCTCATTACAGATTACTCTTCTGATTTAAACTACGATTTTATTAATATATAAATTCCAGTTTACCGAAGCAAGCCAGCTAAATATTGTACGATTGAAGAACGAAATTCAAGATGTTCCCTATACAACTATAAAGTGAATCTGGAAGTGATTATGATTGGCAAAATTTCGAGATATATAATGCGACTTATTCTCCAATTCAATACATCAAAAATTGTAAGTGCATTTAAAATTTGAAGTAGCCTCTGAAAATTCTTACTCTGCTGCTCATTACAGATCACTACTCTGATTTAAACTACGATTTTATTAATATATAAATTCCAGTTTACCGAAGCAAGCCAGCTAAATATTGTACGATTGAAGAACGAAATTCAAGATGTTTCCTATACAACTATAAAGTGAATCTGGAAGTGATTATGATTAACAAAATTTCAAGATAAATAATGCGACTTATTCTCCAATTCAATACATCAAAAATTGTAAGTGCATTTAAAATTTGAAGTAGCCTCTGAAAATTCTTACTCTGTTGTTCATTACAGATCACTACTCTTCTGATTTAATCTACGATTTTATTAATATATAAATTCCAGTTTACCGAAGCAAGCCAGCTAAATATTGTACGATTGAAGAACGAAATTCAAGATGTTTCCTATACAACTATAAAGTGAATCTGGAAGTGATTATGATTGGCAAAATTTCGAGATGTATAATGCGACTTATTCTCCAATTCAATACATCAAAAATTGTAAGTACATTTAAAATTTGAAGTAGCCTCTGAAAATTCAAACTCTGCTGCTCATTACAGATCACTACTCTGATTTAAACTACGATTTTATTAATATATAAATTCCAGTTTACCGAAGCAAGCCAGCTAAATATTGTACGATTGAAGAACGAAATTCAAGATGTTCCCTATACAACTATAAAGTGAATCTGGAAGTGATTATGATTGGCAAAATTTCGAGATATATAATGCGACTTATTCTCCAATTCAATACATCAAAAATTGTAAGTACATTTAAAATTTGAAGTAGCCTCTGAAAATTCTTACTCTGCTGCTCATTACAGATCACTACTCTGATTTAAACTACGATTTTATTAATATATAAATTCCAGTTTACCGAAGCAAGCCAGCTAAATATTGTACGATTGAAGAACTAAATTCAAGATGTTTCCTATACAACTATAAAGTGAATCTGGAAGTGATTATGATTAACAAAATTTCAAGATAAATAATGCGACTTATTCTCCAATTCAATACATCAAAAAATGTAAGTGCATTTAAAATTTGAAGTAGCCTCTGAAAATTCTTACTCTGCTGCTCATTACAGATTACTCTTCTGATTTAAACTACGATTTTATTAATATATAAATTCCAGTTTACCGAAGCAAGCCAGCTAAATATTGTACGATTGAAGAACGAAATTCAAGATGTTCCCTATACAACTATAAAGTGAATCTGGAAGTGATTATGATTGGCAAAATTTCGAGATATATAATGCGACTTATTCTCCAATTCAATACATCAAAAATTGTAAGTGCATTTAAAATTTGAAGTAGCCTCTGAAAATTCAAACTCTGCTGCTCATTACAGATCACTCTTCTGATTTAAACTACGATTTTATTAATATATAAATTCCAGTTTACCGAAGCAAGCCAGCTAAATATTGTACGATTGAAGAACGAAATTCAAGATGTTCCCTATACAACTATAAAGTGAATCTGGAAGTGATTATGATTGGCAAAATTTCGAGATATATAATGCGACTTATTCTCCAATTCAATACATCAAAAATTGTAAGTGATATTTAAAATTTGAAGTAGCCTCTGAAAATTCAAACTCTGCTGCTCATTACAGATCACTCTTCTGATTTAAACTACGATTTTATTAATATATAAATTCCAGTTTACCGAAGCAAGCCAGCTAAATATTGTACGATTGAAGAACGAAATTCAAGATGTTTCCTATACAACTATCAAGTGAATCTGGAAGTGATTATGATTAGCAAAATTCATAAATTCTAGTATACCTAAGCAATGTAACTAGTTTTTTAACGTTTCGAGAATAAAAATTCAAGACATCATTACTTATATTAATCTAATAAATTCTAGTTTACCAAACCAATCTAACTAGATATTATATGTTTAGGGAATAGAAATTCAAGATTTGCCCCAAAATGCTTGATAGTGCTAAATTAAAAGAGGCGGACATGTTTAAACAATATTTAAATTTAATTCATCCAATTGAAAAATGTATTACTTTATTACATATTAAAAATTTATAATGAAAATGTGTTAATATTAATTTTTTTATAAATGGTATAAATAACTAAGCCATTTTGAATAATATTTAGGACAAAAACTCCGCTAAAACCCTGTGTAGCGGTAGTCTGTACCTCTTCACTCCGGAGGAAAGCAAGACTACGTATGAATGAACCTAACCTGACAACGCACCAATTTTTCCCTTCTCCTAAAGGAACAGTTTGCCCTGTTCTTAGTATGTATTACCTTATTTCATCTGTCCTTGATTATCCCCCTTCCTACAAGGAAATGTATTAGATATCTGAAGAATATCTGCTCTCTACAGGGGCCATACAGAAGGGTGGATGAGATTATGTACTTATTTTTTTATAACGGATCTGTTACAGCTGTTGCCACCTCTCCGTCTCAAAATTCCAATTTCTTCTGTCATATATTATGCCTCTTCTAGGTTTCTTCCAGTCATTGCTTCGTCGATGTCATCACGCCAACGTCTTCGTAGCCGTCGTCTCTTTCTTTTCTCAGGTTGAATCTACTCTATTACCTTTGGAGGCCACCTTCTGCCATCCTCTTTACGTATCCAAACCATGTTAGTTGTCTTCTTTCTATCTCTTACCTTATATTTTATCAATTTTCATTTCGTTACGTATTTGCCTATTTCTGACCCTTTCAAGTCTCGATTCAACGTAGCGTCGTCTTAAGTAGTCCATTTCCATCGTCATGGGTTTGTTATTGTTAGCATTCGTAACATCCCATACCTCTAAACTGTAGAGTGTATAAAGTTCTTGTCAATGATCTGCCTTTGTCTTCCCCTGATTTCATCCTCACTATCGCAATTCTTATTAAAAATCGCCCTTAGATATTTGGAGGTTTGTACCCTCTTGATTACAGTGTTTTCTAAGCTAAGTTCCCAAATCTCGTCTTTGCCTACTATTATATAATAAAATTTTAGAATGTTCGTTGTTGAGCCTGCTGCCTCATATTCCTCCTGTAGTTTTCTTATCATATGACTGAGATCGTGTTTCATATGGTTATTTAAAGTATTATATGTAAATGGAATTTTCCATCAAATAGTAAGTAATACACAAGTGTTCCATTAACACTTTTCCCTTCGGAAAATGTATTAGCGGATAAGCCGCGCATAGCATCCATGCCCTCATTAGATAAAACCACGACTGTTTCCCGCGGTTCTAATGACCGGGTCAGGTGTGCTAAGTATGTAATATGCCGGCACAATAAGAGCAGAAAACTAATGCTTCCCGTAGCCTTGGTATTATTCCCGCTGAAATAACCTAAACCTGCAATTAACACAATCACTATATGTATTAAGTCATGCTTCACTACGGCTATACTAAGCTATGGCTCAATGTGTTCTTGACCACTAGTTTATGTAGACATATATTTTGTATGTGAATAGACAGCTAATGCCACTTTATTTGAACTGTCTGGTAGTTTTTATTTCTTGTATTACGACCGTTCATTGAATATATTTTAGATGTATCTTTCTGCATCCAATTTGTACGAATCATTTCTCAGATTTATCCAATAAGTTCGTTACTACTGTTTTTCGGGAAGGTTTGTTTCCAAGATACTTTCTTATTACGATATATTTAACAATACTTTACGGTATTTTACAAGTACAGATCTACCGGAATATCTTCGTACTAGTTCTGAAATGGCTTGCCCCGAAGTTCTCAGTAGCTGTAACTATTTACGTGTGGGTCAATCCACATACATAGAGAGCGAGAGATGTTTGCTACTTTGTTTCAAATATTAATATTTTTATTATTTATTCCAACATTTTTATTTCTTTTTAGCATTCAATCGTTTTTGTCATTATTATATTAGTTAGATTTTTTATGTAATACAAGTAATATAAACAAAAATTCCTATTTGATAAGGTCAATTCCTACTTAGATAACCAGCGAAAAATCTTATCTTCTTATAAATAAAGTAACAAACTATAAGTTAAAACAGCTGCTTTAATCTTCGTTAGAATAACCAACGTTTTTGTACATTAGAATAATCTATGTGTCCATATGAAAATAAATAAACATATATTTCAGGTTGTTTTATTTTTTCTACCACATAACCTATAACATAAAATCAGCTTTCTTATGTAATCATTTTTTCACTTATATTACACCAAATAGCATGGATTACCTATATCATCAACCTTACCTTCTTTTATGAAACGATTTTATCCCATGTAAAACTAAAATTAATTTATTATTAAATTTATTTAATGAATTATTTTTCAATAAAAAAACTATCACCATAAATTATCAAATAAAGTATCATAACCTTTGCGTTAAAACAGCTGTTCTACCACATAACCTATAACAAAATCAGCTGTTTTTTGAAATCATATGATAGCAGTTATTTCAAGTCTTATACTGCAATCCTTGTCCCAGCTGATATATTAGTAGGCTTTATATATACAAGGAGACACATAACCCATTAGTAAGCTTTGAATATACAGGGGAACAGACAATGTATTAGTAACTTTTGAATATACAAGGGAGACAGACAATGTATTAGTAGGCTTTGAATATGCAAAGGGACAAATAATCTATTAGTAACTTTTGAATATACAAAGGAGGCAGCCAATTTATTAATAGGCTTTGAATATAGAAGCGGACAGCTAATCTATTAGTAACTTTTGAATATACAAGGGAGGTGGCCAATTTATTAGTAGGCTTTGAATATATAAAGGAACAGCTAATCTATTAGTAACATTAAATATACAAGGGAGGCAGCCATTTTGTTAGTAGGTTTTGAATATAGAAGGTATCACGTAATCTGTTAGTAGGCTTTGAATACGCAAAAGGGGGCAGCTAATCTATTATAATAATCTACAGTAACTTATAAGTAACATATATTTAGGTTTACCAGACTGAATATTTAAAAAATAAAACTCGCATTTGACACAAAATTACATTTATAGTGATAATCATGTATTTCAGTATTGTATTAATATGTTTAACTCGCTTATTGATTATTAATAGATTTCCTATAATCAAACTGGTAAATTAATTTTGATCATTAATTTTAATGGCCTAAAATAATTCATATAGCGTTTTTAATAGTTTTTACAATATTTTTTAATTCATCTAATTAGTAGCATCAAATTAATTTTCTTCCTTGTAAAAAAATTTATTCTGTACAAAATAAAAATCATTTTATATAATCGATAAAATCTTAACCAAATTTCTAATGAAATTTTAACTTTAGATGCATAATGAGAAATGGTAGTTAAACTTCTATTCAGAAGACGTATTGCTTTTATTGTGAAGAATATGCAATCTATTAACCGAACTAAATACTGCAATCAGTCTATGACTTTCAACCATAAAACTTATTTTTGTTGACCTTATAAACTCTGAAATAAGAGCTTAATATGTCAGCATTGAAATATTGAGTATTCAGGATTCCATCGTTATAAAACTTGTACTAGCAAAGATTACAAGTAGTCTATATAATTTATTTAAGACTATATGAAAGTAAAGAAATACTAAAATACATGTTTCAAATTTGGAGCTCTAAATGAAATATTTGTTTTGTAATCTAGTGTAGTGTCGACCACAACCATTAAAAAAAAAACATCAGTATAGTGATAGACGTTAAAATTACATAATTGGAATTTAGAATAGTAGGTTTAAGTTATAAAGAGAAATAAGGCCTTGAATATATTTGCTCAACTAATTTTTGATGTATAAGACAGGGTGGTTTCTTGTACTTGACATAAGACAGAGAATCCATGTAAAGATTACAGTAGGGTTGAGCTTCTGTCTTTCCGTTAGCCACAAATATCTTTAGTAGGGGTTGAGAGTGTTAACAAGAACAGGTTAGTTTGAAAGAGTTAAATGTGAAAATGTGCCGTCCTGTGCCGTGTCTAACAAGTGAACTAACAATTCGTGTGAATATAAAGTGAATCTTTTAGTGAACAGTGAGTTTCCCAAACCACCTTGATTAAATAACCACCTTGTTCACAAAGTGCTATTATATTATAGGGTTGTAATGAATAATACTAGAGACGACGTGTATGAAATCAAAAGAATATAGGTAACAGCAGCCTATCTTTATAAGAAAAATGCTCTTATAATATGCGGATGTATCCTAGGAAATTGTTTAGATACCTAGTAGGGATTGTTATTTTATGAAAAAATTCATCTGTATTTGTAACCGGTTATTGTCATTTCGTCAGTACCCATTGGTATACATGTAAGTTACGTTTTATATTAAGCAAGAAAGGTTTTTAAAAATGAGTTTTATTTTTAACAAACCTTTGAATTTAATAAACAATTAATTTAGAAAACTGTTACATAAATTTTTACTTAATAAAACAATACAATTGATATGCACTCAATCGGAGTGGAAAACGTCTGTGCGATACAGAGGCGACTTACACACTGCCGGGGCTCTGTTCTCACACCTATATAATACTAAAGCTGCGTAAGCAGGAATCTTCCTAGCACGCATTTAATTATGAAATGTTCACATAAAATGTTTATATAACTCCTCCATCCCTAAAGAAAACTTCGGGGGTTGGCGAAGTTTCGGCGTTGGTTGAAGTCTTCTTCTTCTTCCTGATGAGGGCGAAGTATATGAGCTGCTGAATAGGCCTCCGTAAAGGGCAATTTTCGGCATGGGTTGAAGTCCTCTTCACTGGAGAAAGTCACCAGGCAAAGGTTGATTTCCAAGATCCAGTTAAATGGGTTGTCTGCGATTTCCAACGCTGTATCCTCGTAGTTTGTAGGCGTTATTGTTTTTGATGATGGGCATTTTACAATCTAATTTTCTGTTCATTATAATTCAACTGAGCAAAAGTATTTGGAATTGATTAATACAATTTATAAGTCTTTTCTATCATAGGATAGATACAAAATGTTTATAACATATACAATTGTTATCAGAATCTAATTTTTGTTCTACAAAATTTACATTGATTACAATAAAAGTTTTATATAATTTTTACCATCATTTACATTCAACTTGCCTGTTATAGATTTGATAAGGATTCTAGTTAGTTTATAAGAATTCTTTTTGTTTTGTTATCTCTTTAAGAGTATAGTTTCTAATTTTCTTCAATTACATTTCTTTTTGTGATTAACATATTTCAAATAATTAACAATATTTATTACCATAATTACTTACATATCATTTAATTAATTACAAAAGTTTGTAACACATACAATTAATAAAAACAATGTTGTTTAAAGTTTAATAAAGTTTCTTGCATAGAATTAGTGGACAAAGGTATGGTTGGGATTTTAATTTGATTGTGTGGAATATGAACAAGAAGGATTTTGGTCATTAATTACATTTTTTATCTTCTTAGGCCTTTTAATTTTCGACAAATGTATTTTGTCTTTTGTGTTATGATGTCTAGGCTTTATTTTTCCAGTTTTTCTTTCTTTATCTATCGAAGCTATTTCTTCCTTGCTATATCTGTTTTTAGTTTTGCTTTGCTTCTGAACTGATTTTATATAAACTTCAGATGGTATTTCTGGAAGTGGTTCTTTGTTTACACTCCTTTTTTCTAAAACTTTTTCTTTAATTCTTTGATTGCTATCCCTAATGTTTTCGTAAAGTATTTTTGTTTTTTCCTTATGGTTTAAAACGTAGTCATTTACAATTTGTTTTTCTAAATCTATATCTAATAAATTGTTTGAATTTATGTGTCCAAATAAGACTTCGCACGGCGTTAATTTTGTGACTGAATGAATGCTATTGTTATAGGCAATTATAGCATATTTGACTTTCTTAATTATACTGTCTTTTTTAAATTCGATTTGATTGTTTAACAGCCTTATGTGTCCTATTAAGGTGGAATGAAATCTTTCACATAATCCGTTTGATTGGGGGTTTTGTGTACTGATAAAATGGATTTTGATTTTATGCAGGTCTAATATCTCCTTCACAATCCTGTTATTAAACTCCGTTCCATTGTCTGAGATAATAACTGTTGGTAAGCAGAACTGCGCAAAGTAATCTAATAACTTGTCTGCAATCTCTGTAGCTTGAGAGCTTCCCAAGCGATAAGCTTGAGCATACTTTGTGAAACTGTCGACAATGCTGATAAACGCATTCTTTTCTAAAGAGATAGTGTCGATGTGAATTATCTGGAAAGGCCTTGCAGCTGTAGGCGTCAAGTTCATCTCTAATTGTAAGGGGATTCTGTCATATTTGGTTCTTTGACATATGTCACCCTGATTTATGAAATTTTGGATTAGTGATTTTAAATTAGGCCAATAATATCTTCGCTTAATTTGTTCGTATGTTTCTTGTATCCCTCGGTGATTGGTTTTGCTGACATGATAATTACTTATCGTTTCTAAGGTATCTTCTTCCGAAGTTAGGTCTAAGAGTTTGTTATTACACTTAACCAAATTTAGTTCAGTTTGTTTGAAATTTTTGGCTACGCATGATGCAAATTTCTCGTAAAAATCGTCTTCAAAATATAGATTATATTTTATTTTGGGTACCAAATATGATTTTACAAAGTTAACTATGTCTTCTTTAAAGTTATTTTCTGATATTTCGACCATTAAACGAATTTTTGAAGTTCCGAATAGTTTTATAATTTTTACTTTCTTTGGCTCATACTTTACCAATGACAAAAATATTTGATTTCTCCCAAAGTTTACAGGTTCGTCGGAAATTGGTATTTCAATTTGGGTGTTCCCTTCGAAGTTGGAATGCACGGTTTGACTGTCACTTTCTTGATCGTACTCTAAGTTGGCATTATCTGTTGCGTCGAGTTGTACGACCATAGACTCGTTATCTTCATTTAATTCCGGGAAGAAACGTTGGATTAATCCAACTGGAGATAAATCAAGGTCTGGTTCTACAGTGTGTTGGGTGTTTGTTGACCTTTTATTAGTAATGTTCAATTGTATTCTAGATAAGGCATCGGCGTTTTGGTTTAATTTGCCTTTTTTGTATCTTATGTCATAATCATATTCCTCTAATTTTAATCTCCATCTTAAAAGCTTGGAATTTGGTTCTTTAACTGAAAATAACCATTGTAAAGGTTTATGGTCTGTATAAATTTTAAATTTTCTTCCAAATAAATAAGGCCTAAAGTGTTTAGTGGCCCATACGATTGCTAATAATTCCTTTTCAATCGCGGAGTAATTAGTTTCGCTGTCATTTAAAGTTCTGCTGGCATACGCTATAGGAAGGTCCTTTCCATTTTTGTCCTGGCTTAAAATTGCTCCTAGTGCAAAATTACTAGCGTCTGTTGTTAGAGTAAACTCCTTTTCAAAATCTGGGTATTGTAGAAGGGGCTCATTAGTCAGTATATTTTTACATGTTTCAAAACATTCAATGAAGTCTGGATTTTCTATATTTATTTTTGCATTTTTCCTTAAACAGTTAGTAAACGGTTTTGTTATCTTGGCGAAGTTTTTAATAAATTTTCGATAATAGCCTATTAGTCCTAAAAATCCTTTAATTTGTTTGGTGGTTTTGGGTATTGGATAGTTTTTGATTGCCAAAATCTTTGCTGGGTTAGGTTCTACGCCTTACGGTGTAACAACATGCCCTAGATACGCTACTTCTTTTCTTAAAAATTCTGTTTTATCCAGCTGTACTTTAAAGTTGGCTTTGCGTAATCTGTCGAATACTTCTTTAAGTCTTTGTATATGTTCTTGGAGGCTAGTGGAGTAAATTATAATATCGTCTAAATAAACTAAACATGTTTCATTTTGGATTCCTCTCAGAATGTTATTCATAATTCTTTGAAATGTAGGGGGGCTATTCTTTAGTCCAAATGGCATTCTTAAAAATTCATAGTGTCCCGTTTCTGTTGAAAACGCTGTTTTTTCTATGCTATTTTTATCCATTTCTACTTGGTGAAATCCTGAGGCTAAATCTAAAGTTGTAAAATACTGAGATCGTCCTAATTTATCTAATATGTCGGTAATGTTTGGCAAGGGAAATTTATCGTCAATTGTTTTCTTGTTTAATCCTCTAAAATCTATTACTAATCGAAATTTTCTTTTGCCAGAAGCGTCTTGTTTTTTGGGTACAATCCAGACAGGAGAGTTCCATGGAGAATTTGAAGGTCTAATAATTCCTTGTTCAAGCATGTCCTCAGTTTGTTTATTAATTTCGTTCTTGTAAATCTCTGGATATCTATAATTTCTGGAGTATACGGGAATTTCATCAGTAGTCCTAATAACATGTTTTATTTGGTTGGTAAAAGTTAAATCGTTTCCCTCAATATGGAATAAATCTGCATAATCTTTTATTAAACTTGTTATAGCGGATTTTTCTTCCGAGTTCATATGTTCCATTCTAAATTTTGATAAATCTAAATTTTTTCTTCTCGAATTTTTTTGTTTATAATCTAATAAATTGAAATTAGCGTTCATTTGCATTGCATCAGGTCTGAAAATATTATATTCCTCTAAAGATTTTACTTCTAATGGTTTACTTATTGTTAATTTTACATTTTCTTCCGTATTGTTTATAATAGGGCAATAGGCTTCACCCTTATGCACTGAAACTATACACTGCGGAATTTCTAATCCGTTCACTTGTTTGTGTGGTAAAATACCTTCTCCATTATGAATATTTTGTATTTTTAATTTAACTGTTTGGCTAGTGCGGGCTTGTATAACATAACTAAATTGTTCCTGCTTTATTGACGTGCTGTCTGTTTTATTACAACTTCCTTTTTCAGTGTTAAAATATTGAATAGGGATTTCCTCATCACAAAGTATTAATTTATTATTTATAAAGTCTAAGCTTATTCCTAAATCCTTTATATTGTCTAGCCCGAGTAATAGGTCGAAATTCTGATGAAAGTCAAATAAATAAAATTTAATTGCTTTTTTAGACAACAGAGGTATGGTGCAACAAAAATTTTCTTTTGAAGTGCCGTGTGCGGTGATTACTTCAAACGGCTCTTTTTTAATGCTTGTTTTAAAATTTTTCCAGCCTAAAGATTTTCGCATAAATGATCTAGTACTGCCCGTGTCAATTAATATTCTAGATTTGGTGTTTGTGTCGTATATAAATGGTAGCTCGTTATTTTCGCTTTGTAGATTCATTATTGAAAATCGATTCCGAGGCTCGTATGTCCTAAAAAATCGTCCTGATCGATTTTAGCGGTCTCTTCTTCGTAGTTGTCGGTTAAATTTTGGGATTCTTCGAAGTACTCTTCTTTCCCGAGATCTTTTTCAAAAGCGAATGATTCTTGTCCATTAGTCTGGTACATAGTGTAATCGTCTTTTTCGGCTCCTTGTCCGGTCATTTGATACAAATTCGTTTGTCTAGAAGGCCTATCTGTCTGTCTGGTGGAAATACCCATAGGGCTAGGTTGATAACCCGTATTTCGCTGAGGATACTGAGGTTTAGTAGTGTTGTTGTTTGGTTGTCCCCTTTGAGGCTGACCCTGATTAGCAAAAGTTGGTGGTCTATAGGAAGGATTTGGGTGTTGATAAGGTTGTTTAGGTATTTGGTGGTATTTAAATTCAGTATGTATTGGTCTTCTTACGTTATGAGTTTGGCTTTTCTGAAAGACTGGTTGTTTGCTTGGCTGAGTAAACATTTTATTATTTTTAAATTGGAAGTCGTTTGTGAGCATATTAAGTGCTTCACTAAGAGTGTTAGGGTTCTTGGTACGCATTAGTGACCCGATGGGTTCATGCAAACCCCTAAGGAGAACTCTTAAAGCTAGTTTCTGAACGTATTCTATTAAAATGTCTTTAGCCATCTGCCTTTGAGGCTCTTTATTCATAAAAAATGAAATTTGTAAATTTAGTAACTTTTGAATTTTCTCATAGAATTGAAATGGTGATTCGTTACTTTCTTGTTTTAATTCTGACATCTCTAAGTTTAATGTGAAACAATCTCTTTTGTCTGAATAACTAATTAATAATACTTTTCTAGTTTCGTGCCAATTGTAAGAGTTAGAGTTTACAACCATTTCCAGTGCTTGGCCTTTTAATTTAGAAAGAATAGAGGAGAACAGATACTCATTTTGAAAATCCTCTGGATTTTCGCTTACATAAAACTTATTCACTATCTTATCACATATTGAGATAAATCTGTGGAGTATAGTGGGCTCTCCACTATACTCGGGTATCATGTCAAGATACTCCTTTTTTAATATTGGCGTTGCCATTATTTAGTATTATTTTCAAAATAATAAAAATTAAAAATCAATTATATAAAATTAAAAAGTATTTACTCTACTTTTTCTTAATTCTATATCTTAAGATCTACTTACAAGTTGATCCAAAATACTTTGCTCATTTGAACAACTTTCACTTTTCACTTTTCACCTACACGATATTCGCTCGTGTTCTTAATAGATATGCGCTCTATTAAGTGGTTGTAGATATTCACTCTACTTAAAGTTTCCTCAATTAACGGTTAAAACCGACGGACGTTATATTCACTAACTTCCTTGAGGTGTCCTACCGACTGCGCCAGTTACGTTTTATATTAAGCAAGAAAGGTTTTTAAAAATGAGTTTTATTTTTAACAAACCTTTGAATTTAATAAACAATTAATTTAGAAAACTGTTACATAAATTTTTACTTAATAAAACAATACAATTGATATGCACTCAATCGGAGTGGAAAACGTCTGTGCGATACAGAGGCGACTTACACACTGCCGGGGCTCTGTTCTCACACCTATATAATACTAAAGCTGCGTAAGCAGGAATCTTCCTAGCACGCATTTAATTATGAAATGTTCACATAAAATGTTTATATAACTTGTATAAACCTCCATATTCAGCATTAAAAGTACAAGATATCGCTAGCATTTAAGAATCCTGTTTTCAACATTAACTCTTAAATCCTAAATCAACTAAACATACTAACCGTTGTCTAATTGTTTAATTAACAGCAATCGTTGACAAAATATTGTAATTTAGATTTAAACAAATATAAAATAAATTTTGCTTGTTAATATATTTTAAATAAATGCCATTACAGTTATATAACTAAAACATAATACATACTAAAGCTAATGAAGTATATAACATAGCTCTGAAAATGATGCTGTGAAACTGTTACATACTTTTCTTTAAATTAAAGATAATTTAAAAAGACAGTGTAAATGCTTCAGAGAGGGACTCCTTATCGGCCAACCTTTGTCTCTTACAAGGTTCGGTACGCCCCAGTTCCTTTCGAATCGTCGGTTAAACGACATCTCTCCCGTCACTCTCGACGTGACGTAGTTTTGTGTTCTAAACGAGGCTCGGTTTAGACCATTTCTCTTTGTTTCTCCTGTCGTGTGGCGAAGGTACTCTTAACATTAATAGTGACATTTTGAATATAAGTGATTTCTTTAAGTTCAACAGGTAATTGATAAGTGCGGGAAAGGGTGCACCCGAATAACTGTCCGACAAGTGGTGGTACCCCAGTGAGGTATGTACAAAACGTCAATTTCATTCATTTAATTATTTAAGGTCCTCCGGAAATCAATGTTGCCGTTATATGGCAAAATATTTAACATTTTTGATCCTACGGCCCGGATCTTTTGAATAGGTCCTATGTTAAAACATGTCCACAAGTGTGACGTACATATTTTCAACCGCACGCAATATCTTGTCCTTGTTACAAGGCTTACCTCACTCAATTTCTTATCTATCAGCTGTTCAAATACAGTAGATTATAACAAACCCTCTCTGAAAGCATATCTTTATAATTCATTACGCTTGTCTATTTGTAAACAATTCGTATGATTCAAAATGTATGTTGCCCACTCATGCTAATGTTAATAGGTTAATATATTTATAAATATTTTCTGCTAACTATTTAGTATGGTAAAAGAAGTCACCTATGATTTCAGTGCTTATAAATTGCAAATTTATATTTATTAATGCTTATTGTTTTGAAGCAGATCATTCAGTTACATGCTGTCCAATGTAATTGTAATATTTCCTTTTAAAATATTTACATTTTTTCATAATTTGTATTGAACGTTTTTCTGATTGCAATTATTGGAAGATATCTTGTTATTGTAACCTTGAATAAGAGACATTTGTTTACTTCAACGGTTTACGTCCGTTCATAAGTTCAAACATTCAATATTTACATTTCTTTGTGCGAAACTCGTTTATGCTATCTCTATCGCTCTTGCTATTAGTATAGCATATTTTGTTAGTGTATTTAAAGAGCCTTATTGTTATTGTAGATATAATTCAATTTTATAAAATGGCCAAATCACTAAGGGTAATCACTGCTAAGAAGGAAGCTCTATTTTCCCAGATCCAATCTATTTGTGATCTCACGCAAAAGATTTCTGATAAAGCGATCATGCAGGAATTAACGATCCGAGCTCCCTCTGTCGCTAGCATTAAACAAGAATTTTTAGACACATTGGACTTATTCAATGAACTCTCGTTGGAAAAAGATAACGATTTTATTCCCAATTTCTCAACTTCGGCTGTGGTTAATGATCTTGTTTCTCGCATAAATTACACTGTTGCTTCAATAGAAGCGAAACAAGCTGCTAGGCAAAAAACCGAAGCTAGCTCTTCACTCTCGTCGCAAATCCCACTGCGACTTCCAAAATTGGAACTCAAACATTTTACGGGTGATCCATTTGAATGGATTTCTTTCAAAAATCTCTTTGACTCTACCATACATAAAAATACATCTCTCAATGCTGTCACCAAACTACAGTATTTGCTCAGTGTACTCTCAGGTGAACCATTAAAATTAATTAACTCTTTACCTATTTCGGAAGTTAATTATCAAGTCGCGTATGACCTTCTTATGGAGAGATATCATTCTCCAAGACGATTAATGTCAATTCATCTCAATAGAATTCTCGACTTGCCGAATATCAATTACACTTCTAACCAAATGCGTAACTTTGTTACAAGTTACACAGAGAACACCCAAGCCTTGAAGGGGCTACAAATTGATATCACGAGTAACAATCCCTTATTGTCAGCGATGATTTTACGCAAGCTGGATTCTACTATACTGAAGAAGCTTGAACAATCACGGGATAACACGTCGACCCTGGCAACACCTGCGGAAATTATCAACTTCCTCTCACAAAAATGTAGTGAACTTGAACACGCGACACTACATTCTTTTTCAACTCTCAACGCTAACTCATTACCTTCAAACTCACCTCAAATTTCAAAGGGAAAACAGTTAATGTATAAGACTCAGGTTAACCGAAAGGGGACTTCGCTGGTGACTTGTAACTCTGTCAATGACACAGCGTCTGAAACAAAGCATCCTTTATGTTTTCTGTGTAAAGGAACAGACCATAAAATCTATTCCTGCCTTAAGTTTAAGGCCAAATCTCCGACAGAGCGTTTGAAGATTGCGAAGTCGTATAGTAGATGTATTTCATGTTTGGGCGCTCACAGTGTGAAGTTTTGTAAATCCAATTCGACTTGTTTTCAATGTAAAAGGAAACATCACACTCTTCTCCATTTCGACAACGATCACCTGCCTCCGCATACACCATTAAAGTCCTCTATTTCCCAGGACCAAGGTGTAACAGAAGTTGTTCAGTCACCTATTAGTATGACTTCTCAGGCGACTAATCCTGCCTCTCAAAGTACAACTGTGCTCCTGGGCACACTTTTAGTAAAACTCTCCTCTCCTACCGGGACGACTTATGTTTTCCGGGCTCTGGTGGACTCAGGAAGCCAATCCTCATTTATTTCAGAGCAAGTAGCTCAACTAATGTGTGTAACTCGAACGAGAAGTAATCACAACATTGTTGGACTTTCTCAAACTCTTACTCGCTCAAGGGGCATGACCTCTTTAGGCGTGCACACTCTCGATGGCACAGTAATAGCTGCCAAACATAATTTTCTCATTCTCGACAAAATTTGCGTCGATTTACCTCGTACTCACATTGACGTTAAAGTACTAAATAAGGTACAATCTTATACGCTTGCCGACCCTACTTTTCATTTGCCAAGTCGCATTGATATTCTTCTGGGCGGCGCTCTTTTTCCTTTAATATTGACTCCAACTACGCATTCTCTCGGCTCTAATATGCCGTGCCTGATAGGCACTCACTTTGGATTCATGGTTATGGGAGAAGCTCCATGTCTGCCTACCTGTGAAAGGGAACCTAGTGCTAGTATGTCCACCACATTACTCACGGTGAATGACTTGGAACTGCACAATTCTCTGCAAAAATTCTGGCAACATGAAGAAGTGCCCTTAACCTCAAAACTCTCACCACATGATCAAGCATGTGAAGCTCATTATGTCGCTACTCATACACGCGACAGTTCAGGTCGTTACTGTGTCCGACTTCCTTTCAAACAAGATAAACCTCCTCTAGGTACTTCTCGCGGGAACGCGGTAGTACGATTAAAATCTCTCGACCAAAGGTTCAACTCTAAGCCTCGCTTTAAGCAACTTTATGCAGAATTCATGTCTGACTATTTGACTTCTGGACACATGATACTTGCCCAAAACACTCAGCTCAGTTCACCTCACTACTTTTTACCTCATCATGGGGTTCTAAAGGAATCCAGCACCACTACTCGCCTTCGAACAGTCTTTGATGCCAGTGCAAAAACATCCAACGGTTTCTCTCTCAACGACACCCTGTGGACAGGACAGAAAATGCAGACCAACATTTGTGATCTGTTACTTATGTTTAGCTATCATAATGTGGTTTTTACTTGCGATATACGTCAGATGTATCGTCAGATCAAAGTCCACCCTGATGATCAACCTTATCAGCTGATCCTATGGAGGGACGATGTCGATCAACCTATTTCCACTTATCAATTGACCACAGTAACCTATGGAATTAGTTGTTCACCTTACCTGGCGATAAGAACTCTTCATCAGCTCGCCTCCGATGAAGGTGCTTCATTCCCTCAGGCTGCCGAAGTACTCCGCACACAAACGTTTGTCGACGACATTATTGCGGGTGGTGATTCCATTGATGAGGCCTCTCATTTGAAAACTCAGCTCATTTCTCTTTTACTTCAAGGTGGCTTCGAATTGCGGAAATGGACTACTAACGCTTATCAACTATTACAGGATCTTCCAGACGAACACCTAGAGACACCCACGTTTCTTCAGGATACCGCAAAACTCATTGACACAGGGGAATATAAACCTATTTCACCTATATCTCTTCTCTCCACTGTTCACTCAGAATGGGACTTGCTGCGGAAATATTCTAGCTTTAGTCGACTGCAGCGTGTAATGGCGTACTTGTTGCGTTTCATACACAACTCTCGTCACTTAGGAAGAACTGTTGGACCTCTCACTACGGGGGAGTTGAACTCAGCCAGAATCCGAATATTTAAATTACTTCAGGCATCCTCATTCATCGAAGATTTAAAGGCATTAGGACACACCCCTCCTAACAGGGTATCTTCTAGGCTTCGACGATTAACACCATTTCTCGATAGCGATGGCGTCCTGCGAGTTGGTGGACGACTCGAAGCAGCACAGATTCGTTATGAGACACAACATCCGGTGATTTTGCCTAAGAAACACCCTGTGGTTGACTCCTTGATTGACCTATATCATCGGAAGTACCTTCATTCTGGAGTTCAACTCACTCAATCACTTCTCGCACAAGAGGTGTGGATATTGTGTGCTCGGAATGTAATCCGTGCACGCGTCTTCAAGTGTACTGTGTGCTTTAAGCACCGACCTAAAAATAAAAATCCTCTTATGGGAAACTTACCTCAACCTCGACTGACCCCTACTCGCCCATTTCTCAACACAGGCATTGATTATGGTGGTCCTTTCACTCTGAAAGTACATAATCTACGCTCTATTCGAACCATCAAGGCATACATCTGTGTCTTTGTTGGCCTTGTCACCAAAGCTGTTCACATTGAGGTGGTCACTGATCTCTCGACGGACGCGTTCATCGCAGCATTGACTCGATTTGTGTCTAGACGAGGTCTTTGTCAACACGTCTCTTCCGACTGCGGAACAAACTTTGTGGGAGCTGACAATGCTCTGCGATCTCTACTCAGGACCTCAGGACAAGATCTCGTTTGTGAATTTTCATTTCAACGTGGAGTTAATTTTCACTTCAATCCTCCTGCTGCACCTCATCAAGGAGGGCTACGGGAAAGCGCAATTAAAAGCGCTAAACATCACTTGCGTCGCGTCATAGGTGAACACGTTCTAACTCTCTCCGAATTCATGACTCTGACAACTCAAGTCGAGTCAATCCTCAACTCTCGACCACTCACACCTTTGTCTAACGATCCTTCCGATCTCACTGCTCTGACCCCAGGACACTTTTTAATTGGAGCTCCACTCGTCGCCGTACCCGAAAGAAATCTGGCTGAAGTCCCTACTAATCGACTTAAGCATTGGCACCTCGTCCATGCTTTTCACCAACGCGTGTGGAAAAGGTGGCAGCTGGAATATCTTCACACTCTACAGCAGCGGACCAAATGGACGGAAACGACAGACAACCTTCGTGTGGGCGACCTAGTGCTAGTACATCAACCTACTCCGCCTCTCTCTTGGCCATTGGCAAGAGTGACACAAGTGTTCCCTGGCACAGACGGTGTGGTGCGAGTTGTTCAGCTCAAGACACAGCAAGGACTTATAACTCGACCTTCTCATAAGGTTTCCCCCCTGCCCATTAGTGCAGAATAAACTTATTATTTTTCTCATGTTTCTAGAAAAGGGAATTTTTATTTTATTTAGTGTATATTTGTTTTTTGTGAAGAACTCTCAGTTTGTTTATTGATAATTATTGTTTTCTTTTCTCTCATGCTGGGGTAGCTTATATTGTATTCTTCTTTGAATCCTAGGAGGATTCAAGGCCCCCGGTATGTTACGTACTTTTCTTTAAATTAAAGATAATTTAAAAAGACAGTGTAAATGCTTCAGAGAGGGACTCCTTATCGGCCAACCTTTGTCTCTTACAAGGTTCGGTACCCCCCAGTTCCTTTCGAATCGTCGGTTAAACGACATCTCTCCCGTCACTCTCGACGTGACGTAGTTTTGTGTTCTAAACGAGGCTCGGTTTAGACCATTTCTCTCTCTTTGTTTCTCCTGTCGTGTGGCGAAGGTACTCTTAACATTAATAGTGACATTTTGAATATAAGTGATTTCTTTAAGTTCAACAGGTAATTGATAAGTGCGGGAAAGGGTGCACCCGAATAACTGTCCGACAAGTGGTGGTACTTCGCCCAGTGAGGTATGTACAAAACGTCAATTTCATTCATTTAATTATTTAAGGTCCTCCGGAAATCAATGTTGCCGTTATATGGCAAAATATTTAACAGAAACATTATTTTAATATTAGTTGTAACGTCTTAAATTTTTTAAATGTGCTTCATATACAGCTGAAATGGTTGCGGTACAGCAACGGCCTAGCGAGGACTCTTCCTTAACATGCAACCGAGATCCTAGGCGGTCCATTATCCGGACAACAGAGGTCTTTATTTAAATTGTACAAACATTAGGATTTATAGCCTTTTTTTTAATGTTATGTACTATAAAAAACTGCAAAATATTTAAAACATTTTTACGGTAGTAAAAATAGCGCTTTGATCTTTCTAAATTTAGTCTAGTTGTAAAATTTAATGTGTACTATTTTACAATTTCAAAATACTGGAAATTTAAATTATTAGTAAAAACAAATAAAATACTTGAACTTATATTCCAATAATAATTACGAATTTTAAAAGTGAAAAAACTTTAGCCAAGATTCAGAATTTATTGAAACCCGACTTATAGGCTAATATTAATTACAATATCTATTTTTTTTATTAAATTTTGTATTGCATTATAATAAAATATTTCACAGTATATTTCTATCACAGATACGACACCAATGACTTACATATGACAACCATTTAAAAATCGTTATTATATAACTTTTTCATGCTTAGAAATGTAAACATTTATATTGATCAAATACATATAATTATTTTAAAATATTTGTATATTCAAGAGATTTTTATATAATTACAAACAATCGAAATACTAATTATTCTGTTAGTTTTGCAATATAAAATATAGGTTAATCCATTTTAAAAAATTTCTTTCATATTACATACGTTGTAAAACAGTCTAATTTTTAAATAAAAATGCTAATTTTACTACTAAATTTTATTCATTTAAATATAATTCAATAACATTCCAATAATGTACAGATTTCATGCATTATGAAATAAAAAAATCTTATACAAATTTATTAGAAAAAGACCTCAGTGGTCAGTATCAAACATTTCATTAGAACCTGCAGACATGGCCGTCGTCAACCATCAACCGCAGACATGGCCGTTGTCAACCATCAACCGCAGTCATGGCCGACGTCAACCATAGACCACTGAAACGATTGTCGCCAATCCACCAGCTACAGAAACGACAGTCGCAAATCGATCAACCACAAAAACGAACGTCACCATTCCGTCAACCACAGAAACGAACGTCACCAACTTTTCAATCTCAGAAACTACCGTCCAAATCCATCAACCACAAGTACGAAAGTCGCCAATCCATCAGCCACAGAAACTAGCGTCGACAACCATCAACCTCACGAACTACCGTCGTCAACCATCAACCACAGAAACGACCATTGCCAATCAATCAATCCCAGAAACGTAGCTAACTCATCAACTACAAGAACGAACTTCACCAATCCATCAACTACAAGTACGAACGTTAGCAATCCATTAACCACAGAAATGGCCTTCGCCAATCTATCAACAACGCAGATTCGAGTATGCGTCTCTCTAACCAAACCAAACCTCTAACGGCAACGTCACATCAGCTAAAGTTTTGTGTACTACGATTGTTGGTTTTACACCAATGAACCTCCTTTCGATTCGGAGCGTAACCATTTCTGTCTTGAGCTCTGCATCGTCAGAGTCTCTCTAAGCAAACCAAACCTCTAACGGCAACGTCACATCAGCTAAAGTTTTGTGTACTACGATTGTTGGTTTTACACCAATGAACCTCCTTTCGATTCGGAGCGTAACCATTTCTGTCTTGAGCTCTGCATCGTCCGAGTCTCTCTACAAAACTGTCACTTTTCATGATGGCTTTGTACAGCTCACTCGGTCCATGTTTTTTTGAAACCCGACACTAGTTTGTACTTTGCATATGCCATATTGTAAGCAATACAAAGATATTTCGCATATCATGTTACACTTCTAGCTAAAGTAAAATTTTATTATTTATAGTTTCCATTGCTGCTACAGTTAACAATTCTTCGCTGAGAATATATCATTCGTGCCGCCCACTCTATTACAAACCACAGTTTTCAGTACAACCCACAAGCACTTTCTTAATCTATTCTTAACCAAATTTCGTTGTGCCTCCTTAATATATTTCATTGTTTTCTTGTTTGTTTACTATAGTTTCTAGAATGACTCCATTACTACGTTTTTAGGACACTTCATTAGGTTAGTGACATAAAATATGTCACTTCCATAAATTGAAGGTGCTTTTGTCGTATGCTCATACCTATTTCTTAATGGCATTTAATTTTACTGCAATTAAAAATATATGGTTCTTTTATTCTCTCTCGCTCTCTCTCTCTCTCTCTCTCTCTCTCTCTCTCTCTCTCTCTCTCTCTCTCTCCCTCACCTCTTCCTCCAGTGGTTTTACAATTTCTTGTTTGAAAGTGTTTTCTTTTTCTGAGATTCTTCAGACACCAAGTCTACTAACAAGTACCAAGAGATTTTTTATGTATACACGCTTTATCTTTTTCTAAAATATTTAAATTGAAAGTATTTACAGAAGACTAACCAGTACACAAAGGGTTTTGTTACTACGGAGCATATAAAATACTTGTATTGCATGTAACTTTGTAATTTGAATAACAACATACTTTAAAAATGTAAGTGGTCGTAGTTAAGCAGGTTAAGGGTGCATTACAGGTAATTGGATGACGAGGAATTGTTCAAACAATGACTTTGAGGGGGTAAAAAAGCAAAACATAGGCTAATTAACTATAAAGGCAGGTGCTTGTGCTGTAAGCGTGGAGCGAAGTAGATCTCATGAATATTTAATGCTATAAACTGAGGGGCGTTATTTACACCTTAAAAGCCTGTTGGTCAAATATTTTTCCTTTTAATATCTTCGTTTATTGATGATTTTGAAAAGTGGTCGAAAAGGCAAATTTGATATATTTTATGTTATACCTAAATGACTTTCGGTTTTCTAAAAAGACAAACATCAAATTTACCTACATATAAACACACTTTAAAACAATTTTACTAATATTAAAAATTTCTCAACGAAAGATTACTTTCGAAATAACGTACATTTTGTTGTTAGCAAGTAAATACTGTTGTTATGTTTAAATCCCAGTTGATACTTTCAGTGGGACACTTATTCAACACGTTTCAGTACAAGTGAACGGATGTTGTAGCGTGGCTAATGGCAGGTCAGCAGATATCCTCCTCCACGTTGTCGGACACTCTTGATGTTATAAATTACTGCCAATTGCCAACTTTTGCAAGTTTTGCTCGTACAGTGTGTTTATTGAGTACATTTACAATGCACAAAGTTTATTATAAGTAAAAAAAAACTCACACACACACACACACAAACCTTGGCACTTTATTTAAATTGTAATTTAACATATATAAAAGAATTGTCAAATATTTTAATTTCTCAACATTAAATTGACTAATTACATATTAAAGTCACGAGCTTTCTAAGGATGTTTTTCATTATATTAATCTATCATAAACTTTTCGTTGGTTTTTCGAATCATTTAGGTACAGAATTTTCTTTAAAACCCCCCTCATACACAACAATAAAACACCTTTACATCTGTCTTTTTAAGTAATTCTTATCGTAAACTATGCTATCGATAACATTTTATCCTAAAGTTGACCTACACTAAATAGCTTCATAAACTCTTAGCTAGCTTCTGAAACAAACAAACAAAATGTATAACAATAACTTTCCCAGCTATTCGCACGTTGAATGTTGGCACCACTGTCACTAAGTTTAATTTAAAGATATAAACAAACTAAAAGTTCCAGACAGCTTCAAGAAAGATAAGGTAACTTGAAACATTTGTCTTAATAGATTAATTCTCCCATCCGTATGCGGGCCATTACTTAAATAATCGACATTTCTCTACACTGGACTTTACAGGAGAACCTATAAATACATTCCTTGTTTTATCCTGACGTTGTAAATGATACTAAAGGCCCTAAAGAACGTTTTGTTTTCCCTATTAACTTCAGGCTCTTCCCCCTCCGAAAATCCTTCATCCTCTGAAGTTTGTGTTTTTCGGCTGCTAACTCAGAGATAAGACTGTGCACATATCACTCATGATTTTTCCCATTCCCTCAGCCCGAAAGAAGTGCACGTCTGTATATTAACCCTATCTTTCAGTCACAGGGTGCTTTCACACATTTCTCCTCATAACAGTAAAATGTTATCCTATTTTGTGTTCCCTTGATTCATAAATCTTAGTATTTATCCAGCCTTGTTTCGGAAATGAACGGTTGCAAAATTCTACAGGCGCAACAATACACATTGCCTACTTAAGGAGTATTTTGGGTGTCACAATAATCTGACAGTTTCAGCACTGTCATATTAAGTTATGTTGCGATAACAACACACGTTTTCCCACCAATCAGAACTTTCTATAAACTAAAGTTGCTGTGCCAATGCTAGGATTGCCAGATGACTGTGAAACTAAAAATATCAATAAACAACCTACAAGAAACCTTGAATGTTACAATCATTTCCCTTAAGGAGATTTCTTTTGCCCTTCATAAATTCAAGAATTAAGAGTTACACGAAAACTTTGTTTCTGCTATATTTGATCAGATAACAGAATAACTATAGGCATATTTTTACCTGGTTAGTTGGAAAATTCAGTTTTTATAAAAATTTAATGGTCAAACAAGATGAACTTGATTGCGGCAGAATTTTCTGGAAATGTGATCTAGTTAGAACTATCGCACAGCTAAAAGTTTGCAAACGCCGCAAATCAAGAAGTGTGCTCACGTAAATTCAATTATCTTGGCAAAGATTTTATCGTCAAAGCAATGCCGTTGTTTCTCGCTTACGCTGGGTTTAATGCGCAAAGTTTTCATCTGTGTTTGCATAAAAAAGTTGAAATGCAAAATTTTTTCCTTCAATATCGTTTACTTTACGTACGTAAACGACACAGACGTAGATAAGCCAGCTTGTGTTGCACAATAGAAGCCTTAATCTCATGTGATAAGTGCAAACATTTACAAAGCCCTGAACAAATAAAATACTGAGATTGGGAAAACAAAACATTTCCTTGCAATAATGCTCCACGGGATCTGTACAATCTTATAAACATCAACGCTGTAATGTTTTTACATTTGGTTGATATTTAAAAAAAAAAAATTAATCATGACTGAATGTAACGTTTTATTTCAATAGGTTTTTTTAATAAAAGTAAAAGTCAAAATAATGAACTCAAAATCTCACAAAAAATTAGTTTTTAATAAACACACACACAACAAACTAGTTTCAGCAACGATGTCGCCTTCCTCAGTGCTTGGCTACTACTGACTACTTGTAGTAGCCAAACACATCGTCACCGAAACTAGTTTGTTGTGGGTGTGTTTATTAAAAACTAATTTTTTGTGAGATTTTGAGTTCACTATTTTGACTTTTACCTCTGTAAATAGTTCTCACTAGCTAACCTCTCATTAACTAAATATGTTAAATTATCTAATTAACTAGAGGTTTTTTTATAATTTGACTTCGTACAAGTTGAATCGTAGAGGTCATCTTGAAAGATTCGTCGAAGGTCATGAATATTTAACATTATGTGCGTGTGTGTCCAATTCTTACTTTTAGTAGTTTAGTCAACGACTAGTTTCGCCTACGATAAAGCCATTATCAATAGGTGTACCTGCATCATGACGACATCGTTACAGTAACTATTCCATTGGATAAATGAAGCTCTTAATCTCACTAGCTATGTTGTAATTAATTTTTTTAATTCTTTTTTGTTTTTTTTATTTATTTAAATAGTTCTCCCACCCATTAAAAAACCACCCGTACTCCCACCCAAGAAAAAATGTATTACTTCTTGAAACAATCCACTTTAATCTTGCAAACTTCAAGATAATATGTTATTTTTTGTCCTTAAGTAGCCCTGCAAACCTTTACGGTTCTTTCTTACACCGGCCAATACGATATGAGCATACTTCCTTTACGGTAAATACACACCGGTCAGGGCTCAAGGCAGACCTGCTACGGTGATTGAGCTATTAGCATAGAAATACGTATTGAGCACAAAGTTACTTCCACCTTAATAAGGGCCGCAGAGCTCATTAAATAACTCACAAACCTGGGAATAATTTCATGTAAAATTAGTCTTGATGTTGTGCCAAAAAATCTTTTGTACGCAAATTTATTTCACCTTTGCGTATTAACTTTACGACGAATATAAACTAAACAATGAATAATAAATCACTCGGCCTTATCCAGAGTATCTAAACCCACCCTTACACAAGAACGGTCGATTAAGGGCGTCGTAAAACTCCCGAAATGTGTTGGAGGACGTTAATTGCTGGGATTTTATTGTTCTTTTCGATATAATCGTCCATAACGCTATCGATCAATGTCACACCAGTTGCTTTTTCGATACTTGAAATTCGTATAAACCTGTTGCAGGTCATCAGTTTTAGCCTGTTCGGTGCCTTGAGATGCGTTTAATTATTTTACTCAATTAAAATATAGGAGCGTCGATGTCCTACTACTCTCTTGCGCATGTCACCGGTCAGGCTAAACATGACGACCTGTTATTGAGCGCCAATAGGTATGAAAACCACGTGCTCATAGAAGAACTTAACAGATAGATACTTTTACACAGGCCTGAGTAAAGGTTAAATTCAGTTTTCTTTAAAACCAAAAGCCAAAAATCCTTCATTCAACTAGCGGAAAGGGAAAGGATGGAAGATAATGTCACACAATCCCTCTGTCATAGAGGTTAGGAGAGAAAACCCCTTCGAGGCGCATCCCTAAAGTAGACTTACTCTTATTCAATGGCATAGCTATGTGTCTATCTGTATAAACACATGTATTTATACGCAAAGGATAAACCAATAAGGTCAGGCTTTAAGAGACCCAAATAGTTATTGACTCGATGAGACAGGACTGTTATCCGAATTGAACCTGCTCCATAATATATCTTTTAGGGATTTGAAACCAACCCTTACTTTTATGGAGTTATGAAATTTTATTCAATATTTAATAAAACTGTTTAACACTAAATAAATTTTCAACCGTCACACACACATTCCTTTCCACCATCAGTTTTAACAACAAGCACAGTAGTCTTTTTTACGTTTTCTCACCTCCCGCCAAGGATTTTGTACGGAAAAGTAACATATTTAACAACCTACTTCAGATTATTAAACCGAACTCCCCCGTGAAGGAGGAGCTATTCTGTTCTATGGTCCCAATATAAGACATCTAATTTGGAGGAGCGATGTTGGTCACGTGAGTTACGATTCTCTCCCGACCCTAATAATAGACCTTATGTCTATTTCATGAGTGTGGAAAGCTCAAAAAACGCACGAAGATGCTGTAGTAATTGGACAGTTCTCTGCATGACAAACTGCGCGATACCCGGCGAGAAGTATTACCGGGCCGTGGTCACTCGAGGGGAACGTCATCTCAATACGTTGATTCTAAATATCATCCGCTTATCCACCGTGACATTACCAGAGGCACATGGGTGGATGACTTGTCACAGATACACCAGTAATAGCGGGTGGATGTTCAACTTCCCCCATTTACTCCCTTTCTCGGAAACGAGGCCATTATCGGGACATATTGCTTCCAAAAAAACAAGAAAAACATTCCTTTTAGATTTATTTACAAATGAAATGTCTACATTTTCGTTATAGTTCAACTGTTATTAAAGAATAAAATTGTACTGCCGTAGTCGGAATATTATTTCCTCTATTTCTATTTTACATATTTAATTTTGTTCTTTCCCCTGTAGTCTAAATATAAAAGGTGACAAAGTAGAGCCTATGTATGTACTTCTTAGTCATGCGTATTTTGACTTATTAAAGCACAAATTTTATATTGTTCGTCGGCTCCTCTCCAAAGTAACATCTCCTCTACGTTTTTATATATAAAAAAATGTAAATCAATAAACGATTGGTTACTAAAATGCAGAAGGAGGTACGTTGGATTGACAACCCATAGATCAGGACACCATTTAATCTTCCGCAAGTACTATAAGTAGAGTTTCACTCTGCCGTCTCAGTCGTTCTCGAATCTCATCTGTGGCGAAATTGATTTTGAAAAAAGGTCAAAACTAGTTTAAAAGATAAAACTTGGGAATAGATCATCAATAAGTGCGAACCTTACAGAACGTG
Source organism: Prosapia bicincta (assembly GCA_036971475.1). Classification (NCBI taxonomy): domain Eukaryota; kingdom Metazoa; phylum Arthropoda; class Insecta; order Hemiptera; family Cercopidae; genus Prosapia; species Prosapia bicincta. Next base: position 255,193,669 of record JBAIZL010000004.1, read on the forward strand.
CAGCAATTAAAGACTTTTCCAAAGTTTTGTGCGCCATTCGTAATCTCTCAATGGTGAATTCCGTTTTTTTTCACCAAGGCGAAACTCGTTAGGCTTAAAGTAATCAACATTTCTTCAACTGGGAAAACGGAATTATTTCTAAGCACAAGTTATAGTCAACACTAACACCCCAAGGTAGTAGCTTTCTAACCACGGCGTCACTTTATTAGTGTTGGTCACGATTTTTCTAGGTAGATTGAGGCTAAGATACTGGAGACAACCAGGATAGCATCTACGACACTACTAAGTCATAGTATAGCTGAGAAAAAAAAGGATTGATATTTTTAATAATAAAACTACTTTCAGTTTTGTTAAATCTCTCGTTACTAGAAGTCGCTGGATAGGAAGAAATGGTAAAGTGTAATTCTCTGGTTTTCAAATGTTTTAAATTCAAATTAAAAGCAGGTTTCTGCAAAATAGTTTCTGATTTATTCATCTGACATCTAATTATTACAAGCTATACCAACTTACATTAATACGATGCAGTGGCAAAGATTGATTGCTTACTAATACTACAATTACTAAAAAAGATTGACTCTTGAGGCTTTAAGTTTTAAATACAATTAAGTTTAATAATTACAGTGTTAAATTACTCTTTCTTTATCGTTATTACGGAATCTTCTATAATTAGAAAGTGATGAAAAAACCTAGATTAATTTTTATAAATACAAGGAATTTAAATTGGTTCTGAATTTACTAATTTATAAATCTCTGTTGGCTAAACCTAATGTAAGAAAGATTGTACTTATTATTGAGTTCCTGGAATCCTGACAGTTGCGTTAACTGCTTCACCGCACTTTTACACATAAATAACTTACTTCCATAATTCTTTACTATCTGCCTAATTCATTCACGTCGCAATTTTAAATTTTAACACGTAAATAACTAAAACTTCCCTTAACCCTTCTCAACAAATTTACCCTTTTTAAAACATTGCCCAGAACTTTGTCCCCTCCCCCCACGTACGTCTGCACTCTTCTGAAGTTCCACAAAAACCTAATCTTTTGCCCGAGGATTTCAGTTTTTAAGAACCGCCATAATATCCCCTTACGTATTTCAGTTATTTCGGTGGTTCCCACACATCTCTTACAAATTGTTTCACACGGTACAGTGTTACTTTCCCAGGATATTCTTGGTTCCAGAGTTACTAACTCTTAAAATATTTGGACCCTTCTTTTGTCAATAGGTTTCCCACAGCACTACTGGTTTGTGACCACCCCCGAGATAGAACCATGGTTAAGCCTGCTTTGTCGGTACTTTACTAACATTTACTTGGTCGCCCCTTTCTTAATATTTCTATAGATTATTATTATTTTGGATACTAACTATTATTGTACTATATGGCTCATATGTTTATGTTATAATATATATATATATATATATATATATATATATATATATATATATACACACATATTATAACATAAAGTAGTCTATGAGGCTTTAGAAAAATTTCAGTTAGTTGCTAAAATAATTATCTATAGGATTAGCAAAGAAAGACACAAATAGTTTTGTAAAGTGCCGACAAAGCAGGTACCATCCATTATCCTTTTTCGGGAAAGCTATAAGCTGCGTGCGGCAACAATAGACAATAGAGAGGGTCCAAAGTGGTTAAGACAGGGAAATCCAGCGGCCGATATAGCCTGGGAAAATAACCGTGTGCCGTTAGGTTAAGCTAATTGTAGAACTGTGGGAAACTTACAAAGAACGTATTGTGGTAGTGGGAAAGATTAGATTTTTCAATAAAAAACTAAATGATCGGGCAAGTTAGAGGAAGTTTGAGGAGAGTCTCAGAGGAAGGCAGGCGGATTGGTGGGGACCAGGATGGAAGTGTTGTAATGGGAGAAATTGATTAAATTAAGTAAAGAGTTTTTTTATAAGTAAAATTAAAAAAGTGCGACGTAGGCCTACAAGTTTTTTTTGAAAATATTAAGAAAGTAAATTTTTTTTGTGTCAAGTGTAAGCGCTGAAGTGAACAAAGGCCAAGATTCCAGGAGCTCTTCAGAACAATAAGTATTCATTGAATATAAGTGTAGCCAACAGACATCTAAATTTTAGTATAGCTCAGAACAATTTTAATTTCATCAAAATTTATAAAAATTATTCTTAGTTTCACCATTTCTAATTTAAAAAGCAAAGTTCTTGTAATAGCGACCCGAGAGCAAGAATAAAAATATAATATTTTTTACTTTGTTATGTTATTTTTTTAGGAATCTAAAGCCTCAGAAGTCCACCTTTTATCATTGTAATATTAGTTAAGATATCAATCCTGTCACTGCAAAATATTAATATAAATTTGGAATAATGTGTAGAGTTAATGGAAAAGAATAAATGCAATTGATGTTTAAAAATTTATAAGATTGTTAATTCTTTATAAACCTGAAGGTGCGACATTAAATAGGTAAGGTAAATAAATAACATTAAAATATAAATTTAATTATAACAAAAGTTAAGTTATAATATATATATATATATATATATATATATATATATATATATATATATATATATATATATATATATATATACAAAAGGAGAGTGTGAACTATATAAGAAAAGGATTGTTATTTCCGTACAAACTGACAATGTTTTACATTCCAGTAGATACATACCAGAACTATATTTAAAAAAATTAAAAACCGGTCAGAGTGATCACTCAGCAAGTTTTGCGCAGAATAACTATAATTGTTTTTCTCTTATCACTTGAACATATGTTATACTTGTCAATAATAGCACTTACTTTTTTGCTTTTTGTGAAAGGCCGTTTCGAGAGATGTGTCCCCTAGTCAGCTCAGGCCTTAACCTGAATCAAATAATATATAATAGAGTTAATTATAGATTTGAGTCCGGAGATATGTTTAATCTATGTGAAACAACTTGCGTCAGAGGTGGCAATTTAGGAATGGCAGATTACAGTGCTCATAGTTCCAAGCAACTCTTTTCTTTGATTTTCTACTTAAACATCTGTATTTGCTGGGTAAGAACTAGGGGGAGATTGTTTTTGAAATACTTTCATTTCTGTACGCTGCCACAACTGGCAAGCCGCCAACAGGTCGTGTTTACACCAGTGACAAGCTCGTAGGTTGAGTTACTTACTCCTGCTAGAACTAAGCACTAAACAAACAAAATAGAAAACCCGTTTTGGGACAAATAGACCTACCACAGACAGTGTAGTTCATAGAACACATTCAAACCATTATGCTCAGGACTACTTTTAATCAAAAATAAAATGAAGTGAGCACACTGGCAGCATAATTAATACAATTAGCAATAAAATTGTTCTTTTGTATAATTCAAAGAACTGAATATATACTTTGAATCACTTGAAATATAATGATTACATCAAATTATAATTTTTTTTAAAGAATGCATTACTAAATTAATTTCCCCTCTTGACACAAGTTACGGCTTTAACTTCACTGGCAATAGTTTTTTTAGTTGTTTTTTTTATTGAAAAATTAAAAGACTAATTTAATTACACAATTAAATTTTAAAATAATATTTCAGTTCCAAACCTTTAAATTTTAATTGCATATTTAAATCAAATTGTTTTTAAACAAATTTGTTTTCTAAGAAAATTCTTATAAAATACATTTATTACGTTAAAATATAAAACTTTTAATTGAAAAGAGGGGAAATTTAACTGCATTAAGAATAATAACAAGGTTCTTTGTATACGTATTTGATTTATTCCGCGTAGGCCCCTACTTGTCACTAATTTATTTTTTATAATAAGAGTAAAAACCTGTATATGGTATTCTAATGAAAGAAGCTGTTCTTAACTTTATATTAATCAATTCGAGGAGACTGAGATTTATTTAAAAGTCCTAATTTAGGGATGGGCCGATCCGAAACTCGATTCCAGGTATCGTCGATACTAATGGTACCGTGTAGTCGTCGTTACTCGATTCTCTATTTATTGAAGTGCAGATTCCTATTTTTGTTTTTTAACTATTAAAATACCTGTGCAAGTAATTTATTGGGAGAATAATCAGTTATCAACTACGCCTTATTTATTATAGTTGTTGTTTATTATAGTTATTTATTTATAGTTGTTTTGAATGAATTAAACGATTAAAAGTAAATGTCGATGTGAGCCAACGAAAATATTATTAATACTTATGACGCAACAACAAAGACGATCTAAAGCACAACTTAAATTCAAATATTAATTTTTGTTTATATATTATAACTTATATATATATATATATATATATATATATATATATATATATATATATAACTATTATATATTATAATAATTTCTACCTTTAATAATAAATAGATAGTGCTTCAAACCTTTTTATATTTTTCAAAATATGAACTTTTATTCTTACATTTCCTGACTGGTAGGTGCAGCTAAATTGCCTATTTGGTAGGGGCTGAAGGTGTTATTTTATGACAGGTGCGCCTTTAAGGTACCTGAGCCTTAAATGAACGTTTGTTGCTAAACAACAATAACAATTAAAGATTAATGTAGCAAATGATGTGAACAAAGAAAGAGTGTAAAACATTAGAACCTTTTAAAAAGGTAAAACTAGAGGGAAATTTCTTAAATCCCTTAATTCTTATAGCATTCCTTTCTGTCTCCCTTTATCTCTCTCTCTCTCTCTCTCTCTCTCTCCCTCCCTCTTCCTCCCCCTTCTCATATACCGCCACAGGTTCATAGATTCTATTACTGAAGTTATATTGTAATTGTGCACTGACGTTCTCATTTGTAATTTTAAATAAATCATTACTTTTAACTGATATGTTTCTCATACTTTCAGAAATTCCTATTCATCAACCAAACATGAATATTTTGTGTAACCTATATACATTAAAACGAAACTTTGACCAAGATGTTAACTAACTTATTTATTAGAGAATAGTCTATCATGTAAGCCTATATAACCTAGAAGAATCGACAATCTAAAGAAAAATTTTATAATCGAAATTGGAATCGAAAATTGTATGTATCAGCCCATCCTTAGACCTATTCTTTGTAATATTAATATTAATAATCCGTAATAGGTCCTAGGCGCAGAGGGTTTTAGATAAGCTAAGGGTAGTTCTAATTTGGAATTACAGCAGCATACTCAATTGTTTTTTGTATACTTTGCTAACCACTTAAATTACACCTAGTTTTACTAACCTAATCCCCACTTTTGCCTAAGGACGGAAAACGTTCTGTTAGTCGGGTCTCCCGTATTTGTATGCAATTAAAAAAAAACTTCTGACATACTGACAATTTCTAATACCTTTTCTATTTTTCGGTTAGCTGACATATTTTTCACGTACTCGCAGGGGATACGCCTATCATAGTTTGATATACACTGTCCTAAACGTTTCCTCATGTAAAACCGATAAAAATCCATAGAACCGTATGAAGCGTATATGTCTTTGTTGTGCGGTAAAAGAGAATAACTTATTTGTCCTCGATGTAGATTTTTCGCATAAAATCCCTACAGTCTCACTGTATTCTCCTTTAAATAACTTCTCATTAAAAAACCTCAGAATCTTATATGATATCTTGTTGTAGAATAAAGGTTCACTAATAGGTTGCGCTGTCCTCTAGGTACTAGAACCAATAATAAGTACAACCATTACAAACTACAGTATTTAAGTTCGATGGAAGCAATATGCCACGATGATGGTCTCATATCTGGGAGAGGGAGTAAATGGGTTCAGTTCGATATCCACCCGCAACTACCGGTATATCTGTGTCCTGCCATCCAACCATTTGTTTTCCACCCATGTGCAACTGGTAATGTCACGGTGGATAAGTGGAGGATATTTGGGATCAACGTATTGAGATGACGTTCCCCTAGAGTGACCACGGCCCGGTAATACTTCTCACCGGGTACCGCACAGTTTGTTATGAAGAGACAGAAGCAGTTTTTCCAGTCCAGTTACTACAGCATTTCCGTGCGGTTTTCGATATTTCCAAACTCATGCAATAGATACAAAGCCTATTGTGAATGGATCCGGAGAGAATCATAGTTATGAAGTATGATGTTACTTTTCCGTACAAAACCCTTGGCGGGAGGCGAGAAAACATAGCAAGGATTAATGTACGTGTAGTTAAAACTGAAGATGGAAAGGAATTCCTTTAATTTATTTAAAGGTTTTGAATAAAATTTCGTAATCTGATAAAGTGAGAGTTGGTTTTAAATAACTAAAAACGTTTTTGGAGTAGGTTTAATTCGAATAGTCATCCTACCTCATAGAACCAATAATTTAAAGTGCACGCATTACTATGTGAGTTAAAGCCTGAATTTATTGTCTTATCCTTCGCGTATAAATACATGTGTGTAAATAGACACATGACTATGACACCGAAATAGAATAGATTTACTTTAGGGAACCTTAACGGCTCTAAGGTGTTTTCTCTCCTAACATCTATGACAGTTGGGTTGTGTAACATTATCTTCCATCCTTTCCCTTTCTACCAGGTGAATGTAACTGAATTTAACCTTTACTCAGGCCTATAAGAGCATCTATCTGATAAGTTCTTCAATAAGCACGTGGTCTGCACACGTATTGCCGCTCAGTATTGGCCGTCTTGTTTATGATGGAATGCGCTAGCGAGGAGGGAATCAACTCTACTAAAATGCTTATGCGCATCTTAAGACACCGGTCAGGCTAAAACAGACGATCTGCAACAGGTTTACACGAATTCCAAGTATCGAAACAGGAACTGGTTTGACGCTGATCGATAGCTCGCGGAACGTTATGATCGATTATATCGAAAAGAACAATAACAGCACAGCAATTAACGTTCTCCAACACGTTTCGGGGATTTTATGACACCCTTAATCAACCTTTTAAATGTAAAGATGGGTTTAGATACTACCGATAAGGTCCAGTGATTTATTATTCATTGATCACTTTATGTTCGTCGTAAAGTTAATACGCAAAAGTGAAATAAATTTATGTGCAATCGATTTTTTTGGCAGAACGTAAATTTTATGTAATTTTACAAGATACTTTTACCAAGTTTGCTACTCATTTAATGAACTCTGTGCGCTATATAAGGGTGAAAACACTTGGTGCTCTATATGTATTCCATGCTATTATCACAAGTATCGTAGCAGATGTCGCTTGAGTCCTGACCGTTGTGTATTTACCGATGAGTCTCTCAATGTGTAGGGGCATCACGGGAGGGAAGGAGGATGTATTGCTGGCGTTCTAACAAAAATATGTTTCTCCATAAATCAGTAGAAGCTCTAGAGATCTAACGGACGCCTAGTCTACGGCTATACCCTCATTCAAATACACTATTCGGGGGTCCATTCGAATACACCTAGTACTGGAGTCCCTTAAATACTGGCTTAATTTTTTTATCCTACATATAGCTGTGACAACGACAGTGAGTACGATGTGCTGTATTATAGAGTGAGAACATATTATTTCAGTATGTATTGAACTTTGGGTGCACTGAATATGACATAGGGCAAACTTGGTATTTCTTGCACAGCATAGCAACAAATCACGGATCCAGGCCTCGCTCCGCAGGTCAGCGCAAATAATTGAAACTAATGTGGCTCTGTGTTGGCGAGTTGTTAGCTACGAATAATAAATCTACATTTCAACAGCTTTAGTATTTCCACTAAACGCAACGTTAACAAAATGTACTCTTGTATTCACAGGTTTTTGTTGATAAATATTTAGTAAATATTCTGTTTTACCACAAACACTATTAAATGATATGATTTTATAAGTATCGTATTGAAAAGGTAAAATATAGTATTTAAATATTTGGTAGGAAAAGTTATAATATATTTTATTTCACTCATTCTATTCATAAACATTAGTTTTATAACTAAGTAAAAACACTTAACTAACGTAATGTGCTGATGCATAGCCTACCTGCCACGCAGAGTAAATGGGACGATAGTTCTGAAACGCGTCAGCACAATAAGTTGTGCAAGTGTTTTCACTTGATTGTTAACCAAATTCCTATGAATTTACTAATATTTCTTTCATTACGAAAATATATTTGATTTTGTTTTTGTGAATAAGGTTTAGCTTGTACAAAGTAGGAAAATAGTTTGGTAGCTATCCGGTCGCTATGCTGGAAACTTTTACGTAGACAACACTCCTAATGGTAACACTGGCAGCGCAAATCGCAGTTCTCTTCCAGGTTATGTGAGATTCATGTCTCTCATAAATAAATAAACAGACATCTAATCACAAAATATGTATTATTGCTTGATGTACGTTTCGGTTATAAAGTAACCATCCTCAGAGGTGTAAATACTCTAAATACTTGTGTCAATAAATTTGAGATAGGTTACATATTTTCTTATTTGTTTACTGTACAATCCCCATAAAGTTTCTGTATATAGCGATCTATATCCCTACCTTAATCCCCTCTACAACCGCGCCACTCCGAACATGTATACATACACTCAGACAAACTAAAGATTCAGACAAAATACGTTTGGTTCCTAGCAATGCCACACAGATCCGAAAGCTTAACTACCTTCTCTTAGGAAACTCAGCTTCTCCCACGACCTATTTCCTTCGCCCTTCCAACTTCAATCCCACTAGCATTACCTTTTTATCTACATAGAATTTTGTCATCATTTCCATATCTAAATTTAGAAAAACAGCCTCAAAACCCCTCTAGTAGAAAGATATATTTTACTACTTTTGGTATAAATTGATTAAAAAACCACTATTTGCTGGAAACATATCACAACACATCACAAAAAATAACTTCCTCATTCCGCAAACTTAAATACAAAGTACCATTAAAAATATCCAACACAACTAAAACACACTTACACAATACAAAAACCCACCAGAACACACACGACAGTGTAGGAGCATACAAGATTACATGCAATGACTATCATAGCTTTTACATAGCTCAGACAGGGAGAAACTTTACTGCACTATACAAGCACCACAAAAAAGACATGAAAAGCACACAACCCAAATCAAACTTCGCCACTCACATACAGAACACACTACACAAATATAGCAATATAAATACTAATCTGTAAATCCTTCACTACATCAAAAAAAAACATCAAACTAAACACAACAAAAACCATCCACAACACATTCTAAACGACAAAACATACTCACAAATACTATATTTGAACACATAACTAAACCTACCAACTACTCTATGAACCATAATACACCACAGACTCACACCAATACAACACACCTGAGCAACATTTCTTGTCCGTGACTCACAGCATTGAGCAATGCACTGACCTAGTACGAAATTCGTCTGCTGAAAAATATCAGAAAGTAGTGGTTTTTTTTGCCAAGCGATACCAAACGTTGTAATTTATAAAAAGACCTCAATATGTACAACACAAAAACTTCAAGATGTTTTTGTTAGCTGTAAGTTAGTTCTAAGGTAACATTTGATACACTCATTGTATATTTTCTTCTCTTTGTAACTTCAATGTAAATATTTAATTTAATTTCAATGTGTAACGTTTTAACACACATTTCTATACTTCTATGTCATACATACATCTTCTCAAGTGTGAAAAAAGCACAATGGAAAAAAGTCAAAGTCACTTACACCTCCAGAATTAAATAAACGATGTGCTACAGAACAAGAACGCCCTTTCCCCCATCCAACTAAAGAACGCTCTGTCCCCATATTCTTACCCGTAGACACTACATAGCTCGGCGGCCACCAAAACACTTCCCTCTCTAACTGACTGACACTGTGTATGTCAGTACACTGTTTTACGTTAGTGGTAACAAGAGTGTCTCCCGTTGCTCTGTTTTAAATTACGTAATGGAGACGCAATGCATTCAGGTTCAATTTTAAAATTTATTAAAGCAGGAAACACTAAACAGAACAAAACCGATCAAATTAATTCCCTTATAAGAACGGTTGTTAATGGATTCGTGCCCCTTCGGGAGTTTGTTTAATCCCAGGATTATAACAGCGATTCTGTTTTTACTGCTATATCCTTGCTAATTAGTCTACACACGCCGACAGCCCTGGCTAGGGCTCCCAATTAAGTGTTTCTCTACAAACAATCACAATCACTATGAAATGACCCTTTTATACACACTATTTGCCTTAATAGTTGCCTCTGATAATAACAGATGATGTTTACTTAAATTCGCTTATTAATTTGTAACAAATTACGAAACATTTTGATGTGTTTTATTAGGAAGTAAATAGGGTAATTATAAAAAATAGTAAAACTACAGGCTACCGCCTTAACAATTACATTTGAATAATCAGTAGATTATATTTTAACAACAAACACTAGATAAGGATTGCAAAACTTTTTACAATATGTTTGTTCTGCTGAATATACAATAATCATTATAAGAACATTTTATTTATAAATAGTTTTAAATTTATAAATAAATATTCAAAATAATTGAATTAAATCTGACACTTTTCAACATGAATAACTGAAAGGTTTTAATTTTTTTATGGACGTTTTCAAGAAAGATTGTCAAGAACTTAGACGCCTTTCTTCTAATGAAACAGTACTCCAAAATAATCTTAAGAAATATTAGGCTAGAAAACTCTAAAGATGTTTACCATATAGCGGATATGTTCACTAGGTTTTATTTTATAAAGTTATGTAAATTATTATGGTATGTTATATTTTATTGATTAATATGTTCATGTAAAAAAAAGCTACTGACAGTTTTAAGCAAATTAAGAGAACTAATTAATCTCGTAGAACCATAGATCTATTACTCTTAAATTATATTAGGTTAACCTATTTTGTTTAGAAATAATTAAATTATTATCATAAATCAAGTGTTCACTATATTTCTACTCAAGTTTAACAATAATATTTTGCCATATACAATTGTCGTCGATTTTATACAATCCTGACGACAAAACTAGAAAATAATATTAAATGTAAATAAATATAAGTATCCAAAGTTTGGCAGAAATAAGCCTAGGTCTAGTCATTAATCTCTATCAATTATATTTAAAAAGAATAAAGTTATTTAATTCTGGAAATAATTGAAGCGCGTTTAGATATTTAACTGAAAACTCAACTTCAACCAAATTGTATAGCCTACGTAAAGTCTGCCTAAAATAAAAAGCAGTTTGTAACTTCTGAGAACATTCATTACATACCATTTATTTAATTAGTACTGCTATTGTATTTATATCAATAGTATACTAAGTATATTTATGTGTGATGCATTTAGAATTTTGTTTTTTTTTACCTGTGTAACCATAACCTTCAAATTCAGCTTTATTTTTTTTTATTATTTATAGAATTGAAAACTAAAACACTCATTACAACAAACACAAAAATAAAAAAACATAAAACACTATTCTAAAAATGATATTCATAAAACTCAGACACAAACAACGAGTTTTTATATCAAAAATATTTAAAAGTCTTTTCCCTCACTGAAAATGACAACTAAACTAAGCACAGTTCAAGACATACCTTTCCGCTACTGCTAGAGTCAAACACATGGGCCATTGTTGATTCCAAATAGAGTAAGTACAGAACAAAATAAATATTTAGTAATGGGAATACTACCCTAAACAGGAACTAACGTCTTAATGTTGTTGAAATGCAATTAATTGTATTGCGTTAATTCAATGTCATATAATACATACATGCACAAATTTCTCTTGTACTAGTTTCCAAATTATATTCTTTAGTAGGTAGCTAGGTTGGCCTAACTGTAATTATGTTATAATAATTATTAATAAAAGTGTTTTTATTTTATACAACATACTTCGATTAATTCATTCAAGAGAGTTACAAATTAAATTCAAATATTAATTTTTGTTTATATATTATAATTTCTACCTTTAACAATAAATATATAGTGCTTGAAATCTTTTTATATTTTTCAAAATATGAACTTTTATTCTTACATTACCTGACTGGTAGGTGCAGCTAAATTGCCAATTTGGTAGGGGCTGAAGGTGTTATTTTATGAAAGGTGCGCTTTAAGGTACCTGAGCCTTAAATGAACGTTTAACAACTGCTAATGTACCAATTGATGTGCCCAAAGAAAGAGTTTGACAACCACTAGAACCGATTTAAATTGGTAAAACTAGAGAGAAAATGTCTTAAATCCCTTAATTCTTATAACATTCCTTTCTGTCTACCGTCTCTCTCTCTCTCTCTCTCTCTCTTTCTCTCTCTCTCTCATATATATATATATATATATATATATATATATATAGAGAGAGAGAGAGAGAGAGAGACTAGATAATCATCTAAATTAACCCATCTTCAGAAAAGGTTTTGTTAATCTAAGATCTAAAGACTTTACTGCTTAAAGATGTTGTTTCTGTGTGCCGGTAGAAGTTTACACTTTAATTATTAAGATCTGTTCAACATACTTTAACAATTAGTTCAACAATAAAACTCACATGGCTTTCTTATTAATTTTTTTCATCAAACATAAAGTACTATACATTCAGTAAAAAACAACGTTATTTAATGAAACATGATAACACATTTGTGTTCCCTTGATTCATAAATCTTAGTATTTATCCAGCCTTGTTTCGGAAATGAACGGTTGCAAAATTCTACAGGCGCAACAACACACATTGCCTACTTAAGGAGTATTTTGGGTGTCACAATAATCTGACAGTTTCAGCACTGCCGTATTAAGTTATGTTGCGATAACAACACACGTTTTCCCACCAATCAGAACTTTCTATAAACTAAAGTTGCTGTGCCAATGCTAGGATTGCCAGATGACTGTGAAACTAAAAATATCAATAAACAACCTACAAGAAACCTTGAATGTTATAATCATTTCCCTTAAGGAGATTTCTTTTGCCCTTCATAAATTCAAGAATCAAGAGTTACACGAAAACTTTGTTTCTGCTATATTTGATTAGATAACAGAATAACTATAGGCATATTTTTATCTGGTTAGTTGGAAAATTCAGTTTTTATAAAAATTCAATGGTCAAACAAGATGAACTTGATTGCGGCAGAATTTTCTGGAAATGTGATCTAGTTAGAACTATCGCACAGCTAAAAGTTTGCAAACGCCGCAAATCAAGAAGTGTGCTCACGTAAATTCAATTATCTGGGCAAAGATTTTATCGTCAAAGCAATGCCGTTGTTTCTCGCTTACGCTGGGTTTAATGCGCAAAGTTTTCATCTGTGTTTGCATAAAAAAGTTGAAATGCAAACTTTTTTCCTTCAATATCGTTTACTTAACGTACGTAAACGACACAGGCGTAGATAAGCCCGCTTGTGTTGCACAATAGAAGCCTTAATCTCATGTGATAAGTGCAAACATTTACAAAGCCCTGAACAAATAAAATACTGAGATTGGGAAAACAAAATATTTCCTTGCAATAATGCTCCACGGGATCTGTACAATCTTATAAACATCAACGCTGTAATGTTTTTACACTTGGTTGATATTTTTAAAAAAAATTAATTATGACTGAATGAAACGTTTTATTTCAATAGGTTTTTTTTATAAAGGTAAAAGTCAAAATAATGAACTCAAAATCTCACAAAAAATTAGTTTTTAATAAACACACACACAACAAACTAGTTTCAGCGACGGTGTCGCCTTCCTCAGTGCTTGGCTACTACTGACTACTTGTAGTAGCCAAGCATATCGTCACCGAAACTAGTTTGTTGTGAGTGTGTTTATTAAAAACTAATTTTTTGTGAGATTTTGAGTTCACTATTTTGACTTTTACCTCTGTAAATAGTTCTCACTAGCTAACCTCTCATTAACTAAATATGTTAAATTATCTAATTAACTAGAGGTTTTTTTATAATTTGACTTCGTACAAGTTGAATCGTAGAGGTCATCTTGAAAGATTCGTCGAAGGTCATGAATATTTAACATTATGTGCGTGTGTGTCCAATTCTTACTTTTAGTAGTTTAGTCAACGACTAGTTTCGCCTACGATAAAGCCATTATCAATAGGTGTACCTGCATCATGACGACATCGTTACAGTAACTATTCCATTGGATAAATGAAGCTCCACCTTTGTAAATTAATCTCACTAGCTATGTTGTAATTAATTTTTTTAATTCTTTTTTTTTTTTTTTTTATTTATTTAAATAGTTCTCCCAGCCATTAAAAAACCACCCGTACTCCCACCCAAGAAAAAATGTATTACTTCTTGAAACAATCCACTTTAATCTTTCAAACTTCAAGATAGTATGTTATTTTTTGTCCTTAAGTAGCCCTGCAAACCTTTACGGTTCTTTCTTACACCGGCCAATACGATATGAGCATACTTCCTTTACGGTAAATACACACCGGTCAGGGCTCAAGGCAGACCTGCTACGGTGATTGGGCTATTAGCATAGAAATACGTATTGAGCACAAAGTTACTTCCACCTTAATAAGGGCCGCAGAGCTCATTAAATAACTCACAAACCTGGGAATAATTTCATGTAAAATTAGTCTTGATGTTGTGCCAAAAAATCTTTTGTACGCAAATTTATTTCACCTTTGCGTATTAACTTTACGACGAATATAAACTAAACAATGAATAATAAATCACTCGGCCTTATCCAGAGTATCTAAACCCACCCTTACACAAGAACGGTCGATTAAGGGCGTCGTAAAACTCCCGAAATGTGTTGGAGGACGTTAATTGCTGGGCTTTTATTGTTCTTTTCGATATAATCGTTCATAACGCTATCGATCAATGTCACACCAGTTGCTTTTTCGATACTTGAAATTCGTATAAACCTGTTGCAGGTCATCAGTTTTAGCCTGTTCGGTGCCTTGAGATGCGTTTAATTATTTTACTCAATTAAAATATAGGAGCGTCGATGTCCTACTACTCTCTTGCGCATGTCATCGGTCAGGCTAAACATGACGACCTGTTATTGAGCGCCAATAGGTATGAAAACCACGTGCTCATAGAAGAACTTAACAGATAGATACTTTTACACAGGCCTGAGTAAAGGTTAAATTCAGTTTTCTTTAAAACCAAAAGCCAAAAATCCTACATTCAACTAGCGGAAAGGGAAAGGATGGAAGATAATGTCACACAATCCCTCTGTCATAGAGGTTAGGAGAGAAAACCCCTTCGAGGCGCATCCCTAAAGTAGACTTACTCTTATTCAATGGCATAGCTATGTGTCTATCTGTATAAACACATGTATTTATACGCAAAGGATAAACCAATAAGGTCAGGCTTTAAGAGACCCAAATAGTTATTAACTCGATGAGACAGGACTGTTATCCGAATTGAACCTGCTCCATAATATATCTTTTAGGGATTTGAAACCAACCCATACTTTTATGCAATTATGAAATTTTATTCAATATTTAATAAAACTGTTTAATACTAAATAAACTTCAACCGTCACACACACATTCCTTTCCACCATCAGTTTTAACAACAAGCACAGTAGTCTTTTTTACGTTTTCTCACCTCCCGCCAAGGATTTTGTACGGAAAAGTAACATATTTAACAACCTACTTCAGATTAATAAACCGAACTCCCCCGTGAAGGAGGAGCTATTCTGTTCTATGGTCCCAATATAAGACATCTAATTTGGAGGAGCGATGTTGGTCACGTGAGTTACGATTCTCTCCCGACCCTAATAATAGACCTTATGTCTATTTCATGAGTGTGGAAAGCTCAAAAAACGCACGAAGATGCCGTAGTAATTGGACAGTTCTCTGCATGACAAACTGCGCGATACCCGGCGAGAAGTATTACCGGGCCGTGGTCACTCGAGGGGAACGTCATCTCAATACGTTGATTCTAAATATCATCCACTTATCCACCGTGACATTACCAGAGGCACATGGGTGGATGACTTGTCACAGATACACCAGTAATAGCGGGTGGATGTTCAACTTCCCCCATTTACTCCCTTTATCGGAAACGAGGCCATTATCGAGACATATTGCTTCCAAAAAAAACAAGAAAAACATTCCTTTTAGATTTATTTACAAATGAAATGTCTACATTTTCGTTATAGTTCAACTGTTATTAAAGAATAAAATTGTACTGCCGTAGTCGGAATATTATTTCCTCTATTTCTATTTTACATATTTAATTTTGTTCTTTCCCCTGTAGTCTAAATATAAAAGGTGACAAAGTAGAGCCTATGTATGTACTTCTTAGTCATGCGTATTTTGACTTATTAAAGCACAAATTTTATATTGTTCGTCGGCTCCTCTCCAAAGTAACATCTCCTCTACGTTTTTATATATAAAAAAATGTAAATCAATAAACGATTGGTTACTAAAATGCAGAAGGAGGTACGTTGGATTGACAACCCATAGATCAGGACACCATTTAATCTTCCGCAAGTACTATAAGTAGAGTTTCACTCTGCCGTCTCAGTCGTTCTCGAATCTCATCTGTGGTGAAATTGATTTTGAAAAAAGGTCAAAACTAGTTTAAAAGATAAAACTTGGGAATAGATCATCAATAAGTGCGAACCTTACAGAAAGTGCAGCAATTAGAGACTTTTCCAAAGTTTTGTGCGCCATTCGTAATCTCTCAATGGTGAATTCCGTTTTTTTTCACCAAGGCGAAACTCGTTAGGCTTAAAGTAATCAACATTTCTTCAACTGGGAAAACGGAATTATTTCTAAGCACAAGTTACAGTCAACACTAACACCCCAAGGTAGTAGCTTTCTAACCACGGCGTCACTTTATTAGTGTTGGTCACGATTTTTCTAGGTAGATTGAGGCTAAGATACTGGAGACAACCAGGATAGCATCTACGACACTACTAAGTCATAGTATAGCTGAGAAAAGAAAAAAGGATTGATATTTTTAATAATGAAACTACTTTCAGTTTTGTTAAATCTCTCGATACTAGAAGTCGCTGGATAGGAAGAAATGGTAAAGTGTAATTCTCTGGTTTTCAAATGTTTTATATTCAAATTAAAAGCAGGTTTCTGCAAAATAGTTTCTGATTTATTCATCTGGCATCCAATTATTACAAGCTATACCAACTTACATTAATACGATGCAGTGGCAAAGATTGATTGCTTACTAATACGACAATTACTAAAAAAGATGGACTCTTGAGGCTTTAAGTTTTAAATACAATTAACTTTAATAATTACAGTGTTAAATTACTCTTTCTTTATCGTTATTACGGAATCTTCTATAATTAGAAAGTGATGAAAAAACCTAGATTAATTTTTATAAATACAAGGAATTTACATTGGTTCTGAATTTACTAATTTATAATCTCTGTTGGCTAAACTTAATGTAAGAAAGATTGTACTTATTATTGAGTTCCTGGAATCCTGACAGTTGCGTAACTGCTTCACTGCACTTTTACACATAAATAACTTACTTCCATAATTCTTTACTATCTGCCTAATTCATTCGCGTCGCAATTTTAAATTTTAACACGTAAATAACTAAAACTTCCCTTAACCCTTCTCAGCAAATATACCCTTTTAAAAAAAACATTGCCCAGAACTTTGTCCCCTCCCCCCAAGTACGTCTGCACTCTTCTGAAGTTCCACAAAAACCTAATCTTTTGCCCGAGTATTTCAGTTTTTAAGAACCGCCATAATATCCCCTTACGTATTTCAGTTATTTCGGCGGTTCCCACGCATCTCTTACAAATTGTTTCACACGGTACAGTGTTACTTTCCCAGGATATTCTTGGTTCCAGAGTTACTAACTCTTAAAATATTTGGACCCTTCTTTTGTCAATAGGTTTCCCACAGCACTACTGGTTTGTGACCAGCCCCGAGATAGAACCATGGTTAAGCCTGCTTTGTCGGTACTTTACTAACATTTACTTGGTCGCCCCTTTCTTAATATTTCTATAGATTATTATTATTTTGAATACTAACTAATATTGTACTATATGGCTCATATGTTTATGTTATAATATATATATATATATATATATATATATATATATATATAAAGAACAAAAGTAAAAATACAAATACAAGAATTATATTTGAATTTACAATTCAAAGCTTTTCGTTGGCTAACAGTACTAACATCATCAGGAATATTAAACAATTAAAATTAACATATGTTAATTTTAATTGTTTAATATTCCTGATGATGTTGGTACTGTTAGCCAACGAAAAGCTTTGAATTGTAAATTCAAATATAATTCTTGTATTTGTATTTTGACTTTTGTTCTTTATTAATACACAAGAAAACATATTGCGATATTTATATATATATATATATATATATATATATATATATATATATATATATATACATATTATAACATAAAGTAGTCTATGAGGCTTTAGAAAAATTTCAGTTAGTTGCTAAAATAATTATCTATAGGATTAGCAAAGAAAGACACAAATAGTTTTGTAAAGTGCCGACAAAGCAGGTACCATCCATTATCCTTTTTCGGGAAAGCTATAAGCTGCGTGCGGCAACAATAAACAATAGAGAGGGTCCAAAGTGGTTAAGACAGGGAAATCCAGCGGCCGATATAGCCTGGAAAAATAACCGTGGGCCGTTAGGTTAAGTTAATTGTAGAACTGTGGGAAACTTACAAAGAACGTATTGTGGTAGTGGGAAAGATTAGATTTTTCAATAAAAAACTAAATGATCGGGCAAGTTAGAGGAAGTTTGAAGATTGTTAATTCTTTATAAACCTGAAGGTAGGACATTAAATAGCTAAGGTAAATAAATAACATTAAAATATAAATTTAATTATAACAAAAGTTAAGTTATAATATATATATATATATATATTATATATATATATATATATATATATATATATATATATATATATATATATATATATATATATATATATATAAGGAGAGTGTGAACTATATAAGAAAAGGATTGTTATTTCCGTACAAACTGACAATGTTTTACATTCCAGTAGATACATACCAGAACTATATTTAAAAAAATTAAAAACCTGTCAGAGTTATCACTCAGCAAGTTTTGCGCAGAATAAGTGTAATTGTTTTTCTCTTATCACTTGAACATATGTTATACTTGTCAATAATAGCACTTACTTTTTTGCTTTTTGTGGAAGGCCGTTTCGAGAGATGTGTCCCCTAGTCAGCTCAGGCCTTAACCTGAATCAAATAATATATAATAGAGTTAATTATAGATTTGAGTCCGGAGATATGTTTAATCTATGTGAAACAACTTGCATCAGAGGTGGCAATTTAGGAATGGCAGATTACAGTGCTCATAGTTCCAAACAACTCTTTTCTTTGATTTTCTACTTAAACATCTGTATTAGCTGGGTAAGAACTAGGGGGAGATTGTTTTTGAAATACTTTCATTTCTGTACGCTGCCACAACTGGCAAGCCGCCAACAGGTCGTGTTTACACCAGTGACAAGCTCGTAGGTTGAGTTACTTACTCCTGCTAGAACTAAGCACTAAACAAACAAAATAGAAAACCCGTTTTGGGACAAATAGACCTACCACAGACAGTGTAGTTCATAGAACACATTCAAACCATTACGCTCAGGACTACTTTTAATCAAAAATAAAATGAAGTGAGCACACTGGCAGCATAATTAATACAATTAGCAATAAAATTGTTCTTTTGTATTATTCAAAGAACTGAATATATACTTTGAATCACTTGAAATATAATGATTACATCAAATTATAATTTTTTTTAAAGAATGCATTACTAAATTAATTTCCCCTCTTGACACAAGTTACGGCTTTAACTTCACTGGCAATAGTTTTTTTAGTTGTTTTTTTTATTGAAAAATTAAAAGACTAATTTAATTACACAATTAAATTTTAAAATAATATTTCAGTTCCAAACCTTTAAATTTTAATTGCATATTTAAATCAAATTGTTTTTAAACAAATTTGTTTTCTAAGAAAATTCTTATAAAATACATTTATTACATTAAAATATATAAAACTTTTAATTGAAAAGAGGGGAAATTTAACTACATTAAGAATAATAACAAGGTTTTTGTATACGTATTTGATTTATTCCTCGTAGGCTCCTACTCGTCACTAATTTATTTTTATAATAACAGTAAAAACCTGTATATGGTATTCTAATGAAAGAAGCTGTTCTTAACTTTATATTAATCAATTCGAGGAGACTGAGATTTATTTAAAAGTCCTAATTTAGGGATGGGCCGATCCGAATCTCGATTCCAGGAATCGTCGATACTAATGGTACCGTGTAGTCGTTACTCGATTCTCTATTTTTGAAGTGCAGATTCCTATTTTTGTTTTTTAACTATTAAAATACCTGTGCAAGTAATTTATTGGGAGAATAATCAGTTATCAACTACGCCTTATTTATTATAGTTGTTGTTATAGTTGTTGTTTATTATAGTTATTTATTTATAGTTGTTTTGAATGAATTAAACGATTAAAAGTAAATGTCGATGTGAGCCAACGAAAATATTATTAATACTTATGACGCAACAACAAAGACGATCTAAAGCACAACTTAAATTCAAATATTAATTTTTGTTTATATATTATAACTTATATATATATATATATATATATATATATATATATATATATATATATATATATATATATATATATATATATATATATATATTGCACTTAATGGTGGATAAAATTACTTACATAGTAATATATTAACTTCAAAAAGTCAGTGCAACGGAAAAACAATGGATAACGTTAAATATCAAGAATATATATATATATATATATATATATATATATAAAACTATTATATATTATAATAATTTCTACCTTTAATAATAAATAGATAGTGCTTCAAACCTTTTTATATTTTTCAAAATATGAACTTTTATTCTTACATTTCCTGACTGGTAGGTGCAGCTAAATTGCCTATTTGGTAGGGGCTGAAGGTGTTATTTTATGACAGGTGCGCCTTTAAGGTACCTGAGCCTTAAATGAACGTTTGTTGCTAAACAACAATAACAATTAAAGATTAATGTAGCAAACGATGTGAACAAAGAAAGAGTGTAAAACATTAGAACCTTTTAAAAAGGTAAAACTAGAGGGAAATTTCTTAAATCCCTTAATTCTTATAGCATTCCTTTCTGTCTCCCTTTATCTCTCTCTCTCTCTCTCTCTCTCTCCCTCTTCCTCCCCCTTCTCATATACCGCCACAGGTTCATAGATTCTATTACTGAAGTTATATTGTAATTGTGCACTGACGTTCTCATTTGTAATTTTAAATAAATCATTACTTTTAACTGATATGTTTCTCATACTTTCAGAAATTCCTATTCATCAACCAAACATGAACATTTTGTGTAACCTATATACATTAAAACGAAACTTTCACCAAGATGTTAACTAACTTATTTATTAGAGAATAGTCTATCATGTAAGCCTATATAACCTAGAAGAATCGACAATCTAAAGTAAAATTTTATAATCGAAATTGGAATTGAAAATTGTATGTATCAGCCCATTCTTAGACCTATTCTTTGTAATATTAATATTAATAATCTGTAATGGGTCCTAGGCGCAGAGGGTTTTAGATAAGCTAAGGGTAGTTCTAATTTGGAATTACAGCAGCATACTCAATTGTTTTTGTATACTTTGCTAACCACTTAAATTACACCTAGTTTTACTAACCTAATCCCCACTTTTGCCTAAGGACGGAAAACATTCTGTTAGTCGGGTCTCCCGTATTTGTATGCAATTAAAAAGAAACTTCTGACATACTGACAATTTCTAATATCTTTTCTATTTTTCGGTTAGCTGACATATTTTTCACGTACTCGCAGGGGATACGCCTATCATAGTTTGATATACACTGTCCTAAACGTTTCCTCATGTAAAACCGATAAAAATCCATAGAACCGTATGAAGCGTATATGTCTTTGTTGTGCGGCAAAAGAGAATAACTTATTTGTTCTCGATGTAGGCTTTTCGCATAAAATCCCTACAGTCTCACTGTATTCTCCTTTAAATAACTTCTCATTAAAAAAACCTCAGAATCTTATATGATATCTTGTAGAATAAAGGTTCACTAACAGGTTGCGCTGTCCTCTAGGTACTAGAACCAATAATAAGTACAACCATTACAAACTACAGTATTTAAGTTCGAGGGAAGCAATATGTCACGATGATGGTCTCATATCTGGGAGAGGGAGTAAATGGGTTCAGTTCGATATCCACCCGCTACTACCGGTATATCTGTGTCCTGCCATCCAACCATTTGTTTTCCACCCATGTGCAACTGGTAATGTCACGGTGGATAAGTGGATGATATTTGGGATCAACGTATTGAGATGACGTTCCCCTAGAGTAATACTTCTCACCGGGTACCGCACAGTTTGTTATGAAGAGACAGAAGCAGTTTTTCCAGTCCAGTTACTACAGCATTTCCGTGCGGTTTTCGATATTTCCAAACTCATGCAATAGATACAAAGCCTATTGTGGATGGATCCGGAGAGAATCATAGTTATGAAGTATGATGTTACTTTTCCGTACAAAACCCTTGGCGGGAGGCCAGAAAACATAGCAAGGATTAAGGTACGTGTAGTTAAAACTGAAGATGGAAAGGAATTCCTTTAATTTATTTAGAGGTTTTGAATAAAATTTCGTAATCTGATAAAGTGAGAGTTGGTTTTAATTAACTAAAAATTTTTTTGGAGTAGGTTTAATTCGAATAATCATCCTACCTCATAGAACCAATAATTTAAAGTGCACGCATTACTATGTGAGTTAAAGCCTGAATTTATTGTCTTATCCTTCGCGTATAAATACATGTGTGTAAATAGACACATGACTATGACACCGAACTAGAATAGATTTACTTTAGGGAACCTTAACGGCTCTAAGGTGTTTTCTCTCCTAACATCTATGACAGTTGGGTTGTGTAACATTATCTTCCATCCTTTCCCTTTCTACCAGGTGAATGTAACTGAATTTAACCTTTACTCAGGCCTATAAGAGCATCTTTCTGATAAGTTCTTCAATAAGCACGTGGTCTGCACACGTATTGCCGCTCAGTATTGGCCGTCTTGTTTATGCTGACTGATGGAATGCGCTAGCGAGGAGGGAATCAACTCTACTAAAATGCTTATGCGCATCTTAAGACACCGGTCAGGCTAAAACAGACGATCTGCAACAGGTTTACACGAATTCCAAGTATCGAAACAGTAACTGGTTTGACGCTGATCGATAGCTCGCGGAATGTTATGAACGATTATATCGAAAAGAACAATAACAGCACAGCAATTAACGTTCTCCAACACGTTTCGGGGATTTTATGACACCCTTAATCAACCTTTTAAATGTAAAGATGGGTTTAGATACTACCGATAAGGTCCAGTGATTTATTATTCATTGATCACTTTATGTTCGTCGTAAAGTTAATACGTAAAAGTGAAATAAATTTATGTGCAATCGATTTTTTTGGTAGAACGTAAATTTTATGTAATTTTACAAGATACTTTTACCAAGTTTGCTACTCATTTAATGAACTCTGTGCGCTATATAAGGGTGCAAACACTTTGTGCTCTATATGTATTCCTATGCTAATATCACAAGTATCGTAGCAGATGTCGCTTGAGCCCTGACCGTTGTGTATTTACCGATGAGTCTCTCAATGTGTCGGGGCATCACGGGAGGGAAGGAGGATGTATTGCTGGCGTTCTAACAAAAATATGTTTCTCCATAAATCAGTAGAAGCTCTAGAGATCTAACGGACGCCTAGTCTACGGCTATACCCTCATTCAAATACACTATTCGGGGGTCCATTCGAATACACCTAGTACTGGAGTCCCTTAAATACTGGCTTAATTTTTTTATCCTACATATAGCTGTGACAACGACAGTGAGTACGATGTGCTGTATTATAGAGTGAGAACATATTATTTCAGTATGTATTGAACTTTGGGTGCACTGAATATGACATAGGGCAAACTTGGTATTTCTTGCACAGCATAGCAACAAATCACGGATCCAGGCCTCGCTCCGCAGGTCAGCGCAAATAATTGAAACTAATGTGGCTCTGTGTTGGCGAGTT
Organism: Prosapia bicincta; assembly: GCA_036971475.1. Taxonomy (NCBI): domain Eukaryota; kingdom Metazoa; phylum Arthropoda; class Insecta; order Hemiptera; family Cercopidae; genus Prosapia; species Prosapia bicincta. The sequence goes on from JBAIZL010000004.1 coordinate 255,217,578, forward strand.
GTTAGCTACGAATAATAAATCTACATTTCAACAGCTTTAGTATTTCCACTAAACGCAACGTTAACAAAATGTACTCTTGTATTCACAGGTTTTTGTTGATAAATATTTAGTAAATATTCTGTTTTACCACAAACACTATTAAATGATATGATTTTATAAGTATCGTATTGAAAAGGTAAAATATAGTATTTAAATATTTGGTAGGAAAAGTTATAATATATTTTATTTCACTCATTATATTCATAAACATTAGTTTTATAACTAAGTAAAAACACTTAACTAACGTAATGTGCTGATGCATAGCCTACCTGCCACGCAGAGTAAATGGAACGATAGTTTTGAAACGCGTCAGCACAATAAGTTGTGCAAGTGTTTTCACTTGATTGTTTACCAAATTCCTATGAATTTACTAATATTTCTTTCATTACGAAAATATATTTGATTTTTTTTTTGTGAATAAGGTTTAGCTTGTACAAAGTAGGAAAATAGTTTGGAAGCTATCCGGTCGCTATGCTGGAAACTTTTACGTAGACAACACTCCTAATGGTAACACTGGCAGCGCAAATCGCAGTTCTCTTCCAGGTTATGTGAGATTTATGTCTCTCATAAATAAATAAACAGACATTTAATCACAAAATATGTATTATTGCTTGATGTACGTTTCGGTTATAAAGTAACCATCCTCAGAGGTGTAAATACTCTAAATACTTGTGTCAATAAATTTGAGATCGGTTACATATTTTCTTACTTGTTTACTGTACAATCCCCATAGAGTTTCTGTATATAGCGATCTATATCCCTACCTTAATCCCCTCTATAACCGCGCCACTCCGAACATGTATACATACACTCAGACAAACTAAAGATTCAGACAAAATACGTTTGGTTCCTCACAATGACACACAGATCCGAAAGCTTAACTACCTTCTCTTAGGAAACTCAGCTTCTCCCACAACCTATTTCCTTCGCCCTTCCAACTTCAATCCCACTAGCATTACCTTTTTATCTACATAGAATTTTGTCATCATTTCCATATCTAAATTTAGAAAGACAGCCTCAAAACCCCTCTAGTAGAAAGATATATTTTACTACTTTTGGTATAAATTGATTAAAAAACCACTATTTGCTGGAAACATATCACAACACATCACAAAAAATAACTTCCTCATTCCGCAAACTTAAATACAAAGTACCATTAAAAATATCCAACACAACTAAAACACACTTACACAATACAAAAACCCACCAGAACACGCACGACAGTGTAGGAGCATACAAGATTACATGCAATGACTATCATAGCTTTTACATAGCTCAGACAGGGAGAAACTTTACTGCACTATACAAGGACCACAAAAAAGACATGAAAAGCACACAACCCAAATCAAACTTCGCCACTCACATACAGACCCCACTACACAAATATAGCAATATAAATACTAATCTGTAAATCCTTCACTACATCAAAAAAAAAAACATCAAACTAAACACAACAAAAACCATCCACAACACATTCTAAACGACAAAACATACTCACAAATACTATATTTGAACACATAACTAAACCTACCAACTACTCTATGAACCATAATACACCACAGACTCACACCAATACAACACACCTGAGCAACATTTCTTGTCCGTGACTCACAGCATTGAGCAATGCACTGACCTAGTACGAAATTCGTCTGCTGAAAAATATCAGAAAGTAGTGTTTTTTTTGCCAAGCGATACCAAACGTAATTTATAAAAAGACCTCAATATGTACAACACAAAAACTTCAAGATGTTTTTGTTAGCTGTAAGTTAGTTCTAAGGTAACATTTGATACACTCATTGTATATTTTCTTCTCTTTGTAACTTCAATGTAAATATTTAATTTAATTTCAATGTGTAACGTTTTAACACACATTTCTATACTTCTATGTCATACAGGCACACATCTTCTTCAAGTGTGAAAAAAGCACAATGGAAAAAAGTCAAAGTCACTTACACCTCCAGAATTAAATAAACGATGTGCTACAGAACAAAAACGCCCTTTCCCCCATCCAACTAAAGAACGCTCTGTCCCCATATTCTTACCCGCAGACACTACATAGCTCGGCGGCCACCAAAACACTTCCCTCTCTAACTGACTGACACTGTGTATGTCAGTACACTGTTTTACGTCAGTGGTAACAAGAGTATCTCCCGTTGCTCTGTTTTAAATTACGTAATGGAGACGCAATGCATTCAGGTTCAATTTTGAAATTTATTAAAGCAGGAAACACTAAACAGAACAAAACCGATCAAATTAATTCCCTCATAAGAACGGTTGTTAATGGATTCGTGCCCCTTCGGGAGTTTGTTTAACCCCAGGATTATAACAGCGATTCTGTTTTTACTGCTATATCCTTGCTAATTAGTCTACACACGCCGACAGCCCTTGCTAGGGCTCCCAATTAAGTGTTTCTCTACAAACAATCACAATCACTATGAAATGACCCTTTTACAAACTATTTGGAAACAATAGTTGCCTCTGATAATAACAGATGATGTTTACTTGAATTCGCTTATTAATTTGTAACAAATTACGAAACATTTTGTTGTGTTTTATTAGGAAGTAAATAGGGTAATTATCAAAAATAGTAAAACTACAGGCTACCGCCTTAACAATTACATTTGAATAATCAGTAGATTATATTTTAACAACAAACACTAGATAAGGATTGCAAAACTTTTTACAATATGTTTGTTCTGCTGAATATACAATAATCATTATAAGAACATTTTATTTATAAATAGTTTTAAATTTATGAATAAATATTCAAAATAATTGAATTAAATCTGACACTTTTCAACATGAATAACTGAGAGGTTTTAATTTTTTTATGGACGTTTTCAAGAAAGATTGTCAAGAACTTAGACGCCTTTCTTCTAATGAAACAGTACTCCAAAATAATCTTAAGAAATATTAGGCTAGAAAACGCTAAAGATGTTTACCATGTAGCGGATATGTTCACTAGGTTTTATTTTATAAAGTTATGTAAATTATTATGGTATGTTATATTTTATTGATTAATATGTTCATGTAAAAAAAGCTAGTGACAGTTTTAAGCAAATTAAGAGAACTAATTAATCTCGTAGAACCATAGATCTATTACTCTTAAATTATATTAGGTTAACCTATTTTGTTTAGAAATAATTAAATTATTATCATAAATCAAGTGTTCACTATATTTGTACTCAAGTTTAACAATAATATTTTGCCATATACAATTGTCGTCGATTTTATACAATCCTGACGACAAAACTAGAAAATAATATTAAATGTAAATAAATATAAGTATCCAAAGTTTGGCAGAAATAAGCCTAGGTCTAGTCATTAATCTCTATCAATTAAATTTAAAAAGAACAAAGTTATTTAATTCTGTAAATAATTGAAGCGCGTTTAGATATTTAACTGAAAACTCAACTTCAACCAAATTGTATAGCCTACGTAAAGTCTGCCTAAAATAAAAAGCAGTTTGTAACTTCTGAGAACATTCATTACATACCATTTATTTAATTAGTACTGCTATTGTATTTATATCAATAGTATACTAAGTATATTTATGTGTGATGAATTTAGAATTTTGTTTTTTTTACCTGTGTAACCATAACCTTCAAATTCAGCTTTATTTTTTTTATTATTTATAGAATTGAAAACTAAAACACTCATTACAACAAACACAAAAATAAAAAAACATAAAACACTATTCTAAAAATGATATTCATAAAACTCAGACACAAACAACGAGTTTTTATATCAAAAATATTTAAAAGTCTTTTCCCTCACTGAAAATGACAACTAAACTAAGCACAGTTCAAGACATACCTTTCCGCTACTGCTAGAGTCAAACACATGGGCCATTGTTGATTCCAAATAGAGTAAGTACAGAACAAAATAAATATTTAGTAATGGGAATACTACCCTAAACAGGAACTAACGTCTTAATGTTGTTGAAATGCAATTAATTGTATTGCGTTAATTCAATGTCATATAATACATACATGCACAAATTTCTCTTGTACTAGTTTCCAAATTATATTCTTTAGTAGGTAGCTAGGTTGGCCTAACTGTAATTATGTTATAATAATTATTAATAAAAGTGTTTTTATTTTATCTAACATACTTCGATTAATTCATTCAAGAGAGTTACAAATTAATTTTTCATTCAAATATTAATTTTTGTTTATATATTATAATTTCTACCTTTAACAATAAATATATAGTGCTTGAAATCTTTTTATATTTTTCAAAATATGAACTTTTATTCTTACATTACCTGACTGGTAGGTGCAGCTAAATTGCCAATTTGGTAGGGGCTGAAGGTGTTATTTTATGAAAGGTGCGCTTTAAGGTACCTGAGCCTTAAATGAACGTTTAACAACTGCTAAACAACTATAATAACTAAAGACTAATGTACCAATTGATGTGCCCAAACAAAGAGTTTGACAACCACTAGAACCGTTTTAAATAGGTAAAACTAGAGAGAAAATGTCTTAAATCCCTTAATTCTTATAACATTCCTTTCTGTCTACCGTCTCTCTCTCTCTCTCTCTCTCTCTCTCTCTCTCTCTCTCTCTTTCTCTCTCTCTCTCTCATATATATATATATATATATATATATATATATATAGAGAGAGAGAGAGAGAGACTAGATAATCATCTAAATTAACCCATCTTCAGAAAAGGTTTTGTTAATCTAAGATCTAAAGACTTTACTGCTTAAAGATGTTGTTTCTGTGTGCCGGTAGAAGTTTACACTTTAATTATTAAGATCTGTTCAACATACTTTAACAATTAGTTCAACAATAAAACTCACATGGCTTTCTTATTAATTTTTTTCATTAAACATAAAGTACTATACATTCAGTAAAAAACAACGTTATTTAATGAAACATTTTAATTAAGTAAAAAAGCTAGGTGAAGCTTTAATTAAAACACAGTTGGAAAAAGTTTAAATTAGGGAATAATTGGATAGGACGCCTTGGCCTCTAAACAGCTTTTAAGTTGCACTAAGCGGCTTTTATCCATGAAAATTAGAAAGAACAGTCAACTAAGAAAAGAAAGTACCTTTAGAACATTAGAACATTTTCTTGACAGAACTTCATTCAGTTAATAAACTGTAGTAAAAATGCAATATTTTCTGAAATTTCTGTAAAACGTGTTTTTCTTATACCTTACCAATGTTGATTATGACAACTCTTGTCTATTGTTATTTCAAAATTTTGAACATATACAAAACATAATCAGTGTATAGACTGTTCAATAAGATTAAATCCTAGTAATAGAAACATCAAGTTTTATATATCTATATCTCTACTGCTAATTGTTACAAATTCTGATGCTATCCTCAATGCCTGATGTAAGGATTTGAGCCCAAAAATTAAAGGAATCCATCATTAAAGTATTCATTTAAAAACCAAAGCACCGTAAAATCTATTCCAATAGACTGAAGAACACTGATTGATTAACAGTTTTCTGTACTCTATGTGATCTATTTGCTTGCTTTACAGTTTAGCAGTTGTTTTGCTAGCAAGATGAATTTGTCTACGTAAAACAAATTCATGTTTAAAAATTTTCCTTTTCTCCTTTAAAGAAACCAAAACTGAATTTTGTTCAAGGAGTTCAAAAGTTAAGAAATACTTTAACTATTTTATAATCTATTAATTTATTACAAAATATCTTATCTTAATATTTTTATTTTAATTACTGGTACTTTGTTAATAGCAAAATTTAAAAATAAATACAAAATTATTTTAATATTTGTTTTTTTTTTAATAACCTAATTGTATTTTAATTATTTAAAAAACTCTGAACATTTCTTTTAAAAAAGCAAGATATCTTATTGTTATCTACGGCATTTAACAAAAAATGTCACAATTTCCAAAAATAGCTTCAGTCATTTTTCTCAATAAAGCAAGAGAGAAAAGGTCCTAATCATTAAATATGATTGCTTTGACCCTTATATACACTGAAAATTTACCATTTAGTTTACTAGGTTACCAAGTTTAATCAAGCACCTAATACAACACAGTTTTATACTAAGTTTAAAGGTAACCTAAACTGTTCATAGATTTTAAATCATAGATTCAACTGTTCATAGATTCAAGATGAAAACTTTGGTATAAAATATTTTATAAGTTATCTATTTTAGAAGTAAATTTATTAAAGCTAGCATTATTTTAAAAGCAATTTTATTTTAAGCTAAAAATATAACTAAAAATAGCAAATATATCTATCTGCAATGGATTCTAATCAAAATGTAGAAATCTAATCAATGCCTGTTTATTGGATTGGAATTGACATGGTGCTGCTGACTGTTACAGTCATTACTAACTAATACATTTCACATTAATTAATATTCGCTCAAGTATCTACACTACCCAAATAGCCAATCAACTACGCCTACTTTTTAAAATGTTTAAACATTACACAACCAGACAACTTTAAAAGCTAACACATTGAAAAATATTAATGCAAACAAAAAATATAATTATAGTTCCTAATTAAAAAAAAGACTTTAAAACCACTAATATAACTATAAATGCCACTATTATAAAATAAGTAAAGACGTAACCAGAAACTTTTAGTCACTTGCTGGGGTCATAGTCAGTAACTGGGAAGTGACTTTTCAAAAATCCAAGTTAAAACTTGCTTAAACGTATACCTAAGTTTTGATTAGAAGTTTTACCTACATATTACTCATGCTACATACTTTTTATATGTACTCAAAGTCAATTTAATTTTTAGGTTTATTTAAAACTTTGATGGTATCTTAGTAGACATTAAATAATGTCTAGCCTTGTTTCCATTAACTTTCTAAGAGCAGTAATTATATTGTTAGTTCTTTAGATGATTTAGTTATTGATTTAAAAGTTTATACATTTGGGTTATTATTTAGTTTTATGCTGAAGGTTAGTCTCCAGATTTGGTACGGTTTATTCCTGAAAAAATTATCACTATCTCCAACTATTCAAAAATATTCACCTAATTTTCTCCTAAATTCAAAAATTTAATTTTAAAACCTATAGCTGTAACATTAAAAAAAAGTAAAGCAATAATAAATAACCTATTTTAATTATTAAAAAATGTGTTAATGCATATGCTGCTGCTGATATGATAGAGATGCTGATCCCTCACTTCACATCATGCAACATGCACCCCATTGTGTTATTATTGTGTACTCAACTGTTTATGCAGGTGGCTGATTCACTGAGTACTCATTTAGCGCATTAATCTCCACTTATTGCAATAGTTGGTTTCAAGTTGTCATGATTATGGATATTATAATAAGTCAAACGAGCATTAACACAAACTGTCCTCTTACGTGTCATGGTTTATATCATTTTTTAAATTCTTGAATTTTGTAGTCCATTACGTTTGGTGAATCTTAATTAATCACTTTAACAATAGTTTAATGACTGTCCGAATTTGTTAAAACTTACTGAGACTGAACGTTTTTGATCGCTATGTGATGATCTTCATTAGCGTCTTCTGCTTGGAGATGTCGGTTCAAGCGGTGACGGTTTTAAAAGTTTCACAATATGATTTTTACAGACACACAAAAACACAAAGTACAAACATATTAAATAAACAAACACAATACAAATCACACATACTCTTTGATACCATCAAAAACCTGTCTTTAAAACCGTCATCGCTTGACCAGACATCTCCAAGCAGAAGACACTGATGAAAATCACCACGTTCTGTTTCAGTAAGTTTTAACAAATTTACAAAATTTAAAGTTCGGATAGTCATAAACTATTGTTAAAGTGATTAATTATTTAAATACCAAAAGTATACTTGATACACCTTCATAGTTACCTGTATGGATATATCAACACATTAGTAAATTAAATAAATTATTTTGCACTTCCTGGAGAATCTTAGTTTAGCACTCAGCAGAAAAATGTTAATTTATTTCCATATTCTCATTGTAAAACAAATTAAGTCAACTTTGGCTATCTTAAACAGTTGGCAATAACAACCTCGTGTATAATAAACCAACATAATCTTAATACAAACCTTTATTGTAGAACGAGCCATATTTTGGATCAGAACATCCGGAGATTTTAGGGTAAGCATGGTATGAGTAGATTTTCACTATATCAGTTTCATAAAGAAATGTTTAATCCCTATACATTGTAAAAATTTAATATAAATCAAAACATTTTAAACATGAGGTATTAGTTTTTATTGCTATATCAAGTTTATTAACAGTATCAAGAGTCTATAAAAACAAAATCTCATAAACATTAAAAAAAATTTATGGAAAATAAGTATTCAACTTGAGACTAGGTAAGAAAAGTATCCAGTGAGGAAAAATTGAACTCAGTACCCATGAGTGTAAGCTTGAAGCTTTATAAAAAAGTATAAACACAAAACATTTATAGATTGAACATATTAATAAATTAATGTATAAACTATTTGTTAAATCTGTTTGAGCAATAACAAAATTATATTTAATAAATTATATAATACATATTGCATACCTTTTTTGAATGATTTTTTTTTACATTAACAATAATGTGTTGAGAATTATCGACAGAAACTTCATTATTTATTTATTTATTATATAAAAATATAATTCATCATATCTTCTAAAGGATAATTTCACATTCAGTTGCGTAATAACTTCTGTATGCTTATTTAATGCCTCCTAATATACACTCTCCTGTACATCTTGTTCAAATTTTCAATTGTTAATAAAAACTTTTTATTCATCCACTCAAGTTCAAACACATTTTTTTTAACTTTTAGTGGATGACAATTGATGTTAATTAAGTTTTTTAAAATAATTATTTGTTCATTAAATTTAATCAACTAATTTGAACTTTATATGGGATGAAAACTTTTCACAAAAAAGGGCTTGCATATGTGACAACATATGATTTCATAGAACAGCTGATTTCATATTATAGGTTTAGGTAATTTTATAAATAAATTCAAAAGTAAAATTTGCAAATGAGTAAAGCAATACTGTGTAATAAATCCTTCAAGCGGTACCTCTTTAATGACTAATGATATAATAAAAGCTGGAAGATTTCGAACATTTATTGGCATGATTGGACCAATCAAACAAGTAGACCTGAAGGCAACATAAATCACTACTGTCACAGAAGAAGAGAAACTTTTATAGAGGTTTTGGAATAGATAATGAGATGAAGAGAAGCAAGAATGTTTACAACTGGGATTTCTTTAATAGAACATATCATTTTAATGATGATTCCCCATATATAAAAACAATATATCTGTACGGATGTTTCTATTTTATTTATTGTCTCCATCTATCTAGGTTTTGTAGTAATTCTCTAAAATTCAAATGGGTTTGGACAAAACTGTTCTTATTTTCGAAACCCAATTTAGAATTCAATACCTTTACATGATTTCAAAACTAAATTCCCAACAACTCCTTCACTGCACCACAGATATCTTTCTCGTGGTAGTTATTCAACATGGTAATGAAGGAGTTTTGTGGTCTGTGCCTAAACACTGAGGAATGAAGTGGATTGGTAATTGATTTAAATATGAAATAAAAATTAATCAATTCTCTGTGTTGCAGCTAAACGACCACCAGTAGAAGAAACATCAAGTTTTCTTCAGTCACTACTTGCCAGCCATGGACCAAACTATCTGGAGAAACTGTTTGGCAGTAAAGCAAGGGATGCACTAGCTCCTCTCGGAGGTGTCGACAAGGTGGCTATTACATTATCAGGTAAGTGTTAAATCTTACCAGAAATGAGAGCATGTCCTTTTCTAAATCACTTTGTGTAGGGCCTATATTTTAATCTCATATCTGTGCTGTTTACCTGTTACTTATTGCATAATCAAGATAAGGTCTAGTCACAGACACTCATCCTAGAAAATATTTTCACTAGAATAATATGTCGCTCATAGCGAAGGTGAATTTGTAGAGCAAACTACATGAGTCATTTCACAAAGAGCAAACTAACTAAATAACAGGTCCAAGTAAACACAGTTTATAATAAAACCGTCACACACAAATCTTAGCCCTAGCTTTTAATTCCACGTTTCTTAATCGTCCTACTTGGATACTAACTGTTGCCTAAACAAGGTGTAAGAAGAGACATAGATAAATTTAATTAGCATAGATAGGACTGAGGATGGAATGAACTCCATTAGTTCTGTGAATAAGCTTCTGTAAAGAAGGTGAATAAATTAGGCAACAATAGTTAATTACTAATTTTAAAAAATACTTAACTAAGTGAATACATAATTGCTTACTTACTGACGCATCAGCAAATAAGCAATTACGTATTCACTTCGTTAAGTATTTTTTTAAATTAGTTTAATCAGTGAATTCAAGATGATTACATCAAGCAACTTCAATAGTTAATTGCCCCCAGAAACATTAGAATTCTTTTCTTAGAGTCAGAACTTCAAATATTGCCACAGAGATAAATATAATTCTACATGGTAATGGTATCATTGGTATTTTTTACCCCAAGAGCTTTCCCAGATGAGATCTAAAATTATTTTTAATTCAGAATCAACTTTTAAAATTGTATCTACTAGAAAAATCCTAATACATAGTCTATTTTTTTAAGTCTTTTATTAGGCACACACACATTCCACGCATGCACACATACACAGTATAAAGTTCAGGTCCTGCATGATATAGGTTCGATAGCAAATTTTGTATAGTTGTTGATAAATAGTTGAATTATTTATATGTTTATATATGCATATATATATATATATATATATATATATATATATTTATTTATTTATTTATTTATTTGTGGGTAATGTGTGTGTGTGTGTGTGTGTGTGTGTGTGTGTGTGTGTATGTGTGTGTGTGTGTGTGTGTGTGTGTGTGTGTGTGTGTGTGTGTGTGTGTATGTGTGTGTGTGTGTGTGTGTGTGTGTGTGTGTGTGTGTGTGTGTGTGTGTGTGTGTGTGTGTGTGTGTGTGTGTGTGTGTGTGTGTGTGTGTGTGTGTGTGTGTGTGTGTGTGTGTGTGTGTGTGTGTGTGTGTGTGAGAGAGAGAGAGAGAGAGAGAGAGAGAGAAAGAGAGTAAATGTGACTCATTCAATTGCACCAACTCTTTTTGTAATATTTTTAATAAAGAATTTAATTTTACAATGAAAATTCTGTAATGCTCATTGTTTTAAAATTTCTCAATTGTTTATTAGTTGTGAAAAGGCATTTCGTATGCCACTGATTAAATATATTAATTTATTAAATATAACATCATTCACATAAGCTGCGTGATTCAATATTTGTATAGTTATTCTAAGTTATTGTTGTTTCTTACAGAATCTCAGACTATTGAAGATTTTGGAGCTGCCCTTCATCTTATGCGTTCTGACCTGGAGCATTTACGTTCTGTATTTATGGCAGTAGAAAATGGAGATCTTGGCATGTTAAAGAGTTTGGGCATCAAGGATTCAGAGCTAGGAGACGTCAAGTTCTTTCTGGAAAAGCTTGTCAATACCGGCTTCTTAGACTAAACATTAACACTGCATTATATGCAGTGTTTTAGCAGACCAACATATATTAGTGTAAACACCTCGGTTAGACAACCTCAAAATTGATAGTAAGGTTTGATATTTGTTTCATAATCGCATTTTTTTAGTAAATGTTTTGTGCATTTTTATCAACTGATATGTGAAGTAAATATGTGTCTGCTCCATAAAGTAGATTATGTCAAAAATTGGAATTGTTGATGCAGGGGCAAAGAAAAATGCTTCCCTAATCTGTATGAATATGGCAAAATTAAGTTTTAAATCTTAATAAATTGAATCCTTAAATTTAGTTATTGATATCAAATTATTGTGTAATTAATTCATTTAACAAATTTTTCTCATAATTCTTACACAACAAACTTTAGAAAAGTTATATTCTATACATAAATATAGGAAAACCAAGTTAAATTTTCTTAATAGTTACATTAAAATTGTTAAATATTTTTTCAATGGATGTTTAAATAATTATGAAAAATTGTTCTCATCTCATTTTCAAAATAATGAAATATTGTTTTATTTCCTATACAATAATTATTATTAAAGATAGTAATATTCAAATCAATTTTATTTACTGGTCAGATTTAAAACTTTTCAAAAAGCAAATCTATTATTTAAGAAAATAACGTTTTATAGTATTTTTTATAATTAATATAAAATATTTGCATAATTTAATATTCAAAAAGAATTTATAAAATATTTGGGTGTTGTTTTTAAACAAATATTTAAATAATTAAATTAAAATCCATGCCTTTCTAATGTTGTACATGCAAAATTTATTCTTTATCATACAAAATTATAGAATGCAGAAGATTTGTGTTATTAGTGAATGTTTTTATAGATTTCATTTTAACTCCATTTTTGTTGGAAATATATTCTGAAATTGAAAATGAAAAGTCCAAGTATATAATAAATAAATTTATCAAAAGTTCAAGTATAGGTTTTAATAGAGTTTAATGTAAATAAGAACTATAGAATGTTTTACTAATATCTTGTTTACATTTTATTGAATGTTATAGAAAATATGTTAATAAACATTTTAGAACAAATAGCTTGTATGAATAACATAATATGTTAACATTGTTTTATGTCTATGGGTCTAATGGAGTGCAAGTACCAGAAAGGTTGATTTTGTAAAACCACTCAACAAGATTAGCAAACACATTTTTTTCTCTGGTCAAGGCCTAAGCAGTCTTGAGCCCCACAGTCTGCCTTAGCTCTTGACGACAGAAAAATGATCCCCCATCAACAATTCCAACATTCAAATTTTATTTTACAAAAACCAGTTGAGTAACCCAGTAAAATTATATTTTAATATAATTGAATCACCAAAAATTTTTAGTATGGAAATAAGTGTATATATAATTATATAGTTTTATTTATTTTCTTTAAAATTTTAAAACGTGTAGCATTGTCCTATATTTATATAAACAATTTTATATCTAAATCTTATGAAACCAAAACATATCATTACATATCTAAAAATATCAAATACATATCAAAATGGGAGTTACAGCGATAACTGACCCTGCTTATAGTGTTCCACCTGAGCTAATTATAGGTTAAGGATTTTCTCTTTTGCTGTATAGAAATTAACAGTGAAACATATCATGTCTGTTATTCACAAGGCCGTCCTAGAAAGTATTCGAATTTTAGTTAAAAAAATGTATTATTTAATCATTTTAACTTTAAAAGTTTAAGAAATGGCAAAACGTTTTTATAATGAGTATATTTGAAACATTTATTTTGTTGCCTTATCAGTTGGAAACTGAAAATTATAAACATGAACAAATTCAGTTTAATTAAAGCACAAATCCACTTCAATTTCATCTGTCAACTATTGTTTAAATATTGAGGTCGTAAAAAGAATCAATTTTGATCATAAAATCATTATCACTATAGAACCCCAAATATAAATATCTGGGCCTTAAAATTCATAATTAGCAAAACTATGGTCGGTTATAACTTAATAAACAGATAAACTTGAATAGGAAAAGGATTCCAAGTAGAAGAAGGATGTCTTGAATACAAAATCTGTGAATAAGGTATCCATGTTTATTTCAGACAACTAATAAAGTTTATTACCATAAGCCTTAGTAAAAGTCAAACTTTCATAACATATTGGAACTTCTTCAAGAATAATAATTTTTTATTTTTAAATATAAAAATGTGTATTACAAAATTTAAATATCATTCTTAATATCCTTATAAAACCTGAAAACGAATTTCATTTTAAAACTTCCTTTTGATTCATAGTCATGTTTTGGGTAGTTAAATATCTCTATTCTCTGAGTTAGATATTTTTACTTTTAAACTTTTTTAAGTAATATTTCTAACTAAAATATTTACAATATTTATAGTAACATATTTTTTTTGTAATAACTATTGCTCACTTTATTAGCAACATAAATATCTGAATAATTAAATTATGAATTAAGCCCAATGATACAATAGCTTAGCTGCAAAATTAAGTGGATGAGTGGCCTAGTGAGTAAATATATACAGTAGCACTAAAAATTTCTAGTTTTCAGCTTCAGGTCTATTAACCCTGTGAAGTTTGTGGTAAAAATGGGCTGTTAAAGTTATAGTATTTGACATCCATGAAACTGTATGGCTCATATAGGCTTTATCACTTTTCTCTTGAACTCTGTTAAAAACAGTCTATTTTTGTTATATTAATGACTGGTGCATAATCATAAACTGGGATATATTAACACTTCAGTAAATAAATAAAAGATCACTCTTTTGTAAGTAGAGTTTCCCTTACTTTTAAAAATGTTTATCAATATTTTTGCTTATTTCACATAACATTTTCTGAAAACATTTAGATTAATTAAGACAAAATTAAGTCAAATCTGTTAACATCATGTTTCAAGACAGTAGCTTGTTACCACAGTTATGTCAGAAAGGTAAAAAAAATAATGTTAATATAAAATGTAATTTTACTGTATTTCTAAGCATTGTCTGTTTTGAATCAATTTTTTTATAAAATTTATTGCAATTGAAGCAGTTAAGGGTGTTTTGAAGTTGATAAATTTACTGAGTATAATTTTTTAGTTGTTTGCACACAAAAAACATTTATTGTAATATTTAAACCACTTTGTGATGTGACAAAAAACCTATATGACCGAACCTGTTGGCAATATTCAAATATAATTAAACTGAATTTGTTCTCAAGTATTCTGGAGCAGAGTATGATAGACTGTGGTCAATCCAAAACAAATGTTCTATAAATGTTTTAAAAATGCATGCTTAGATATAAAATACATTTTCTAATGTATTTATTGCATTAGAATTGTAATAAATTTGCTATTTCTATTTTATGTGTCATTGTTATTAACCGATCACAACTTAATATTCAACATATCTTCACTTAAATGTAAACAGTTTTGTGATATTTCTATTATCTAATATAAATTGTGATAGTTGTTTAAATAAAAGCAACACAGATTAAACATATCATGTAACCTCTAGGGTGTTAGTATAGAATCAAACATATCAATATCATTTACAAAATATAGATTACTTAGATATTCAATGTTGTTATTATAATAGCTTTAATGGATTTTTTTATATTCTTGGCATCTGTTATTTAATATTTTTTAAAATTAATATCATCCAAGCAATTAATTTTAATTAAAATATTTTTTATACTTCATATAGTATTATTAATTATTATTACATGTATTGTATCGTTTAAATTACTCTTAACACATTAGGAATGATTTTGTGAAATTATTTTAAAATAAAATACTTTTTTCAAAAATATAAAAATTTAAAGAAGGTACAACTTGTTTCAAGAGTAGTAACAAATGAAACATCGACAAATATTATTTTCACATTTATTTTATGGAAAAAAAACATTTTTATATTTAGAATAATACTTATTGGGACTCCCAAACATACAATTATAAATTAGACAGGCTTCTGTTTTGCCTGACCATGTAGGACGTTAGTCTTCTGTTAGATCACAGAATGAATCAATAACCATTTTGTTTGAAATCTCTTATTTTATAACTGTATTTTTAATATTTTTAATGTAGAGGTGTTTCAAAAGTTCTGTTGAACTTATTTATATAGGGAATAAAGGATGGAATATTTTGCTGATGTTGTATCTGTTTTTTGATGATTATATATCAATATTTTATTAGATATCTTAAATCTCTCTTTTTAAATACTAATTATCATGGCTACAAAACTGTAATCCAGCAAATTATTTTAAAATTCAATATCTGCACAATTATTACAGTTTATAATGTTTTATTATTGGAATAATGTTATTTAAATTTTATTCTTACATATTGATTTTCGTAACCACAAAAAAATAAAATATATTCCAAATTTCATTACTAAAATTGTATTAATATATATATTTATTTATTTATATAATGGTTACATTTTTATCATTGTTACAGCTCATATTCAAACTTTGATCGTTATATGACACATAATCAGACACACACACAAGTTTAGGTTCATCTTACTAGTTACACCTAAAAATATGAAATTTAACTCAAACACTAACTTTGTGTTGAATGTTGCTAAAAATAGTATCTGAAAATTGCCTTTAAAAATGTTTGTGCTAAATAATAACTTGAAAAAGCAGTAACTTTATGGTGAGTAAATTTTACACATATATTTAACTCGTCTTATGAAAACTGTGGTTGATTTCTTATAAGAAAGAAACATTATAAATTGTTCTCAATATATATATATATATATATATATATATATATATATATATAAGAACCTCAACTTTAATCAGTTATAATGTTGATTACAATTTAAAATAAGAAAATAAAAAGGAACTTACTTTCAAATTGTTTAATCTTGGTAAAACTATTAACAAATTTTGTTGATATTACATTACAATTAGAATTAGGAAGGTATTTTGTCAGGCAAAGTTAATGAGAAACATAGGTTTGGCATCGCCTTTGACCAATCATAGAAAGCATTTTTCATGAAAACTGGAATTGACAAGTGTTTCATGTTTCTCAGTACACTAATTCCAAGTTATCCTGCCAGCCTTCCTCTTTAAACTTCTCCATTACTGCGAATGAGAGAACGTCATATTGATGATATCGCAGTACAGTACAGTCTCACTAATCCGGACTTGATGGGACCGGACCCTGTCCGGATCAACGAAAGTCCGGATTAGACGGAAAAAGCAAAACAAATGAATACAATATGTGTTTTAGGCGGGGAAACTAATTGAAATTGCAGTTTTAGTGAAATTGAGGCCTAAATATAGCTATACAGTACAGTATTCCACAGCTTATTTAGCAAAAAATTCTGTAATTGTAACAGAAAAGGTATGACATGAATAAATATCAAAGCATCTTTCTCGTTGAATAAATGTATTCACATAAAGTTATTTACACTATACGGTATAGACGCACAAAAAACTCAAACAAAAATTAAAATTAAACAAAAATAAACTTTAAAAAACGTAGTGAAAAAAAGTCCGTAATGTTCTTTTGTTTTAACGACGAATAACGTCGTTTCACAGTACGATCTCGTAGGCGTTTCAAGGTCAGTAGCTCCGCGGTTTACGTATCAGTTTGTTTCTCAAAGTAGGTTATCAACCCCTCCAGCATTGCAGTCGCCCCATCATGAGTTGGGCTGACCGGTTCGTCTGTGTAGTCTTCCTCTACCGAGCTGTCATTTTCTGCATTTGCAGTGCACAGCAAATTGAGCACTCGATAACCAATGTCATCACTGATAACCCACTCGGAAATATCAGTGTCTTTCAACTCGGCACAACCCTTCAATTGTTGAAAAATCTGAACAAATTCAGCGTCGTCATTAGTAGGTTGACTGTCGGTTTTTTCACTTTCCTGTGGCATTTCAGGCCACAATATTTTTCAGCTCTTTTGGACTGTAGACGGTTGAATTTCCTCCCACGATTCTGCAGCCATATAAATGACATCCTTTATAGTCACTTCTTTAAGAATTTCAATAAATTGTGTAGCTGGATCTGCTTCTTGTTGTTACAAAAGCGATAAAATTAACTTTTTCCTATATCGCCGTTTTATCGCCTCTATCACGCCCTGGTCCATCGGCTGAATGAGAGTCGTGACGTTAGGAGGAAGAAATTTAACAAAAATGTTACCATGACGCAAATCTTCATTTGGGTGCCATGGGGCATTATCAATTATTTTCGAGGGAGTTTTTTCTCTTTTAAAAACTTCTGTTGTTGGAACAAAGTTTTCAAAAAACTTCAGTCCTTAAAAATTTGACTGTTCATCCACGCCGATTTTTGGAACTTGTATTGGGTCGGTATAACACTTAAATTTACATTTTTAAAAACCCTAGGCTTTGCGGATTTCCCTATCACCAAAAGTGGAAATTTTAGATAGCCAGAAGCATTACTGCAGGACAGCAAAGTCATACGTTCTTTCTTAACTTCATGGCCTTTTGCTACTGAATCTAATTTGGAAGCTAAAGTTTTTTTTGGGAACATTTTATAATTTAATCCGGTTTCGTCAGCGTTGAACACCTGACAAGGTTGTAAGTTTTCATCTCTGAGAAACTTGCCAAATTTGTCTTTGAATTTTTCACTGGCATCACTGTCACCTGACAAAATTTCACCACTTATTCCGAGTTGACGGATGCCGTGTCGTTCCTTCCACCGTGACAGCCAACCCAGACTGGCAGTAAAATTAGGGCCTCATTTTAACTTTTCATTCAGTTTCAGCGCGATCGTTTGCAAATTTACACCCGATAATGGAACACCCTGTTCCCGTTGTTGACAAAACCAAACATACAAAGCATCATCTAAGGTTTCATTTTTTGGTTTTTTTTAAGTGCTTCTGCCGCCTAAACTGTCTTTACTAACCATTTTTGCAAAAAAATCTTCAATTTCCTGTCGCTTTTTCTGTAATCGGAAACGGTTTGTTTTCCCACGCCTAACTCTTTTGCAATTTTAGTAAGCGATTCACCTACATCAATACGAAATAAAGCTTGGAGTTTTTTCCGTCCGACAACACAACTGACCTGACGCAGACGGATAGACTGTCTATCCGTTTAGTCAGCAGTCCTTTATCTTTCGTTTATCGCAAGATGTCTCTGATGTCACGTGCGTTTTATTGTTGGGAGATCTAATGTGAATATGTTTTTTCAAAGACGTTTTTCCTACTTTAATAGGCAAAAGAAACAAATAATATGGTAAATTCATATTTTAATGAATAAATTATATTATTTGTCTATTAGAGTAGGAAACCCCTTTGAAAAATAACAAATATAGACGTATAAAAATAAATATTTTTGTGGACGGCAGACGGATTGTGCACTGTAAAATACTATAACTAAACAAAAATTTTGGGTCGTCCGGATTAGCCGGACGTCCGGATCATCGGAGACCGGATTAGCGGGACTGTACTGTACTATAATAACCCATCTTCCTGAACTCTACATATATATTTTTAATATTAGTTGTAATCGCTTATTATATTTGTACATATTTGTTTTATAACTCAGTAATAAACTTCAGTAACTTACTGTGCTGACACTAAGCACACCTGCTAAGCAAATTGCTGATATATATATATATATATATATATATATATATATATATATATATATATATATATATATATATATATATATATACACACACACAAGGAAATACTTAATCATCCATTAGTTATTCATTTGGAAAACATAAAACCAAAAAAATCTAAACCATCAGATAGTCTTGCAAACTACTGATATACTTTATAAACAAAACCCTTCATTGCAAGAACTACCCAATGCCGTCATACTTACTATTATATTGTGATTGCTTAAAATATTTCATATATCAGAGCTAAATCAGTAACCACATGTGTGCAGCTGGGCCATACTCACCAAATAAAAGCACTCAAATCATGTTATTGTATTTCCATTGTAGAAAAACTATGTAAGTCAGGTCATAAAATGTTCTACTTCAAGTGTCACAATTTTTAATAATTATGTGATAAGTATTTGTTGTTTCCACCTTCATGTGAGCTACTAGTTTTCACTAAAACACTTATAAATATTTACAAACTTGCCTATGGTAGCTTACTTATATTTGTTGAGGACTGCCATTTTGGAAATGTGTCTCATTGTCAACTCAGACCATAACTCCAAAGTTACGGTCTGAGTTGACAATGGGACACATCTACTGAAACTTCCGTCCTCAACAAATATAAGTAAGTGCTACTGTAGGCAAGTTTGTAAATATTGACAAGTGTTTTAGTAAATGACAAAGTTTGAATCGCAGATAGGTACTTCGAAATTTATATTTTCTGATTACCTTACAAAACATAAAATACAAAACTTAAAATTATGGATACATGATTATTATCATATAGTAATATACAGCTAAATTTTTTTTTTTAATGATATTTAATAAAATCAATGTCACAAATTTTAGCCCAATCAATAATAATTAGTTTATTTGTAAACTACTATAAGTAACACACTATTATTTTCTTATATTTCTTATTGTACTCTTACTGCAGACTTGTTACTGTAACATTGTTTACAGATGTGTGTATATATATATATATGAAGTTAATATATTACTATGTAAGTAATTTTATCCACCAAATGGTGGATAAAATTACTTACATAGTAATATATTAACTTCATAAAGTCAGTGCAACGGAAAAACAATGGATAACGTTAAATATCAAGAATATATATATATATATATATATATATATATATATATATATATATATATACATATAAACCCTTTTAGGAGTATATTACAGTTCAGTAACCATGAATCTTGCGTAAATGATTTTTGTAATATTTACCATTTAATTTCCTAATTATGAAATTGTAATATTTTTGGTGTGACTATTTTATAATAGAATGTTATAATTATGAATTTTATTTAAAATTTATACATGTGGGAAACAGCTATAATTCTAATTAGATAAGAATTAAAGTCTTTAATATTGCTTTTACTTCAATTTTAATTATATAAAAATATTAAAATGTACATTGTGGCTTGATGTAACGTATAAGGAATCGAATTGCATTTTATATAAATGTCTTTTTAACTTAGTGTTAATTGTTAATGTTAGTCCATATTAGAGATAAGTTTAGCTCAGGCGGCACTAAGATAACCTGTAAAAGTAGGTAAAGAATTAACAAATCTAGATAACGACCTGACATTCTTTACATCTGATTAAAACTTCGTTTACCTGCTTTTATGGATAAAATAAAACATAATTTTTTAATTATTAAAGTCTAAAATACTAATTATTTCATTGCATTTTTGTGTTCTATTGTGATTGGATGAGTATGACACCAATATGACCCGTATTTGGACACTTTATTCTGTAGCTGGATATTGTCCCAATGTATATTTTACCAATAAAGTCATTCTGTTTAAAATAAATAATTTTATTTTGTTATACTCTGAAAACCTTGACCCATTTAGTGCTTAGTTGAGAAATTTCACTTAAAAATATTATAAATATATTTTATCCACTAAGATTCTTAATTTTATCAGCAGTTATTACTTTTTGAACACGATATTTTTTAGCTCATTTTTTGTTAATATTTTTTTCAGTTTTTGACAGTTTCCAAATATCCTTCCCGAGTGTTTTATAAGGTATGTCTAGTACAAACTTTACTCTATTATGTAAAATGCTGATTACTCAGAACAATAATTAATTTTTAAAGTGAACAAAATTTTAGGACGATTTGTTTTATGTTTGTCTCTATCCGTTTTTACTTTAATGATAATATACTTATCAAGTTTAAAATTTTATTTTGCACACTTGATTTATATATATTATATAACATTATGTTTTATATTATATATTATTTATAAGTCTTATATAATATATTGATATAATGTATAAAAATATAATTTCTCAAATATTTTTAATATTATTGGTACTTACTTACTTCTTACTTCTTGCTGCGGACGTCCAGGGTCATGTGACTCCGATGGTCCGATGTCCATAATAAGTTGCTGCAGCCAAGGTTCAAAACGGTTTATTGATCAGTATTGTTTTGATGTTTCCCTGGCTTCCCAGCGCAGACAGCAGAGCTGCTCTTGGTGAAATTGGTGAGGAGCATCGAAGGAGGATATGGTCTAGAGTCTCCTCCTTTTCTCTGCAGTTAGGGCAGAGTGGAGATTCACTCAGTTTAAATCTGAAGAGATAGGTCTCAGTCACAATGTGTCCGATTCTTGCTCGTGCTGCAAAGACGGCTGTAAATCTGGAAACCCCTTGATACATTTCCAAATTATTTGGTTCTTTTTGAATATCATAGAGGTTTCTACCTTTGGTTTCTTCTCTCCAACGGTGGATCCATTTTCTTCTAACTGATGTTTTCACAGCACTCAGGCATTTTTTTAGAGAGTACTGTGGTAAGAAGACTGGGCCCATTTCCGCTGCTTGTTTGGCGATTGTATCTGCTTTTTCATTGCCGTCGATGCCGCAGTGTGAGGGGATCCACTGGAGCTGTATTCGTTTGTCATCTTTGCTGAGAGTGTTGAGTAAATTTATTATCTCTTCTAGTCTGAATGAGTAGCTTCCTGGTTTCCGGTTCTCTATTATGGTCAAGGCGCTCTTGGAGTCAGTGAGTACACAGAACTTCTCTGATCGTAGTTGAAGGCAGTTTACCAAGGCTGCATTTATTGCCAGCAACTTTGCATCGACACTGGAGTCTGCATTTGCTGGTATGTAATATTCTTCTCCAGTGAAGTCTTATATAATATATTGATATAATAATATAATTTCTCAAATATTTTTAATATTATTGGTAAATACACAACAAAATTTGTAAAATTTAAATTTTAAAAGTAAATTAGTAAACTTTTCATAAGTAATATTTTTAAAGTAGTGTAAATTTTTTATAAGAAGCTATACAGAGTTACTTGTTTATATAAAACTATACTTTTATATGTTTGTGTGATATTTTAAGAAATATATAAAATAATAATTTATAAAACAATGTTTTTCCTCAAAATTGCAAGTTACATATTATAACAACATAATAAAATAAAATTTATATTTATAAAAAACTATTTAATATTCTATAGAAAGTATATATTTTTTAGGAAAATTAAATGTATTTAGGAAAAATTTTATTTTATTTTTTTTTATGTAAAAAATATATATTTTTCATTTTATACGTATTTTCTAAAATTAAGATTATTAACATTTCAAGATATACAAGATTTTTTTTAGGGAATTTATTCTAGATTCAAAAAGTATAATTTTATACTTCAAACATGCATTTAAAAAAAATGGAGAAAACTCTCTCGGCTGTTGTATCAGTCTGATGCAGACTTCAATGTTAAATTTTTGTTGTTTTTCTTACGATGATGTGATACATCATCACATAGGTTGAGTTATCTATCGGCCATCATAGATAATAATGTAAATTATAGACAGGCTTGGAGTACAACTATAACAGTGGTTGGTCTGGGATATGGGGAAGGAACATCAGCTCAGAAACCTACAGCTCGTATAAGCAGTCATAACAACCAGGTAAGGACCTGAAGTAGTAACTGTCTACTAAGGATAACAGAGGAACAAAATATTTAATAAAAGACTCCTTCTTATATACAACTTTACAAGCACTACTTTACTTGAAAAAGCCTTCTAAAAAACAAAAAATTAAACAAATTTAAAAATACACTTTAGGTAAAAAAAAATTTCTGATTTAAATTATTAATCTCTGAGCTATTAAAGTTTAATTGAATTTAAAATTAAATTAAATTTAAATAAAATTAAATCAAAACACTATATAGAGGCAACTCCCAACAATGTGAAAAACCCCTCACCTACACTAATAAAATACACCCAAAACTCCACTTCACATCAGAAATTGAAACCAACCGATTCCCAAACTTCCTCGACCTAACCATAACAAAAAGCTACACACAAAAACACAGCTTCAACATTTACAGGAAACCTATAACGACAGACACACTTATACACAACACCTCAAACCACCATATCCAACACAAACACGATGCTTTCAGATCCTTACTCCATAGACTTAAAAACGTTCCAATGACCACAGAAAACATAAACAAAGAACTATACACAATTAAATATTTAGCATACACAAATGTTTACAGCACCACAATAATAGACAAACTATGACACAATATACAAAAACACACTAAAATTAACACTACAGACAGGGGAAAAAAATACATCACATTACCATACATAAACAAAACAACAAACAAAATTGGCCACAAATTTTAAAAAACAGGATACAAAATAGCATACAAAACTAATAAGTTACAATAAAAAATACAAGGGGCCAACAACAACAAAGATAAAATACAAGCATCACGCCCGACAAATGCAACAAATTCTACATTGGACAAACCGGTTGCAGCTTTAAACAAAGACTCGAGGAACACAAACAGAACACCAACTCAACATTTTACAATCAAATAAAAGAAACAGGACACAAACACACAGACATTTACCATAACCTAGAAATCCTACATATCAACAAAAAATGACCGCATCTCAACACACTAGAACAATATGAAATTAACAGACACACAAAAACACAAAGTACAAACATATTAAACGAACAAACACAATACAATCACACATACTCTTTGATACTATCGAAAACTTGCCTTTATAACTGTCACCGCTTGACCCGACATCTCCAAGCAGAAGACACTCCAACCAGAAGATAGCCACATAACGACCAAAAATGGTGCTGTCTCAGTAAGTTTTACCAAAGCTACAAAATATAAAGATCGGATAGTCATAAACTATTGTTTAAGTGATTAATTAAGATTCAACGAACGTAATAGACTACCTACAAAATTCATGAATTTAAAACTTGAACAACTTGGTCTTTCATTGGTTTGAATAGATTTTTTTACAGACTGATACAATTTCTGAATTGAAATTAGAAAAATTTGAATCACAGAATAGTTTTGCTGTTTTGATAACCAGATTATCAATGCTTGATTTTTTTGGTCTTTATAATTTTGTATGACTGTGTTCTTAAATCTAGTAGAAAATTTCATTTTTGTTTCACTAATATACTTTTTATCATTGCACTTTACTTTATAAATCCTTGACTTATCTAACATTTGTGATTTGTCTTTTGGGTTACCTAATAAATTCCTTGGACTCTTACATGATACTTTCAAGTTTCCTTCTTTAGAAACGTTTTGTTAAATCTCTGTGCAATGGTAAGCTAATACATTTATTTTCTAGTTTTAATTTCTGGTATTAAAGTAGGGGAGATTTTTCTCAAGTTATTCAAATTTTATTTTGTTCAATATATTGTAGATGATTTTAGGATCATTAAATTGGGTATTCCTTTAATTTGAGTAAGATTAATGTCAAATCTTATTTTATTCAAAGGTGTTCTAATCATTAAAAGCGGTGAATTATGTAATTTTCAATGGTTCGAACTATCAAGTGATTATACCTATCATTATTTGTATGTATTCAATATAACTTCACTATACAGTAGAGTCTCGATAATTCGAGGTAGATGGGACCGAGACCCTCTCGGATTACCGAAAACTCAGATTACACGGATATAAGTTCCTGTGCATTAGAAAAAATATGTCTTGTAAATATTTAGAAACTTGCCTATTGTAGCACTTACTTATATTTGTTGAGGACGGCCGTTTCAGGAGATGTGTCCCATTGTCAACTAAGACCAAGGGACGATGTGTCCCATTGTAACTGATCTCAAGGTTTGCATAGGTTAGGGTATTAGGGTGGGGGTGGGATATTATGGTGGTGTGGGTGTATTTTGTGAGTATTAGGAGTTATGATGTAAAAAAGTGTGTGTGAATTGTAATGTAATTGTGTATTGAGTATATGTGTAGGGTGTAGTTTGAAGTGTCTGTATATTTCGTATTGTTCGGTTGTGTAGCGTTGGTTATTTAGGCGGTTGTATAATTTGTCAATCATTGTTGTGTTGTATCCGTTAGTTTGTGCTATATGTTTTATGGTGTTTAACTCTTGGTAGTGTTCTTCTTTGTCTAACGGTGTTTTAAGCAGGCGATATATCATGATGTTGTAAGTGGATAGTTTATATTGTTGTGGGTGGTTTGAGGAGTTGTGAATAGTTGTATTGATACTAGTGGGTTTTCGGTATATGTTGAATTTATGTGTTTGTTTGTCTGTACATTTAATTGTAAGGTCTAGGAAGTTGTTATATGTCTATGAAGTATAATGTTATATCGTTGACGTATCAGTACAAGTAAATCATGTTACCTGAGAATTTATTGTTGTGTAAAATGTGGTTTTGTTCAATATGGTGTATGAATATTTCTGCTAAGATGTTAGCTTTGGGGGAACCCATAGGTAGGCCATCTTTTTGGTTGTAGAATGTGTTATTGTAGGTGAAGTGATTTTGAGATATGATTAATTTTTTAAGATGGATGATTTCATCTATGTGTGTATGTAAATATTTACAAGTGTTTAGTGAAAACTAGTAGCTCACGTGAAGATAGAATTAACAAATATTAAAAAATATGTTTTAATGAGCCCCAATACAGGACTATAATTAAGAATGTACAAAATCAGTTTATAAAACTTTATATAGACATTTAATGAAAGCACGACTCATTTCCTTTGAATATGGTATTAGTATAATTTATTAGAAGCCTGACTCCTTTCTTTTGCTTACAGTTTTTGATATGAACATTTCTTGGAAGCCTGGCTCTTTTCCTTTGCATACCATATGGCTATAAACATTTTTTAGAAGCCAAATTTATCATTTTATTTCAAATACATGAAATAGGCTTAAATAGAAATGTGCTTAAATTTAACAAACCTCGAATTATCGGGACTCGGAATTTTGAGACTCTACTGTATATCAAACTCAACATTGTTACTATTACTCCTAATCCATAAAATATCAAGAAATAGCAGACATTTATTCTGCTCTATTTCATACATAAATTATATATTTCTATGCTAATTCATAATCATTTTTGAAGAAATGTAACATAGACCAAATGTTTGTTATTATTGTAATAATTTCTTCTGAAGAGGATTGCTTTGCAACTGAAATATACATGAGGATTTAAATTTAAAAATTTTGTGGTTGAGGTTTTTTTTATTTATAGTAAAAAAACATAATTTAAATGAGGCCAAACATGCATTTTAAATTTTGTATGAAAAAAATTGTTTTAATGTTCAGGAATGTTAAACATTCTATTAG
Organism: Prosapia bicincta; assembly: GCA_036971475.1. Taxonomy (NCBI): domain Eukaryota; kingdom Metazoa; phylum Arthropoda; class Insecta; order Hemiptera; family Cercopidae; genus Prosapia; species Prosapia bicincta. The sequence goes on from JBAIZL010000004.1 coordinate 255,244,256, forward strand.
TTCTCTGAAAAAAATATTATTCTGTATACACATTTCATAAGTAGCCTTTTTTGACAACATTCTCTTTACCTCTGTAATTGTGTTATCATTGTGTTCACCTTCTTTGTAGCTGAACATTTATTGCCTTAACCTGGGTTGATCCAAAATAATTAATAACATTTTATTCCATTTCCAAATTAAGGTAATAGTTTTTTAACATTTTTTATACTACTGCCAAGGTCTGTAACGTTTTTTTTATTACCGCCAAACTTCGATCTCCGAAAAACCAAATAGTAAGTTGTTCTGAGACCAGAACTTTTCAGCGACCCGATGTAAAATAGCTGATTGCGCTTAACATGTATTCTCCGGTCATTTATTAAAATTTAAAAGAATCAAGCTAAGAAAAGAGTCATCGAGTAGCCGCCTTCTAGTAGAAATCCCCAAGAACAGGTCTTTGGTGTCATCCGGTTGACCGAAGGAGAACATCCTACGACATGCTATCTTCCTGAGGGAACCAGTTAGGTAACCTAGATATAAAGACGACCCGCAACAGGTAAACTATGGAAATAATATTTCTATTAAATTTATTTATATAAAACGTATTTGAGCCTGTGGAATGTCCATGGCCCATGGAGGGTTATTTGTCGTAATTCGTTATTCTAAATTCTATTTCAATATTAATATTATTAATTTCGTTTTATTTAAATTCTCCGAATGTGGTATGCTAAAGGTTTATACATAAGCTCTTGGGCATGAATAATATGTGCCACTTGCCTATAGTAGCCCATTAATGAGGATGGCTGTTTTTGGAGAGAGGTCCCATTTAACTCAGAGTTAACAATGGTACACATCTCCCAAAATGATTGCCCTTGTTAAAAAAAAGTGTCACTTTAATATCAATAAAAAAGAGTTTAATTCAATATAATTATTTTGAAATCTCCTATTTTTTAAAACATCTCAGACAAAAACTATGAACTCTATCATCTTCAAGGATTATTTATAACATATCAAAATATTATATTAATTTAATAATACGAAACAAAGAAAGAGAAGGAGCTATACAAACAAAGGAAAGATAAAACTTATAGCGAGAAAAAATGACATGAAAAGATATTAAGAACAAAAATTATTATAGCAGAGATAATGAACACTTTCATATATTTAGAGAACAGTGCCAAATAAAGGTAACGGCAATTTTCAAATGTTTGGCCAGATACAGCCAATAGACATTTAAATTTTCCTTTACAGAAAAAGGTGAAATAAATATAAAAGTCTAAAATATTTTTCAAAAATATACAGAGTTTATTGTGTACAAAGCATCTAGAAAGTTATAGGCACTTGACAACATTATTTTCCACCAGCACCAACCTTTATCCTAGTTAACACATTAAACTTAAGTCAATAATTTTAAGTTAGTAATACATAAACCTATTAAATTCCAGATCAGACGTGGTAACAGATATTTATTGACAAGAGTTAAGACTTCAGCCTTTAACATTTACAATATTACTCCTAATAAATCTGTTAAAAAGACAATATGTTTTTTTTCAAATAATGCACGGCTTTCACAAATAAACATGAAAGTTTATCCAACTTAAAAAATTAATAACTTAGATTTGCCAATTACTACCTAGATTGTAGAAAAGCAATTCAGTCTTGATTCTGTATTTACAATTAATACTTAGAAGCCCTCAAGAAAGCCTACAGAAAATTACTTGAAATGCTTATAGAAATTGCAATTGAAATGTCAATTTTAAGGAAAATAGAGCAGAAAACATATTTTTCTCTAAGTAATTATTACGTAACTAAGTAAACACTTGGAGCTACGCAATAATTACTTATAATTTAATCAGTGAAATCAAGATGATTACAACAAGCAACTTGTCATTTTTTTAACCTAGATACCATTTCTATAAAACTGAGAAACATCTAAAAATTTAACGACAGTAATTTTATGACTTATGTCTTTACTAAAATAAGCTGTAAAAATTTTAACTAGAAAGAATTATACTAATAACTAAGAATTTCTGATATTAACTAAATATTTTACTTACACTTTTAATGTTTTAAACTTGCCTATAGTAGCACTTACTTTGTTTGTTGAGGACAGCCGTTTCGGGAGATGTGTCCCTTTGTCAACTCAGACCGTAACTGATCTCAAGGTTTACGTAGGTTAGGTTGGGGGTGGGATATTTTGGTGGTGTGGGTGTATTTTGGGTATATTAGGAGTTATAATGTCAAAAAGTGCGTGTGAATTGTACTTTTTGCGTGAATACACCCACACCACCAAAATATCCCACCCCCACCCTAACCTACGTAAACCTTGAGATCAGTTACGGTCTGAGCTGACAAAGGGACACATCTCCTGAAACGGCCGTCCTCAACAAACAAAGTAAGTGCTACTATAGGCAAGTTTAAAACATTAAAAGTGTAAGTGATTACTAGTAGCTCAAGCGAAGATGGAATCAACAAATGTAAATATTTTACAGTTAAAATGTTTTGTGAACATTACTGGAATGAAAATCAGTATTTTTAAACACAAATATCTTACAATTTAAACTGAAGCTTGATATTTTGTAACTCATCACTATGATCAGAAATTCACCACCACCTCAGACTCAGCATTTAAAGACGAATTTCAACATTTAGAATTAAAATACTAAGTAATACAGTAGAAAGTAAGTTACTAAATCTGACCCTTGAACAGGTGTACACCAAGGGCAAGGAAAAGTACCACATAGTATTAGTTCTAACATTTTAATCTTAGTTTAATATATAATTTTGAGAGGATGCTGACTTTGTTAGTAAAATGTCCATTAAATTTAATGTGGACTATAACTGATTTGTGGCAGAAATTCATGAGTTACGTACTTCACAATTAAAGTGTTCTTAATTATTTCAGAGCTAAGACTATGAAAAAAAATTATTGTAGGAAAAGATCTGTTAGATGTATAATTATACAGCAGACTGGAGATTGAGCAAGTATGTTTTAAAAAATATTTGTAACTGTAGTAAAAATAAAATCTGAACACATTTTCACATCTGTAATTTCTCGAAGAGCAATTTTTTACAAATTTAGTAATCATTAATAATACGAGTTTAAACCTACTTTCGTTGTGGGAATTTTTTTTAATAATTAGTTTTTTAACCACTTACAAAAAACTAGTAGATTAAATAACTATTTAGACTAAACAATAACTATAATAGGATTAATTAAAATATTTGTTAATATGAAAATAATAAAAATCCAAAACAATTTAATCAATAGGCAAAATCAACTAAATATGGCTTATTTTTTTTTTAATTTAATTTATTAAATCAATAATAGAATATAAATAATCTATTTGTGTTACCTTTACCATTAAATTATCATATGTGGTGTAATTTTGTTTGAAAATTAAATATAATTATTATTAAATATTGATATTTTTCCTAATTACTAAATTAACTGTTTTTGCAACACAAAAATTACAGAAAATATTTTGCTTACTAATGGTAAGTAAACTTATATTGTACACAAGGTGAATCAAAGAAAAACAGTTCAAATGTAGAAGTTAGAATACTTTTGTAGGCTTATGTCAAATATTTACCTTTATTTATTAAATTAATTTTACTTATTCTTTTATTTTTGTGATTAATTTAGCGGTTTTAAATATTTTTTCAAATTTCGAGATAATCTATAAAATTTTTATATTAAAATATTTTAGGTTACTTAATGGTATAAATTAGTTATTATTTTTAAGAAGATACAACCTGAAAAAAATAGATCTAAATATTACGACTTAAAACATTTTTATTAAAGTTTAATTTTACATAATGAAGTATTAAGAGAACAATTTTATACCACTAATTCTTATTTTAAAAAATTAAAGTATGTTTTACAATCAACAAAACATGATATTCAACTTCATAAAGTTATTGAATGAATACAATGTTGTTAGTGGCCTAATTATTTTGTATGTTCATGTTATTACAATACTGACAATACTGACATGTCCCTGAGGAAATAATTTGCAAATATCTCTGGAATGTTATAATTAAATAATAGAACCATTACTAGTATAAATGCTTCTGATTAATACTACCGTACAGGTTGCAAAATTATACATCTGCAATTGTATAAATAGAATTTTGTAAACATTTTTGTGGCCTGGTTATTATATATAATTAGAAACCATACCACATGTATGAATCACAGAAGGAAGATGTGTTCTGTCTTCTGTTTACATCTTTCTTGTTGTGTAGTTGGTCCATAAGCCTTCTAAACACAAAAATACTGTATGTTAAAATAAGCTCTTTCTTCCTGTAAGGAATGTACACATTTTGACCCTCACATGGCACATAACGCAGCAGATATTTTTTTCATTTTAGAACTACTGTGTTTCCTAAATCAGTACTTCAGGGAGGAATGCAGTCTTATGCCCACTTTTCAGCTGACGTAAACAGGAAGTCCTATCGATTTAATCAAAATGCCCTGTCTACAAATAAGTTGTGTTACCAAAAACTAATACTCAATTTGATTAGATGCTTAGAACTCTCTTGATTGTGTTAAGTATCATTTGTGATATGCTGTAAAATTGAGTTATGTAATTAAACATTTTGTCATTTCAGTAACAAAATTTGGATGTAAACCACATCCGTAGTTTATCAGTACACCGTTAATCTCTCTTTTGATTGGCAGTTTTTGGCACGGCTCTTAAAAATTTGGCTTCTTTTAATCTCTTTTAATCTTTTTTTTAAAATTCTTTTTAATCTTTTTTTAAAAAAGTATAGTGAATCATTCTATTTTCAATCTACATTTAAGATAATATTTGTAGCTAAATTAATTAAATTTTTCATTGATTCCGTAATATTGACAGCTTATTTTTATCTGGGAAATAGATATTCATATTCCATTGCTTCTTGAAGTTTTAATTGAAGACTTTCCTATAGATAATAACAGATTAAGGAATTTAACAATGCCTTAACAAATTCTGGCAGCTTTTTCAACTATTGTTTACTGCAACAAATCAAAATATTTGAAAAAATGTTATTAATAATTCATAAAACCATGTAAACCAACATTTAGTAATCATCTCTTTTTTTTATATAATCTAACACAATATGTGGATATGATCAATAGAACTCCTTTAAAATTAATCTTTTTAAACAGATCAGAGCTTCTCAAAATTATTTTATAATTTATTATAAATTATTTTTTTAAATATTACTAGCAAAAGAAATGAATGACATATAATGCAGTTTAATTTATAAAATTTGCCATTAAAAGCTGTTAGTTCATTATGCACAACACATTAAACTGAACTATATTTTTTTATAAATTTTTAACAGTAGTTTGTTTATAAATACTTTAAAAAATGCTAATCCAGAGACATTATAAAGTAATTAAAACTTCTATCCGTGATTAAACCTTTGAAATTGAACAACAATCTTTTTACAAAACTATATGCATTTTTTTAATAATTGTTACTAACTACCACCATGAAAAAAGTGTCTAATCTAAAATAATTCTCAAATTCTTAGCACTTATCTTTTTGGTGAAAATATTTTTCAGCCTGACTTTTTGTTTAAAAAAAATACTAATAGAAATAAACAGCTACTCTGACATTCATGAAACATGTAAATTTGTTTACATCCTCCAATCTATACGAAGCTAATAAACCACACCAGACAATTCTCTAACTGAAAAAAAAAACATTTTTCTAATCCATGACAAAAAAAATACTGAAAATAATGAGCAAAAATAAAATTTGTCATTCAAGTTTCAATTTTGTTTATCTGTAATATGTTATCTTTGTCAATCAAAAAATCATTTTTTATCGAAATATTTCAATAGTGTGATAAGTTTTTGTGTGTGTCTATTTATTTATTTCCAAGAGATTGAGTTTTGGACAATTGCCATTAGGTAAGTCTGTCAGTCTCCTATCTAGTCCAAAAATTCATATATATATATATATATATATATATATATATATATATATATATATATATATATATATATATATATATATATATATATATTTAATAAATTTAAAATATTTCAAACACAAGAATACTTTTAATGAATATATTTATTCGTCAATTATTGTCAATTATTTTATTTCATTCTCTCATATTTCTTTTTGTGTTTTCTCTTCGATTGACAAAGACCACTGTGTGGTTGAAATATATCATTGTTTAAGTGCTTTTATGTGTTTCTATTTCAAGACTACAGAGTGGACTCTTACCAAGGTAAGTCTGTCAGTCTCCTAGTCCAAAAAATTTAAATAATCTTTACCAACCAAAACTAACCTATAAATATATATATATATATATATATATGAAGTTAATAAATTACCAATTTTGAGTAATTTTTCCACCATTAAGTGCAATATTTTTACCTTGAGTGATGAGGCACCTTTCGGTCTTTGACCATTGTCGAATCACTGATTGTTCTCCAGTGAGAACAATCAGTGATTCGACAATGGTCAAAGACCGAAAGGTGCCTCATCACTCAAGGTAAAAATATTGCACTTAATGGTGGAAAAATTACTCAAAATTGGTAATTTATTAACTTCATAAAGTCAGTGCAACGGAAAAACAATGGACAATATTAAATATCAGGAATATATATATATATATATATATATATATATATATATATATATATATATATATATACATACATATATATATATAAGGGTATTACAATAAAAATATTGAAAAGAACCCCAATACCACAAAAATAATCAAAAATAACAAATAAGACAAGTTACTTAAGATTAAACCCTTATGTACATTTCGATGACCATGTCATCATCATCAGAGGGTCTTGTTACAAAACACAATCTAGCACACAAGAAGTTACAAACTAGAATCTAGTTTGTAACTTCTTGTGTGCTAGATTGTGTTTTGTAACAAGACCCTCTGATGATGATGACATGGTCATCGAAATGTACATAAGGGTTTAATCTTAAGTAACTTGTCTTATTTGTTATTTTTGATTATTTTTGTGGTATTGGGGTTCTTTTCAATATTTTTATTGTAATATATTGTACCACTGTGCTCTTGATATTGTGTATATATAAGGGTAATAAAAAAAACCCATCAATATAGCATGCAGCTAGTTGCATTCTGATCGCCGCAGTTAAAACACTCCCTTCACCAAGATGAAACTCTTCAAAATTAAGACATTGGGGCCTAATATATTACTTGTACATAATTTCAAAAAAATCTCAACATCAGAAAATTCCATTCATTTTTTTTTTTTTTTTTTTTTTTTTTTTTTGACTCACTTGGTAATTTTGTTTTACTCTTGTACTTTTTAAAGTTTTTTTTATCATGTCATATGATCTAGATATTGTTATTCAATATCTTTATGTAATTTCAACCACAAAATATATGTACATTTTTTAACTTATTTATATTATGACTTACTAGTTCCCTCTTCAAGCTTATTGATTGACAAAAAAACTGAATTCTTTAATATATTAGTGTTTTAATGTGTTTCTATCATTACTTGCTTATATAATGGCAGACATAAAGACTAGTATCAAAGTCTATATGTTTATCAGCTATTCAATCTAATAAATGTAATTTATGGCAGATACAAAAACAGTCTATACAGTGAAAATACAAACTAGATTTTGAAATCATTTACGTTATCACCAACAAACTGTTAAACAAGTTTTGTTAAACAAAATTTAAAATAAACAAGTGTCGAAAAACAATACCCTGCATTTAAAAATATTCTACCTTTCTATTGAAATTATTCGTATGGATTACTGTAACTATAGTGTACAGTAAATTAAATATAACTTTGTGACCAATCCAACATGTTGACTGTGCAGTGAAGTCATGCCCGGCCTATGGTGCAGTGGTTGTATAAGAATGTAAAAAACTACATTTACAATAGTGGTGTAGCCAAACTTTTTTCAGTGTGAGAACGCTCATCATCTTCTGAGAACTAACTATCATCGAGCAATCCAGAACACCTTTACAAAGTGGTGTCCGAAGAGCCCACATATTTTTAGCCTTAAAGGCCAAATAGTGTAACCGAACAGATATTAGTTTATTGTTCGATGATAACTTATCCTTTACCTGAGATGGAGATTCTTATCTCTACGTCAGTACATCAGATCTTATCAAGGCCTGGTGATTTGAAAAATAAACACAGCATAGTTTCCCTATGTATTTAAATGAATGATTTGTTTGAGAAAGGTGTTCGAAAATCTCCATCATGATTTTAATTCTTATAATATAATACACTTTACATGAATTTAAGTATAAATTATTCGACAGCTATTTAAAATTCTTAAAACCCAACAACTTGCGAAAAACACGGGGTGCCTATTAATAGTCTATATAGGATTCTTGGAAAAAGCAGTGGGAACATCGTTCTAGCGCGTTCCCACCGCACTACAGCACTGATATACAGTGTACAAACTAAAAGGTAGATAAAGCATACAATAATTGCATAGGCCAGGAACCAACTAAGGAATAAGATCATAGCTAATGTTTTACCTATTGACAGATCTTTGCTGACAGCATTGTAATCACAAATATGAAAATCGCTGATGCTGTTGCATGTAATTTTTTTTTCTTCTTATTACCAGATTATTATATCCCTTCCTTAATCCTTTACTCTGTCTACACGTCTTCCTACACCTTGCTCATAGATGGACCTTCTTATGTGTGTAAGAGTAGATCTACTTGAAATTGGGATCCCTGGACATGTGATGAATAAACATACCCTACATTTTCTACCAGGAATTAAATAACTATACCTTAATAGTTTCTGTTCTCATTAATTCAAAAGCAATAATATTCAAATACCTCTATTTATGCACACTTGCACTCACACACACACACACACACACACATACACACACACACACACACACACACACACACACACACACACACACACACACACACACATTTCAAACAAAATGATGTTTACACCAATGTTTAAAATATCGGAGTGTGTGTGTATTGGATTTTGTTATATCAACAATAGCCTAAAGGTATTACAATATGAAATATATAATATAAAACTTTTGTTTACCAAATAACATCTTAAATAGCAGTAAAATTACTAATAACCTCTTTTATGCACTATTCGCTAGGGATAAGTTTAGTCTGAAACTTTCTAATATCAACTCTAGCACCAAATTATAAATTTTTAAAAACTTACTGAGTCAAACATTCTTAGCTGCACTAAGTAATTACTCTCTAACAAATAATGACTGCCTAGTGTAGTGCAAGACGTTTTATCTCAGTTAAGTTTTTTAAAATTATTTTATTTTATATACACAATTTGCCACAGAAAATAACCTGCATTTATGAATTTTTAAAACCCCAAATAATTAAAACCAAGGCTTAATTGCACAATACAATGATATAGCCATAAATTTGAAACAGTTTTTACATACAAGGCTCTATGGCGCGTGTTTATTAACACCATGATATAGCCATTGATTCAACACCATCATGGTGACGGAAAATAGTTTTCCTGAAATATTGCAACTCCGCAATGCTGTTTGTAATATCATTTAGAGCTCTGTGTTTTGAATCGCCTTTGTTTACCAAAACCTTTTCATACTCTTCAGGAAACCATCGTCTGAAAAAAAGCAAGAATGCATAAGTAAAACCTACATTATTAAGACAAATTTAATGCTAAGAAAAAATGGAAATATTTTAAATGAAAAGTATTATTTACCTGCTTAATCTACACAATTTATTGCTTTGGTTTATTTCTGTAACTTTCAGATTTATTTACAGTTTTGTAAATAAATTACATGTTTATTGCCAATTGTTTACCACTGATTTTCTAAAAACCAATGTAAAAGGCTGAAAGTTCATGTATATTACATATAATAAATTATTTTTGCTAAATGTGTTTCTCAATTTTAAATTCATAGTTTGAGTAAAAACAAAAACTGATCTTTAATGTGGATAACATTCTAATGCAGACTTAGATATGTCTAAATGTAGGTAAAGGAAGATATCATTATCCAGTCATTTAACTAGTCATTAAGCGAGAAATGTATAACCACTGAACTCTGTAATTATGGAAGTCTGGAATAATTAGGATTTTTCATAAGGTTTTCAAACTAAGCAAAAATAATGACTATTCGACCCTTATCATCTACACAAGTAGCTAGTAACTACTGTGCATGACCCTATATGATCACTACAGCCAATATTTGAATATGAAAAGGAAAGTATAAATAACCTTGATTAGTATTTTCCAATTACTATGAGTAAACTTTAGTGAGGAAATTCTTGATATCATTATGTTTATGTCACTTGTTTTTTTACTAAAAAACCTAAAACAAAAAAGGTACACTAATAAAACCCATATCCCAATTACAATAACTTTTCTATTATTGTATAGTTGTAAATTCAACCCCCTGTATATGCTTTGATAGTATTTCAATTACCATAGTAAACCAACATTATTGTAACAAAAGGAAAGTAGAAGAGGTTGATGAGTTGTCTATAGAAACTAATTATTTAGTTTTTATGTAAATAATTTTCTAATTAAATGAGATAAAGCATGTATTTAACACTTTCAATCCTACGGCCGAGAATAGATCGGGCCATTTAGTCAACGCTAGTTCCCTACGCTCGTGTATGGCTCGGGTTTCCTTATTTATTCCCACAGCAACGTATTGCCCGCATTTTCTCAGTTTCGTCGATATCGTTCTTTATATTGGTTATTCTACTTTATATGTCTTTACCTTTAGGCCTTTCAGAGTTTCTTTTACAAACAAAAACTTATTTTGTCAAGTTTGGCGACTGAGAGCTAATAGACATTTGTTTGATAAATACTGGTTTGGTTATATAATGAGAATTTTATTAGTGTGTGTTGTTTACGTTTCAAGTTTGTTGTTGTTTACTCTAAATATAATATATCATTTCGTTTATTTAATTTGTAAGTTGTGCAACTTTTGTTTAGGTTTTGAGTTTGTTGTTTTTTGCTTTAAATTTATCTTTCAGTTATTTAGTTTATTTAATTTTTATTGTTAGAGGTATTACGTTATAGATATAATGGCTAAAGACACTTTAGGGAGCAATTCAATAACGAGATATGTTGCTTTTATACAGTATCAGAGACTGTGAAACCGATCTAGGACGAGGTACAATTGACCTATCTTTCATTGATGAACTGAATGGAAATGTAAATGACCTGATTTTAGAGATCTAAATCTTTTAAAAATTATTTGTAAATTACATTTTCTTTTAGCTTTAAAATGATTTATAACATGTAATATTTATTTTCGTTTCTATGTAAAATTAAAATAGTAAAATTTTCGTTCCAGAGTTAAAGTAGGTGGACTTGTTTCATAGTTCTTCTATTCATTCCTTCCTTCTAAAAGCAATTGTTTTAATTTTTCCTGTAAGGATACCCATCGATGTAAAACCTTCTATCTCAATTTAATAAAGTACACCCAAGGTTCTACCTCACCACAGAACTAAGATCAAAACTTAAATTTCCATAACCTTACAATAGTAAAAGTTCTACATACACACAAACTTTCAAAACCTATAAGAAACTAGCTTCATGAACATAATTAAACAAAGCATTTCAAATCACCAACCCCAACGGAAACAATCCGCCTTTAGATCCATGCTACATAGAATAAAAGAAGTACTAATGTCAACTGAAAAAATCAACATAATTGTATTAAATTATAATTTACCTAACACAAAGAAAAATATACATAAACAAACTAATTGATTACTAATGCACAAAATACAAAAAAGGGGGAAACATCAACCATTCATCTACATAAACAAGTAATATAATTTTTTTTTTTTTTTAATCAATTCCTACTTAAATCAACAGAGGAAAATTTCATTTTAGTTTATTTTTATTTTATAATTATGAATAATATAAATATGTATATACATGTTTTGGAATAACAATATTAACTGACAAAATAAGAAGAGAATTTCCTTGTAATTTTCTATTTTCCTTCCTATGTATGGTGTTAAGACTATTATTTTTATTTATTACTATTTATGCGCTTTCTTTTTTTCGTCATTTGCATTATGTTGTAGTTCCTTTTCGCTTTCCCTTCGCATTGTCTGCTTGTGAAGCAAGGTTTAATACCATTAATCCAATTTGTTTCTTTAATTTTTTTCATTCATTTTTAATCCTAGAACCTTATTATATTGTGTGGTAACCATGGCAACAATTTACATTTGTGCAATGGAGGTTTTGATGACAACCAGATGGGGGCAAAAGAAAAATTCATATACTTCTTTGGGAAGTATATTTCTAGCAATGGGAAAGTTGGCTCAGTGCCATATCACTAAACTTCGAACATGAAGACACTGTATTCGAATCCGACCGAGATGGCCAAATTTTTATAACTTAATTATTGAATAAATATTTGATAAAACTGTTTTACCATCAAATTGTCATCCACTATAGCTTTAAAAAATGTATTTAAACTTGATTAGATGAATGAAATCGTATTTTATTAATGATTGAAAATTTGTACAAGATGTATATCAGGAAAGTGTAGGCTACTAGAAGGAATTGAACAAGATTTCAAATGAGATCCCCAAAATTTCCGAAGAAAAGGGCACAAGGTAGGATTTTAAATAAACAACAAACTGCAATACAACACTCAAAAGAGACTTCAAGTGTTACGTGCATACAAACTAAACTGTAGTTTAAATTTTGCATTAGACAAAATAGGTCAGTTTTCAATAAAAATTCAGTTATAATTTATAAAAGTATGTATACATACATTTTTTGCTACAGCAATCACTTTAATGACTGAATAGAATGGAAAAAGCTCTTGTGAAGCATAACAAAGAGAGCTTGCTTATGAAAGACATAATTTGCATCTACTCTCAATACTTGAGGATAATTATGCCTCTTCTTGCTCAGACCTTTATCCCATCTAGACCTCTCTTTCTCCTCTTTTCCTGACAAGTAGAGACCTCCTTATGAACCTGACTTAAGGTTAGATTGACTTAACCCTTTGATTAGCATTCCTATAGCAGAAGCTTTCCCATATATGAATATTTTATCTCAGATTAGCATTGCTGTATGTTTGCAATTTTGTTTACTGTGTATTGTACTGCACTCTAGGTTCAATTTTTTATATTATCTGGACAATAAATGCCTCAAAGAATACATAGTCACCATCGTTTTGTGTGCAAAGTCTATGGTTTGTCTTACAGGTTTACAGATCATTGCATGATATTGATACAAACAAATCAGGCATTTCTAAAAAAATTGTTTTACCATCGGCACCTGCAAAAATTTGACTTTTTCAAAATATTTTTTGATAGAGATTTGTTCAACAAAATTGTTTCAGAAACCAAAGAATATTACGACTTTGTGTGTGAAAATACTTCTGTGTCTGACCATTCAAAACTGAAAATTTGGACTGCTACTAATGTTAACAAACCTTATACATTGTATATATTAAATATTTTCATTACAAATATTTAAAATAGTACAATAATTTTAAAAAATTAGAGAAAAATAAAGAGAAAAACTAGGAAAAGGTCAAATTAAAACATATGTTGCTCCTAGGGGATTTGCATATGTTGCTAACCAAAGAGTTAATAGATCTTGGAGAATTTTATCAATTAAATTTCTATAGAGATAAATAAATTACCAGAATGCTTTTAAGAATTATTTTCTTACAATAATCATGAGTATTATTTAATATGGTGATGATCTTTTACTGAACTGAACATACAGTACTCCTACAAAATCTGCTATAAATTACCTGCAGAGTTCCTTCACACTTGATACATCTATAATGCGATAATGTAAGTGATGCTCAAACCTTGGGAAAAACTTCAACATGAAGTAACGATCAAATGAAACTGAATTTCCTCCCAAAGGACACTTCTCTGAAATTATAAAAATATTTTCTTAATTTAAACAGCAATAATTTATTTTTACAACAAATTTAAAGTGCAAAATAATAAGTGATTGAAAATTAAGAAATCTGCATTGTTATAATAAATAGTTATGTGTAAAATATTATAAAGGTAAAGAAAAAGAAATATATAAAAGCAAATTTTATTATCACATAAATTAGTATTTTTCAAAAAGTTACAGCAAAACAAAACATTTGAAGCCCTAATTCCTACAACTTCTCAACTCCATTAAACATTGTGACTTTTTTACTAAATTTAAAAAATACTCAACTAAGTGAATACGTAATTGCTTACTTGCTGACGTGTATCAAAACATTCGTTCCTTTTACGAAGCTAACCCTCTACTCTTCGTAAAAAGGAACGAATGTTTTGAAACGCGTCAGCAAGTAAGCAATTACGTATTCACTTAGTTACGTATTTTTTAAATTCAGTTTAGTCAGTGAATTAAAAATGATTACATCAAGCAACTTCAACGTTAAAAAAAATTTTTTTGATGGATAAAATTTTACAATTTTATGCTCAACAAAAGCCACATAAAAATATTCACAGATGGGTTGCTCGACCGGGAGAAGATCTTATCGGGGGCAGGCTACTATAATGAATCGAACGGAGACTGTTTTTACATTCCAGCCAATTCCAATTCCAGCATGGATACTGAGCTTTTGGCTATAAGTGCTGCCCTGACTAGCTGTGTGCATTTAAAGGGCAATTCAAAAATATGCATTCTATCGGATTCGAAAGCCGCCCTTCAGTCATTGTTAAGTAATTCTACAAGTTCATACTCGTTTCGAATATCAGAAATAAGAAAAACCATCCTAGAACTAGTGGACTGCGGGAAGGAATTAACTCTTCAGTGGGTACCTGCCCATGGCGGAGTATCCGGAAACGAAAAGGCTGACAAAATTGCGAAAATAGCCTCAACCATGGGACCTACAGATGAAGGCAAACACTACCTGCTACATTGCAAAAGTGTAAGCAGGGAAGTTTTCCGAAAACTTTGGTGTGAAAATTGGGAAAAAGAGTCTATCTGTCGACACCTTTACCAGCTCCAACCAGAACTACCAGTCGAGGACAAATATAGGGAAGTAGCACGATCAACAGCATCTTTTGCTACCAGAGCAAGAACCGACTATCTGGTGACACAGGAGTACCTATTTCGTTTTAATCTCACAGAGTCTCCGTTGTGTGCACTCTGCGGTGTGGAGAGCGAAACAATTGAATACATCCTGCTGAACTGCCCTTACCCATTACCTATAAGAGACATCCTCAGACCAATTGTGACAAAGTGGCAAGATATTCTAGTTAAGAAGAACCTGTGGCCCATAGCATCATATGTATATAATGGATATCGGGCCATCGGCTATAGTTAAACTGGAAGCCTGCACGAAGAAGTAAGAAGTAAGTAATAAGTAAATTGGCATGCCTTATAATGTGTTAATATTTTTTTTTTTTTTTTTAATTGAAAATAACATTAATATAAAAATAACTTTTTATATTAAATGATTATATTTGTTATAAATACGAAAATCCATAGATGAGGATACCTAGGTTTATTGGACTTTATTAGTACGAAAATAGATAAAGAATGACAATATGAATTGCAAATTATATATATTCATCATGTAAATAATCTGCATACCATTTGTGACACCCCTAGGCAACTTGTATGAATTTAAAATTTAAGAATTTCATTATAGCTTATTAAAGATAACATTTTTGCATCAGTATTCGACTTGAACAAATGGGTGTGTTGGTAAACTAAGCGACGCCAGTTGTGAAGGTAGGTTTTTCATAATGTGGCCCCACACAATATATATGATTTGTGTTATTTGAATTAATTTAGTATGTTTGTACTTTATGTTCTAATATATCACAATGCTCTGTGACATAGGTTCCCAAACTGGGGGTGTGAAGGCAAGTCAGGGGGTTAAGAGACCTCCTGGAAAATAAATTCTCATTTAGTTAAAATTTAAGTGCATAATTTATTAAAATTGAAAACAAAATTTACAGGTCCGATTTTTTTAAGCAGGTAATTTTACTGACCATGATGTCTAGAAAATTTAAATGAAATTAATATATTTATTTAAAAAATATAAGTAATGGTTGTGCAAATTTTGTAAACTTATGGCGAGAATATTTACAGATTGTCAGCTGACCCATTCGATGTCAACATAGACTCTCTGCTAGAAGTACTGCAAAATGAAGGTTTAGAAATAAAAAATGATTCCTCTGCCAAATATGATATTAAAAGAATGGACAAATCTTCACTTTGGATAAAACACTTAAAAGTGTAGCCCAGGCAGCTCTCTGATTATACTTGCCTTATTCAAGCACCTACCTGTGCGAAAAAGCATTTTCAGCGCTTGTTGGAATAAAAACAAAATATAGGAACAACCTTGATGTTGCTAATGATTTTAATTGTGACTTTACTAAAATACCTCAAATAGGTATGCTAGTGAAAAAATGCAAGTTCATTGAACCTCACTAACAGATTTTCTTCTTACCAGTTAAAATTTACTTTACAAATTAAAACTTGAAGACTTATATGATGTTTCTTGTGAAAGTATGTATAAATATTTTTTATAATTACATTTATATATATATATATATATATATATATATATATATATATATATATATATATATGTGTGTGTGTGTGTGTGTGTGTGTGTGTGTGTTTCTTTTTTATAGACCCATACTATTTATTTATAGAATAAAGTGGATGGGCATGGGAAGCTTTTATTTTAAGAAAGGGTAGGTGGTACCAAAAGGTTTGGGAACCCCTGCTCTAGAAAGGCTCCTTTGTTTAGGGATATAAAGTATATTGATATTGGAGTTGATCTTTATGTATATTTTGTCTGTTTCTATAAATGTGGTTAATAAAAGATAAGGCTTTGTAAATTTTTATCGCTCATTCATGTTCTTTATGTTATTGTTTGTCCAATATAAAATTTCTTACAGTTTGAATGGTTTAGTTATAAGCACCTGAATGTTTAGTTTTTATCTTTTTGTTGTGTTGTACTTTTATTTATTATTTTACTTATATAATTTATATTGTTAAATGCTAATCTATAACTTATTTCTGGAATTTTTAGCAAGAATGTTTGTTATATAAAGTATTGGTGAATAAGAGTACTGATGATGACTGATATCCTTTTTCACTAATTTTATTACAATATATTTGCTACAAAATACTTATAATGCAGTAAATATTTATTTCCAAAGTTTGTCATACTGCTTTACCATAGACAAGTGAAGAAATTTACTATATTATTAAAGTACTAAATAAATTCAAGTGTTAAAGAAAAATATTCTTCCACATTAAAAAATTATAAATTATATATTTTAAATTTTACAAACGCATTTATAAGATATTTTTAACTACAATTAATGTTAAAACAGGAAGTAGTAAAAACAGATTTTGAAAAAAGATTCTACTCTGAAAACAATATTTACTACTGAAACAAACATATAACTATTTTACAATGTAATTATAATGGTGATGGTAATAAGAATTATCCAGTAACAAAGGGATATAACTCCAATAGTATCAGAGCTAAAACTAACACTGATAAAACATATAATCTGGTTCTATATGCAGTAAAATAATTATTTCCTGGTCTCTTAAAAACTTTGGATAGCTATCAATCCTATTATTGCCGTATCAACATTCCCTGCTGTTCTTTTTTAAAAAAGTCACTTTCACTTAGCATAATATTCATTAACTTTGGTTGTTGTAAATCACCTTGATTTCACTTACTATATTTATAAATTATTGTTTTATAACAAAGTGAAAAAACTTGCTCAACTTACTGTACTGACAGTAAATTGAAATCTTTTATTTACAAAACCTTCCTGTTGCTGAATGCTTTCACTAAAGGCTGCAAGCTTGTGATTTATGGGTGTGAGGGATTCTATTTACTACCTATGTAAAATTCAGTTTCATTATAGATGCACAAGACACTCAATACGCATATCTAATTCAAAACTAATTCAACATCATCAAAATTAATTTAACATTAACTGTGTCATCAAAACTAATTTAGACATTCTACACATATTAACCAATAGAAAAAGTATGCCCCACAATAAAAAATTTTGAAGCATACATAAATCACATAGCAGAAAAATAAATTATTTAAATTACCATGCATACTTTTAATCCAACACTCTTTTCCAATATACAGTACACAAGTGCATAATGTGCTTATCCTATACAGTCCACAACCATAAATTACAAACATACAACCTTTAGTGGAAACTGTCAAAAGCAAGTAGGCTTTGTAAATTTAACAACACTTGTTCAGCATCAACACAGTCAGTTGCTCAAGATTTTTGCTTATAAAACAACTATTTAACTTTCATGAGTAAAAATGTCCACATCTCTGCAAATTAACCAAATGAAAACACATATCTTTTAAATCAATCTGGATTTTAAGTTATATAACAATTTTAGAGTTTACAAAATGTATTAGTTAAAAGAATTTAAGTAATGGCTTTCTCTTTTTTATTACGTACTTATATAATTTTTTAGCAAAATAAGAACAATAGATTTGAAAATACTTAAAGAATAACAAATTAAAAGTAATTTAGACATGTCAGTTTATATTTTATCCATTGAGCACCAATTTTACTAACAAAAGCTTTAGAAATAAGAAACTATTTTTTAAAATTTGAAATCTAAGTTTTCTATAGCTTCAGTATTTTCAGTAAGCTACATTATGAAGACTTAATTTAAAAAACCAACTCTAATACTGTTTGTTCATCTAGAACCCTCATTAAACATTTATTCCAATTAAAAGCTTTTGCCTATGACAATCTCAAAAGCCTGCTGAAGGTTAAGGTTACATTGCAGTAACTTACTAATAAATTGGTTCCAACAAATAAGTGAGTTTAATTGGCTAAACCAATTAAACCAATTAAGGATTGCTTGCTTATTACGTATTACAACTTATTACTTACATTACTTATAACTTATGTTTTGTATTGGTTCTGAGGTTTATCTTCATAAGTAAATACACATATAAAACATATAATATATTTTAAGAGTATTGCACTCCTTAAAACCAGATGATATCATAAACAGCAGACCCACTTACAAATATCATTTAGTTCTAATACTCATGCCTTATTGACAAGAACATATTTTGTGGCCAAAAGAAGCAAATATTTTAGAATAGTTTTTAATTTGACTATATTATGAAGACAGACTCTAGACATATAGGCCTATTAAATTTTACACACAAAAAAGATAGCATTCCCATGTGCAATATTTTCTGATACAATTTTTATAATGAAACTCAAACTGGCTTTAGGTAAACAACAGCTTGGGTAGACTGTTTGGTAAGTAGCATTGGGAGGTATAAATCAATGACTAAAATCAACAGTTGCAGCAGACTTGAAACTACTGGAAAATGCTGAAAAGTTTTGTCTTTTCATTTTATTAGACAGTCCAACATTTACAACGAAAATCAGTATGGGTTTACAGGGTCATCGGCTCTACTGTTCCCTAAATGACATTTAATATTGCTATTTCTTGGACAAAATTAATGTAAATTCTGAAGTATGCCTACTCACTCTCGGGAATATAAATAGAAGTTACCCATTGAAATAGCTACATTGCAGAATAACACAATAGAATCTGCCCCTTCAATGTTCTATTAATCTAATGATTGGCATATTTTTATATAAGTTCATAGAATTTTTATTGACCCTGACCTTTAAGGCTTGAAATATTTTTTTCATATTTACAGAACATATTTTCTCCTTAAAATAAAGTAATTATCCCTACATAGCTATTTTTATACAAACAAGAATGTTCTTTGAAGGTTTGATTTTTTTTTAATAATTAAAAGGGTAGTACATAATTATTACCTTTGTTTTATTAATATCAGAGGTCAAAGTGTTATTTCAAGTCATTTGTCTCTTACATATCTTACAAATGCTATTAAAATATTTATCTACCACAAACATTAAAAAAGTCTTAAATTCTAATAATTGTTATAATTGTTTACACAAGCTTCATTTTTAAATGAAATATACTACCAAAAACAATAGAGGAAATTTAACTACAAGGTATTCTTAAAAGATATGAATGTAAATATAAGCATAAATATCATTAGGAATAAAAACATTTACCTGAATAGCCAATAATTAAGAAATTTTCTATCCGTTGAAAACAAAATTTCGATCAAAATCTAACCTAAACCAAATAAAATATTGTTGGCTTCTACTATTTGATATTAGGAACAATGGCATTGAATTTTTAAAAGTAAATACAATATTATACAACAGATACTTTAATATCACTTGTAAAATTTAATGCAACGTATCGTTTATACACATTAATATTAAGAAATCTGTACTTACTTTCAGGTGTATGCTGTTTGACAAAATTCAACAACTGTTGTTCTGCTTCTTTGACTGTTATTTTACTCGCCAATACTTCTTTTACCAAACCTGACTACAAAATATACTTATTAGAAAAATTAACTTCATTTAAAAAATAAACAAATATTTTACTCTTAACCTTTCTTATTTTAATACTTTTTAAAACTATTTATTAAATAATTAGTTTCTACATAAACCCTTTTTGATAAAAATTAAGAGGGAGATATAACGATACCATGTGAGCAGGATTGAGTAGCTGTAGTATACCTAGTCTCTAACGAGAACATAAAGAGGTCTACTCATTAGACTCCCTTGTAAGATGAAGACTAAGAAAGAGTAGATAGAATTAAGTCAACTAAGAAAAGTACTAAATGATTCTATGATGCAGGAAAAAGGGGAAACTACAACTTCGAACAAACTGTATCGTTTACTTGAAGTAGACCTACTTATAACCAGGCTGGGAAGAGAGGTGTTAACCAGCTAACTCTTCCTTGTTTTATGTTATTAGAAAAATAAGTAGTAATAAATAATATAAAAAACAAATTCTTTGAAGATCTAAGTTTTCCGCCAAAAATCCTTGAGTTTTCTTGGTATTCATGCTTTTACCACAAATCTGTTTTATAAAAATATATCTCTAAAAGAAATAACATAGAGTAATCAAATATACTAAACATGTGAGTTAATAAATTCTTATTGTTGTTTTTTAAATATGTTTTTGCAGTTTTATGACTATCATCTATTACGCTCCAATTCCCTACGAAAGGTAGAATTAAGAGCTTGATTGAAACATCTTTACTAGGTTCAAAATATGATTTTCTTGACCAGAGAAAACAATTTTCAATATTTTGGAACAAAGCCTGAACTTTTTTTTAAAACAAATAATATTTTTTTAAATAATTAAAGTCAATTCCTACTTGATATAAAAAACAAAAACTTTTATTTTAGTTACTTTTTATATTATTGCTGCAATTACTATAAATATGTAAAGGCCTATTCTTATCACAGAATCATAATATTAAGTGGCAAAATAGGAAACGAATTTCCTTGCAATTTCTATTTTCCTCTCTATACAGTATATGGTGTTGAAATATTATTTTTGTTACTATTTATTCACATCAATTTTGTTTGTTTCTAATTTATGAAGCTTATGGGGATCTATAAATTCTCAATCTATTCATCTCTAGTATTGCTTCATTATTGCAAGAGACCTTTCTCTTATAATTTCATGTACATTTTTAACTCTTGGGTAGACGCGCAGGCTACAGGTGTAGCCCAAAGATTTTTGCAACGCATCTCCTAAAACTAGTGGAGGGAAGACTAAGTCATTAGCTGCTGTTTCTCATCTACCCTACTAACTCAGTCACTCAAAGTGTGTGCGTTTTGTAATTGTTTACGACTAAAGTTGTTTGGGCTAGGCCTGTGGCCTGTGCGACCAAAGCGTGCCTAGTTATTATGTGCATCTATTTTGGATGAACCAATGCATGATTGCTTGTCAGATGAAGAGAAAATCCTCGTATCTTACTGCACTAAACCTAAGAAGGCAGGAGTACTTCTGTACACGATGCATGAAGACCACAAGATTGACGGAGATACAGGGGGTTTACAGAAACCCGAAATAATTACTTTTTATAACAAGACAAAATTTGGAGTTGACATATTAGACCAAATGTGTGGCAAATACTATGTAGCAAGAAATATGAAACTATGGCCTACGGTTCTATTTTTCAATCTTCTAAATGTAGCACCTATCAATGCAACCAGAACTTACATTGCTAAAAACGTTGGAGGGTCACCATTGTCATGAAGTGTGTTTATTGCAAACATTGCTTGGGATCCAATTGTTCCTAGAGTGAAAGAAAGGACTATTGTTACTATGCTACCTGTAGAACTAAAGAGGCGAGAAAGAAACCTTCTTGAAATCGATGAACCCCGGCCTGAACATCAACCTATAGACAACAAGGTTGGGCCTGCTACAGGTATGACAGAGGGAGGGATAGATCAACCCAGAAGTGCTGCAACCAATGTGGAGATACGCTCTGACCACACCTTGCTAGTATGTGACATTTGTATGGATGATACACACCAATAAAACATTGGAAAGAACAATAGTAACATTTTTGTTTGTAAGTGCAAAGTCCTACCCATTTAACCTAAAATCTATTTATTTGATAAAAAAACACTTTTTACTTATACCAATGTATTTTTAATGTTTTTAAAAATCTGTATACTATTTTTGATGAATTATATTTGAAAATAAATGAGTTTTATATTATCATTATCCTAATTTTTTTTAGTTTTATGCACCTAAAGTTGGGAGTAATTTGTGGTGTAAAATTAATATAATCAGATTGCAATATTTATAGCCAAAAGTTAAAAATCTTCCATTAATTTTTTTACAAATATGTTGAAAAGTATATTAGGAAATAGTTACGACAGTAACAAATTTAAAAAATATCTTTTAGTAATAAATTTTTAATAAAAAGAGAGTGGACTACAGTGGTAGCCCATACTTCTAAATGTGTTACTTTTAACCACACGCCTAGCGAAGGGTTAAGTAAGAGTTTTCTAGCAATGGGAAAATTGACTCAGTGCTTAAAGTGCTAGATTTCAAACATGTAGACATTCAGTTGAAATCCAGCTGGGACATATGCTTTTCAAAATTTTAATAAATGAATAAACATTTGAAAAAACTGTGTTAATATTAATTGTTATCCACTACAGGTTTAAAAAAATGTATTTGAACTTGATTGGATAAATAAAATCTTATTTTATTAAAAATTAAAAATGTGTATAAAATAAGGAGAGTGTGAACTATTGAAGAAAAGTCAACCCTCCAATTATCTGAAATCGACAAACTAATATTGCAATTTGTTATACATTTAAACTTGTAAAGAATATAAAATACTATAAAGTGGAAAATAATTTAAAAAATACACCACTACTTACAGAATATGTAGTTATTTTTTGTTTAAAAAAACATTTATTTTTTACTTTTAAAATTAAATGAAGAGTGTAATTACCTGTAAAATTTTACTTATTTCATGGCAATTGGTTTTACCATGACTAATATTAGATTTGAAAAAACAACCCATAAAACTCTGAAACAACATATGTAACTCTTCAAGAGCTCTATTTTTGTAACCAATGTAGCTTGCTTTGGCAACTGTGCATGAACCAGTTTAGCTGAGATATCTTTCTATACAAATATTTTTTTAATACAGAGTTGTTGCATGTTTCACAACTTATTTAACAATGCTTGTAATTAAGGGGAAAAGATATATCTCTTTTCAAATATTTGAAACAGCAATATTCCAGTTTCAAATCGATGAGGAAATCTCAATCCCTAAGTAGAAGCAATACAAATCAGGTTATTGGAGCAAATAACATAAAAGTTTTCAAGTTGCTACTTTAGATGTAAATTCCTGTAATGCTCTAAAATCTTTGCTGAATTTGGTGACATTTTATTTAATCAAACTAAATTTGAAATGTTTTTAAATTTAATTTTAAAACCGAATTTTTGTAACTGAAACTTTGTGATATAACATGATCACATTCATTTAAGTGAACATAAGCCCACTTGGTGAGCTAAATGACTTGTATGAACTTAAAATTACAATTTTTTTTAAAACTCATAGTAAACATTGTTCTTCAAACGAAATCTTCTGCTTTTTAAAATTTATTTCAATTTAAAATTGTGCTAGTCAAGATATAAATATTATGCATAAAAGTTTCACCGAATATCATAGACAAAAAATCCACAAGAATATGTTTAATAATCTAAAGGTTTTAAGTTTTAAAAGAGTACTTAAAACATATTTTAAAAAATCAATCTTGTTTAAAGTTTTAAATATCAATTGACTATAATAAACAATTGATCTGGATTTAAAACTTCAAAATTTTAAACTATTGAAAAAAACATAAGTAAGAAAAAATCACTAGTGGCAAGAACGTAAATAAAAAGAAAGATAAGGACAAAACTAAATACAATATTGTCATGTTTATTTACAATAATTTCTTCATGCTTTCTGAAACAAGCCATATAAATGGAAATATTGGCAAAAATTAAAGATCGCAATAAATTCTTTTCCGCATTCTATCTTTTTCTTCTTTTTCAAACTGTACTTAAAGAGTCAAATTTTATTTTTACTAAATTATTTCCACTTATTTTCATTAATGTTAATTAATGAACATTAATATTAAAAATGTGCATAAAGGGATTATGGTAAACTCACAACTCTCCCGAAACTTTATATTTATCATATATATATGAAGTTAATATATTACTATTGTAAGTAATTTTTTCGACCATTAAAAGCAATGATTTTACCTTGAGTGATTCGACAATGGTCAAGTGACCGAAAGGCGCCTCATCACTCAAGGTAAAATCATTGCACTTAATGGTCGAAAAAATTACTTACAATAGTAATATATTAACTTCATAAAGTCAGTGCAACGGAAAAACAATGGATAACGTAAAATATCAAGAATATATATATATATATATATATATATATATATATATATATATATATATATATATATATATATATGAAGTTAATATATTACTATGTAAGTAATTTTATCCACCATTAAGTGCAATAATTTTACCTTGAGTGATGAGGCATCTTTCGGTCAATTGACCATTGTCGAATCACTGATGTTTTTCTGTTCGACTGTAAAATTACTTACATAGTAATATATTAACTTCATAAAGTCAGTGCAACGGAAAAACAATGGATAACGTTAAATATCAAGAATATATATATATATATATATATATATATATATATATATATCTTATATTTATCATATACTTTTATTTAATATATTGTCGATATACAGTGGAACCCCCTCAAATCCGAACTAATTGAGGCTATAGCCTGTTCGGATTTGGAAAAGTTCGGATTACGGATTTGCTGTGTATTTTGCATTTGACAGAAGTGCGTTTTTTTATTAACAAACAATATCAGAAAATTCATTACATATTTTTGTATCAATACTGTACTGTAGAACTTCATTCAAGAAAATTATTGTAGTATAAGTCTATTCCATTCTTTTACATTTAAAGGATGGGTCTGTTTACAAATGATAACTTTAAGTAATGTACTCTTTTAGTTTTCTATAAGTGCATTATGGCGAACAGAGGGACATACAGTTCTTGAAATTTAAAAGATAAACTGGAAGTGATAATGCGACTAGACAAAGAGGAAAATTTGACAAAGTTAGCTGTTGAATTTGGTGTTGGTAAGGCTACAATAATTGATTGGAATAAGAATCGTGCAAAAATTGAACAGTTTTGCAGCGCTACAAGTGAAAAAACTTTGGAACAACGCCATCACCCAAAAGTTTCTGTAAATGAAAAAATTTATATGGCTTTATTTTTAAGGTTTACACAAGAAAGGCAGAAAGGAGTTCCTATTCGTGCCTTATTAATACAAGAAAAGGCATTACAGTTAAAAAAATTAATGAACGGTGATTTGGAATTTACTGCTAGCAATGGATGGTTGGATAGATGGAAGAGAAGGTATGTAATTAGACAACTAACGGTAAGCAGGGAAAAGTTATCAGCTGTTAGTCTTGCTGCAAAAGAATATTTAGACCAATTCACAGAATTGATTTTGTCTGAAAATTACTCGTCCCAACAAGTGTATAATGTGAACAAGACTAGATTGAATTTTAAAGCCCTACCCACGAAAAGTCTTGCTTCTAAGGAGGAATCTTCTGCAACAGGCTTTAAAATGAGTAAACAGCGTCTCACAGTTTTAGCCAGCAGTAATACAGCGGGAACAAATAAGCTACCATTATTGATGATTGGATTCGTTAAGCCACAAACCCTTAAAAATATGAACTTGAAATCTCTCCCTGTTCATTATAGAAATCAGTGTAACGCGTGGATGACTGGTAATATTCTCAAGGAGTGGTTCAAAAATGAATTTGTTCCTTCAGTAACAAAATTTAATAAAAAAATGGACTGCCACCAAAAGCTCTACATTTGATAGACAATGCTCCATCACATTCTTCACACATGCAGTTACAGTTATGTCTTTACATAAAAGTAATTTTTCTCCTACCTAAACTGACATCGTTGCTTTAGCCTATGAATCAAGGTATGCTGCAGAACACTAAAAACTGAGCTACAGATAAAAGCTTCTGCAAACATTAATTGAAGAATATTGTTCTCTTTCTATTCCAGAAAACTTAAGACGATTACAATAAAGGATGAAATTTACTGGGTAGAGGAATCCTGGAATAATTTCAGTAGCACTTCACTGCAGAAATCTTGGAAGAAGCTCTGGCCTTGCCTCGAATTTGTGGAAACCCCACTTAGAACATGGAATGATGAAACTGAGCTACTTCAGCTCATTCAAAGAGTACCAAGATGTGAAGATGCTGAACAAAGTTGCCTGGAAGAATGGACAGCACTAGATAACAATGAAGAATATACAGAGAATGACAAGGTATCTATAGTCCAGGATCAAGACGATGACAGTGTAGCGAAGAGACAGATAGTGAAGAGAAAGATGCCTCTACAAATACTGTTACTAATGCTGATGTTGCCGACGCTCTAGAGATTGTGTTGCGCTGCGTAGAACAACAAGCAGCTGCAACACCAAATGATGTTATGTTAATGCGACGGTGGTACAATGTAGCATCCTCGGGAAAATACACGTCTCTTCGCCAGATGAAGATTACTGAATTTAAGTGAAAAATATAGTTTAGTGTTTATCTTTTTATTTTTATTTTACTGTCAATAAATTTTATGTCAATGAAGTGATACAGTAGTACAGTATATGCCTTTCTATTATATCATGTTTTTACAGTGTTAATTCCAATATATTATACATCTCAGTCCTGTTTAACGCAAGTAGCAAACGTTCAGTACATACTTCATTAAATTTTAGATACTTTTTTAAAATTTTATTTTCATCAAATCATGTTTGGATTTCGCTGGTGTTCGGATTTGACAGGTTCTACTAATTATGTATTATGCTAACCTTTGCATGTTGTTCTTTACACCAGTCGTTCATCCTGTCCAACACTTGTTGAGGTTGATGAAGCACCAGATCTGGGCCTTTGGCAATTATGTTTAAACTAGAATCAGTTACTACACAGGCCACCTCTAAAATAAAATCTTTTTCCAGATCCAAACCAGTCATCTACAACGAAAATAAAGCCATCCTTAGATTTACTTGCATCCCTAGTTATTGCTTGGGATTAGGAGGAAGTATAGTCAAAATATCACATATACTTATAAATATTAAATGCTAATAAATATAATTCAAATGCGGATAAATCAGAGTACAGTTCCCCCACAAATGAAAAATATTACCTGTATTGAGACAGCTGAAAATGTCAAAACACAGTATAAAGATTTCTTCAATTTAAACAAGTTATGTGTAAACATTTTAAACGTTGCAATTATTAATATTTTCAGTATTTAACTGCAATAATTATAATAATTGAAATAAAATATAACTTTCTAAAAATCCTAGCTTTGTATTTTTTTCTAAAATTGGTTTTCATTTTCAAGAAACCTACAATTAAAGGAGATCCTGGTTTAGATAAATTAGAATATTTTCCTATGTTTAGAAAGTAACGTGGAAATATATATTTTCCAACCAGGCATTGCTGAGACGATTCCTATCCTCAATTTTCTGGTGGAGCAGAACAGAGGGAAAAGGTTTATGGGCTGCCTGTCCAGTTGTAGGGCTTCTCCTTAGAGACATAACAGCCATGAGAAGGAAGAGCTCATGTTATGCTATGCAGCCATGAGGGTTATCCTGGGCATTCCACCACTGCACATTACGTTGTAGGCAGTAAAAATAGCATACCAACTAAATTGTGTTAGATATTAGAAGAAAAGTATCAGGAGACTTGAACAGTTATTTGGAGATGCACTGAAGTTATTTGGAGAAATCCTTTGGATAGAACCTCAGGATAAAACAGCGATTCTAGCAATAAGAAAAGGGAGTTTTAAAATCCACGATCCTAAAATAGAGGCATGGGTAAAGTGTAAACCCAAACATAAGGAAATTTTGACTTCCCTTAAGTACAGAAAATGTAGAGAGTTTGGACTATTAACTGGGTCAAAAAGTTAAAGAACCCTTCAACAACTATTGCCAATCTAACCTGGCATAATTCACCATACATCTATGAAGACCAAGTGATCAGTTTGATTTGGGAGAAAAATCCATTGCCTTTACATTGTAACATATTAGGATTTACACAAATAATCTGGAGCCCCTATCAATTACTTTGCGAGTTAAGATTATTTTAAACCATTTTGATGATTTCTATTCTGTATCTTTAAACACCTATTACTAGGGTTCAAATTTCAATAACATATCTTTAAAATTATAGCCATTTGGTCGAACAACTGCAAATTATCTTTTGGGTAAAAACTACTTTTGGAGCCACTATGCACCGTAGTCATGTGAATGTGAAATAGTAAGCTAAATACAGCAGCTCCTTACATCTTACTCTGTTGTTTCATCCTACATGTTATAAGCATTTTTATGCATTATAGATATTACCCATTTTCAGAATCAGACAGAAATTATATTCTATTAATTATCCAAATTTATAAGAAATTATATTCAATTTAATGTGGTTTCTGTTTTTCCAGGCATACAAATAACCCTTCAATTTAATTTCTATTTCATATTAAAATTAATAGTGTAAAGTTTTATCACTAGAGAGTTGTTTCTTAAAAATCTTTTAGTATAAGTATGTCAACATATGATTAGGCTACTACCATGAAATATCATTTAATTATTGTTGTGGTTTATTTTTTGTACCTTTATTAATTCCTCAGTCGGACATTATTATTAGGTTTATTATTTTTTCTCAAATATGTAACCTTCTATAAATCATGTGTATTAATAGTGCTGAATAAACACAGCTATTGTAAAATTACTGTCTGGTGGCTAGGGTTTGAGCAATTTACCAGTGACTAAAAAAAATATTGAAAAAGTGTCGAATCTTGAAACAAAATAGCTTTTATAATCAACAAAAGCAGAAAATGGTAAATACTAATTATATATGAACTAAAATTAAATGTAGATAATTTAATAAAGCTTACATAATTAAACAATTTTATCTATATATTGCAAGAAAGATTTATTTTATTCAATGGGTGAAACAGAAGTTCTTGCAAAAAAACTAATTTTTTTCTTCAATAAAAATATTTTAGTAAAAGTTTTATTTATTAAAAGTGAATATAACAAAAACTAAAAGAACCCCCTACAATTAGAGGGAAAACAAATGAATTGATACTTAAAATTTCTGAAATAACATACTTCCATGTCTATCCAAACGATTCTATCCTCGGGATTATCATTTGATGGACTACAAGACATATTTTTTCTTTGGAGTTGACAAAATGAACTGGAAAGAGCTAAAACAAAATAGTAAAGGTTAAGATATTAATTTTCATTTTAGATTTAATGTAATACAATACTTTTTTGTCACAAACATAGTACTTTCAGATTAACTTCAAAAATCTTCTGCAACATCATTTTTATAAGCCTAGATTTATTATTCCACTGTGCCTTAACATAAACAAAAAGAGTCAAATCAAAATAAATAGGTAAGTAGAAATGTT
Organism: Prosapia bicincta; assembly: GCA_036971475.1. Lineage (NCBI taxonomy): Eukaryota > Metazoa > Arthropoda > Insecta > Hemiptera > Cercopidae > Prosapia > Prosapia bicincta. The sequence goes on from JBAIZL010000004.1 coordinate 255,274,128, forward strand.
CATATTTAGATTATTGTTTAAAATTAAGGTTAATTTTAAATAATAACCCATAAACTTTAATATAAAGGCTCCAAGACATTGTAAAAAAACTTTTTATCAATGCAAAATTTCACACCATTTATATCCCATGATTTCAATTTATTCAAAATTCTTTTTCTCTAAGCCTTGGCATATACCTTTTCCCTTTTCAAAGTAAAATGTAACAAAGTACTTTTAACACAATTTTAATTGACTCACTACAACAAAGCAGTTGCTCAAATGATTTACATTCTTGTCTAAAACAAATTGTTTATTAATAAAAATATCCCATTATTTTCTAGTAACAAAACAAACTGGCAATTGATAATTTCCTTCAATTGCTTTCAAAAATTGCAAAAGCTGCTAGGATTGCTTTTGCCTTTATCTTGTTTCAGAAAAGGAATTACTATTTCTCTTGCTATTGATTTCATTATCGGTGATGAACAGCAAAATTTTAATATTTTTATAAGATTATTTGACACATTTCCTAAGTTATAATACAAGTAAATTGTTTTTATAAAACTCACTTAGAGAAAATATTTTACTGAGACGTGGGTGAAATATTAAATATAGAATATTGCTATTCCTTTTTGTTGATGTAGATAATTTTCAAGTTATGGTTGATGGCTGTATAAATATACCCTGTTTCTATTATTTTACTAGCAAAATAAGGATCCCCACTATATTTAATACCAGAATATGAATCAGTGCAATATTTAATAGTGTGTATGTGTTCTTAAATTTGTTGAAAGCTGTGATATGTTTGCCTTAAGTACAAACAGTGTTCTATGAATAGTCGGTTGCATACATGAAGGATTTATTTTTCCAATGATGGGAGATGTTTAATCATGGCACATATAATATCTTCAAGATATAGAGCACATTCCCTCTTTCACAAGAGAGCTGATTCCAAGTTATTGAGTATTTAAAGGAGAATTGGCAATGTAGCCAAGTTGATTCTGGTTTCATTTTATGTATTCAAGTAATTTTAAAATAATCATTATTAGCAGAAGTAGACAATAATTTTCACGTAAATCTATTCCAAATACCAGCAATCTTGTTGGTCTATGATTACTTATAGTTTACTAAAACCTTTATGTGGAAGGAATGACTATCACAAACTAATTACAGTTTTTTTATATTTACTCATACAGATTGTTTTTTAAGCTTTAACATGAAAAGGTTTATATTTCTCACATTTTTCACTCATAGGTGGTCTCTTAAAACTCCTTAAGAGTTCATGGTCGTAAATTAAGAATTTTTAAGCACTCATTCTTCAACAAAGGAAGATACTATCAAATACAGAGGTGTGCATCATGGATATGATTAAGTTTTTGGAATGGAATTTTCCATGGTATCCTAAACATGAAACAATGGTATTTGTAGTCAACAAATAAAAATTATTAACAGTAAGCCAATTAATTAATGCACATTTTCAGGTGTTATCTTTTCATCGCAGGTTGCCACTTGATGTAAAGAAGACCAAACAAATTTTAAGATTAAATATGTTAACTATTTAAATAGCTAGAGCTTCTAAAGAAGTTTTTAATATTAATATATCAGTATCTACAAAGTAATGGGTAACAATGACTATGCCACCTATACTTTAATGATTGTAATTACACTATAATTAAATGATACTTAACTAGGTAAATACAAAGCTTTGCTTCGTAAAAAAAACTATTGTTTCAAAACGCGTCAGCAAGTAAGCCTACGTATTCACCTAGTTAAGTGTCATTTAATTATAGTTTAATCAGTGAATTCAAAAAAGTGAATACAACAAGCAACTTCCATTGTAATTAAATGAATTATAAAATCTGAATATTACTTCATTAATGAATTATGAGATTCATTGAGATGATGTGTCTCAGGAAGACAAATGAACATTGGCACACATCTTTAAATTAAGTTGTGTTCCTCCATGTAGTCTCTGATGTAATCTTTGTTAACATATTTTCATTTCCCCAATCACTAAATTAATCACATCTAAAACATTATCTGCCTAAGTAAAAAAAAATTGCTGGGTTTAAACTAATTATGTAAATTCAATACACCATGCTTCTCAGAAAGTCATTGATAATCAATATGGATAAATTTATGGTTTCTATAATGTTAGTATAGAAGCTACTGTTGAAAGTTTCTACTGCTGTTATATTTCATATATTTGTACTATATCTATTATTGACACACATTGACTTGAATCCATCAATAATTAGTTGCATCAATTCTCTTAATTTAAAGTTCCATGGACAACCTTGACTGAATATGGATGCCAAGTTCATAAACTTAACTTGATAAAGAATGAAGTAATCTTTAGAAGCCAATGTATTTGCTTTGGGGTACATGTATCTGCAAATAATACCTCATTCTGCAACTGTTTAACTAAAGAAACGGACCTCATGTTTCCTAGTAATATTTTGGTGAACAAAAAAAGGCGATACTTTGGACATATAGATCTTACATCTTCTATAGAGGTGAAAAACAAAAACTTTGGTTGTAGCAATCAGGATCTCTTTACTATCAGCGCTGGCAATAAATTCAAATTATGAGAACAGCTGTTGCCTCTTTTCTCTAACTAATTAAGATGTGTATTTTTGTACTATAAGCCAACTATCACTATAAGTGTTAACAGCAGGACTATGAAAACGATACACCTATGGATAGCTTTCAATCATTCCAATTCCATAGTTTAATAGTTTGATAGTTTCATAGGAGATGATAGTTTCCTCCTTAGACGGGCAACACTAAAAAACATACACCAACAATTGCAAAGGAGGAAAAGAGGATATATATATATTTGTAGCTTTGCAACACTGTTTTCTTGTATTCACTTATCACTTTCACTATATGTACTTAAACAAGAATCTTACTTGGTATTTATGCGAGTTAACTTTCAAAGATTGGTCGTATCTCCATCATCGGCATCACTGACCGGGGATTGTAGTAGACTCTACTAACTCGCATAAATACCAAGTAAGATTCTTGTTTAATTACATATAGTAAATATATATATATATATATATATATATATATATATATATATTGTAATTTTTTCTTTTTTATAACATAATTATTTTTTTTGTAACACAAAACATATAACTTATTAATAATTTAAAGTCTTTATTACAACAATTTTTTTATTCACACAATAAACAGAACAAAAAAATAAAACTACTTAACAAGTTCTAACACAATAGGCTAAACTCAATTCTTTTAATTTTAGTTACAAAATTTTATACCCTAGGCTATTTTCTAAGATCTCTTAATATCTCGGGGTTTATATGCATGGGCTATATCTTTTAACTCTTTGGTTATTTAAATAAATTTTGATAAACAAGATTAAATTTAGAAAAGTTATAATAAATAGCTTCCTGATGAAAAAAACTTAAATTTGGAATAAGCAAAAAGGTCCCTATACTGTTTGAACTGGATTATGTTTCTTATTACTAACTATTAATTAATTACAAGATATTCTAATAATGTACAATTTTAAACTTCCTTATAATCTTAAAAGTCCGCTAAAGTTTATTTTTATATATCTATGTACTTAACTCATCAAATATCGGCGATTGGCTGCTTGCTCACGTAGGATTCAGTTCTCTTTAAATTTTATATTTAACACACTTAAATTCTTTTTAGTTACTTCAAATTATATTAACACTGTATTATAGCTTTAAATTCACTTATCCTTGTTTTAATTTGGCCAATTTTCTTCACAAATCTGTATAATTTTGACGAAATTCTTCAAATGGAATTTTGACTTCTCCTATTCCTATTCCAGAGAACTGCTCCTATTCCTTTGGCTACCCCACGCTAGACTGACGCGTCGTTCTACTTTTAAAATATTTAAAACATGGCGGCCTTTCCACCTCCAACCTTTTCTTGCATGTAATTTAGTTCGATTGTTTTCCACTAGAGTCGACTGTACACTGACCTACTGCTTGGTTCCAGATCTGATGCAACAACGAGACTGTTTACAATCGGTCAACATACTGATTCAACATACTGAATGTTGGTCAACATACTGATTCAATTTTCCGATCCTTAACAAACCTTCCAAAGTTTATTTAATTACTATTATTTGTGTGTGAAGTGTCTTTACTTTTTACTTTTGTAATAATTCCGAAATGTGTGTGTTTTGGCTGGATTTATATTAACCTAACCTCTGACTTCATTGTTTACAATCGGGTTTTTCACCTCCTATCTCTCAAGTAACCACTTATGCCCTATGTTAATAAAGTTTACAATTTTGTTTAAATATAATTATTATTAGATTATCTTGTTTTAATTTTATTTGTTAGGTTATTTGATATAACAAATTTCTTAATGCATTTTACAGTTCAAATATCTTATTTACATTTTACAACCTTTCTAGGCTTTTACCTAAAATTAGTTTCAATTTTAATCTAGCCAATTTCTCATTTGCTATTTTCAAAATGTTACAATATATATATGTATATATATATATATATATATATATATATATATATATATATATATATATATATATATATATATATATATATTGTAATAAATTTATAAGTTATGGTAAATATAAATAATTTCCTTAAGACAACTGCACCACCTTGTGGTAGTCAAAGTGTAATAATAATTTTGTTATAATAAAACAAATGGATAATTATCTTTAGAGAACAATAAGTTGCTGGGCGTCTTCTTAAAAGTTGCTAATTCTTAAAAGTTTAAAAGAAATCGAATGAATTTATTGGTATAATGATAATACATATTATAAAAGTTATAAAAACTATGATTATAATAATTATTGCAAAAAATTTTACTGATTTAGAAATACTTGTTAAACCCAAAATATTTTGCGATTTAATTATTACTGTACAGTTTGGTTAAGAAATGGTAGCTATAAATCAAGTAATTATCGTTATAAATAAATTCAAACAAAATTTGGAAAATTTTATTATTACTATCTTATTAAAATTATTTTTAAACGTTAACCTTGTCTTTAAAAAAAACAATACAAAGTAAAAAATATTGTATCTCCTGATTGATAAACAATAATTTATAAATAAATTATTTTATAATTTATAAATAAAAGAGTGTAAATAGAGTAGAGGGTTAGATTCGTAAAAACGAATATTCTGAAATACGTCAGCAAGTAAGCAATTCACTTAGTTAAGTACTTTTTAAATATAGTTAAATATAATTTATAAATCATGTTACATTTTCATTCAAATTAAGAGCAATTTTTAAAATGTTTGTATTTAGTATGTTTGTTCTTTATACTTAGCCTCTTCCCCAATTTGTTCTGTTAACTGTCTACATACCTTAATAATTAATTTTAGTTGCACCTTGATAAGGGAAATAATTTTCAATAATACTATAAAATGTAAAACAAATCCTATTTAAATAATTGTTAATGATAGAACATTACCAAGAATCCATCTATTTTACTATAACTATTATTAAAATTGTATTTATTATCATTTTGCAAACAAAAACTATAAAAAATCATTTGATAATTATATTAACTGGTAACTCAAGTCAAAAACTTGAGTTAGTATCACAGTAATATACAAAAACTGTTATGTAACTTTTGTATACTTCTAAAATTAGGTGTACTTTTTATTTTCTGAAAGTATATAATTATAAAAATGCATAATTAGTAGCATAAATTCAAGATGCATATAAAAATTGTAAATTGTATTTTTATTGAAATTTAATTTAAGAAACTGTTTTGTTGTATTTTTGTTAGCTGTAATGTTTTTATATAAAAACACAAAAGTAATAAATAACAATAATTCTGAATATAATAGAAGTAAATTAAAAATGGATGAAAAAAAAGAAAATGTAAACAATGGAGCCATAACCTAAAACAAAATTATCATAAAATATTAAAACCAAGATGGCAGCTAGTATAATTATGAAACAGCTGAGGTTTTCCAAATGTAGAAATGTACAAAACCTAAAAATTATTGCATATAGGATAAAACTTAACTGTCCAGGTAAGGACATGAAGATCAAATAATCAGTGGGTTAAATAACAGATGTTTCAACAATTGACAAAGTTTTATTCTTTTCTCTAGAAATTTCAATAGAAAAATTCATTGTTAGAGAAGCTTGCATTAAAACTGGAAGCAAAATTTTATTTAAAGGAAGAATTCAAGCTTAGAAAAAAACATAGTGGTGAAAGATTTGTTTATAGAAATAAATTTAAAAGGCTAGAAATTTGGAAAAAAACATTAAACTTCAGATAAGTAATTAAATTTAAGAAAAGATTGTAAGTTATTATTATATTGTAAATTCAAAATTAATAACTTTATGCCTAGGTGTTTCTTTTATAAAATTTATTACAACATTAATTGCATAAACCAAATTTTAATTTGTCATAACACCCACCGAATAACCTGAAAAAACGAGTCTTGTGATATTTAACTAAATTAGGAAATAGAGAAAGTGTATAAAAAAAAAAATTTTAACTAGAATAAGATTTAAAAAAAACTAAATTAAACAAAAATTAACTGAATTATAAGAAAGTGTTTTATTTATTACTATAAATGGTAAGTAATAAAAAATAAAGTAATAGGAATCTAAATTTTACTGTTAGGGTTACAATTATTTTGTAATTCTAACTGGCGCCCAGTTAGTAATTTATTATTTTCTAAAGATTATTATTATTAAATTTTGTTTTATTATAAAGAAATTATTTAAATTATTCAAAATTATAAAAATATTATAATTGGCGCCCAACTATTGTGCTCAATTATTGTAACTCACGCTCAATTATTGTGAGAGATAAACCATTTATTCTAATAAATAAGAAAATGTTGAGCCTTCAAGTAAAAGAAAAGAAAAAGAACACATAAAAAAATTTGTTTTAATAACAATAAATTGAGTTAATTTATAAATAATTTGGAGGTTGTAAGTTATTAATCATTAAATCTGAGTACAGATAAATTTAATTGTTGAACTTAATTTGAAAAAGAAATTTTGAATTTTTGTTTGTGTGAGAGGTAAGCAACATTCCAGGTATGTCTGACGAGGAGAATGATCTGCATTTAATTTGAGGGGGGAAAAGCAAGAAGGATTGAAAAAGGGGAAGAGTTAAGAAAAGTGAATAAAAGAAGGAAGGAAGAGAATTTAGAAGAGGCAGCTAAGGGAAAATATGTATATTTAATGGAACGGGAGGAAAGTGAACAGATAGAAATAGAAAAAGAGGACAGTATAGTGATAATAGGAACTGAATTGGAAGGCACAGATAGGCCAATAGAAAATTTTGAGGTGGAGACCCAAATAGATGAAGAAATTTGGGAAGAATCAGAAAATAGAGAGGGGAGGAGAGAAAATAATGGGGACAGGAACACACATGAAGATATAATGATGAGCTTTCTGAGGGAGATGAAAGAAGATATAAGTAGAAAATTTGAAGAGAGTAAGAAGGAAATGAAGAGGTTAGATAAGATTGAAGAGATGAAAGAAGATATGAGTAGAAAATTTGAAGAGAGTAAAAAGGAAATGAAAGAGGAAATGAAGAGATTAGATAGGATTGAAGAGATGAATGAAGAGATGAAAGAAGGTACAGGTAGAAAATTTGAAGAGAGTAAGGAGATGAATAGAGGATTTGCCTCAAATAGGTTGGAAATGGACAGTAATTCGAAAGCCTAAAGGAGGAAAATTAGAAAATAGTTGAAAATATGAAACTACAAGTACAGGAAGAGATGGAATTAATTGTAAAAACTATAAGGGAAGACTTACTACAGGAAAATAAGGATATGAAAGAAGAGTTAGGCAAAAGAATCGAGGAAAATAAAGACCAAGTTTTAAACCTTGAACGAAGATGGGTGGAAACTGAAATTCAAGTAAACAAAAATAAAGTAACATTGATAAAATTAATTTAAAGGTAAAAGAGGAAAACAACTGATGAATGAGAAAGTTGACCAGATAAATAAGCGAGTAAAAAAAATAGAAAAAGATGGAGGGAATAGGAACGAATCCATAAAGGTAATACAAGTATCATGTGGAAGCCAAGAGGAGGTACCGAAATTCAATGGTAAGAGTGGTAATCCGATGGAGTTTCTGAAACGGTTCGAAAGATATATGATACAAAAGATAAATTGCAACCTGAATGAAAGGATAGATGAGAGCTGGAGAGGAATAATAGGCAAGGCATTGGAGGCAGGAGCTGCTAGATGGTGAGAGTCACTAAGAGAAGAAATAGGTGACTACCCAGAATGGAGAGAGAGATTTGTGAATAGATATTGGGCCAGGGAGATACAGGAGGTATAAGAGAGAATTGAGATGGAAAGATATAGAGTGGGACCTGGAGTGAGTGGAGCTGATTATTTTATTGAAAGGGTTGTGATCATAAGGAACATGACACCACTACCATCTGAGGAGGAGATCGTAAGAAGATTAATAAGGCATTTCAACGAAAAATTACAGGCAGCTGGAAGAGTGCAAAACATCAATAATATTAGAGAAATGGAGCGATTGTTGAACGAGGAAGATATTGAGGAGAGAAATGTAAATATCAGAGTGAGAGATAGGGAACATTGGAATAGGCCACAGAATAATTTCGCACAAAGGCCTAGAAATATAACAACTTATAGTGAAGAAAGAAATACAACATACAGAGGAAGATATGGACCTGAACAAAGGGGACCAAGTAGGCCAGTTGAATATAGAGGGGAATATAGACCTAAAGTGCAATTTACGAATCAAAGGGTAGAAACACATATGCAGAAGGAACCAGAAAGGAGGTTCGTTCATATAAACGTTATAAAAAGAAATCCATACCAGAATACTTATGGCAAGAGTGAGAATAGGGAATCGAATAAAGAGGTAATTGAAAAGATATTATGATATGAGGGAGATATCGTATGAACAAACCTGACAAAACTAACGTAACCGGACATGACCAATTAATAAATACAAAATAGACTAAAAAACTACTGGATGTAATTAAGAGGGGAGAGATGGATTTGACTAAAATATAAAATATGGTTAATTAATGAATTTATAGAATTGAAAGGGAGATTGGAGCAAATATGTCAATAGGATTATTATGTCATTTAATTTATGTGAGTTTAAGGAGGAGGTAATAGGATAATTATAAAATAATTGAAGTGCGTCGAGTTAATAAAAATATATTTTGTATGTAATAATCGAATTACGTAATAAGATGAAAGAAAATGATGGGAGATGTAAGAAAATTCTTATATGTACTAATAAGGAGAATCTGAGCTTAACTATGAAAGAAATACTTAATAAGAGACAAGTGGGCTATTACCACAAAACTAAAAGTAGCAAGAACTAAATAAAACATTCGAAAATAAGAATCTATTGAATGAATGAGTGACATGGATGTATATATGAATCCAGATTTAATGAATAGTGATGTATAAGTACTTGTAATGAAAGAATTGTATAAGTAAAGATATATGTACATAGAATAAGAAAAAGGACTTAAACACTGATAATTAATGCTTTAAAAAAATGAAAAAAAAGTAATTGACTTTGTTATAATAATTGTTGATTGATTTGTTATATATGTTAGGAGAGGATGTAATCAAAGTTTTGTTTTTGTTTTGTTTTTTGTTTTTTTGTTAATTGTATTGAATAAGCCTCTCTTAGTGAGTGGAAAATATATTATTCAAATGAAAAAAATAAAATATATAAACAGTGAGTGACAGTTCAAGTGACTTTAGATTTAGGAAAGTAATTTTGACCTTATAAAGTTTTATTTTTTTATTTTCATAATAGGGGACACTGTAATGTTTTTATATAAAAACACAAAAGTAATAAATAACAATAATTCTGAATATAATAGAAGTAAATTAAAAATGGATGAAAAAAAAGAAAATGTAAACAATGGAGCCATAATCTAAAAATATTATCATAAAATATTAAAACCAAGATAGCAGCTAGTATAATTATGAAACAGCTGAGGTTTTCCAAATGTAGAAATGTACAAAACCTAAAAATTATTGCATAGAAAATAAAACTTAACTGTCCAGGTAAGGACATGAAGATCAAATAATCAGTGGGTTAAATAACAGATGTTTCAACAATTGACAAAGTTTTATTCTTTTCTCTAGAAATTTCAATAGAAAAATTCATTGTTAGAGAAGCTTGCATTAAAACTGGAAGCAAAAACTTAGTGGGCCAAAATTTTATTTAAAGGAAGAATTCAAGCTTAGAAAAAAAACACAGTGGTGAAAGATTTGTTTATAGAAATAAATTTAAAAGGCTAGAAATTTGGACAAAAACATTAAATTTCAGATAAGTAATTAAATTTAAGAAAAGATTGTAAGTTATTATTATATTGTAAATTCAAAATTAATAACTTTAGGCCTAGGCGTTTCTTTTATAAAATTTATTACAACATCAATTGCATAAACCAAATTTTAATTTGTTATAATACCCACCGAATAACCTGAAAGAAGGAGTCTTGTGATATTTAACTAAATTAGGAAATAGAGAAAGTGTATTAAAAAAAATATTGTAACTAGAATAAGATTTTAAAAAAACTAAATTGAACAAAAATTAATCGAATTATAAGAAAGTGTTTTATTTATTACTATAAATAGTAAGTAATAAAAAATAAAAGTAATAGAAATCTAAATTTTACTGGTTAGGGTTACAATCATTTTGTAATTCTAACTGGCGCCCAGCAATTTATTATTTTCTAAGGATTATTATTATTAAATTTTGTTTTATTATAAAGAAATTATTTAAATTATTCAAAATTATACAAATTTTAAAAATATTACAGAGCTTCATGTAACATTTGACTGAAAATAACCAAACTTAAGTTTAATGATTCACTTAGTTTATTTCTAAATCATATTTGTAATCTTAATTTGTAATTAAGAAGTTATGTAATAAACATGGAATTATTACTAACTACTTAACATTATAAGGTCTGAATGTAATTTGTAGAGAAGTTATATTTTGAAAAAACATTTTTTTCAAGTTTACTGGAAATATATTACCTACGAAAATACACATGACTAGATAAAGACAGTTTCCTTTTTGTAGGCAATACATTACACTTCAATAAAACAGTTTTAATTGGTGGCTCAAATATGAAAACTTGAGTTAAAAAATACGCTTTAGAAACTAAATTATAAAAGTAATAATAGGCCTAACTAATAATAAGATAATCAGAAGTCTATATTTATATATATCACCATTTCTTTAGGAATTAATTACACATTACTGATAGCATAATGACTATGAATTTTTATAACAAATTAGTGCTGTGAAAACTTAACATTTTCATAACATATACAATGATCAATTATAATTCATAATTATATTTCTTGTTCTTTTTCATTCATAAAATTTATTTATAAACTGAAGATGAAAATAAAAGTTAAATATTAAAAACAACAATTTATACAAACTATAAATTAAGATACAATTTCAGGAAGACGCTCCGCTTCACCCAAATTAAGAGCATGTCTACTTCAGGTAAGCGACATTGACCTATTAGCCTCTGGTAATCGATAACCTAATTTTCTCCTATAATCCTTACCCAGGACCATTACGACTTTTCTGTACTCATATCTAATAACTACTCTTTCTCATCCTTCTTACATGTGGTATAACTGCGTAAACAATTCTTAATGTTCAATTAGAGTACAGATCTACCTCAGATAAGCAACCCTGCAGATGTGATGTCTTTCCCTTTAATCCTCTATCAGGAAAGTTTATGCCCCTACCTTAAACCTACTTAGATTCACAATTCTAAAAAAATCACACCACAACTTGAAAACATTTATAGCTATTACTAAAATACAATTCAATTTATGCAATAAATCTTTCAGTTTGTGTGATGTACATTTAGATTTTTTTAAAATTATTGTTATTGATATTTCTTGGCAAAATTCCACTACTTACTGATATTTTTTAGCAGACACGTTTCCAGTAGACACAATCACAAAACAAAACTTCAAGCACATATTTAAAATATACAGAAAGCCAAGCCCATCCCACCCTCTGTCTTTCAGGCCGAAATATATGCTATAAATGCCTGTCTGGGAGAGATAACGAGAAGGGGAATACACAGGACCCAAATTGCTACTTTCTCTGACAGTCAGGCAGCAATTAAGGCACTAAACGGACATGTGGTCACCTCGGTCATAGTTAGGGAGTGCCTAAATAACCTAGAAGCCCTGGCAAGGCACAATCAAATCAAGATAGGTTGGGTGCCAGGGCATAGGGGAATATTTGGAAATGAAGCCGCAGATGCGCTGGCCGGAGAGGGGTCTTCAACTCCTTTAATTGGACCGGAGCCGGCAGTAGGTATTTCCAAATCCATGGTGAAGATTGCAGTGTGAAGGTGGATGGCTGAAAGACACTGTGAGCACTGGGTCAGGGCTGAAGGAATGAGACACAGTAAGCTAACCCTTAGGAAACCTTCCTTGGGGCTGCAGGAGAGTCTCATCTATCTGTCTAGGCAGGAATTGAGGATAGCCACAGTCTACTCACGGGACACTGTGGACTAAGGAAACATCTGCATAATACGGGTGTCTTCAAAGATGAACCAGTGTGCAGATTATGCGGGCAAGAACTAGAGACCGCCACACACATCATTTTTAGATGTGAAGCACTTGCCGAGAGGCGCTTCAACCTCTTTGGAGATAGTACAGCTCTGGTGGATGTTGAAGGTAAAACACTAGTCAGGAAACTCCTAAACCTGGTAAGAGGGAAGGGGCTCTTTGACTAGATCAGGGAGGTAAGTACAATATACCTTAAGGTAGCGGTGCTTCCGGCAGTTTAAACCCGCTCCCAAGTTAATAAAAAAAAATGTATCATAAATTTGTTTCTCCTCTGTAATGCTATTTGTTCACTTTCTGTGCCAAACAATGCCTTTTTAATTTTGACTACCAAAATCTATCCTAACCAGATAATTTTGAGGTATATTGTAATATAGCTGTAAATTATAGTTTTAAATAGTACTCTGTTTTAATAAGAAACAAGGAGTTTATACAATTGTTTGTTGGTACATTTAGGTTGTTAAATTTTTTTTTTTAATTCTAAGGACTATTTACAAAAAGTTTACTGGCACTTAAAATTACACATTTTAAGTAAAATGTATTTTTACCAAAATACATTAAAAAATCAAAAAATACATGAATTTAGTCAAGTAGTACAAAAGTAAATATTTTTTGAAGTCTCTTTTCTTTCTTGAAAATTAAAGACTTTAAAATGTCATGTTTTATTAGTTTTCTCCAAGTTTTTAGAGAAAAATCTTGACAAATGCTGTTACTTCTAGGAAAATTATAATATGGTGAACCTTAAGAGAATTTTATGCTGAATACATTAGTTTTTAATTCTTTCTGTTATATTTAAAATTGACAGAGGGCTAAACCTTTCACAAAACATGACTTTTATTGAAATTTGTCAAATTACCATTTTTAAATTATTGTAAAAACATCTATGATAGTTATAGAAACTATAGTTATAGAAACTATCTATTTATAGAGAAAACTTGATTAAAAAATTAGAGAAATAATTAAAATTGACCAAGGAAGATCGCCTGATATAATCAAAAATGTTTTCCAAAGTAAGTATTTCATAAACTTGGTATTTATTCCTAAATTACATAAATAAATTTATTTGAACTAAATGTTACAACCAAATATATCCTGACTGGTCACTTTACAGGTATATTTTAATATAGGTACATTTCTCTGAGCAAGAGTTTTTGTTATTTTTTTTTTAATCTCTGATAGTTTCTGCGTCGGCCGGTATAATTTTGTTTTGATAAAATCGCACACGTGAGAAATAAGTACCATCAATTTATTTGAACTAAATGTTCTGCAAGTTTTTAATTTGTTTGATGAAAATTTTCCCAATCATTATGGATAAGAAATTTTACAAGTCCAGTTTTGTTATTTTCTTGTGCATATCGTCCTATTTTGTGGTTTTGAATAATTTTTAATTTATATCTCAGGCGGCTGCTAAAACTCACAATTACCATTTTCCCATTTTTATAAGGACTTTCTACAACATCTGGAAAAGTTTACTGCACTTAAAATTACATTTTGTCTAAAATGTATTTTTAGCAAAATACATTAAAAAATCAAAGAATACATGTATTTAGTCAAGTATTACAAAATTGATGTCTCTTTTCCTTCATGAAAATTAACGACTATAAAATGTCATGTTTTTTTAGTTTACTCCAAGTTTTTACAGAAACATTTTGACAAATGCTCTTCTTATTCTTAGATGAATTATTAAATAATAGTTTATTTATAAAAATATATTAAATATTAATTATTTATAAAATAATAGTTTTAATTTCTTCCGTTATCTTTAAAATTTATAGAGGGATAAAACATTTCATAAAACATGACTTTTATTAATATTTTTCAAACTACAATTTTAAAATTATTGCAAAAACATCTATGATAGTTATAGAAACTATTTATAGAGAAAACTTGATAAAAAATTAGGGAAATAATTAAAATTGTCTAATGTAATCAAAAATGTTTGCCCATTTCTTTCTACATCTGGAAAATTTGTAATACAATTTCATTAGTGCTGGATAACTTATAATACTAGTTTTACTATAACAATTTATAATAGATTTATCCAACTATATTTGGGTAAAAGTAGGCAATGTGCAGATTGTTTATAACTAGTTTATATAGTCAAAGCCTATATAAACCTTTTTAGAAAGTTGGTGAAGATATTTAATAAAATGAAACTGAAAGTTATAATAAGCTTACCTTTGAAAACATGTGGGGCATTATTATTTATTAGCCTCCTGCTTGGTGTAAATGCACTTTTTACAGATCTACAAACTTGAAGGAACAACATATTAAAAAAATAGGATGTACAAATTATCTAGTTATTTAAATATTCAATGTTCAGACCGGATTATAAATGAACAACAAACTAATTTTTCACTGTTAATACTTCATATACAGATTTGTTAATACTTTTACTCATAAAATACCATAAAAGTTTGTAAGCCCATTATTAAAAATTCGAAATCATGTATAGCCTTCCCAGAATACTAATCACTAATAAATCATATAGTTTACTTTTATCAGTACTAGCTGAACATGCAGAATAGCCAACTATTTATTTTTCCGATAATTTAAATAAGACCTTGAAATAATTTTTTTAACCAAAAAGTACTTACACGTTTCCAGAGCTGTATATGAAAATAATGCTTCCTAGACACACAAAAAAACATAACGAAGTGTTTTATCTTATTGTCTATTTCAGCAAAAACTGCTTATCACAAAAATAACTTTCCAATTTAATTGTTTAGCTCCATACTTGACAACCCTGACTCAATTCTCAATTTTAAAACAGCTGTTTAAAAGTAAATACCATTTTATTTTGTAATACTCTGAATAATATTACTTTATTAAATTTTTTTGATTCATATAGTACGATTGTACCCTACTGATTAAAACAATATACAATAATTTATCTATAAACATATATATGTAACATGTTTATAAGACAATTTGTATTTCATAACCCATCCCATTCCCCTAAATAACATAAATTTTAGGTTCTCATATATTTCGACATAGAGCCCAAATTTGAGCTATGACACATAAGCTTCTCATCTTATTACAATCAACAATCAAAATTTCAACTCCTCCAATTGATAAGGAAACAGTTGTTTAAAGACCTAGTCAGAATCGATTTCTTTCTAAAGTAAATCGATTATCTCATCCTGATTACTGAAAAAAAGTGTTCTTTACTTTCTTTGCCGACTGGAGAAGCTTAATATTATATGTACAAATTTTATACTATACTAAGTACGATTTGGCAAACTTATAATTTATGAAAACACTACTCAGAGGAACTTTTTCGAGAACTGTACGGGCCAATATTTGCCAGTATGTAAGTTGGTAACTTCGAAGCATGTTAATCACTTAAACAATAGTTTACGACTATCCGAACTTTAAATTTTTTAAATTTGTTAAAACTAACTGAGACAGAACGTTTTCAATCCCTATGTGGCGATCTTCATTAGTGTCTTCTGCTTGGAGATGTCGGATCAAGCGGTGACGGATTTAAAAACAGGTTTCGATAGTATCAAAGAGTATGTGTGATTTGTATTGTGTTTGTTCGTTTAATATGTTTGTACTTTGTGTTTTTTTGTACCTGTAAATTTTATATTGTTCTAGTGTGTTAAGATGTGGTCCTTTTTTGTTGATGTGTAGGATTTCTAACCTGTCTTTAAAACCGTCACCGCTTAACCCGAAATCTCCAAGCAGAAGACACCGATGAAGATCGCCACCAGCGAAAACAAACGTTATGTCTCAGTAAGTTTTAATAAATTTACGAAATTTAAAGTTCGGTTATTCGTAAACTATTGTTTAAGTGATTATTTTAAAGGCAGGTTTTCTAAAATGTGGTTAAAAAAAGTATGCGCGATCGTATATTGTCTGTTCGTATATTATGATTTTTCCTTGGCTTCGGTATGTTTTAAATTTTGTATTGTTCTAGTTTGTTGAGATGCGGTCTTTTTGTTTTATAGAAGTGGAAAAATTCTAGGTTATGGTTCACATCTATACTATTATATATAGGGATTCATATAAATCTCATGATTTTCATTTTGTTTATCTTGAGAAGAAAAATAAAAAAATTACGTGTTATTGTGCTCTAGATGTACAGAATATATGGAAGATTAATTTGTCATTATGGTTGTGTTGAAAAGGTCCTTCATCTGTCTCTAGACACAGCTGAACCTGTCAACACAGCTGAACTGTCTTTAGCAGTACGCTGTTTTTGGAATACTACATAGTCAATACTGTTGATTTTGTGTGTAATATTGCCCATCAGATCACCCAAAGTCTGAGGCCGTGTAGTGTAGACTCTTCCCTTTATATAACCCCACAGATAGAACCACTTTATACAACCACACAGACTGGTGTAGACAAGTTCGGTGATCTTGGCAGCCAAAAATTCCTGGAAGTTATGCGATCTTCAAAGTACCTTTGGACCACCCAGTTTCACTCAAAAGATGTCCTGTTGTTTCTAACTTGTATTGCAGTATTGTGTTCCTGTCTGGACAATTGCAAACACCAAATTCTCTCTGGTATTCTCTTTGTGTCCTTATGACCAATTTCATTATCCAATAGTTTTTAACAAGAAATAGACGTTGTTGGAAGGTGTATTGCATCATGAACGACAAAGCAATTAACTGATTCAAACAAACGAAACGTGAATGACAAAACAATAAACTGATTCGAACAAATGAAACCTGAATGAAAAAGCAATAAACTGACTCGAACAAATATCAATGATCAACTGCAAGTTACAGCTCCAAATACGTTCTGTTGACAAATGCCTACAGCTCCGGTGTGACATTCAGCACCATCTGTGGAGAAATGCGCGACATGCAATCAAAATTCCAAGGCCTCCTGCGTCATTTGATAGCCAAATGATACCACGGCGTATTTCTATTTAAATAATGGACTAATGAAAACCATGAGTTTTATATAAATCACCCTATATAAAAATCTATGGTGTCTGTCTGTGTGTTACTCAATCACGTAAAAACTACTAGACCTATGGTGCTGAAATTTTACATGGACATTCTAAGGGTCCCTGGTTAGCACATAGGCATATTTTTATTTAGAAATTATATCATGGCACTGCCCCACTGGCCTTGAAAACTCCTTCAACACTTATTTATTTATACTCCATTATATACTTGGCTTAGTCAGCAAATAGTAAATGTGTTTTTAATCACCTGTAAAAGTAACTTTTAAGCACATTTTAACAGGTGATAGTAAATGTTTGTTGTTATTCATCTTTCAAGGTTAGTTATATTTTACAAATGTCTTAGCACAATACAAATATACCTCAACCCCGTACGAAGGAAAGGTACTCTGCTAGTTCCATATAACTGTTAGCTTGTGTTTGTACAGCAGTACAAACACTAATTTATAATGCATACTTCAATTATTTGATATAGAACTCTGAGCAGATGTCAATCAGATTATTTTTCAAAACGCATTGATGTAAACTTTATTGGGCATACCTCATGATTTATTGATTTCAATTTACTTGGCAAATTTTGTATTTTTACCACAACCTGATAGCCATTTAAGATGTTCGCTACAGCAATGTTAAAATAACTGTTGGTATAGACCAGCTGACTCTCATATGTGCCATATGGTCTTTTTTTTCAGACCGACGTCGCACATAAGCGCCACTTAGGGTAGTTGAAATGGACTGATGGCTACTACGGCAGTTTTTGTTTTGAATGATTAAGTTTTACTAGGATTACTCTAAATGAGATTTATCACAAAAGATGTAAGTGTCACAAGTGATGGGTGCGTTTCTAAATATTCTGTAATGGAACTCAAATGTAAACATATTTTGTCTCTGTTACAATAATATTTATATTGTCTGTAAATTTTCGATATATAAGCAATCTGTTTAGGCATGACTTGCCAAGACGAGTTATTTGGTGTTTGTTGATATAAGCCTTTGTAGTGGCTCTTACGTGGGATGCTCGGTCTACGATAGGATTTTTGTGCTATAGACTGCCCAGCTCATATATGCACCATCCCAAAAAACACTAAAAACAGCAAAAACAACAATATTCTTGAATTTTGTAGTCTATTACGTTTGGTGAATCTTATTAATCACTTAAACAATAGTTTATGACTATCCGAACTTTAAATTTTGTAAATTTGTTAAAACTTACTGAAACAGTACGTTTTCGATCGCTATGTGGCGATCTTCATCAGTGTATTCTGCTTGGAGATGTCGGGTCAAGCGATGACAGTTTTAAAGGCAGGTTTTTGATAGTATCAAAGAGTATGTGTGATTTGTATTGTGTTTGTTCGTTTAATATGTTTGTACTTTGTGTTTTTTTGTGTCTGTAAATTTCATATTGTTCTAGTGTGTTGAGATGTGGTCCTTTTTTGTTGATGTGTAGGATTTCTAGGTTATGGTAAATGTCTGTGTATTTGTGTCCTGTTTCTTTTATGTGATTGTAAAATAATAAGTTGGTGTTTTGTTTGTGTTCCTCGACTCTTTGTTTAAAGCTGCGACATGTTTGTCCAATGTAGAATTTGTTACATTCGTCGCAGTTCAGTTTAGTGCTTGTAGTTTATCTTTGTTGTTGGTGTCGTGTTGTATTTTGTATTGTAACTTGTTATTAGTTTTGTATGCTATTTTGTATCCTATTTTTTTAAATTTGCGGGCTATCTTGTTGGTTGTTTTGTTTATGTATGGTAATGTGATTAATCAACTATTATGTAAAACAAAAACCACAATATATTCTCAACCTACACATAAATTCTACCTCCGTACAGTTAACCTCACTAATACCAAATTCACACAACACAAAAATGAATTTAATAAACAAAGGCGTAAAATACAACATGCATTATAAATCAAATAACATAACAAACAGAAACATTATACTACAAACTGAAACAGCCATACAAAAAACCGACACCAAAGACCAAGACTCACTTCGACATGACATAAAAAACCTAACGAAACAGAAAAACATAACCAACAAAAACATGAACAATGAAATTAAAATCGCTGCAAACATAAAACAAAAAGCCCAACTAAACAACATTACACTCACCACAGCAGACAAAGGCAACACCACAGTAATTATCAATACAAACAACCTAAATGACAAAATCAATGATTACATAATAAATAATAATATAGTACAACTACATACAGACCCAACAGAGAAATATCACAGAACCATCAAACAACTAATTAATACATCTAAATACATTATCAACAAAAACAAAAAATACCACTTAAAACAAATCCACCCTAAACTATCTACTCTCCGCACTCTCCCCAAAATTCACAAACCTAATGTCCCCATCTGAGCCAGCATTAACTTAAGAATGCCCTTGCATATAAACTAGCAAAATACATGGACAAAATAATCAGACAATCCATAAACTTGAACACAGAAACACACATAAAAAACATAACGAACCTCATAAATAAAATAAAAGACATAAGCATACCACACAATTCAACACTACTATCACTCGACATAACAAATATGGACACTAACATACCCATACCCTAAACGCTTAACATCCTAGAAACCCAATTTATACAGAACAACATACCTATAACCCACGTTACCGAAATCATAAACATCCTAAAAAACCAGCACCAAACAAAACTATTTCACCCACAACTCAAACTTCTATACACAACTAGATGGCCTACCCATGGGAAGTCCTATCAGTAGTGTCCTAAAATTTTCTACAACACATAGAAAACACCGGATAATCAGAAACAATACACACGCACACAAAATCATTTACTGGCTCAGATACGTCGATGATATCATAACACTATACTGAGGCAACTCCCGTCAATGCCAAAAACCCCTCACCTACACTAATAAAATACACCCAAACTCTACTTCACTTCAGAAATTGAAACCAACCGACCCATAAACTTCCTCGACCTAACCATAACAAAAAGCCACACACAAAAACACAGCTTAAACAATTACTGGAAACCCATAACGACAGACACACTTATCCACAACACATCAAACCACCCTATCCAACACAAACACGCTACCTTCAGATCCATGCTCCATAAACTTAAAGAAGTCCCAATGACCACAGAAAACATAAACAAAGAACTAGACACAATTAAATATTTAGCATACACAAATGGATACAGCACCACAATAATAGACAAACTATGGTACAAAATACAAAAAAAAAAACACTAAAATTAACACTACAGACAGGGAAAACAAATACATCACATTACAATACATAAACAAAACAACAAACAAAATAGCCCCCAAATTTCAAAAAATAGGATACAAAATAGCATACATGACTAATAACAAGTTACAATACAAAATACAACACGACACCCACAACAAAGATAAACTACAAGCACCAGGCGTATACAAACTGAACTGCGACGAATGTAACAAATTCTACATTGGACAAACTGGTCGCAGCTTTAAACAAAGAGTCGAGGAGCGCAAACAGAACACCAACTCAACATTTTACAATCACATAAAAGAAACAAGATACAAATACACAGACATTTACCATAACCTAGAAATCCTACACATCAACAAAAAAGGACCACATCTCAACACACTAGAACAATATGAAATTTACAGACATACAAAAACACAAAGTACAAACATATTAAATGAACAAACACAATGCAAATCACACATACTCTTTCGAAATCCTGCTTTTGAAACCATCACTGCTTGACCGGACTCCAAGCAAAAGACACTGATGAAGTTTTAACAAATTTAAAGTTCGGATAGTCATAAACTATTGTTTAAGTGATTAACAATAATAGGATCTGGAGCACATTCTTCTGCGTTGCAGCTATCCAATTCTTTCACGTGACCTACTAAGAGCAGAAGTTAATGATTTTGAGGACATCCTTAAAAGTAAAAAACACTGGCAGCTTGCTTGTGCCGCATACATTGGACACCGGGCCATCGGCTATGATTGATGCTGGACGCCCGTACTAAGAAGTAAGAAGTAAGTAAGTAAATAAGTGATTAACAAAAATATATTTTCAAAAAACATACTTCTAGGGTTTTTATGTAGTATAATAACTTATTACAACATTTTACTTTTGGTCTGTAACGAAGGGGAGACCCACATTAACGTGGTCTGTGTGGAAAGATCGAATTCTTACCGCCAGTCTGTCAAGAAAAACCAGACGGCGCATATATGCGCCACTCAGTAGCAAACGTGTTGAATATATAAGATTCAAAAATCATATCTATCCCCTTGTTAGTTTAAGTCCAAGACTTAGTTTTTAAGTACTTTTGTAAAATTCCTCTTGTTTTATGTTTCTAGGTTCACTTTATACATCCTTTTTAAGTTCTTAGTTCACCACATTTTATTAGGTTTAAGCATGTACACATTTCTTCACTCTTATAAAACTCTGCATCCATGTAGGCCTATCATATATATGAAAAATCTTGATGTAAATAAAAAGTCAGCTACTTCCCTGATGATAAATAAAGGCTGTCCCACAATATTAAAACACCTTTCTTTACATAACCCCCAACCATTAAACGACCTGCCCTGAAAACCCCCTTTTTAATCTCTACCAAAAAGCCCTGATACCACATTCCTACCTGCAGCGATTGCCACAGAAGACATTGTTGCAAAATCTCAGGTGTTATCAAACCCCCTCCTTCTCAGATTGACCGCTATGGCCTTCATCCTCTGTCTATATAACTCAAATCCTGAAATGTACAAGTAGTGTCATTATGCAGACAATATATTCCCTCAACCTGGATTCTCTCAGACTACGGTCCATAAAACAAAGTTTTTTAGGGGCTGGGTGGGGTTAGTAGCATTGGCGTTTTCAATACATTCCCCTCTCCTTAATCAAGTTCAATGTTAATGTGAATTTCCAGTCATTTTCATCTTTCAACTTTTGTTCATTGTCTGTCAGAAGGTTTTATCGCAACTAAATGAAAATGACTGTGACAAATACAATAGTTGTGGTGATGATAGTGATTTTATTGGAGGTGGAGAGGGAGAAGATGAAGTTTCTGACCCCAATGTTGGATACATGAAAAGTAAACAATAATAATGGGAGCCTAGAAGCTTCAACCGCAAAAGCTTCACAGAGGGGAAAAGTTCCAGAGGGGATTCTAATCATGACAGACTTTTCAAGATTCGTCCATTAATGGAAACATTTCAAGAGAGATTACTTATAACAAAAAAAAGAGTTTTTAGCAGTCGATGAACATTTTATTGCTACTAAGTATAGATCATCTCTAAAACAGTGTAACCCAAGAAACCTGCACAAGTGGGGGTTCATAGCCTTTGTTCTAATTGGTGTTTCAGGCTTCAGCTATGATTACAAAATATTTGCTGGAACCCAAAGTAATATCATAATTCCAGTGCTCCAGATCTAGGTGCTACCAGCAATGTTGTAATATGACATACCCAAACAGACCTTCGACAAAATATTTTTTTGACAATTGGTTTACCAGTATCCTCTTGAAAGTGCACTTACATAAGAACTTGTTATCATTAGGGTTTGTATAAGGGAATTATGAACCTGGCTGTATTATGCCCAAGGAGGCCATATTGAAGTCGAACGGGTGAGGCAGCATGAGTGAAAAGATAGCAATCAAAGATTGTATAAAACTGTCTATAGTCTCCTGGTCTGACAACAAAGTAGTAAACACTTTGTCCACCTATGCTGGTTGGAAACCATTAGGTGAAAAGAAGAGGTTTTTCAGGAAGGTAAATGAACACAAGAAGATTTCTTGGCCTCGTTCTATAATGGTGTATATTGACTATATATGGGAGGTGTGGATCTACTAGATTTCATATTGGAATACTACAGGATACAAATCAGGTCCAAAAATAGGTACCGTACAATATTTTTTCATATTGTAAATTTAGCTTGCATGAATATCAGATTGCTGTAGCATAGCAACAGTACAAGTTACATGCTATTTGTTGACTTCAAGGTAACTAAACAAATGCCCTCTGTTTATCAGGCAAAGAAATATCTAGAAATTAAGGTAGGCCCATCAATAATGTCCAAAAACAAATAGACAACAAAAAGAAGAGGAGCCAGCAGCAGATTTTCGTCAGCATGATGTACGACTGAATGGGACAAACCGCATACCAATGTCGCTAGAAAAGAATGGTTGATGCGAGTACTTAGACTGTTCATGCAAATCATTTGTAGCGTGTCAAAAGTGTCATGCAGAATTGTGTTCAAATAAGGACAGGCACTGTTTTGTAAAGTTTCATGAGGACTAAGTGATTTTGTGTTGCTGCATTTTGTAATTTTGCACCTCGTACAAAATATTGTAATGGATTTTATTATTTTGTAGAAGGCTTTAATAATAATTTTATCAATCCATTTGTTTTTTATTTTCTATTGCTCAGTTTGTACACCATCTCATAAACACAAAACGTGCAGTAAAGGGTTAGCTACAGTAGTATCCGGTACCATATAATCCATCTGTTTTAGTTATCAAGTGATGTGTTTTAACAAGGTTGATGGACAACTTGAAATGATGATGATATGCAACAGGCAACACCAACCAGCTTGTGGCACATAAATACACAACTGGAGAATTTTAATTTATTCCTTATTGTCTATGAAAGGCAGCAGAATAAAAATAAAGGTGATGTACATTAGGTTACTATTTAGTAATTAGAACATCCAAACATTCAAAAGGCTTTCTTCTTATTTCAAAAGAAACTGACAGACTTCCTCTATACTAGTAATTAATGAAATACGAGGGCTGTTTTTTTTTTCAACTTCCGACTGTACCGCTAGACGGCAGGGCGAGCGGCATCGGGCAGTAATGCGCGGCAATCGACTGCACACTTCTCCCACTACAACGTCACTTGTTTTCGGGCGTCCGACGCCATTACCAGTTTATCCAGTGACACATAAACATGGCTACTTTGATAGAATCTCCCGCCAAGTGTGAGTTGCGAAGTGTCATTCGTTTCTTGCAAGCTGAAGGGTTATCCGCAGCAGAAATTCACCGTAGAATGAAACGAGTATATGATGAAAGCTTTATGAGTGACTGTGCAGTGCGTGATTGGTGTAGGAAATTTAAAGATGGACGAGTTGACATTCAAGATGAAGGGGGCCAAGGACGAAAGTCGATCGCAAACGAAGACCTCGTTGAACGAGTTGACCAAAGTGTAAGAAGCAATCAGAGGTTTACGATTACGGAGCTATCCAATCAGTTTCCTGATATTTCAAGGTCAGCCCTATACACTATCGTAACTGATAAGTTAGGCTACAAAAAACTTTGTGCTCGATGGGTGCCGAAGATGTTGACTGATGACCACAAAGCTCGGCGAATGGCGTCAGCAAGGTCTTTTCTGAATCGTTACGAAGCTGATGGCGATGATTTTTTGAACAAAATCGTGGCAGGAGATGAGACATGGGTTCTGTACGACACCCCAGAAACGAAACAGCAGTCCCAACAATGGATGCATTCAAACTCTCCAAACAAACCCAAAAAATTGAAAAAAACATTCAACAACAGAAAGATTATGGCCACCGTGTTTTGGGATCAAAATGTGTTTTGCTTGTGGAGTTTTTAGAGCCAGGGACCACAATCAATGCGGAAGGATACTGTGGTACGTTACAACGTTTGCGGAGAGCTATCCAGAACAAAAGGAGAGGAATGCTCACATCAGGAGTTGTGCTCATTCATGACAATGCCCGTCCTCACAGTGCTGCTTTTACGAAACGTCTTCTTGACGGGTTTAAATGGGACGTTTTTGACCATCCGGCGCATAGCCCTGATTTAGCGCCGAGCGACTATCACCTTTTCCCGGAACTGAAGATGATGGTAGGAGGGCAGAGCTTCTGAACTGACGACGCGCTGCAAGTCGCCGTGAAAACCCATCTCAAACCACTGGCGGCAAACTTCTATGAAAGAGGTATTAAGAAGCTTGTACACAGGTATGAAAAATGCCTCAATTTAAAAGGCGATTATGTTAAAAAGTAACTAATAATGTACCTAACTCTTGATAATAAATTTATTTAATTACTCTCACTAGTTTTATTTTTATACCACATCGGAAGTTGATAAAAAAATGTCCTCGTTTAATCACTATCCTTTATAACTATGTTGTTGTTAGTTTTGACTAATCATAAATGTCGATTTTTTTATGTAAATTTGTGGTTTTATTTGTTTATTATATTTTTTAAACTCACAGGTTTTTAGATAATAGTTTGAATTATTGGCACTCTGCTTCCATGAGACTAATTATTTTCTTCTATTTCTCATTCTAAGATATGAGATGTAAAATCTCTAATTTATTTTAATTCACCTTAAACCTTTCCTTTTCATTTCTCTAAATAGAAAAGGATTAAATTTTTCTTTTTACTTTAAAATATATAAAGATTATTAAAATTAGGAGGACTTTCCTTTCTAATCTCATTATAAAAATCTGAACAATGCCAAATGCTCTATACCCCAGTCAAAGTAAAAACATTTATTGTACTCATATTATATTTTGTACTAGTACAAATTGAAGAGTTCTCTGTTTAACCAATGTTGATATTGGAAAACATTAAAGTAAAAAATACTTTTAAGTAACTCCTGAAACAAAGCTAACTAACTTTAAAGTATCAAGCGGTTTTGTATACCTATGTAAAACTTTGAGGGAGAAGAAAATAGATGAAATAAAAAATGTTCTAATTCTTAATACACTTATCTATACTTCTGTTTACATTTTAAGTACTCTACTTTAGTATTGTTTAAGTTTTGAGAATGGAGTTCATCAGAAACTTGTTAACAAAGAAAAATGTTTTAATGTTAGGAAAGGCAGAAAAATATACTCAAATGTATTAAAATTTTCAACCTTATAGCAACTAAAAATGCAAACTACTATAAAATATTGTTTGAATCATTTTAATTTGAATACAATGGTGATAAACTTCACTAACTAGGTGTTATGTATTTGATTTAGAAGTATTAATCTATTGAGTATTATAAATTTTTTGCTATTCCCAGCGCCATATTAAGTTTTTTCAATGTATTTTAGGGAACCTCCATCAGTCATATACATCAACAAGATTAAACATGACAATGCTCGGAATGGCAGAAACCTATGATACTTAACATATAAAATTGATGTTGACTCGGTAGAAATCTAGATTGTTATATCAACTTCAAAAGCACTTACCAGAAAAGGATTGTGACTAAGGGAAGATTTTCACCTTTAATATGGTTACAAGATTAGACAGACATTGTTTAATATATTAAAACAGTATTTACATATTTCTGATAAAAAAGACTTAGATGTTAAGATAGTAGTTGTACATGTAAGAAGTTGATGTAAGAAACTTCAATTTCTTATTCTAGTTAGAGGAACATTTTCAAGAGATCCTCTTCCTGAGACTGGTAACTGGGTTAAGAGCTGCTGAACAACCTTTATGTGTTTTTTCCAAACCTTTATTTAAGACCTTTCCCAATAGCATCAGAAACTGACTTAAATCCATTCAACCTGAAATCACAAGCATTACTTAGACAAGGCCAATTTACAGCATCTAAACAACAGATGTATAAGACATCAACCATAACTTTGCATAAAAAATATGTATGCAGCTATATGAAACTACACATTAAAAATGTAATCTCTTCATCACTTTTTATGGTTGCTGTCTAAACTAAAATAAGAAGTTGAACCCTTTCCAGATCTAACAGTAATCAATAGGTATAAATGTATAGAACAAATCTTGGGTTTGCTATGCACTCATAAGGTATGAGTTCCAGAGGCCATTCCAGAGTCGATATACGAGGCGTACCCAGAAAGTAAGTGTACTGAGACTCTCACTGCTGGAGAAATTTTATTTTTGACATGTTCGCTACACTTGCATGTAGCCTGACTATTTACCTCTGCAAAGAGACCAGTTTGAGGTCATTACCTTGAGAACTAACGACGAGACGAGTTTCATGAAAAATGTCAATCTAATCTCCCATCAAATACGAAATATGTGGCATCCTCCATTATTTGGAAGGGAAAATCTCCATTTAAGGTTTATAATGAGATGAAAAATGCATATTGTGATAAAACTATGAATCATATGAGTGTGTACAAGTGGTGTTGTGAGTTTAAAAAGTATCGAAGTCTGTGCATGATGATCAGAGGAACAGGAGACCTTCGATTGTGAAAACTGAGCAGATAGAAAAGGGCATGTATTAACGGGCTAGGCTTCAAAGTGTTAAAAAAAATACAGAATGAATTCAGTTAATAAATGAAATATTTTACACAATAATTCTCTTTAAAAGTACAAAACATAATACTCTCTCTATACAAAACATTTACAAAAAAGCAAAATAATACAATTTAAAAGTTTAAAATAAACTTTTTACTCTGTAACACTAAATGGAACTGTCAACAGTAATTCAAACAATATGTGTTACACTTTGGTGTGAAATGAGTTAACACGTCTAAATGGGAATATTGACAAGACATGTGACAATACTATGTTATAAAAAATTTATTTGACACAATTTTTTAAAACTTTTTTTGGAGTTTGTTTTTGCTCATAATACATTCTACAAATATTATGGAATTTTTTACATGTTAGACTAAAAAGACACAACAAATTTTTTTTTAATTTAACAAAATTATCACAGAAACAATAGAAATCAAAGAACATTATTAAAATAGAAAGTGATTAGGGAATAGGTAATTTTAGCTCATTCAAGTACTTTTAAACTTATTACATTATTTAACTGTATTTGGAATAATAACAGAAAAGTAATATTTGGTTTAAAATTTAACCAACTTTATTGGAATCAGTTTCCACCATAAAATATTGTCTTTCTTACTTTTCCAAATGAACTTCCATTTTTCACTGATACATCTATGATAAAACACTCAACCCTATATACAGACCTCCTATTCATAATACAAGACAGTATGTAATTTCCTTTGCATGCTAAACAAATGTTTGCAATATTTTCAGTATTTTTTTCATTACTAACAAATATTTTCAGTTGTTTCTTCTTCTACAACTATAAAAATTGCAACACATTCTTTATGAAAGGTGTTATTCATTCATTTTTTACATAGCAGTAATTTTTTTGCTTCCTCCATGTTAAATGAAACACACTATGCCTTAGAGGGTGCATCCCAGAAACCAATCTTGCCATTCCATCAATACTTTCATTTTCGTTATGTTGCAACCACTAGAATCAACTGCAGAACAACATGTCTTGCCTTCTATATACATCAATCTCCTTGTTCTTTATGAATCTCAAGGATGTACATCCTGGAGTATAAATATTTGTGTACTTTAAATATTTGGCAAAGCTATTTGAGTGTTTAACTACAATGTCAATTTAGGTTTTTATAGCAATAAATACAGTATTTTTCTTCTATAAGTTAAAGTAAACAAGAACAATGAGCATAACAGAAAATACTAAATAGATATAAAAAGCGTTATTTACTTTTAAGTCAGCTGATAAATATACAGTAGAACCTCACTATAACAAACTAATGGGGTGGAGGGCTGTCCGTTTTAATAAAATTTGTTTAAAAGCAAAAAATTATTGTAAGGTTGTTAACGAAGCCTAGCCCCTTAATAGGTCTCCATCTCTATCTTAGGTAAAATATAGAAAATTCCTCTGACATGTAATAAATCCCATATTTACAACATACATTTTTGTAGAGGGAATGAATCAAGCTTTCACAAAATACATACATATGAATTGATAACTCACATATAGATGATGTTATGCTCCTTTGAAAAATGTATAAAAAAGTCAACAAAATAAAATAGCAACACTGTACATTACAGCAGTTCATTACACATATTTCATGTTGGAATGAAAATAAATATTACATGTTATATATAATTTTAAAACTAAAGAAAATGTAATTTTTCTATAGCTTCTTCGTTATATATTTCCTTTAAAATTTAGAAAAACTCTCTAAAATACGATCATTTACATTTTCTTTCAGTTCATCAATAAAAGATATGTTGATTGTACCTGGGCCTAGATCGATTTCACTGTCACTGTTACTGTCAAAAGCAACATATCTCATATTGAATCACTAGATAAAGTGTCTTTAGCCATTATATCTACAAAGTAATATCTCTAACAATAAAAATTAAATAAACTAAATAACTTAAAGATAAATTTAAAGCGAAAAACAACAAACTCAAAACCTAATAAAAAATTACACACACTAAAAATTAAATAAACAAATAACTGTTAGATAAAATTCAGAGCAAACCACAATAAACTCAAAACATAAACAACTCACACTAACAAAATACTCGCTATCTGACCAAACCAACATCTGCTCTCGGTCACCACACTTAACCAAATGAGTTTTTGTTAGTAAAAGCAACTCTGATATTGGTTTTAAGGCAAAGTAGATTAACCAATTTAAAAAAACAATATCGATGAAACAGAATACGCGAGAATTCTGTTGCTATGGAAATAAATATGGGATCCAGAGCTATGCATGAGCATAGGCAGATAGCGTTAACTAAATGGCCCGATCTATTCTCAAACTTAGGCTTGAAAGTGTTAAAATTCAAATAAAACTAACAAAAAACTCTAAAAGGTTTGTAAAACAAAAAGATTAAAAATGTCTGTAAGTTGTATTTATACTGATTAAAAATCGGTTTACACATTCACTGTAGCTACTGTAATAAAATTTAATGATAGTGCTAAACAATTTATTTTTTTACCTACTTGTAAGAAATGTTCATACTGATGCATTTTTAGTAGTTTTAAGAAACAAAAGTCACTTTTCAAGTCAGTGACTTTTTGGCTAGGGCAGGGTATATACTTTCTTACAAAATACTCATCAACATTTGATACTGAGTATTATAAATATCACTGATATGTCATATATTATTTACAGTTCGTTTGCATCATTTGATGTATTTTAACAAACAGATTGACACTTCATGCCAAATAAAATTTTGGGTATTCCAGAATGGACTGGGAATTGTGCAGATTTTGTTCAACAAAACATTTATAAACATTAGTATAATTATTACATTATTATTAACATTAACATAACATTACATAATTATTAATTACTAACATTATTATAATTATCAGTAATATAGTTTAACTATCTGTACACGATACTGTTTATGTGTCTGGCAGATTGCATGATCTATCTTCAAAACACAGTATAAGCGACATGTAGCTTAATGGAGACCATTTCAACAAGGTTTTATTGTATATGAAATAGTAGCCTCACAAAAGTTTCACGGTTACTCTAATCAGTTCCTCACGTATGAAATAGAAACAATTGAGTGATATGAATAGCAAATAAAATATATCAGAAACTAGGCCTGTCAATCAAAAACCAAAGGAACATAAGGTAAGTAGGTACACATTGCTAATAAAGTTAGTTCTGGTTGATCAGACCTAATTAATTGGACCTAAATTTTAAAAAAAACAAATGCAGGTTATACACACAAAAATTCATTGATTTTTGTTATCTGAAAATCCTCTTATTTGGTTTAGTATTTTTTTAGTTTTTTTTTTGTATGGTAGGTCCCTAATGTATCAAATATGTCCAGTATTGTATTACATACTAAATACATTCAGTAGGGGAAACATCTATCATAGAACCGAAAATATTATATTCTACAAACACTAAGTACGTATTTTTGAAAAATGATTAAAAACCATTGAGTCAAAAGTGACAACTCATAAACATTCTTTACATTAATGTCATATGGCTTTATCTTGAAACTGATAGACTTAATCTGTTAGAACTGTTAGACAGTTTGTTTGTAAATACATCCTATCATTACAGTCACAAATGTCATGTTTAACGTTCATACAATGAATGCTGAATTTAAGAGAAACCATACCTACTCTAGCCACATGATACTGGTCTTAAAGTGATTTCATTATCGGGTATCTACTGTGTAATATAACAATACATGCTACTGTGGTAAGATCATCCAACAAAAGGATAAAATTAGGAAGACTGTCTATTCCTTAGGAAACATATCACATCTGACATTTGCTATTTTCCTCCCTTAATTTTATATATGATAAAACTCATTAGTTTTCATTTATAGGTGATAATAGTAAAATTTCTTTTACCTTAAAAATTTAGAGGGCAAATACAAAAAAAAATATTTAAAATCAGAAGAAACAAGAAACAAATTTTAAAATTTTCCTATTTTCAATGGAAATTTTTAATTATGTTCTATGTTTATCTAGCTTGGAACTGGAGATTCGTGATTAGGATGTTTTATAATAATCATGAAATATTTCAAACAAACTTACCACGAATCACAAACCTGATTTTAAAAACTTTACTGATAGAAGTGATTTCTAAATGCTTTTTTCAACATTCCTTAAAGTATTTTAAACTACTTCACACATTAAAATGAACCCACCATGTGTTTTAATTCAAGGAGATTCTAGTCAAATAAAGAATTTGAAAATTTGTAGAATTGTTCATAATAGTCATAGAAGATTTGTCTTTGAAAGCAATAAAGGTGAAAATTGAAGAATCAATCTTTGCTGTTTATCTAAAAAACTGGAATATTAAACATATTAGACAAATGGAAAAAAGTCATGTCTTATAGTCGAAAGAATCCCGTTATTATGTGTTAAAAGACACATTTCTAAATCAATATTTAAATCACATTTCAACATTATTTTAACCAATATTTTTATTTATTGTCTGTTAATAACTATTAATTTTTTATATAAGCTAATGACAGATCACAGACAATTTTGCTTATTTAAACACTCAATATTTCGAATTTCTTTCCAAAATTCCTTTTCAAGAGCTGCTAATATTTTTATTTAATGTATGTTAATAACTATTAATTTTTTATATAGGCTAATGACAGATCTCAGACAATTTTGCTTTTTTAAACACTCAATGTTTCGAAATTCTTTCCAAAATTCCTTTTCAAGAGCTTCGGAAAGAAATTCAAAACGTTTAGTGTTTAAAAAAGCAAAATTGTCTGTGATCTGTCATTAGCCTATATAAAACATTATTTTAGGTATTTAAAACTACTTCACTCACCAAAATGAACCCAGCAAGTGTTTTTTAGTTCAAAGAGATTCTAGTCAAATAAAGAATTTGAAAACTTGTAGAATTAAACAAATATTCTTTGAGCTTAGCTTGTGAGGTTATGTTAAAAACAAATAAAAACATACACAAAACTCACAAATTAATCATTTTTTTATACTCATATGCGTTTCAATGACCAAGTCATCATCATCAGTGAGTGTTACTACTACAAGCTCTAACTTACAACTAGGGTGAAAGTAAGGTTACACTTCCGTATTTATACAGTAGGCGTTTTGACAAGTGGGCGTGGCAACGCCTACTGTATAAATATGGAAGTGTAACCTTATTTTCACCCTAGTTGTAAGTTAGAGTTTGTAGTAGTAACACTCACTGATGATGATGACTTGGTCATTGAAACACGCATGAATAAATAAATGATTAATTTGTGAGTTTTGTGTATGTTTTTATTTGTCTTTTACTTGTAGAATTGTTCTTAATAGTCATAGAAAATTTGTCTTTGAAAGCAATAAAGGTGAAATTTGAAGAGTCAATCTTTGCTATTCAATCTTTGTATTTAAATAAATGAACTTGAATATAAAATCACATTAAAAATACGATTGCAATCATTAACAAAATAAGGCAACAAATACTATTTTTTCTTGATCATTATCAAATACTCACTTTAATAAGTCATCTAATTCCTTTTTAATTCGAGTTATCCGAGGAGGTCCATGGTAAACAAAGGCAGTGTATAACTGAATCAGAGAGGCACCTGCACAAATTTTTTCATATGCATCCTGGCCTGAGAAAACGCCTCCAACACCAATTATTGGAATTGTACCTGAAAAATTACTTTACAGATAATCTGTTTCTTTAAGAAATAAACAACGCAATATTGCTGCAATTGCAACTTATTTTTTACAAAAACAAACTGTATAGGCAAGAGATTTGCTAAACTTATTGTTTTACTTTATTATGCACAAGAGAGTTGTAGTTTGCATATATTGAAAGTCATAAAACCTTAAAACTTTGTGGTGACAGCAACTGACTGCCTTTTTAATTATGTGTGACAGGAATTAGTCTAACACTCAATCAAAATACTAAATAAATTGTACTCTTATGGTTCTAAAATTTAATTCTTAATTTAATAAAATTGATAAATAATAAGTAAATAAAGAGATATTTTTATCAACAATTTAAAAAGTTAGTAATTAGATTTTCTTAAAGAAAGCATTACACAACTAACCAAAAATATGAAAGAAAAAAATTGTTTCTACAAAAGCGACACTGAATACTTTTGAGCAGTCTCAGTATTTACTCCATTATTTTCATATGGATTAATTACTGGTATTGCAATAAATAAAAAAAACTATGTGTTGACAGAGCTTGACTCTAAGCGTTTCTAGTGTCCACTGAATTAAATTAAATCATTTCCTATGAATGGGTAGTTATCGCAACCATTAGAAATCTTCTACTGATAACGACACAGCAACATCCATGTCCAGGTTAGTATAGTATGTGTTAATAGCTCACCAATATCCCTGTCCAATGTGTTCAGTCTCTCTCTCCCTTTTTTTTCCTTTAATATCCAAACCAAACCTTTTTAAAGTCTAAACGTTTTAAATATAATATTATGAAAATGTGACAAACGATTCATAAACATCATCAATGGATTATTTTTCTATGTACAGAGTGCCTGTACACTATGTTTAATTTATAACAAACATAATTTTATGACAAATATTCTTTGAGCTTAGCTTGTGAGGTTATGTTAGAAACAAATAAAAACATACACAAAACTCACAAATTAATCAAGAGTTGTAAGTTAGAGTTTGTAGTAGTAACACTCACTGATGATGATGATTTGGTAATTGAAACGCGTATGAGTAAATGATTAATTTGTGAGTTTTGTGTATGTTTATAATTTTAACTTTTAACAAGACTCCACAAGGGAAACTCAATAAAGATGAATATATCCACCTGCATCTGTTTAAATGGGGTTAGTATCCCTTGTGGTGTACCAGTCAAACGTCATGTTTGTATAAGAGTCACTTATATATAACACCAACTACTATAACAAACAAAATTACTTTAAATGAAATTATCTAAAAAATTTATAAAATTTAATCACAAGAAATAAGTTTTATAAAAAGGACCATAAAAATTTTGGGATACGGAATAAATAAACAATTGGTTTTTCAACATATTGATCAAAATTAAATAAAACTGATTTGTTTTTTAATAAATAATTTTCATAGTTGGCTAGCATAACCATTTTTAAATGAAACTAACAATAATAATGTTTAAACGGAAAGCAAAAAATGTACTCAAACATTAAATAATAAAAAAATTATACCGATAAAAAAAATAACTCAGCTCTCGCTCTCTCTCAGAGAGGGACCCAGATATATATATATATATATATATATATATATATATATATATATATATATATATATATATATATATATACAGTCCAATCCCGGTAATTCGAAATAATAAATGTATGACCATTTTGGAATACTGGAATATACGCATACTACGTATACTTATTACGTAAATACGGCTACATATATATGCCTATATAGTATTGTGAAGTACATACACGCTAATGTTAATAGAAGAGTTAGTTAAGTACAGTACAGTAATAACTGAAAGAAAACTCTTACCAATTGAAACATGTATTTTTTTATCGAAACAGGTTTATATCATGTAAAGTTTTAAAATTAACAATATAACAAACACTTGAACAACACTCTTAATAAAACACAAATAAACCTACTACTGTATGTACTGAATAAAAACACTTAATTTTTTTATGGAACTTCACTTCTTACCAAAAAGAGTCTAAAATTTTTGTTTGCTTTGGTTTGTTAATTGCCTTTTCTACAGCCTTCATTATGATCTAAAGCTGCAGCAAGAATTGATGGTATGGTATGGTATGTCGTTTTCCGTTGCCCAGTCAATGCATGTGTTAAAAGCTAAAATTGCATCGTCGTGTTTTACACATGGCATTCTTACTTCTTCAGCATCTCCTATTTGATATTCATCATCACTTAGCACACTGTTGATAATCTCACTATCTATTTGTAAATCAATATCATTTTTGTTCCTTCCAGTTATCCATCGCTTATGTCTTCTGAATTTAAATCTCCACCTTGTTTATAATGTGCACTATCGATTCAATGTCTTTACTTTCATTCTCCTCTACAATGCAACACTTTCATATTTTGGGGAATCAATCGATGGCCATAAATGTTTCAAAGATTGTTTAATGAGTCCTCAGGTGACAGAATTCCAGGCATTTGTCAGAAAAAATGCTATGTCCTGTATTGTTAGTTTCTTCAATATTGCTGCAGTGTCATCAGTTTGTGCTACAATATGATATAAGAGACTTTTTCAATACTTTAATTTCATGCTCTGTATAACATTTTGATCCACTGGCTGTATTTGTGCTGTAAATGTTGTGTGGCGAATCACTAACTAATTCGTTTAGATGTGCACACTGTTAACACAAGCAGTGCTTTTAGAGTAAGGTTCATAGAAATGAGATGAATTCTTACCGATAGAACGAATTCATCATGGAACCAGTTTAATAAAGCTTAATCCACCCAACCTTCTTTTTGGCCTTTGAATAAAAGTGGGATGGAACAATCTTTGAGAGCTCTTGATTTCTGTGACTTGGCAATGAGCAGTAGACGTAATTTGTGGCTTCCAGAGCTGTTTGAGCAAGCCATAAATGTTAATTGATCTTTCCTCATTTTTTGCCCTGGTGCACAGACTTCGTACTTGTGAACTAAAGTTTTCTTTGACAAAGCTTTCCAAAATAAGACACTTTCATGAGCACTGTAAACCTGGTCAGAACAAATTTAATTCAATAATTTTTTCCAGAAATTGTTGACGAAAAGGTTCAATAACATCCGGATTATTAGACAATTTTTCTACTGTGATAGAAAAGCTCCGAATTCTGTGTCTCTTTTTGAACTTGTCAAGCCAATGATCACTGACTTTAAAGTCTTCCTGGCTGGATCAGAAAAAAAGAATATCGTCTTTCCTTGCAATAAAAGCCCGGGGATATAGGGATGTTTTACAATCGTTCTTGCAGAAACCATGCGTATAGAGCATTTTCTACCAAAGCGTATTCACTTATTTTCACAGTTTTTCGCGCACTGCTACCTTGCCCACTTGAAAATTTATCTAGACCACTAAACAGCTCTCAAAATATCTATAATTTCTAGAGAGCTTTTCTCAAGCTCCACCAAACTTTCAGTGATTCCCTCAATCTCCATCCTGATGAATAATAAAAACCAACACAACAGAAATAAAAAGAACAGAAAAAGTAAGTCTGCCAAAGAGAATCTGAATGGAGTTATCTGATATTGAGGGTAGGGGGTTCTCTAGACTTGGTAGAAGTCTAGAGACTTGGTGGTCATAACTTTAACTCTTTAAAATTTCTCAAACAGACGCCCAGACAAGCCTTATCCCACTACACCTTTCCTTAATATTCTCACCAGATTCATCCTTGAAAAAATTCATTTTCAGTCTGAGGTAAGAAATTACCTACAAATAAGAGAACAGAAAAGAGAAACTATGATCACTAACTAAAATGGTGCCATGGAACATAATCATGTACATGAAAATGATGGAACAGGAAGTTTTAAAAATTCAAACTTACTAACCATTGTGTTGGTCTAAATACATTGATGACTTTCTAATTTGGACACAAGGAACTTCAATTGTTTAACAGCTTATTGTTCTCTATATTTTAAATTATCTGGGAAAATTCTACAATAATCATGTCCCTGAATGTAGATGCAACAATCGGGTATAGTAATTTCTGCACAGTAGTTCACATTGAGCCTACAAACCATTTACAACACCTCCATTTCAAAAGTAATCATCCCATAAACATAGAACAAGCTTCTCTACAGCCTAGCAATCAAGGCCAAGTATTTACTACTATGTTAATTGGAACACTTCAATAAAAAGACATCAACAACTCTTTTCAAAGAAGAGGATATCCAAAACAACTCATTGAAGATTCTCTGATTATCCTAAACCACCAAATAAACAAAATTTAACAGATTACCACCCCAGTCCATAAATCAGTTTATTTCTTTAAAAAATGTTTTAGTTTTTTATCCATTTTATTTGTACTTTAGCCACTTTGCAATTACTATTTGCCTTATAAGAGACATTCATTAAAATTGACAACTCTCAGCACCAATTACCCTGATATATCCAGGTTATACACTCTCTCTCTCTCTCTCGATATATATATATATATATATATATATATATATATATATATATATATATATTCTGTAAGTCAGGACATCTTTATACCCACAGTGAAGATAGTTGTATAGGGTGAAACGTTAATTTAATTTGTGTAAAATGCAGGAACATCATGAAGTTCTGGACCACGCTTTGGACCTATTTGTTAAATCATTTACATTGCATGGATAGGCTTAAAGTAAGTGCGAGAAGAAGACGTCGAATGACTATCAATGGTAAAGCATCTACTATGTAAGTTTGTATACTGTACTAGGGGGATATACGTATCAGTTTCTTAAGTAATTTGATACTAGTTTTAGTATGTTTCTTATGTTACAAGCAACTAATTATTATTACCGACTAGTAATATTACCAAGTATACAGCAATTAATGCAACAAACACTTCAACCAGTTTCAAACATGTTTTATAATCATGAAATTTGCATTAAAAAAATACAATATTTGACTTTTTTCTATAATTAGCTGCAGGAATATACAAATTAGTTGTAGGAATAAACAACGCATAAGTTAACATAATTAAATAGAATTAAAAATAATAATAGTATAATTTGAAAAAGTAAAGTTAGTATATTTTATGAATTTTAATTATTTTTTAGTTAAAATAGACAATATCCCTTTTAAATCCAAGAGAGCTTACCTCTTTATCTCTCTCTCTCTCTCTCTCTCTCTCTCTCTCTCTCTCTCTCTCTCTCTCTCTCTCTCTCTCTAATACACACAAGCTTCTACTACACACAAACATACACACGAACTCCCACACACACTTTACATTCATAAACAAATAGAAAGACACAGATACAATAAAATGACTTAACAAACAAAACAACAATTTATTATTATTTTCATGAACAAGCTTAAATACCTTTAGTTAACTGGTACATTTCAGCTATGAACTGTGTAGAAATAGTTGTCAGAGGACGGCCACTCAAACCTCCAGATTCCTGAGTGTAGGGTCCTGTTAAGTCTGATCCTCGTTCTACTGTGGTATTTGATATCACCAAGCCATCTACATGGCACTACAGGCAAAAATAATATGTATTTAAATACAACAAATAATCAATTATGCTTAATTTGAAATTATTCTTATACTTCATATATGGCCAGGTTTAAATAATTTTTTCACCAAAATAATTGTGTAAAGAAAACATGTTTATTTATATGATTTTTTTAAAATTAGTCTATACTGTCACTTATTTATTCCAATCTGGATGTCATCATGATTAGAGCTGAAGGGTATACTGTATAATAGATACTCAACAGTTTTTAGTTAATTGGACGATACAGATGCTGTTCCCAAACTTTCACTTCACATTCCAAACTTTAAAATTATTTATATACTCATCTTCATTTCTCTTAGGAATATTTCTATATATTTGAGTAGTTTTCTGCCATTCCTAACAATTCAATATTCTCCTCTGTTGATGCGTTTTGGAGTAACTCCATTCTTAAAACTTAAATCGTACTGTACTCCCAAACTTTGAGTTCGTCTTTATATACCGTTAGCAATCCCCCCCTTTCATATTTCGTTTCCTATTGGTGCACGCCTACTCTTACTTCTTGCAACCTCGTTACATTTAAAAGTTTAAAATTGTTAAAAAAGTTTTTTATAACACGTTAATACATTGAAAACGTTATAAATTTACCTTAGGTTCTAAAACTACTTCAGCAATATCTTTTTTTTCTTGCTTCGTCAGATCTGGAGCTAACTTTAGAAGGAGAGGAGGTTTGGGATGGCAGCTCAAAGAGTCTCTAGTAGCAACTAACTTCTTCAATAAGTCTTGCAGATGTTCTTTTTTCTGCCAATCCCTCAATCCTGGCGTGTTAGGACTGAAATACAAAACACTGTATTGTAACACAGTAAAGTAATATTAGACAATATGCACCTTCCTAAATGAAAATATATTTAAATTCTAAAACAATCCCATTTCTAAACTTCATTAATATTCAATTTGGAAATAATACTGTTCAAATTAGAAGAAAAATTCATAATCGTCTTTCAGAAGTACAGTACATTTCTAGTTGTGGGAAAGCTGCCTAGACTTCGAACATGAAGATACTAAGTTCAAAATTGACCTAGAACCCCCAAATGTTTATAATTTAATTACTGAATAAATATTTGAAAAAAACTGTATTAACATCAATTGTCATCCACTATATTTTAAAAGAAATATATTTGGACTACATAGGATAAATAAAAATGTATTTTATTAACAATTAGAAATTTGTACAAAATATATATCAGGAGAGCATGAGCTAATAGAAAGAACTGAATAAAGTAGGCTAAAGGGCTATCTACTTACAATAATTTAAATGCTGTAAGATAGATTCCGCCTAGTCTACTTTAATTCATATGTATGCCTAAATTAAGACAATAAATCAATGAAAAAGTAAAAGTATTATGTTACATTGAAAAAATGTTAGTATAAAGTGCTATAATACTGTGCAATACAAACAAAATGTATTACAAGCCAAAACAAAATCAAAAGTATATGCCAGTTGAAAAGTATAAAAGTATATGACAGTAACGTAGCAAGATTATGCCGTCTGTTCACCATCAATAAGAGCAAAATGTAAACCCTATTGCCTTCATGTATTGAAATGAAAAATGATGTTTCTTTCTTTAGTCTTATTATTCAAGTAACTAACTAAAGAATACAAAACATATCAATCATAATTTCTCAGTAAGAAAAGAATTTGCTTGTACTTTTTTATTTATTAAATTTTAAATATAGCATTTAGTCAAAGGTTAAATACAACAAGAGAAAATATTTTTAAAATTCGTATAGAGTTCATGAACTTACAATTTAGGTTAACTATTTACAATCACAAACAAGTATATAATTTAAACAAGACAAAAGTTAATTAGAAAATAATGCAGTTACAAAAACTACATGGAGTTTGGCCCCGTTTGCAGCTGTTAATTTTCAACCATTTTTTGTCTAGGTGTTAGGCTTTAAAAGTTATAATATTTAAGACATTCGCTGATTGTGAGTTTTATTTTTTCCCTCGAGTTGCTAGCTTCATTTGAACTGATAACCCAATGCCCATTGTATATTAAAGATAAACCAGTTCAGAAACACTTCTAATGGAAAGAGTAAAAATCACTACAATAGTAAACACTGAGGTTAAATTCATTACTATGTCTAATCAGGGGCAAAATGGAGGACTAACTAAATTCATCCCTTGATTGAGAGATACAAACTATAATTCTATTCTTGAGTGCAAGAAAAATGATAACAACAGATTTATGAAACTTACACGATGTAGAAATTACAGATTTATGACACGGTGTAGAAATTTAATTAAAACTTTGAAATCATAAATAGTCTCCCTTCTCTAATTTCATTATCCAAATCATTGAGGAAATATTAAGAAATTAGAAGACGTGGCCGGGATAAAGCAATATTATTAATGTAAATGCTCTTCTTGTATATTAACCCTTCTAATCTTGATCATTGTCACCCACTTTCATACTTTATTGATACTCATAGCATTATCATGATTAGCTTCACAAACCTGACGATGACTGTCTACTGCTGGCAAGTTTCTTGTGTCCAAGAATCAAAATACAGATTGCAACTCACAGTCAGCAGATGAAACAATTTTGTTAAAAGACTTCCCCATATAACTTGAACATATAACTAAGCCCAAAAACAGACAATACAGCTGTAAATGTGGTATCCCACATGTAAAGCAAAGTGGAATCAGAAATCCATGTGTACTAAGACAACCACACAACATTCTCACTCTTATGCACAAACAAACTTTATGTAATAAATTCTCCTTAAATTCATACTGGTTATACGATTTTTTTATAGAACTGTAACGGCTATTATATGATTTTATGAACAAATTACTATTACACCGAATAAACATTGGTGCATTCCATAAGAACAGTTTACATGTTAATATTCTCTTGCACTTTTTCCAGAAAGTATAGAGTGTATATCTGATATCTGTATGTATATTTGCATACTGATATCTCTGCTATTTAGGTATTTACTAAACAAGAATTATTTTGTTTCTTTGAGAATTTATTAAATTCAAAACATGTTGAGCATAAATAGTGCAAAAACATTTAAATAAAAACTTTACCAAACCTGGATATGTTTATCACTAAATAATCAGCAACTGCACCAAATTTAAGAATACCCTTTATATAATCATCCACAGGATCTGCCGCATTTTTATTTTTCCCAAGATTAACACCAAGGACACCTTTAAATGTAGGATCATTCTTCAGCTGACAAAGCCTATGGTATACACTTTCATGGCCTTCACTGTTGAACCCGTATCTGTTCATAAACAAACACAAAGTTTTGTTTTTTAAATAGTCTTTCAATAAAACAAATAAAAACATACACAAAACTCACAAATTAATCATTTATTAACTCATAAGCTTTTCAATGACAAATTCATCATCATCAGTGTCTGTTACTACTACATATTCTAACTCACAACTAGGGTGAAAGTAAGGTTACGCTTCCATATTTATACAGCAGGTGTGGCCACGCCCACCATGTATAACAAACAACCGTTATTAAACCTACTTTAAACATGATACATCAAACAGAAATTTTATACCTAACACTTGAGTGCCATATCTATACAACTATTATTTGAGCTTAGCTTGTCTAACACAAGTTAAACTCAAATAATAGTTTTAGTCTTTCAATAATACTATATTAAATATGTTTAATGAATATTAAATATTTATAAAGTATTATGTTATATGAAGATATAATTTTGGTAATAGCTTGTAAACTCGTAGCAGACACATACACAGGCTATTCCACCTTATGACCTTTCTGTTTTGGGACACTATTTTAGAGCTAAAAACAAATATTGTTTATAAAAACAAACTGGTTTTTATAGTTGTCATATTGTTGAAAAATAAATTTTTTCAAGATTCATCAAATAACAATTTTGATAAACGGACAGTTAACACATTACTGATTACTGCGGCGTAGTTTGCACTATCGATTATTTTCTGCAGAGCGTTTACTGTCGAGATATATGTGTCATTGATAGTCAATCTTTAAATGTGTATTCTCTTTGACCTTGATGATAAGCACATGCAATATGTTTCTAATGAGTTGGTAACTGCTTTGCCTCTCAAAATTGTCACCATAAAGAAACATATTTATATGTCCTTGACAAATATAAAGTGCAGTGCCGGCAAAAAGTTTAGGGACACCCCTACATTTATATGTTTTTGCTATTGTCCTAAAACTTTCTGCCAATCATATATTAGTAACTTATCAATGAATTGGGCATGAAAAGTTACGATTTTCCTGAAATTTTCATTCATTTATAAGTAAGGGTTGGCAAATTATAAATGTTTTTCCCATTTTAAAATTTTTGAGGAAACCCCTGTTTTTTCCAATTAAAAATGTATAGTAAAAAAAATACACATCTGATTCAAATGATACTTTGTACACATGTTTAGCATAAAATTTAGAATGTAAATATGCATTATTTATTATTTACAAACAATCA
The DNA here is from genome assembly GCA_036971475.1 of Prosapia bicincta. NCBI lineage: Eukaryota > Metazoa > Arthropoda > Insecta > Hemiptera > Cercopidae > Prosapia > Prosapia bicincta. Next base: position 255,317,435 of record JBAIZL010000004.1, read on the forward strand.
CCTCTCATTTGGTACCAGGTTAACTTTGCTTTAGATTTTCAGATTTTTCAGCATAAAATTCTCACATTTCAATAGTGAATATCTAGTGAACGGAGCCACTTGGAGCGGAACTGACTGTACCGTTGTGTTCCTCGCGTCATGGCGAGGCGGGGGGGACATGTGCGCGCGAATCTATTGTTGTTCAGACGTTCCTCAGTTGTGCTGACATAACCCTACTTGTTCAGTGCGCTTTTCTAGGGTTGATTCCCAAAAACATGGGTTGTTCATTTGTGACTGTTGAAGTTAGGTGGCAAATTGTTGGTATGCATAAGACCAGCATGACGTACAGAGCAATTGGACATGCATTGAACGTTTCTAAGACTTCTGTTGAGAACACTGTGAATAAATTTAAGAAGACGGGTACTGTCATCGATGCGCCTAGAAGCGGACGTCCCCGTAAGACGACACCTCGCCAAGATCGCAAGCTGCTTAATAGCAGCTGTTGAAGGCTCAGTCAACAGCACATCTTACTGCAAGATCATGGAAGAAGTAATGCTTCCCTCAGCTGCAAGGTTGCTTGGTGAAAATTTCATTTTTCAGCAAGACAATGCCCCCTGCCATATATCCCGTTAAACCATTGCATGGTTTCGCGATCAAGATGTAGAAATTCTCCCTTGGCCAGCCCGAAGCCCTGATTTAAATCCCATTGAAAACATATGGAATACTATGGGTATGCGGTTGGCCAAAAAGAAGCCTACCAACAAGAACGAGCTCAAGCTAATGATCGCTCAACTCTGGAAAGACATCAGCAAGGAAGAGTGCAGAAAGCTCATTGACACGATGCCAGACCGTGTAAAAAGCTGCTACAAGGCCAAAGGCGGGCCAATAGACTATTAAGTTCATAGTTTCTTTTTTATCTCAAATTTTCAATTTGACTTTCATTTTTTGTATAAATGAATTGACTTAAAGCTATAAGTTGTATTTTTTTCGCCTCTCCCTAAACTTTTTGCCGGCACTGTATGACAGGACAAAAAAAATAGGATTTTTATTGCCATCCTACAGGCTTCTTATAACTAACTTTATTGCTGCCATTTTTCAATGAGTGTAAACTTAGTTACATTGTAGTGCAGTGGCAGTTTTTGTAAAGCAATTTTAAAACAGTTTTTCTAAGTAATTAGTATAATTATTTATAAATACTTTTTGAAATTATTTTAGTTTTTTACAATTGTAAAGTAAACAATTAATTACATGAGTGTTTCAGTGTTAGGGGAAGTCTACAATCAAACTTTAACCATATTTTATTTTTAAATTAATTATTTATTTACATATTTAGTAACAAATGTAAAAGTCAAAATAGTTAACTCAAAATCTCACCAAAAATTAGTTTTTAATAAACAAACACACTATTGTAAATAAGTTTCAATATTTAAAATAATATAACTTTTATTAATAATGGTTGCAAAAAACATCAATTAATTTTTTAACTTTAATTATAAAATTATTATTAAGTATTATTATTTAATTCAATTAAGTAATAATACTTAATAACAACTTTTAATGCTTTGTAATACTATTATTTATAATAATACTTATGAAATTATTAAAGTATGAATCATTTAATCTATAATGGGTTAACAAATAAAAGTTTTTTACCACTTTTTTCATAACCATATTTTTGTAAAGTACTTTTTTCATGTAATTTGAATCTGCCATTAGCCATTAACTAGAACCACGCATTCTTATTTCAGTAGTTTAAAAAATTAAATTTTGGACTTTTGTAAAATATTAGAGTCAACATTATTTTGTCTCTATCTCGTGATATAATAGGTCTTTTTAGTATAGGTGGTGTCATCTCTGATCTATAACACCCAAGTGTCCTACACTGCCTCAGTTGTACTAAGGGGAATTTATACTGGATGTCTTACCACTAATCATATACTTTAGTGCTTCAAATATATCATAGCACCATCAATATAAATTTCAACAGAACTCAGAATTGAAGAAAACATTATTTCAATATAAAAAGTGATCTAAATGATGTCTCATTATTACAAAAAAAATTCTTCAGCTCTTAATTATTTCTTTGGTTATGTATTTCTGCATGTAAAAAAGGCGCTGCATAATATCCTTCCCTCTTTCTTGAGGTTTATCTATTCTTGGGGAGATTTATAATCTCAAATATTATTTTAAAAACTAAAAAAGAAATTTTTTTTTTACATCATATCCCTTACTTCTTCAATTATAAGATATGGTAAAAAAAAGACAAAACTTTTGAAATTGCAGCTGATCCATAAGAAATTTATGTTTGTGTACAAAGTCAGTTAGTTAAATGAACATCTACAATCAGTGCTTTTGGAATTATTCAGAAAATGAAATACTTCGGTGACCAGCAATATAACATTAAATTTTACTTTAATATCTGGATACCATTTTCTGAAACACAGGCATTGGTTTAGCAGCCCCATTACAAAACCTGTACAAGATATACCCAATGTTACAAGTGGTTTACACAATTTAAGTTTGGAAGATCATCAATAAAAATCAAGCACCAACCAAAATATAAATCAGAAGAACTCTAAACATTAACAAACAATGAAAACATCGATGCTGTTCAATTAATGGAATAAAGGGAAATCATCCTTTATCTGTGCAGGAGATTACAAAAAATATCAGCGTTGGGTTATGACTATGCATTACAGAGAAATTATGCATGGATTGTATCTAGTAAAAATGGTCCCACTAATGTTCATAAGAAAACCAAAAGAAAAAATAGCCCAGAATTGCTTCATCATGCAAATACCAATGAAAACAGATGTTCATATTCAACAAAAAATGTACCAATATCAAAGCCAAATTTTAAGAATGTTCATATCTAGCAACAGGCATTCACTAACTTTCTCTGTACACTAACTGAACAAACTAAGCTATAAAACAAAGATCTTGTTTTATTTTTAAGAAATGAACTTGGTCATGCAAATTCAAATTATATAACTTTCATGGCTCAATTTGTAAAGATCAGTCTTTTTTTTAACAATCTCATACATCTTTTCTAGTCTTGTAAATAAAAGAATATTTATAAGTTCTTCCACAAGTCTTTTGAGATTTGATCTAAGATTCATATGAAAAATCTATGTTCTTCATGCGTTTCTTCAACTATTACTTTCACTCCCCCAAGTATTAAAATTCTGATGCTTGTTCTAAAATAATACAGACTAATTGGCATTTACACAGTTGTGTATAAGAAATCAGTACATGATCAGTAAATGGACAGTTAAAATAAAAACAATAATACAAAATAATGTATTCATCATAAATAATAATTCACAAAGAGAACTTACCTATTAATAATTGCAAGATTGTCAGGAAGTCTGAAGACTCTTGGTTTATTATTACCGGGTTGTGGTAACGGAGTAACAGATCCTATTTCAACAAAACCAAAACCTATTTTATGCAGCCCTGAGACAGCTTCTCCTTGTTTATCAAAACCAGCTGCAATACCAATAGGATTTTGGAATTTCAAGTGCCATACTTTTGTACCCTTCAAAAACAATTATAAGTCTATTACAAACAAACCGTGTAATACAACATTCATATTTAACCCAGGTTTGCTTGTGCTATGGAAACTATCGCGATTACTCGCACCATTAGAACAAATCTAATAATCGTAATAATTGTTATGTATTTTAAAATATAAATTCCAATTGTATGGATTATATTAAGCTTTAAACTTTTTCACTGTTATAAAAACAATGTATTAAATACATTTATGGCGTATTTATATGTAAAATTGCAGATAGAAAAACTAGAGTCACACAATTAGTTGTGTTGTTAGGTTGTTCCTAACACAGAACTCAAGTGATCGCTTGTACAAGTTGCCCCTCCCTAAAATGGGTGACGCCTGCAACTTCTCTCACCTATGGCTACCCTCTCAATCAAACCATCTAATCAAAATTTGGATAGTAGCTGGCCAATATCCTCAACAAAGCCTATTTAGAAGCTAAGTCGCATACAACGAAATAATAAAATAATACGTTCAGAACAATTAAAAACGTTATATTCAACAAGCGTTCCTGGGTTAAGGATTACTCTTATGCTTTTAAATATATCTAAAAAACATTACAGAAAATTTTTTTGACTTACATGTTGATAAACTTCAAATTTTAAACATTTCTCGCCCTTACATACAACCAACAGATTTAATTATAAACATTAAAAACACTATATTTAAACATAATAACTAATTTTTCATTTTATAGTAATTTTATGAGAATATTTGTAAATATAAGGATTGACAATACGTATAAATTCTAAAACAATAAACATTTATTTTATGTAAACTCAGAGTTCTAAACTCATGTGTAACACAAAATACACTGTACTGAAACACTTTTCTGTTTGTTTTGCAACAAATGTATGTATAATAACCCTATTTTATCAAGAGATATGAGAGTTTGCAATTGGAGTCAATGTTTCACTGTTTTGCCTAAATCAGGCTTGGAGTATGTTTATATTCGAGTACATTTTTCTGTATATACTAACATTTCAATATTTTTTTTTTGTAGAAGCGTTTTAGAAAGACTCCATTTTCAAAACTTAAATAGTACTGTTCCCCCAAATCTTAAATTTGTCTTTATATAATGTTAGCCATTCCCCTACCAATTACAGACCTCGCTTCCTATTGGTACAAGCATTTAGTTCTCAACTCCTGGCATTTAGTTAATTATTAATTTTAAACTTTTAAAAATAAAGTCCGACCGTGTATTTATTTGTTTGTTTATTATATTTTCTTTTTTTACTTTGCTTTATAAACTTTTCCAAATTTTCTAAAATATTCAAACGTCTTCTTTTATAAACACTATGTAAAATCTTCGTCGTACTTTTAATTTTTTGCGGTGTATGGCCCTCTTTAAACAAATGTGTAACATAATTCAAGTATTTTTTTCATATTTAAATAACTTTATATGCTCTTTATATCTGGTTTTAAATTTTTGTCCTATTTGATCTATGTATGTTGCTTTCCAATTAATAATAACGACAAATAAATGCACAGTCCAAAGTTATTTTTAAAAGTTTTAAAATATTGATTAGTCAAACACTAGAAATCGATAGTAGGCGTGTAACAATGAGAAGCGAGGTCTGCAAGTGGTGGGGGCGAGGCTAACAGTATATAAAGATGAACTAAAGATTTGGGTTAACAAAACTATTTAGGGGGTTTTGGTCCCACTGCCTTGAATTATCGTGACTATACTGTATTAGGATTCATTAGAATAGAACTCCTCTTTTTTCTAATGTACAGGAGTGTATTTCCGTGTAATGTGGGTTTTAGATAATCCGAGGGGGTCTTAGTTCCATCTACCTCGAATTATCGAGACTCTACTGTATACAATTTTCTTAGGGTGGAGCTAAATCGAACTAATATTGGCAAGAACAAAAAAGTCATTTTCATTAGTGTTATCCCCAATTTTCATGTTCTTTACAGAAGCTTTGTTGAATAACTGCTTCAAAAAGAGCTCTCACTAACAGGTGTTTAATGATTACCATTATGTATACGACACCTCCAACTTATGCATCTTGGTAAGGTCAAAGGAAGGCATAAAAAGAGATTAGAGAAGCTATTTATATTGTAAGGAAAAAAATTAATCCTTGACATTAGTTCAATTTTTAACGGGAAAAAGGCAACCCAAAAAGCCTTAATCACAAAAGCGACAATAGCAATAACCTAAAATCTCTTCCTAACACGTTCAGCACGGCTAGCGTACCGACACACTCTGGGTTTCCTTGCAAGGCACTGAGAATGTGCTGGTGCGCTTCCCTCTTCTCTTCTGAGAGACTCCGAGTCTAATTAAAACTTCTCTAGTGTCGATAAGTGTTTGTATAAAGGTTTGGTTTTTACGTCAGTGCTTCAGAAGAGTTTGGAAAACATTGTGCCTGAGTAGTTTTTAAATCCGACCATCCCAGGTTAACTTTTTGGTGCTTCAACTGAAACAATGCTCCAGGGAGTTTTATGAACAGATTTAATTTGGCTCAACTTTTATATTTTAATGTTTTTTTTTAGTTTTAACCACTTAAGGCAGCAAAATATCCGGTAAAAACAATGATCATAAAAATAAACTAAGCTTTTTAAACTAACGCAAGAATAAACGATAACTGTCCTATTAGAGTGAATGAACCTACTTGAGGTGGGAACAGACTACTGTAAATATGAGTCATTTACAAAATGCTTGGACAACCGAAAACCTAATCTGTCATCATAAGATTGTAGTAAACAAATGTCAGCTAATCTCTGCTATAAATCATCTAGGACTTGACATATGCATTATTTATGTCTGGATTTACATTATCAATCTCTATCGCTTTGTGAAACACATGACACAAACAGAAACAAACATTCCGAGTTAAAGTTGAGTGGTTAATTTTAGTATGTAGTATATTTTAGTAGTAGGTACTTTAGATTTTTATGTAAATTATCTTTTTTTCTCTGTCTTTTTTATTGAGTTTTATTATTTGTCATACAGTATTTTATCATTTGCATTTCTTTTTTCTAATTGTGACTTGACAAATAAAACAATATTTTATGTCTAATACACTGTTTTGATGTCCCCAATAAATCTGAATGTGGTAGAAATAAAATTATTGAGATGAAAACAATGGACATGATAATTAGATGCAACGACAAGCTATGCAGCCTCCATAGCATTTCAATAATTCCACTGCTGTCATATGTGGAAGTTAACAAAAAAAAACAGACAGTAGTTGGATGAGATCTCCAACCGTGCCGAACGTGTTAAGGACATTCTCTTTTTAGAAAACCCTATTTTTATGGACACATTTTCAATGTCGTGTAGAAAACATAGAGATCTTTTAATGTCTTTATCAACAACATTCACTCTTAGTACAGAAACTTCATTTGATATTTTCTGTTACAAAATTAAAATAAATCTATTATCTGTAATTGCAAAATTTTATTTTGAGAATGAAATAAATGCACTGTCTTTAAACAAATGTATGCACAACAAAGGATTGATTTGCCTCACCTGGTACAATAAAATATATAAATCAGCAAAAAATGTTTCCAACATACCAGACTGTCTGTATCCTTATATCTGCTTCTGGGTAGGAGGCCATATTTTGATGCTAAAATAGCAATATTATGTGAAGTCTCAGGGCTCAAAACATGAGTGACAGGTATGAGTATTTGCTCATAAAACTGCTCATTTTCCTGGTAAATGTTTAAAGCTGAGAACACACCAACTGCACCACTGCACACATACAAACAGGATTTTAGTTTTTTCTGAAAGAAAATACAAAATATAATGTAACCTAAGACTATATCATACCTGCACAGAAAATGTTACACTCTTACAAAAAAGGAGAAAAAACTAATATGAATTATTTCTTAGAATAGAAAAATTAATTTTATCAATGCAGACTCGCTAATGTATTTTTCAAGATTGCTTCCGAAAAATGTTTTTAATTGCTTAGGTATTTTTATATTTATGTAAAATTAAATAGGTTGTGTTGTCATATATTTTACCAATATTTCATACTATAATTATTAATTTGTAATAAACACAATTTGTTTCATCCGTATAAGCAGCCTTTTATATTTGTAGATAATTGTAAAAGTTTTTTATGTAGGAAAATCATTACTTATCACACTTAATGCATAGCAGAAAAAATTCTAATTGTTATAAAATAAGTAAAACAAATGACAGATTTCACACACAAATCAATAGTATATAATGGAAAATAGATAACTAATTAAAATTATAATAATGAATAAAAATGCTATTACTGACTAGGTGTTATTACATTCTTTTCTAAATTATTTAATCTATCTCTTATTATATCATGTTTGTATTTTTAACCCATAAAACAATAATTATAAACATATAAGGTGTGTTTAAATTAAAGACATAATGTATATCACAACCCTTGACTTTAATAAAAATGGAGAGTAAATTAAGGTCTCTATAATGGGACAATTGAGAAAAAACCCAAAGTGGTTCTCTAGGAAGAATTTCTCTTTCAGCAGTTTTGTCACATACTACAATTTTTTGTAAAATAAAATTGATAATTGAAAGAAGAAACTATGCTCCCTCTTACATAGGCAAGCATGAATTCAAAAACAGTATTATCAAAATTGTCGGCAAACTAAATGCCTACACTCCAGATCCTTCTATTATACTGTATATTTCAACCCCAGGACCATTGTTATACCACATGAATTATACTATAATTGTCATAACTTAAAATTTTAACTATGATACATATATATGTTAATATGTAGAAAAAAACAAAAATCTGTGTAAAACACTTAAGACATTATTACTATTACTAAGCACAGGAGAATATTATTATCTAAATAAACTAAAAATGCAACTAAAAATAATATAACAATAACTAATAACACATCTAACATATATGGCATTTATTTATTTATTATTATTGTTGTTGTAAAATATATACACTAAGGGATGATCTTCAACATAAATAAAACTCAACACTCTAATATATATTTATTGAGAATTATACTTTTTTATTCCTATACATAGTCTCAAGCTAAAGCTCCACCAAAATTCAAAATCCACCACTCTTTCTACAACAAAAAACTCATTCACATTACAAGTGAACATAAATAAGTGAGTTAGAATAACAATGAATGTCAAAGAAGTAGAAAATGTTATAAGATATCTATAATGTAAAATATCTATAAGATATTGTATGAAAAGATTGAATATTGAGTCTTTGTATGTTATCCCTCTGAGGATGGTTACTTGGTAACTGAAATTTACATAAGGTTTGTACTGAAAGAAAGTTTATGGTTAAGAGGTTTTTGTGTATTTATTATTAAATTCAACCACAGTATATTCCTAATAAATAGTAAATTTAGCAATGCTTGAAATATGGATATGAAGGAGGAACAATGCATTTTAAACATGGAACAGATCAAATGAAAAATGTGTTTGTTTCAAAAGGATAGTGTGGTCAAGCAAAGAAAAAAAAATTGGCAGATGAAGAAATTGTATATACTGAGATGGATGGGAAAAGTTTATAGAGAAAAGAATGCACCTAGCACTTAAGACTTAGTGTCTTAAAAGAACAGACAATAGATGACTTTAAGAAATAATAGTGACGATATCCCAAGACAATCCAGAGGCAAAGAAAAAGATTTAGCTAAAGATCATAGAAAATCATTAGTAAATTAATGTCTATCAAAATTACTTCCCATTAAATAAGACATCGCTTCTGGCTCTAAACTGTTAATATTTTTTATAGCCTCGCACTTTATACTGATAAAAAAAATAGAATTGCTTGTTATAATCATCTTGATTTCACTGATTAATTCATACATAATGTTTTTAAAAATCAAATGAAAACAGAAGTAATTTACCGTGATGAAGAGTTTCAAAACCATCATTTCATTGTCAAAGTCTATCTGCTTACTGAAGTTTTCACTCAAGGTTTTAGGTGTGTCATTTATAAGCATTAATGAGCTTCTTTTTTTTTTAGAAAGGGTATAGTTAGAGGAATAACATTTAGTTAAATGCAGTGACTTTGTGTTATGTTGGGTGATTTAATGTGCTGTGTATGATGGTGTTTAGTGACTGTTGGTTTCCTGCATAATTTTTAATTAATCACTTAAACAATAGTTTATGACTATCCGAACTTTAAATTTTGTTAAATTTGTTAAAACTTACTGAGACAGAATGTTTTTGATCGCTATGTGGCGGTCTTCATCAGTGTCTTCTGCTTGGAGATGTCGGATCAAGCGGTGACGATTTTAAAGGTAGGTTTTCAATAGTATCAGAGGGTATGTGTGATTTGTATTGTGTTTGTTCGTTTAATATGTTTGTGCTTTGTGTTTTGTGTGTCTGTAAATTTCATATTGTTCTAGTGTGTTGAGATGTGGTCTTTTTTTGTTGATATGTAGGATTTCTAGGTTATGGTAAATGTCTGTGTATTTGTGTCCTGTTTCTTTTATGTAATTGTAAAATGTTGAGTTGGTGTTCTGTTTGTGTCCCTCGACTCTTTGTTTAACGCTGCGACCTATTTGTCCAATGTAAAATTTGTTACATTCCTTGCAGTTCAGTTTGTATACGCCTGGTGCTTTTAGTTTATCTTTGTTTTTGGTGTCATGTTGTATTTTATATAATAACTTGTTATTAGTTTTGTATGCTATTTTGTATCCTATTTTTTGAAATTTGCGGGCAATTTTGTTTGTTGTTTTGTTTATGTATGGTAATGTGATGTATTTGTTTTCCTTGTCTGCAGTGTTAATTTTAGTGTTTTTTGTATTTTGTACCATAGTTTGTCTATTATTGTGGTGCTGTATTCATTTGTGTATGCTTTATATTTAATTGTAAAAGTTGTGATTGTTGTTCAGTTTGGTGATTGAGCTCTAGAGAGTTTGTTTTGTGATTGTGTTCCATTTCAAAGGTGAATGTTTACTTTTTATCTATGTTGTTGATTACAATAAAAATATTGGAAAAACCCCCAATACTACAATAATAATTAAAAATAACTAATAATACAAGTTACCTAAGATTAAACCCTTATGTACATTTTGATGACAAAATGTCATCATTATCAAATGGTCTTATTACAAAATTACAATCTAGAATACAATAAATTACAAACTAGACTGACTAAAAGTGTAGTTACTGAATCAAAGTAAGAAATTATTGACGATTCTCTCCAAAATTCCGATGAATTTTCTGGAAAAAATTTGGTTCTTTATTGGTCATGATTAAATTGACATTAAAAACTTTTACTTGTTTATTTTAAAATTTAAGCTACGATGTTCTCCAGATATTCCTGATGATTTTATAGCATGACGAGAATAGTTAGAAAATGCTTATCAGGTAATAAGTTATATATTTATAATTGAAGTACTTTTGCTACAAGTTTTAGATTAATGGAATACTTCACAATTAATACTACAGACACAAGAAATTAATGAGTGTGAGCTAGTTGGTTCTCGTCCTGGTCTTGGACAACTGTATTAGCAGTCAAAGCAGAGATATATCGCACCTATAGCTTTTACAATGAACTGTAAACAAGCGTAGAGAAATTTCCACATGAATAATAGAAACTTTCAGCAAGAGAATGTCCTGAAATATTTAAATTTTAAAACATACAAAGACATATCTAATTAGGCATGTTTACAACATTGACAATAACCTCATTATGAGGAGAGAAGTGTGGGATCTATCAACAAATTTTAATTATGGTGCCGAATAGGTCTTTCCCATTTCATTTCTAAAAATGACCAAAACGAAAGCTGATCTAGGAAAAAGTAATTGTTTAGCTTTTTCTTATATATTAATTGGTATAGCCTTCCGAAAAAGAGAGTAAGATAAGACACTGTTTTTGCAAAAGCTAGACCAGAAGAAATAATTAGTATCCATTGAAATGTGATATCTGTTAAGGGTGAATCCAAAGAACTGAAGAGGGTTATGGAGAAGAGAAAATCAAGATTGCTTTCATTCAGGAGTCATCCCTCCCTCAAATTAGCAAGTGCCATTCAACGTTTAAAGGATTTCAAACCTTCGACCTTTCAAGAGGGAGTAAAAAAAGGAAGTGGTTTACTGACCTAAGTTCTCTATTACTGTGGAGAAGCAGGAAGTCATTATCTGAGAAAACTTTGAACACTGAATTAAAATTAAAGTAATAAATGATTGATCTTCTACCCTATTAAGATTTACATCCCTGGTCAATAAAATAGTTATACCACTCTTGACAAATTAATACTCATAGATGACAGGACTATGGTGGTCGGAGACTTCAATATTGAGCACCACAATTTGTGCAAAAACAGCGAAAACAATAATATACCATTACCCTACAGTTAGCTCCTTTACAACTATTGTATCTTGGTGAACAAAATTGTGTTCCTACCCATCAGTCAGCTTCGACAAGCTCTTTGAGCATGATAGAGTTAAGATAGCCTCTCCATTTTTATGGCGAAAGATTTCAAATTGCCATGTCAGTCAGGATCTAGGTAGTATCCAACTTCCCAATTTTTTTCAAATAAGTGTGAGAACTAAATCAGTTCAAAACAACACCAATTTTCAAACTAAGATTAAGAAAGCCAACTAGTAGCTCTTCACAAGGGAGACAGAACTTATTAGTGCTTAGGACAGTCCAAACGGAAAAATTATTGAAGCGTCCATCAGCCACTGAAAAACCTATTCACAAACAATCTGGTAATACAAATAGAAATTATATGAACAGCTTGTGGATTGGCAAAATCCAAAAACTACATTTGAAAAAGATCAAGACTTGGAAACATTAGAAAAAATCCACTATAATTTCAAATATGATACAAAAAATTAAAGCTAAACTACATAGAGCTGCAGCTGAAACCAAAAGAAAATCATGGAGAGAATATTCCTTCAAGTTCAGTCTGAAAGAAATTTAAAGGAATAAACGGTGAAACATCAATGAAGATAAACGCCATTATGAAAAAAGATGGTCTCCTGCTAACAAATGATACAGAAAAGGTTGAAGAATTTGGTAAATAGTATCAGAAAAAGTCATGGGGCAGAATATCCAGGCCTAAATATTTAACAAGAGAGGAACAATTTTTAACATATAGAATGGAACTAGACTATAGATATTTCACTGGGTGGATCCCAACAATCATCCATTTTCAATGACTGATCTGGTAGATGGTATGAGGAGGTTAAAGAGTGCGGCTCCAGGTTCTGATAATATTCATGAGAAGGTAACTCATTGCTCAATAGAAATGAACGCAAAAATCCTCATATTCTTCAACCTATTAAGTTGGATAATATTCCAAAAGAATGGAAAACGACCAAAGTGATGCTCCTTCTGAAGCCTGAGAAAGAATTATTGTCAACTGGCTCTTACCTCTTCATTTCTTTAATGTATTGCCTGGGCAAGCTGATAGAGCAACTGATCAATAATGGCTTTTATGGACACTTGAAACAAACAATTTTCTACGGTTTAGCTTCAGAAATAACACAGCATAACCAATGCACACTTATTTTTCGCATTTGAGATCTACAAAGGCTGAAGGAAGATGTCATCCTTCAGTGAATGAAGCACAATACTGCACTTTTTAATTAGGAGCATTTTCATCTAATGAAATCAAACACGTTGCATATTGTTGCCAACGTTTTACTGGACCGCTGCATAGTTCTTTTGGTTAATGCCACAATCTCATTGAAGTAAGCGGTTGAAAACAGACTTCCACATAGTAGAATTATTTGCCCTACACGGCATATCTTACACAAGCGACCAAACCATATGGATCACCATCACAGACCAGGAAAAAGTCAGGAAATAGATTAAAGCAACAGAAAAAACCGAGAATTTTTCCCTCGACAAAATAATCTTGCTAATTTTACTCCCTGAATGGAAGAGATATTAAATACAACCCATACCTCAAATTTTTGGGAGTGTTGATGGACGGAAAACTCAGGTTAGGACCAAAGGTAAAGTATGTGGTGGAAAAGTGTGTCTCAAAGTTAACTGCTCTGAAGGATGTTCCTAGCAAAGAATGGAGAGCAGACACATCTGCCATAAAAACATTCTACCTGGCTTTTGTCAGATCTAAGATCACATATGCTTGTGTTGCATGAGGTCAGTCTCAAAAACACATTTAAAAAGGATCAGATCGATCCAATTGGCAGTACTTAGTTTATGCCTGGGATGTACTAGAACCCCATCGATTGCTGCTATAAAGGTGGAAATAGGTGTGATACTCATCATGCTATATAGTGACAAACGAATCTGGTCGAAGCTCCTGGCTATAAAGACTCTCCCGCCCTCTCATCTTCTTCACAGCGCTGGAAATGGTATTAACCGAATTAAACAATTTTCCAGCAACAAAATAAATACTTGAGCTGCCGTGTTGACAAATTTTTTCCCAGAACCTATACCTGCTTCTTACCACATGTCACCCAATAACTGATTAGGAATAAATATTATTTTAAACCAGCCAAGCAGAACAAACAAGCATGAAACCCCAGAAGCTATGAAAATTGGAACGCTGGAAAGCATCAATACTAGCTACAATGATAGAATTATACCGAAGGGTACAAATCATCATGTAAACTACAATAAATATTTTTTTTCAAATTACTATAATAAACTTATAGAAATAAGTTTGTAAAACATACAGCATATGTTTACTAATACAAATACGAGATTCCAGAAGATAAACTAATTATATGTCAAATTAGCAATTATGCTAAAAATTTTTTAAAATTTTTTACAGCTGTTCAACTGACTATACAACAGCTAGCTTATAAGTATTGTGAAATATTGAAACCAGACATATTGCTAAAAACGGGAACATATAGAATAAATTACATAGTCTAAGCTACATTTATGTTATGGAAAAAATTGGTGGTAGGATGACAATACTCGGTATTAGTATTCAATGTGTAAATATCAATTTTCATTTATAGCAGAAATTGTGTAACCACACAATATATAGAATGCAAATTATATAGAATATAATTATATAAATGCAAATATATATGTTAGGTAGGTAAATGTTTGTATTGTAAAATTCATACATTTTACTTTACATATACAGATCAAATCCCGTTAAAACAAAATTTTCAGTATAACCACTTTTCTATCGTGTTTTGTTTAGCTCGCCATATGAATACATGTGTGGAAAATCCAGTTTTAACAAAATAGTAACACGTAAATTTCAGTACAACAAAATTTGTTACACTACAAAAATATAATCATGGTTTCTAAAGGGTTGGGTTATTGCCATATTTGATAGGAGGCATAAATTACTCACAATATGTAACATTGTAAAAAACTGTACAGTACACTACAGAATACAGTACATGTACAGTAATTTTAAGTGACTGTATTTTAGTAAATCAATTCATAATGGAGAAACAAGGAGTGACAAGACATCAGTTTACTATAAAGACAAACTTGACATAATAAAGTGTTGATTCGGTCAGGAAGAAAATAGATATAGCTAGAAATTTTGGAATTGCACCACCTACTTTATCTACAATTTTTAAAAACTGTAAAAAAATCGAAGATATGTAGGTCAACTATTCAGAAAAAATTCACAGAACATTACATGATGACTTGGACAAGGCAGATTATTTGTGGTTTGATGGTGTCAGGCCTAACAATGTGTCAATTAGTCAACAATTAATTCGACAAAAGACTTTAGAAAAGTAAAATCATTTGGGTTTGAAGAGTTTCAAGCAAGTGTTTTTAGAAAGCTTAACTTTCCACAAGAGATATGAAATAAGTTGTAAGGTAATTTGTGGAGAAGAATTAACCATTAGTATCAATAAAGCTAAGAATGGAGAACAGAAACCATTAAAAATGTTATCAACAGGTATAATAAAATTTTTAATGCCAATAAAACTGGCATATTTTATCAACGGTTATTGCATCATGCGTTAGTTTCTAAAGGAGAAACGTGTAAAGGTGCAAAGAAATTTAAGCTTCATGTTACTAAATTATTTTGCTGCAATACAAACGGAACCTTTTAATCATCAGCAAGTTTTTAAAATGTTGTTTTAAAAAAATTAACTCTCTTCCATGTACTTATCCTGGAAACAAACCTACTTGAATGACAAACCTATTTTCAACAAATGATTGGTAAAGTTTCATTTTTTGTAGTAGACAATTTTTCAGCTCAAACAATTACAAGCAGATTAGAAAACCTGTGTCAAATTCTTTCCGCCTATCTGTTCTTCCATCTTATAACCACTCGATCTAGAGACCAAACGATCTGTTAAGGTTACAATATACTTTTACTGAAACCAGAAAATTCTACTGAATCTAGATTTGAACACTGACAAAAAAATTAACTTAAAAGATGCTTGAGACTTGATTACATCTTCGCGGTGGTCGGAAAATGATTTAAGGATGGGAAATTACTGGAAAAAATGAAAATTTTCAAATCAACCGGACAAGAACCTGAAATTGAAGAATTTGTGGGAGAAAATTAAGAGACTTATTTGTGAAATGCTGTTGTTGATCATTGCTGAAATAACAGTTGTACGAATTTGAAAACATTTGACAGCAACGTATAAAGGGAACAGCATCAACTTCTATCTCAAACGCCTGAAATTCAGATAGCAGTAAAAGTGGACATTAAGCAATTTACGAAAAAAAAGGTTTGCCTAAATAAATAAAAGTTTAGATACCATTTAACTGTATCCTCCACATGATGTTCCGGTTAGTATATTTTAAAATTTTAATTCTGTTAAACAATTGATTTTAAAGAATGAAACTACAAGAAATCGCAATAAAAATGAGAGTTTTTTAAAAATAAACTCATAAGTCAAGTTCAAGAAAAAGTAAGTTAAATAAGACAATTTTTTTTTCATTGTTACTTTTATCTATTTTTTTTTATTATTGCATACTTTACTACAAAGTAGTAGCTACCATAACAAACTTTACTTCTACACAAAACAAAACTAAAACGTACTGTTAAATAACAAGTTTTCAGTTTATTTTCAACTACACTACTTCAACAATATTAACTTCTATAAATATTAAAAGGTAAGAACAAAATTATTTAATCCATTGTAATATTAAATTTTAGCAATTAGCTTATGAATCGTTATAATGCAATTTCAGTTGAACAAAATGTTTTTCGTGATCCTGACGATTTTATTATAACGGATTTGATTTGTATTTAACAAATAGCTTCCAGAACATTCCCTTTTTTGATATATCATTCACTCAGACATAACTATTCTACAAAGCTCCATCCACAGTTTAGTAATTGCTTATAAACTACAACATAACTGTATGAAATAGTAACTTGGTCACAAATAAATCAACAGAGATAAATTTTAAAAAAATGCACCACCACAAATTTTGACTCTTAATTTTAGATAGTAAAACTAGAGCAATTTTTATCAATATATTTACTAAAAATTTAATTCCTTCATGGATTTATTAAAATAGCAGCCTACTCGAAATAAATAATTACTGTTAAATTTAGCACATATTTTATTAAATTTATTTATTTATTAGTGATATCAGTTTACCAAGAAATAAGCACTTTTTGACATTATTAGATGGCCAGCTAAACCTTTCCAAAGCACAACGAAAACTGTAAGAAAAAAAACAGATTATTTATAAATATGTTATATAATGTAAACAAGAAAAACTGGCTAAGAATGTAATTATTACAGATAACATCTTTATGCACATTTAAGTAATATAGTTAAAATCATCTGGTCATAATTGAGCTGTTACAAAATGTACATGGAAAAACTTTAAAAAAACTGGCTGTTATGCAAAATTTTAAAAAATATTACAGTAACAGACAATAAAAAGTGTACATGATTAGGTATGAATATAAGATGATGCTAGGTTACCCAAACCATTTAGTTTACACGACAGCCAGACACAGAGTACTTTAATTATGAAAAAAGAAGAAAAAACTACAAACACTTGTAAATATGTTATACTTCCCTATAATAGCACTTACTTTTACAATTATTGTTGAGGACAGCCTTTTTGGGAGATATGACCCATTGTCAACTCAGACCATAACTGGGTTAACTAAGTCATGGTCTGAGTTGACAATGAGACACATCTGAAACAGCTGTCCTAAACAATTATAAAACTAAGTGCTACTATAGACAAGTGTAACATATTTACAAGTGTTTTTAGTTAAAAACTAGTAACTCACATGAAAATGGAATCAAATAATACAAAACTACAACTACTAAAATTTTTTTAAAATACTTGACAAATATTTCCGATACTTTTTCCTAATAAATATACTATTAAATATATCTATTAAAAGTACTATATTTTAGAACATCAATCTATAAATACAGTATTTTACTGCAAGTGCAAAATATCTGATTAGGATTAATTTGGCTTCAAAAAAATCTTCACTAAAAGTTATATTTCAATTGGCTTTACCCTAAATCTCATAGATTAAACACATGTCACAATAAAATCAGTAATGACCTGGTCCAAAGTTATTACACCTTAAACTTTGTAATGATTGCATAGAAAACTTTTTAACATTATTATTTTATAACTTTGTATAGCAACTTAAAATATGACAGTAATGAATTATGCTGACAATTATTAAGTTCAATGCTAACGTTTTAGATTCATAACTAAAATTCAAACATAATTATTATATTGTAGTAGTTTAGATAAAAAAATATCATGAGAAAATGTATTGCAAAAAATTTTTTTTTAACTTTTGGTATCATTTGGCAAAAAACCTTACTTATTTTTCAGCAAATGCGTTTCGCACTAAGTTAGTCCACTGTTCAATCCTGTGAGTCACGGACAAGACTGTTGTTCAGGTGTGTTGTGTTGGTGTGAGTCTATGGGCCTTTAGGTGTTCTGTGTTGTATTATTTTTCAAATAGTAGTTGTTAATTGTATTCAAATATAGTATTTGATTGTGAGTGTATTTTGTCATTTAGAATGTGTTGTGGGTAGTTTTTGTGGTGCTTGTAATCTCGTAGTTTCTGTTGTGTTTAGTTAGTTGTTTTTTTTATGTAGTGTAGGATTTTTAGATTAGTGTCTATATTGGTGTGTGAGTGTTGTGTGTTTTTGTATGTATGGAGAAGTTTGATTTAGGTTGTGTGTTTTTTATGTGTTCTTTGTCTCGTGTGGTAAAGTTTCTCCCTGTTTGTCCTATGTAAAAGTTGGGACAGTTTTTGCGTGTAATATTGTATACTCCTGCCCTGTCATGTTTTGTACCGAGTAGGTGTTTTTTAATTGTGTTGGATGTTTTAAACGCTACTTTGTATTCAAGTTTGCTGTACGAGGAAGCTATTTTTTGTGATGTGTTGTGATATGTTAATGTTATGTATTTTTGTGTTTGTGTTATTGTTGTCTTATGTGTGTTGTTTTTTGCGCATTATGTTGTCTATCAAGGTATGCTTGTATCTATTTTGTAGGCTTTGTATTTAATTGCATTTAGTTCGTTTATTTTGTTTCATTGTTCGAGGGTATGTCGATTAGTTTGTGTATCATGGTGTTAAAGGCAGCATGTGTGTGTTGTGTGGGGTGATTGGACGTGTTGTGTATAACTCTTGTCAGTGGTGTTGGCCTACCTGTATATTTTGAACATGTATTTGTTATTTTGTTTTGTAATTATAAGATTGTTTTGTAATTGTAAGAGATAAGGAAGTTGATTCCCAGGGCTTATCTCGGCTACTGGGCGGGTCCACAGGTGGCGGATAGTGGAGTGGCCTACAGATATGTAGGTTAGCTGCGAATAAGGAATCCAAATAAGCAGTCCGGGACAGAGGTGGCAACATCAACAGGGGTGAACGTTCAGTCATTGGCAAGATTGTATGTATTAAATAGCACATAACCCGTTGAAGATGTTGTGGCATGGCGAGTAAGTGCCGCCATCAAATAAGCACTGCCCTGTGCAGTCTTACACGGTTTGGGAGGGGACCCCAAAGACTAGGAGAGTGAACTCCAAAATAAAAACAAGGGTAGCTTGAGCTCTTAGCTGCAGAGAAAGCAACCAAGCTAGGGGATGGAAAGCCTGATAAAAAATGGCCTGGCTCACCAGTTAGTGGTTCAGCGTAGGGCTAACAACCCTACATCGTAAAAAAACTGTTGTTACGAAACCAAACAATGTAATAATAAAGGATGGATTAAAAGGCAAAAGAAAACGGAACTCGAACTGGGTTTTAGCAACATGGAATGTTCGGACAATGTTACAGTCTGGAAAAATGGCTGAAGTGGCTGAACAGCTATTTAAATTTAACATTGACACAGTGGCCCTACAGGAGATTAGATGGGGAAGGCAAAGTAAACTTGATAAGAAATAATATACCATACTGTACAGTGGAGCAGCAAAAACTGGACAAAGAAGAGCAGGATTCATGCTAACAAAGAAACTATGCCGTAGTTTATTGCTATTCCAACCCATTAATGATAGAATGTGCAAGATGCGCTTGAGGGGAAAATTTAGAAATACAATTTTGATCTCTGCCTATTCACCAACTGAAGACAGTGATGAAGATGAAAAAATACTTGTCTACCAACAATTAGAAATGCTCTTCTATGTAGTCCCAAATATGACATAACAATTATACTTAGTGATCTAAACGCCCATATGGGCAAGGAGAATTTTACACAAACTGTTGCTGGAAGCTACTCACTTCATAATATAACGAATGACAATGGTAAACAGTTGTGTGAATTTGCTGAAGCAAACAACATGATAATAAAAAGTACTTGCTTCCCGCACAAAAAAATACACATTGAAACTTGGAAAGCACCAAATGGCACATTAACCCAAATTGATCACGTACTCATTTCAAAACGCCATTCTTCCTCAGTGACTGATGTCAGAATGGCCAGAGGCCCAAATTGTGATTCAGACCACTTTCTGGTGAAAATTAAATATAGAGAGCGACTGGCATGCTTGCGACAAGAGAAATTATATAAAAGAAGGCACTGGAACCTAAAAAAATTTAAAGATCCGGACACATTAGAAGGATTTAGAGAACTGGACGATAGAAAAATGTTAGAAGTGTTACTAAAAGAGGGTATTGAAAATGAGAAAACAGGAATAGAAGTAAAGTGGTCCAAAATTAGCAGAGTCATTGAGGAGACAGCAAGTGATGTGATTGGTGAGAAAATGAGGGGACGTGGTGAGGAATGGTTCGATGACGAATGTCGTGAGGTGCTAAGAATAAGAAATGCATATAGATTGATAATGTTACAGCGCGCTACAAGACAGAACACCTCAGATTACCACCTAATCCGTAGAAGAGCAAAAAAGGTCATACGTGAAAAAAAAGCCTTTCTAAGGAAGCAAGTAGAGCAAATTGAGGAACTGAGAAGTAATAACAAATCCAGGAAATTCTATAGTGCTGTTAAATAAATAAATAAATAGAGGTTTCCAGCCTAAAACCGACTCATGCAAGTATAAAGATGGTAGAGTAATGGAGGGGAAGGCGGAAGCTATTGGCAGATGGGCAGAGTACTTTGGTGATTTGTACAACATGGGAGCTCAGACAATAGACACGGACAACAATACCTTGAGCCGAATAGAATTGACAAATGAGGATGACATTGAGCCACCGGACATGGATGACTTCATGGAGTTGATTGAAAAGCTGAAAAGCAATAGAGCACCTGGTGAAGACTCACTTGTAGCCGAATTTTTTTAAAAAATGTGGAGAAATTGTACAGTCACAATTATATTCCCTGATCCTAGACATATGGCAAAGAAAACGCATGCCTAGAAAATGGAGAACTAGTCTCATATGTCCTGTTTTTAAAAAGGGTGACAAATTGGAATGCTGTAATTATCGTGGAATATCTCTGCTCATGGTAGCATACAAAATATTCTCAAACATTATACTGAAAAAGCTCAACGTCTTTGCTGAAAACATCATAACAGATTATCAGTGCGGATTCCGACAGGGAAGGGAAACTACCGATCAGATATTTATTTTAAGACAGTTACTCGAGAGGTGTTGGGAATATAAAATTGACCTTCATCTTCTTTTTATTGACTATCGGCAGGCTTTTGACAGTGTCAACAGAGCAAAATTGCTCGAAATTCTAAAGGAGTTCAACGTACCAAACAAGTTGATCAGATTGATCAACATGACATTGTGTGATAGTGACGGCAAAGTTGTCATAGGCGGCGGTATGAGTCCCGAATTCCCTATTCTGACTGACGTGAGAGAAGGCGATGCCTTGTGTGCTACCCTCTTCAATCTGGCAAATGGCGTAGCAGTACGACTATATATATTGATGGATATTCCTTTGAAAAATTAAAAAGTTTCACATATTTGGGCTCGGAAGTGAATGATGAAAATAAAACAATAAATGAAGTCCAAAAAAGAATAATGGCAGCTAATAGAGCATACTTCGCAAATATAAAGCTTTTTAAAAGTAGGCTATTGTCTCAAACCACTAAGGTACGAGATGGTAAGTACGAAGGCGGAGCGGAGACGTGGACTTTAACCGCCGCGATGAAAAATCAGTTAATATTGTTTGAGCATAAGCTTTTAAGAAAAATTTATGGTCCTGCCCATGATGTACAAACAAATGTGTGGAAGCTTCGATCTAATGCTGAGTTGTATTCCTTATACAAAGACGCAAATGTGGTCCAATTTATTAAAACGCGACGTCTAGAATGGTTGGGTCACATCATAAGAATGCCCACCAATAGAATGCCGAATAAAGGTGTTTATCTGTCTTATGTTGCCGTCATATAGGATTAAGATTCATCTGCATATCTGTACCAATATATTATTTTATGGGTGTATTTGTTGTTGTTTATGATATATTTTTGTTCGAGATTGTGTATGAATATTTCTGACAATATGCTTGAAATGAGGGATCCCATGGGTAAGCCTTTGTTTTGTGTGTACTATTTGTTGTTGTATGTGAAGTAATTCTAAGAAGTGATTGTTTCTGTTAGTGTTATTATTTCTTCGGTTATCTGGTCTGGTGTGTTATTTTTTATTAACATTTGTTTAGGTATGTTTATTGTTTCTTTGATTGGTAACTTCGTGTATAGGTTGATTAAGACAAATGATGCTAGTGTGGAGGTATGTGTGTTTTTTAATTTTTTGTGTAAGATCTATGTTGTTTTTTAGGCTAGTGTGGTTATGAAATGTGATATTTTTTTTATTTTGTCTAGGTGTTTCACGATTTTGTGTGAAGGTCCTGATGTGTTATTTATTATAGGGCGTATTAGTATGTCTTTGGTAAGGAATTGAGTGTTGGTGCTTGTAGTTTAATTCGTATAAGGTGTCATTTTTGTTCTTTGATTATTATGTATGTGCACTTATTTGATATTTTTATATATGTTTGGAATTTGTTTGTCGGGTCTGTGGGTGTTTCTGTGATGTCATTGCTATTAAAATATGATAGTACTTTATTGTGTAATTCTGTTTCATGTATAAAGACAGTGATATTGCCTTTGTCTGCTTTTATTAATTTTAGGTTATGTTGTCTTTGTTTGTATTTTAATGTAGTTAGTTTTTTTGTGGTGTGTTTGTTTTGTTTAAATTACAAATTGTGTGTTGCTGGAGGTATTCCTTTTTCTTGGTGGCTGTGGTTGGTATAGGTGTTTCAAGGTCGAGTGACATGTTAGTGAGTTTTTGTGATGTGTTTTTTGTGTTGTGTAAATTGTGTTTGAGACCTTTGTTGAGTAAATCCATTTCTTGTTTGTTGAATTACTTTTGTTGTGTTAAAAGAAGGTTTGTGAAATCTATGTGTGGTGTTAATTTTGATTCGGGTGTGATGTTTGAGTTTGTTAATTTTAAGGTTATGTTGTTTAACTAACCTCTAACTTGTCTTACTGGATCTATGTGTTTGCAATCAAGAATAACTTGTTTATAGCAGGTAAAAATAGAGATTATAATGTACAGAAATAAAAAATAATAATAATCAATGAGATATAATATACATTTTTTAAAAATATTCTTTTACATGAAAGTTGTAAAATTTATTAGATCCTAATAACATAACCTAGTACATCAAGGAAGCAAAATATGCGCTACTGATAAAATAAGAAAAAACTTACGTTTTTGTTTTCTCTTTGTGGATAATTTTCACAAATTAAAAAAAAATCGGTTATAATGGTGATATTGTAAAAATGTAGTTGATTTTATTATTTTTATTTTACTACTATTCGAATTCCATTATATCTTCCCAAACAGTAAGACAATAACACACGACCAACATGAGTATGAAGTCTAGAATTTGATAACCTATCTTCTAACCAATAAATAACTGACAATGCCTATGATATTATGTGGACTAAATATAATCTGCTGAAACGTATATACTTTGTGTATGAAACAAAAGCATGCTCTGAAAAACTAACCAAACGTAATCAAAAGAATCAGAAGACAACCTAACTAATGTTAAAGTTTTGATTTGTAATTATTACTGAAAAAGTTTATAGTGAAATTGTTATATTTATTACTTTTTCCCTGACGAAAATGTATTAACATTATTATTAAAAACATATTTTAAATATCATAGAAAATGTTTCTTACCTATGCCTTTGGAAATATATTATAACAAATGTTCATTCCTCTAACATTTCGAAAAACATTAACAAATACCTTTGATTTTAAAACTGTGCAGTGCTAGATTACTTAGATTTCGTTGTTTCAGCAAAACTATTGGCTGAAATAGAAGTACCATTAGTCATATTCATTCTCAAGTTATCTTAGAATTTGCCGCTGACATATCCCGCACCTACAAAAGTTAATAAGAAAACCCTGTGTAAAATAAACGTAGGAGACATTATGTTCAACACTTTTATTTATTATTTTTTTGGCATGTTTAAATTATGTTTGTGTTTATATTGGCTTCCATAATCAAAGATTATGAACTGGTGGATCTTTATTAGTTTTGAAAAGATATATTTTTCAATATCAAGAAAAATTAAGATTCACTTCCCATTTAAAATATTATTCAGATTTGTAAAATATATTATCAATTTAAAAGGATGTAATATAAAGGATATATTATTAATCACTTTTAAATTACTTTGACTATCTGAACTTTATTATATAATTTTATATAATACTCTAATATATATACTTTACTATATATTATTAAATAATAATATTCAATAACAAAAGAAGTTAGAACAAAATTATATATTATTTGTTGTTATTTATGATTTTATTCTGTTCTATGTTGTAGGAATACAACAAACACGCAGATAAGATAATGTATTGGCACAGATATGTAGATGACATTATAATACTATACCGAGGAAACATAAGACAATGCCAACAACTTCAAACACATATAAACAAAATACACAAAAATATCCAGTTCACTGCAGAATTTAAAAACAGCCAAACATTGAAAACTACTATCTATGAAGATTTACATAGAAGATACATCTCTAACAATTACTTTGAGATCTTCAATGTGCGCGGTCCATTTTTAGTTGCTACAGCTGTACTACAGCTCCGTTATAAGTGATAGAAAACGTAAATGTAAAGGATCAGGTCTATTGGATTACAGCTGCCTGGGCTGAGGTAAGAGCTCCAACAATTGCCGAATCATGGAAGTAGCTGCTTGGCGGTGGTGAAGATCAAAGTGTGAAACCAGATAGTGTAATCGAAGAAATCATTTGATCTTTAGTCCAACATCTCCTCTCCCTGGATGTGAGGATGTATCTATGGAACAAGCTGGAAGTTGGTTAAATGATGACGATCAATTTGAAATAACTGATAAAGAATTTGTTACTCTTGTCAACTGTGACAACAAAAAAATTGAAGATTTAGATGAAGCACCCCACAAGCCTTAGAGAATTTCCCATAACGACGGAGTTAAGGCTTTAGAGACTGCACTTACAATATGTTGAGCAATAAGAGAAGCTACAGGAATAGACATTTTGATGCTGCAAAGGTAGCAAGACTTAGCAGCTAAAAACGGCACTCGTCTGGAAACCAGACTACAATCACAATTTCATCAAACCTACACAGAACTGAACATTTTGTCTGTAAATATTGTGTACAGTATATATTTAAATATTTCATTACTGTACTACTCTACATTATGGTATTCTTTTTTATGCAGTGAAACTTTGTCTGTTGTTTTCTTATCAAATGTTTGTTGTTTTTAATTATACAGTAATATGAGTTACTGTACAGTACAGTTAAATAGCATTAAATGGGGTTTTCTTAACACCTCCCTATTTACTTATTACACTTTTGCGACCAGACTTTTTGTTAACTAAAGGTTGTTAAATTGTTAACTTACACTTGGAGGAAACGCTTTTGTCTTACCATTTCTATTACCTCCCTATTATTCGACATTTTTGTTTATCTGATGTTCTGCTAGCCCGTTTATAACGGATAAGCGAGACTCTACTGAATTAATATTCAGTATGATTTGGAAATAAAATTCCTGAAAATATTAGTTCATTAGTTTCCCAGAAATAAAATATTCTTATTAGCCCTCTAGGACATGGAGTCCCAGACATAGGACCTGAAGAGGAAGTTGTGGGCATTTAACAATAATTTAACCCTCTATGCAGTTTTCCAGTCTGAGCTGGGCCATCTAAGGACATTATTATGAAAAGACTAGAATACTGCTCGGATAAGAATTTATTTATACTCCTGGATTTTTGACACACCTGTTAGGTTTATGGTGAGTGATTTTATTTTCTCAGTCAGTTTAGAATTTTTTTTGTTTAGGCCTGTTTACAAGTTTGCTTAAGACTTTATAAGAACTTGCTTAGTAGAAAATTTTAGCAAGGAAATAAGGATGGCTCTTTCAAGAGAAGTACCCTTTTGTCAACTTTGAGATTGACAAACTGACTTTTATGATGCAGAGGCCATTTCCTTTTATTATCGAGGTACATATTACTATAGGCAAATTCGTACAATTGCTAATGTAAATGTGTATAATGTATACTAGTTGAAACTTGTAACCAATTATATAAGTACTGTATTTTTAGACAACACTACTTTTTATTACTTATTTTTAAAGTAAAAACACAATAGAATTTTAAAATAATTTGAGTTTGATCTAAATATTTGATTTAATTCTTTAAACAAAAAAATTTAATAAATTTTTTAGTCATGTAGTAACTCTAATAAAATTTAATTTTAAAAGTCTTATTCTTGTAACTACCCAACTTCTGCTTGAATCGTTAGTCGTCTTTTATTTTATTTTTCAATTTCTCGTTTTTACCTCTTTACCAAATCAACGTAGCTGATTTAGTAAATTAGTCAATTTAAATGTTTTTAATTAGTTCTTTGTAAATGTTTTTGATAGTACTACTAGTAACAGCTTTATTTTTAGCTACATGAATGATAAGGACAGAACATTTAGCGTATTGGAATGTGTGTGAACTTTATTGACAATATTTAATGTACATACAGGGCCACATGAGTTGAGTCAAAAAAATGTATTAAAAAATCCGTCAGAGATTTTTTTTTTAAACAGCTTACCAGGTATAGTTAAGTGATGTTTGATTCTTGAATGTTTCAAGTTCAATTTCATTATATCTCTGTTTTATTTGTTTGACCTTATTTTTGTTATTCATAAATAGTATTCCATTTTAAAAATAGTATATTCACTACCTAACTTTTGTTTAAGTCATTAGTGATAATTTTTTTAATGTTTTCCTCAGGTTTCTTTTTTTATGTCTTCATTAAATAACATAGCTAATTTTTTATTAGACAGTTTTAATTTTTTTTTAATGGTGCTACTAATTACAGCTTCATTTTTGTTAAAACCAACAGAAAGAACGGGTAGAGTAGTTTTGTTCTCCTCTCCTTTCACAAATTTTCCTGATATTGCTAGTGCACATTCACTTGCAGTGTTAGGGAGTGTATGAACTTTGTTGACAATAGTGAATGCATCCACAGGCTCGCTTTGAGTGAAGTCAAAAAATGTGTTCAAAAATCTTTGAGATGCTTTTTTAAATAGTTTACCAGATATAGTCAAGTGTGCTTTGTTCTTTAAATGCTTCAATTTCAATTTAGGCATATGTATTTCATTTGTCTGATCTTGTTTTTCTGTTAATTCATAGATAGTATCTTCATTTAATTTCTGTATTTTGAATTTAGGAAAATCTAAATTAGTGTAGTTTCCTAATATTCTGAAATGTAATCTTTTCCTCTTTAATTCGTCTGAAGTTTGATGAGATTCAGCATAAAATGTATTTAATCCAGGCTCAAAATCTATTGGAGTTTCAGGAGCTAAGGGAGTATATGTAGGGAAAACTGTAGAAGAAATTGTAGGTGTTACTTGTGATTCTTCGTCTAGATTTGTAAGCGGAACACCTTCATCTGGAGGAATATCTAATATTTCTTCAACTGGTTCTTCTTCACTTATAATAGAGACAGAAATTTCAGATTCTATATCCTCTAACCTTTCTATAACAGCATCTAATCTACTTGGAAGAATGTCGGAATGATCAGGATATTCGCTGTCTGTCTCTTCTTTGAAACGTAAACTATGTCTTGGCTTTATGATAGCATTTACAATCTTTTCCATTTCTTGCAATGTAGTGTCAGGAACTAAAAATTTTTGATTAGGTTTAAAAACTTCATGGTAGGCACCACCAGTTTCATTTGTTGGTAGTGGTGTATTTTTAACAGATTCAAAAAGATCTTGATCTGTGACCTTACCATCATCTTTTTCTAATTTCTTTTTTGCAAGAACTCGCATAAGTCCAAAATTTCTTCCAGGTACATTTGTGGTTTTCATTTCCCTCCCCCTTACAGGCCTTGGAGCAGCTATTATATTTTCTTTATACATGGTTATTTAACTCAAATACAAGATATGCAGTCAGGATGTCAAACTATTGACACTTATAATTTTATTATCTAAAATTGGATTTGTAACTATTTAAAGTAGCCTAATATTTTTATCACCTTAGATTGTAAGTCATCAATAAGTATAATTATAAAAAAGTTAGTAATCAATGTAAATAAAAAATAAAATATTTGTTTTGTAAAGAGGTATTTACATTGTGCAAGTGACTATAAAACTCAAATTAAAAATAATACATTTTGTCTTTGAGGGTTGTAATCAACCAAAACTTATATGTTTTAAATAATTCAAATGTAAAACCACTTAAAGGCCTCATTATGTCTATATAAACATAATTTTGAAATAAATAACCAAACTTTCAATGTTATTGTAGTGAGGTGTACACAAACTGTAGTAAATATTTCTCTTACTAATTTAAACAGATGTTGAGCAACAATGTTTCATGTTTTTATTTTAATATCCACTTAATCAATGCACAAAAGGGAATCTTGGCAATTATATTGTATTATTATTAATTTAATACAACACAATGTAAAGTTTTATTTAACTTTGGACAATTTTTTGTAATCTAAAGAAAATGAGTACTGCATTATTAATTTAAAATAAATAAAAACATTAAAAATAATTAATGAGTTATAGCTTTCTTTTTTTATTAAACTTTCAAAACCTTGATCCTAATAGAAACCATACAATACATTTCTGGTGAAAAGCCGAATTTTAATCATCAATTGGCAATCAAGGTTGGTGTCAAGCAAAAAAATTAAAATAACATTACTAAAATAAATAAATATATAACAATATTAAGATATACATAAACAATAAATATATATATATATATATATATATATATATATATATATATATATATATATATATTCTTGATATTTTACGTTATCCATTGTTTTTCCGTTGCACTGACTTTATGAAGTTAATAAATTACTATTGTAAGTAATTTTATCACTCACTTGAGTGATTCGACAATGGTCAAGTGACCGAAAGGTGCCTCATCACTCAAGGTAAAATTATTGCACTTAATGGTGGATAAAATTACTTACAATAGTAATTTATTAACTTCATATATATATATATATATATATATATATATATATATATATATATATATATATATATTGTAAAGTTATTTTTATAACACACAACACAACTCAGGCATTTGTAATTTAAATTCTTTATTACAATTATTTATTAATTCAACAAGTAAACAATTAACACAATAAACAGAACAAAAATAAACTTAACAACTTTTAACAAAATATACTAACTCTTATTTTCTTTTAATTTTTTAGTTACAACATTTTAATACCCTTGGCTAGTTTAAGATCTCTTGATATCTCGGGGTTATAGCATGGGCTATATTTTTTTTTAATTCTTAGGTTAATTAAATAAATTTTGAACAAACAATATTAAATTTTGAAATAAGTTTAATAAATATTTTCCTGATGGAAAAACTTAAATTTTGAATTTGCAAAAAGGCTAAACTATTTGAACTGGATTATTTCTTATTACTTACTATTAATTAACTACAAGATATCCTAATGTACAATTATAAACTTCTCTATTATCTTAAAAGTCCACTAAAGTTTATTTTTTTATATAGCGCTAGGTACTTAACTTATCAAATAACGGCGAAAGGCTGCTTGCTCACACGTAGAATTCCGTTGTCTTTAAATTTCACTTTTTACACACTTAAATCCGTTTTAGTTCTTTCAAATTATATTTTCACTGTATTAACTCTTTCAATTTTCTTATTCCTGTTTAATCTGGCCAAGTTTACTCACAAAACTGTATAATTTAGACGAACTCTTTCCAAATAAATAGAATTTTGACTGGTCTTGGCAGGTCCGGTCTTGTAGCGTCACCCACGCTATCTCCCACTCTACTCTAACTACGCGTCCTTCGATTTTCTTTTAAAATGTTACAAATATGGCGGCCTTCTTCTTAAAAAACACATGTTGCCTGTAATCTAGTTTGTTTTCTTTTTCTTCACTAGAATCGATTGTCACACTGACCTACTTTCTTGCTTTCACATCTGTGTTACAGCTGACATACCAACAAGTTTGTTTTCACCAGTTTTTATTTCGTTAAACTTTGGTTGAAACTTACTGTTTCAATTTCCTATCGTCAACAAACCTTCCAGTGTTTATTTTATTCATATTATTAGTGTGTGAAGTGTCTTTGTGTTTTACTTTTGTGATATTTCCGAATTGTGTGTGTTTTGAGCCGAATTCATAGAAACATAACCTTCCAATCTCATTGTTTACAATCGTATTTCACTTTCTCCTTCAAGTAATTACTTATGCCCTATTTTACTAATATTTACAATTTTGTTTGAATATAATTATTATTAGATTATCTAGTTTTAATTTATGTGTTAGGTTATTTGATATAACAAATTTCCTAATACATTTCCAGTTCAAAAACCTTGTTTACAATTCTATGCTTTTACCTAAATTTAGTTTTCATTTAACCTAACCAATCTTTTAATGAATTTCTTTTTTAAATTTTGAGTGAGCTATTTCTAATATATTCTTCCAATTCTTAAATAATATTATATAGCCCATTCTATAAATGTTACAATGTCCCCTAATTTAATTTAAATAAAAAAAATATTCATAATATCTTCATTACACATTCTTTACATTTTACAAGCTTGATTAGATATACATATTTTTTTTTAAATTCAATTTAAATTAACATTTATACTTTAAATTGTCCATTTATACTTAATTCCTACGACACAATTTTATCTTAATTCTTTAACAATCAAATACTGAGCTGAACACTTCAAGCTACATATTACTTAACATATCTTCTAACAATACACTATACTTATAACTACATTCAATCAACAATTCTTTAACAATTCTAACATATAGTAACAATAAATCATGTTCTGGTATTTACAATTCCTTCCATAATTATTATTTATTTTTTTTCATTTATTACAATTGGAACCCTTCCAATCATAAGTCTGATTCAATATTTATTTAACATATATTCTCTGATACCGTGACTTTAAATCCCATCCTATCCGAGTCATAGTATGTCTAGATTTGGTCAAATTGGTTATAACATTTCTCTTTCCCTTATTTCTGTTTATTCCTTGTTTATTATTTATCTCATATTTATTTTGCTTTTAGCTTCATCTAACTCTCAGTTCTAAGTTAGTATTTTATCTCCCCTTCCAATCTCACATCCAGTTCATTTATTTTCTTATATCATTTCAGTTTATTTTGTATGAAGTTTAACATCTAATATTTTTAAAGGTTGCAATTTCATATACTCTATTTGATCATATCTATAGTTCCTTCGATTACACTATCCCTATATCAACGAATATAAATTTTGTTTTAATACTTATTTATCAACGCAGATTCTCCCTTACAATACGACGAAGTTTAAATACACAATTACCATATTTTTATTACAACGATGCTTTAATAATTATTATCATAGATTCATATTTCTTTTATAATATATAATATATACGACGAAGTTCCATTACTTATCAACGCAGATTCTCCCTTATAATACGACGAAGTTTAAATACACAATTACCATATTTTTATTACAACGATGCTTCAATATTTATTAACATAGATTCATATTTATTTTTATTCATTATTCGACGAAGTTTCCAATAAATTATCGTAGATATAGTTACCATCCCTTAAAACTTATCTCCTTCTAACGTTTTCTTATACACATAATCACCTAGAGTTTATTCATATTGCTTCCTTCACCTATATTTAATATCTCCCTTCCTATTTTATTATTATTTTCCTTTTCCAGTTCTCCTGGATACATGTCATATTACTGCCTGTGTCTATTAATGCCTGTAAACTTGTTTCCTCTATTAATTTCTATTCCTGGGTTTCTGATTGTCTTAGTTTTCCGATTGACTGTGGGCACCATGCTCTTCTCTTGTCCCCACGCCTGTCCTTGCCTTAACACCGTTTACATCTCCATTGTATCTTTCATCTGCTTCATAGTTTCTATTTTCTCTGCTATTCTCATATTTAAATTCCATCTCCCATTTTCCAAACTCAAATTGTGCCTCCACATTCATTAACATATCCGTACCTCTGATAAATTTTCTCAATAAGCCTTGTACCACTAAGCATTGAGACGGATATTTAACTCCTCCTATTTCTCCTATTACCATTTTCATTTTATTAATCTTTTCAATTTTCTTATTAGTTGCGGTTTGAATTGTTAAATTTTTTATTTGCCATATTCCTAAATTTCCTAGTTTATTTCTATCTCCTAATCTTCCCTGCTCTCCTAATATTTTCTCCGTTACATCTTCGACTTTCCTTAAACGCTCATCTGTTATCTTTCTTTCTCCTATCACCTTTAACTTCAACTCTCCTAACTCTTCTGTGTTTTTCTTTATTACATTTTCTACCTTCTCTGTCTCTTTCTTATTAATTTCTATTTCATCAGCTATTATTTCTTTTGTTTCCTCAAAATTTTCCTTAATCTCCTCCTCTAATCCTCTATCTTTCTCCTCTGAGTCTCTTCTCACATCCTCTACTACAGTATTATTCTCTGTCCTCCACTGTCGCCTCATATCCTCTATCATTTTCCTATTGTCCTCCCTAATTTCATCTTTTATTACTTTTAGATCCTCCTTCATCTCTCTTATTTCGTCTCTATTTTCCTCTAATTCTTTTTTAATTTCTCTCATATTTTCATTATTTATATCTAATTTTCTATCTAGATCCTCTCTCATATCCTTCATCTCCTCTTTTATTTTCTTATTCCCTTTATTTATTTCTTTTAGTAAGTTTTGGTTGCTTTCGAACAATTTTTTTATCCAGTCATCATTATTTCTACTTCCACTTTCACTACCCCTTCGTTCCTGTTCAATTTCTACAAGTGGTAGTCCCCTAGCTTCATCTACCTCCATGTTTGGTATTGGCATATCTGTGCCTTCCATTTTTATTTCTTTCATTTCCAAAATTGTCCCTTTTTCCTGGTCCCCTACAACTACCAGCTCGCCTATATTTTTTCTTTTTTAGCTGTAAGTAACTTATTATACAAAATATAAACAATTTATAAACCTAACCTTGACTCTATTCAACTCAGTGTTTAATTTTCCAAAATTTTTTCTAAATCTATTTCCAGTTCAAATGTTTTTCATATAAAAAGTTCTAAATTAATTTTGACTCAAAATCCCTCTAAATAAATTTTATCGAGCTCACACATTGTTGCGCCAAATGTAATATAATTTTTAAAGAGACACAATACAATATAATTATGTTTTACTATTTAATAAATTGAATTTTTTATTTAAAACAAATAAAACTACTCACTCAGGAACAATTCAAAACTTTATTATAACATTTCTTTTTCAACAATTAAAACAATAACACAATACAAAATTTTACAACTTAACAATTTTTAACAAAATATACTAAACTCACTTTCTTTGATTTTTATAGTTACAACATTTTAATACCCTTGGCTAGTTTAAGATCTCTTGATATCTCGGGGTTATAGCATGGGCTATATTTTTTTTTAATTCTTAGGTTAATTAAATAAATTTTGAACAAACAATATTAAATTTTGAAATAAGTTTAATAAATATTTTCCTGATGGAAAAACTTAAATTTTGAATTTGCAAAAAGGCTAAACTATTTGAACTGGATTATTTCTTATTACTTACTATTAATTAACTACAAGATATCCTAATGTACAATTATAAACTTCTCTATTATCTTAAAAGTCCACTAAAGTTTATTTTTTTATATAGCGCTAGGTACTTAACTTATCAAATAACGGCGAAAGGCTGCTTGCTCACACGTAGAATTCCGTTGTCTTTAAATTTCACTTTTTACACACTTAAATCCGTTTTAGTTCTTTCAAATTATATTTTCACTGTATTAACTCTTTCAATTTTCTTATTCCTGTTTAATCTGGCCAAGTTTACTCACAAAACTGTATAATTTAGACGAACTCTTTCCAAATAAATAGAATTTTGACTGGTCCTGGCAGGTCCGGTCTTGTAGCGTCACCCACGCTATCTCCCACTCTACTCTAACTACGCGTCCTTCGATTTTCTTTTAAAATGTTACAAATATGGCGGCCTTCTTCTTAAAAAACACATGTTGCCTGTAATCTAGTTTGTTTTCTTTTTCTTCACTAGAATCGATTGTCACACTGACCTACTTTCTTGCTTTCACATCTGTGTTACAGCTGACATACCAACAAGTTTGTTTTCACCAGTTTTTATTTCGTTAAACTTTGGTTGAAACTTACTGTTTCAATTTCCTATCGTCAACAAACCTTCCAGTGTTTATTTTATTCATATTATTAGTGTGTGAAGTGTCTTTGTGTTTTACTTTTGTGATATTTCCGAATTGTGTGTGTTTTGAGCCGAATTCATAGAAACATAACCTTCCAATCTCATTGTTTACAATCGTATTTCACTTTCTCCTTCAAGTAATTACTTATGCCCTATTTTACTAATATTTACAATTTTGTTTGAATATAATTATTATTAGATTATCTAGTTTTAATTTATGTGTTAGGTTATTTGATATAACAAATTTCCTAATACATTTCCAGTTCAAAAACCTTGTTTACAATTCTATGCTTTTACCTAAATTTAGTTTTCATTTAACCTAACCAATCTTTTAATGAATTTCTTTTTTAAATTTTGAGTGAGCTATTTCTAATATATTCTTCCAATTCTTAAATAATATTATATAGCCCATTCTATAAATGTTACAATATATATATATATATATATATATATATATATATATATATATATATATATATATATATATATTTAGGTTAGTTTTGGTTGGTAAAGATTTTTTAGATTTTTTGGACTAGGAGACTGACAGACTTACCTTGGTAAGAGTCCACTCTGTAGTCTTGATATAGAAACACATAAAAGCACTTAAACAATGACTCATTGTTTAAGTGCTTTTATGTGTTTCTATTTCAAGACTACAGTGTGGACTCTTACCAAGGTAAGTCTGTTAGTCTCCTAGTCCAAAATATATATATATATATATATCATGTTAAATATATCCATGATATCCAATATTTGGTTACATCGAGTCTTCTAATGACGCACATGAAGAATTCTTGAAAGTTTCTATGAAATAAAAGTCTCAAAAATCTAACAATATCTGTAGTTTGAAGTCGATTTCATCAAGATAAAGGATTAACTGTTTGTTTTGTCTACAACTAAATGCTAAACATTGGTATTCAAGGCAGAAAATTTTAAAACCTGTAGTTTCAACCATTTCTCTAATTTGTTTAATAATTTTTGCAACACACTATTATAGTTGTCTAGTTACTAATGGTTTTTTGTTTTGCTCCGGATCTCTGATTTAACTATCTCTATCCAGAGTACATCAGTCCGTATCTTGGACTAAGTTTCACTATTGGATACAAATAACAAATGTATAAATAATTACCAAACTTCGTTAGCAGTTATTTTACATCTTATTTAAAAGAAACTATTCTGCATTAGACATGAATAATCAGGTTGCTGTAGGCGATTGATGCTACAACTGCTTCAATATAATTTATAGTGTTATAAATTCCTTTTCCTGAGTTTTTGTTAACAATGTTGCTTTTATATGCATGTAATTACTGGGATTCATTTACTTTTATACGCACCGCATGTCACAAACCTGGTTACAAAAAATTACTGGTCGGCTACGAACATAGCCTCATATGTTTCTTGTCCAGGAACATAAAGATCTGATCTATCTATTCTTGAACAACTGGTAACTTACCACTTGCGAGGTGCTGCACTCTTGCGTAGCTATCAGAACTAGTTCTAATTATTTCAGATAGCTTCAAATACTGATTCTTTTTTTTTTGTATCAACATTAGCAGTAATACTGTTAATAGCTATAGCACACAGCCTCATGCTTAGTACACTACCCTGTGGAGTACCATTATGTAACTCATTAGAAAAATGGGGAAGGAGCTTTATATTAGACAGAAAACTTTTGATGACCTGCAAGAATTTTGCTTTGTATTAAAGTATTTAAAATCCCTTCTCAAAGTCAAAGAAAAGAGTGACGAGTTTTTAATGGAAGAGAAAAGCTTTTTGGATAGCTTACTAGCAAAACCAATTGCCCAATGGATGATCATCCTTGCTTAGAATTATACTGTTTGTTGCTAAGAAGATTGTTAGTTTCTAGGTATCAGACAAGACCGTGGTTGTTCATCTTCTTCAGTAGTTTACACAAAGAACTTGTTAGGGAGATAACTACTAGGATTTGTTTTGACTTTTCCATGCTTTAAAAGAGAAATTACTGTTGCTTTTAACCAATCATCAGGAAAACACTGCTACCCTAATAAATTATTATAATCCTGAACTAGTTTTGCTGAATATGATAAATATTTAATCATAGAGTATAGAATACAATCAGGGCCTGGTGCAGAATCCTTCATTGTTAGGAGCTGACTCTAATTTATCTAAAGAGAAAGGAGTATCAAATGAAAATCCTCAAACATCGTAACAGAGAAATGTGCTGCTTCCTTGAGTTTATACATCCAAAATTTTCTATTGCAAGCAACAGTATGGGAAATTTTGAAAATGTTTTCAGTACATTAGCATTATCATCACTGTTTGTGGGTTATCTTCCATCTGGGTGCTTCAGTTCTATGACTGACATTGAAGTGGAAGTACCACCAGTGGCGCACTCAGAAAATAATTATGGGGTGGGGGGCTGACCGGGAGACCCTGGGCCAACCAACAGAAAACTTTTTAAAAATTCGTAAGAATAACCGGTATTTTAAGGCATTACTTTAAGTTTATTTTAGCTCTTTGAGTGCAAGTTTTGAGTAGGGACTATAGAAATGAATGATATAACCCAGCAGATAAAATAAGATTTTAGGTTTTATTTTGACAAAATCTTGTTATATCAGCTGTCTTACAAAACAAAATTGAGTCTTCTTTTGGCCTTCTTCAGTATGGATAATACACTGTCGTGTCAACTGGAATTTCCCTGTGGATATTAAGATTGGCTAAGCCATTTAGCCTACTATCAGACATCGTGTTTCTTAGGTATGTCTTGATTCTCCGAAGAGTGGAAAAGGAGCGCTCTGCTGTGCTGGTGGATACAGGTATAGTGATGAAAATCTTAAGTAGGATATGGATGTTTGGAAAGATTGTTTTATCACAAATATTTAGAAAATCAATTGCATTGACATGGTGTGCATTGTGTTGTTGGAGAAAAGCTTGCCAAACTTCCATTTCTGCCATCAACACGTTTAAGTTGTTGTTTTCCAAATCTTCTTCATAAACTTTTTTTTTCTTTTTTTCTTGAGGGGGGCTACAGCCCTCTTAGCCCCCCCCCCCCTGTGGGTGCGCACCTGAGTACTACACATCCTTTATACAGTGGATGTTTCCTGTAACTGTTCCCAAGAATCATTTTTATGCTTGTCTAAAGACTTCCCATGCTTTAGCACCAAGGGTTTCACTTCAATATTTCTCAAGGTTTTCACTTGCCAGCAGTCTCCTTAAAGCTCTTGGTCATTAACAGAGGATTTCTATTGATTTCTTGTGGAGTTTGTAAGAAATCGTACATTGGCCAAACAAACATAAAATATCTCAGCTATGCTTGAGGAGCACAAGTTTAGCCTTTAAAACAAGCAGAAAACGTTTGCTTTGTACAAGCACCACAGCAAGATGACCTATCTCCAATGATTTTCAGTCTTGCCGTCAGATTGGACAAGTGAAAAACTACAAGTCTAGAGTTATATGTGGGATTATTGAAAAAGGGAGTCTTAACAAATACGATGAAACTTTGCATATACTTGCAATGTGAAAATGTGTCATTGATAGATCTTATCAGCAGAAAGGTGAACAAAAGGAAAAGAATGTGATTAGTTCTTTGGGTCAAGTACTTGTAGAATGACGTCAATGGGCAGGGACTTCTTTCCTCTATATACATGAGCGGAGTTGTCTGCGTTCTTCATTCACTTTTCAACTGTTGTTGGGTTCACCTTGTCAATGTTAGATGAGTTTCTAGCAAAACGTCGGAACTGTGATTTTTTGCACTGCAAAATTAACAGATTTATTTCAGATATAACCTATTTATCATATTTTTCCATTCGCGAAGATGTGGGTATATATTTATATTCCCATGTCACTAAAGCGTTCTCATTGTCGAAGTATAAGGGTTAAGATTGATCAGTAAAGTCAATAGGCTTATGCCATGTTCAAGTTGGATATTTAGAGTTGAGCTGCCATTGCAGTTGTATTTTTTCTCTGATGTTTTTCTCTTCTGTGTCAAATTTATGAATGTAAATCTTATTTTGACCATTCAATTTACAATGTGCAATAACCTACCGAATCAGCCTAATTTCCTGTCAAATATTGAGAACAAAATTTTTTAGCTACTATGGTAATTCCATCATTTATCACAGCGTATCACTTTCTTAGCTATAGAGTATTGCATGCAAACCTTCCCTATCTGGAAAGTTTTGTTTTATATTTTGAATAACTTTACAAGTTTCATCCTTCAGGTTTTAAAGATGATGATTGATATCATGCATTTCTAATTTAATTCCTGAACACCTTTTAAAGGAACATTTAGTTTATGATTATTAACATAGGCACAGTATATGAAACACTAAACTTCTAAATATATCTTTATTTAAACATCGATATATCTTTAACATTAATTTTGTTTATAAATAACATAAAACCATATTTAATCACTCAACTGTCATAAACTATCTATACAAAAATAAAGTTATAATTAGGTATATTAATATCACCACAGCTAAAGCTTAGTTTTCTCATTTTTAATTAAAATAATTAGAAGAAAATGTCAGAGTCAGATCAACATACCTCTCCAAATATCTAAAAAGGTTAAATTAGAAATCAATATTTATTAAATGAGTCGTACTCAAAAAGTAACTAGAATTTTGTTATTTTGAGAATTGTATTAAAGTGATCTGCACATTAACTTGTATTATAATTGTAAGCATGTCTTATTGGATGATTATTTTGTCTTCAATTGTGAAAAAGGTACATGTTTTTGTTTGCAAGTGGCATTTATTAATTTTCTTGAGGAATGGATATGAGAATTTGTATTAAATTTTGCTATAAAAACGGAATAAAGTGTATACAAGTTTTAAAATTGTTGAATATTGCTCTTGTTGGCTTTACTATGAGTAAAACAAAGGTGTACGAGTGGTACAAGTATTTCCAAAATGGTTGTGAAAATGACGAAGGTGAATCTTCTGAACACTCTAGTACCACAAACAGAAAAGGTGCTGATGATGTTTACATATCAGTTAAATGTATTAGCTAATTCAATAAAATATTTTTGGAATGTTTTACTATAAAAAGTGTGGAAGCAAAATTTGTTGAATTTTTCAAGCATAAACAGTGCTAAATGGACATAAGTTAACAATGATGCAGATTTGAAGGTTCAATCATTCAAGTAGAGACATTATAAAATGCCAAGACCAAACAAATCTTGCCAAGACAAATGTGAAAGTTATGCTCATGATTATCTTTGATTTTAACCATATGTTACACGATGGAGTTTTATGAAAACAATTAATAGCCTCATACAAATAAATAATCGATAGGAGTTATATTTTTGCAAACGGCACAAGTTTAATCAAAAAAAGACCCGGATTTGTTGGAAAAAAATTAATTGCCTTTTCCAACAGTCTGCACCTGCATGCACACTTTGTATAATGCCTAATAGATATTACTTTGAAGGTGACAACATTCTTGCAGATGAATAAATAAAATTGTTTCTAAGAAATAAAAATTCTAATTTTTGTTAACAAATCTCAAATAATATGACATTTATCATCAATATAAAGAGATTATTAAGGACGTTATAAGGAAAGTGTTTAAAGTTGAGTGTACACAGATCCCTCGTTATTCACAAGGGTTACATTCCCCAAACTTATCGCGAATACTGAAACCAACCTTATATGGAAAAGGCTTACATTGCACAAAAAAATTTTAACATTGGATAGCTTGAATAAACAATTTAAGGGAAAAGATAAAACTAAACCAAACAAATCCACAAGTAGACTTAAGGTTTCCAAAACTAGCAGACTCGACAACCAAATGCGTCTTTGGTAACTGATGCGAAAAGCTAAATCTGAATTAGTTACAACCGCCGAATACGATTATCGATGTTTGAATTTTGGAAACTATTAAATTAGCAGTAAGTAAACAGAGGTGATGCTAAACGTATGTATGGAGTTGGATGTGGGGGCCGGATTGATTCATTGTTGTTTGTCAGTGAAGATAACCCCACATTATAAATAAGGAATGCCTATCCTTTGAGTAGTAGGCCTAGTAGTGTACAGTATAACGGATGTTTGGAGAATAATCAGATTTCTGTGTCTTAAATAACTACAGTACTGTAAAAAATAAATAAAACGAGAACACGTTATCCTACATCCTGCATAGTAACTATACTGTCTTTCATGTCTTTTTTAAAAAATACAATACATATTAGCGGAATATCCTGTAACTTTGCCAACTGGGAATACCAAACCTGCAAATAGAGGGACTATCGTAAGTAAAAAAATTATCAAATTTAAACGATAAGGAATGATTTATTCATGCAAACATATTAAGTTTGTTTCTGAAAAATTCTATATAAAAAAATGTTTAAAGTAACAGATACATCATTTGTTGGACTACAATTTTCTATTCAGTTGATGTATATTGTACTAATACAGTTAGTATCTACAAAAGGTTATAGTTAAACTTTTAATTAACTGTAACCAAACCCTGAAGTGAATAAATACAATTTACAATTTAGTTGTAGAGTAAGTTTGTAACAAATATACATATCATTTCTGTTGAAATGTAGCAAACAGAACATCAAACCTGATATTGCTCATATCACACAGTGGAAATATTACTCGTAATTCCATTATTAAAGTATACATGTCTATAAAGATCATCACATAATAGGCTCTAAATTTATGAAACACAGAAAATGTTTAACTGACAAAATGTTGGTAAAGAATATAAACAATTTATTTGATTTTAAAAACATTTTAAAATATTTTAATAAGGAACATTAATTTAAGTACAAAAACCTGCAAACCATTAACCTAATTTTAAAAATTATTATACAGCGAGGAATGTATTTATCAGAAATTATAACATAATCAATATAAATAAAATCAGTTATGTCTTTTTATATCACATACTGCCTTAGCTAGCACATCACCGATGTTGGAAAACTGTTATATCTTGTGACGGATTGTAGATGAAGGAAAATAATGACTTCATAACCATTAAAACAGTTTTGCTTATTAATATAGGGAGGTGAGTGTAGAAGTGAACTAAAACTTTATAGTTTACTTTGCAGTGGCGATTGAGAAGGCTCTGCAGTTACTGCACCATCGAAGGCAGCCTCCAACACTTCTTCCATATTGTTTACAAACACAAATTTAATCTCAGACTGTGAACAAAAAAGTCGCATCTAAGTTAAATTTTAACATTATTGTTAGATCAGTATTAGTATTTGATAGTCATTGATGGAGACAAAGTTACTGTCGAAACATATTTGTATTCACTCACAAGCTTTGTTGAAAACAATTTATTAAACCATTATAAACAAAAATCAAGAACTCTTCACTCTGTCATGTTAATTATAAAGTATAACAAAATTTTAAATTTAAACACTTAGACAATAGATATTATTTCTAAAACAATGAAATATATAAACAATCTCAAATTTACTTCTTTACTTGAAAATATAATAAGTTATACTTTTATCAAAATTGTTTTTAAAAAAAATGAAAAAGTGACTTTTTTAAACAGCTATAATCATGGAAAAATAGAACTACATAGAGCTTAATATAGAATATTTTGTAGAGAAAAATCTAAAGAACTTTATCAGTAGTACCATATAATTATATATATGAAAGTTAAAGTGTTATTGTTGTTTATATATACCATGCATATATAATATTTTGTCCTATATTTGACTTATATTTGGTCAAAAATATAGGTTTCTTATTTTCACCAATAAAAACAAAATTATAATCTATTTTGAACTATTTATAAAAATGTTAAATCTTATTTTATCAAAAATCTAAATAGGTTTTGGATTGTCTACAAAGTATTGCAAATTTCATTTATGGACTACCTAAAATGTACAGTTTGTATGCATTTGTTTGTAAAATGAAACACAAATTCATTCTTAGAAACAAGGGAAAGAACAACGCGAACCCAAAAACTAGTTAGTAAAGTGTGACTAAATACCCTAGCCTACATAAATTTCTTTCAACTTTTATTTTTAAAAAATCTATACCTTTATAGTAGTTTTGATAGATTTAAAATAAATAATTATTTACGTCATCAGTTGAGTAGAACTAAGGGAAATATCAGAGTGATTTCTTCAATATCATCAGTTTTTTGTTTGGAGCACCGACAGCTGAAGTTAATCTATAAGATTTAAAACTTTTTTATAACAAAATTTTCACACGGTAATTTTAAAAAGTATAAAATTGCCAAATGCGTTCTCCTCTTTAAATAGTACCACTATTGAAGAAACAAAAATATCATTATAACTAGGCCATCAGAGGTATTAAAGTTGCACTTTTAAGACGTGTTTAAGGGCAGTTGAGGAAATACAGTAAAACACCAATTATCCGAACTCAGACTATTCGAATGGCTTTCAGATTTTCAGAAAACTAAGATTGAAATGTACTGCTATTTCCGAAATAATGATTCTGTCTGCCCCTATACTATGGACTTTTCCTCTATTAAAACTAATGAAGAGTAGCGCAAATATTATTTGTGTCACTGCAGTTTTGTATAGTTAGCTGTCTTCCGTCGCCAGTTGAATTATTTGTTTTGTTAAATTTTTTTTAAAGTTTTGTTGTTTAAAAGTAAGTTTTATTCCACCATGGACAAAGCTAGTCTTATGAGAATTATGCGGCCAAATTGACTATTGTAAATACTAGTAAGTCAAGAGAGAGACAGTAGACAATATTGGTAAAAGTATCAATATTTAGGCAGAGATAAATTCAGATAGATTAAAAAATAACAGTCAAATAAAATTAACCCAAGCAAAACGTAGATTTAATATAATAAAATTAATTATCCGTTTAAAATTTGATCAAATAGCTTAGTTTAAGAAATGAATAAAGTAGAAGATACCCTATTTACCGACGAATAAACTTACATAATACATAGCCTTACAGCAGGTTACAACAATATTAGAAATTGTATTTATATGGGGCGAATGTTTATAAATGCTTTTCAAATATGGCTGGAGCACTGCTTAGCCCTTTTTATAATCCCCATCCCATTTTTTATTCTTCCCTCACTGTTCCCTTCCAACACTTTCCTATTCGTTTCGACACTGGTTCCTACTTCCATATCTGAAGTTTTCTCCATCTTGATACTTTCTTTCTCCTGTCTTCTCTAATACCTGACTCAACTATTCTACTTTTTCTACACTTTCTACTTCATTGATTTCATCGTTTTCTTCCTTATAACTTTCCCTCACTTTTACTTTTTCTACTCTCACTTCTTCCAATTTTACTTTTTTTGGAGCTCTTCTTCTTTGCTCTCGCCAGACGGTTGTCCAGAGTAAGCGTGATTTGGGATCCACATCCCAATCCCCTCTCGAATGCTCCAGGTGGACGATGAGGATGACATCAGCCTGATGGTCGGCAGACACCAGTAAGCTCCTTTCCTTTGCTTACTCTAATCCATCTTGTTGATACTTGGTGTTGTTGTATCTTTTTTCTCTCAATAGCCTTGTGGCATCCTATGCAGTATCTTGGGATAAGACCTTGCGGTATCTTTGGATAACCAGTTGACCTTTTGGGCATCTTGGATGGCCTTGTCGTTTCTTTCCTACTTTTGTCATTGCACTCTTTCCCTTTTGTACTTCTACGATTACTAGGGTCTTCCTTATTATTTTTAAATTTATATATTTGAATTACCTGGGT
Organism: Prosapia bicincta; assembly: GCA_036971475.1. Classification (NCBI taxonomy): domain Eukaryota; kingdom Metazoa; phylum Arthropoda; class Insecta; order Hemiptera; family Cercopidae; genus Prosapia; species Prosapia bicincta. Next base: position 255,361,633 of record JBAIZL010000004.1, read on the forward strand.
CTCATATAAATAATATAAATAATTTTGTTTAAACTCAAAGTATTAATATTATTGATATAATAATTTGGTTTAATGTTAAACAACTGTAATAGAACTTTCAACATTATTCTACACACCTTAACATTTTGGGGAATGTAAAATAGGTCTTTACTACAGCGTTTAGGCAGGATAACTCTGCGATACCCAGCACGATGAGCAGCTAACACCTTCTCCTTGACTCCTCCCACCTGTAATGTAATGTAAAGGTTTAATACAAAGCAAACCATTGTTTTCTCCTTGTTTTAAAATGCTTACAGGAACTTCACAATATATTTAATAATAAAATTATTTAATCCTAATTTTAGTTTGCACTAATAGCAGTCTTCACTATTGTGGTCTCAAAATACCAAGAAAGTCTACAGCAACACAAAAAACACCAGGAAAAGCAAAACGGAGTCATAGCCACCGATAATCTTATTAAATTTTATGGCCGAGGTATTTGAAAAATTCTGCTCAAACATATCCACACACATAGCTTACTGAGGTCAGAGCAATTTAGCCACGCGAAACTGATAAGAATGGTAGACTGTGACCTGGGGTCTAATGAAAACCACTAGACTGGGCATGCCTGACTGAACACATAAAAGGTTTCTGACCTGATAAAACAGACTTGTAAGGATACTACAATCCTATGGTTTTCCAGATAGGCTTATACACCAAGTTAGGTCATACCTGTACAACCATAAGTTGAAGGTTGATGTAGACCAAACTCAATTTACAATGTGTACAATATGGGCTGGAGTCACTTAGGGTTTAATTATTGGGCCGCAATTGTTTAATGTCTACATCAAACATATCAACAACACCAAACATACTAGTGGCTATATGTGTTGACTACACTGCAGTGTCCGCTCATTCATGGAAACCACTACTCATACATTGCAGACTACAACACTATCTTACAATGTTAGAATCCTGGCTGAGCCACTGGAGAGTCAAGGAGTATTAGACAGGTTTTGTCATCCCACTCTTAGTGTAACACTAACAGTACTCAGTATCTTCTACTTATCCATGGAAAGAACTTATTACTTTAGTACATGGGCAATCTATCCCAATACATTCACATGAGCAAGAGATAGCGATTACATGTGCATGTGAGGCAAATACGGCTTCCTAGAGGATGGCTGTCATCAGGGCTAAGTGGAATTTAGGTCCCCAGACAAAAAGCCCAATCGGCAAAAAAAAGTCTTAAAACACTAGTGGTTAAAAATATCAAACTATAAAGAAGCCCAATGACAATGCAATAGCAGAGAATTAAAGTTGATCATGGAAGTGTTTTGTTACCACTCCTGTTTACCACTGTAACATTAAACAACTACGCAAAAAACTACACTGAACTCAAAGTATTAGTATTTGTAGATGATATTCTTCTGTGATCATAAATCTGTCGGGGAGGAAGCAGTTTAGAAACAAATATCTTACAAACACCTTTAATCACAATTATACACAACAGAATAATGGAATTCATACTTTTTTAATGAAGTTTATATTCTACCTGCATATTGCGGAGTATATTTACATTCCTTTTATTATATCCCTTTATTAAAAAGGTTATTTCTAAAGATTTATTTATTTTTTGTTTGTTATAAAGTGAATAGTCAATATGTCAATTATTACCTAGGACGTAAAAGGAAAACTAATAAATAAAATCAGGAACATAAACCCTCTATGGAATAACAGGAAGGCTCACATGTGTAAGGTACATACCTGACAGACAGGTTACGGGAATATCCCCATACTATCCGGTCTTTACACCCTTTGTAGAAAGAAGGGTAAGTATAGAGGCAGGAGGATAGGACTAACAGAGAAACATAATGGTTGTTTAGGCCCAGATAAGCTATGGAGTGGGCAGACTCCTCTCAACTCACAAAAAATATCTTCGCACTACATGGCTTTATATGATCAACTTTCTTTTCCTGGAGATAATTCTTCAATTTTTATCTTAAAATTCTTTTAGAGAAACTATCAACCGGTATTTTTTTAACATTTGACTTTTCAATATGTTTTAGAAATTAATTTATCTTGTCAATCATTTAAGGAATATTATTTTACTAACATCTCTACATCAAATTAGTTTGATCCATTCTTCAGCACTAAAAATAAATGTTTTAAAATTTAACATTAAAAATATCACAACAATATCAGTCAACTCTCACCAACTAATAACTACTTAGGCACTTAGTTGATGCAGGTTGTTAATATGTTGGTCTTATAAATATTACTTTAAAATGTTCTGAAACACATGTACAAAAACCAAAGGCAAAATAAAACTGTTTTAAGACAAATAGAAATTGTAATTTCTAAAAATTAAGTATTTTATACTGTCATTCTCTCTGATTGAGTCTTTTGCAGAGCCAGCAAAATGACTTTTTTCTTTGCAGTATTATAAAATCGACTAAATACCAGTTTGTTCTTTGCAAATGTTTGTGAACATTATTAACAATTTTATTGTTAACATTAGAAGTAGGTTTCTTAAATTGTTAGGGTAGAAATATTAAATTTCTAAGTCCTAAAACACTTCAACCTACAAAACTTAGTAAAAAACATTAAGATTTAAACAAATATTTTTTGAGCTTAGCTTGTGAGGTTATGTTAGAAACAAATAAAAACATACACAAAACTCACAAATTAATAATTTATTTACTCATACGCGTTTCAATGACCAAGTCATCATCATCAGTGAGTGTTACTACTACAAACTCTAACTTACAACTAGGGTGAAAGTAAAGTAGACAATGTAACCCTGTTAAAAAACGTTGTTAAGTGTAGTGAATTGGATGCATGGGAAACTTTGTATATTAATAGGAATAAAAATAATATTGTAAACAATGAGTCAGGCCCTATTCCAAATTCTATATTATTGTAATTAGCATAACAAAAGGGGGAAAAAATTATATAAAATTTATTGTAACTTTTAGGTTAAATATTTTGACATAATAATAATGTGTAATATTAATTATCTGTTTTGTTTATATGTAATTATGTTGTATGTTACAAATTTTATTGTAATTATTGAGTTAGGTACAAAATTTCTATTTGTTGTATCATGTTTAAAGTAGTGTTAGTAACTAGGCATGGCAACGCCTACTGTATAAATACGGAAGTGTAACCTTACTTTCACCCTAGTTGTAAGTTAGAGTTTGTAGTAGTAACACTCACTGATGATGATGACTTGGTCATTGAAACGCGTATAAGTAAATAAATGATTAATTTGTGAGTTTTGTGTATGTTTTTGTTTGTTCATTAAGATTTAATAACAGCAGAAGTATTTACAAGACACATTAAAAAAGTTTTAAATAAGACTTCTAATTTCTCTCTCAAAGTAGAAACAATGTGGTAACAACTTTATGCATACAGAATAAAATTAATGTAAATGTGTTCCCTTATTTGTCTGAACTTATAAGATCTTTAAAAGCAGAATTTGTAAAAAACAGTATGATAAACCAAACTAATACATAAAAAAAGTGTTAAGTAAAAATGTATAAAATAAATATAATATATAAAATATATTTAAAAATTAAACAGAATTTAGATTCAAGGATTTATAATATTCATCTTACAATAATTTTTGTCTCAAGTCAGCTATAAATAGTTACTTCCCCAACCAAATTAAACAACAACAATTATATGTTTTGTGTCAGTTTATTTTTACTATGCTCTAACAAACTGATCAATCATACTGATAAACTATTTATATATGAATAATTACTGGTAATACAACTCCTCGAAGCGTAATCTCTCCAGTCATGGCAACGTCTAAAGCTACAGGCCTGCCCAAAAATAACGACACTAGTGCTGTTGCTATGGTAACACCTGCCGAAGGTCCATCCTTACCCACAGCTCCAGCAGGAAAGTGGATATGAATATCTGTGTCTGCAAACAGATCTTCACTCTCTTTTTCGATTATGCCATACTGAAACCAATTATGTTATATAAATTGTATACTAAAGTCAATAATTACTTGTTACTAAAAACAACTTATATACATGTTCTAAACATAATGTTTCTGTATATTTTTTTAAAAATAATAAGACAAAGGGTACCTGGAAAATAAATTTCATGTTTCAATCTTTACACAAGCACATAAAATGATCCAAGAAAAATCTTACAGTAAAGTATACTTACTGTACTACCATACTCACCATTCCTTCAAGTCATCAGGTTAATAATTAAGGAAAATATAGGAATAAAATGCATTTAAATGACTTAATGCTAGGGCAGCAATGAGTCCCGTACAGTCTTGGGTCCAGCAGTTAAACTCAAGCACCTATTTACTTCAAGATGTAAAACTGTTCTCGTTAGTATTGGCCCTAATACTGTTGTAGAAATACCCAATAGGGATTATTTTAATCAAATTGATGTTAGCTCTCATGAAGGCCATTTCTAGGAATTGATGCTTCAAGCCGACAAATAGTGTTGTAAGCAAAGCAAAAACCTTACTGCTCTTTGTCAGTTAGTATTGTACTAAAAACCCATAAAACCAAGTTTTTGTAATGTTTTAGGAACATGAATATTTGATTGAACTTAGCACAATCGCTGTAGAGGGGTCGAATATAAACTGTGCAAAAGCATTATACAATCCTAATATACAATTTCGTAAGCCAAATTTTTAGAGAAAGATTGTGGGAGCTTCGAAGGTCGTACAGAGCTGGGATGTAGCTCAAATTAAAGGTGTTGACATGAAGGATCAGGGAAAATATAGGTTTTCTCAATTTACAACATTTATAGGGTTTTGAGAAACTTAAAGTTACCAAAAATCTCCACAAGAAATACATTGCAATGAAAAACCACAGAGTATGATTTGTAAACATACAAATATTTTAACAGTATTAAAGGCTATATGTGTAAGTTTTTGCTAATAGCCTTTATAGTTTTTGTGTTTACATTTCAAATGAAAAGGAATCAATTTCCTTTAAGACTTGCATTTTCAAAAAATATAAATAAATAAATTTCTATAGTATATAAATATATAGAGATACTTAACACAAAACAGAAAATTATACCTGACTGACTTAAGCGCAAAACTGCAACTAGGTAGTAGCTCAGTAATATTAATTTTACAGCTGTTTAGTACAAAGTGTGTTAGACCGTGAATGAAAAAAATAAAAACCACACGGCTTGAAATGTATAGAGTACAGCGTCCCAATATCTTGCAGGAAAATTATATAATTAATTATGGTGACCCAAACTGTTCTAACGCTTTGGTCAAGTTGTGCACTTGCTAGCCTGACCTACACTCAAGAGTTAGGATTCAATATGTTACTGCAGTTGAAATTATATACCTTGAACATCTGGAACTCAAATATTTTCTGTTTTTCGAAGAAAAATTTCATTCCCTTCAATTTTCTATAAAGGATAAATGTAAATATTTCTATACCTTAAAATTAAAATGGATGAATATTGGTAATTTTATGATTGTTAAAATTCCTCCCCCAATTATGGTTACCCTTGTCATTACAGATTGTTATGAAACTAAACTAAAACTACATCTACATACTAATACCTAAGACCTTACAGTCTTAAGGGATTGCAATCTGTACTACTACAAATTACAAAACTAAATAATTCAAATTAAAATAATTCTATAACTAAAAATTGAAACAATTATTATATTTTATTAAATAAATTATTGTGATTTAAAAAGGCAATGGCTGTCGTATCGTCCTCTCAACACCACATGTAAACTCCTTTGCAGACCTTAACGTTCAACTTATAACATTCAAGCAAAATAATCTCAGTTAACTTATCATATTAACCAAGATAATCTCAGTCAACTTACCACACTCAAGCTCATTCAAAGAAGATAATTTCAGTCAACTTATCACAATCAAGCAAGATAATCTCAGTCAACTTATCATACTCAAGCTCATTCAAAGAAGATAATTTCAGTCAACTTATCACACTCAAGCAGAACATAGTTAATGGTGATGATCCCTTCACAAAACTGACATTATGGCAGATCCTCGTGTTTCATCAACTGTCCATGTGTTAACAAAGAGAGACCAATGCGAAGATGAGTAACTACCACTTTACAATTCGAACAAATTGAAGACCTCAATGGACAAACAATACTTTTGATTTCTCTCAGCCTGTTTTCGTTTAGTTTCCCATTCTTCATTCCACACAAGAAATAGTGTATACTTTACTTTGCATATAAAAGTCAGATGTCATAAGAAATAATGCTGATGGTATCAGCATTTCTTTACTATAAATATCTTTACTATAAAAAGCTACACAACTCACAATGAATTTCAGTCGCATTTTAAATTTTTGCCTCCAAAAAGAAATAACACCAAAATTTTCGCAATTGGCAATAGCAGTATGTTACCGGGCGGTGGTTCTTTCCTTTAAATCAATTTGACTTTTTTGGGGCTCTATAAATTAGTTTAGAGCTTTGGCAGAACAAGCTCATATCACCATCTCTCACAAGAGTTTGTCAATCTCTGATCCTTTCCGAGCTCTCAACATGCAACAGTTCTGGCCAGTCAAAAACCAGATGTTAGCAACACATTGTGTCGTTTATTTAAGTTTGTTTGTATGTGTGTGTGTCCAGTTAAAGGTAAAATTGTGTATATAGTGAAAATGAGTGTTGTCGTAAGTGTAATGTTAGATTGGGATACAGCAACCAAAGCCAAACCTTTTGGTGAATCCTTATTCTAAATGAATTGAGGATTTTGGTAATTTTTTACTGCTTTACAAAGTTACATTTTTGACGGCGTCTGCTACAAGTTTAAAAAGTTTGACGTTCTATATTCCCTATTTTATTGTCAAGATTAGTCGTACTTTAGATATCTGAGCATGTAGTTCAAATATCCGAACACTTCCGAATCACATCTTCGCACTTTATAAGTTTTCTTATTCCATATTTGCAATCATTTTTTCAGGCACATATAAAAAAATAAAATACTGATTCGAGAGCTTGGTTTCCACTGACTCTTTCACTAATGGTTTGGAAACTAGAAAAATGATTTGTCCGTTTGAAATACTTTGTGATCTCTGTTGTTTCAAATTCTTCAATCACAGTAGCATTGTCCCAGCAACCAATTTATTTATTTTTAATCTTAAGCTTATTTTTTGGACTTTTATAATAGCAAGAAACTTTACGATATATTTATTCAATTTTCAGAGTTTTTTCCAATAATGTCTTTGTTTATATTTGTCCAAATTTATTTAATTCAATCTTGTGTTACTCTGCAGTTCCTTGATTACAGGCAGGGTTATGTTGTAAGATTTTATAAACAATTTTGGTCTCGCGTATTAACACATTCTATGTAGCTTTATTAACTTTGGAACCTGCTGTGAGGCTAATATTAGTTCTACCTGTTGTTCGTATTCGAACGCTCTTTACACATTTAGGCTATTTTAATTTTGGTGACTTGATCTGATTTTACTTTGGTTTAGTCTAGATAGTTTTTTTTTGTGTGTGTAATATTTAGCTCTTTGGCCTAAATCTCTGTTCTACACTATTACCGACTTTTGCAACAGTCAATTTTGCAAAAATTGTAGTTCTTTGTCAACTTTATTGTGTTGTATACTAATAACGTTTTGAGTTTTTATACAAATTCAGGTTTATTATAGTTATCTTTTCTCTCTTCACTTTAATTATTATAATAAAATATAAAGACATCAGTCAAATGATTAATTATTCTCAGTACTTATGAAGATGATTACCTTAATATTAAAATGTTCATAAGCTGTTATAATAAATTACTTTTATGGAATTATTGTTTTATTTTTTGTGTATGTGTGTGTGTGTGCTGATACGTATTCTTTAACGGATAGAAAAATATGTTGAATAGTTCATATCCGCCATACATCCGTTCATTTTGCACTGCATAAAATCATAGTTCCAATGTTTTACTAGAAACTCATCTAACATTGACGAGGTGAACCCAAACAGTTTATTCGCACTTCAACTGTTGTTGGGTTCACCTCATCAATGCTAGATGAAATTCTAGAGAAACATCGGAATTGCGATTTTATGCACTGCAAAATGAAAGGATATACTCCAGATATTAACTATTAATCATCATCATCATCATATATATGCCTAAGGACTTATCACTATTCAATTTGTAAAGTTTTTAGACCCAGTCTATAATTCTGGCCATGAAAGCAAGTTTGTTAATGACTGAACTTGTGACCTTGAAAGTAAAAAATTGTTATACAGACAACAACTAAATGATCATTCATTATGGGTAAATCTTTGTTCCTCTAGGACAGTGAGTAAGATTTTACTCGTCCATTACCTATACAAAATAGCAATAGCAGAAATGAAATGGGGTCAGAAACATTGGAGAAATATATTTGTAAATATTATTCTCACCTGACAAGCCACAGTCCTCACCCAGTTCAGGGCAATCTTCGCAGATTCTTTCATAACATTTCCCAAATGGCCAGTCAATACCAAGTTACCTTCTCCATGTCTAATCTTAGTTGCTTCGACTACAGTTATTGTGCCACCTGTGGAAGTCCAAGCTAGTCCAACGGCAACACCAGGTATTCCAGTACGAGAGATTGCATCTGCATCTGTATACGAAGGAGGCTGTAAAAAAATTAATCTGTATAAAATCATTTTACTTTTACAGCCATAAAAAAAAAGTTTTAAACAAATTGTAAATGAATTTAGGATAAGAGAATATCATATTTTCCTAACATCAAATGGTTAAAAATTGAAAACGCAAGCTTTGTTTTTATAAGCAATGCAAAATGTTTTTTAACCTTTTTAAGAGCACTCCCGAATATAATCGATCCCGATCGCTCCACGATTTCGAAGCACACACGAGAATACTCTGTTTGATATTTATTCTGTCAGAGCATACCCGATTATATTCTTTTCTGTCAAATGCCATTACTACACTATCTATTGGTGAATATTTGAACTTCTTCGGTATTTGCTAAGCCATCTATTGGTCAATATTTGAACAACTTTGGTTTCATTTGCTAGGCCAGCTATTGGTAAATAATTGAAGTAACTTTTAATATTTCTGTAATGTTTTTTGATCAAGTAGCTGACATTTTATGTTTGACAAAGAAGAAATATTTATATGTAATCGTACTAAAGTTGTAATTTTTTATTTATAATTGTCAATCAACCCTAATTCTGATCACATTTTCTATTTACTCAGTTTTGTTTATGTTATAACTAAATTATGGCTCTATAGTGTGTTAGTGGGAATATTCAGTAAACAGTTAGTTATTAGTGTACATATTTTTGTGTGTTAGTAAGCCTAATTATTTTACTGTATAGGAGTATAATTGTTTTTTCTATAATGGAAAATGATGATGTTAAGGAAAATAGTTTTTCAAGCGATGTTGAGACTGAAAATAGTTCAAATAGGCGCTCTAACAATAATGTACCATATATTCATTGGGAAAAAACAGGACCATCAACAATAAAAATAGGTAATTTTGATACTTCCAAATCTGGCCTAAAGCAAGAAACAAATGCAAATCCTGATCCTACTGAATTGGACTGCTTTTTGAAATTGTTTGGTGCAGACTTGATTCAACATATTTGCAATAAAACTAATTTTTTTTTTTAATTTAAGAAAGATTTAAAGAAATATTTTTGATGAATAAATAAGGGTTTTGTATTTCATTTAAGTTTTATTTATTATTTGGAATATAAAACATTTTATTATCTGAAAATCAGGCAGATATTAGGCAAATAAAAAAACTCGCTCCGGCAGACTTCGCTAGTATTGAAAAAATATGCTACTGAAAAGGTTAAGAATAAAAACACAGTGAGGTCAAGAAAGTATATAGGCTCGAGGTAAACACATTTCCACTGGTTTGGAGAATGGTAAATCCTTTTTAAGGTAAAAATATTCTGAATTAGTTGCCTCTAGCTAAGCAAACCTGTTAATAGATATTGTTAAATATGGGAGAGTAGCACATATCTGGTTGCTTCACTTAATATCATTTAAATTGATGCAAAATGAAAATATCACAAAATCTCTTTGAGTAACGGTTGAAGATTGAAGATTTTACATCTAAACTGGTCTAAATGGAGGGGAAACAAATAGAATGTTTCTGCACTAGTTGATGATGATACAGCTTAACACTGATGGACAAGTAACTTGAACTTTCATGCTGGAAGTTAGAAAATAAACATAAATGAAACAGTGTCAAACTTACTAAGAATTTCATTCAAGGTAATCTCATAAGATGAAATGTTAACCAATTACACCCTACATATGGAACAAAATGTTGCTAGTAGAAATAAAGATATGTTTTTTTTCACATTCATTTTCATTATTATTATTTTTTTTTTGTAGAATGTTTTGTCTGCTTTGAATGTTAGGGGAAACAACTACTAAGCTTAATACCGGGGATGGCCATCTTCTTAACCCTAATGGGGCACTTCAATATTTTTTGCTAAGAGGAGGCCACACAACTAAAATTCCACACATACATCAATAGCCCAAATGTAGACAATATGTATAGTATATGACGTGTATAAAATAACATAAATCAATGAATGTTAATGCAAAATATTTTAAATACATTTAATAACCCATGCTTAATGTACAAAGGATCAAAAGAAGTATAATATTAAATTGTTAATTGTTATTTAATCATGTTATTTACACTTATTAGAACACAGTATTGGAGACAAACTCTAAATTATTTCAATTTAAATTCATCGATAAGTATTGCAGCGGCCAGATGTCCGATGCAAAGAATCTGGGTAATTGTACAGAATACCATAATCAAACCTAACCGGGTTAAATAATTGACTAAATTTATATATAAAAATTTTAAAACATTATAATAATAATAATATTAAAACTAGGGTAAATAATAGTAAAATGAAGAAAATTAGAAATAACTTTAGACTTAAAAAACATAAATTATAAGCAATAAGAAAAATTATCACTTCAAAGTGGATAGCCTAAATTATGTAAACAAAAAAAAAAGACGGTAATTGTGTAGTATAACAAACTAGGCCTAGATGCCGGCTATTAAAATAATTGTACTTAAAAATAATCAGGAATAAAGAATGTAAATTAAGATGTGAGGAAAGTAAATTAGGCCTAGCTAGGGAAAATAGTATTTATGTAAAAGTAAAGATTAAATGTTAAAGTGTAATAGCCTAAGAAATTAGGTTATAATAGAAGAAGTCATATTTGATTTCGGAAAAATCCGCTTAGGGCATTGATTATAAATCTTGTCACTACGAAACGAAAGCGCTACAGTCGAACTTTGGATTAAGAATGTTAAAAAGTTAATTAAATTAAATGAGAAGAAATAAAGTCAAATATGTTATTAAATAAAAGGTAAAAATGCAAAGGACACATCAGAATACAGAAACGCCTTTTATAAAAAGGGAAACTAATCTTAGTTCAGAATTTCCGAACAAACAAAGTCAATTGCCATGGCAACGGCTTTCTGATTGGTCAAAAGTTGAAAAATGGATACTGGGACGTGGGAAGTTTGAAATTGGAGAAGACGGGCCTCACAAAAGGCACGCTATCCAGAATCAGAATGCATTAGGCTCTCAAAGCGAGCAGACGTGTTGTTGTACCATGCGATCAAGACAAGAAAAAATGTGCTAAAAACAGAGTAAAAAGTGCTACGATGTGATCAGGGGAAGGAAGATATATATGAGCAAGGGCTCATATATACCCAGAACAAAATTTCGACCACCAAAATGCAAAATTAAAGAAAATAAGAAGATTGACCGAAATTATGGAGAGACGCCTACCTACCAAGACCCTTGAAGCTGTAACAGGACCGACAGATGACAACATTAATGAAGATAAAAAGATTTCTACAGTACAAGGTTATATAATCAATTTAATTATTCTTTTTTAAATAACATTTTACTTCAAATTATATTAACTTAATTTCAAAATTAAATAAGATGGGAATAACCTAAGGGACTGATTAGTCAACTCTCTTAGGTTACCAAAATTTAAGTAATAAAGATTCAAAATTGACTTTCCATTCCCATCGCTGTGGGAATGTATGGATTAAGTATAAAGATGTATATCTTATATGGCTTTTTCTAAGTGAATTTCTAATGAATAACTTCCAAAGAAGTTAATTGTTCAAGGCCTAGCCTAAAGGCATTACATAGTAATATTAAGTGTTTGAAAAAGAATCAGATTTTAAAATATGTTAAATTTAACTCTACTAATCAAAATTATATACAAAATTAATTATGGTAACTTTGATAATTTAAATTATATGTAAAATTAATGATAATAAGAAAATTTAAAAACAGAAGGAGATAATAATGTTTAATTAAATGGCAAGTTGTATGAAATTTTGAAAAAATAATTAGTCAAGAAAATCCTGTGAAATTAAATAAAAACAATAATAATTAATTTGAACCTTGGAACAAATAAATAAAAATGTATATTTTCCAATTAGCTGTGTTTTCATTCTAGATAAGATAAGTTCACTAGGTATCCAGGTATAGTCTTTAAATCACAAGTGTCTCTCAAAGATTCCACTACCCGAAAAGGAGCTTGAACAGGGCTTATCGGAGGCTAATTGGTTTTATCAAAAATTCAGGGGTTGGTTCCTCTGAGAGGTTTATTCCTTGAGGCACAGGTCTATGAAATTAGGTTCGTAGTCAATGGATAAACCATTACTTTCTTACTGACTTAGTAATTTGAGGAAGAGAAATAAACAACGGCAAAGGTTATAAAAAGTAAGTCGGTAAGATAAGTATGGCGCCCAACGTTTGAGGCTCGATGCTTACATTGTAACATCGGGTCAACATCAAATAGAGACAGATTTAAATCGACTAAGGAGCCTAGTGAAACAAAATTAATTAAATAGAATTCAATTAAAATTGTAAAAAATAATAGGAATCATAAAATGAAAACCAAAGAAGTTCTTTAAATTAAATAAGAGTTAATTATAATAAAAATGAAATTAAAAAGAACTTAGAATAAATAATAATAATTAAAAGGAAATAATTAAGTAAAATAAAATTCAGTAGGCGTCGGTAGGGCATAATATAAATAATAATGTTAGTTATTAATGAAAGTAAATAGAATACATAGGCGTTAGATAGACAAGGTCAAGGGAACACTGAACCGGATCACATCGAGCACAATTCTAAATGAATATTTAATTAAATACTCAGTATATAGTAAAAATATAGAAGTAGGAGAAGTTAGTAAGGGAATAAAAGGATAGTTAAATACGAGACTTTAAGATGGCGACAAGACAGAGAAAAGACACAGAACCATCTGAAATGATGGAGTTTTTTAAAAAAATGATGGAGGAACAAAAACAGGAGAGATTAAAAGAGATGGAGGAACAAAAACAGGAAAGATTAAAAGAGATGGAAGAACAGAAACAAGGGAGAATAAAGGAACAAGAAGAATTAGTAAAAAAGATAGAGGAACAAAAACAGGAAAGATTAAAAGAGATGGAGGAACAGAAACAAGGGAGAATAAAGGAACAAGAAGAATTAGTAAAAAGGATAGAGGAACAAAGAAAGAAAGAAAGAGAGGAGGAAAAAGTAGAAAGAAAGAAAGAAAGAGAGGAGGATAAACAAGAAATTAAGAATCTTTGGGAAATCATGAATAAGAGGATAGAGGAAATAAATGAAGGAATTACAAGAAAGAATGAGGAAAAGGGAAATAAAATCCAAGAAACTATAGAAAAGATGTATAACTTAGAGGTAACAGTCAGTGAAAATAAACAGACTGTAGAAACAGTTAAGGGAGAAGTCAAAAAAGTAGAAAGAAGGGTACAAGTAGTTGAGAATAAGATAAAGAATATGGGAGAAGGGATAAATATAGCTACCTTGTTTAAATCAAGGATGTTTGAGATGGGTGATAATGGAGACAAAAGCAAGAAGGAATTCTACGGTAGGGAAGATGAAGACCCTATTGATTTCATTAAACACCTAGAAGGTATAATGTCCGAAATTGATCCTGACATGGAGGAAGGACAAAAAAGGAAAATAATGGAGAGACATCTTAAAGGACCAGCACAAGAATGGTGGTTGGCCATGAATATGGAGGAGGAAAATTATGATGAAGTTAAGGAGAGATTCTTTAGCCACTTTTGGGGATCTCATGCACAAGAGAGAATTCGAGGAAGAATCGAAAATGGAAAATATGAATACCATCGAGGCACAAACAACATGGTAAATTATTTCTTAAAAATGGTGAACACGGCGAGACACCTAACCCCGCCATACAATCAGGCGGAGTTAATTATGAAGATTATGAAGCATTATGGGAACAGAATGTATATAGGATGTTTCGGGATGGCGGCTACCGACATAGAGGAGGCGGTAAAATACATCCGAAGGAACATGGAGCAGGAGGCTACCAGGAACCGGACTCAGCCTAGGACTGAGGAACGGGAACCTGAAAGGAGAGGGTTTACACACCAAACGAGAAACCCCGGATACAAGGGAAATTGGAGGCAAGAGCCTTACCCGGTAGAAGGGAGAGGAAACTGGAGACAGGGGCCCTACCAAAGAGAGGGACCAAGAAATAGGCCGCAAAATCAGTGGCAACAACAAAGGCCAGAGTACAGGCCACAAAACCAAACGGAAGAAGGCCCACAGACAAAAGAAAAAAGACCACAAAATCCAGGGCCAAGTGGTCAATCAAAAAACTAAATGAGAGGATCCCTAATGGTAGGAAGGAAAAGAGGAGACAACCATTAGAGATCCAACAACAAACAAAATATAGGAAATATTACCCGGTGAAACAGGGAACAGTAAATAAAGGAAAGGCGGAAGACCTAAAGAACAAAAATAAAAAAACAATACAACAGGAAAATAACAATGAAGTACACCAAAATCAAGAGCGTAGAGTTGGTGGACTATCTCTTGATATTCGTGCTGAATTGTTAGAAGAGGACAAGGAGATTGGCGAAGGTAACCAGAAGAAAGAAACATGCCCTGTAATTGACTGTGAGGTAGAAGGGCACTCTATAGAGGTAGAGATTGACACGGGTGCAGACGTGTCAGTCATTCAAGAAAAGGCTTACAACAACCTCAAGTTGCATGGGCTTAAGTTCCTGGAACTACCCATCAACAATGTGGGAGTTGTAACAGCCATTAAGACTGCACAAATAAAGGTTACCCGGCAATGCTTAATTCCCTTAACAATTAAAGGCATAAAAGTGGACTGCATCTTCATAGTGGTCTCCAAACTTCGGTCGGAGATGATTATGGGGTGCAACACACTGTATGACCTAAAGGCACGGATAAACATGGATAGACGCTTTGTGACATTCGAAATAGAAGGGGAAATGGTGTACCAGGACTTTAAAAGTAAAATACAAAAGATAGAGGAAAATGAAGAAGTTCGAAAAATATGCAAGATAACCCAGGAAAAAGAAGATGCATCAACAATAGGGCATCAAAGCAAAAAGGAGGGGTTAATGCGACAGTGCGAGAAGCAGGGGCACTGCCGAATGAATGAAGGAGGAAATGGACAAGAAACAAGTAAAGGGGAAATCTTAAATATAACGAACGAATATCAAAGAAAAATAAAAAATGAAACAGAGGAAAAATTAAACAAAAACAAAAAATTAAAAAACAAAAATGAAAATATAATAAATAAGGAAATAAATTTAAGACCTGAGGGAGTCAAAACAGGAGATAAAGAAACAAAGGACATGGAAAGAAGAGCTGCAGCTGAGATTAAGAGCAAACCAAAATATAAACAAGGTAAGGCCGAAATAGTGCCAAAAAGGGGAAATAATGTGAGTGGAAAAATAATAAATAAGAAAATAAATATAAATAAAAATATAAACGTCGCGTCGAAACAATTAAAAGGGGGGAACAACGAGGTTAAAATGAATAACCAACAAGTAGCTCTAAAGCCCATGACTAAGACTTTAGATTCTGGAGAGATAACCCAAAGGAAAGAAATTGAAATTAAAGAAAGAAAAAAGAAAAACCCATTTACTAGATCAAGAGTTCGAAAGTCAATTAAAATGAGAACCAATCCAAATACGAGAAGAACCTTCATTTCATTACAATTCAAAAACAGAAAAATAAAAGGTAGATTTAAGGAGAATAAGGGAAAGTTAAGAAATTGGAAAAGGAGAAAGAAGAAAAAGAAAGATAAAGCTGGACGGATAATAAGAAGATATTTAAAGAATAAAGGTTAATAAGGCAAGGTAAATAAAAAATGATCCATCAGTGATATAGGGAGTAACGGTTAAGTAATAAAAATAAAAATGTAAAATAATCATAAGTAGTAGGTTAAAGCAGTAACATAATCCAAATACATAGGACAAATAATATAAAATCAGTTTTAAATGTGAAAGAAAAAGCCATATGTTAAATGAACGGGATTCATTGAATTTATTAAAGTAAAGGTTGTGTTAAACAACAATGAATGTGTAAAATAAGGATTACAATATACAATATTGTATAGTTAATATAAACTTGAAATAAGATTAAATAAAAAAGAATGTGACTAAGGACAGGAGTAATAAATGAGTAAATAGCATGTGAAGTGACTAATGTGACAATGATATATATGAGTGAAAGGGACAGGAGAGTAAATTGTGAACTTTAGTAAAATTAATTAAGTTATGAAAATGAATAGGAATAGTAGATTAATGAAAGGAATATGAAAATTTTAATATAAACTAGTATAAGTGTTAATGTTACTTTTCACAAATATGTTATTAATTATGTTTATCTGTTTCAAGGGAGAGAAGAACCAACATTTTCATATATTTAAAAAGGGGGGAATTTTGCAGCGGCCAGATGTCCGATGCAAAGAATCTGGGTAATTGTACAGAATACCATAATCAAACCTAACCGGGTTAAATAATTGACTAAATTTATATATAAAAATTTTAAAACATTATAATAATAATAATATTAAAACTAGGGTAAATAATAGTAAAATGAAGAAAATTAGAAATAACTTTAGACTTAAAAAACATAAATTATAAGCAATAAGAAAAATTATCACTTCAAAGTGGATAGCCTAAATTATGTAAACAAAAAAAAAAGACGGTAATTGTGTAGTATAACAAACTAGGCCTAGATGCCGGCTATTAAAATAATTGTACTTAAAAATAATCAGGAATAAAGAATGTAAATTAAGATGTGAGGAAAGTAAATTAGGCCTAGCTAGGGAAAATAGTATTTATGTAAAAGTAAAGATTAAATGTTAAAGTGTAATAGCCTAAGAAATTAGGTTATAATAGAAGAAGTCATATTTGATTTCGGAAAAATCCGCTTAGGGCATTGATTATAAATCTTGTCACTACGAAACGAAAGCGCTACAGTCGAACTTTGGATTAAGAATGTTAAAAAGTTAATTAAATTAAATGAGAAGAAATAAAGTCAAATATGTTATTAAATAAAAGGTAAAAATGCAAAGGACACATCAGAATACAGAAACGCCTTTTATAAAAAGGGAAACTAATCTTAGTTCAGAATTTCCGAACAAACAAAGTCAATTGCCATGGCAACGGCTTTCTGATTGGTCAAAAGTTGAAAAATGGATACTGGGACGTGGGAAGTTTGAAATTGGAGAAGACGGGCCTCACAAAAGGCACGCTATCCAGAATCAGAATGCATTAGGCTCTCAAAGCGAGCAGACGTGTTGTTGTACCATGCGATCAAGACAAGAAAAAATGTGCTAAAAACAGAGTAAAAAGTGCTACGATGTGATCAGGGGAAGGAAGATATATATGAGCAAGGGCTCATATATACCCAGAACAAAATTTCGACCACCAAAATGCAAAATTAAAGAAAATAAGAAGATTGACCGAAATTATGGAGAGACGCCTACCTACCAAGACCCTTGAAGCTGTAACAGGACCGACAGATGACAACATTAATGAAGATAAAAAGATTTCTACAGTACAAGGTTATATAATCAATTTAATTATTCTTTTTTAAATAACATTTTACTTCAAATTATATTAACTTAATTTCAAAATTAAATAAGATGGGAATAACCTAAGGGACTGATTAGTCAACTCTCTTAGGTTACCAAAATTTAAGTAATAAAGATTCAAAATTGACTTTCCATTCCCATCGCTGTGGGAATGTATGGATTAAGTATAAAGATGTATATCTTATATGGCTTTTTCTAAGTGAATTTCTAATGAATAACTTCCAAAGAAGTTAATTGTTCAAGGCCTAGCCTAAAGGCATTACATAGTAATATTAAGTGTTTGAAAAAGAATCAGATTTTAAAATATGTTAAATTTAACTCTACTAATCAAAATTATATACAAAATTAATTATGGTAACTTTGATAATTTAAATTATATGTAAAATTAATGATAATAAGAAAATTTAAAAACAGAAGGAGATAATAATGTTTAATTAAATGGCAAGTTGTATGAAATTTTGAAAAAATAATTAGTCAAGAAAATCCTGTGAAATTAAATAAAAACAATAATAATTAATTTGAACCTTGGAACAAATAAATAAAAATGTATATTTTCCAATTAGCTGTGTTTTCATTCTAGATAAGATAAGTTCACTAGGTATCCAGGTATAGTCTTTAAATCACAAGTGTCTCTCAAAGATTCCACTACCCGAAAAGGAGCTTGAACAGGGCTTATCGGAGGCTAATTGGTTTTATCAAAAATTCAGGGGTTGGTTCCTCTGAGAGGTTTATTCCTTGAGGCACAGGTCTATGAAATTAGGTTCGTAGTCAATGGATAAACCATTACTTTCTTACTGACTTAGTAATTTGAGGAAGAGAAATAAACAACGGCAAAGGTTATAAAAAGTAAGTCGGTAAGAGTATGTACTTTATTCATTTATTGAGAACTCTGTGGGCAGGCTCAATCGTTCAACAGTTCATCAAAATCAATTTTGAATTGAAGTGGTTGCAACCTTTAGCAGATCTCAAAAATTGTTGTCTGTGAGTCTGTTGTGGTGAGTTGATCTATAAATTTCATTGTTGAAAAAGTGCACTCACAAAGGTATGTGTTCTCAAACATTGAAACTATTTCCTACCAAAGTAAAGTAATTTGGGATATTTCTCTTCACCCAATAAACTCCAAAATGCAGATTCAGTTTCCGAACTTGTCTGAAAAATTAGTTCACTTTCCAAGTCACACAGATCTAATTGAATGTTGCCATCTTGCTGTAAAATATCACAAGACATGGATTGTTATATAAGAAAAGATGTGGCAGTATTTCATTAAAATCCAAAAATCATTCATTGAATAACTCCAGAATCATATCTAAAACAGGTATACAAAAACTCTAAACACTGGTTGGGAATTCTTCCATGATTTCTTTTCATGATGAAAAATGTAAGTGATTGGCTTTTTTAAAGCTGGATTGGAAAGTCTCAAGTCGGCTTACAAATCCGCATAGCTGCCAACTGAGGTAGAATTTTATTTTGACCCTGTAATTTCGTTTAGTTCATTCATGTGGTGATTTATGTCTGTTAAAAAAAATGCTCAAAAAATGTGAATCGAGAAGCTTTTCTTGCATTTCCGAGGAGCTAAGTGTTTTGACAAGTACATTGAGGAACATATAATTATCCCTTTTCTCAAATTAAAGAACAGTTTTTACTGTTTTTCTTGCTTAACCAGTGTACTTCCATGAATAAAGTCAAATCACCAATCACTCTCTCTAGTTCTGACAAAAAAACATGAATTTTCTCTGGGTCACTGACCGATTCCCCCTTTAATCATATTTACACATTTCATAAAAGTTTTCACAATATCTTCCATTTCTAGATTTTTTCCATACAGAGCTTCCTGGTTTATAATACAATTCTGATTAGTTGATTCTAGCCTTTCTCAGAAAGCCAACTGGGCCCACCTAACATTTTGGTTGGTTTTTTAAACAAAGTTCAGGGATTTATCCCCTGGCAGATCACACTCGACACACCACAGGTACCAAGATATGGTCGGGTGGATCATATCAGCAGCTGATGATAGCTGTATATGATCAGCAGGTACAGCTTACGCGGAAAACGTGTAAATGTGGTAACGTTGTTGGTAGGGTGTGGGACACAAAAATTGGGGACTCTCTCCCTGAGAGGGTGCAAAAGGTTTGGCCCCGCAAAAATGTTACCATGTGCCTATGTGAATATGTGTTTTTATACAAAGTATTATAATGTTTTATAATAAGGTAATTATTTACAAATATATTTCATTTAACCATACATACTCCCAAAATATCTTCAACAGCTGACTCATCAAGAACAATAGGAAATGAAGGCGGAGTTGCATTTTCCTCTTGCTGCTTCTCCCTGTTAGTTATATCATTCTTTGTAACCTGATTTTCTGCAACAGTGACAGCTACAGCTCGGCAAAGAGCACTTATTTTACGCTCCAAACTTCGCACACCAGATTCGTGTGTGTAACATGTTACTGTGAAAATTAATATTCTATTGCTATATTTATTTATTTAAATAGGAATATAAATAACAATAACAGTGGTTACAATAAGCTTGTTATTTATCACTTATTATATTTAGAGCTGTTTGGAGGTAGACATCAAAACAGGTAGGAGTAGGATGGAAAATATTTTCAATGATGATAAAGAAATATTTATAGAAAATGAGACTATTCTAATGCAGCTAAGTATAATCCATAATGATAAAAATAAAGATAAAGAGGCAAAGACTCTGGTTAACAGGAATAACAGTAAGAAAATTAAATAGAGATTATGTAGCTTAATAGATCAGAAGCTTTGTTTAAATATTAATTTACTATTACCAGAGCATCATAATAAAAGAATAAGAGACATTTTAAACAACAATAAGGCTGTTGTGCAACAGTTTATTCAAAATAAATTCATTTACACTTTTTTTTTTGTTCAAATTCTTCATAGGGGTTTCTCTAGTTATTAATAAAGTTGTTCTTGTTTTGAATTCAACTGTTTAACTTTTCTTACTAACAATTGTAAGAATATGAAACTTTTTTTAAGAAACAGAAATAATTGTTTTATAATTATATTTTTTTATGAACTGAAAAGAAGTGAGCCTATACAGACCCCACTTACATCCCTGATAGAAAACAGTAGCACCATCATGTTTTCTTTTCGGTATTTTAAAATTTTCATGTACCTCTAAGCAAAGATTTATTTTTGTTTTTAATATAAAAATAAATAAATTTGACAAATATTAGTTACAATTTATTCCTTAATTTATTTATAAAATAATCTAAATAATATTCATCGGTCAATTATATTTTTTTATGAACTGAAAAGAAATGAGCCTATACAGACCCAACTTACATCCCTGATAGAAAACAGTAGCACCATCATGTTTTTTTTTCGGTATTTTAAAATTTCCATTTACCTCGAAGCAAAGATTTATTTTTGTTTTTATTATAAAAATAAATAAATTTGACAAATATTAGTTACAATTTATTCCTTAATTTATTTATAAAATAATCTAAATAATATTCATTGGTCAATTATATTTTCTTTAACCTTAATTTCAAAATTAATTTATTTTAAACCTACATTTATTATTTTCTAAATACTTTATTGGAATAAACAGTTTTAATATATTTGATAAATATTTAACTTATCTTTAACCAAAAAAGACTATAAGACTAATTTATTAATGAAAAAAGAAATAAATCAGAATTTTGAGCAAACAGGAATAAACGATCCGTAAATGACTGGTGCTGCCTGAAAGATGGTATAGGACTGAACACAGAGAGGTGAATGAATACCAATCTTGAAAGAAGTCTCTTCTACAATTCATATTCATTTGAAAATTATCTATGACAGCAATTGCTGTCATTCATATGGAATGAGTTGATAAGCATTTAATTTACATCCTATTCAACTTATCCTTAGATTGACGATTCATAAAACATATAAATTAAAAATTAAACAGAAATAACTAAGCAAACAAACAATATATCATATATTTATTATCATTTTATTTGATAACAAAATTAAGGTTTTGTTAAAATTAAAATCCCCAAATATCTATTTCCAAGTATTTCGCCAATTTTCTTAAATTTATGTATACAAATTACATCATACATAAACAAGAAAATGCTTTTAATTTACTACATAATTATATTCCAGGAGAAACAAATTTAAAACCATCGTTTTACAAGATATTTTTGGTGTGAAGAATAAATATTTACGCCCGACTTATTAACTGTCAGAATGTTTTCATCCAGCTGTCACCCTTCTTATGTATGAAGAAATATGTGTTCTAAATAGGAATTGGTTCAGGAGGTCAACTTTAAAAAAAGTTAATTTTGGGTTAGAAACAGATAGAAAACAAAACTAGTAAGCTAGCTTAGAATATATGAGTTCTGTAAACACTTTAAAGGAGGAAAACAGAGCACTCGGGCTACTTATAATTTGTGAACATAGACCACAAAAACTACTGTTCCATCAACTGAATTTTTTTGCTTGGACATAACAAATTGTTTACTCATTTTTTAAATAATGGTGCCCATTAATGTTTTATTATATATGGCTTGAGGTTTCATTACATATGTTTTTACTAAATACCTAATTCAACTGGAAATTGTTTTTTCTCATAAGTAAAAATCAAAATGTTGGCCTATACGTGACCTTGACATACACAATCTGATGGTTTTACTAAGAAAATACCCTAGCATAGGATGTTCTAAATTTTGGAGTTTACTAAATCGGTCATCGCTATGAATATCTAAAATTTAATACTATTAAAAACTCTCTACAAATGATATGGGAATAGTGTTAGTAGTAAGTGGGAAGCTATCAAGTTAACTTGTTACACTTCCTGACTGGATTTCTTGTGTTATATCATGCTTGGGAATCTATTCATTTTAGAATATTCTAGTTATACCATTGTTTTAAATTATTGCTTATCAAAAACTATAACATAAATCATTTTTAAAAATATATTAAATTTTTACTTACTTAAAAATTTGATGCTGTCCAAAGGAATTTGTATGGTAGAACTGTCCAGCCCATGTTCTGACATCTGCTTGGGTATTAGATATTTCTCTGCTATTTGGATTTTCTCTTCCTGACAAACAAAACTAATATTATTACCAGGTAAAAACATTATCGGTTAAAAATATTTTTAGGAAGAAATATTTAGACTTTATAACATTATAACTACAATTTAATAATAATTTTCAAGACTGTTTAAATTACCTTTTTTTTAATTATCTCTTATCTTTTAGAATTGTATGAAAAATTCAATATTTTCTACCATTATGAGAGATATACATTAGATTATTATTAATTGGTCACAATCAGAAGGAAAGTGTGACTAATTAGAAATAACAATAAATAGCTAATAAAGTCTAAAATTAAACATAAAAAAAAATATAGAAAATTTTTAAATTACCTCCATTGTATCCAATAAACGTCAATTATTGTTAATGAATTTATCGGAGTTGTATATTGCCCTCATTATTTCCCAGAAAAAAAATTTGTTGAGAGTCATCTCGTCACCTTGGCTGCAAGCAAGTCTACTTCGGATAAGCAACCAAGTCTGCCTCAATTTTCTCTTATTTCCAATACATGAAGACCATTAAGTTCGTTCCCTAATCCTATGTATTTCAAATCCCTGCCTTATACCTCTTCTTACAAGGGGTTGTAAGTAACAGATTTAACTTTATGACGTCAATAGAGATTAAGTCTACAAGTATATCAGGTATGGTAATGCAGGTGACCCCGTATTAACCCATAATAACTTCCGCATGTCCCAACCTTAATCCTACCTATATTCACGCATTCACAAACATTTTCCTGCTTTTTTAGACGGTAACAGTATAATGGCTGATCACCCTAACCACCCTTCCCCCCAAATTAATTTACCTGTTGTGGCTTTAACCCTTCGATTGGCAACATATCAATTAGACAAGGTAGAATTTTCACACATAAAGTTGTGATATTCTTTGATTTTTGGTACAATTTTGTTGTTCAAATCTCTAAAAAAATATTTTGAAAAAGTTTAATTCTTTAGGTTCCGATTGGCAAATAAATTTGTTAGAAATTCCTGATTTATTTGTATCAAAATCATACAACAATCTGTATACATGGAGACAAACCATAGACTTTGCACACACACAAATTATGACCATGTACTCTGCGTGGCATTTAATGTCCAGATAATATCAAATGCACCTAGAGCGCAATACACAGAAAATAAAATTGTAAACATATGGCAATGCTAATCTAAGAGAAATGATAAAATGTTTATATAAGGGAATGCTCCCGCAATCTCACGTACTGGTACATGAATGCTAATCAAAGGGTAACTCAGGAGGATATCTTTCTTCAGTATAGTCATCAAACTGTTAAACCAAACTTATAATTCAAATATACTGACAATTGACAGAACAATAAATGTACAACTAACAACTAAGTCGTTAACAAGACACTTCTTAGTATTTAAATAAACACGCTTGAAGACTGATTCGTCTTTTATTCTGACAAACAACTGTTTAGATCTTTCTCAAATAGTTTGATAATTTGTAGCATTGTAATTTAGTTTTGTTATTTAGTCTATTACTTTTTTTTGTTAATAATGAGTTTACATAATTCCCTTCAATCAAATATGTCAGGCCAAAGCAGTCTGACGATCCTTTATATTAGCCTTCAAAAGTGGTTGTGACCTGAATTGTAAAAGAAAAGCGCCAAAATAATAATTGCTTTAATATTTCCTTATTTATGATGATTTAGTGGTAATTATTCCGACGAGCGACTACCACTATTTTGGTGAAATTTTTTTACTTTTCTTATGTATTTTTACCTCCTAAACACAAATCCAACATTAATTATTGTCGCTGATCTAGTTTTTTTAAAATATACTTAAAAACATAACCTTTGACGTACGTTCCGACGTGCGATTACCGCTATTTTCGTGAATTTTTTTTACTTTACTTATGTATTTTTACGTCCTAGACACGAATCAAACATTAATTATTGTCGCTGATGCCGTTTTTTTTAAATATACTTAAAAAACATAACCTAAACTAACCTTTATTGACATACGTTCACACGAATACAACATTATTTTTTGTCGTCTACGTCGTATTGCCATTATTAATTTATTATAATACGTATAGATTTGGTTATAATTTTATACAACATTACTATATATTTACCTACATTCAAATATACCTACAAAGTATACAGTCAGGATAGATTTGGTTATAATTATATTCAATTTTACTATATACCTATATTGAAATATACATACAAAGTAATCAGTCAGGATAGATTTGGTTATAGTTTTATACAACATTACTATATACCTACATTAAAATATACCTATGAAGTATCAAGTCAGGATAGATTTGGTTATAATTTAATAAAAATAGATAGTAGTTCTGAATAAAATTATTACCAAATCTATCCTGACTGGATACTTTGTAGGTATATTTAATGTAGGTATATAGTAATGTATAAAATTACAGATCTAGACGTAGTGCAGTGCGCTGTAGCTACTGCGTGCTCAGTTCACGCTATAGGCCTACATGTCATTACAATTTAACATTTAAAATGTGAAATAAAGTAACTTTCACAAAAATAATTAAAAATGTAAGAAACGTACATTTGTAAAAACGTGAAAATACATAAGAAAAGTAAAAACAAATTCACAAAATCAGCGTTAGTCGTACGTCAATAAAGGTTAGTTTAGGTTATGTTTTTTTAAGTATATTTTTAAAAAAACGGCGTCAGCGACAAAAACTAATGTTGGATTCGTGTCTAGGACGTACAAATACATAAGAAAAGTAAAAATATTTCACGAAAATAGCGGTAGTCGCACGTCGGAATAATTACCGAATTAGTTATGGTCAACTATTGTATCATGTACAATCCAAAAGATATGATCAATTACAGAATGTGACAATTTTATGATAAAATTGTTTACTGTAAACAGTAAAATGGAGAAATACTAAATTAATAATACCCAATTTATTCAAAAACAAACCATGTCTTTCTTATATTATTGAGACAGATGTTTGTGAAGATTAACCCATTGTGCTTTGTAGACGAGCTCAGCCCATCCTAACAAAATGGTGCCAGTATATCACTCACCTCATCACATATTTTAATGATTCCTTCAAAGGAGCATTTATTTGCTACAAGAGAGTTTATTTAGAGTGATATATCATGTACAAGCCCAGACATTAAGCCTGTGTTGTCTAAGGCAGGGGTTCTCAACCTTTTAGGCTCTGAGCCCCCCTTCACACTTTGGTGTGAGGTCACGCCTCCCTTCACGGATTAAGTTAATTTAGACTTATATATGATAAATTTACTTACAATATGTTTTAAGTAATAACCAGAAAAATGTTCGCTACTTTTGTAGTGCTAGTGTGAGGGCTGGCACTGTTTCTCGTTAACTATTTTTTGTATGTTTGGATGAAATTTTGACAAAGAACACCGCAGGTCACTTTTCACATCTAGTCTGGCTCGATATTTAGATTTTATATTAGCCAGGGCTGAAAATCCTGTCTCGCATAGATAAGTTGATGAAAATTGTACAAGCAACTTGCCTCCATTGCTACTTCTGGGTAAACAGGAAGATATAGTAGCCAGAAATCTTCGAGATCCATGTTTGGGAAATCCAATTTAGCTTTGGAATCACATTGCAAGTCAATTATTTGTTCTTGAATGTGATCAGGAGGTATATCAATGTTGATTTGAAAGGGGTCTCTTGTTAACTTGAATTCCCAGTTTTCCGAGCTTATATCTGGGAAATAGGCTCCGATTTTGTTCTTCAGAGACAACAAATGCTCAGATATTAGGTCCTTCATTTCATTTACTAGGTCTTTTGGAAGACTTTGGGTATCATCGACGAGATTTTGGAAAGGAAGAAAAGTTTGTTGAGTAAAGAAATAGAGCTTTATAGCTCTATTAAGCTATAAAAAAATTTCAATGATTGTGTGTTTGTGTCCAACATCAAATTCAATTTTTAAAAAAAATTTGTTGACGCCTCCCCTGGAATTCTTCTACGCCCCCCCCAGGGGGGCGCGCCCCCCAGGTTGAGAACCGCTGGTCTAAGGGATATTTATCACATCTCAAAATGTATAGCATAAATAAATAAAGATATTTATAGCCAATAGTTTGACCTTCTGTCAGACATTCTAAGCATAATGGAACTTTTCATAAGTTTGTATGTCAACTTGAGTGAGAAGCTCCATATAGTTTTTACTTGGTGTTATGTAGGAGCTTGTGTCTTGTCGTATTATTGTGTAAAAGTAGAAAATCTGCCAGATTTCGAGATGGACCTTTTACTGCAAGAGAGTGAAAAAGGGTTTAGTGGTATTGTAAAGTAGCATTCATGTTTGTTTGGGCAATGTATAATTTATTACAATCTGGGCATTCTATTTTATAAATTCCATTGCTAGTTGTAGGAAATAATTTTTCTGATTAGTTGATTTTATTGATTATATTCCCTGTATTTTTGTTTGTTTATGTTATTAATGTTATTTTTTAAGATTTTTGTTATTCCTTTTATATTGTATCCTGTGTATGTGGATGTATTTTTTTAATGTTCGAACCACAAATACAACTTGGGGAACAAACCTGTGTATATCCGTTGACGGAAATGATTTCCATTCTATCAAGGAGAGGAGCAGGAATTCCGTCTGTTTGGTTTGCTGTAGCAATGAACGTAACTTGTGAAAGATCAAAAGCTACATTCAAGTAATGGTCCAGGAAGTGATTATTGTGTTCAGGGTCCAATACTTCTAAGAGAGCTGCAGCAGGACTCCCATGGCTGGAATCCTACAACACAACACAGTCATTTTACAACTTACAATCATTGCCCAATTATTGGACATTGAAAATATATCACAGATTATTTGGAAGGAATTAAAAGAACCTTAAATCAATCATACAAAAACACAACAAACATAACCTACATTTTCTAAAAGCAGACAAAGGTAACTCTGTCGTAATCATTCACCAACAAGACATCGACATGAAAGTCAACAGCTTCATTACTGAAAACAAAATAACCGAACTCCAATCAGACCCCACACCAAAATTCCAAACAGAAATTAAAAATCTTTTAAACAAATGCACTGAATTCATGAAAAGTGAACAAAAGAAATATTATAAACAAATAAAACCCCAAGCCCCCATATTAAATGCATTACCTAAAATCCACAAGGAAAACACACCCATCCGTCCACTAATCAATCACACACATGCACCATCACATAAATTAGCCAAATACATAGACAAACTTATCAGAGACAACATAAACTTTCACAATCACACATCCATACACAATAACATAGACCTCATACACAAAATACAAGACATCCACATACCACACAACTCCACTATAGCCTCATTCAACATAAAAAACCTTTACACTAATGTGCTAATAGAACAAACACTGAACATACTACAAAATATGCTCACAGCAAACAACACGCCACATAAACTCACACATGAAATAATCACACTCACCAAACTCATCACATCACAAAACTACTTCACATACCAACACAAATACTACACACAGAAAGATGGCCTCCCAATGAGTTCCCCTATCTCAGGCATCCTAGCAGAAATATTCCTACACCACATTGAACAACAATATATCTTACAGAACAATAACCACACACATAAAATAATTTACTACCATAGATATGTAGATGACATTTTAATATTATACAACGGCAAATCAAACAACTACATAATTACATTAATACCATACACGAAAACCTCACATTTACTCTCGAGTTAGAAGAAAACAATAGAATAAACTTTCTAGATCTTACTATCACCAAACACAACACTAGACATAATTTCAAAATATACAGAAAACCAACAATTACAGATATGGTCATAAATAATACATCTAATCACCCCACACAACACAAACACGCTGCTTTTAATCATATGTTACAGTGTCTAATAAACATACCAATGCTACAGAAAGACTACGACGAAGAACTTAATACCATAAAATACATCGCCCAACAAAACGGCTACCAACTCACACTCATAGACAACATTCTCAGGAAAATAAAACATAAACACCATCAAACAGCCCACAAAAAATAACAAATATATATCCCTCACCTACCACAATAAAAACACATACAAAATAGCCTCCACTGTAACACTCTTAAAAATAAGGTGTTACATATAAATTAATTTATATATTTAATTTTTATTTAATAATTATATCGTCCCAATATAAAAGAAAATTTGTGTTTTATTGGTGCACATTGTGAAGCTAGCGTAGGTGGTGAGCGCTCCTAGAGGGCGAAATAGAAAAATATTGTACGAGTTAGTAACTTAAGGTAATTAGGCATGTCACGCCATATGACGTAAACATGGTCTGATATCGTCTGATCCGATGCACCAATCAAAAAATTCAAAATAATAAGTAAGGGTGGGAAATTCAGTTAGCGCGTCCTTGCAACGACCCCACTTCTCTAAAAGTCTTCGAACAAGACGGACGGGATGGCATTTTCGGACATAACTTAGAAATTAGTAGGCATCCAGTATTCAAAATTTAAGATGTCAAGGCCGGTACCAAATTTTATTAACGCAACTAAAGAAGAAGTCAAAAGCGATTATTTATGTGTTTCAAATAAGTAAAAGTTTATATCATTTTTGTTTAAGAGCGCTGATTCCAGGAGTGAGGTGTTGTGTTATGTGTACAAAAGCCATGTGCAGTGTTTAATGGTATATGTTATAGTGTTTTACAAGTAATGTGCACAACCAGGTACGTTTTAGATAATAATAAAGAAAATGTATTTTAATGTTAACTAAGTTGAATTTTAATTGATAAACGGTTTACACATGAATGGTAGAAATTGTCCTTTGAATATTCACTTCTAAAATTAAATTGGAAAACTTAAGTTACAACCTTCTCGATATATATAAATTTTAAATGTTAATAAGTAATTAAAATGTATGGAATAGTTAGCAGTAATTAAAAGTTGATTACTCGACACATGGTGTCATTTGTTCTTTTGTAATTTGTCATTGATTAATAAATTGTTAAACTTTGTATTTTAAAACTTTAAATTCTTATTTCACAAGTAACCTAGCTCTAGCTTCAAGATTAGAAGACCGTCATAGACAGACAGTAATTGCCTGAGCTATTACGTTAGAACTAGAGCCCTGGTAAGTAAGGTAATTAATTTGTTAATTAGTAATTAACACACCCTTTTAATAAAGATAAAACTTACCCCCAGTAAAAAGGGCTAGAACGTTACACCATATTAAAAAAAACTCCATTACCAAATATCCTACAAAACAACAAACACGCTAAGAAAACATATACAACCTTTTCAAAAAGAAACTGACATATACAAACTCTCAGGTATTTACAAATTAACTTGCAACGATTCCCAACTATTACATCAGTCAATCTGGCAGGTCATTCTACACACGCTTCGACAAACACATTACCCTAACTACAAACCCTAAATCCAGTTACACAAAACACCTAAATAACACCCAACACACACATACCGACATACACGCTAATTTAAATATTCTACACACATTAAAACTGAGTAAAAAACTAACAACCTTAGAAAAATATGAAATCTACAAACACTACGCAACAGACAGGGAAAATATACTTAATGACCACACACACTTTGAAGCCAATAGTCTTTTCAAATACATCACACAAAATGCCGACACCTCACCTAATGTCATAAATCCAACCCCGTCATAAATCCAACCCTGTTATACCGTTTGTAAAGAGCCAAAAGCCGCTAGTAGAAGGTTTGCTTTGTAAAAGGAACGATCGTTTTGAAACGCGTCAGCAAGTAAGCATTACGTATTCACTTAGTTAAGTAGTGTAAAATTAGTAAAAGAACCTGTTTACAGGATCTAAATTTGTCCCTCAATTCCCAGAGGATTTAATGTGCCCACCTTATTCCTACCTACAGTCCACTTTATATGATATGATTTGGGCCAGTCAGATATGATTTGTTCTTGATTTCATCTTGAAACAATACAAAAATGATATTTCCCTAACCTTATTTTAATTGTACATAGTCTAACAAATTTTACTTATAAAACTGGCCTAATACTATCTAAGTGCCTTATGAAAATAAAGCTAAATATCTAGGTATGAACCTAGATGCTAAACTAAGATGGAAACACCATATCAAGAGAAAAAGGAGAAATTAAATATCAAATACAGTAGGTATTATTGGCTCGGGTAGAAATTCTAACTTCTCGTTAGAAAATAAAATAAAAATCTACAATCAGATCTTGAAACCAGTTTGGTCCTATGGCAACCAACTGTGAGGATGTGTAAAGAAATCTAATGTAGAAATTCTTCAGATGTTTTAAAATAAGGTACTAAGAAATATAGTTAATGTTCCTCGGTATGTAAAAAAAACAAAGATATTCACCGAGATCTAAATATTCTGACGATAACAGAAGAGATAAAGAAAATGACCAAAAAACATGAAAAGAGACTTCACCATCATCCAAGTACAGTGGCTCTTCAACTTCTCGATAACCAGAACATGGTTAGAAGATTGAAGAGAACCAAACCATTCGAGTT
The DNA here is from genome assembly GCA_036971475.1 of Prosapia bicincta. Classification (NCBI taxonomy): domain Eukaryota; kingdom Metazoa; phylum Arthropoda; class Insecta; order Hemiptera; family Cercopidae; genus Prosapia; species Prosapia bicincta. Next base: position 255,393,093 of record JBAIZL010000004.1, read on the forward strand.
AGTGTAGTGTAGTGTAGTGTTGTGTTGGGCTAGTTCTAATATATTGAAATGTCAACGTCCAGACAAGAACTATAGACTTAATGGGGACTTAAGTTATATGAGTGTTTAGTTTAGGATAATGCAAGAAATGTTAATAGTTGGTCTGATAAAAAGTTTTAATAATAACATCTGAAAAAAAATCTTGAAACAATAAAAAAATGATATTTCCCTAACCTTATTTTAATTGTAAATAGTCTACCAAATGTTATTCGTTATTTGCGATTTCATATTTTTGCATCTCATCACACAGACGTTTTAAAAAATTAAATATAAAATAATCAATTTTTAAAAATACTTATAAAACTTCACTAATATTATCTAAGTGATTATCTCACTACAGTAACATAGTGGTATAACCAATGTAGTCAACGAAACTGTGGGGAAAATAATTTAAACCTTATAATAGCAGTTACATAAACCTGTGGATCAGGCAACTTATATAGCTATACGAGAAGAAAATATATATTTAATAGTAATATCCATGATGAAACTTAGTGTTATTATTCAAAGATGATTTTATGTTAATATATTATTCACTCCTTACACAATCTCTGACAAATGAAATATTTAATGAAAGCTTTTTTGAGAAGCCACTAGTTAATGTAATAAATAAAAGAATAAATAGGCTACGACTCACAGTTATAAAAGCTTCAATATCAGATGCATTTCAATGGCATTACGTCATCATATTCAGTGATGCTACACTATCAAAACTTGATTAACACTTTCAACACAGCAGCGATATTGGTGATCTCATCAAACTACTGTCTGTTTTTCGTTAACTTCCAGCTCTGACGGCAGTGGAACGCCATGCGGGTTGCATAGCTTGTCGTAGCATCTAATTATCGAGCCCGTTGTTTTCATCTCAATAATTTTATTTCTAACATATACATGTTTATTGGTGACATCAGAACAGTGTATTAGACTCTAAAATATTGTTATTTATCGGGTCACAATTTAGAAAAAGAAATACAAATGATAAATTACTGTATGACAAATAAGAAAACACAATAAAAAAGACAGAGAAATAAAGAAAATTTATATACAAAGCTAAAGACCCTACTACTAAAATATATTACATACTAAAATAAGCACTCAACGTTTAACTCAGAATGTTTATTTCTGTTTGTGCCAAATGTTTCGGAGATCGATAATGTAAACGGAGACATAGATAATACATATGTCACATCCGAGACTATTTATAGCTGAGATAAGCTGACATTTGTTTACTACAATCTTATGTTGACACATTAGGTTTTCGGGCGTCCAAGCATTTTGCAATGACACATATTTACAATAGTCTGATCCCACCTCGAGTTGGTTCATTCATTCTAATAGGACAGTTATTGTTTATTCTTGCGTTAGTTCAGAAAGCTTAGTTAATTTTTATGATTGTTGTTTTTACCGGATATTTTGCCGCATTAAATGGTTCAAACTAAAAAAAACAAATATAAAAGTTAAACCAAATTAAATCTGTTCATAAAAATCCCTGAAACATTGTTACAGTTGAAGTATGAAAAGTTAAATTACGATGATCGGATTTAAAAACGACTGAGGCACAATATTCTCCAAACTCTTCTGAAGCATTGACGTAAAAATCAAACCTTTATACAATCGCTTATTGACAGAAGAAAAGTTTCAATTAGCCTGGGAGTGAGCGTGCCGGTGAGCTCGCTGTATCTAAGAAAATAAGCTAGGAGCGCATCGGCACACTCTCTGTACCTCGTAAGGGAACCCAGGGCGTGCCGGACGCTAGCCGTGCTGAAAGTGTTAAAAAATTGTGATTTACATTAACTATAGTTTAATTAAATTTTGTTACAAAGTAAATATTCTAATCATATGAGGAATGTGTAAAGGAAGTAACTTCAGTTTAAAATATAGCAGAGGAAATAACTTAAGAAATAAAATCTCCATTTTATTTTCCTATTACACGACATTCAATGATATGTATTTGATTTTTAAATGTATTCAATATACTTATCCCAAAGTCACTGTCAGTTATTTACAGTATACTACAAAAATAGAAAATTCACTACAGTGCACCATTGTCAAAATCAGCTTTGGACATTTTAGTTACTATAATCTCATACATATTATTTTCCCCCAAAATAATTAAATTCTTTCAATATTACAATAATTTTATCAATACAATGATAACCAAACAACAATAACCTTTGCTACAACTATTTAAACAACCTCGATGTACATTTTGCTAACACGGTTAGCATCATCAGAAAGTTACAAACATTCTGGGATATAAAAACTAAAGAAATAATGACTACTCCCAATGGGCATCATTCCCACTCCCTCGGCCAGCAACCGGTTTAAACAATACCAGAGCTGCACTTGGGAACAAGACATCGCCCATCATGGACCTAATCTGATAGACCTAATTTAAAAACTAATATATAAAACAATAACTGTATGAAGCAACGGTGGCGTAATGTTTATTTTTAAATAAATAAAACCTCTAAACCACAAATAACTTTTATTTTATACTTTATGTACATTTCAATGAAGATGATTGATGGGCAATTGAAATGTACATAAGGTTTAAAATTAAAGTTATTTGTGGTTTAGAGGTTTTATTTATTTAAAAATATATATAAAACAATGTGAATACAAAATAAAAATAAATAATAATTAAAACCAAAGTAACTGTATTAATTACAACATTAATAATAATTTTAAAAAATATCACTAACAATAGTAAAATATCATGTCAATACCACCTAAAATTACAACTAAAGAAAAATGTCATGTATTTGCTTGTAACAGGAAGAATAAACTAGAACCAGGAATTGTGCCTTTATCAGCGATCATCAACAAATCGCCCTTAGTTTTAGCAATGAATATACTTTCATAACTATTAAGTTAGGAAACTGTTGCAGAACAGTTTTTTGCACCTTAACACTACTGATATCTTATTCATGGCCACTAGTCAAGATATGTTTGCCACTCTGGACTTATCCAGTCTCTCATATTTAATATGGGCTAGATATAGATAGTCTTTCCCCTTGTCTGACCAATATACGTTTTGCCACAAGTTTTACAAGTAATAATATACATTCCAGACCTATTCAACATCGGGATTTCCGGATTTCCTATTATCCGGGATTTCCTAATAAATCAGTTAATCAATTATACGCTATTCTTAAATTAAAATTTTTGTTAAACCATTGGTAATAATGTTATCAAATGGTATAATTATAAATTTTTGTGGGTTATCTTTCGGTTGGAAGGTGGTAGAATCTCTCCTTAATTTCCTAAACTTACTATTTCCTGCTATATTATTGACCATATTAGGATCAAACCCATTAACCCATTCGCTTACAATTTTTTTTACACCGACTGAGCCATAAAAAACTAATTTTTTAGACCATTTTTAAAGGTTTTTGTTGATTACTTTTTTTTAGTTCATATTTATGTTTCTTATGGAACCTATTGTTATTTTTTTATTCACAAATACATTTACTTTCAAAATATATACTAATATTTATAATATCTTTTCTTTTATAATTTAATAATATGTAAACAACTAAAATGTTTCAACGAAAAATATCAAACATTATTCTTTTTATTTCAATTATCCTAAAGTAAAAGCATAAATTACCTTTGGAAATACTCCAAAATATTCTTCAGGGTGCAAAGAATATGTTTCAATTTCACAAGAGTTAAGAAAAGTTAACTTTTGTGTTGTATACTTTGAAACATTCTGGTAGGTGAAATGCGACGAGGCACAGTCCACACTCCCACCGACTGGTTCTTTGGCCTTTTAGTGGGCTTAGGTGGTTTGGAACATGGAATTTTTTCTTTAGGCCTACCCCTTCTTGGTTTACCCCTATCTCTAGTACTAACTCTAATAGGCCTAGGACAAGGATCAAGAAAACTAGGGGCATCATCCTCCTCACTAGCAGTAGGAGACAGAGGGGCAATTATTCCATCAAGGTAGATTTGATCGAGTAGCTCAATTAGATTGGAATTCTGTGAGCTTTCATCATCTGAATTAGATGGTAATACAGGCCTATCTTGGACATTTATATCAGAAATTACATTATTTACATCTAGTGGAGTCCTAGGCCTAACATAACTACAAGAGGGCTGCTCAAGTTGCAACTTATCACTTATTGCAGAACAAGGCAGATTACATTTTTCATGATGTGGTGAACCTGTTATATTACAGTCTATTATGATTTTTTTTATTCATTACTTACATCTACATCTATTTAAGATTCAATGTCCAACTGTCTTATTTCATTATCACTCTCAAATGTTTCCTCAAACAAATCACTGTCCCATTCTCCAAAAATTCTTTCAATTTCACAATCTTTCAACTCCTTCTTACTTTCATCAACAAATAAAATAATAAATCCACTCATTTTTAACTTAAAAAGAACACAAATAACAAATTAAATACAATTTGGTTAGGTTATAAACATATCCCACACAACTACAACGTAAATACAACATCACAGACAATGTCAGCTGATCGGTCGCCAGATAAAACGTAAATATTGAAAGAACGGACAGTCCAAAGAAGATAAAAATACTACCATTGGAAAGCCCAAAGCCTGTAGAATAAGATGCATATGCGATCTATTGGATTTACTGAGAACTAACTCGACACAAATTAGTTATATTGGAGGACGGCGATTCACCGTCGCTTCACAGAATGGCACACTGGGTCGCGACGGCGGATCGCCGTCATTGTAAGCGAATGGGTTAAACTGAGCTATTGATTTCAGATATTCTTTGTCTTTAACTAGACGCTGAGGTAAGAGGGGAATCCTCAGCCCTCTTTAAATTAAACAATTAGATGCATTATTGTGATTAAAACAGTTTAAGTTAGAAGAAGGTTTATCCAGCACAAGATGTTTCACCCAAACTAAAAATCGACTGAAAAGCAATGACCATAATTAATTAGTCTAACAATGAGCACTAACATGGAAGGTAAAATCACTTTTAATAAACCATAACTCTCTCACTATTGCTGTTTCCAAGTTTTATTATATCTTCAAAATCAAAGATGGTAGGATCAAAACAGGCAAAATCAAAACACCCAAACCTAGTGATATCCCTCAAGAAATCGTTAATTCTATTTCTTCTAAATCCTAAATCTTTTGGTCAGAAGTGAATACAAAACCTCTTGATCCCACTTCATCAGTAAATATCATTCACTAAATGAGGTGAATGTATGATAAATAAAACAAAATAACCACTAATTAAAAGAAAAAATTTAAGAGGGAGTTTAGTTGCATATAAGGGGATGGGGTGTTTTCTGATGAATATAGGGAAACAAAATTGAATACTTCTTTGCTATGTTCAAAGAACTTTGAACTTTGGAATAATTGAATAAGGCTTTTCTTTCTAGAAAACTTTTGACTTTAACAGAAACTGTTGATGTTATGTTCGCTCACGAATGAAAGAACTTGTAAATTTGTCAAGCTGTGTGCCATAAATCAGAAAGGGGCCTTGCCTGTTAAAATAACTTACTCATCCTCTTGAGGAACCATTTCCTGAGCTGTAGTTGCATCAGAGATTGTGCTTTAACTACAATATACATCTATTGTTAAGCTATGACTGTCTGATCATTCCTTCAAACAGATTTTCATTGAAAACTCCACTTGCAACTTAGATAAACACTGCCAATATACCAACAAATAGTATATTGCCTTATTACAGCCATACTCTTTGTCTCTCTGATATTTCAAACAAATAATTACATGACTTATTACAGACTTATTGAAATAATTAATTTAAAGTTTATTAGTAAATCAGAATTTTAATTTAATTTGTTGTTCAAAATTACATAAAATTTTACTGTAATTATGTTTACTCATATCTTTACTAATAACTCAAATTATTCCACAAAATCATCTTTTAAAATACAATAATATTTTACCATTTTATCTATTTCATCTAAAAGTATCACAGGATTGTTGACTCCTACAGTTTTTAATCCTTGTATAATACGACCTGGCATTGCACCAACATAAGTCCGTCGATGGCCACGAATATGTGATTGATTATTCACGCCTCCCAAGCAAATCCTGGACACAAAGAAATAAAAACAAGCAAAATTAAAATTGAATAAAATTTTTGTTTAATTAAATATCATAAGCTTAAAAATAGCAACAATTTCTTCATTCATGTGTGTCTAGAATGAATGATGCACTATTATTTAGAAAAAAAACAACTAAAATTATCTTTAAAGCAAACACAGTATACGAATATAGGCTTTATTTGTGAAGCTTCCATTAATACAAAACTCAAAGAGTCATTTGAAAAAATATCAAAAGCAATGGCCATTGAATCTCTTAAAATAAAGAAAGAAATGTCTGCTAAAGTATTCTTGCATTCCTGTTCTACAGTTAATTCACTAAGGCTACAGAATATTAGCTTTGGGTAAATTGAAAAGTGAGGAATAGTTGTAACTTTCCAGAGTAGCTACAAAATAGGGTTTTATATACATGTTATATCTGAAATAAGCCTAAAACTAATTTTTTGGGCTAGATAGAAGAACGACACATTTAACATAATAGCTACCAGTATTAAAGATCTGGTAGAGCTAAAAGTTTGAGATTTTTGGCACTAGACAAGAGACTGACAGACTTATCTTGACAATGTCCGGAATGTTATTTTCATATTAGACATGAACACTAAAAGACTAAGACAGTGATATATTTTAGATAGATTAAGTCAATCAGAGAGAGAAACTGAAGATTTGATGATAAAAATACACAAATAAGATTGAAAAAATAAAATAGCAATCATGTTTAGATAAATTACAACTAACAAAGGAAACTTGAATACAATAGGAATATGATAATTTTACTTTAATGTTTAGAGATTGTGCCAGAGCTGACTGACTGGCACCCAGAAATAGTCAAAATGCATTAAATTTTACATCGTACTGGATCTACCGGACATGAATTTGAATTGAAAGTAATTAATGTTTTATAGCAAACATATTCAACTACAAATATGAATTGATATTTATATTTTACTATTATATATTTTATTCTTTTGAGTTAATTTTCAATAAAGAGTCTTTTGTATCAATCTACCCTGTCTTGGTTCAAGGACATAAGTCATTAAAAATTTGAAAAGGTTACTCAGAATCATATTATATTTTTTTAAATGACAAGGCCAATGTCTTATTTACATAACCTACAAAAATTTCAATTTTGTTCTACTTTAATTTATCTCTTCAATTGTTAAATGTCCCTCGATTTTGATAACCACATTGGAGAAGTTAACTACATTCGTAATTCTTTACATTTTGTACAGAGTCTCAGTCTTCAGTGATCTTGTCTGAAAAGACAGCAGATAAAATTCTTCCTAGGATGGATATAAAAAAAGTGTAACAATTGTTTAGCTGTGAAGATTGAGTACAGTAAAGTTTCAAAATTCCGAGTCCCAATATTTCAAGCTTCTGTTAAATTTGAGCCTATTTTTTTATATATTTGGAAGAAAAAGATGAGTCGGGCTTTTGAGAAATGTTTAAATCAATACGGTGCAAAGGAAATGAGTCGGGCTTCTAAGAAATGTTCGTCTCATCTAACTCGAATTATCGAGACTCTACTGTACTCACTACTGCAGCACTTAAGGCATATCTTTCTTTATGACATCACATCATTGCAGGTAAGAGCTAATACCAAAATTTTTTAATTTTAATCTTGGTTTTTAAAAAGAAAGTAAATTCAATAATTTTTTTTATGATGACCTCACTACAAGGCAACGTCCACTATAAACAATTTATGGCATTTGATTTCAACAAACTTTTATTTTATATTAAATGTATTTTTTATCTTTTTAATGAAGTAAAAGAATTAAGATATGCTCATTAAATTTTAGGTTTTTATTTAGATTTTACCAAAGAAAACAATATGTTTTTAAAAATTATAGATAATACAGACATCAAAGTTTTAAGCACACTAAATACCATCTCACAGTTTAGAAACTTTAATTTTTCACTAACAAAAAAGGAAACTAAAGATACACCTGTAAGCATGTGTTTATTATGTGAAAGAAGTAAATTTTTAAAGGGGAAACAGTCATCACTATAATTTGGAATCTAAATTTGCAAAATAAACTGGTCAGGTGATCCCAATTCTTACTTACAGAGCACATGGTTTGTTAAGTTTTCTTCTACCAATATGTTTGTTACTTTACTGAAAAAGTTGTATAATCGATAGAAAACTACACGCCGAAACTGATTACAAAAGCAAATCAGTTCATTGTTATATCTATATTTTAATACACTATCCTGAAAAAATTTCCTAATCTAATTTTTTACTTCACTCCTGCGGGATGTTGCTAATACACAACTGATGAATAAATTTGGATTCAACATCCTTATCTAATTCCTCCTCAGAATTTTCAGGATTACTCTTAATTTAACTTGAGATTTTTCTTTCAGAAGGATTAGCAGGTTTTGTTCAACTGTCATCACTTACAAAAATTTAATTATATTACAGATATCTTAAAAATAACCTTATGTTGGAAATCTGAGAAACTAGATTACTAACCTATAGAACTTTCTTCCAAGAGTATTTGCTATAGAGCGACCAATACTTGTTTTGCCAACTCCAGGGGGTCCAACAAAACATAATATTGGAGCTCGAATGTTAGGCCTGATTTGTCTTACTGCCAAATACTCTAAGACACGCTGTTTCAGCTTGTCCATCGCATGGTGATCTGCATTTAAGTCCTGATGACAAATAAATATTAAAATTTTACAGTTTCTAGATATTAATAATAAATACACAAAAACCTCTTAACCACAAACTTTCTTTATTTTACCCTTATGTACATTTCAGTTACAAAGTAGCCATCCTCAGAGGGATAACATACAAAGTCTTTGTTAAGAGGTTTATGTGTATTTATTATTAAATTCAATCTCAGTATATTCCTAATAAATAGTTCTAGATATTAGTTTTCAAGAAAAGCATTATTTTTTTTTTGTATAAAACAAATTATACAAAACGACATTTCATAAAAATTATTCAAACTTTTAATGACCCATATAATAACTGGCAAAAAAATAAAAAGGTCATTAATAAAAATTTAAAGTTTTTTCAAAACTTTTCATTCATTCAATTATCGAATATTGATAGTAATGTTTTTAGTTATGAAAATTAATAACAAATCATTTTGTAATATTCACAACAGTGTATAATCAAATAAAGTAAATATAAAGTACATTATAGTTTTACCTCAACTACGAGGTTAATTACAAAATTTTCTCTTGTTTTAGTGAAGATTCGCTCTAACAATTCAGATAGAGTTTTGAAATTCCAATGGGTGTTGGAAATAGGAAAGATATCATAGTCCATAGGCATCCCAGTGTAGATTTTGTTTGACTTTTTGTCTTTTTTTTGTTTTGTTTAAAAATCTAGCCATGGCTTTTAAACTATATATTTTTAAAATGTTGACAAAATTAGACAAAGAGGAGAAAGGAGTAATTTATTTTGTTGAAATAAGGGAAATGTTTTGGTTTGAAATGTTTTGGTTTGTTGCAATATTTGTAAGTGATTATAAAATCCTACTTTTCTAGCTTTCTTGATGTCGACAGTTTCTGTTGATGAAATTGACCATGGAAGCTCTGCCATGAGTTCCAGATAGTTCCGGATAACAGCATTCTCGGGACTAAATGGGCCCATATTCATTAGCCTTTTCAACTCCTTCATTGCTACTTTGTGAGCATACTCTGGCATCTTCGCCTTACTGGAACAAATACATTTCAAATTAATAGTTAATATGAAAACAACAATAGTTCTATGCATGCAAAATGTGCTTTGTTAATAGAATTTGTGCATACAGTGGAATCCCTCAAATCCGAACTAATTGGGGCTGTAGCCTGTTCGGATTTAGAAAACTTTTGCTATGGAAACACAGATCTTTCTATTTAAACGAAAAACTTTAAGTGTTAATGCGACTAGACAAAGGGAAAGTTTGACAAAATTGGCTGTTGAATTTAGTATTGGTAAGACTACAATAAGTGACTGGAAAAATAATCGTACAAAAATTGAACAGTTTTGCAGTGCTACAAGTGAACAGTCTTTGGAATAACGTAAAGTTTCTGTAAATGAACAAAATTGACGAGGCTGTATTTTTATGGTTTACACAAGAAAGGCAGAAAGGAGTTCCTATTAGTGGCCCATTAATACAAGAAAAGGCATTACAGTTAAACAAATTAATGAACTGCTAGGGTTTGGAATTTACTGCTAGCACTGGGCGGTTGGATAGATAAGAGAAGGCACGGAATTAGAAAATTAATGGTAAGCGGGGAGAAGTTATCAGCTGATAATCATGCTGCCAAAGAATAATTAGAAGAATGCACCAGGCTCTTCTGGAAGAAGAGCGAACAGCATCTCACAGTTTTAGCCTGCAGTAATACCGCAGAAACAAATTAGCTACCATTAATAGTGATTGGAAAATCCGCCAAGCCTCAAGCTTTTAAAAATATGAACTTGATTGCTCTCCCTATTCATTACAGAAATCAGTGTCAGGCGTGGATGACTGGTAATATTTTCAAGGAGTGGTTCAAAAATGAATTTTTCCTTCAGTAACAAAAGTTAATGAAAAAAAGCTCTACTTTTGATAGACAATGCTCCTTCACATCCTTCAGACATGCAGTTGATATGTAAAGACATAAAAGCAATTTTTCTCCCACCTAACGTGACACCGTTGCTTTAGCCTATGGATCAAGGTGTGCTGCAGAATATAAAACTGAGCTACAGAAAAAAGCTTCTGCAAACATTAATTGAAGAAGATTTTTCTCTTTCTATTCCAGAAAAACTTAAGACGATTACAATAAAGGATTTCATTTACTGCGTAGCTGAATCCTGGAATAATATCAGTAACACTTTACTACTAAAATCTTGGAAGAAGCTCTGGCCTAGCCTCGAATTTGTGGAAACACCACTTAGAACACGGGATGATGAAACTGAACTCCTTCAGCTCATTCAAAGAGTACCAGAATGTGAAGGTGCTGAAGAAAGTTGCCTGGAAGAGTGGTCAGCACTAGATAACAATGAAGAATATTCAGAGCATGACATGATGTCTATGGTCCAGGATCAATACGATGACAGTGTAGCAGGAAAAAGATGCCTCTATGAATGCTGTTACTCATGCTAAGCTGCCGACGCTCTCAACAGTGCTACGTAGAACAACATGCGGCTGCAACACCTAATGATGTTATGCTAATGCGACTGGGGTGGTTCGCATCCTCGGGAAGGTTTACGTCCTTACTAGATGAAGATTACTTATTTTAATTAAAAAATATAGTTGAGTATTTGTGTCTTTTTTTTTAAGTGAAACATATAGTTTAGTGTTTGCCTTTTATATTTTTATTTTACTTGTCAATAAATTCTATGTTAATGAAGTGATACAGTAGTACAGTTAAGGCCTTCGTATTATATCATGTTTTTACAGTGCCAATTCCAATATATTATACATCTCAAACCTGTTTTACGTAAGTAGCAAACTTTCAGTACATACTTAATTAAATTTTAGATCCTTTTTTAAAATTTGGTTTTCATCAAATCATGTTTGAATTTCACAGGGGTTTGGATGTCTGGGGTTCAGATTTAAAGGGGTTCTGCTGCATACAATTAACATGATTAAAATGTAAGACCTGTCTCTAAAACTAACCTGAACCATATACATATAGACATAGACAGACAGAGATTAGAATGAAGCAGTACAATTTCCTAATTGAATTAAAATAGACCCCATTAAATTATTTTAACCCCTAAACAAAATTTAATGTTAAGAGCTATTCGAGTAATTAAGATAATCAGGTCATAAATCAGAAAAATTAATACAATCGAACTTTAACAATATTATTTTAAAAAACACCGGAAAGCCCACTTCCTTGTAAATCGTAAATGAATAAGACAGCAACTTGAAAACTTGTAGTGGGTCCATGTCTCAAAAAAAAAACAAGAAAGCTGTAGCTTTTTTAGTAATGGGTCATGCTCTTTCAAAGTTTATTTTAAATTTCATATAGTTTTACTAACAAAAAAAAACTTTTCAAGAATTTAAATCTCAACAAGAATTGTTAAAAACTAAAATCGTTTACATAAATAATAAGAAAATTAACGAAGAAAAAATTTGCTATAACTCATACATTCTAAACAATAAAGCTTTTTATAAAAATTAATATACAGATTCAAATTTATATTATGATAATGGAAGAAAAACTTACACAATTTTATCATGCAATTCGTCAACTTCACTAGGGTCTTTCTTATCAGAATCAAATCCTTTGTTCCTTAACCTTCCAGAATCCATCATGCTCTGAGGTAAGTTAACTTTGACAATGAGGTCTGTAGGGTCTGTATTCTTTTTCATTTCTAATCCTATGTCAATATGGAAACTATTTTAGACAAATTTCAATATTTTATTAATAATAAATAATTTATTTAAGAAAAAAACATTTATTATTATTTATGGTCACAAAAAATACTTTAGGTGGTAACCATCAAATAATATAGTCCTAAATATTTTCTTGTTTGGTGAAAGTTTCTTAAAACAAGTTTTATAGAATGGTAGAGGATGGTGTCTGCATTGTCTTTCATTTGTTACAATGTATTTTTTCTGAGAAACTATCACACTTAATAATGCGTCTTATGGTATTTGGAATCACACAAGACTCTTGAAGAATGAGTGTTTATAAACAAAAGTCTTTGTATAGAAACACCTTTACCCATGGACCTAACAAGTTAATATGCCTTTAAAATGGTTTTTTAGTCCTAGCACATAAGGAAACTCAACCTTCCATTTACATATGTTGTTAGTCAGTAGAGAAATATTTTACTCTGGAAGATTCACAGAATATACAATGTCTAAAACTACATATTTATCAAATGTTGCTTCCTCTACTGTGATAAATTATGAAACAGTGTGCCTTTCAGAAAATCTGACAGTCAATCTTTAAGAATCTTTGTTTATAATAATGTTATATTATTATTTGTTTTTTTTATTATGTAAACCAGAACTAGACCATATGGTAACCGTTTTTTGATCCTTTATTAGTTTGCCTAGGAATATTATTTTTAATCAGTAGTACCTTTCATTCTCCACCAAGCCAAATAACTATGTTTCAAAGAAAAGAAAATATTGATTTTATTTTCATGTGTTAATCTCTACGACGAAATTCGACCGTGTCTATTTTTGTCTTCTATTTTTAGCATTATTTGATTAATTTGTAGCACCTTCCTTTCATATTTTTCTGTCATTTTAAATTATAGTTTTTATTTTAATTTTATAAAAATGTTTAAAGTAAGTTTTATTTAGACATAACAGCAGACTTGACCCACCTTTGAAATTAACCATAAAAGTGGGAATTAAGTCAAAAGCAAAATTATTTAAAAAATGTCCACTATGAACACAAATAAAACAAATTCATTTTTTATAAATAAATAACCTAACAAGTTCCTATAAATTACAATATACTGGACGAACACGAAATGATCTAACATTCTGCTTTGTTATACAATACTTTATTTGGAATACAAAATGTGTTATGCTCATGTGTTACCACCATGTCATCTTGATACTTCTTCAACACAAACCCTTATGTCATTGACAACTCAACTAAACATATTTATGGTTACCTCATTACAAGCATCAATGGGCAGTGTTCGCAGCTCCTATAATGAATAAGGATGTTTATAAAAAATCTTCTCTTTAGGAATCCCAAACGAAATAACCGCACAAATCCAAATCAGGACTGTTCAAGAACTGTTTTGTCTGCTTGCAAAATTATTAGGAAAGCTGTATGAAATGGCATTTGCTTTGAAACTATCCTCCATAAAGTCTAAAACAACGTTAGCTCTACATGTTGTTGTGCCATTTTGCATCAACCACTCCTTTTCTAATTGAAACCTTACAGCAAGATGTTGAGGAACAAAAGTATTACACAGCATGTTAGATATCATTTAATGTTTAGTATGTTCAACAACAACAAAAAATGGTAATACGATTCTAGGGTTTGAGACAGCAACCCATCCCATTATTTTTTGAGCAAGCTATGTTTTTTCTTAGAGCAATTATGGATTTTCTTTTACCCAAAACACTCCATTTTGTTCTTAACAAGTATGTTGAAGGGAAAATGTACCTAATGTAAGAAAATGTCAGATAGACAATCAGCAAATGCCATTATTTGATGTTTGTTTTCAACTTTTATTAGTTTTTTTATTTTACAGGGATACAAAATACAAATGCAAATAACTTTTAATAATTTGCTGCACAGATCACTTAAAAATTCCTAGTTTTGCTGCTGCTAATCTTGTTGACTTTCTTGAGTTCCAAGCAATGCTGCCTCACACTTCAAAATTCTTCGGAAAACAAACAATGAGAGCTGTTTGTGTATACTCTCAATTACTCAACTAACAATATCAAACTGTGCATAAAGTCTATACACGCACAAACACACAAACACACACACCATATATATATATATATATATATATATATATATATATATATATATATATATATTGTAACATTTATAGAATGGGCTATATAATATTATTTAAGAATTGGAAAATAAATTAGAAATAACTCATACAAAATTTAAACAAAAATTCATTAAAAGATTGGTTAGGTTAAAATTGAAACTAAATTCTGGTAAAAGCCTAGGAATTGTAAACAATGTAAGGTTATGTTTATGAAAGACCAAGCAAAACACACACAATTCGGAAATATCACAAAAGTAAAACACAAAGACACTTCACACACTAATAATATTAATAAAATAAACACTGGAAGGTTTGTTGACGATAGGAAATTGAAACAGTAAGTTTCAATCAGGTTTCAACCAAAGTTTAACGAAATAAAAATTGGTGAAAACAAACTTGTTGGTATGTCAGCTGTGAAACAGATGTAGGTCAGTGTGACAATCGATTGTAGTGAAGAAAAAGAAAACAAACTAGATTACAGGCAACATGTGTTTTTTTGGAGAAGAAAGGCGGCCATATTTTAAGAATTTTAGAAAAAAAGGACGCGTAGTTAGAGTTGAGTTGGATGGCGTGGGTGACGCTTTAAGATGGGACCTGCCAGGAGCAGTCAAAATTCTATTTTTTTGGAAAGAGTTCGTCTAAATTATACAGTTTTGTGAGTAAACTTGGCCAGATTAAACAGGAATAAGAAAATTGAAAGAGTTAATACAGTGAAAATATAATTTGAAAGAACTAAAACGGATTTAAGTGTGTGAATTGTTTAAATTGGAGAGAACGGGAATTTACGTAAGCGACCAGCAAAATTTTGATATTTATTAATTTGAGTAATAGCGCTATAAAAATAACTTTAATGGACTTTTAAGATAATAGAGAAGTTTAAATTTGTATATTAGGATATCTTGTAGTTAATTAATAGTAAGAAATAAATCCAGTTCAAATAGTTTGGCTTTTTTGCAATTTCAAAATTTAATATTGTTTGTTCAAAATTTATTTAATTCACCTAAGAATTTCTAAAAATATAGCCCATACTATAACCCCGAGATATCAAGAGATCTTAAAATAGCCAAGGGTATAAAAACCTTGTAACTCAAATTTAAAGAATCGAATTTTAGTATATTTTGTTAAAAATTGTTAAGTTGTAAAATTTTGTTTTGTGTATTGTTTAATGTTGAGATGAAATTGAAATAATAAATGTTTTGAATTGTTCTTGAGTAGTTTTTGTTTGGTTGTAAATAGATAAATACTGTTCAATAATAATAATAGTACAACCCCGTTGTATTGCTTCTTTAAAAAATAGTTTATAATTGGCGCAACAACGTGGGGGCTCGATAAAATTTATTTAGAGAAATTTTGAATCAAAATTAATTTAGAACTTTTTATATGAAAAACATTTGAACTGGAAATAGATTTAGAAAAATTTTGTAAAACCAAACACTGAGTTGAATTGAATCAAGGCTAGGTTTATAGTATATATAAAAAATTGTTTATGTTTGTATAATAAGTTTACTTACAGCTAAAAAAAAAAGAAAAAATATAGGCGAGCTGGTAGTTGTAGGGGACCAGGAAAAAGGGACAATTTTGGAAATGAAAGAAATAGAATTGGAAGGCACAGATATGCAAATAGGAAACATTGAGGTAGAAGAAGCTAGGGGACTACCACCTATGCAAACCCAACAAAAAAAACAGGGAAATAATGAGAATGAAGATTTAAGGGAGATGATGAGAACTCTCATGGAAATGAGTAAAAAAGGGAGAGAGGATCTAAATAGACAATTAAATATAAATAATAAAAAAATAAATAGACAATTAGATAAGATAGATGAAATAAAAGGGGTAATGAAAGATATCAGTGAGGATATGAGGGAAATAAACAAAAAATTAAAGGAAAATAGAGACGAAATGAGAGGGATGAAGGAGGATTTGAAATCCATAAAAGAGGAAATAAGGGAGGAAAATAAGAAAATGATAGAGGATATGAGGAAACAGTGGAGGACAGAGAATAATACTGTAATAGAGGATGTGAGAAGAGACATAGAGGAGAAAGATAAAGAATTAGAGGAGAGGATTAAGACAAATTTTGAGGAGACAAAAGAAATAATAGCTGATGTGGTAGAAATTAATGAAAAAGAGATAAAGAAGGTAGAAAATATAACAAAGGAAAACACAGAAGAGCTAGGAGAGTTAAAATTAAAGGTGAAGGGAAAAAGAAAGATAACAGATGAGCGTTTTAGGAAAGTCGAAGATGTAAGGGAGAAAATATTAGGAGAGCAAGGTAGGTTAGGAGATAGAAATAAAATGGGAAAATTAGAAATATGGCAAATAAAGAATTTAACAATTCAAACCGCAACTAATAAGAAGATTGAAAAGATTAATCAAATGAAAATGGTGATAGGAGAAATAGGAGGAGTTAAATATCCGTCTCAATGCTTAGTGGTACAAGGCTTATTGAGAAAATTTATCAGAGGTACGGATATGTTAATGAATGTGGAGGCACAACTCGAGTTTGGAAAATGGGATATGGAATTTAAATATGAGAGTAACACAGAAAATAGAAACTATGAAGCAGATGAAAGATACAATGGAGATGTAAACGGTGTTAAGGCAAGGACAGGCGTGGGGACAAGAAAAGAGCATGGTGCCCACAGTCAGTCGGAAAACTAAGACAATAGGAAACCCAGGAATAGAAATTAAATAGAGAAAACAAGTTTACAGGCATTAATAGACACAGGCAATAATATGACATGTATCAAGGAGAAGTCGAGAGAAAGGAAAATAACAAAGGATAATAAGATGGAAACAACAGGAATGACTCAGGATATAAAAGTATTAGGTGAAGGAAGCGAATGTAGGAGGGATAGATAACAAATAAACCGGAAATGATAATGGACCAGAAATGACTTAATAATTAAACAAACACTTGAAAAAAAAATAAAGAAAGAAAAAATATATAAATTTAAATAAAATAGGAAGGGAGATATTAAATATAGGTAAAGGAAGCAATATGAATAAACTCTAGGTGATTATGTGTATATGAAAACGTTAGCAGGAGATACGTTGTAAGGGATGGTAACTATATCTATGATAATTTATTAGAAACTTCGTCGAGTAATGAATAAAGATAAAATTATGTATATTTAAACTTCGTCGTATTGCAAGGGAGAATCTGCGTTGATAAATAATGGAACTTCGTCGTATATATTATATATTATAAAAGAAATATGAATCTATGATAATAAATATTAAAGCATCGTTGTAATAAAAATATGGTAATTGTGTATTTAAACTTCGTCGTATTGTAAGGGAGAATCTGCGTTGATAAATAAGTATTAATACAAAATTTATATTCGTTGATATAGGGATAGTGTAATCGAAGGAACTATAGATATGATCAAATAGAGTATATGAAATTGCAACCTTTAAAAATATTAGATGTTAAACTTCATACAAAATAAACTGAAATGATATAAGAAAATAATTGAACTGGATGAGCATAACAATATAAAAAGGGGAAATATAATTTGGAAAAAGGGGAATTTGAAAATAAAATGAAATATATAAATAACGTCGATAATATTTGAAATAAAATAAAGGTCTACATGAATAAGGGTGTTAATGATGTTGATGTCGTCGAAAATATGTTAAAATAAAATAAATGTCTACGTTAATAAGTGGAGGTAAGGTGAATTACCGTCATATATATATGTAACAAAGTATATAGTATAATAAAGAGTTTAAAAAAAAAAATAATAATAATAATAATAAAATAATAGTAATATGAGATTGGGGTTAAATTTAATATAGTTGTGTTCAGATAGAGTTGATAGATTTATAACTGAAGTGAGGTTGAGGCAAGGTTAAGACAAATTAATTTTAATTGAAAAAAAAATTTATGATGAATAGTTGGGAGGATGCGAAAAAAGAGATAGTAAATAGAATAATAAATAACAACATATAAAATTAATGAAATAGTATTATGCGAGTTTTAAACTAGTATAAACCATGTAAGACAAGTAGCTTGAAGTTTTCAGCTCAGTATTTGATTGGTAAAGAGTTAAGATAAAATTGTATTATAGAATTAAGTATAAATGGACGAAAGTGGACAGATGAAGGTATAAATGACTTTTAAGTGGACAATTATAAAAGTGGTAAAGACAATGGACAATAAGTTAGCCAAAGTGTTGAGGTATAACGTACTCAATAAAAATGTGTTCAGGTAGTTATTAAATAAAATGTACAAGTAGGAAATAAATGTAAATTTAAATTTAATTTAAAAAAAAAAAATATGTA
Source organism: Prosapia bicincta (assembly GCA_036971475.1). Lineage (NCBI taxonomy): Eukaryota > Metazoa > Arthropoda > Insecta > Hemiptera > Cercopidae > Prosapia > Prosapia bicincta. The sequence goes on from JBAIZL010000004.1 coordinate 255,411,890, forward strand.
TATTTAAGCAAGCTTGTAAAATGTAAAAAAAATGTGTAATGTAGATATTAGGATTATTTTTTTTTGTTTAAATTAAATTAGGGGACATTGTAACATTTATAGAATGGGCTATATAATATTATTTAAGAATTGGAAAATAAATTAGAAATAACTCATACAAAATTTAAACAAAAATTCATTAAAAGATTGGTTAGGTTAAAATTGAAACTAAATTCTGGTAAAAGCCTAGGAATTGTAAACAATGTAAGGTTATGTTTATGAAAGACCAAGCAAAACACACACAATTCGGAAATATCACAAAAGTAAAACACAAAGACACTTCACACACTAATAATATTAATAAAATAAACACTGGAAGGTTTGTTGACGATAGGAAATTGAAACAGTAAGTTTCAATCAGGTTTCAACCAAAGTTTAACGAAATAAAAATTGGTGAAAACAAACTTGTTGGTATGTCAGCTGTGAAACAGATGTAGGTCAGTGTGACAATCGATTGTAGTGAAGAAAAAGAAAACAAACTAGATTACAGGCAACATGTGTTTTTTTGGAGAAGAAAGGCGGCCATATTTTAAGAATTTTAGAAAAAAAGGACGCGTAGTTAGAGTTGAGTTGGATGGCGTGGGTGACGCTTTAAGATGGGACCTGCCAGGAGCAGTCAAAATTCTATTTTTTTGGAAAGAGTTCGTCTAAATTATACAGTTTTGTGAGTAAACTTGGCCAGATTAAACAGGAATAAGAAAATTGAAAGAGTTAATACAGTGAAAATATAATTTGAAAGAACTAAAACGGATTTAAGTGTGTGAATTGTTTAAATTGGAGAGAACGGGAATTTACGTAAGCGACCAGCAAAATTTTGATATTTATTAATTTGAGTAATAGCGCTATAAAAATAACTTTAATGGACTTTTAAGATAATAGAGAAGTTTAAATTTGTATATTAGGATATCTTGTAGTTAATTAATAGTAAGAAATAAATCCAGTTCAAATAGTTTGGCTTTTTTGCAATTTCAAAATTTAATATTGTTTGTTCAAAATTTATTTAATTCACCTAAGAATTTCTAAAAATATAGCCCATACTATAACCCCGAGATATCAAGAGATCTTAAAATAGCCAAGGGTATAAAAACCTTGTAACTCAAATTTAAAGAATCGAATTTTAGTATATTTTGTTAAAAATTGTTAAGTTGTAAAATTTTGTTTTGTGTATTGTTTAATGTTGAGATGAAATTGAAATAATAAATGTTTTGAATTGTTCTTGAGTAGTTTTTGTTTGGTTGTAAATAGATAAATATTGTTCAATAATAATAATAGTACAACCCCGTTGTATTGCTTCTTTAAAAAATAGTTTATAATTGGCGCAACAACGTGGGGGCTCGATAAAATTTATTTAGAGAAATTTTGAATCAAAATTAATTTAGAACTTTTTATATGAAAAACATTTGAACTGGAAATAGATTTAGAAAAATTTTGTAAAACCAAACACTGAGTTGAATTGAATCAAGGCTAGGTTTATAGTATATATAAAAAATTGTTTATGTTTGTATAATAAGTTTACTTACAGCTAAAAAAAAAAGAAAAAATATAGGCGAGCTGGTAGTTGTAGGGGACCAGGAAAAAGGGACAATTTTGGAAATGAAAGAAATAGAATTGGAAGGCACAGATATGCAAATAGGAAACATTGAGGTAGAAGAAGCTAGGGGACTACCACCTATGCAAACCCAACAAAAAAAACAGGGAAATAATGAGAATGAAGATTTAAGGGAGATGATGAGAACTCTCATGGAAATGAGTAAAAAAGGGAGAGAGGATCTAAATAGACAATTAAATATAAATAATAAAAAAATAAATAGACAATTAGATAAGATAGATGAAATAAAAGGGGTAATGAAAGATATCAGTGAGGATATGAGGGAAATAAACAAAAAATTAAAGGAAAATAGAGACGAAATGAGAGGGATGAAGGAGGATTTGAAATCCATAAAAGAGGAAATAAGGGAGGAAAATAAGAAAATGATAGAGGATATGAGGAAACAGTGGAGGACAGAGAATAATACTGTAATAGAGGATGTGAGAAGAGACATAGAGGAGAAAGATAAAGAATTAGAGGAGAGGATTAAGACAAATTTTGAGGAGACAAAAGAAATAATAGCTGATGTGGTAGAAATTAATGAAAAAGAGATAAAGAAGGTAGAAAATATAACAAAGGAAAACACAGAAGAGCTAGGAGAGTTAAAATTAAAGGTGAAGGGAAAAAGAAAGATAACAGATGAGCGTTTTAGGAAAGTCGAAGATGTAAGGGAGAAAATATTAGGAGAGCAAGGTAGGTTAGGAGATAGAAATAAAATGGGAAAATTAGAAATATGGCAAATAAAGAATTTAACAATTCAAACCGCAACTAATAAGAAGATTGAAAAGATTAATCAAATGAAAATGGTGATAGGAGAAATAGGAGGAGTTAAATATCCGTCTCAATGCTTAGTGGTACAAGGCTTATTGAGAAAATTTATCAGAGGTACGGATATGTTAATGAATGTGGAGGCACAACTCGAGTTTGGAAAATGGGATATGGAATTTAAATATGAGAGTAACACAGAAAATAGAAACTATGAAGCAGATGAAAGATACAATGGAGATGTAAACGGTGTTAAGGCAAGGACAGGCGTGGGGACAAGAAAAGAGCATGGTGCCCACAGTCAGTCGGAAAACTAAGACAATAGGAAACCCAGGAATAGAAATTAAAAAGAGAAAACAAGTTTACAGGCATTAATAGACACAGGCAATAATATGACATGTATCAAGGAGAAGTCGAGAGAAAGGAAAATAACAAAGGATAATAAGATGGAAACAACAGGAATGACTCAGGATATAAAAGTATTAGGTGAAGGAAGCGAATGTAGGAGGGATAGATAACAAATAAACCGGAAATGATAATGGACCAGAAATGACTTAATAATTAAACAAACACTTGAAAAAAAAATAAAGAAAGAAAAAATATATAAATTTAAATAAAATAGGAAGGGAGATATTAAATATAGGTAAAGGAAGCAATATGAATAAACTCTAGGTGATTATGTGTATATGAAAACGTTAGCAGGAGATACGTTGTAAGGGATGGTAACTATATCTATGATAATTTATTAGAAACTTCGTCGAGTAATGAATAAAGATAAAATTATGTATATTTAAACTTCGTCGTATTGCAAGGGAGAATCTGCGTTGATAAATAATGGAACTTCGTCGTATATATTATATATTATAAAAGAAATATGAATCTATGATAATAAATATTAAAGCATCGTTGTAATAAAAATATGGTAATTGTGTATTTAAACTTCGTCGTATTGTAAGGGAGAATCTGCGTTGATAAATAAGTATTAAAACAAAATTTATATTCGTTGATATAGGGATAGTGTAATCGAAGGAACTATAGATATGATCAAATAGAGTATATGAAATTGCAACCTTTAAAAATATTAGATGTTAAACTTCATACAAAATAAACTGAAATGATATAAGAAAATAATTGAACTGGATGAGCATAACAATATAAAAAGGGGAAATATAATTTGGAAAAAGGGGAATTTGAAAATAAAATGAAATATATAAATAACGTCGATAATATGTGAAATAAAATAAATGTCTACGTGAATAAGGGTGTTAATGATGTTGATGTCGTCGAAAATATGTTAAAATAAAATAAATGTCTACGTTAATAAGTGGAGGTAAGGTGAATTACCGTCATATATATATGTAACAAAGTATATAGTATAATAAAGAGTTTAAAAAAAAAAATAATAATAATAATAATAAAATAATAGTAATATGAGATTGGGGTTAAATTTAATATAGTTGTGTTCAGATAGAGTTGATAGATTTATAACTGAAGTGAGGTTGAGGCAAGGTTAAGACAAATTAATTTTAATTGAAAAAAAAATTTATGATGAATAGTTGGGAGGATGCGAAAAAAGAGATAGTAAATAGAATAATAAATAACAACATATAAAATTAATGAAATAGTATTATGCGAGTTTTAAACTAGTATAAACCATGTAAGACAAGTAGCTTGAAGTTTTCAGCTCAGTATTTGATTGGTAAAGAGTTAAGATAAAATTGTATTATAGAATTAAGTATAAATGGACGAAAGTGGACAGATGAAGGTATAAATGACTTTTAAGTGGACAATTATAAAAGTGGTAAAGACAATGGACAATAAGTTAGCCAAAGTGTTGAGGTATAACGTACTCAATAAAAATGTGTTCAGGTAGTTATTAAATAAAATGTACAAGTAGGAAATAAATGTAAATTTAAATTTAATTTAAAAAAAAAAAATATGTATATTTAAGCAAGCTTGTAAAATGTAAAAAAAATGTGTAATGTAGATATTAGGATTATTTTTTTTTGTTTAAATTAAATTAGGGGACATTGTAACATTTATAGAATGGGCTATATAATATTATTTAAGAATTGGAAAATAAATTAGAAATAACTCATACAAAATTTAAACAAAAATTCATTAAAAGATTGGTTAGGTTAAAATTGAAACTAAATTCTGGTAAAAGCCTAGGAATTGTAAACAATGTAAGGTTATGTTTATGAAAGACCAAGCAAAACACACACAATTCGGAAATATCACAAAAGTAAAACACAAAGACACTTCACACACTAATAATATTAATAAAATAAACACTGGAAGGTTTGTTGACGATAGGAAATTGAAACAGTAAGTTTCAATCAGGTTTCAACCAAAGTTTAACGAAATAAAAATTGGTGAAAACAAACTTGTTGGTATGTCAGCTGTGAAACAGATGTAGGTCAGTGTGACAATCGATTGTAGTGAAGAAAAAGAAAACAAACTAGATTACAGGCAACATGTGTTTTTTTGGAGAAGAAAGGCGGCCATATTTTAAGAATTTTAGAAAAAAAGGACGCGTAGTTAGAGTTGAGTTGGATGGCGTGGGTGACGCTTTAAGATGGGACCTGCCAGGAGCAGTCAAAATTCTATTTTTTTGGAAAGAGTTCGTCTAAATTATACAGTTTTGTGAGTAAACTTGGCCAGATTAAACAGGAATAAGAAAATTGAAAGAGTTAATACAGTGAAAATATAATTTGAAAGAACTAAAACGGATTTAAGTGTGTGAATTGTTTAAATTGGAGAGAACGGGAATTTACGTAAGCGACCAGCAAAATTTTGATATTTATTAATTTGAGTAATAGCGCTATAAAAATAACTTTAATGGACTTTTAAGATAATAGAGAAGTTTAAATTTGTATATTAGGATATCTTGTAGTTAATTAATAGTAAGAAATAAATCCAGTTCAAATAGTTTGGCTTTTTTGCAATTTCAAAATTTAATATTGTTTGTTCAAAATTTATTTAATTCACCTAAGAATTTCTAAAAATATAGCCCATACTATAACCCCGAGATATCAAGAGATCTTAAAATAGCCAAGGGTATAAAAACCTTGTAACTCAAATTTAAAGAATCGAATTTTAGTATATTTTGTTAAAAATTGTTAAGTTGTAAAATTTTGTTTTGTGTATTGTTTAATGTTGAGATGAAATTGAAATAATAAATGTTTTGAATTGTTCTTGAGTAGTTTTTTGGTTTTGGTTATTAATAGAAATAATATATCTTCATAAAATAGTAAAACCCCGCTGCGTCTGTTATATAATTATTTTATAATATAAATATATGAAGTTAATATATTACTATTGTAAGTAATTTTATCCACCATTAAGTGCAATAATTTTACCTTGAGTGATGCGGCACCTTTCGGTCAATTGACCATTGTCGAATCACTGATGTTTTTCTGTTGTAGATGTTCGGTCTGTGATATAGGTGTTTGTTGATGTTACGCGCATTTTTTCTTGATCTGTGTGTATGATGTTTCTATATAGTATGTCTTCTGTATATGTTGTTTGTAGATTCATTAAATTGTTGTGTATGTTTTTATAAATGTGGTATTTTTCTAGTGAGTTTAGTTCTATTGGGTTGTTATTTGTTTCAAGTATGGTTAGGTTATTTTCGTAATTTGTTATTTCGTGTTTATGGGATATTAGGTGTGCTGCAAAATTTGATACTTTAGAATTTTTGTTTTTGAATGCTCTATAATGTTCTTCAAATCTTATTTTAAATGTTCTGGTTGTTTTTCCTATGTAAAAAGCGTTACAGTTGTTGCATGTGATTTTGTAAATTCCTGATAGGTTATGTTTTTCTGAATTTGTTTTGTGGTTTGTGTTAAGATATTTTATTATTTTGTTGTTTGGTTTGTAAGTTGGAGTGTAGTATTCTTTGTTGTTACACTACAAATCTAACCACCCCTGGACACACAAAATTAACACTTACAGTAACATGATAAATAAAGCAATAAAATACACACAGGATAACAAACAAAAATTAAATGAAGAATTAGATAACATTACAAAAATAGCAATAGAAAATGGATACAACAAACACATTATAAAAAATATATACAATAAATTCACAAAAAAACCTAACCTCAACACAACACTACAACCGGAACACAAAAATAATGAAAATAAAAAAATCTACCTAAAATATAAATACACCAATGACAAAATAGAAAAAATAACAAATATATACAACAAAGAATACTACACTCCAACTTACAAACCAAACAACAAAATAATAAAATATCTTAATAACACAAACCACAAAACAAATTCAGAAAAACATAACCTATTAGGAATTTACAAAATCACATGCAACAACTGTAACGCTTTTTACATAGGAAAAACAACCAGAACATTTAAAATAAGATTTGAAGAACATTATAGAGCATTCAAAAACAAAAATTCTAAAGTATCAAATGTTGCAGCACACCTAATATCCCATAAACACGAAATAACAAATTACGAAAATAACCTAAGCATACTTGAAATAAATAACAACCCAATAGAACTAAACTCACTAGAAAAATACCACATTTATAAAAACATACACAACAATTTAATGAATCTACAAACAACATATACAGAAGACATACTATATAGAAACATCATACACACAGATCAAGAAAAAATGCGCGTAACGTCAACAAACACCTATATCACAGACCGAACATCTACAACAGAAAAACATCAGTGATTCGACAATGGTCAATTGACCGAAAGGTGCCTCATCACTCAAGGTAAAATTATTGCACTTAATGGTGGATAAAATTACTTACAATAGTAATATATTAACAATAAATTAAAATACCACACAAGACTATACCCATTCAAACCATGCGCACCAATATTATCAGGGATACCTAAAGTCCACAAACCCAACACACCATTTAGACCACTAATAAATTTCACAACAGCACCATCTTACATAATCGCAAAAATTCTAGACAAAATCATAAGATCTAAAATACATATCAACAACACATACAATATAAAAAATGGATACGAATTAATTAATAAAATAAAAACGATAAAAACAAACAGCAACACAAAAATAATAAGTTATGACATAACTAACATGTACCCTAGTATCCCAATAGAAGAAACCATAGAAATAATAAAAAACAAACTGATACACAATAACGAAAAAAGAAACATAATAGATAGTATCATTACGCTAACCAAACACATATGGAACCAAAATTACTTCCAATTTAACAATAAATATTATAAACAAACAACTGGACTCCCCATGGGTTCACCCATATCATCTGTCATGTCAGAAATATATTTACAACACTTTGAACAAATAATAATTAAACCTATAATAAACACACACAATATCTCACTATGGACAAGGTATGTAGACGATATACTTGTAATATACCAACCTACCATTCACAACGAACACATCATAATAATAAACAAACTAAATACATACAACGAAAACATACAATTCACCGTTGAAACAGAAACAAATAGAACAATCAACTTCCTCGACATCACTTTAAATATAAATGATAATAAAATAGAAACTACAGTATACAGGAAACCTACTTCCAACAACACCACAATACACTACAAATCTAACCGCCCCTGGACACACAAAATTAACACTTACAGTAACATGATAAATAAAGCAATAAAATACACACAGGATAACAAACAAAAATTAAATGAAGAATTAAAAAACATTACAAAAATAGCAATAGAAAATGGATACAACAAACACATTATAAAAAATATATACAATAAATTCACAAAAAAACCTAACCTCAACACAACACTACAACCGGAACACGAAAATAATGAAAATAAAAAAATCTACCTAAAATATAAATACACCAATAACAAAATAGAAAAAATAACAAATATACAACAAAGAATACTACACTCCAACTTACAAACCAAACAACAAAATAATAAAATATCTTAATAACACAAACCACAAAACAAATTCAGAAAAACATAGCCTATCAGGAATTTACAAAATCACATGCAACAACTGTAACGCTTTTTACATAGGAAAAACAACCAGAACATTTAAAATAAAATTTGAAGAACATTATAGAGCATTCAAAAACCAAAATTCTAAAGTATCAAATGTTGCAGCACACCTAATATCCCATAAACACGAAATAACAAATTACGAAAATAACCTAACCATACTTGAAATAAATAACAACCCAATAGAACTAAACTCACTAGAAAAATACCACATTTATAAAAACATACACAACAATTTAATGAATCTACAAACAACATATACAGAAGACATACTATATAGAAACATCATACACAGATCAAGAAAAAATGCGCGTAGCGTCAACAAACACCTATATCACAGACCGAACATCTACAACAGAAAAACATCAGTGATTCGACAATGGTCAATTGACCGAAAGGTGCCTCATCACTCAAGGTAAAATTATTGCACTTAATGGAGGATAAAATTACTTACAATAGTAATATATTAACTTCATAAAGTCAGTGCAACGGAAAAACAATGGATAACGTTAAATATCAAGAATATATATATATATATATAGAGAGAGAGAGAGAGAGAGAGAGAGATTTTTTGGACTAGGAGACTGACAGACTTACCTTGGTAAGAGTCCACACTGTAGTCTTGAAATAGAAACACATAAAAGCACTTAAACAATGATATATTTCAACCACACAGTGGTCTTTATCAATCGAAGAGAAAACACAAAAAGAAATATGAGAGAATGAAATAAAATAAATATCATTTATTTTATTTATTTTATTGTTATTTATTTTATTTCATTCTCTCATATTTCTTTTTGTGTTTTCTCTTCGATTGATAAAGACCACTGTGTGGTTGAAATATATCATTGTTTAAGTGCTTTTATGTGTTTCTATTTCAAGACTACAGTGTGGACTCTTACCAAGGTAAGTCTGTCAGTCTCCTAGTCCAAAAAATCTAAATAATCTTTACCAACCAAAACTAACCTAAAATATATATATATATATTTATAGGTTAGTTTTCGTTGGTAAAGATATTTAGATTTTTTGGACTAGGAGACTGACAGACTTACCTTGGTAAGAGTCCACTCTGTAATCTTGCAATAGAAACACATAAAAGCACTTAACCGATGAAATATTTCAACCACACAGTGGTCTTTGTCAATCATAACAAGACCACTGTGTGGTTGAAATATTTCATTGGTTTTATATATATGAAATTTATATATTACTATTATAGTAATTTTACTAAAAATTACTACAATAGTAATATATTAACTTCATAAAGTCAGTGCAACGGAAAAACAATGGATAACGTAAAATATCAAGAATATATATATATATATATATATATATATATATATATATATATATATATATGAAGTTAATATATTACTATTGTAAGTAATTTTTCCACCATTAAGTGCAATAATTTTACCTTGAGTGATGAGGCACCTTTCGGTCAAGGTAAAATTATTGCACTTAAGGTGGAAAAATTACTCAAAATTGGTAATTTATTAACTTCATATATATATATATATATATATGTATATATATTTGAATTTATTATTAAAATTGTAAACAATTTTTTCCACCACTAAGTGCAATAATTTTACCTTATGTGATGAGGCACCTTCGGTCACTTGACCATTGTCGAATCATTGAATTAATTTTCTTTATTTTTCTGGTGTGGTTGTTCGGTTCGTGATGTTGGTATTTGTTGACGTCATGCATGTTTCTTCTTGAGCCGCGTGTATAATGTTTTTGAATAGTATGTTGTCTGTAGGTTCATTAAGTTGTTGTGTATGTTTTTATAGATGTGGTATTTTTCTAGTGAGTTTAGTTCTATTGGGTTATTATTTATTTCAAGTATGGTTAGGTTATATTCGTAATTTGTTATTTCATGTTTATGTGATATTAGGTGTGATGCTATATTTGTGCTTTTGTATTTTTATTTTTGAATGCTCTGTAATGTAAATAAGAATATTTGCGGTAACAATGAACCATTGTATACACTTATAACTTTTTAAGAACTACAACAAATGCCAATAATGAAAATCAGGATAGTTAACTTTTAAGATTTAAAAATTACATCATTTAAATTGTGTCCGTTCTATGCCATGCATTCTTTTAGTCTGGGATTGAAACTGTCACATTTATCCTAACAACATAGGTGTTATGGTGGGAATCACTTGGCTTATTCACTATGGCACTTTTCAGTTCTTGTATTGTGCAAGGTTTGCTAGTATACGCTTTTGAAATGAGGTATCTCCAAAAGAAAAATTCACAAGCAGTAAGATCAGATGAATCTATGGTTCTATGCAGTGGTCGTTCATGCAAGTTTTGAGCTTCTGATTCTGACCAATAGCAAAAATTTTGTTTATTTACATACCCGTCCAAATCACTCATGACAGGAATTTTATCATCACCCATTAAATGAATGAAAATTTGATACAAGGCTTAAGGGTTTGGACAGCAGCAATATTTTACATATGAAAGTTTAAATCAGAGTGCAATATTCTTCTCACCATATGATCCAACATTTGAAGAGCAGCAGTTAATTTTCCAGAAGGTTAATGTTGACTATTCAGTGCAGCTTGTCTCATTCTCTGAACATTGTCTGGTGTTCTGACTGACCTTGGAGGAGCTGTAGGATTCCGTTTTAAGGTTGAACCTATTGTTCTGAAGTTATTCACCCATAGAATAATTGTGTTACACAATGGAATGGGTAAATTCGACCCACTACGACCCACATTAAAACGTTTACAAAATTAATGTTGTGTAACAGTACAGGAATCACCACTTTTGAAATACACTTCAATGACAAAAGCTCAGTGATCACTGGACCATTGATCCATTGCCACTGAAATGGCATTGAGTAGGCTTGAGAACACGACATTCCCCACTACTCGAATGGTCAGCTTCACAAGAAACAAACCCGTCACGCTTTTTGTCACTAAATATGTGTATGTGTGTGTGTGCATGTGTTTGTGTGCGTGTGTGACTATGTGCACACACGCACGTGTGTGTGTGTGTGTGTGTGTATGTCTTTTTGTGTGTGTATGTATGTAAAGTTTACAATGGTAAAGTGACTGAAAGGTACCTCAAAATTGTTTAAAATAACATATATAATGTTATATATATATATATATATATATATATATATATATATATATTGTAACATTTTGAAAATAGCAAGTAAGAAATTGGCTAGATTAAATTGAAACTAATTTTAGGTAAAAGCCTAGAAATGTAAACAAGGTATTTGAACTGTAAAATCCATGAGGAAATTTGTTATATCAAATAACCTAACAAATAAATTAAAACAAGATAATCTAATAATTATATTTAAACAAAATTGTAAATATTAGTAACATAGGGCATAAGTAATTACTTGAAGGAGAAAGTGAAACACGATTGTAAACAATGAGATTAGAAAGGTTATGTTTGTATGAATTCAGCTCAAAACACACACCTTTCGGAATTATTACAAAAGTAAAAAGTAAAGACGCTTCACACACTAATAATAGTAATTAAATAAACACTGGCAGGTTTGTTAAGGATCGGAAAGTTGAAACCGTATGTTAACCAAATTAAAACGCCATTGTAAACAGTCTTGTTGTTGCATCAGCTGTAAAAAAAACAAATGAAAGGAGGTAAGTTACAGTCGACTCTAGTGGAAAGAAATCGAACTAAATTACAGGCAACATGTGTTTTAGAAGAAGGAGAAGCCGCCATATTTTAAAACAATTGTTAAAAATCTAAGGACGCGTTAGTCGAGTTTAGCGTGGGGACGCTACGAGATCGGACCTGCCATGACCAGTCAAAATTCCATTTGAAGAAATTCGTCAAAATAATACAGTTTTGTGAAGAAACTTGGCAAGATTAAACAGGGATAAGTGAATTTAAAGAGTTAATACAGTGTTAATATAATTTGATGTAACTAAAAACGAATAAGTGTGTTAAAAGTAAAATTTAAAGAGAACGGAATCTTACATAAGCGACCAGCAGAACTTCGATATTTATTAAGTTGAGTATATAGCGCTATAGAAATAAACTTTAGTAGACTTTTAAGATAATAAGGAAGTAGAATTGTACATTAATAGAATCTCTTGTAATTAATTAATAGTTAGTAATAAGAAACATAATCCAGTTCAAATAGTTTCGCCTTTTTGCTTATTCCAAATTTAAGTTTTTCCATCAGGAAGTTATTTATTAAAACTGTTTTCTAAATTTAATCTTGTTTTTCAAAATTTATTTAATTAACAAAAGAGTTAAAAATATAGCCCATGCCTATAAACCCCGAGATATTAAGAGATCTTAAAAATAGCCTAGGGTATAAAAATTTGTAACAAAAAACAAAGGAATTGAGTTAAACATATTTTGTTAAAACTTGTTAAGTTGTAAATTTTTGTTTTGTGTTTATTGTTTAACTGTTGAAATAAAATTGTTATAATAAAGAATTATGAATTGTTCCTGAGTAGTTTTTTTGTTTTAAATAGAAATTTGATATCATCATTCAAATAAATATTTAATAGTGAAAAACCCCGTTGTTGTGTAGAATTTATGTTATAATTGGCGCGACAACGTGGGAGCTCGATATAATAAGAGATAAAGTTTATTTAGAGAGATTTTGAAATAAAATTAATTTAGAACTTTTTATATGAAAAACATTTGAACTGGAAATAGATTTTTAAAAAATTTTGTAAAATTAAACACTGAGTTGAATAGTCAAGGCTAGGTTGTTTTGTAAAATAAGTTTACCAATAGCTTAAAAAAAAAAACGAAAAAATATGTCTGATGAAAGGGAATCGTATAATTTGCGGGGAGAAAAAGCTAAAAAAACAGAAAAAGGGGAACAATTAGAAAAGGGTAGGCGGAAAAGGGTGATAGAAACAGAAGGGGCTGCCCAGGGGAGATTTGTTAGTTTTCAGGAGGGGATCGAAAACAGGGAGGAAAATATTATAGGCGAGTTGGTAGTTGTAGGGGAACAGGAAAAAGGGACAAGCTTGGAAGTGAAAGAAATAGAAATGGAAGGCACAGATATGCCAATAGGGGATATTGAGGTGGAAACCCAAGTAGATGAGGATAGGGGACTACCACCTATGCAAACCCAACAGGAAAGGGGAAATAATGAAAATGAAGATATAAGGAATATGATGAGAACTTTAATGGAGATGAGTGTAAACATAAAAAAAATAGATATAAATAATGAAAATATAAATAGAAAATTAGATAAGATAGATGAAATAAAAGGGGAAATGAAGGATATGAGTGAGGATATAAGGGATTTAAACAAAAAATTAGAGGAAAATAGAGACGAAATAAGAGAGATGAAGGAGGATCTAAAATTAATAAAAGATGAAATTAGGGAGGACAATAGGAAAATGATAGAGGATATGAGGCGACAGTGGAGGACAGAGAATAATACTGTAATAGAGGATGTGAGAAGAGACATAGAGGAGAAAGATAGAGGATTAGAGGAGAAGATTAAGACAAATTTTGAGGAGACAAAAGAAATAATAGCTGAAAGATATTAAGTAAACATAAAAAAAATAGATATAAATAATGAAAATATAAATAGAAAATTAGATAAGATAGATGAAATAAAAGGGGAAATGAAGGATATGAGTGAGGATATAAGGGATTTAAACAAAAAATTAGAGGAAAATAGAGACGAAATAAGAGAGATGAAGGAGGATCTAAAATTAATAAAAGATGAAATTAGGGAGGACAATAGGAAAATGATAGAGGATATGAGGCGACAGTGGAGGACAGAGAATAATACTGTAATAGAGGATGTGAGAAGAGACATAGAGGAGAAAGATAGAGGATTAGAGGAGAAGATTAAGACAAATTTTGAGGAGACAAAAGAAATAATAGCTGATGAAATAGAAATTAATAAGAAAGAGATAGAGAAAGTAGAAAATATAACAAAGAAAAACACAGAAGAGTTAGGAGAGTTGAAATTAAAGGTGATAGGAGAAAGAGAGATAACAGATGAGCGTTTTAAGAAAGTCGAAGATGTAAGGGAGAAAATATTAGAAGAGCAGGGAAGGTTAGGAGATAGAAATAAAATAGGAAAAATAGAAATATGGCCAATAAAAAATTTAACAATTCAAACCGCAACTAATAAGAAGACTGAAAAGATTAATATAATGTTAATGGTAATAGGAGAAATAGGAGGAGTTAAATATCCGTCTCAATGCTTAGTGGTACAAGGCTTATTGAGAAAATTTATCATAGGTACGGATATGTTAATGGATGTGGAGGCACAACTCGATTTTGGAAAATGGGAGATGGAATTTAAATATGAGAATAACAGAGAAAATAGAAACTATGAGGCAGATGAGAGATACAATGGAGATGTAAACAGTGTTAAAGCAAGGACAGGCGTGGGGACAAGAAAAGAGCATGGTGCCCACAGTCAGTCGGAAACTAAGACAATAAGAAACTCAGGAAAAGAAATTAAATAGAGGAAACAAGTTTACAGGCATTAATAGACACAGGCAGTAATATGACATGTATCCAGGAGAACTGGATATTGGAAAATAAAAATAAAATAGGAAGGGAGATATTAAATATAGGTAAAGGAAGCAATATGATAAACTCTAGGTGACTATGTGTATGAGAAAACGTTAGCAGGAGATAAGTTTAAGGGATGGTAACTATATCTACGATAATTTATTAGAAACTTCGTCGAATAATGAATAAAGATAAATATGAATCTATGTTAATAAATATTGAAGCATCGTTGTAATAAATAAAATATGGTAATTGTGTATTTAAACTTCGTCGTATTGTAAGGGAGAATCTGCGTTGATAAATAATGGAACTTCGTCGTATATATTATATATTATAAAAGAAATATGAATCTATGTTAATAAATATTAAAGCATCGTTGTAATAAAAATATAGTAATTGTGTATTTAAACTTCGTCGTATTGTAAGGGAGAATCTGCGTTGATAAATAATGGAATCTATGATAAATAAATATTAAAACAAAATTTATATTCATTGATATAGGGACAGTGTAATCGAAGGAGCTATAGATATGATCAAATAGAGGATATAAGATTGCAACCTTTGAAAATATTAGAAGTTAAACTTCATACAAAATAAACTGAAATGATATAAGAAAATAATTGAACTGGATGTGAGATTGGAAGGGGAGATAAAATACTAATTTAGAACCGGGAATTAGATGAAGCTAAAAGCAAAATATGAGATATGAGAGAAATAATAAACAAGGAATAAACAGAAATAAGGGAAAGAGAAATGTTATAACCAATTTGACCAAATCTAGACATACTATGAGCTGGATAGGCTGGAATTTAAAGACACGGTATCAGAGAATATAGGTTAAATAAATATTGAATCAGACTTATGATTGGAAGGATTTCAATATAATAAATGTAAAAAAATATATAATTATAGAAGGAATTGTAAATACCAGGACATGATTTATTGTTACTATATGTTAGAATTGTTAAAGAATTGTTGATTGAATGTTAGTTATAAGTATATTGTATTGTTAGAAGATAAGTTAAGTAATATGTAATTGAAGGGCAACAAACAAACAAAATTATTAAGAGGTGATTTCCAAAATGTGAAAATTGAGAGAAAAAGGAATTTTAAATCAAAATTTTTTTTTTCTAAATTTGGGGACTATGTAACATTTTGAAAATAGCAAATAAGAAATTGGCTAGATTAAATTGAAACTAATTTTAGGTAAAAGCCTAGAAATGTAAACAAGGTATTTGAACTGTAAAATCCATGAGGAAATTTGTTATATCAAATAACCTAACAAATAAATTAAAACAAGATAATCTAATAATAATTATATTTAAACAAAATTGTAAATATTAATAACATAGGGCATAAGTAATTACTTGAAGGAGAAAGTGAAACACGATTGTAAACAATGAGATTAGAAAGGTTATGTTTGTATGAATTCAGCTCAAAACACACACCTTTTGGAATTATTACAAAAGTAAAAAGTAAAGACGCTTCACACACTAATAATAGTAATTAAATAAACACTGGAAGGTTTGTTAAGGATCGGAAAGTTGAAACCGCATGTTAACCAAATTAAAACGCCATTGTAAACAGTCTTGTTGTTGCATCAGCTGTAAAAAAAACAAATGAAAGGAGGTAAGTTACAGTCGACTCTAGTGGAAAGAAATCGAACTAAATTACAGGCAACATGTGTTTTAGAAGAAGGAGAAGCCGCCATATTTTAAAACAATTGTTAAAAATCTAAGGACGTGTTAGTCGAGTTTAGCGTGGGGACGCTACGAGATCGGACCTGCCATGACCAGTCAAAATTCCATTTGAAGAAATTCGTCAAAATAATACAGTTTTGTGAAGAAACTTGGCAAGATTAAACAGGGATAAGTGAATTTAAAGAGTTAATACAGTGTTAATATAATTTGATGTAACTAAAAACGAATAAGTGTGTTAAAAGTAAAATTTAAAGAGAACGGAATCTTACATAAGCGACCAGCAGAACTTCGATATTTATTAAGTTGAGTATATAGCGCTATAGAAATAAACTTTAGTAGACTTTTAAGATAATAAGGAAGTAGAATTGTACATTATTAGAATCTCTTGTAATTAATTAATAGTTAGTAATAAGAAACATAATCCAGTTCAAATAGTTTCGCCTTTTTGCTTATTCCAAATTTAAGTTTTTCCATCAGGAAGTTATTTATTAAAACTGTTTTCTAAATTTAATCTTGTTTTTCAAAATTTATTTAATTAACAAAAGAGTTAAAAATATAGCCCATGCCTATAAACCCCGAGATATTAAGAGATCTTAAAAATAGCCTAGGGTATAAAAATTTGTAACAAAAAACAAAGGAATTGAGTTAAACATATTTTGTTAAAACTTGTTAAGTTGTAAATTTTTGTTTTGTGTTTATTGTTTAACTGTTGAAATAAAATTGTTATAATAAAGAATTATGAATTGTTCCTGAGTAGTTTTTTTGTTATAAATAGAAATTAAATATCATTTAATAAAATAATAATAATAAACCCTGTTGCGTTTTTTTTATAATTATGTTATAATATATATATATATATATATATATATATATATATATATATATATATATATATATATGTGTGTGTGTATATATATATATATATATATATATATATATATATATATATATATATATATATATATATATATATATATATAAAGAACTAAGTCAAAATACAAATACAAGAATTATAATTCTTGTATTTGTATTTTGACTTAGTTCTTTATTAATACACAAGAATACATATTGCGATATATATATAAATTAAAATACGTTTTCTTGTTTAATAATTTATAACAACATAGGTTATTCAAATACAAGAATATTTATTAATTTATATCCGAAGCTTTTTGTTGGTAAACAGTACCAATATCATCCAAATGATGTTGGTACTGTTTACCAACGAAAAGCTTTGGATATAAATTAATAAATATTCTTGTATTTGAATAACCTATGTTGTTTTAAATATATATATGTGTGTGTGTGTGTGTGTGTAATAATATATACATGATAATTTATATATATATATATATATATATTGTAACATTTTGAAGTAATATCTATATAAAAGGCACTTACCAAATTAAGATAAATATATATAAATAAATTCAGTATGTAAAAATTACTAAAATATACCAGGAACGAATTGTAAACATAACCTAATTTCACTTGTATAGAAAATTCACACGGCCACATTTTAGATCTAATCACAAAATTTTATATAAAAGAAAAAAAAACACACAAATCACTATTTGTAAGAAAATGTATTAGAAATAATTGATAGGTAACAATTTAAATAGAACTATGTAAAAAATACACTTAAGACTTTCACACGGCAAGCTAGTGAAATGTGCTGGAGTAAACACGTTGCGTAACGGATTTGTGGAGTTGCGTGCGCATTGACCGGCAACAGATGTTCGTTTTAAATATTTCTCATGGAAATATAATATAAAACAGTTTTGGATTTAAATGCAAAGAAATTTAAGTACAGTTGTTAAGAAGAAGAAGTGTATCCGTAAAGAAGAAGAACATGACATCCGTAAAGCTGTACTTACACGGAATAAACGAAAAAATAGCGGAAATTCACGACTTGGCCATTTTTTTTTCTAACAAAGATAGCGTCAGGACGCAGTTGGAACCAAGCATCGGAACGAGGAAGACGTATTCAGAATTGGCTGTAAAAATTTTATTTTTTTAACTAGTGCGGAAAGTGCAGTATCATATTTAAATCGTAATTACAGAGTAACAATAAGCCAAATAATTGAACTGATCAATTAAGAAGACATTAGTCAGGAAATATATTTAATTAAGAACTAAAATAACTTGTAAAAATTTTAACTTGTAAAAATTGTAATTTAGATATTTTTTTGAAAGTGCCAACTCAAAATTTATTAGTCAAAATTTAGAAAACCCACCTATTTAACCCGAGATAAAGAGAGCTCAAGCTCAAATTGAAATAATTAAATCAATTTCAATTCATATTAAATTTTATAACTAAACTTCTTGCTGCCATAACAAAATTTAGACTTAGGCTAATAAAGCTTAATTTTTGTAATTCTTTGTAGAGGAAATAAGAAATTTTAATTATTAAGTGACTTTGTAAAAGATAACAAGGAATGTCATTTTAAGATATTAAAAGTTTATTGTAACAAAAAGCAGCATTGAAGTGTTATTTCTTTTAAATTATAACTTTTATTAAGACTTGTATAAAACAAAAGTTACCATTATTACATTTGGCACACAAACGTGGGGCTCGATTATAAAAATTTTTAAGAATTAACCTTAAGGCACTTTAGATAAGATTATTAATTAAATATTTGTATTAATATTGTTTACTTTTCAGGACTTTGCAACCATAAGTCAATAATTTTTATTTTCAAAATTTAAATAGAATAAAGGGGAATTTTGAAATTTTAGATAAAGAAATTAAAAAAAAAAAAAATATGGAATCTGAAACAGGTACATATAATTTAAGGAGGGAGAAAGCAAAAAAAACAGAAAAATTAGAGGAATATAACAAACATAGTAGGTCTAGGAAGGGTACAGCAGTTGAGGAAGCTGCAAAAGGAAAATATGTGACATTAAAAGAAAAAATAGATGAAAAAGAGGAAGAAGCTACAATAGGCCTAATAGAATTGGAAGAAGGGACAAGCCTAGAAATACAAGAGACAGAAACGGAAGGCACAGATATGCCTATAGAAGAGAGTGAGGTGGAAACCCAAGTAGATGAGGCTAGGGGATTACCACTGATGCAAACCCAACAGAAAAAGGGAAATAATGAGAATGAAGATTTAAGGGAGATGATGAGATCTCTCATGGAAATGAGCCGAAAAGGAAAAGAGGAGATGAAAGAAATGAGTGAGAATATGAATAGACAATTAGATAAGATGGACGAATTAAAAAAGGAATTAAAGGAGAATATAAACGAAGTAAAAGGAGAGATAAAGGAGGAAAATAAGGAGATGAGAGAAGAGATGAACAGAGGATTTGCCTCAAGTAGGTTGGAAATGAATAGGTTGGATAAGAAATTCGAGAGCCTAAAGGAAGAAAATAGGAGAATGATAGAGGATATGAGGGAACAGTTGAGAACAGAGAATAATGATGTAGTAGGAGTTATGAGAAGAGACTTAGAGGAGAAGATTAAGGAGAATTTAGAGGAAACAAAAGAAATAATAGCTGATGTGACAGAGATTAATAAGAAAGAGATAGAGAAGGTAGAAAAAATGACAATACAGAACAGGGAAGAGTTAAGAGTTTTAAATAGGGAGATAGCTATTGAGAAAAACAATAATAATGATAGAATTGACCGATTGGAAACAGAAGGAAGGAGGAATAATGAGAAACAAGGGGAATTGACCCAGAGAATGGAAAAGGTAGAAAAGAAGGTGGAAGAAAATAAAGGAGGAGAAGGCCTAAGGATAATACAGGTGTCATGCGGGAATCAGGAGGAGATGCCAAAATTTAATGGTAGGAATGGGAACCCTATGGAGTTCCTAAAAAGACTGGATAGGTATGTGGAGAGAAAATTTGGATGTAGGGCAGGGGAAGGATTTGAAAATGAATGGAGAGGAATCATAGATAGAGCCTTGGAAGTAGGAGCGGCAAGATGGTGGGAATCAATCAGAGAGGAGGTGGAAAATTTTGCGGATTTACAAGATAGGTTTATAGAAAGATACTGGGCCAAAGAAATACAGGAAGGCATCAAAGAGAGAATAGAAAATGAAAGGTATATAGAGGGAAATGGAAGAGCCAGAGCAGATTATTTCATAGAAAGAGTCATAGTTTTAAAGAACATGACACCACCGCAAAATGAGGAAGAGATAGTCCGGAGATTAAGCCGGCATTTTAATGAAAGGATACAGTTGTCAAGAAGAGTACAAAATATAAAAACGATCCGAGAGATGGAAAGGATGCTCAATGAGGAGGATATAGAGGAGAGAAATAAGGAAATAAGACAGAGAAACAGGGGACCATGGAATAGGCCTACCCCTAGAGAGGAACAGAATGGAAATAGATTTCCACCCAGAAGGGGTGAGGAAGGGATGAGACAGCAGGGAAATAGAAGATTTCCAGGACCAGGAGAATTGTATAGAAGGAATGAATATAGAGGTGAAGGACGGCCATATGTCCAGTTTTTTAACAGAAGAATAGATAATCATATGAGGGGGAATAGTGAACCAAGACCAGGGCAGGAAAATAATCGAGAAAATAGAGGAGACAGGAATTACAGAACAAATGACAGGAGCCAGAAGGAAATAAATCAGATAGAGACAAGGAGATGTGTGGGGACAAGGAAGGAGGATGGTGCACATAGTCAAACGGAAAACTAGAGAACACTGGTATCGTCGCCTTGGATCAGGAAAAGGAGCATCAAACAGAACAAATGAGGTTGCCAGTGATAAAATTTGATAAAAGCTCCTACGATAAAATTAAGTTAACTATAAATAATGTATTAATCAGTAGAAAATTTTTAGAACAAGAAGATGAGGAGAGAAATTATAATTTAGGAATTGAAAAAAAAATAATAAACCCAGAGATAGAGATTAAGATGGAAGATACAAGTTTACTAGCATTAATAGACACAGGCAGTAACGTAACATGTATCCAGGAGAAATGGATGTTAGAGAATAAAAATAAAATAGGAAAAATAGAAATCTTACCAATAAAAAATTTAACCATTCGGACTGCAACAAATAAGAAAACTAAAAAGATAAACAAAATGATCATGGTAATAGGAGAAATAGGAGGGGTAAAATATCCGTTTCAATGCCTAGTGGTGCCAGGCTTATTGAGAAAATTTATTATAGGTACGGATATGTTGATGGATGTGGAGGCACAACTTGATTTTGGAAAATGGGAGATGGAGTTTAAATATGAAAACAAATTATATAAATCAAAAATGAGTGTAGATGGGCAGACAAAATTTAAAGGGGAGATGAATAATTTTGAAAATGAGATGGAGGAGGAATTGAGTTGTGATGAACAGGAAGGAATGAATGATATGGAAAAATGGGAAGAATTTGAAACTTTTGGAAACCAGAGTAAAAATTATATTAAAATTGTACAAGAGGAGGGAGAGATAAAAAAAGAGGATATTTTTGAAAGAATAGGGAATGAAGAGGTAACTAAGGAACAAAGACAGGAGATGAGTGATTTAATAGAAAAGTATAAAGAAGTATTTTCAGACCAGCCCGGTTTATGCACTGCATACAAACATAAGATTAAAGTTAGGGAAGATGTACCATTTTACCAAAGAAATTACCCAATTCCTACAAAGTACCAAGATCAGGTACAAGAAGAGATAGAGAAAATGTTGAGGTTAGGTATAATTGAAAGAAGTACTAGTCCATATATTAATCCAATAGTCCCAGTCATCAAAACCAATGGGAAAGTTAGATTATGTTTAGATGCAAGAAAACTAAATGAAATTATAATTCCGGATTATGATTGCTATAGAGGAATAAATGAGATTCTACACAGAGCAAAGAAAGTTAATTGGTTGAGTACCATGGACCTCACTAACAGTTTCTGGCAGGTTGAATTGGAAAAGGAGTCAAGAAAATATACTGCATTCCAACATAGAGGGAAAACATACCAGTTTGTTGTTACACCCTATGGATTGAAAACATCTCTAGCAGCATTGGCAAGAGCTATGGACAGTATTATGAGGGAGGAATTAGAAGATTTCACCTTAATATATGTAGATGATATAGTCTGTATGTCTGAGACATTTGAGGAGCATAAAAAACACCTAGAAAGGATCTTCCAAATTTTTTTAAAAAACAACATGACCATTAAATTTGATAAATCAGAGTTCTGTAGAAAAGATATTTCATTCTTAGGATATAGATTGACTACAAATGGAGTAAAAATGGATGAAGAGAAGGTTAGAGCTATATTAGAATTTCCCTCACCTAAAAATCCTCGACAGTTAAAAGGTTTTATTGGAATGGCTAATTATTATAATAAATTTATAGAAAAATATTCAGAATTTGTACAACCATTATTAAAATTATTATCTAATAGAAACAAATTTATTTGGACAGAAGAGGAGGAGCGAAATTTTATTAAATTAAAGAAAAAATTTTTGGAAACAAATGTACTTACTCACCCAGATTACCAGAAAACATTTTACCTACAAACAGATGCCAGTGAATATGCCATAGGAGGACACATCTATCAGATTGATGAAAAGGGGAAGAAAAAGGCAGTAATGTTTATGAGCCGCACATTAAAAGGAAGTGAAGTTAAATATTATACCACTGAGAAGGAATTACTTGCTATATTGTTTTGTCTGCAGAAAGCAAGACAGATCATCCTAGGAAGAAAAATTGTGATCCAGACTGACCATCAGGCCTTAACTTTTATTAAGACTTGTAAAATTTTAAATTCAAGATTGCATAGATGGATATTACTAATGCAAGAGTATGATTATACTATTGAACACTGTAAAGGAAAAGAAAATGTAGTTGCAGACCTATTGAGCAGGAACCCTTGTGACAAAAATAAGTTTGAAAGAAGAGACCAAAATTCAGAATTACAAATAAATTATATAGAAAGAGTTATGGATATGGAAATGTGTACAAAATTTAAAGAATTTAGTAAATTACAAGTAGAAGATTTGGAAGTTAGAGAAATAAAAGAAAACATTCAAAATTATCTTCAAAATTATAAAATTATTAATGACTTAGTATACAAAAGAAATAGGGAAAGTTGGAAAATAGTCGTACCAAAGGAAATGATTAAAGAAATAGTGGGTACTTGTCATGAATATTACCTGCATGCAGGAGCTAAGAAATGTCATACCATATTATCAGAGAGCTTCACTTGGAAGAAGATGGGAAAAAGCATTAGGGGAATTATTAAAACATGTAATATTTGTCAAAGAGCTAAAAATGTAACCCAAGGTAATTTTGGAGAGATGAAAGGGATCCAAGTGGAAAAACCAAAGGAGCAATTGTCAATTGATTTTATAGGACCATTTCAAAGAACTGTAGGAGGCTATAAGTATTTATTAGTAATGTTAGATGTATTTACAAAATTCGTTCAAATCTATAAATTGAAAAAGGCAACCACAGGGGAGGCAATTAAATGTTTAGAAAATTATATAGAAAATTTTGGGAGAGTAGAAAGAATACAGACTGATCATGGAACCCAGTTTAATAATAAGAAATGGCTGGAGTATATAAAAAATAGAGAAATGAAACCAATATTTTCTCCAATAAGGAGGCCACAAAGCAATATCGTTGAGAGGGTGAATAAGGAGATCATTAGATGTTTGAGAACATATTGTCATCATAACCATAGAGAATGGGGAAAGTATGTAGAGGTTATTAACCAGGCAATTAATGAAATTCCTCATGAGACTACAGGATACACACCTAACCAGCTACAACTAGGAATTCAGGATGAAAGGTTTTGGCAAAAGGAAATAAAAAATTTTGGCTGGAGTTCAAAATTAATAAATTTAGAAAGACATTTAGAAATTGCTAGGAGTAGAATTAAGAAAAAGGCTCATAAGAGAGCAGAGAAATTTAATAAAACTCATAAACTAGAAGAATTAAATGTTGGGGACAAGGTATTAGTAAAAGAAAATTGGCAACCACAGGGTATAAGAGGTGAGATGGCAAAATTATTTTATATATATGATGGACCTTATGTGATCACCAAGAAATATGGCAAAGCGACTTATGAAATCAAAGATGCTAGAAGCAATAAAATTAGAGGAATTTTCCATATTAGCTTGTTAAAGAAATTTTATGAACCAAGGGAGGCACACCAGGGAGAATCAGATAAATTTCAGGTAGAACCAATTAAATAAATAAAGGGAGAAGTCGAGAGAAAGGAAAATAACAAGGGATAATAAGATGGTAACAACAGGAATGTCTCAGGATATAAAAGTATTAGGAGAAGGAAGCGAATGTAGGAGGGATAGATAACAAATAAACCAGAAATGACAATAGACCAGAAATGACTTAATAATTAAACAAACACTTGAAAAAAAAATATAAAGAAATAAAAAAATATGTAAATAAAAATAAAATAGGAAGGGATGAATGAATAAGAACAAGGACCTAACCTACAAACAACCTAGACATGCTATGACTCGGTTAGGCTAAAATTTAAAAAAAAAAAGGAACACTGTGTCAGAAGATAGATTATATAGATAAATAAAAAGACTTATGATTGGAAAGATTCCATTCTATTAAATTTAAAATAAAGAAAGAAAAAGAAAAAGTTTATAAAATAGACTCTAAGAATCAGAAAATGATTAATGTACGAGATGTTAAGAGTAAGAGTATTGTTGGTTAAATGTTAATTGTTAATTTATTGTATTGTTAGTAGTTAAGTATATCATATGTAATTAGATGGCAGCAGACAAGCAAGAAGGATAGAGTAAGAGTTTACTCCCAAAATGTGAAAATTGAGATAAAAAAAAGGAATTTCGGAATCAAAATTTTTTTTTATCTAAATTTGGGGACTATGTAACATTTTGAAGTAATATCTATATAAAAGGCACTTACCAAATTAAGATAAATATATATAAATAAATTCAGTATGTAAAAATTACTAAAATATACCAGGAACGAATTGTAAACATAACCTAATTTCACTTGTATAGAAAATTCACACGGCCACATTTTAGATCTAATCACAAAATTTTATATAAAAGAAAAAAAAACACACAAATCACTATTTGTAAGAAAATGTATTAGAAATAATTGATAGGTAACAATTTAAATAGAACTATGTAAAAAATACACTTAAGACTTTCACACGGCAAGCTAGTGAAATGTGCTGGAGTAAACACGTTGCGTAACGGATTTGTGGAGTTGCGTGCGCATTGACCGGCAACAGATGTTCGTTTTAAATATTTCTCATGGAAATATAATATAAAACAGTTTTGGATTTAAATGCAAAGAAATTTAAGTACAGTTGTTAAGAAGAAGAAGTGTATCCGTAAAGAAGAAGAACATGACATCCGTAAAGCTGTACTTACACGGAATAAACGAAAAAATAGCGGAAATTCACGACTTGGCCATTTTTTTTTCTAACAAAGATAGCGTCAGGACGCAGTTGGAACCAAGCATCGGAACGAGGAAGACGTATTCAGAATTGGCTGTAAAAATTTTATTTTTTTAACTAGTGCGGAAAGTGCAGTATCATATTTAAATCGTAATTACAGAGTAACAATAAGCCAAATAATTGAACTGATCAATTAAGAAGACATTAGTCAGGAAATATATTTAATTAAGAACTAAAATAACTTGTAAAAATTTTAACTTGTAAAAATTGTAATTTAGATATTTTTTTGAAAGTGCCAACTCAAAATTTATTAGTCAAAATTTAGAAAACCCACCTATTTAACCCGAGATAAAGAGAGCTCAAGCTCAAATTGAAATAATTAAATCAATTTCAATTCATATTAAATTTTATAACTAAACTTCTTGCTGCCATAACAAAATTTAGACTTAGGCTAATAAAGCTTAATTTTTGTAATTCTTTGTAGAGGAAATAAGAAATTTTAATTAGTAAGTGACTTTGTAAAAGATAACAAGGAATGTCATTTTAAGATATTAAAAGTTTATTGTAACAAAAAGCAGCATTGAAGTGTTATTTCTTTTAAATTATAACTTTTATTAAGACTTGTATAAAACAAAAGTTACCATTATTACAATATATATATATATATATATATATATATATATATATATATATATATATATAAAATACTTTTTCTTGTTTAATAATTTAAAACAACATAGGTTATTCAAATAAAAGAATATTTATTATTTTATATCCAAAGCTTTTCGTTGGCAAACAGTACCAACATCATCAGGAATGAAAATTACAATAATGAAAGCTTTGGATATAAAATAATAAATATTCTTGTATTTGAATAACCTATGCTGTTTTAATATATATATATATATATATATATATATATATATATATATATATATATATATATATCACTCTGAGTGATTCGACAATGGTCAACGACCGAAACGTGCCTCATCACTCAAGGTAAAATTATTGCACTTAATGGTGGATAAAATTACTCACATAGTAATATATTAACTTCATAAAGTCAGTGCAACGGAAAAACAATGGATAATGTTAAATATCAAGAATATATATATATATATATATATATATATATATATATATATATATATATATATATATTGTAACATTTATAGAATGGGATATATAATATTATTTAAGAATTGGAAGAATATATTAGAAATAACTCACACAAAATTTAAAAAGAAATTCATTAAAAGATTGGTTAGGTTAAAATTGAAACTAAATTTAGGTAAAAGCCTAGGATTGTAAACAAGGTATTTGAACTGTAAAATCGATTAGGAAATGTGTTATATCAAAACCCCTAACACATAAATTAAAACAAGATAATCTAATAATAATTATATTCAAACAAAATTGTAAATATTAGTAATGTAGGGCATAAGTAATTACTTGAAGGAGAAAGTGAAAAACGGTAGTAAACAAATTGAAAGGTTATGTTCTATGAATCCAGTCAAAACACACACAATTCGAAATATTACAAAAGTAAAACACAAAGACACTTCACACACTAATAATAGTAGTTAAATAAACACTGGAAGGTTTGTTAAGGATCGGAAAATTGAAACAGTATGTTAACCAAATTAAAACGGTGAAAATAGTTCGTTGACATTAACAGATGTAGAAAGCAAGAAGTAGGTCAGTTGCAGTCGACTCTAGTGGGAAGGAGCGGAACTTCGTTAAATTAGAGCATATGATTTCTTTTTGAAGAAGGAAGCCGCCATATTAAAAAAAAAAACAATTGTTTAAAATCTAAGGACACGTAGTTAGAGTCAGTCTGGCGTGGGGACGCCGAGGAAGCAGACCTTTCTTAGAAGTCAAAATTTTACATTGGGAGGAATTCGTCAAAATTATACCGTTTTGTGAAGAAACTTGGCAAATTTAAATAAGGATAAGAAAATGTAAAGATAAAGTACAGTGGTAATATAATTTGAAGGAACTAAAACGAATTTAAGTGTGTAAAAAGTGAAATTTGAAGAGAACGGAATCTTACGTAAGCGACCTGCAGATTTTCGGTATTTGATAAGTTAAGTATGTATAGTGCTATAAAAAAATAAACTTTAGTGGACTCTTAAGATAATAGGGAAGTTTAAATTTTGTACATTAGAATATCTTGTGATTAATAGTAATAAGATCATAATCCAGTTCAAATAGTTTCGCCTTTTTGCTTATTCCAAATTAAAGTTTTTCCATCAGGAAAATATTTATTAAAACAAATTTCAAAATTTAATATTGTTTTTTCAAAATTTATTTAATTAACAAAAGAAGTAAAAATATAGCCCATGCTATAAACCCCGAGATAGTAAGAGATCGTAAAATTAGCCTAGGGTATATGAATATTTGTAACTAAAAATCAAAGAAAGTGAGTTTAGTAGATTGTGTTAAAATTGGTTAAGTTTATTTTTGTTCTGTGTATTGTTTAAATGTTAAAATAAAATTGTTATAGTAAAGAATTATGAATTGTTCCTGAGTAGTTTTTTTGTTTTGTTTTAAATAGAAATTTGATATCATCAATAAAATAAATATTTAATAGAAAAAAAAAAATAATTGTAAAGCGTTTTATAAATACTTTACATTTGGCACACCAACGTGGGGTACGATTATTAGAAATAAAAAATAATAATAAAGAATTAATTATTCAAGAGTTTGTGTTTTGTAACTAGAGAAATTAATTATTTTCATTTAATAGTAAAAACCCCGTTGTTGTGTTAGAATAATATTTATAATATATATATATTTCACATTGTCCATTATTTTTCCGTTGCAATGACTTTATAAAGTTATTATTGTTAATTGTAAAACAATTATTCCACCACTAAGTACAAGGTAAAAACTAATTGCACATAGTGGTGGAGTAATTGTTTTATAATTAACAATAATAACCTTATATATATATATATATATATAGAAATATATATTTCGGGTGACCACTGATTTTTTTTTTAATGTTTACAAAACTAGCATACAAGCAAATTGTTTCACTAAAAAACACTACAGTTTTATGCACTGTTGAGGGCTCAGCCACCCTTTATCAACTACCTAGGAATGATACACAGCCAGTGCTTACAGAAAGAGAAGAAACTAATTTTCAATGTTATCGATTCTGCTAACATAAAACCACAGTATCAACTAGATAAGTTATACCAAAATAAAATATAAGATCATTTAGTATGCCACTGTATATTAATACAAACCTAAGCCAACTAATAATTCATAGCCAGATCAAAAATGTTGTAATACACATTTTCTTTGCTTTTCAAAAGGAATTTGTAATAGTTGTCACAAAGCCTTTTGAACATCATCATTTTGAGTACACACTGATTAAACCAGTTTATCTACAAGAGTTAAGTAACTAAACACAAGTGGAAATCATTCAATTATATAATTTTCAAGCTCATTTGTTTTAGTAGTCAAACAATAGGAAAAAAGACAGAAAACTGCAGGAACAACCGCTATACATGTGTGGACTAAATTTGAAAAATCCTTCCTTGTATCATGTATGTGGCTAGCTATGCATTGTAAAATCTGATTTATTTGTGTACATGTCAGAAAAATTAAAATATATTGTGTATCCAAAAGCAGTACAAAAAAAAAATGCTTTCTTTAAAGCTGTTTTGACACAGTGGATATCATCTAATTTTTAATACAAATAATAGACCTATAAACTTTCTACAAAATCAATCTTTGAAAAGTTCATTAATTACACAGAAGAGATAAAACGGTTCAGAATATTTTTCTTATAAAAAAACCAATAATTTACAAGTGTTTTTTTAAAATAAACTTTTAAGAATTTATTTTGTAGAAGACTTACTTTTAATGTGGCGCTGAATGATGGGCAATGCCTTGCGAAACCTCTCATCAGGGTCTAATGTATTTAGGATGTTGTGTTTCTCTTTAAAAGATGCATTTGTCATTGAAATTGTCATGTCTACCACGCTGGATATTGACAAAGAGTCCATAATACTCTGCAACAATTAAATAAAAAAACATATAATGAAGAATTTCTAAATTATAGATTATACCAACTTTATTTAAATCTCGCAAACACGATCGGACACAAAATCACATTACAATTGGTAACAGACACTAATAATTGGGCAACTAATAAAATAATTAACATTAAAAATAGGCACAAGAAAAAGATTAATCAACAATTATGTAAAACAAAAAACACAACAAACTCTGAACATACACAAAAATTCTACCCCTGTACAGTTAACCTCACTAATACTAAATTCACACAACACGAAATGAATTTAATAAACAAAGACCTAAAATACAACCTACATTATAAATCAAATAACATAACAAACAGAAACATTATACAGTCGGCGCCGCTTATTGTGATCACGGTTAATGTTATCATTCGATTATTGTTATCGTTTTATTGAAAAACAAACACGGACGTATATTAATACATTGTAATTAGGCCGCTTATTGTAATCATCTGTTCGCTTATTATTATCATTTAATTTGCCATTCATAAAATCATATGTGTCAACGTATACTAGAATGGACCAAATAAAAATGTCTACAAAGTAGTGTAAACAGCACGTGCAACACACAATGACGCCCAATTCATAGAATGTTTATTTTTAGAATGACAGAAATACTTTATAACGGTTTCAGCACTTAGCACAGTTCTCAGAATGTCTCCCTTACTCTTTGTTTACGCAAACATCCCAGCCTCGCTTGAGTCGTCTTTAGTTGTTTGTTAACATTAGTTGATGTTACTACTGAGCCATTTACAGTACAGTCCTACTGTATTTTTTAACAGTGAATTTTTATGAACGTTTATTACAGTATTTCAGTGTGATTTTACATAACTTAATTTTTAAAGCTCTTTTTCGTTTGTTTTGTAGAGTTTAGTGTCACTTGAAGATTCAAAGGACAGTATAGCAAGATGTCCGAATCTCAAAAGAAACGACGCGATTTAAGTCTTAAACAAAAACTTGATATTCTAGATAGGTACAGTAAATTACCAAAAATGAGTCAAAGAAATGCTGCTTCTCAACTTGGCATTTCTCAACCTCTCTTATGTAAAATATTGAACAACAAAGAAAAAATCTTGTCATTATCAAAGTGTAATGCAAATGTTGACAACAAAAGACATCGTTCTGGGAAGGATCCGCAAGTGGAATCAGCTTTGAAATTGTGGTTTAAAAATGTTCGCGAAAAAGATGCTCGAGTTGACGGCCCACTAATGCGTCTAAAAGCTGAGGATCTTGCCAAAAACATAGGAAACAGGATTTTAAAGCCACAGATGGATGGTTCGATCGATGGAAGAAAAGAGAAAACATTGTTTACGAGAAATCGTGTGGTGAAAAAAGAAATGCTGATGTTAAGTACAGGATCTTTAACCTCACTTTCAATAGATCACGTTTAGTTACCTCTGTCATTATTTTTGTATAACCTAGAAATCAGCTGGTGTTTTACCACAGTTCAAGTTCCACCGCCTACTAGACTTTCGTTGCCGACCAGAATCTAGGCTTCTTTAACTGCAAAGAAGTAGTTTTTACGATCCAGTTACCAGACGCATTTAGAGTATTCATCTATGTTTTTAAGACTAGATCTACGAGTTTCAATCTAGTTACTTTTGCTAGCATTTCCGTCTTACACAGTTACACACTCTCTTGCAACATGGTGGTTTACTAGTGCGGTTCTCCTGTTTTCTATTCAAGTGCTTTAGCCGATTACATCGGGTTTAAACCGCGTTAGAATATTACACCGCTTACTGATTATGTTCAATTAATGTCTTAGATGCGTTCTAACTATAAATTAACGACTTTAGCCGCAATAAAACTATTTTAAACCGCTTTCCTTGTACAAGTGCAATTTCTTAGGTTAACCTCGTGTTCGCTCATTTTACCGCAGAACATTAACTCTTTAATCGCGCGAAGGAACTATTATTTTATTAACTAAAGACTTTTATATTGTGATGATTTAAGTGAAGGTATTAAAAATCCAATTAAATGAGTTTTAGTTTTATGCCACTTTGCGAGAATCTACATTTCATCCCTGCAGGACTTCACACAAGCCTGTGACAATCAACGACTCATAGTTTCAACAGCACCACATACCTTTGGATTGGTAAGTGGCATAGGCTTAACTTTGACTCATAAACTTGTGTTACTTCCTTTAATTAACGTTTTAGTGTTAAACTTAAATTCAGTGTTGTTTTTTATTAATAAAGCAGACCCCATACTGCTCCAACAAAGCGTGGGTGGTCTTCCGGACGTTTTAGTGCAACCTCGAATAATTTGAACTACCCTATTCATTTTCTTTCATTAGTTTTGCTACCAAAACTAAACAGCTGATTTTGTTGGAGCTGAGGACCGGTTACAATACGAATGGCCAAAGATTTTGGCTGAGTATTCTCCTAGCTGCATATACAATGCAGATGAAACAGGACTTTATTATCGTGCTTTACCCGAACATACTTACTTATTTAAAAATGAAATTGCAAACGGCTGTATAATATATAAACAAAGAATAACTGTTTTGTGTTGTGTTAACACGGTTGGTCATAAAGAAAAACTCTTAATTATCAGTAATTCTAAAAATCCACGTTGTTTTCAAGGTATCAAAAAGCTACCGGTTGAATATCATTCAAACTCCAATGCTTGGATGACATCAAAAATTTTTAATGAATGGCTGACTAATTGGGATACCAGCCTCAAACGCAACATTGTCCTACTAGACAACTGCACTGCACATAATGACATAAGCACTACGCTAAAACACATCAAAGTGATTTACCTTCCGGCCAATACTACATCAATTATTCAGCCATGTGACCATGGCATAATTAAAAATCTCAAAAGTTTTTATCGACGAGAGATGCGTGCTAGAATTATAGAAAATATGGATGAATTTCAAACCCTTACCTCAAATGAATTGGCTAAAAAAACTTCTTTACTCGATGCTATTCATCTGATAGCAAAATCTGGAATGAAGTTTCTGAAAAAACTGTGAAAAATTGCTTTAGAAAAGGTGGGTTTTTTGTTGAAGAAAATCAAGAGCAAGGTACATTTGAGGAAGACTCTGAAGGAACTTGAAGCCTTTCGATTTGTCCTTAAAAGAATATACTGAGTGGATGGAAGTTGACGATAATATTGAAACAGCAGCGGAAATGACTGAAGACGATATTTGTGAGGTAGTTGCTTCAACATCAAAAGTTACTGAAGAAGAAGAAGGCACCGATGAT
Organism: Prosapia bicincta; assembly: GCA_036971475.1. Classification (NCBI taxonomy): domain Eukaryota; kingdom Metazoa; phylum Arthropoda; class Insecta; order Hemiptera; family Cercopidae; genus Prosapia; species Prosapia bicincta. The sequence continues at coordinate 255,445,131 of JBAIZL010000004.1, forward strand.
GACGAAAATGATAAATGTGTACCGCAAAGATCTAAGCAGGAAGTTCACCAAGCTCTTGAGATTCTAAGGCAGTTTGTTCAACAAAAAGCAGAAAATTTCAACAAACATTATGAATATGAACAATTTATAAACAATATTTTACGAGAAGACTACAGACTGTCACATATAGAGGAATTCTTCGAGAAAAAGTAAATGTAAATTTGAAGTGTAAATAAGATTGAAGTGTTTTATAATGAAGTTTTATGTGTTAAAATGTTTTGATCAAGTGTTTTACGTAGTTCTATATACTGTATTTTTTTCAATTATGCTAGATTCAGTGTTTTAAAAAAATCTACAGTCGAATAAAATAAACTGACATGAAATATGCCCACTAATTTTAACAAGTAGAAAACTAAATTACAGAAATTCTACTACTGTACATAAAACTATCCGGAATAGCATCAAAATTTGGTAAGTACAGTTTAATTATAGTGTTACAGAATTATAATTACTTGATGTAATGATAGGCTTAAAGGTAGGATCGTTCAGAACAAACAGTTGTGGCAATAATACAGCAAGTTCAATGCAATACGGCTGTAGACTACATCGTGATTAAGCGTTCGGTTATTATTATCGTTCGGTTATTGTTATCAAATATGCTTCTGACAAATATGATCACAATAAGCGGCGCCGACTGTACTACAAACTGAAAAAGCCATACAAAAGACCAACACCAAAGACCAAGACTCACTTCGACATGACACAAAAAACCTAACCAAACAGAAAAACAACACCAACAAAAACATGAACAATGAAATTAAAATCGCTGCAAACATAATACAAAAAGCCCATCTAAACAATATCACACTCACCACAGCCAGACAAAGGCAACACCACAGTAATTATTAATATAAACAGCCTAAATGACAAATATTTATTATTTACATAATAAATAATAATATAGTACAACTACATACAGACCCAACAGAGAAATATCACAGAACCATCAAACAACTAATTAATACATCTGAATAAATTATCAACAAAAACAAAAAATACCACCTAAAACAAATCCACACTATAGCCCCTACCTTCCGCGCTCTCCCCAAAATTCATAAACCCAATGTCCCCATCCAAGCCATCATCAACTACTAGAATGCCCCTGCACATAAACTAGCAAAATACATAGACAAAATAATCAGACAATCCATAAACCTGAACACAGAAACACACATAAAAAACAGAACAAATCTCATAAATAAAATAAAACACATAAACATACCACACAATTCAACACTACTATCACTCGACTTAACAAATATGTACACCAACATACCTGTATCCGAAACCCTCAACATTTTAGAAACCCAATTAATACAGAAAAACATACCTAAAACCCACATTACCGAAATCATAAACATCCTCTAAACCATCACCAAACAAAACTATTTCACCCACAACTCAAACTTCTATTCACAACCAGAAGGTCTACCCATGGGAAGTCCTATCAATAGTGCCCTAAGCAAAACTTTTTCTACAACAAATAGAAAACACTAAGATACTCACAAACAATACACACGCACACAAAATCATTTACTGGCACAGATATGTTGATGATATCATAACATTATACAGAGACAACTCCCGACAATGCGAATAACTCCTCACCTACACTAATAAAATACACCCAAAACTCCAATTCACTTCAGAAATTGAAACCAACCTATCTCTAAACTTCCTCGATCTAACCATAACAAGAAGCTACACACAAAGACACAGCTTCAACATTTACAGGAAACCCATAACGACAGACAAACTTATCCACAACACCTCAAACCACCCTATCCAACACAAACACTCTGCCTTCAGATCCATGCTCCATAGACTTAAAGAAGTCCCAATGACCACAGAAAACATAAACAAAGAACTAGACACAATTAAATATTTAGCCAACAATACAACACCACAATAATAGACAAACTATGGCACCAAATACAAAAAAATCATTAAAATTAACACTACAGAAAGGGAAAACAAATACATCACATTACCATACATAAACAAATCAACAAACAAAATAGCCCGCATATTTCAAAAGGTAGGATACAAAATAGCATACAAAACTAATAACAAGTTACAATACAAAATACAACACAACACCAACAACAAAGATAAACTACAAGCACCAGGCGTATACAAACTAAACTACGACAAATGTAACAAATTCTACATTGGACAAATAGGTCTTAACTTTAAACAAAGAGTCGAGGAACACAAACAGAACACCAACTCAACATTTTATAGTCACATAAAAAAACAGGACACAAATACACAGACATTTACCATAATCTAGAAATCCTACACATCAACAAAAAAGGACCACACCTCAACACACTAGAACAATATGAAATTTACAGATACACAAAAACACAAAGTACAAACATATTAAACCAACAAACACAATACAAATCACACATACTCTTTGATACTATTGAAAACCTGCCTTTAAATCCATCACCGCTTGACCCAACATCTCCAAGCAGACGACACTGATGAAGATCGCCACATAGCGATCAAAAACGTTCTGCCTCAGTAGGTTTTAAAAAATTTATAAAATTTAAAGTTCGGATAGTCATAAACTATTGTTTAAGTGATTAATTAAAAAAACATGTTTTAGTAAAAAGAAGTGATGCTATTTGAGATAACTTCATAACCAAAAAGCCTTAATAACAAAGAAGTTTAATGTTGAGAATGATTAAGTAACACAAAAACTAAAGGTATAAACACGGTATGGAAAATATAATATAATATATATATATTCTTGTATAAATCGGAATCCAAACACCAATTTAATGGAGAAAAACTGTCAATTATATAAATTAATAGTTTGTACTTACGTGCACCATGGAATACACACTTATTGCACTCGCGTATTAAATAAGCAATTTCTGGCCAGAAAACTTGTTCGTATTCCACGCACTGGTCACATTCGGTTTAAAAATTTAATAAAATAGTAGCATTCACGTATACTAGTACCTAAGGTACGGAGATTGAAAAGTATAATAATATACTAGAACATAGGGGTATCGGTCTACACTCCGGATAGGTCTAACTTGCTGTGCCGTTCAAACTGCAGAACAAACCTTATCACAGGTGAGCTTTGTCTGACTTTGGCGGCGGGTTTAAAATAAAAGAAATGAGTCTATATTACAATTTTAAATACGTAACATACCGGGGGCCTTCAATCCTTCTAGGATTCAAAGAGAACTAACACAAATATAATATCTTGAGAGTTTATAAAAAATAAAAAGTTCATAAAGGAAAATAAAAATATCTCTTTTACAAAAATTGAGCGCACTATGGCGCAAGTTCATTATGAGCGTAGAGGTAGAGGGAAAACCTTGTGAGCAGGTCTTGTCAAGGTTCCCTGCTTTGTCTTCAAATGAACCACTCTTACTACACCATCCTTTCCTGGAGAAACACTACTTATCCTAGCCAGAGGCCATGCGAGAGGTGGTGCAGGTTGATGCACTAACACGAGGTCGCCGACGCGCAGGTTGACAGTTGGCACGTTCCACTTCCCCCGTTGCTGAAGAGTATGGATATATTCTAGATGCCATCTCTTCCAAATACGCTGGTGAAAGGCCTTGATTAGTTGCCAGTGCTTGAGTCGGTTGGCAGGAACGTTGAAAAGATCCTCTTCTGGAACTGAAACCAATGAAGATCCTATTAAGAAGTGACCTGGGGTGAGTGCATTGAGGTCTGAGGCGTCGTTTGACAGAGGTGGAAGATCTCGAATTCAAAATAGCCTCTACTTGAGTTGTGAGAGTGGAAAATTCACATAGAGTTAAAATATGTTCACCGATGGCACGTCGGAGTTGATGTTTTGCACTCTTGATTGCTGCTTCCCAAAGACCACCTTGATGAGGAGCTGCAGGCAGGTTGAAATGAAAGTTGATATTGTGTTGTAATGAGAATTCAGCAAGAGGGGTTCGGCCTGAAGAGATGATGAGATTTTGTAAAGCATTATTCGCTCCAACGAAATTCGTTCCACAGTCAGAATAAATATTTGTGCAAAGACCGCATCTAGACACAAATCGGGTGAGAGCGGCAATAAACCCATCTGTCGACAGGTCCGATACTACTTCAATGTGTACAGCCTTTATCACAAGGCAAACAAAGATACAAATATATGCTTTGGTCAAGCGAATCGAGCGCAAATTGTGCATTTTGATGTTAAAAGGACCTCCGTAGTCAATTCCGGTGTTGAGAAAGGAGTTAATCTTGCTTTTGGTAAATCACCCATGAGCGGAGATTTATTGTGAGGCTTGTGTCGAAAACATACAACACATTGAAAAATGCGAGAGCGTATTACACTTCGGGCCGAGAGTATCCACACATCCTGTGCAAGAAGTGATTGAGTCAATTGAGCGCCCGAGTGTAAGTATTTTCGATGATGAAAATCAATAAGAAGGCTGACAACATGGTGTCGTTTGGGCAAAATCACAGGATGTTGCACATCCGTAGGAAGTTTTAAAGCGTTGAGACGTCCTCCCACTCGTAGGATATCATCCTTGTCGAGAAACGGAGAGAGTCGGCGGAGTTGTGACGAGGCAGGTGTAGTGGGATCCTTCTTCATGGCAACGATGTAGTCTCTGAACGCTGATTCTTGAACCATCTTGAAAATTACCAGTCTTGACGCTCTAATTTCCAGAGTGTTGAGAGGACCATCGAGCTTTCTTGAATGACGATCGTTATGAGTAAATCGCAAAATATAAGCCATAACACGCTGGAGTTGGCTAAAGTGAGAAAACTGAGTGAGGAGCTCCCATTCATGAGGCCAGTTATACAGGCCAGTTATCATTAGATTTTTGTAGCCAAAAGGGGCCGTACCACCATAATGAGTGCTGTGGTATATCTTTAGGAAGTAACCCACGCGACAAGCAATCAGCAGGATTATCTTCACTCGCTACGTGTCTCCAGTAATGAGAAGGCACCAATTCTTGTATCTGGGCTACCCGGTTGGCGACAAACGTCTTCAATCGATGAAGAAGTGTTTGTAACCATGTCAGTGTTACATTTGAATCACACCATAGAAATACAGAAGAAAATTCCACCTTTTTTTCAAAAAGAGAGATAACATATCCCACTAGTTGGGTGAGTAAATGAGCTGCACTTAGCTCTAATCGAGGTACCGTGAGCCTTTTCAGAGGGGCTACCCGAGTCTTCGATATTACTTGCCGAATTAACACAGAGTTGTCGCTAAGTTGGCATCTCAAGTAAACGACGGCAGCATAACCGTTCTCAGAAGCATCTGAGAAACCGTGTAACTCAAAGCTTCTCGAGTGTTATTTGTAATGCATGAGGAATTACAATTTCTCGTAGAGTATTAGCCGAGTCTGTAAAGGTTTGCCATAATTTCAATTGTTCAGATGGAAGTGGTTCATCCCAGTTCAATCCTTTGATCCAGAGTAGTTGCATAAAACGTTTGGCCCACATAACAATGGGTGAGAGAAAGCCACAAGGGTCGTAAATCTGGGCAATGATACCGAGAATTTGGCATTTAGTCCTGGAATTGTGAGGAAAATTCAAATTATAGGTAAACGTATCGGTAGAGGGTGACCAGTGAAGACCTAATATAGTGAAATGTGGTTGTTTACTGCCTTGAAGGAATACAGGGGTCTCTAAATGAGCAGCAGGAAGATCTTGCAGCAGTTGACTGGAGTTAGATGTACATTTGCGTTTCAAAGCCTCCGCGAGCCAGGAGCGAGATGAGTTGCTTACGGAGGCTCAAAGCCTTTTCTTCAGTCAGCTCCAGAGATGATGTCATCTACGAACGTCTGCGTGCGTAGAATATTTGCAGCTTCAGGATAGGAGTCACCTTCGTCTGCAGCGAGCTGATGTAAGGTTCTAATGGCAAGATACGGTGAACAATTCACTCCGTAAGTCACTGTCGTGAGCTTGTAGATTAAAGAGGGCTGATCTGGACTTTCACGCCATAAGATCATCTGATAGCACTGGTCATCAGGGTGCATTTTTACCTGTCTATACATTTGACGAATGTCACAAGAAAAAACAACATTATGAATCCGAAAATTTAGTAATAAATCACAAATATTCGTTTGCATCTTTTTGCCTGTTAATAAAATATTATTAAGAGAAATACCATGAGAGGTTTCAGAACTAGCATCAAATACAGTACGTAAACGAGTTGTGCTGCTAGACTCCTTTAAAACACCATGGTGAGGAAGGAAGTAATGAGGTACAGTTAGATCAGTATTATGAGCGTATATCATGTGACAAGAGGCTAAGTAGTCAGCCATAAAATCAGTATATAGGGATTTAAATTGAGGGTGAGCATTAAATTTCTTCTCTAGAGAGTGCAGTCTTTTTTCCACAATTAAACGAGATTGACCCAGAGGAGGATGTTCAGTCATGAATGGTAATCGCACGCAAGATCGGTCCCGACTGGTCCCGAGTATGAGTGGCGAGAAAGTGATCTTCACATAATGTATCTTCTTGAGAAAGTTTAGACACAGCAGGGGGTTCTTCCTGTTGCCAAAACCTTTGTAGTGAGTAGTGAAGGTCAATGTCGTTGACAACTAGAAGTGTAGTTGATAATTAAGAGCTGGAGTTACTATGAAGTTCACTGCCAGATAGACATGGTGTGTTGCCCATTACTAAAAAGCCAAAGTGTGTGCCTATTAGCCTGGGTAAACCAGGTCCGAGGTTATACGCTTCTTGAGTAAGTATGAGTGGAAATAAAGCACCACCAAGAAGAACGTCTATGCCTCCTGGCAAGTGAAACGTAGGGCCTGAAAAAACATAAGGATGAACCTTGGAAAGAACTTCAGGTCTACTTGTGTGCTTGGTAGGTCAACACATACTTTTTCCAATATTAAAAATCTTTCATTAATTGAAATAACCTTGCCCCCAAGAGTTTCAACAGCAACTGAGGTGAGACCTTTTGAGCGTAAGGGTACCTGAGACAATCCTACCACACTATGAGTGGTCTTAGTATGAGGAGCACACAATAATTGAGCAGCACGCTCGGTGAGAAAACAAGATTGACTGCCTGAGTCAACAAGAGCACGAAATACATGAGTAATACCGTTAGACGAGGTAAGCTTAACAAGTAGAGTGCCTAAGAGAACAGTATTAGAGATTTGAGACTTATTCTGCTTTTCTTGACAGGTCATAGTGATTGGAGAAGGGGTTATTTCCTGTTGAAGTGTCGGAGAGTCTTGACGCGAAGTTTGAGGTGTGGTCCGTTGCAGCGTAGAGTAATTTTCAAAATGTAATAATGTATGATGATTTTTGTGGCATTTGTAGCAACTAAACTTTGACCTACAGTTGTTAAGATGGTGAGTAACTAAGCATGAGGTACAACGCCCCTTTTCCTTTACAATTTTGAGACGGGATTTGGCGTCCTGACTCTTGAAGTCAGGACACGAATATACCTTATGGTCAGTTTTATTGCATATAAAGCATGGATGAGGTTTAACTTTAATGGAGGCGCCTTCTCCATATTTGTAGGCCATCAGTGATACTTTTTGTTTAAAGTATTTATTTTGGGAACCAGAGGGGGTGCGTGATCCAGACGAAGAGGGTTTCGAGGTGAAAGGAGAATGAAGATTGGCATCTTCAACTTCATTACATTCTTTACTTAAAAACTTAATAATTTCCGCTGCATCAGGTATTGTAGTGGAGTCAACTCTCTCTTGAGTAACATTTGATGAACGGAAGTTTTCAAAACGGTTCCTAAGTTCACTATCCATTTTTCGTAAAAGCATAGCAGATAACAAAGGATTTTTACTAGTGACATCGATGTCAAGACCTTGAAGAGCTTATATATTTTCTGAGTATAAATTTACAAAATTTTTCATTTGTTTAGGCGTGTTGTTTACAGAGGGCAAATCTAAAATTTGATCGAGTTGTAAAGTAACTAACCGCCTCGGCAAGTGATATCTTTCTTTTAATAAGTCATAGGCGACTTTATAGTTAGAGTCAGAAATAGGGAGAGATTTAATTAAATTTAGCGGTTCTCCTGAGATAACGCTCAATAAATATTGAAGTTTAGAAACTGCTGGTAACGATGCATTTTCATGAATGCTAGCGTTAAATATATTAATGAATGACATCCATTCGAGAAATTCACCATCGAAATGCTTGAGTTCAAGCTTAGGCAGTTGTATATGTAAATGAGGAGTAACTATTTCACATTTAGGCCTTGTTGATGACATCTTACTTTCTATCGAATATTCGGTAGAATTAACATAATCGACTAACTCGTTGATGCTGTTAAGAGGAGCGTAGTTGGGTTGAAAATTCGGGTTAGCCTGTATTTCTAGTTCATGATAAATGTCTAAAATATCAGAAAATTCTTCACGAAGCCTATTTATAGATTTAGCGCGCACCAACAATTTTTGCAGGATTGACTTATCAGATGTTTTTGTTGTTAGATCAAAAATCTCTTGAATTTGACTAAATATATTGTTTTTCTTTGATTTAATAACTGCCAAAGATTTTGCCATGATTAAATGATGGTTTTATAGTAGAAGATGAGATAACTGCTTTAATTTTTAAATTACAAAATGTTTTAAAGAGATTAGGCCTATGAGCGTATATGTTTAACGGAGAAAACATTTCATTTTTCATATTATAAGAAAATAGTCTTAAATAAATATTGTACAACATTTTATCAACAATTACATTTTAATTATAAAATATCTACATAAGTAAAAATTAATTTTTGTTGCTATAAACTTTCATTTTGAAACTAAGATGCACTAAAGTTTATGCAGTATCACTCAAAACTTCTAGATACACAATAAACATGCACAGATATAAAGTGATACAGAATTAATATGATATTGTGCATTGGTTAAATTTTTGCTAAATACTGTATTTACTTTTTTCAAAGTTCAAAATGAATTGTTGAGAATATCATGCGATGTTCCAATTTTGTACTCCACTATTGAACATGGGGAGCACTATCGCATTCCATTTGTTAAGAAGCATTCTTGATCCTAGATAACTATTCGCATTCTATAAAATTTAATCGTTTTGGGGGTGGGGAAAGGCAGTACTAAGCTGAGATTTGAAGTTATTTAACTTTATACGAGGGCTATTCAGAAGTAGGGAACGTTTCTGTCTGATGCCGCTATGCCCGCGCCAATCTCGTACATGTTGGTGCATGTGCACTCGGCAACTCAGTCAGCGTCCAGCCATGACGACGTGAACATTTCAGCGTTGCCCGTTTTTTCGCAATTTCAACTGAAGATGTGCGCTGCAATTGAAATTGCCAAGTGTGTGAAGTTTACAGAAACAACGTAGTGAATGAAAGTTCTGTGCAAAAATGGTGCATTCAGTTTTAAAATGGCCGAACTGATGTTCATGACAAAGCGAAGAGCGGATGCCCGAGCATTGTGACTGTTGAACTGGTCGCTAAAGTTGATGAAAAGGTTCGCGAAAACCGCCGATTCACGATAACGGAGCTTTTGCTTTGTTTCCCACAAGTTTCACGGACTTTGTTGTTTGAAATTGTCACACAAAGGTTAGGCTACAACAAATTTTGTGCAAGATGGGTGCCGAAAATGCTCACTGACCACCATAAACGTCAGCGAATGGAGGCAAGGTTGACATTTCTGAATGCCTAGACAGACATGGTGATTCAGTAATGGATCGCATCGTAACTGGTGATGAGACATGGATAAAACACGTTAATTGTGAAACGAAATTAGAGTCCAGTGGGGACACACAAGCTCCCCCAAAAAACCAAGAAAATGTTTGCAAACATTGTCAGCAAGGAATATTATGGCGACGTTTTTTTGGGACAGGCAGGATGCCCTTCTTATTGACTTTCTTGAATGTGGTGCAACAATAAACTCTGAGCGGTACTGTGAAACTTTGCACAACCTTAGGAGAGCAGTTAAAAACAAGTGCCGAGGGAAATTGACATCGAAAATATTGTTTGTGCATGACAATACCCAACCTTACACAGCAAACCGCACCAAAGAACTCTTTGAGTCATTCAAATGGGAGGTATTTCTTCATCCGCCCTATAGTCCTGACCTTGCACCAAGCGATTTTCACTTATTTCTAAGAATGAAGACCTGGCTAGCAACACAGCGCTTTGATGACGACGCGGAGCTAAAGGTGCGCGTCACTGAGTGGCTGAGATCGCAAGCGGCAGACTTCTATGATGAAGGAATTTTAAAGCTTGTCCACCGCTACGATAAGTGTCTCAATTTGTTTGGCGACTACGTAGAAAAGTAGTATCTTAGTTGCTCTTTCAGATGTATATATTAAAATTTTTTTGTTGTACTTATGTTTTTTTTTAATTCAAAAACATTCCTTACTTTCTTAATAGCCCTTGTATTAAGACAAACAGAAATAAAAACTTTAAACCAAATTCTGTCAGTTATGGAATTTTTCATTTGCATTAGCAAAACATAAACAATACAAAGACATTTTTATAAAATAGACTAATGTATGAATAAATCTGTGCTTCACAGATTTATATAAGGTTTCTTTTGTACTTATCACTTTTTTCTAGCAGTTTCACTTATAACATGACTTGCAGCGGTCAGTTCTGGCACTTGACAAATGCTGTTCAATTTTTGTTTACCCAATCTCAGCTATAAAGTACAACATTTACTCCAAGTTGATTCTAATAGTATATATTTTATTCTAATTATAATGTCTTGTATAACAATTACAACTAGAAATGTAATGAAATTCAAGGCAACTTGTAACTAGTAATTATTATTAACCATTGTTATTTTGACCATTCTCAGTAGACCACTACCAATGGTAACTATTACAGTGAAATAGAAATACTCTCTTAGTCCTGCCAGTTAAAAAGAAAAATTCCTGAAGCAAAATGCCTCTAGATGTTTTTACGATGCATGATCAAAAAATATGGTGAATGAATTTTTATAGCGATAGCTGCTGATGCTACATCCATATGATGTAATTTTCCTAGTATCTTGATCTGTTGAGACAGGCAGTGACAAGTTTTAACATGCTGAAGCTTGTCAGTCGACTGCCAGACCTGTTAGAATATGGTAGTGTTTATTGTGTCTGTTGAGCATCATGGATTTCTAACAACGCATTAACATTAATTTTTGTTTTAAGTTGCAAAAGAATGCCAAATAAGCTCACAAAATGTTAAAATCTGTGTATTGCGAAAATGTGGTAACTCTGAACACTGTGTACAAGTGGTATGACAGATTTAAAAAGGGAAATGAGTCTGTGAAGACGAGCAGATTTCGCCATGTCAATTAACCTCAAAAACAGACGACAATGTGCAAAAAGTAGAAACAATGGTTTGTTCAAACAGGTGAATGACTATTCGAGAGCTATCGGAAGATCTTAACATCTTGTACGGTTCTGTTCAAAGCATTTTAAGCGATAATTTGAAAATGAGAAGAGAGGCATACTCAACCGATTTAGCACCATGCAACTTCTGGCTCTTCCCAAAAATTAAAACTGTGCTTAAAAGAAAATGTTTTGACACCATACCTGACATTGAGAGTGCCCTTCCGAAAGAAGCCTTCCAGAAATCTTTCTAGTCATGGATTCAACGTTGGGATAAGTGCATTGCCCACCAAGGACATTATTTTGAAGGAGTGTAACACTCTTAAAAATAAGGTGTTACATATAAATTCATTTATATATTTAATTTTTATTTAATAATTATATCTTCCCAATATAAAAGAAAATTTTTGTTTTATTCGTGCTCATTGTGAAGCTAGCATAGATAGTAGCACCCCTAGCGGGTAAAAATGTAAAATATCGTATGAGGTAATAACTCAGGGTCATTAACTGACATCACCTCATGTGACGCAAGCATGGTCTGATATCGCCAGATCCAATGCACCAATCGAAAAATTCGAAATAATAACCAAGGGTGGGATTTCGGTTGGCGTGCCCCTTCGGAAGCCCCAGTTCTCCAAAAGTCTTTGAACGAGACGGACTTAATGGCACTTTCGGACGTAACCTAGAAATTTATAAGCTTCCAGTATTCTAAATTTTAAGATGTCAAGGCCGGTACCAAATTTATTTAACTCAGCAAAAGAAGAAGTCAGAAGGGAATATTTATGTATTTCAAATGAGTAAAAGTTAATATCATTTTTGTTTAAGTGCGCTTATTGCAAGAGCGATGTGTTGAGTGTTTAGTGATTCCAAAAGCCATGGGCAATGTTTAATATGTGTTAAAGTGTTTTTTAAAATAAGTAATGTGCACAAGCAGGTACGTTTTAGATAATAATAAAGAAAATGTATTTTAATGTTAACTAAGTTGAAGAATTTTTAATTGATAAACGGTTAACACATGAACGGTAGAAATTGTACCTTGAATATTCATTTCTAAAAATTTAGTTGGAAATCTTAAGTTACTATCTTCTCGATAAATGTAATTTTAAAGGTTAATAAGTAATTAAAATGTATGGAATAACTAGCAGTAATTAAAAGTAAATTACTCGACACATTGCTGTCTTTTGTTCTTTTGTAATTTGTCACTGATTAATAAATTGTATGACTTTGTATTTTAAAAATTTAAATTCTTATTTCACAAGTAAACTAAAACGTTACAAACTTTCAATTTTCATTTCAAGTAACCTAGTTCTATCTTCCGAAGATATCAGAAGATCGTTTACAGAAAGACATTATTATGCCTGGCTGAAAACGGAGAACTAGGAGCCTCTGGTAAGTAACGTTAATTAATTTGTTAATTAGTAATTAACACACATTTTTAATAAAGCCCTGATAAATACTTACCCCAGGAAAAAGGCTCAACTGTTACATATGCGCAACTCTGCTGATCAGATTACTGCTGTTTTCTAAAAATTTAATATTTAAAAAGTTGAATGATAATTACTGCTAACGAATTCTAAAGATTAATGCCATTCATGTGTTAATTAAGTAAGATATGCAGCCTCCTTAAAAATACTCGTCAGTGTAGTAAAGTTATTTTCAAATAAATAAAATGTCTAGCGATTTAAAAATAAATAAGTTGGTAAAAGTCGAGTTAATTTTCGAACTAAAAATTATAAATGTAAAAAGTTTAGAATGGACAGTACAGTATATGTAATAAGAAACATAGCCAAAGATAAAAATTGTAAAGCCGATGCTGTTAATTTAATGTATTTGATAAATTAGAGTTTCTCAGAGAAATTCAAAGAAAATGTTTAAAAATCATGATAAATTAAAGAAGGAAACAAAAATTGTTCTGTTACCTACAATAAACATTGAATTAAGTAGTCAAATAAATTGTAATGCCTTTATTGGACACTGGAGGTTCAATAAATATAATAAAAGAAGAATTGTTTTTAAACACTGTCAAAATTAAAGTTAAAATATTTTTTTTATGGCAAGTAAAGTTTTTAAATAGCAGAAAATTTAGATTGTAAAATGTTAGACAACCTAAATGATTTTTTAAAAAAGGATAAAAATTTTAAAGAACTTTAATAATAATGATTTGAATAAAGTCTTTTTTATGTTGTGAACAATTAGCTGTATATAATTCTTGAATTAAAGTATGGGATTCAACTTAAGAATAAAGTTATTGGTTTCAAAGTATGGGATTTGAAATTCAAAAAAGGTTAAGATGTACTGAAGATGTATAAGATAACAAAGATGTTATAAGACAATGGTACAGGCTTAAAATTTTGCCAAATGAGAGTAAAAATTGTATAGACAAAAGTGTCGTGAAACAATGCACTCAGGGGCAAATATGGTAATTAGGTGGCTTACAAGAAGTGAGCAGGTTTATACAGCTAGATGAGAGGTTAGGATTGTTCACATAATATAAGACAAATTCAAAGATAATTTAAGTAAAAGATATTTGAAAGAACTCTTGTCATTTTAATTCTTAAACTAAATGTAAAGTACCATTAAATAGTATAAAACGTTGTATGGTTAATAAATTAAATTCAAATGTAATTTTCACAGTAATTTGGCTATAAAATATGAAGGTTCATATAAAATATTGTAAATTTTTTTTCATGTGTCTGTACTGTTCCAACAAAGTAATAATTTCAATAATATAGAAGAGCTCATATAAATCGATTAAAATTGAAGCAGGGACATTCTGAAAGGGGTAGATTATTTATTAAATGAATAAAAGAGTAATAAAAGTTATTGTTTGAAGAAATTCAAGCTATTGTTTAATTTTTAAAAGGGGAATTGTTTAATAAAGAGAATGGGATGTGCCTTGATATGCAGTTTTACAAAATCATGACGACACATCTACATAATTGCGTGTCGAAAGGGCCTAATGATATGCAATTACACTAATACACGAGATAGACGACAAAAATCTCAAAATACATAATACTACACGAAAAGACTAAAACACTTGACGAAAAATTGCATATGAATGTACAGACCTAGTTTCTGTTTAGTTTCATTTCTTATTTTATTAATGCAAGAGCTTAGTCAAAATTTAAAATCAAAGTATTATAGTAATATTCGAATGAAATTATAAGAATAATGAATTGAATAGAGTCCTTGTTGTGTCAACACATAGCTGTATGGTTTTTAAATCAAAGTATGGGATTTGATTTAAGAATAAGGTATTTGGATTCAAAATATAGGTTTTGAAATCCAGGGTTTTTGTATAAGATGTACGAGTATTGTAGAAATAACAGAGAGAAGTTATAAGGCAATGGTACATTCTTAGTGGTAAATTGAGAGAGAATTTTTGAAAAAAAAGAACAGCGTCGTTTAAATGTAGTAAAATTTGTGGCTTACAGGGAGTAAGCAGTTTTGCAGATCCCAGGCAGTGGACTGTGATAAATACAGCTAGATGAAGGGTTAGGTTCGTTGACACAAAGAGAGACAATTTCGAAGAAAATTTAATTAATAAATGATTTGCAGGATTTTTAATAAAGAAATAATTCGATTAAAAATTAATAAGAAATTGAAAGAGTAAAGATTTTAAAAATTGAAAAGATATAAATTTGTATTCATAAAAGTTTATGAAACAAAATGTTTACAAGAAGTCAGATTTTAATAAAAGTAATTGAAGTGTGTGATATTTTAAAAGTTTTAAAATGTGAAATGTGTAGAATGTCTTTGCAATAGAACGCTGTGAAACCGGTAGTTTTTTTTAAAAGAGCCTGTGTGTGAGAAAGCGGATACGCTTCCGTTGTAGTACCTTCTATAGTAAGAGGCAAGCATTCCATAGTGGAGACAGTTAGTAAACAAAAACATCCGTTGCTGAAGATTGTTTATACTTTTTCTATAGTACGTATAAAATTTTGTTCAATTGTAAAAGGGGACTACACACACACTGCACACACTTATGTATAAAATGTTGAAGTAGAAATAAGATGTAATGTCGAACAAAAATTTTCTTTTCAGGTCGACAAGAGAAATTGTAACACTCTTAAAAATAAGGTGTTACATATAAATTCACATATATATTTAATTTTTATTTAATAATTATATCTTCCCAATATAAAAGAAAATTTTTGTTTTATTCATGCTCATTGTGAAGCTAGCATAGATAGTAGCATCCCTAGTGGGTAAAAATGTAAAATATCGTACGAGGTAGTAACTCAGGGTCATTAACTGACATCACCTCATGTGACGCAAGCATGGTCTGATATCGCCAGATCCAATGCACCAATCGAAAAATTCGAAATAATAACCAAGGGTGGGATTTCGGTTGGCGTGCCCCTTCAGAAACCCCAGTTCTCCAAAAGTCTTTGAACGAGACGGACGTAATGGCACTTTCGGACGTAACCTAGAAATTTATAAGCTTCCAGTATTCCAAATTTTAAGATGCCAAGGCCGGTACCAAATTTATTTAACTCAGCAAAAGAAGAAGTCAGAAGCGATTATTTATGTATTTCAAATGAGTAAAAGTTAATATCATATTTGTTTAAGTGCGCTTATTGCAAGAGCGATGTGTTAAGTGTTTAGTGATTCCAAAAGCCATAGGCAATGTTTAATATGTGTTAAAGTGTTTTTTAAAATAAGTAATGTGCACAAGCAGGTACGTTTTAGAGAATAATAAAGAAAATGTATTTTAATGTTAACTAAGTTGAAGAATTTTTAATTAATAAACGGTTAACACATGAACGGTAGAAATTGTACCTTGAATATTCATTTCTAAAAATTTAATTGGAAATCTTAAGTTACTATCTTCTCGATAAATGTAATTTTAAAGGTTAATAAGTAATTAAAATGTATGGAATAACTAGCAGTAATTAAAAGTAAATTACTCGACACATTGCTGTCTTTGTTCTTTTGTAATTTGTCACTGATTAATAAATTGTATGACTTTGTATTTTAAAAATTTAAATTCTTATTTCACAAGTAAACTAGAACGTTACAAACTTTCAATTTTCATTTCAAATAACCTAGTTCTATCTTCCGAAGATATCAGAAGATCGTTTACAGAAAGACATTATTATGCCTGGCTGAAAACGGAGAACTAGGAGCCTCTGGTAAGTAAGGTTAATTAATTTGTTAATTAGTAATTAACACACATTTTTAATAAAGCCCTGATAAATACTTACCCCAGGAAAAAGGCTCAACTGTTACAGAAGATTATATCGAATTTGATGTAAGAGTATTACTTTTTAAAATAAAAAATTATTCATGTATTTTCTCATCACTTCTCGTATCAAATACTAATGGATCATATTTACTCTGCTTTAACTCTATGCATAACCACTTATATAATAATGATATTGAATTAGGCATAAGATAACTTTTATATATCAAAAATGAGTTGTCAAATGAATCGTAGATGCTGAAAATGTGAAATAATCTCGCAGATATGAATTATAGTCATGAAACAGATGTGAAGAAACTAGAGTTAAATTTTAGTATAAACCAGATAAATTAAATATTTAAGTAGTATTTGCAAAAGATAAATTTAATAAAATTCCATTTTTTTAAACTCCCTTGTACTGTTTTATCACACATAAGTTACTGTAGTTGGCAAAAAACTGGACAACAGATAGTCTTGCTGCTTTCTAGACAATTAGGATATTGCAGCATTTTAGTACCCTCTCAGTTATTTTCCCATATAAATAAACATCTTGCATATTATTTGTATTATCATAATTACAGTAAGTAGGTTACATATTTTACTATCTTTATGTTAATTTATTATCTGTAATCACGTTTATAAGCTATTTGGTCTGTCTTGTTGACAAAGTGACTATGAAAATATCAACTGTCTATTTTGTTCAAGTATATTAACCCTTTGATTAGCATTCACATGCCAGTACATGAGATCGTGCTACTGGCAGCAAGAGCATTCTCGTATGTAAACATTCTTTCATTTCTCTCAGATTTGCATTGCTGTAAGTTTATGATTTGTTCAATAAATACTACACACAGAGCATATAATCACGAATATTTTGTGTGCAAAGTCTATGGTTTGTCTCACATATTTACCAATCATTTTGTAGTTTGTGCAGTATTTAACACTTTTCAATGGATCAAGGACAATAATTTCATTCCAAAGTTGCATGATTTTGATACAAATAAATATGGCATTTTTTAAAATGTTGTTTTGCCACCAGAACCTTGAGAATTAGACTTTTTCAAAATATTTTTTGATAGGAATTTGGTCAATGAAATTGTTATGGTAACCAACGAATATTACGACTTTGTGTTTGAAAATACTACCGTGTCCGACAATTCAAAACTGAAAATGTGGACTGCTACTAATGTTGGAGAAATTTATACTTTCTTAAATATTAAATATTTTTGTAACAAATATTAAAAATAATAGTACAATAATTTTAAAAATTAGGAAAAAGAAAAAAATTAAAATCTTTCAAAATTATGTTGCTCCTAGACCATATATAAGGGTGTACACATGTTGCTAATCAAATGGTTAAGTGTCAGTTTCAAAAAGTTCCAACATTGATATTAAGGAAGAGTATCAGTTTAGATGTGAAATTACAAATTCTAAGGCAGTGAAGATAGTTTAGTAAATAACTAAACCCAATTACATGAAAAAAAAACACATCACAAACTATCCAACACATGTTACCCCTTAACCCCAAACAGGACTGTTTCCTTCAGCAATGTGTGACCGTAGAATGCATTTCCAGAACTAAATGAAGTATAACTGTACTTATTTTAGGAGAAAACTAAAACTTGGGGAACTAGCAAAGTTGGAAAGCAATGTTTGTAGAGATCAATGTGGTTCCAATTCAGGATAGATAGGCCATTATTTTTTAAACAGCTACATCAGAGAAGACAAAATTAACTTGAAGTTTTGTTTAAAAGGGCAAAACTGTAGATGGAAACCAGTAGATCATAGAGAAAAACATTTTTTTAGCAAGCTTAGAGCCTAAGATTGTTAATTCTGTTTAATATTTATCTCCTTATGAGGGATAAGCACAACCACTGATTTTTATGGCCCTTAAAACATCAACACTTGGATAAAACGGAATAACATATTTGTTTCATGTTTCAAGATTTAGGAATGTTATTCTGAACATTATTGAATGAGGGATGAAAAAACATATTAAACCAAATATTTGAGGATATATTTGTCCTTTCTTGAAATGAAAATTTAAAGGCAAGAAATTCATAAAATACTAAATTGAAGCAACTTTAAAGGTCATTTCCGGTCATGGTTAAATTATATGGCTGAAGATAATATACTGGTACAACATATACTATTGGACTGTTATCCATAAATATATGGACTGAAAAGTAAATTTCTTTTTTTATGTACTAAGAAATGCACACAACTTTTGACTAACACCTTTTAATTTTAAATAAATAAAACCTCTAAACCACAAATAACTTTTTATTTTAAACCTTACATTTCAATTGCCCAGCAATCATCTTCAGAGGTATTTAAAAAATACAACCTAGGTTGTATTTTTTTAAATACTTCTGAAGATAATGGCTAGGTAATTGAAATGTAAAATTTAAAATAAAAGTTATTTGTGGTTTAGAGGTTTTATTTATTTAAAAATAAATATTACGCCACACTTGCTTCATACAGTTATAACACCTATTATGTTTTATTCAAGTTTTATGTTTATGTAACACCTTTTTTGTAAGTAAGCCTACCTGCTTTGATTTTTGCATATCTCCTTTGTATTTTCCCTTCCCTTTGCCTACTTCCTTATACCTTTGCCTAACTACTTGTATGTTTGCCATATACTTTCGTTAATTTACATTTAAAATTTGAGCATGGACATATAATATTAAGAGGGATAAAACTGATATTATAAGCTTTGAGAATAAATAAAAACATACTCTAATTTTTTCATATGCTGGTTTAGATGTTCCCAATAGCCTGAGAAGCTGTTGAGCGCTTTTACGGAAATCCTTAATCAGCATATCTTGTTCTGGATCAAGAGCTTCAGGAATACCTGTAGTGCAAAATAATCATTGCAAATTATTGCTGCACATAGTAATTTTAGAACGATTATATTTAGCAAATATAATGGTTGTAGTATTAATATCAGAAAATGAAAATATTAAAAATAAATATATTAGCTTACCATTTGATAGAGATTTAACAAAGGCTTTCAAAATAGTTTTTAAAGAAGTAAATTTAAAAGTAGCTTACAAAACCTAAATAGCTTAAAAAATTTACTAGGTAATCCAAAAGATAAAATGAAGATGTTACATAAATCTGGGATTTATAAAGTAAATTTGAAAGACCTGAAAAATCAAGTATTGGGGAACACTTCCTAAACACCAAACATTCTATAGACATAAATAATCTTAAATTAGTAAAAAATGTTAAATCAAAAGGTCTGTTAAATAGTTTTGAAAGTTTGTATATAATTAAGTATGACGAAAATAGTCTATTAAATTGTGATAAAGGGCCTATCCCAAACTCTCAATTATATTCATTAATTAGAAGATAGTTGTGGTTTTATTTTGTAAAATTAAAACATATGTATAGTTGTATTTTACTTCATATGTGTAACGGTAACTCTTTACCACGAAAGTTGAGAGACCAGACCCAGTTGCAAAGGGGGGAATTTACTGCAACGTGATTGGTGGGATAATGTAAAAGGGGCATGGCAAAGTAATTACCGGTGTATATATTTGATGTAAAATGTTGCTTCAATGTATTTTTATTGTAAATTACCTCTGAGGATGATTGCTATGAAATTGATATGTACATTAGGTTATAAATAGAGGAAAAAGTTATTTGTGGTATAGAGGTTTTGTTTATTTAAAATAATGTTAATGGTATCAAATATTTGTTTGTTCAATAAGTACATCATGTATCTATTAACCAATTTTACAACAAAAATTTACATCAGCAGGAGTTCAACAAAATTTAGCTGACAAATAAAAATATTAAACATAAGAAAACCTTTTTATACCAACAGTTCTATTCGACAACGATATCTTATGCGGTAGATGTCGTAGATGTTTCAACGAGCGAACTGATGGAGTAAATGACAGATTTCTAGATCAGAATCCTATTACACCATAATTAAGTTGATCTGTCAAAAAATAATACAGCTTTTTATACAATTTGTTATTATCAATGAAATGTGGCTGAATAATGCTTCCTTATACAATAAGTCAATAAAATTATGCTGTCCGAACATGGAAATTTAGGTTATTCTGTTGCAAATGTTAAATTCTGTAAATAGCAAATAATAGGGTTCAAATTACCATCATCCCTCTATATCTAATCTATATCTTTCTATATCTAATTCTAAACTAAATACTTATTTATTTGTGTAATATCCTTCTGAAATTTGCTTTAGAATATTGATACTTACCCTAACATTGTTAGTGTGATCAACTATTTAGCAAGATAAGTAATAAGTCAAGTTAAAATATATAACAAACTATCTGTACTCCGCGACTCTTTGCTGTGGCGCATTGTGGGTTGCATGGATGAGAAATGAGGAACAAAATTAAGCATATCTTTCATAGAAGTTTAATTTTGCAATACTTCAGAGGCTAAGCCAATACAGAGTTAAAGGCTATGTCATTTTTTTATCAAACCCTTGCTAGAACTCCTGCATAGATAGATGTAAATAACGTAATAAAATTATATTTTTTTAAAAATATTTCTATAATAAATATGGTTTAGTAAAATTCATCAATGATTGGAATTATAATATAATTCGACTGACTTACTATTAAAGTACAGTTATACAAATCTTACAGAAATAAAGCATTTTCTAGCTCAATATAAGATCTTAATCAGTATGTATAATGTATATATTTCAAAATTAATTAATTAATTATATTACACAAGTAAAATCCTAAATAACTTTTAAGAATAGAAATTTCCTTCCTTGCAAGAAATTAATTATTTATCTTTTTATGAAAGTCTTATAATAATTTAAAATGAAAGCACTGTATCTTGAAAATTGAATAACAAATATATCAAGAAAGATTTAAGCATTATGAAAGTTTAATTTTATCAAACAAAATTTCATACTAAATAAATAAAATAATAATATTGTCAAACATGATCATATATATTAAAGTAAAAGTTCAACACACCCAACTTGACTTTCCTACTGGTGGAAGTTTTTATCAAAAT
This sequence comes from Prosapia bicincta, assembly GCA_036971475.1. Classification (NCBI taxonomy): domain Eukaryota; kingdom Metazoa; phylum Arthropoda; class Insecta; order Hemiptera; family Cercopidae; genus Prosapia; species Prosapia bicincta. The sequence goes on from JBAIZL010000004.1 coordinate 255,466,633, forward strand.
ATAATAAAACTGAGGTTAAACAAAAAAGTAATATTTTTCACATTTTTACATGTCTTCATGTAATCTGCAATAATAATTATCTTTAAAAATATATTTTTGTTTATTGCTGATAATTTAAAATAAGCATTTTTTTAATTAAAATTATTTTATAAAAATAATAAATATGTTTAATAATAAATTTATGAAAAAAACACTAACGTGTTTTATGAGAAAAAAATGAGTTTATACAGTTGCAGCTGAATGTAAACAAACATTTTATTCTTGCAAAATCCCAAAAAAAGCATATTTTATGCATTGATTGTGCTTAATAGTGTTTATAAAAACTATGTAATAGCATTGTGAAACTTTATATCAGTAAAATTAGATATGTGGTTTTACATGTGTTTTAGTGTTGGTAAAACTGTGTATTTATTTCCTTCAGTGGACAAACATTAGTTATATATGCTTGTAAAAATAATACAAAGAAAATTTATGGTTGATCTAATAAGACCAGCTTTAGTACAAAAAATTGTTAAAAAACACGCACGCATGCACGCACGCGCGCGCGCGCACACACACACACACACACACACACACACCACACACACACACACACACACACACACACACACCACACACACACACACACACACACACACACACACACACACACACACACATAATGACTCTTTGTATCTACTTTGTAATAGAAAGAAATGGAAGTAGACAAAAGTAGATAAAATTCCTTAAAACATAAACCATCTTTAAAATTGTGTACCTTATTAAAAATTCGTATGCTGAAGAAGTATTATTTATAACAAGAATGATGTTTCAAAAGTTTAAGCTAGGTGTAGGAATTTTTACTTTCATTTTATTGACTTGGCACTTTTTTTTAGACAATTTTATGCTACAAATATTTTTTTAACAATGTAGGCATTTAGACCCTTTAAAATCCTAATAATATCACTATTCAGAAAAATCTTAATTCACATACCATCACCCTGATCAAAATAATCAAGCTGTGTAACAAATCCAATTTTGTAAGGTTCCATCATAACTAGTTTTTCCAAACGGAATCGACACAATCCTGTTACAAGTAAAGTAAATGCTGGCTTTGGCCAGTTTGTCCCAGTTACTTGTACTACAATGGCAGCTGTGCCTATAACTATCCCAGCATCTTCACTCTGCAATCATTTTATGATGATTAACACACAAAGTATGTAACACTACAATTTACTAATGAAGCATGTTTATTTTCTTAAATTAGCCTATATGAATAATTTAAAACGTTATGAATTATTACATGAATAAAATAATAACTAAAATTAACATATAAATTTAGTTTCCACTATTGTTATATAAGACTGAACTATACAAGGTTTCCACAAAAGAACTCCGGGGGGTAAAAGTTTAAACTTTTTACGAATTCATTTTTTAGTTTAATATTATACAAGAATATAAATGTAATATTCTCAAGATGTCATTATATTAAGTATATTTCAATATGAATGTGGAGTTACTAGTATATCTATTGAACCAGTTAGGTGACACTGCAAGTGAGCATTGTTCTTGGAATACCATAACAGACAGTCAGTGTATCTGTCATTACAGTTATCATTTAGTTCTAAGGAGGTACATTTCATTCTCACTCAATACAGCACAATGGCAATGCCTCAAAAATAAGCTCAATTGTTATTTGGCTCATAGAAACTAGTTTGGATGTCTGGTATAGACGAACTTTATAGTGGTAAATTATCTACACATAAAACCATTTAGCATCGACTAAATGTGTTTAAAGAAACTGGAAGTACAAACAAAAATCGCCTGGTAGGCCACATGTGTAAGGAGATAATGTTGACAGAATCCAAACTTCATACCTACAAAGTCTTAAAAATTCCTTGACAAAATTTGACACAACACAAATTGGGAATACAGAGATAAACTGTTCATAAAGTAGTTCACAAAAGGGTCATCTACCTGCTTACAAGTTACAATTTTTACACGAAACTAAACCAGCAGATAAGGACCAGAAATTATAGTTTTCTATTAATAAAATCGATGAAAGTTATGATTTTTTTAATGTAATTTCAAGACATGTGGCAACTTTTCATGTCAATGATACTGTGAATTGACACAACTGCAGAACTTGGGGTTAAGAGCCACCTCATGACTTCATGACGTATGAATGGGGCTCTTTCAAAGTGAACATTTGATGAGGCCTCATGCATGACACAGTTATAGGACCCTTCATTTTTGTTGCAAGGACAATAAATGGTGACATCTATTGTGAGATGTTAGAAGAGCATATTTTCCTTTTTGCTAAAATAATGGAGAACACTTATACACTTTAACATATATATATATTAATATACTTACCTGTAGTAGTTTCTTTTACCTAAATAAAGACAGTCATCTTGGCAAATGTGTCAAATTGCCAAGTCAGATCATAACTGACCTGACAGAAAACTATATTATATGAATTTGAAGAAAAATGAAACTAATAGAGGTTTTGAAGTAATTATGTTAAAAAGCGTCTGACGTAGTTGGGTATTTATAGCAAAAAACTGTTTGTAGTACAGTGAAACCTGTCTTAGACGGACCCTGTGTTAGGCGGAATCCCGTCTATCGCGGAAAACTTTTTAAAGTCCCGACTGTCGCCTATTTAATTTACCTGGTTAATAACCTTTATAAGCAGGAAACTGTCTAACACGGAAGCGGAATAAGCAAAAGGATGAGTGATACATATTTATTAAGTCTTAGTTCTGCATAAGCCGGAAAATCTGATCATATACATGCTGTAAAATATAAAGTTACAATGACTTCCGTTTAGATAAAATACAGTTTATAATATATTTTTTTACCATAACAAAATTCACAGATAGGTCTGCTTAATTGTAACGGATCGTATTTATTTCTGAGAACTCTGTAATAACGTTAAGGATTGCTGATATGCAGAAGATAACGCAATGGTATACAAACATCCATAATTTATGATAGGCTATGTGTCAGCATTCGTTTCCTTCAAGATAACGCAAGGAATGGTTTACAAACAACCACGGCTAGACATATTGATTGACATATTGAAAGGAGAGAGACCGCTTCATTCTAAAAGGCAAAAAACATGCGCAAATATAAGAAAAAGAAGATGTTGAAAACGGACCAGTCGTAGAAAACAAAATAAAAACATTTGGCGAGGCTTTAATGAAAATTTGTGAGTTAGAAGATTTTGCGGTACGTATTAACAGCCCGGAAATGCGTCACCGTTTGTTACAACTAAAAACAATAACTGAAACACAAGCAAGTAAAACTAACCTTTTAAAACAAAAGTCAATGCTAGATTTTTTCAAGCCTAATTGATTTTCATTTATTTTTACGTAAACCTACTATGTACAGTATTTAGCCTAAATACAGTAAAAAAAATATAGTTTTTAATAAATTGGATCATTAATTCATAGATTTTGTTGACAAGTGTATAAGTGTTTTAGTTTTATAGTTTTCTATTAAAAATATTTTGTGGAGAAGGATAAAAGGATGCTGCATTAAAAGGTAAGATTTTTATTATGTAATGTAGGTTTTAACATTTTCTGTAGTGTGCATACCCAACACCACCTAGAAAACAAGGTTTGCGAGTTGTGACGTCACAGGGCACAGGCTACGGGCTGTCATTAGGCAATCAAGATAACCGATATTACTGTTGAATGAAGTTTATTTAGACGTTAAAATATGATAGTTTTCTTGTGGTTTAAATACACTTGCTTTATATATTGAAGTGTTATCTCTGTAGGAAATAGAGTCAGTACTTAATCGGAAATAAATAATTAAATTAAATACTGTATTAGAACAAATGTAGACACGATGACAATTAATTGTTTGTTATCTATGTGGTGTTGGTACAGCTCCAAACAGCTGATCAGTAGAAATAATAGTCTTATAGCTTTGACTCACCACGGCCTACCCTCACTCCAACACTAAAAACAGACTCGGCAAACGTTTCGTGATGGTATTACCATCATACAGTACACTACTACTATATAAGCCAAAACCTGACAGACGGAAAAAAATGCAGGTCCCAATGGATTCCGGCTTAAACAGGTTTCACTGTAATTTGAAATGTTTTTATATTTCATACTATTCGGTTTTGTGGTCTGTTTGTATTTAGTTTGTATAGAATTTTGTAGGTATGTTGTTATGTTTATGTGTATGTTAAAGTGTATAATGTAAACTAGTTGCTTAAGCTGAAGATGAAAACAAATTATGTAAACAAAGAATAATATCTTGAGGAGGTATCCTTTTAAATTTCTACCCATAAAAAGGCATTTGTCATATCATATGATTCCACACTTTCTTCATAAACTAACTGCAGTCCATCTTGAAAGAGAATTCTTAATCAGCATTACCCATTGCAAGCAAAATATTCAACTTTAAGCAATCTGACAAAATATTATTATGACTACTTCTTGATATTTGATTACTGTACAAAATGATGAAATCAGAATTCCTATTCTCTTGAACATTTTTGTGTTCAACTTTCTGAATCAGTTCATCTTTAATGACAGATAACCTCCTACACTGATCCTGTACAAATTTCTTTAAACAATCTAAACCATTTTTACACAATTCCATTATTTTCATTTACTTCTCTAATTTGTTGATGGTTTCAAACAACAACAAACATTTAAAACTGTTTGCATTTAAAAATATATTGTCATACCACAGAGTTTTTGAAAAAGTTGAACTATAAAATGCAAAAAAGATATTACGTTAGGTCACATAATAATTCTACAACTAATCAATAATTTGCTGATTGCAGAATTAAGTTGAAGTAGTTTGCATTCCAGCCACCTAATTAAAGCAGGAAACCACCTCCCATAATGTAAATATCAGGTCACTAGTTATCTAGTTTTGAATCTGCATAAGAAAGAATAATGTTCTTTTCTCACATTTCCTTTAGAAATTCATAATGCCTGAGAATCGATGTTAGGTATGGTGATAATGCAATACTGACTGATAATGCTGAAGATTTTCACTTTATTATAAGCAAAATAAAGGATAAATGAAGAATATAGTCTTGAAATACACATTATACAGACTAAAATCATTGTAGTATTTCTTAACGCATAGCAATAGATGTACATAAATTGAAACAAGACATGTATAACAAATTATAAATATCTTAAACCATTATATTAATAGCAAAGTTGATAGTGACCAAGATATAAATGTAAAAATTGAACATGCTAGAAGGGAGAGGTAATTTCTCATTACTCCTGTGATTAAAATGTATCTCAGATACAAGGGCTATTCTTAAAGTAAGGGTCGTTTGAAAATTTAAAAAAACAAAAAGAAATTTGCAAAAACTAATTTTATTTTTGGAATCTACATACTTTTATCTATTTTTCTACATAGTTTCCAAGTTCTTGTAAACACGTATCATATCACACAACTAAATTTTGGAAACCTTCTTCATAAAAACTTGCCGCCTGCTGTGATAACCAAGAATTCACTGCCGTTTTCAATTCGTCGTCATCGTCATAACGGCTGTCGCCCAAGTGATGTTTCAGATGACGGAAGAGATGAAAGTCGCTCGGCGCAAGGTCAGGGCTGTAGGGTGGGTGGTCCAAAACTTCCCAGCCAAAATCAATGCAGCTCGGGTCTGAGCGGCAGTGTGAGGCCTTGCATTATCGTGCAGAAAGAAAATTCCTTTTGTGAGCATGCCACGTCTCTTGTTTTGAATTACTCTGCGCAACTGCCTCAGAGATTGGCAGCATGCTTCTGCATTTATTGTCGTTCCTCGTTCCATAAAGTCGACCAGCAAAACACTATGCATATCCCAAAACACGGACATCATGATCTTGCGCTGTGACAGTCTGTTTGGCTTTGACCTTTATGGGAGATTGCGTGTGTCTGCATACCATGCTTTGTTGTTTCGATTCGGGAGTGAAATGCGAAACCCACGTTTCGTCTCCAGTTACAATCCAGCATGTCGTCACCATTTTCGTCATAACGTGTCAGAAAATTCAAGGAACTCTCGAGTCTTTTGTGTTTGTCCTCGTCCGTCAAGAATTTAGGGACCCAACGCAAGCACAGTTTCTTAAAGTTTAATTTTTTATGAACAATTTTGTAAATCACAGACCTCGAAACTTCCGTAAATTCGTGTGAGAGAGTAGTGATCGTGAAGCATCTGTTGTCACGAATTTTCGCTTCAACTGAAGTCAGCAAATCGTCTGACATTAGAGATGGATGACCAGATCGCGTTTCGTCATGGACATTGTCGGCCATCTTTGAAGTCTCAAATCCACTTATACACTTTTCCTTCACACATGGCATTAGCACCGTAAACTTCAGAAATCTGTCGGTGAATTTCTGCAGCAGACATGTTTCTTGCAGACAAAAACCGTATAACCGAACGAACTTCGCAAGGGGCGAATAACATTCGATAACCTTGAACATTTTGCAAGCACAGAACACAACGCACAGGTTAGCTACACAGTTGTAACAGAGCGTAGTTGTTGCCAAGACATGCCGGGACGCGACGCAAGCGCTCGTTGCGGCGTGCACGAGAACTATGAGGGAATATAAACAAACGGCCCTTAGTTTAGAAATACGCTTAGTATTATTATGCTCCATATTTACTTTGTTTCTAGATAGAATGAAATGTTATACATTGAAGGCGGATACCATGAAGAGATTGTGGTCTTTTGTGATGTAGTATTCCAGGTTCATGCTGAGATTGTCCTGGGTGAAATCGATAAACATGGATGTATCAGACGGGTTACAAAAGTACCTTGAAATAGAAAATTGTTTAAAACATAAATATTTACAATACCGTAGAGGTATCATGAGAAATATGAATCCTTCAGGTAATAACTCAAGACAAGGTCTTAGGAAATCAAGTCAGAATGAAGAGATCTAGGCTGAATAATATAAGAGATTGGTACAGCAAGACAAATTTATATATTTTTAGAGAAGTTATTTTTGGAACAGGAGAGTTCTGTTACCTTTGATGCTATCCAGTCAACTTCGTTTATCTTTTAAAAATTCAAAATGTTAAGGAAACAGAAAAATTTTTCAAGCGAATATTCACGTATAGTAATAACTTCAAAAAGACAACAAATTAGTAATCATAATTTCACCCTATTAAATAATCATTCTAGTCTCATTAACACAACTGCCATTTTATTCTATAAAAACAATTTCATACAAATAATTAATGGTAAATAAAATTAAAATTACTGTAATCACTTTAGAAAACATTATGTCTCAGTAACTTCCACAAATTTTCAATACTAATGTTAAAGTGATTAATTAAGATTCAACGAATGTAATGGACTACAAAATTCAAGAGTAAAATTAGAAATTGTTAATTAGTATTAAAACACTGGCCTATGTTTCAATTCCAAATTGTAATCCTCAGGAGTTAAAAACTTTATTTATTATACAATCTTTCAAACAACACGAATTCATATTTTTAAAAACAACATATGAACCAATTTATAAAATCACTTATATAATGCCAAACAAATACAAAGTAATTACCTTTATGCTTTATATAAATAATAACAGTTTCGCTTATCATCATGGGCAACAAAATTCATTATTGAATACAATTTTACAATATCTCTAATCTATAAACCCATTCAAAAACAACATTATTTTAACTTTTAAATAAAATTTATTAAAGTTCTGTGTAAAAAAGACTCACCTCAAAATCTTTTCCATCACTTTTAGAAACAACTCCAATAATTGTACTTGATAAGGTGTTTCGGCTTAGTAGACGACTTTTTACCATATTCATGCTATAAACAAAAAGGCTATATTAGAAATTTCAAGCCTCGGTGACCATAAAAAGTCTTTAAATTTGTCTTAAATATTGGAACATAAACAAAACCTCACTTGGCTAATATGGGCTACTTTTGTATGAATAAATTGTTGAAATATTCCCGTACTTTAATATATCACATTACTATGAAGATATATTAAAATATAGTTACAAATTATCTGATTAGGGCAGATTTAATATTTCAAACTTTGGTAAAAAATGAAAAATTAACTTTGGTAATATTAAAACAATTCTTGATAGCCAGATGTCATCGATTTTCCTTAAAAAAAAACATACATGCTTATGTAAAAGTATTTTATGATCAAAATACAATGAAATATCTAGCTGATGCACCCAATCCCAAACACCCAAATGGTAAAAAATCTTAAACTGCATATTTTTGTAAAATATATGCAGCACTACATTACAATATAACAATAAATTAATTGGTTACAATAGATTTAGTTTCATAAATTCACACCTTGCATGAAACTCTGTCTTGGACTAACGGTAAACTGTTACCTATAATCTTTTTCCGCGTTTAGCTAACGTATTCATTGTTCTTGGCCAGTTCCCAATATAATTTTATTGTAAGTAATGTAACATTTATACACAAAAACAATACATATTTTTTTAATTAAATATTGAAATCTTGTTGCTGTTCATGACGAGCTGGTTGTAAATTACTGATGAGGCTGAAGAAGTCGTAAGACGAAAACGTTTCCTCCAAGTGTAAGTTAACAATTTAACAACTGTAGTTAACAAAAAGTCTGGTCGCAGGTAATAGCAAGAGTGTAATAACTCCTTTAATTGTAACACTATAAATCAGGTAGGGCATAAATTAGTTTGGTTACATGGATAATAACTGCCTTTCGAACTAAGCAGACTTTTACAAATGAATTTATAAAAATTGTAAGCATCACATTTAGTAGACTAGAATAGGTAGACAAATGTTCAAGACCCAATAGCGTGTAGTGTCTAAAAAAAAAATGTGAATAACAATACTCATCTGCGTGACCATTGGAGTTTTAATTATAATGGGAACTAACTCTAAAAGTCATCATCTCAAATTTTTTAATTATAATTAATCTTCTATAAGGCAGGACATTTGTAGCTCATTACATCTTATTTCATTATGGAAAAATCATACCATCGAAACTATTACAATTTTTAGATTATCATAAAGGATTATGGATAATACTTGAGACTGAGTAAACTTCCCTGAGATGTGTGTCTGATGGAAGTGTCCTGGAGAGTGTTATTTAAAATAAATAAAACAAGTGATTACAAATGTTAGGTATCATAAACATTGGTAAAAAAAAAATTTTAATATATCATAATAGAACCATAACCACATTTTACAGTTTTCTTTATAAAACGGAGCACTAATGTTTATTCATTAATTTTTAAAAAAATTACATTCCTAAGAAAGCTAGCTGACTACTGAAGAAAAGCGATGGCTCCATTCATAATGTAGTAACAACATAATGTAGGTGTGAGCTTTTCTGAGAATACTTAATTTCTTTTGTTTAGCAAAACCGTACATTAATTATACGGAATTTATGACATCACTTTTTAAAAATTTACTTGTCAGTTAAATATTCATTCTAAATAAGAGGAAAATAATAGTTATTATTGCAAACCAGAAATAGTCGTTGAAATTTGTAAAAAAAAGACAAATATAACCTAAATGATTGGTTTAGTTTGGAAAATATGGCCTAATGTAAAGTTTGTAGGCTACATCTTTGTAAAGTTGGTTGGTATAATCATCTTGATTTCACTGTTAAATCAAAAGTATTTATTAGAAAAACTAAGTGAAAACTATTAACTTCTTGCTAATGCGTTTTAAAACTCAGAGTACCAGTGTATGCTTCGTATTAAAAAGATGGTTGCAAAACGCATAGTACACAAAAACAAGTCAGTAAATAATTTTCACTTAGTTCTTCAAATAATTACTTTATGATAAATCTTTAGGTATGATTTTTTTACTTTTTGATGTAAAGTATGATTTTATAGTCCTTGGTAAATATCCTGAAATATATATTACTTTTAATTACCAGAATACTGAAATCGTACGCTTAAATCAAATTTTAGAAGAATGATAATTTCAACTAAGGAAATTAATGATTCTTATTTTTATACAATTTTTGTATTGTTCTTACTATCTTACAATTTTTGACTTGTTAAATGTCATACAATACTGTTATATTTTTGTCAGAGTAAAAACTACAAAACAATATTATTATATAAAAACAATAAAAATATAGTCTTAATGACATTGGTTTTTTCTATTTTTTTTTGTTTGTTTTTAAATTACTCGTTTCAATCTGTAGAACACGAATATCTACTTTTTTCCACGGAAAATACGGAAAGTTACTTTTTTTAGGTTTTAAAAGTTAGTTTGTAATGGCTTGTATAGCGTAAACGGGTCTTATTGGCGTTGTTTTATAAAAATAATTTTTTTTAATTATTTTTTTTAATGTGTAGAACACAAATATTACATTTTTTTTATTGAAAATACAAAAAATTTCACTGCATTATGTCAAAGTAAATTTATTTTAATATTAAATTTAAAATCTAAATATTTAACTTTTGATTATAATTTTATACATTACTATGCAACTACATTAAAATATACCTATAAAGTATCCAGTCAGGATTTATTTTTTATTTTATTACTAAAACTCAGAGGGACCTTATCGGTGTAGAGCACTTAGCGGCAGCCTTTGTACTCTTTTTTCATCCCTACCACAGGACTAGCTTAGTGGATACCTACCTCTGCAAAAATCAAGTACCCACCTGATGATCCAGTCAGGATAAATTTGGTTATAGTTTTATTTAACTTTACTATCTACCTATATTAAAATATACCTACGAAGTATCCAGTCAGGATAGATTTAGTTATAGTTTTATACAAAATTACTATATACCCGAGACAATAAAATATACCTATGAAGTATCTAATCAGGATAGATTTGGTTGTAATTTTCTGCATCAGCAATAAGTCTAAATATTTACAAAAATTACAACCAAATCTATTCTGACTGGATACTTTGTAGGTATACTTTAATATAGGTAGATAGTAATGTTAAATAAAATTATAACCAAATTTATCTTGACTGGATACTTCGTAGGTACTTTAATATAGGTATATAATAATGTTGTATAAAACTGCAACCAAATCTAAACATAGTGCAGAGCGCTTTAGCTACTGTGCGCCCGGTTCACGCTATAGGCCTACATGCTATTACAGACTAACATTAAAAATGTGCAAAAATTAAATTTGTCGTATTTTCCGCGTAAAAAAGTTAATATTCATGTTCTACACATTAAAATGAGTAATTTAAAAAAAAAATTTTTTAACAACGTCAATAACACCCATTTACGCTATACATTCCATTACACTCACTTTTAAAACCTGAAAAAAGTAACTTTCCGTATTTTCCGCAGAAAAAAGTTAATATTCGTGTTCTACACATTAAAACAAGTAATTTAAAAACAAAACCCTTTTTTAAAAAAATGTCATTAAGGGTATATGTTTACCATAAAAATATACAGAAACAAGACATCTATTTATGACATTTCATATACAAACATTACCTAATTATTTTAAACAATTAATTCTTTAATGCACACTATCAAGATAATTTGGTGGCTTTTAAATACAGATTTTAACTCACTTGTCAGAGGATGTAACAGGAATTCTCATGGATGAAGTTGGTAAAAGCACCTCATTTTCAATTAGCAGCAAAGGTAATTTTTTGGGTATAGCAAATGATAAAGTCGACATCTTTGAAATTTTATCCTAATATTAAATTTAAAAAATTCGAATACAAAAGATTACGCAAATATGTTTAACTTCCTAGGATAAACTATATTAATCTCAAACTATGTCAAAAAAAAGCTTGTTTCTTCTTTCACATTTTACAACTGTAAACTGTAAACATATGATAAGTGAAACTCCAATTTAAATCAGCTGACTCAGCCATACGAAAATAATATATTTGGAGAATAGAACACATTTTTTAATATTGTGTGTATCATATAATATACAATCGCTATAAGATTGTAGCGTTTTTTATACAAATTTAAAACTCTCCACTGTCGGGAATTATGTGAGAAATATTTTTTTACAAAACTATGAATCTGAAATTATTAAAATTAATGAAAGAATATGACGGGAAAGGGCATGGTTTTTTAACAATAAAGCTCTAAATATAGACAAATTGTATTTAAAAAATAATAATATTTATAACAATTTAAAATTAATTTCTGGATTAAAAATACAAAATAGTTTTTTCTTACATATAACTAATATAAAAAAATGTTTGTGAAATTAACTAATTTATATATTATAAATGAAAAAACAAACATTATTATGTTTATTATAAACAAAAAAACCGCCACATACTGATATTTTTCAGCAGACGCGTTTCGCACTAGGTCACTGCATTATTCATGGCACCGAACTAGTGCCAAACGTGTCTGCTGAAAAATATCAGTAAGTAGCGGTTTAACGTCAAGTTGATATCAAAAGTGTAATTTATTAAAAAAAACCTCAAGATGTAAAACACAGAAACTGCAAACTAATTTATATTTAACCATTTTATACAAACTGGATAGATTATTTGAAATCATTGTGTTTATCCGTAATATAACACAGACAAACAAAAATAGAAGCATTAAACACCTTATTATGCAGAATGCAAAATAATGGAATGTGCCAGGATAAAATAAAGAATCCCTAGAAAATAAAATGATAAAAGAAGTAGGTTTAAATAGGTTATGAAAAGCTATAAAATGTCATTATTATTATTAAGTGCATAAATATATGTTCACTGTAAGGTGCTGCTATCTACTGAAGATATTTTAAACTTGAATTTATTTTAAAACAAAATTAATTTTAAAGCAATTTATTAATATTATCAATTCATATATTATAAAACAAGTTTTATCAAGTGGCGGTAATTGAATTTCACTTTACACTTGCCGATGTCAAGTAATTCCCTATAGCGGAATCGCTAGCAGATGTCTTATAAATTGCTAAGATTCCCTTTCGTCAAAAGCATTTTTATCATATTTTAAATAATAATATATAATTACTAATTGCTACTATAGGCAAGTTAAAACATTTTTTAAAAAGTGTAAGTGATTACTAGTAGCTCACGCGAAGATGGAATCAACAAATGTTTATATTTTTTTGATTCCATCTTCACGTGAGCTACTAGTTTTCACTAAACAATTATAAATATTCGTGAATTTGCCTATAGTAGCACTTACTTATACTTGTTGAGGACGGCCGTTTCGGGAGATGTGTCTCTTGGGATACATTTCCCGAAACTGCCGTCCTCAACAAATATGAGTAAGTGCTACTATAGGCAAGTTTATAAATATTTATAATTGTTTAGTGAATATTGTTTGTATGTAAATAGCTAGTAGTATTTATACATATGCAATACAACCAGGTTTGAATACATCGACATTCGTTTAAGAAAAACCTTTAGTGATACTGTTGACGGTTGTGCTAGTCTTAGCCTAAACATATGCAAAGTAGTCCACATTAGTATCACTATAATATATGTGGGTTTCACAGCATATTATGTAGGTTATACAAAAATATTTTGTACCTAGATCCTTTATATTCTATTGGAAAATCTCTAAGTAAAAGAAATTGCTTAAATTTCTTTAAAAATAAAGTTGAATTATTTTGATAATATAATGCATTTTCAATCATTAATAGAGTAATTCATAGAATGTACACAGTCAAGCAATTTTAATAAAGAGAAATTTAGAATATTTTTGAGGGAAAGGCGTGTTTTGGTGGCAACACTGTATTTGCCCGGTTGTAGGTGTAGTGCGTTTTATATTGTTATTACGTATCGAACTAGAGAACGCAAGTTAGATGAGTTAAGTGAATGCTCTCAGTAAAATTTGTTAAAGGTAAGGAAAACAGAAATATTTCTTGAAATTATAACAACAGTTTTGTCAATAAATTGTAATTGGAACTGGTTAAATAATTGATTATCATATTTAAAAAAGGTTTCTGACTAGAGTGATGAAAAACAGTCTTATTAAATTGCCAAAGGTAATAAAAAATGTGATCATAACTTTAAAAAACAACTAATAATCTGTCAAACCAAGCACAGATTCTCGTAACTACAAATAACGAACAATAATCAGGTGAAAATCTAATTATATAAAAAATATCCTATATTTTTTATTGTATTAAAAATCGCATTTTAGTAAACTTTCCATGGGAGAGGACCTACTACTCATAAAACAGATGTTTTTGATTAACAATAACACATCTCCGTGTTTACAAACAAGTACATTTACAAATTTATTGTACATATTTTGTTCATGCTAGTCCTTTAAGAGTTCATAGTTTCAGTTTCAAGAATTCTATTTTAAAATAAAGATCTACCTGATTAAATATAAATAGTTTGTTTATTAAAAGTAATAGGAAATGGTTAAAATCAGAATCCACCCGGTTTCAGACTGTCACAATTTCTGGTCAAACTATTTATATTCAAGCATGTTGAGCTTTATTTTAAAATTCAATTTTTAAAACTGAAACTTTGAACTCTAAAAGGACTAGCATGGACAAAATATGTACAATAAATTTGTAAAAGTACTTGTTTGTAAACAGGGAGATGTTATGTTATTGGTAATAAAAACGGTAATTGTTTATTTTAGGGGCCACCTATGATATTTTGGAAACCACCAAATAGGACGATATCCACAAGATTTATTTTTGTTTTTGACGGAGGAAAGTTACTTTTTTTCAATCTAAAAATCAGGGTAAAAAATTCAGGACAGGGGCAGTTGACGTCACAACTGTAGTTGGTGTCTTAGCAATCTAAACTTTATGAAACAAAAACGTCTTGAGCTATATTCAGAATTATTATTTTTGTTATTGCCAGGGAAGGTGAATTTTATATATCTATATTGCAATATACCTATGAAGTATCCAGTCAAGATAGATTTGGTTCTAATTTTATACATTTAACCATTTAGTTAATGTATAAAATTAAAACCAAATCTAACCTGACTGGACACTTTTTAGGTATATTTTAATATTGGTATATATCAATGTAAAAATGTCAAACCAATTCTATCCTAACTGGAGACTTTATAAGTATATTTAAATATATGTATGCAAAACCATAAAAATTAAGCAAAAATGTTGTTTCTCAAATATTTACACACGTAAGGTAAGCGTGATGTCACTGTATTACTCCGCGGCTGATGCACAACTTGAAGCTCCGCAATGCTTGTCATAAATCATTTGTATTACTGCACCCATTCACAACTTGTGCCTCTGAATATTTTACCCTACTTTAAATTGGAAAAAAACAGTAACTTTCCTCAGTCAATAAAAAAACAACTTTTGTGGAAATAGTCCTATTTTGTGGTTTTGAAAAATTTTCCAAAATATCGTTCGTGGTCCCTAAAATAAATAATTAACGGAACCGGAATTTGTTTATAATCCATTATTATAGAAAACTCACCAAATCTAATTTACTCAATCAACATTTAGAAGTACAGCCTGTATGCATATATTAAGTGGCAATTTGTAGACAGAAGTCAAATGTAATTTTCTCTAAAGCACAGTAGTCTGGTTTTCGTTTCTTCTGCCTGGCACTTGATTTTTTCTATGGATTTTATACTGAAATTTTGTGTAACAGGTTTTGAAATCTAAGTATGAACGATTTTATACATGTTTAAAACTTATTACAACTTTTTGTATTAAAAATAAGATTAATTCTAAGCATTCTAAAAAAGAAGAAATTTATTATAAAGGTCACAAAACAGACATAGTAATTAAAGTTTGAAAATATTAAACGTAACCTCAATTTAGAAACATATTTGAATTTTGTAGTCCAGTACGTTCAGTGAATTTTATTAATTACTTAAACAATAGTTTATGACTATCCGAACTTTGAATTTAGTAAATTTGTTAAAACTTACTGAGACAGAACGTTTTCGATCGCTATGTGCCGATCTTCATCAGTGTCTACAGAATTTACTAAATTCAAAGTTCGGATAGTCATAAACTATTGTTTAAGTGATTAATATATGAATTTGATGTTTCTTAATAAAACAGACTATGGTATTATATTACATTACTATACCAGCCAATCCTTTTAGGTGTTTCATCATTGGGATCTACAAACGTAACTAATGATTGATTTCACAGCATAACTAAAGTGGAGGACTTCATTTTAATTTTTGCTACCATGTAAAATTTTGAGTAGGTATTTACATTAGGGACCCATTTAATGTATGGAAACGTTGCTATTGATGTCCTAAGACAATATTGATAGTTAATTTGTTTTCCTTTTGGCGGAAAGTTATCTTTTTGTGTAGACTGGACTCTGAATATTAATTATTAATTGTCAACCATTATAGTAACTATGCCGTTTGAGAAACTAATCACAGATATGTACAAAAAGATCCTGCTGTACTATGTCTGCTTCCGCAGAGTAATATCTTTTGACATCTGACACACTTAGTGAAAACAAACACTTAGATACACTATTCCACATGCAAAACAGAAGATATTGCTTTTCCAATTGTTTTTATGTAAAAGTAGTGTTTGTGTACAAAATTAATTTTTGTGGGGTGGAATGAATGAATGAAAACTAACCTAACAAAACAAAACATAAAGTAACATGTAAGGTGAAAATAGAGATACACTAATGTTAGCTGGTAAAAGATGTTACTATGCAGAAGCAAAGTAGTCCCAACTACAATTTGATAAAAAATAACCTTTTGAATCAATAAAACAAAAAAAATACAAATATCAATATCGTTTTAGAACATGCTAGAAAATGTTTTCACACCCATGTCAAAATAGTTCCCAAATCTTCTTAACTATCATTAACAGTACTAACTAGCTTTTTCTTAACTTTTGTCATACAACACAACTTATAAAGTACCATAGCATAACTTTTAAATTTAATGTTAAACATTATAATTGTTGACAAAATTTGAAATTGTCCTAAACTTTGACATACTACACAGTATTACAAAAATTCTTTATGAAATCATGTTATCCCATGGAATAAAGCAGAACAACTTCATTTCATATTAGCTTGTATAGTTAAATTGTATTATGTGTTGATATTAGACTCTTTGCGGATTTAAATATTTACCTTTATTAATTTTTGTATATATAAATGAAGTTTGTACTAACCAAATACTTTGCGGCTATGCCATAATGCAGTAAAAATAGTGCTCTGTTGTATTAAAAAAAAAAATTGAGTTTTTGCAGTTTTAAGAGTTTTGCTACATTAATAAATAATATTATTGATTTGCATAATGTATTAATTTTTAGTTTATTTACTCCTTCCTACAATAATAAAGCAGATATCGTTTATAATACTTACGAATTTTGGTGTTGAGGGAACATTTGCCAAATCTTTTAGTATTTTATTATATGATGATTGTCTAGTCCAGTTAAAAATGTTTTGACTTTGTGAGTGTAAAATAAAGTTACAAAATTTCAAAAATATAAACCATATTTTATAAAAATTTAACATCTATATTACCTATAATATAAGAAAATCTGTCAGTATTAATAGTACTCCAAGGGAAGTTGTTCAGTTTTTGTAAAGAAAAATTACTTGTTACATAAAGACCAGGATTAGTTTAGTGGATGAATTGATTGATTTGATATTGAGAACACATTATGTGTTGACTAAAATTGTATCCTTTTCACCAGTTTTGTTTTGTTGCTTTGGTCACTATGACTTCAATTTGATTTATTTAATATTGCTTTCATAATGAAAGAGGCAACTAGAGAGTAACGTTTTGAAATATAAAATCAAGTACTACATATACACTTATTTTATCACACAAAAATAAAACTACTAATTTTTGTTACTTCACATAGTTTCCAAACAAATCCAAGTAGAAGACACTGATGAAGATCGGCACATAGCAGTCAAAAACGTTCTGTCTTAGTAAGTTTTAAAAAATTTACAAAATTTAAAGTTCGGATAGTCATAAACTTTTGTTTAAGTGATTAATAAATTCAAGCATTTGACATACTGCTATACTATTTTTCAAATACTCTCTGCAAAAAATCCTTCCTATTCTAGCAACAAATCATCCGTTAACATTACACAACAATTTTATTTAATCAAAATTTTTTAATCACAAAGTTTAAATTGGTTTTAACTTGTCCTTTAAACAAACTATTAGATTTCCCACGATTTCTTTTTAAAGTGCGTTGGGTGCCTGAATGCATGCTTTGGTGTTAGTTGGTATCAATCTTTGTACACATTTCGCATAACTAATGACATGACTACATTTCAGTCGGGAAAGGCTATTTTCACTGTTTATTTACATTGTTAAAAGTTGCCTTGAGGCAGTGTCATGTTTTAGGTACATATTGGGGTAATACAGGACATGAGCATCACAAGTACCCGCTTTATGGGTTATGTTATCAGGGTACATTTCACTAATGATTTTGGCCCAGAAACACATAAAATTTGTAGCTAATGTAAACAGTTCAAGTTTTAGTTTCTCAAATGATCATTTTAAAGGATCTAAATTCCTTCTAGTATATGGTTCAGTTTTTGTTTTTGAAGGTCTTTAGGCCTTTCTTACAATAGTAGCTCACTTGTTTGAGTCTACGATGTGTAATTGTTTCTATGATAAATCAATATTTATCTGATACTATGTGCCCCTAACTAAAACTTACACCCTATAATACAACTTACATACTGGTATAACACTTATATTAAAAATATTTCTGGCATTTGATGATAAATTATGTTTCAATCTAGGAACTTGTGTGTTTATGCTGAACATATTATTTACAAAATCACTCTAATTTTCAGATGTTTTGCCTTCAAAGAATGAGGTCTGTTGCCTCCTCTTTAACTCATATTTCTAACGTAAATACTGCCCAGTCAAATCAACTGTGGGAATGGTTAAACATAATTTTCAATAGGTGAGTCAAATTTATCAAAATTTATCATTAATTCTAATAATACTACAGATGTAGTAGACTAAAAACTGAGGTTTGAGCAACAACTAATTTATTGTACTTAGTAAATTTTGACTATTATTTGAATACATCAAATTTAATACTGGAGCTTTGCATGTTGTTATTACAATATATGGTTAGTTTCTATATTATATTACTATCTACTATTATATTACTATAATTAGCTAGTGTGTTATTATTTATTTACATATATGCTAATTATTGTCTTTTTAAAACTAAATATTTTTTCACCCTGTAAATAATTTATTTCTCGACGGTTAAAAAATCCCTACCAAAGGCAAAAAAGAAATTAAGTATTTTGTTTTCACTTCAAAATAAACATCGTATAGCAATACATACCCAGGTTTAAAAAATATAATTTTATTTTGTAATAACTTCCCTTTTACTAAATAGCTTGAGGTTTAAGTTTTATAAATTATACCAGAACTTTCAAATACAGGCATATTTAAGAACTTAATACACACATTTAAACATTAACATATTAAAACATCCATTTATTTGTCTTGAGTGAATATTAATAATTTTATTATTATATATAAATAGAAATATAATTGCAAAAATAAGGTCTCATTTTTTAGACATGGAAAAAATTTGTTATTGTGTTAATTATTAGATTACTGTAGTAATTTGTAATAGTTTTAGATATTTCAACAAAACGAAGTTTTTTAACTGAATAAAACTTCACAAAATCTAAATACTTATCACGGACAATATTATAACCAGGTTTGAAATGCATTTGCTGTATCAGTTATGTAGTGCTGTAGTTAAGTTTTATACAATTAAAAATACTGTGATATAAAAACCTCAAGTTGAACAACGCAATAAAAACAAGGTTGAACACACTACCTACCTAGTAAACCTGGTTCTTTATGTCATTGATAGTACTTAAAATTTGTTTTTCCTGATTGTCATTATTTAGGATTATATTGTCGAAATTACTAAATGGAACGTGATATAAATTGCAACAAACTTCATAATCTTACAAACAAAAATATTGAATAAGTTACAGATGTATTTTAATAACAAAGTTGTCCTCTTGACCGAGTATTACATGGCAACACTAGACTACAATTAATTATCTTGTTTACAGACTAAGAGTTAGTATACTTGAGTTAGTTGTAGTTGAAAAGCTGCTGAAAGTTATAAAAAGTTTTTGTTGTGAGACTTTGTAAGTATTCTAAATCATGTCTTGAATTAGTTGATCGCTTAAAACCTCTCATGATTAATACTTTTTTAATTTGTTTTTCTTTTTAACAAAAACTATATTTTTGCAAGAAGAAGTAAGTAAACACCAAAGAGAATGATTTTTGTTTTTCTGTTGTTCTTATGATAAAAAATTAAAAATCAAATATATTTTTAAAAAGTACAAAGGTTCAGAGATTCCAAAATATTCCTATTTCCTAAACATAAATAGCTTTAAATATTTTAAAGTCATAATTAAATCCAAACATTCCTATTTCCTAAACATAAATAGCTTTAAATATTTTAAAGTCATAATTAAATCCAAACATTCCTATTTCCTAAACATAAATAGCTTTAAATATTTTAAAGTCATAATTAAATCCAAACATTCCTATTTCCTAAACATGAATAGCTTTAAATATTTTAAAGTCATAATTAAATCCAAACATTCCTATTTCCTAAACATAAATAGCTTTAAATATTTTAAAGTCATAATTAAATCCAAACATTCCTATTTCCTAAACATAAATAGCTTTAAATATTTTAAAGTCATAATTAAACCCAAACATTCCTATTTTTAATTGAACAAAATTGTAATTTTTAAGAGTTAATAACTTTAGATAATGTATTAGATTACAACTAAATTCACAAAGTAAGTAAAATGATTGACCCTAATTTATATGCTCAAATATAAATTTTAATTTTTATAGCACATTTATAATTAAATATATAAAAATTAATTTATATGCTACAAGACCATGGAATTGGTCTAAACATAATTACAATGCTTACTCCCTGACTTATTTATAGATCAAAATCTTTAATCCAAGGCCAAACTTCAGCAAACATTTCACATCATTAATATTTAACAGTATGCAGATTCTGTTATTTTATTGTAATAGTAAGGTTATCATATTTCATACCAACATTAACTGTTCAACAGGTGGTATTTGTAATTCCTAACTATAGTGACACATAAAATGTAGTTTAACCTCATACAAAATGACTCATTGTTTTGCCTCTCTTATACTGAATATATTTTTAAATTTAATTATGAACATAAAATTTACTTTCCTCTTATTTGAACATCTTCAAGATGTATTCTTTTCTTGTAGTTAGTAGTGATTGTTGTTAAATTGTCTATTTGAGAAATGTGTGTTCTTCAAATTGGTTTAATTTGTACTTTAATTATTTTATCTGTAAGTTTGAGTTTGTATAATGTCAGATATATATCAACACAAAGCAAAGTAAAGTTATCAACTTATCAATATTTGTAGTGATTCAGTGCATTTACTCTTGGATAATATTCAATTGAACAATTTTATTTAATTTTATTGTGCATTACATCTTGATATAGCAATATTTCATTTCAAACAACTTTGCACTTGACAGGTAAAAAAAAACCATCACAAATAAAATATTAATCAGAGAAATAGGTCATCTCCATAGGGGCTCACCTTACTATTTGGGGTTGATGGGTAAGAGAGAAGATTATTCAGAAGAAGCAAGTAATTGGTATTTGTTATTTAAAATGGGGCAGTGTTCATATTTTAATATTTAAACTTTTACAGTATCATTTAGGAAAGGGTGCTAATAATTAATAATATAAAAGGAATCTAGAAATTTGTGATCCATTACGTTCGGTGAAACCTGATGATTTTTTTACATTGTAAAAGTTATTAATAAAAGGAATCAAAGTAGTTTACACTTATTGCTATGAAATTAAAAATGTCAATGCTAAGTTTACAGAAGCTCTTATTATACTTATGATTTTTTATTAAATACTGTCCTGTTCATAGATTTTTATTGGATTCATTTCAAAGATTTTTAATTTAACTCCACTTTAATTGGTTTTGTAGTTTTTGTTAAAAAATGAGATCTTTCATCGCTAATTCAGTGCTTTCCAACTTCTCTCTTCTTGACTTCCATTTTGTTTCAATTAAACAATAGGCTAAAAAAAAATAATAAATAATCATACTTTGAGCAAATGTGTTATATATCTGTGCTTCAGTCAATTCTTTAACGTAAAAACCAAAGCGAGAAATGCTACTAATTTAGTGGTTTTATCAGTTATTTAAATTTAAAATAGGTATTTATGTATATATATATATATATTGTAATGTTTTTATATAAAAACACTAAAGTAATAAATAACAATAATTCAGAATATAATAGAAGTAAATTAAAAATGGATGAAAAAAAAGAAAATGTAAACAATGGAGCCATAACCTAAAAAAATTATCATAAAATATTAAAACCAAGATGGCGGCTAGTATAATTATGAAACAGCTGATGTTTTCCAAATGTAGAAATGTACAAGACCTAAAAATTATTGCATAGAGGATAAAACTTAACTGTCCAGGTAAGGACATGAAGATCAAATAATGAGTGGGTTAAGTAACAGATGTTTCAACAATTGACAAAGTTTTATTCTTTGCTCTAGAAATTTTCAATAGAAAAAAAATTCATTGTTAGAGAAGCTTGCATTGGAACTGGAAGCAAAAACTTAGTTGGCCAAAATTTTATTTAAAGGAAGAATTCAAGCATAAAAGAAAACATAGTGGTGAAAGGTTTGTTTATAGAAATAAATTTAAAAGGCTAGAAATTTGGACAAAAACATTAAACTTCAGATAAGTAATTAAATTTAAGAAAAGATTGTAATTATTATGATATTGTAAATTCAAAATTAATAACTTTAGGCCTAGGCGTTTCTTGTATAAAATTTATTACAATATTAATTGCATAAACCAAATTTTAATTTGTCATAATACCCACCGAATAACCTGAAAGAATGAGTCTTATGATATTTAACTAAATTACAAAATAGAGAAAGTATATTAAAAAAAATATTGTAACTAGAATAAGATAAAAAAACTAAATTTAACAAAAATTAATCGAATTAATTCTACTAAATTAATCGAATTTATTCTAATAAATTCACCGTTAATTCTAACTGGCGCCCAGCAATTTATTATTTTCTAAGGGTTATTATTATTAAATATTGTTTTATTATAAAGAAATTATTTAAATTATTCAAAAAAAAATTAAAAATAATTAAAAAAAATTACAGTGTGTGTATATATATATATATATATATATATATATATATATATATATATATATATATATATATATATATATAGGAATTTTTTGGACTTGATAGGAGACTGACAGACTTACCTAAAGGCAATAGTCCAAAACTGCAATCTCTTGGAAATAAGCACATATAAAAAACACATATAAAACACTTAATACACTTTTATTTGAAATATTTCGATCAACATGATCTTCTTCAGTCAAGAAAGAGAAAACAAAACAAAAGATTGAAGTGAACCACAGATGTGTATAAACATCCAAATGTCACAGATTCACAGATTTATAGTTTATGATATAGAGCTATATGTGATATGTGTAGAAATTGTTAAATGTGAATCGTGTAAAGATTGGTTACTTGAAACTAGATATTAAAAGTCTGTCAGAAGGAAGGTAATGGAGCTGTTAAAAATGGTAGAAGTTAGGGGGAAGTTAAAAGGAGTTTTAACTTCTACCATTTTTAACAGCTCCATTACCTTCCTTCTGACAGACTTTTAATATCTAGTTTCAAGTAACCAATCTTTACACGATTCACATTTAACAATTTCTACACATATCACATATAGCTCTATATCATAAACTATAAATCTGTGAATCTGTGACATTTGGATGTTTATACACATCTGTGGTTCACTTCAATCTTTTGTTTTGTTTTCTCTTTCTTGACTGAAGAAGATCATGTTGATCGAAATATTTCAAATAAAAGTGTATTAAGTGTTTTATATGTGTTTTTTATATGTGCTTATTTCCAAGAGATTGCAGTTTTGGACTATTGCCTTTAGGTAAGTCTGTCAGTCTCCTATCAAGTCCAAAAAATTCCTAAATAGGCTTTAAGCTCTACTAGAACTAACCTATATATATATATATATATATATATATATATATATATATATATATATATATATATATATACATATACAATAGGAAATATCTATCTAGTTTTTTCTCTTCTTTGTCAGTTTTAGTATTTTTCATTTCTCACCTAAAAAATTTTTTCACCATACAATAGCAGTGGACAGCATTTGTCACTTGCCTTTCCGTTGCTCTTTTTAGAAACTATGTCAGAGAATACTTATTTATTCAAGATTCATTTTATTGCCATCCTCAAAATTGTCAACTTTCACATGGCCGGTTCATCTCAGTTTCATCCTCAATAGAATTAAATATATATGTTATATATATTTTGTTTCCTGCTAGTTTGTGTGGTGATTGATATTATATTCATAATATTAAAACTGAGATCTTGTTTTACTTCAAAACATACACTGTTGATTAACTTATCTTACCACTCTTTCATAACATCATCAAAGTTTTTTGTTCCAATTTTTTTTACTTAATAGGTAATAAATTACCTATGATAAAAATTATGTTATCACCAGGTAGTTGTATAAATAACAAACTAACTAACTATATTAAAGTTGATAATAATGCAAAGGTTTCCAGCAAGTTTATGCAAAGATATTTGATTAAGCCCAATTAGACAAATAACCTTGAAAGGCTTGGCTGCTCCTTTTAAATAAAGACCTCTGGCATTGAAAAAATCAAACCTAATGAAATAAAAGTGACAGCTTTAGAATAGTCTTGTTAATTTTTTCTGAAAATTGTAAATTTTAAAATTAACTTAGAGATAAATCATATGTAGTGAAATAAGTTAAAGCTTTAGAATAGTCTTGTGAATTTTTTCTGAACCAAAGTTCTTGAACCTTTAGAGTCTTAAAGTTAAAATTAGTTCTTGAATTTTGTAGTCCATTACGTTCGGTGAATCTTATTAATCACTTAAACAATGTTTAAGTGATTATTAAGATTAGTTTTCAAAATTAATAAATAGTTCAAGTTACAATGCATTTTAAATTTAATGATAATATAAATTATGTTATTTAAACATTTTAAAAATTATCTTTATGATTAAAAAAAAATTGTGTGTTTAATTATGGTTGCTGACTGTTAACACTCGGTCAGGTACTTCGTACAAGGAATAAACCGAAATAAAACTTATATTAAAAGCAAATATTCGGCTACATTGAAGAATAGAGGAAGCTCATTGAACAACTAAGGCTTTCTTTCTTTCCAAATCTGTTAAAGGTTAATAACTATATGAGATTAAAGAACAGCATAATGGTCAAAGAGGTAAAAGAATACAAAACTTTCAGAAAGAGAGAACAATCACTTGTGAAGGATATTAAACACAGAACGAAAAACAAATTAATGCAAATAGTAATGTTAAGATTTATGTTGAAAAAATAGGATCCCAAGGCTTGAGTTGGATCCAGTTGCTATAATTGGGTTAAATAGAACGCTCTTGACCTTCACAACATTGGATATTTTATCTATTTATTTGTATGGGCATTATGTTAAACAGGAAGCAACAATTAATTAGAGATGGAAATATACATTTTCTGGAAGTAGTTGCTATTTTATTGTGGCGACTAATCAAGAAACGATTACAAGAATTTTGATTTTTAAGGTCTTGAATAGGTTAAAATGTAGTTTTTATAACTTTTGCAATACGTCGTGAACAGAGGAAAAAAATTAATGAAGAAGCGAACGGTAACATTTCGTGATGGCTCTTATTGTACAGCTACAAATACTAAGATAAATTCTTTATTGTTGCATACTTCAATCGAAAAATACATTCAAATTCACACATTTAGTGATGCAGAATTGTGGGATGAAATACTTGGAGTTATAAATACAATGCATAATATAAGTTGAAATAAATAATTAATTTGAATTAATCAGATGGTGTACTTGGTACTATTTTGTACCATTTTTCTATCTTGTACTACATTTACTATCTTGTACTATTTTTATGACTATTTTAATTTTCCAATATTGTTTTTATGCACTTTGATTCATTGGTGTATGAGTGTCATCAAGATGATAATAATTCTGTATTATAAAATTTAGAGTGATTTCTGGAACATCTTGAATTCATTTTGTCAATGCCCACACACGAAGTAAGTAAAATTGCAGTGAGATGTGTATACTTTCTTTATTTTAAACAGCATTTTTGAAATAAAGACATACAAAGTGCAACTTCTGGAAAGTAAACTATCTTTGTGATTAACTGTGTGTTTACTTTCCATATGTTTATCCTCTATAGGTTTAACAGTGGTGTTACCATATGGTTTACTTAACAGGCATATTTATTGCCTTTGAGATTATGTTTGGTACATTAATTAAAATATATTTACACAGGTTAATGATACCGAACTGGGTTAGAAACGATCTATAACCAGTTCATTGATGTGATAATGCCTTCTGTAGTAGGACAAATAAGCATATTATATTCTGGGGAAGAAAATTGTCATGAAAATGGAAACATTATTAATTGGACATAATTGAACCTTTTTTTTATTATGTTTTTTTCCTGTAAAATCAAAGACTGATTTAAACTCAACCTGAATTGAAAGTCTTTCCCCCCTTTTTTTATTACAAATAAGTAATATCTCATAAACCACAAAAACTTTTTATTTATGTCCAGATGTACAAATGCCCATTGTAGTATCTCTCTCTGAAGATGTTTGCTTTGTAATCTAAATGTAGCCTACATCAGGACATAATTAAGGTTTTTATTTGTTTTAAAGTTTTATTTCATTATAAAAAATGACACCACAGTTGCTCCAAGTTATTGTTTCTCTCTTCTAAGTTCTTATGTGCTTGCACAATACTGTTATTTTCTATATACAACTGTTTTTCATATATAGTATAAAACACTATGTAAATAACATGTGCTGTATATATGCACTCACACACTCACACTCACAACTTGGCAACACTGTTTTCTTCTATTTTAACAAATACTGTTTAAACACGATAATGTCCCTAACTATAAAATTGAGTCCTCAAAAGAAGAAAAAAGTAGTTTTTTTTGAACCCTTGTGGATTAAATAATCCAGATTTCGAGTGACCCAGCAGGTAAAAATTAATTTTGAACTCTGTTGTCATGGCAATTGAACTTATTGTGTAATAATTTTATAAGTATTATAAATAATGGTGTCCTAATGCATTAAAAGTAGTTATTAAGTATTAATTACTTATTTAAATTAGGTAATTATTGGTTAGTAATAATTTGAAGGATAAACTTAACTGATTACATGTAATCATTATTAGTAAAACAAATAATTAGTCATTAGAAATAATACAAATATTAATTATTCATGTTTAAAATAATAAATTTATAAAATAAATAATTAAATAAAAATTATATGTTACTTATGATCTGAAGCTTAGTGGTTGATTGTAGGCTTTACCCTAATTCTTGCCAAAAAACTAAAATAATGTATTACATATTACACTAATTTATACTAATATTTACTTAATTTACATTAATTATAATTTACACTAATTACATTAAAAAAACTACATGGATAAATTGCAAAAGCTGTCATTGTACTATCGATATCACCAAGTTCACTGCACATAATCAAGTAGCATGCGATCCAACTCTAACAATCTCAGTTCACTACTAAGATATAACTGAACAATAAATACTAGACTAAGAGCTTGACCCAAATGGCACCTGATAATTTGGTTATAAGAAACCATTAGGTGGGGGATAAAATACTACTTTATTTGTCCTGCCGTTTAGGGGGATGGATGTAAAATATTTTTCTTTATGATGCCAGTTTCCAAAGGCAAAACAGTGGCTAACTGATGAGAAATGTCTTGAACATGCCTATCTGAAGCATGGAGACAATAAGGGATAACTTGATAAGCATAAAAAGGGTCAAGCAAACTAAACATTCAAGAACTGTCCATTTCTGACACATAAGTTGAGGCAGCAATCTGCAATAGGTTAAAGTTCCTTACCAGGAATCATATCATCATAAAATGTGATCCTTAATCAGCTTACATATGTTTCTGTCAAAGCAAAAGGAGATATATTAAATTTTACAGCTTGAACTTATGAAAGTTATAAATGTTAAGAGTATTATTGTTATTGATAGAGTATTACTTTTTGGTTACTTAACTAATGATTTTCTCTAAGGGTTTTGCAACATAACCTCAATGTTCATATCTGAAAAAAACAGAATGAACCAGGGTTACTGGAAATGTTTCTTATTAGTCATAAAAACAAAAGGACTGTATCATAATTGCACTGTAATTAAAAACCCAAGTTATAAGTAAACACCCAGTATTCAACAAAACTTCCAATAATGTCCAGCAGTTATAGTATCACGATAATTAGTTGGTATATTTATGTTATTGTTAGAAATAATTCAATTATTTGAATTTTGTAAACGTAAATAAAAAATGTTTATTTATAAACTTGATGTGTGAACAAAAAAGTATTAAACATGTAAAAAACAAATTAGAATAAAATAATAAAATAAACAAAACAGAAACAGGAATTCTTTGAGGGCTCATTTCATTATAGCTATTATTGGACTGAGAATAAATGGATTATTATTATTATTAATAGTGGTAGGTGTAGTAAGACTAACTGTTGGATAGTAGTTGTGTTGAAGTTCTTGATGTACAGTAGCTGTAATGTCAGATAAATCACAACAGTGGATTGTTTTGCAATCAAGTGTTGATAATACTGTCAACTGTTGATAAACTTGGACTGGTGCAGGGCGTGAATATTTATCAGGTTATATTCTGTATGAGGAGAATTTAATTTGACTTCAATCATGCAGTATATGAGCCTGGTAAATTATGTATAAAATATATGAATTCAAGTTAAAGAATTCTATAAACAGATGCCTGTTGTGGTAAAATGTTGAATAGTTAACTTTTTATTACCAGCCTCAATAACTTTATAAAACACACAATTTACAAACACACAAAAACACAAAGTACAAACATATTAAACGAACAAACCCGATATAAATCATCTTTATAAATCTGCCTTTAAAATTGTCGCCGCTTAATCTAACAATTCCAAGTAGAAGTTACTGATGAAGATCTCCACGGAGAGATTGAAAACGTTGTCTCAGTACGTTTTTATAAATTTACAAAATTTATATTTCGGATAGTCATAAACTAATGTAAAAGTGATTTATAAAACAGTTTTGTTGATACAATCTTCTCATTTAAATTTAAAACTTTGTGGTTTATTTTTTATAAACATATTCAGAATGAATATGATATAAGTAAACTTGCATTTTGTTGATATAGGAAACAAATTTATGTTTCCTTAAAACTAACAAAATGTATATGGTATGTATGGAACAAAATGTTTTGGGTTGCATTTCTAAAGCGATTCTCTCTGAGTGAGTTTGGCCTATATAAAGTTGAAAATATTAGTCACTTTAAAAAAAAATGACATAACTCATTTTAAAAGTTATCACAAAACCAAAAAATAAGTTTGTTAAGATGTAATTATTATTCCAGACAGTAAAAATAAATTACTGTTAACCTCCTATTTCACAACTGTCTGTTTTACAAAACTGTCTGTTGGACAAAAGTTTTATCGGCATTTTGCTGCTGGAATAATTTATTATGTTATTTTACAAAATAAAATTATATTTAAGGAACTAAAAACTAAAAGATAACATGAAAACCCATTATAAAAATTTATGAAATTTTTGCCTATCATGAATTTTTAGAGCTACATGCAAAAACCATTAAAGCTATTCAGGTATCAGCAATAATACTGTGGTAAAACCAAGATTCAATAATCCATATTGATTATTCTGACTTTAGAAGGCTTTTGCCAGCATTGTTGATCATTTAGCAATTACTTCTTTGGAGTAATGCTAACAACATGATTATAAATGATTGAAAGACATGCTATCAGCTTTTCTCATTCAGAACCAGAACCAAGGATATCAGATTGAAAATTAACAACACTATTATCCAGAAATGTGCAGAGACAACATACTTGGGAATTAGAATGGATAATAAGCTTATATTTACAGCACATGCATCATATAATGTTGCACATAAAGCAAGTATTTTAAAGATACTGACAGGAGCTAAATGGGGAGTATTTCTTGACCTGCTTAACAAAACTTATAAGGGATACATAAAGCCTCGTTTGACTTATGGTGAAGAAGTCTTAATGACAGCCACCAAAATTGCAAAGAATAAACTTGAAGTAAGCCAGAACAACTGTTTACGTTTCATCTCAGGAGCAGTGAAGTCGACTCCTATAGCCTCACTTCAAGCCTACACAGACAATAAACCATTAGAAAAAAAATTCAGCATAAAAGCAGATATCCTTTATTAAAAGTTGATATATAGGAAACACAACAATTCATGAATATGAAATTACTTCCCAATCAAAGACTAAAACTCAGAAAAGTTTTAAGCATGTGGTTGTTAGCAGGAAAATAAATATATCTGAACTTGAGCACCTGCAGTTAGTAAACCTATTGGATTTCATGCAATTTAATGAAGCAATAGGTTTCATGCTCTTGGATCTAATATAGCCAGTGAACAATGCTATTGACATAGCGGAAAAGATATCCCAAATTACCTTGGAAACTTGAAACTCATGGTACCCGCAGGATTCCTGGGTGAGAATCTACACGGATGGGTCTAGAATGTATGGTGAGACGGGAGGGGGAATATACAGTGATTACTTCTGACACTATTTTGCATTGAGCAATAATTCAACTGTTTTTGAGGCAGAACTGTTTGCCATTAACAAGGGTCTTTAATAGCTGATTCTAAGACCATGGCTTAATACCAATATTGTTTTATTGGTGGACTCTAAATCCTTATTACAAGCAATGGCTAATAATGATAATACAGGTAGTTCAAATGTACAGAATATAAAAAGAATTATAAAATGGTAATAAACAATGTAATCAGTATTGTAATGCAGTGGAAACAGTCTATATGGGAATATAGGGGAATGAGCCCACACATGAACTTGCAAAGAGAAAGACAAAAATTGTTCAAAAACCATCAAAAGTGTTATAACTGCAAGCAAGAATATAAAATATTAAACGATCCTACCAACAAGGTTTTAAGAATATGATGGAGGAAAGATTGAAGGACAAGTCCTATAGTGCTTTTGTGCTGTTTGAGGCAAATAGAACATTCCCGAGAAAAACATCGTTGCTAACTTCAGACTGGCCACAGGGCATGACTGTCTCACCAGACATCTCAGTAGAATTAAAATATTAGAATCCAACAGGTGCACAATATGTGCATGCCAAACATCTATTATGGACAAGGATCACCTCCTGGTCTGCAGTAGACTACATAAGAAAAGACAACAGCAAAGGGACTTACCTAGATTGTATTGGGAGGCAAGATCTCAAATATCGTAAGCCAAGTGAGATCCATTGGAAGAAGAAGATAATCCATATTGAAAGGGCGTTTCTCCATTCATCATCCCTTTGCTATGCAGAATAGGTGGGTAAACATCTGGACTTAGAATTCTTGGAAAAGTCTTTCAGACAACCTACTCTTTGTTATTCCTATAATACAGTAAATTAGATCAAGCTACTATCAATGGTCTCAATGATACTCTTTGAGTGAAATAGTAACTATATGCCCTATTTTAAATCTACCTTTTCTACCAACCATTTTAAATCTGCATTTCTTCATGGAGCTGGTAGGCATAGCTTTATGAATTTCATTGAGAGTCAATACCAAAAATCAAATTGTTCACATTTATCTAGGTTAAATTATTATTCATTTTCATGTAATCTTTATTTCATGAAAATTACCATTTCTTTTTTTATATTCATTACTAATTTCGATTCTGCGCCAAGTGAAGTATTTTAAAAATAATATTAATAATAAATAAATGCATGTTGAATTCATAAGTTTTATGTTAGAACATATTTTGTGCACTTAAAAACTCATATTCAAAATAGCTTTACTCAGAAAGTGAAAGAATAGTAAATGGGCCTGTACTGTACAACAATAGATTACTTAGTCATTGAACATATCTCATTTTGTTCAAACAGAAGGTTTATTTATGTTTCAAGCAGGTTTCTGTTTATCTACACCTTGCTTTGATCACATTATACTCGGTTCAAAATTTTCTTTTATAGACAAACTTTTTATAATTATTATAAGAGGGAAACTAATTCAGAGCTGAACACAAACATTCAGCATACAGAAAAAACAGAAGTGATTTTTTCTGATAGCCAATATAACTTATCACCGGTAAATTATTTCAATCATTGTTTAACATAGGGAATTAAATTGAAACATAGATTTATAATTGACATAGACAATTTTGTTTAATAATTGTTTAAAATTAAAACTAGAAAGAGCTTACTGAATAGAAGAAAAAATTAAAACAGTCTGATTTATGAATTTACCTAAATTTAGTTAGTGTTCTTATATGCTAAGAGTTTTGATTCTTTTGTATTATACCAGGTATTTTATTGAAAATAGTGTTTATTCTTTCTAATTCTAGACTTCAAAGTAAGATTATTTGCTCAGCCCCTGATTCTAAAGCACAAAATAAGAAGAAAATTCAAATAAAAATTGGTCCAGTTTTTCATGTTTGATTTTTCACTTAGCTCTCTTTTAACTATTTTAAATATATTGAGCATCCTAAGCAAATTTTACATTACAGGTTTAAATAAAAAATAAAAAACAGTAACTTTTTAATAATAAATTTCAACAGAACAGCTATTTTGATGTTTTAATTGCAAGAACTCTATTAGTGTCATTTCATTAAATCATGTTTCATGTCAAACATTTCATTAGAAACAAAACCCCACATGAATTTTGAAAATAGATCAGTAAATAAGCCAGTTCCTGCAAAGCGAGTCAATTTTATACTTTGTATATATTTTCCACATTTTTTTAGACAAAGTATTGAATATTTGAATCACTACATCACTGGTGTGAAGGTTACCAGTTGTATTGACAAAGGTCAAGTTTTTTTATTACTTGTTATTCCTTTACTCTGCTGAATATTGTTTGGTAATGCCATTTTTCTATCCTAATTATCCTATTCATGAATCTTTTTTGTTTTTACAATTCTGTAAAAGTTCAGTAACTTTAAATTAGTGAAAACAATGCATTATTAGCAAGTTTTTAGTAAAAATCTCTAGAGTTCAGTTTCAAACCAATCTCAGATGCAATGAAGTTTTAGGAGGTAAATAATTATAGATAACGATATCACAAGTAGTGTGTAGATTGTAAGTGAAGGTTTAGTGAGGATCAGTTAGGCTTTTCATTAATTAAAAATGTATTCTTAAATAATTCAAAAGTGAAGTAGCTTGTTTACTTCAAAACAAGTTGAAGAATATTTTTATTAATTCATAAATAACACTTTATTATCTTTGATTGTACTTTTTGAGTCATAAAATGTAAGTCAGATTTAAAAGTTAGCTGATGGTTTCATTTTGTTTCTTTCAGAAACATCCCCCCCCCAAAACAAAATAGACAATAAATTTTGCCTTCCTTTATTCAATCACATTAAAAAGTTTTCTCT
Organism: Prosapia bicincta; assembly: GCA_036971475.1. NCBI lineage: Eukaryota > Metazoa > Arthropoda > Insecta > Hemiptera > Cercopidae > Prosapia > Prosapia bicincta. The sequence continues at coordinate 255,500,086 of JBAIZL010000004.1, forward strand.
ATTATCATATCCTTTAACGGGATGTATGTATCTGTGTCATCTATGCCAGGATATATTAATTTGGCTAGTGTCTTTAAAGCTTATTATAATTTATAGTTGATCCTAGAAGTTAAACACATTTGTAATTTCCTCACAGATTTTTTCATTTATCACAATCATCAACATTTCATTCATCATAATTTCCCCTATTCCCAGTACCAGGGGAATCATTATCTCCTTATTCTATTTTGTTTATAGAAAGTGTAACAGTAGTAACATCATTATAACCTAGATCAAGAGAATGTGTACTTCTGGTAAGAACCCTGCATTCAAGATGACATTTTATACTAATTCCTTTTCCATGTGTTTTATGTACCTTCCTTGATATAATTCTATGTAATAGTCTCAAAATCTATTCATTATTTGTCATACGTTTTTTATAAGTAAAATTTAAATTATAAGTCAAGTTTTTTTGATGTTGCGATTTTCTTCTAAGAAAAATATAACTGAGATGAACATTTTCATACTGATAAAGAATTCCCATGTAGCAAAAACCAGCTTATTACTTTTGATTACACAAACTTGTCCTTGATAAGTTCTTCAAATGTTTAACTGAATGTGCTTAGAATATTTTGTAAATATTATTTAAAATCTTCATTGTGTTTGAAGACTATGATAGGTTTTATTTATGAGTTAAGGTTATTATTTGAAAATATATATTTTGGACATATTTTTTTTGCAGGATTAATATTTTACAAATCATCTGTAGTAAGTGCTTTTACGATTGATAGTAATAACTTTATTGTGAAACAAATATGTAAAAGCAATATATTACTGCCTCATACAAAAATGTATATCCATTAAGTTTAGTTTGTTTAAAATTCAGATTAATTTGTTGCAACAAATTAAACTCAAGTTGCATACAATTAGTTGCATATAAAAGTCCTGGTATGAGTAGATTTTGTTAAGTAAGCTAAAATTTTTTAAATTGCTTTTGACATTGTTCATTTAAGAAGTTATTCAATCAGTATTTGTAACAGTTATATATTAAAATCATATGAAGATTCTGATATTACATGTACAAAATGTAGGGCGTAAATGTGAAACAAAGTTAGAATGTAATGGCTGGAATGTTGCTCTTGTATTCTTATGTAATTAGGTCTGTAATAGGTTTTAATAATTTTAAAACCCAACTCATAACTGTATTAGACCTAGCAGTATGTTCTATCAAAAGTATATTAAGTTCTATTCGTTCAGTTTGAATGGTAATAAATGTATGAAATCAAGACCATGATTATTTCTAACAGTTTTATCAAATATTTTGCTCACTGCTGTCTTAACAATTTTATAACAATTGTTTTCTACTTCATGGGTTTACATCATATTAGCCCAATTTAATCATATCATTCCAGTCTCAATGAGTCATTAGCTCCTGTAAAAGATGACCATGACATGATCTCCATGTCAACACTAGCTTTCAGTCAGACTAGAGTATAATAGACAAATATATTACAATTTTTACGGTCCCTAATGTGTTACTTTAGTTGTCTTAATAGTAAGAAAAATAAATGTTATAAAATTAATTTGCTCAAGCATATAACAGGAATCCAATAAATTATATATTACATATAATAAGAAACGGTTAGTTTTGGTTGGTAAAGATTATTTAGATTTTTTGGACTAGGAGACTGACAGACTTACCTTGGTAAGAGTCCACTCTGTAGTCTTGAAATAGAAACACATAAAAGCACTTAAACAATGATATATTTCAACCACACAGTGGTCTTTGTCAATCGAAGAGAAAACACAAAAAGAAATATGAGAGAATGAAATTTTATTATTGAAATATATCATTGTTTAAGTGCTTTTATGTGTTTCTATTTCAAGACTACAGAGTGGACTCTTACCAAGGTAAGTCTGTCAGTCTCCTAGTCCAAAAAATCTATATAATAAGAAACCTTGTATATGTAATACACCATAAATTATTATCATCTTATACATTTCATTATTGTATATCGGAATCTTGTTGCTGTTCATGACGAGCTGGTTGTAAATTACAAATTACACTTTTGTTATTACTTGCGACCAGACATTTGTTAACTAAAAGTTGTTAATTGTTAACGTACACTCGGTGGAAACGTTTTCGTCTTACGACGAGGCTGAAGAAGTCGTAAGACGAAAACGTTTCCTCCGAGTGTAAGTTAACAATTAACTTTTAGTTAACAAATGTCTGGTCGCAAGTAATAACAAAAGTGTAATTTGTTTTATTATTGTGTATAATAACATCAAAATAAATGATTTTGCTAATGACTTGTTAAATATTTATTTCTTAATCAATATACATTTCAAGAATATTTAAAAAAATAGTATATCAAACTTTTATATTAATTTAATATATTAATGTTATCAAGAACCTCATTCACCAGTCAACAGTTGAAACAAAAGTTTCGACAGTGTTATTTTAACTGTTTAATGAGGCTTTTGATAGTCAGTTTATTAAATTGATGAAAAGCTTAAAGACCTTTTTTTATTTGAAATGTGTGTGTGTGTTTTTTTATGTGTGTGAATATATATACAGTAGAGTCTTGAAATCCAAGTCCCGATATTTCGAGCTTAAATTCGAACCAATTTCTATTTGAGCCTATTATATCTATTTGAAAGAAAATGATGAGTCGGGCTTTCAAGAAATGTTTATAGTCATACGGTATGCAAAGAAAATGAGTCGGGCTTCCAAGATATGTTCATATAAAGTTCTATAAATTTAATAAATGTATTTTTAATTACCTATTAGGGCTCATTAAAACTCCTATTTCTTCTAATGCATAGGAAAGGATATCCTTTGAATCTGAGTTTTCGGTAACCCGTTAGTTAGTTGCAAGTCTAACTTGCAGTTCATGCCCCAGTTTTTACATAGGCCAGACAGGGAGGTCATTCTACACACGTTACCAAGAACATATAAAAGCACTAAAAAACAATAACTACCAATCAAACTTCGCCGATCATCTCAACTCCACAAAACATGACTACATAGACATAACATCTAACCTACAAATTCTTCATAAACAACACAGAAATAACCAACACTACACAACCGAACAATACGAAATATATAGGCACTTCAAACTATACCCTACACACATACTCAATACACAATTACATTACAACTCACACGCACTTTTTGACATCATAACTCCTAATACACACAAAATACACCCACACTACCAAAATATCCCACCCCCACCCTAACCTACATAAACCTTGAGATCAGTTACGGTCTGAGTTGACAAAGGGACACATCTCCCGAAACTGCCGTCCTCAACAAGCAAAGTAAGTGCTACTATAGGCAAGTTTAAAACATTTTAAAAGTGTAAGTAATAGTTTTTAGATAGTATTTGGTAAATGTAATGGTAAAGTTTTTATACTTTATGATGTATAAGATTAATTGCTTAGAGGAATTACTGATTACAAGTCAATAAACTAATAATATTGTTCTCTCAAATTAACTAAACATTTACATTTTGTCTTCATTTTTAGTATACCTCTGAAGATTATATTTGTCAATTAATCCTATTTTATTATTTAGATTTTAACTAAAACATAACTCTAATCTCATAAAACACTTTAAAGATATTCAGAAAATCCAAGACAGTGCAGTAAAACCTCGTTTAACCGCCACTCTCTAAACCGTCAGTTTCTTTTAACCGTCATTGCTGTAATAGCATAATAATACTGTAGTAACAAAGTGCTTTAAGGTGTAGTGACACGTTCGCTTTATTTGTTAGGCTACATGAATTATTTTACCTGTAAATTTAGGCTTCTGAACATTATTTTGGCACATTTACTGTGTGGATGTTTTTATCATGTAATGAATAGTTTTATTTGCTATTACAGTCGTGTTAATTTTCTTTTCGCTCCGAATTATATCAATAACATTGTGATATTTGTCTATAATATAATTGATTGAGATTATGTTTTGGAGGAATAAGTGTTTCTGATATCCGTTTATTCGGTCAATCGTCATGACCATGGTCCCGACGACAGTTTTTACTGTATTTGATGCTGAAATAAATTATTTCAAAAGTAATACCAATAAGAGCTAAGATTAACATAAAGGTAAACTAAAAATGCTGCTTATGGTCCAATATTGTGGGTCTCTAGTGTGTGCTCTATGATATGCTTGACTGATTTATTTCTTAACAATTTAATTCTGTATAGTAGATGAGGAAGTTAGATCATTTTTATACTGGTTTTATAAATATTCCTGCATTTAACTTGTGCATGAATATTTGTATTCAACTAACAGAGATTATGCTTTATAACTTATTTATCATTGCTCAATTTTTTTTTTTTAATTTTCAGTTTATTAACTTTTTTGTGACATGAAACTGATTTGACATTATAACCATTAGTGGCTTAGTAAACCCTGCATCTGGTAGTTACAAAACTGTACTGGTAGGGTTTTTTACTATTTGTGCACAAATAGTATTTTACTGTTTGTGCACAATCTTCTACAAAGATGATATAGCATTACAAACAAATTGCTAAATTAAATTTTCAAAAGTAAAGACATTAGAATTTTTTTTTACTAATTGTAAAAATCCAAATTGAAAAGAAGTTATTTTTACACACAATTGTGATAAAAGTACATATTTTTTAATTGTATTTTTGTTTTTTAAAAGTTTATTGAAAATAAAACTGTAAAAACGTTTTGTACATAAACTTTATTTTGTGAGATAACAATGTAAGATATTAAATATATTTGCATAAAATTTTCTATAAAAAAAACTAAATTATATAATTTTATTACAGGAAATTCAAGTTAAGAAAATGGTGATTTTTTCATCCCAGCAAAAACATTTTTTGTTCTATTTTCAGTTCACACACACACACACACACTTTAAATGTAGGAGGCTGTACTAAATTTGCTTGGATAAGTACGAAACAATAGTTATGAAAAGACACTCTTCTATTTAAAAAAGTTTTAACTTGTATATTTTGAATCGTGTTGAATACAACTGAATAAGATGTGAAGTTGAAAGTTGAATGGCCTAGAAAGCATCTGATATCTTACAAATTGAATTCTCACTGAAGGATGGCCTAGTTTTAATAGCAACAGATTCATGTGTTACAACCTCTATGTGATATAGATTTTTAAGACAATCCAAGTGTTAGAATTTCACAGTTTACTGCAAATCTTATTGTATATAAGAGAATATTTTTATTTCTTTATCTTATCAACAGTATTAAAATAATATTAGGCTTTTCAATATTAACAACTTACTAACTTTTAACATTGTTACAAATAAAACCATTAAATGTTTTAGAACTAATGTTTTCATAGGTTTAATATTTAGAATATATTAGCTTTATCTTGATTGTAATACATCTAAATACATACACTAAAAAATAATAGAATATTAACTGTAACTTGATTTAGGTTGTTCTACAGTGGTGATTGTTTACAACTCACTGCTTCTTAGATATACCTATATATAAGTTTAAAACTATTTCAATTTGAATCATTACACAAAACAAAATCCTGTTTTTTTTGTCTTCTGTAATCTCTATCAATGTTCACTTTAATATCTCTATAAACATGAACAATAAGACCTTACAACTGTTTTCATCATGCTTAATCTTACCTTGTTTTCAGTCTTTTCAAATTAAAAATGTACATTCTATTTTAACACATTTAGGTTGAGAGTAGCTTTAATAATTTGTTTAAAATAGGCTAACTTTTTATCGTATAGTATACAAAGAATTATATATTAAAGTAGAAGAAACAAATGGCTCTTTATTTTCTTTTTCTCTTAATAATTAGTATTTTAATGCATAATGTTTCATGTATTGTTAGTTTTTAATTCTGAACTTTCAATTCTTAGCAAAGAAGAGTGTTGCACAGCTATAGGATCTAGTAGCTTTTGTAAATTCAGCATGTCTAGATTGTGGAAAAAATGTTGCATAAAGAGAAACACAATTTTTAATCCTTGAACATTTTTATATCAACCAGAATACTGCTGATAATTGTAATATGCACGGTTCTTTTCCAAAACTATTTTCACTTTGGCACTGCCCTCTTCAGTATCGGTAACTTACTTATCTGCACTCTTTAGATATCTGCACAATAGACTCTAATGCCTTTCTAGTTAGGTTTTGCAGTACAAGTTTTCAGAAAAATAATTTGTAAATACAAGTACTTTTCACCAAAGTTATAGTATGTATGAAAAACTTGAAACTTTATTGTTTAATCTTGGAATTTTTTCTATAAAATATATCATTTAAAGATATCTTCCTCTGGCTTTCAAGTGAAATTTTCATCCCCTAGGTCTGAGTCCCAGGGCAACAGTGCAGTGCAACCTGCCACTGTTTGAAGAAAATAGAATTACCATGATATGCTTCATCAAAGCACATCAGTATAAAACCAGGAATCGCAAATGAATTTAGTACTAAGAAATATTTAAAAGATATTAATAGTAAGTAGACTGTTGAATATAATATAGAAGAAGATGAAAAATTTTCAAATATGCTCAAACTTTCAGAAAAACTTTCTTGTTTTGTACATCACTGAAGTGAATCTCAGGGTGTCTAGCGACAGGGAAAACCGGGAAAACCTGGAAAAGTCAGGGAATTTTAAGATTATGGAAAATTCAGGGAAAATTTTAAAAAATCGGGAAAATATTTATTTTGATTAGAAACAAAACTAGTGGCCATTGCTCTCGAATATTTGGTATTGTAAGCCAGCGGGCTGGTTTAGGGACAGGGCAGTCAGGAAATAACACTTCTTTATTTAGATGCCCATTATTTATTTGATAAGCCCATTGCTAGGACTTCAGGACTTATGTCAATAAATAATAAATGTGTCGAGTTGGTACAGCTTGGAAGTTTTAGCCTGGACCGTGGCCTTGGGGTGCGCAGTGGTTCTGTTATCATATGGACGGGAGGGGATAACAGGTAACTCAGTCTGTTTCTGACCACACAGAACGCTGTGTAAACATTCGTAGCCAGCTATTTGTCTAGACTCGTGATAGTATGTGTTTTATTTGACGGCGATTATTTTTACACTGTTTATTTCAACATGGAAGGTTCCAGTTTTCATTGCCATAGCGGGCAATCGCATCATGCAGATGTCGTCATTACCTCCCCTCCTTCCTCAGGATAAATATAAACTAAAAGATGAAGTGACCGAAGCAGAGATTATATGGTGCGTGAATTTAGTAATGCAACACTTCTTTAAGCAATGCAGAAGGTAGTGTGTGCCTCTTTCCAAGGATGTTCCCTGATAGCACCGGTACACAGAACATGAGATTGCGGAAAGATAAAATTTCCTATAGTGTTGTATTCGGTTTATCAAATTATTTTAAAGATCTGTTACTGATATCATTAAATTCAAATTCTAACTGTGTAATTGGCTTTGATGAAAGTTTAAACAAAATATCACAAAGAGCCCAAATGGATTTGAGTGTTAGGTATTGGGATGCAGAGACGGATGAAGTGAAAGCTCGATATTTTGGTTCTGTGTTCCTTACAGAGACAAAAGCAAAAGAGTTACTCAATTCGTTCTTAAAATGTGTTCAAAGTCTGGATTTATCCAAGATCCTTCAGATATCAATAGATGGGCCCAATGTAAACTGGGCTTTCTATAGACATCTAAAAGAGGAAAAGTCAGGGAATTTCTTCAAGCCATTTTACTAGACACCCTGAATCTGTTAAAATCATTTGTAAAATAAGTTTTTATAATTTTCGTTCTGTTGAAAACAATTAGATTGAAGTAGCTTATTTAAACGTCTGTAGCAGGCACAATCAATCTCTGTAGCCATCAAGTTATGAGCATAACAACATGGTTCCACAAAAACAACTTTAAAAACTTCACTGAATTTCTTATATGAATAAAAGATTGTTGCTAATCTTTGGTTGTTATCTGTGTTTTGAATGCTACTACAATATCCACTCCATAACAATAATTAGCAAATGTTTGTAATAAATATGTAGCAAATGTAACATAATAAATTGCAAATGTTTGTAATAAATATGTAGCAAATGTAACATAATAAATTGCAAATGTTTGTAATAATAATTTGTAATGTTTGTCTTATAAAAAATATCATTTTTGTTCAATATATCTCAAACAGAGAAATGTGAACAAATTCTTTTCTTACAAAGGTATATCCTCTGCAGACGTACTTTGCAGTTAGAAACCTATTTCGTGAAACATCATCAAGCAAGATGTTATAAAAGTAATTTCTCATGGTATTTACTTTTATAGCTTAGATTATAACCCTGATTAATCCTAGATCTGTTATTAAATGCTTTTGCCTTTAAAATATTTTGGTTAATTTGTTTTAAATTTAATCCCTAAGAACACTATTTTATCTTAAATCTATAGACATATAAAATAATATTGATTTTAAAAAATTATATGAAAAACACTTTTAATAATAATTATTATTGGTACTTATGTATTATATGGAGGCCACTATTGTAGAGAAATTTTTCTTACCAGACTCCAAAAATGATTACATAAAACATGTCCTAAGGCCATATGCATAGCAAATTTTTATTTTTGGCAGTAAATGTCATTTGTATCAAATTAAAGTTGGGTAGAATATTCAGTGTAGAGTAGTAAGAAGTACTACATCCGCTTAGCAACGGCGCGCTGTACTACATATATGTATATTTTAATATTCCTATAAAGTCTCCAGTTAGGAAAGATTTGGTTATAATTTTATATATTACTAAATACCTATATTAAAATATACAAGTAAAATGTTCAGTCAGGATAGATTTGGTTGTAATTTTATACATTACCTAAATATACATCTACTTCCACAGAGTAATACTTTTTGCAGGTAACGTCATGTAATCTCTATTCTAGCCTTACATGCATACATTAGTTTGGTTAAATGTATAAAATTACAACCAAATCTATCATGACAGGATACTTCATAGGTATATTTCAATATAGGTATATAAAATTAACCTTCTGTGGCAATAACCAAATTATTAATTATCAATATAGACTCAGAACATGTTTTTGATTCATTTTTCACACATTGCATTGGGGGTGGAGCAATGTTCATTTTTACCACGCTTAAGTAACATATGTACAATAGTGGCATTCGTATAATACGTAAATACCTTATTATTTATAGATCTAAATTTCTTAGGTGCATAGATATATTGTTCTGTATAAAATGTCATATGTGATATATGGAAGCTGTCCTTTGATAGGAGATTTAATCCTTTTAAATGTTTATTCAGTGATCCCAAAATAAATACAAAATACTTACTGAGTTTTACTCCTGCCTTTACCTCTTCCCTTAAACCAGTTGATGGTAATGTGTAAAGGTAAAACAAAAATGTATAAGATATTCAAATTTTTTGCAGTTAATAAATATTGATATAATTATATAAAAGACTTGTTTAGTTTGTGTAAATATACACACGTAAAAAAGTGTTTGTTGATAATCTGATTGGTACACATTAAATGCTCTCAAATCATGTGGTGTACTTTTTTTCCTATTGGAATGTCATCCAGTTAAAATAATAGCTAGGATTCTAGATGAGTGTACTCTGTAGGTGATATGTTATTGTTTACTGCATTCTTTTTGGTAATTAATAAACATCACTGGATGTGAAACACATGTAACAACCAGTGTATTAATATTGCCATTAATCTTTAAAACAAGGTCAACGTTTTACTTTACAGCGAGTCAGCTGTGTTTCTATTACCCTATTCAAATAAAATTATATGTTACTTTTTACATTTTAGTAATAATTTGTTTAAATAAGATTATTGAAAAAGTATACTCAATAATAATTTGTTTAAATAAGATTATTGAAAAAGTATACTCAATAATAATTTGTTTAAATAAGATTATTGAAAAAGTATACTCAATAACAATTTGTATTAGTTCATCTGCTGTGAGTATGCTAAAATCTTCTGATTCACTGGTATTTTCAAAATTCTCTTTTCAAATCTTTTTTTGAAAAAAAGTTTTTCAAGTCTTTTGGTAAAATTGTATTTTTTGTAACTAGATTCAAGTCTTGTGTTTTTTTACCAGCTGTTCCTGTTGAAATTTTGAAATAATTCTGCTGTACACAGGAGTACATTAAAACACTTATAAGTTTTTACAAGTAACACTACTTTTTTTGCTTTTCATGTTATTTATTCTTAATTATAGACTTCAATTCGTTCATTTAACTAATTTTCAACAGATTTTACAGGGGAATTTACACTATTTTTCTTTCTTCTATGTATTCTTCCAAATATCCAATCATTTGAATTGTATATCTTATATGTGTATCTTAAATTTTCACTCTTTTTTTGTCTAAAAGTATTCTTTCAGTCATTATACAAAGTACTTTAATTTTGTTGTTTGTAGTTGTAGGGAGTCTTTGTAGTTTATTGCAACACTGTCTCCCTTGGAAGAAAATATTAGGAATGTAGTGGTAAATATCACAGTCTGAGCTCCTTAACTGGAACCAACATGTAGAGTAATATGTAGAACTATGCTGTTGTATATTTTAATTTGCAAATTCTGAATTCATTGTATTGTTGCAATTTGTTTAATTAAAAACCAAGCCATCATCAGTATGTAAGTTTGTACCATGTAATTATTCTACTATGCTTCTTATTTTAGCTGTAATTATCATATTGTCTGTAATGCTTTCTTTTCTTTTTTCCAGTAAATTATCAGGTATTGACAAAACATTCACAAGGAGGTAAGAGTTCATTAATAAGTATTATTGTTTTAATTAATTACAACATAATACCTTAATGTTTTATTTTGTCAGTGTTAGATTTAATACTGAACTTGATTTAGCTCAAAGACAGTTTAGTAGAGATTTAATATTTTTTTAAAATTATTTTTAGTTTGAAGGAAAGGAATTGCATTCAGCTACTCGTGTATGGTACTGATGTAGGATGAATTATTGAGTTTGGTAAGATTTAAGTAGGGGCTTGATCCACTTCTCATTTTTTTAAAAAATGTTTAAAATTTGGTAGCTGAGTTTAATTAAGGTTTTTTTACTTATTAATACTTATTGTACTCGTAAAACTTAAAAACTTGTATTCCTTCTTTTCGTATCCACTAACAAAATACCATGATCATTCTATGTAGCATTTGTTTTGTAGAAAATGAGTTTTGTTCTATATATAGCAAATTATTTTTTAAAGGTCTTATACATTATAATCTGCATATAGTGTAATACAAGTTTGTAAAATATTTACAACTAGTAAATCACGTGAAGATGGAATCAACAAATATGAATATTCTTTATTTTGTAAAAGACACTACAGGAAGTGGAAATTTAAAAAAAAACGGTCTTTTGGTACCTACTCTCTCTCTTTCTCTCTTATATACACACACTAGATTGCTTTACTTTCATTTTATGTATTTTTTAAGTAAATAATTCCGTTCCTATTTTTTAAATCTAATTGTGATATATTTCAATCACTAAATAAAATAGTGTTTATTAAATTAAAAATACGAATAGGACCAGGATCTTTATAAACTGTCTTTGAAGCTTACATATATCACATTTGTAATATATGTGTCATTGTGTAATTTGTTTTAAACAATTATATTTAATGTTTGTAATCTCTAATTCTTTATTTTCTTGCTTCAGAAGACTTGTAGGTCAACATTAATAATTAAGTTACTTCTTTATAATGTAAACTGTAAAGTTAAAAACATATCTAGGGAATAAAAGCAACAGTATAGTAACATTTTTCTATTTTGAAATTGCACAAGGAATTAATTTCTAATATTAATTACAATAATATTAATATTTTTTATTTAAAGCAAAAACTTGTTGCTGTTCATGACGAGCTGGTTGTTAATTAGTTATTACACTTTGATATTACTTGCGACCAGACTTTTTGTTAACTAAAGGTTGTTAACAATTTTTATTTATAAAATAGTTAACGAGATTTTATGTTTTTTCCCAATTTACAATTATGTGTTTCATTAGGGCTGCAACACATAAGAAAAATTCAGGTCATTGTCCAAGAATTTAGAATTTCACCACACATTTTGTAACTCTACATGAATCATTTTAGAGCATGTTGAAGCTGTTATCTGTTAGTAGGGATTTAGTAAATTTAGTTTGGATTAAAGAAGGGACCGATTTGTTTGTTTCACAGAGAACCTGAAAATTACTTTAAAACATGAAGCAAGAAAATACATACATGTCTTATAATTTTAAAGTTTAAACCTTATGTATATTAGGATCATTGTAATAGCTTAGATACAGCATGTAACATTTCTTCTTCTAGCTAGTAATCCTCTTACTCTGCTTGACTAGATATACATATATATCAGGTAGCTAGCTGGAGGTTTAAGTTTTGTAATTACTTGTAGATTAGACTGTGATCTAAATCTGAAATAATAACTTCCCTGTTTAAAGTTTTATTTAAAAAAGTTGGTTCCATTCATTCACTTTTTTTTAATCAAAAAATACAAGAAACATTTATATTTATAGGTTTTTAAAACATTGTGATGTCTGAATAAAATGTGACAATAAGTTTTCTTATGTATTCCTGTAATTTGTTATTACAAAATTTAATATCCCCTTCTTGTTTTATTGTGGTCTCTATGGAAATGTATCTGCACAGTACTGTTTTGCTGCTCGTGCTTTAAATCATGGTCATAGACTTTTTTGTTGTAAACTTTTCCGATTGTTTGACTCACTTTCTGAAATTATTTTATTTGTATATTAGAATATTAGCTATAAAATAGGAAAACATACAAATGTCAACTAAAGAAATTTCAAAAGAATTTTTTTCTTTAGTCCCAGTCCTCAGTTTGTTTAGCATTCGGGTTTTCACTGGTTTAGCAATTGTTTTTTTGTGTGACATCAAACTAAACTATTTACTGGCATAACTTAGTCTGCTGTATTATTTTCTTTTACTACTTTGGTGGTAATCGTCCACCATTCACTATTGATGTAGCTCTGCAGTCTCTTTGCTTATTTATCTTACCATTCTAATGTAGCACCATGTTGAAAGACAGTTATTTCTTTTCTTTAATGTCTAAAGAGAATTTTCTTACACCATATATATATACTTATTTATTTATGCATGACATTGAGGTCTTTATACCTAAAAGGCATCTAGTATGGGTTGTTTAATTTACACAGCAAACATCTCATTCCTTTTATCTCATCCATCCAACGAATTTTTAGTCTGCATTTCCAACTTTTTTAAAAATTAATGGTTGATGACAAAATTTTAGTTTTTTATAACCCTCTTATTTTAATCAAACATACGTTTTAAAAATTTGTGTGGCTTTTTCAGTTACATTTAAATTATGAGATTACTTTCTCACACTACAATTCCATGATCAACACTGTGCCATAATCTTCTTAATTGAAGTGCTTCTGTTTATATCTGCTGGTGATAAATTTCTAAAGAAAGTGTTCTTGATGTGTATATTCTGTTTGACCTTTTCAACAGTAAACTGCTTTCATAATTTAGCTAACTATAATTTGATCTTCTTTCAGACGTCACCTTTAATGCTATATTTTGTTGTGGTTTATGTTTAATTTATGATCCTAATTTAGAATATCTTTTATTAGTTGTAAACTCTTGTTTGACCTTTCCACATTCTTTTTGTTAGAGTTGTAACTCTCTTTTCACTTTCATAATGTTTTCTGAAAATTTAAATATGCTGATTATATTTGCCTTGACCTTCAATTGCTTCTACAAAATTCTCATTATTATTCTAGAGGGCACTTATAGTAAAAATACTAAATGAAGTGCGAGTTTTGTTTATAGTTAATTATTACAAAGGCCTTTTTTTCAAGGTCAGATCAGTCACGAAATTAAAACCCCTACAAATATCTGATGACCCTTTGCGGACGCAACTTGTCTAATTTCCATCAATCACATCTCCTCAGTTTTTTTCAGTTCTGAACACTGAGCAAGCACATAAACATGGCTACAACAATAGTGTCTCCCACCAAGTGGGAAGTGCTTGTGGTAATTCGATATCTTTCAGAATTGAGTGGACCAATGCAACTGAAATGTCTCGACGAATAGGTATTATGTATGGTGAAACTTGTATGAGCGACAGCAAAGTGTGGCAATGGTGCAGAAACTCTAAAGCAGAACATACAGAAGTTTATGATACAGGCAACCAGGCAAGTGAGTGTTAACCGATGACAATTAAAAAATTTGTCAGTTACCAGTTTCTGTGGTTAGTGATCCTTTTTCCTGAAACTTCTAGGTCAACTCTCTATACGAGGCGTGTTAAAAAAATACCCAGAATTTTCGTTTTTTGAAAAAAATGTATTTATTCTTCTACATCAATATTGTCCCCTTCAAAGTAGTCCCCACTAGATATTATGCCATTGCTTTTTCCAATTCTCAAAACACTTCTGGAACTCGATCTTTGGGATAGCTTTGAGCTCTTTCAGTGATGCTCTTTAATGCCATCTATGCTTGTGAAACGACGACCCTTTAAGGTTTTTTTATTTTTGAAAAAGGAAAAAGTCACAAGGGGCCATGTCTGTCAAATATGGAGGTTGGGGCATCATTACAGTGTTATTTTTTACAAAAAAAATCATGAACAAGCAACGATGTGTGAGCCGGTGCATTATCGTGATGCAAAAGCCATGAATTGTTTTGCCACAAATCCGGATGTTTTCTTCGCACTGCTTCACGCAAATGGCGTTGAACTTGTAGATAGTACACTTTATTGATCATTTGACCTTGTGGCAAGAATTCATGATGCACTGTGCCATTAAAATCAAAGAACACAGTAAACATAACCTTGACATTCTACCGCACTTGCCGAGCCTTTTTCGGTCTTGGAGAGCCAGAATGCTTCCACTGGGATGATTGAGCCTTCGTTTCGACATCATATCTGTAAACCCATGTTTCGTTGCCTGTTATAATACATTTCAGTAATTCTGCATTGTCACTGTTTTCGTTCAAAATTCAACAATTTTGGGACAAATTTTGCTGCCACTCGTTTCATACCCAAAATGTTTGCAAAAATGTCATGGCATGAGCCAATCGATATGCCAACATCATCAGCAACTTCTCTGATTCTGATTTGGCGATCATTCATAACACATCATCATTTCACACACCTTGTTACACTTTATTTCATTTTTTACACAAAACCTAACACAAATTCTTTGATCCATTTTTTTTAACAATCAAAAATCGCCGAGCTCATGAAAACACGTCTAACCTTAGCGGCTGCCACAGATAAAGTAAACAACGAATACAGCTGAAAATTGTGTCATACTTCAGGGGCTTGTATACCAACACAATAAAAAAAGTTTGACAATCGGACTCTCCAAACGCTCGAAATTTAAACATTCCAGGTATTTTTTGAACAAACCTCGTACAATTGACTTTAGTAGCACAAACTTTGTATAATAGAGCTTCCTAAGGTCCTGTCCAACTGTCATCAATCACAGCAAATAAGCATTGCCTTAATGTTTCTTCAGCTCTACTATGACAAAAGGGAAGATCTTTTAAACAAAATTATCCCAGGGGACGAGATGAGTTCATTTTGAAAGTGAGAAATCAAAAGAAAGAACAATTCAAACAGTAAATGAATTGTCATTCATTTTCCGAGTAATCCAAAGAAGGTCAACAAACCACACACGCTTCACTCTTTATGGTTCATTAGATATTTGTGGATGTTCGAATTTTGCGACCAATCAAACCATGATAAAAATTGACATATATTCTAATAATTTAAATGGTCACCTCACAATGTTTGATGTTTTAAAATTTGAAAATATGATGAATTTATACTTTTTTAAAGATTTTATTGCTGATAAATTTAATATTGAAAGAAAATTTAACTATTTTAATTTTTTATTTTTATTGATAATTTATCTAATAGTCTGTGTCTGTATTTCTTATCCCAGCAAGTTTTCAAGTTATAAAACAGTGGTTTTTAAATATAATAGAAAAAATCTGATAGTGCTATACATGGAAAAATATTTTACTTGAAAATAAATTTCAACATTGTTCTATGTTGACGCTTAAATATATATTTATGCAATTGAAATTTGTTTAACCCATTAGTCTTGTCAAACAGATAACGAACTTGTTAGTGATAAAATATTATAGCAAACATTTACAATTTTTTGTCTCATATTAACAGGTAAAGAAGAGGTGCATAGCCATGTATAATAAATAACACCACAGTAACCGCTTGGTAAATTTTATACTTTATATATTCATGTTAACTGTGCTTGTTTTGGTATTTATGCATGAAACTGTGTTGTATGCTCTATATACTTGCATGCCTTTACTTAAATACATCACTAAAAATAGTCCAGGAGTCAATCCCTAATGCAGAAATTGCAATTTATAAAGGTTATTGACAAATAGTAGTGACAGATTTTACAGGTTTGCTAAGACATCCAAAGTATTTGTATTAAAATTTAGTTTGTATACTAGACAATAAGCAAAACTTAGTTAAGCAAATAACTACTACATGTATTATACTAATTAGTGACTTGCTGAAGCTATACATTTAAATAAATTATGAAAAAATTAATGAGGCTAGAATGTTCTATTGCACTGGGCAATACAAATTTAAGTTAGTTTAATTTATAAGTTGGGTAGTTACCAATTACTTTACTATAATAATTTACCAATCCAAATTTACCTCCAATCCTGAGCATCAAGTCCGAGATAACCTATATGTATTGGAATAAAAAAAATCATGAGCGTCTATTCCTCAGTCATAATAGGCTCATTATATAAAGGTAATTTTTTTTCTATTTAGGACATATAATAGAATGTTTTCAAGTTACAAATTAAAACCAATAAACAAAATGATCACATGACGATATCACTAGACACAGCTAACCCATCTCTGTAGTCATCAGAAGTCTACACAATACACTCCTCAGGAACTTTGAGAAAAAGAGAATTGTAGCTTATATGACATGTATTCTATATAAGTAAAAGTGTTTTTATATCTAATACATCCCCCCCTTTTTTTGATAAATAAAGTTGTGAAGGAAGCAAATATTCATGTTTTTAATGCGTATTTGCTGCAGACGTAAAGTTTCTTCAAAATATCTACAATGCGATTTCTGCACCTCTTTTGCTTTCAACAGACTTCATCATAAGAAACTGTACAACTTTGCTATCTGTAGGAAATTGATTCTTGGAAATTTTGTCAACATTTTCACATATTTTTTTCACTTTGTGCATTTAAATGTGATACAACAGGAGTTATAATCTGTGGTAGTATCAGTCATAAGTGTTTTATTATTTTGCTAATGTGGATAAATAAATATGTGAATTCGTTACCTTTATAAACAAATTTCACAATGTATGGAAAAAAAGATGCATTTACAATATGCATGATTTAGTTTCTGAAAACTACAAAAGTAAGTTAAAAAGGTAACATTAAAAACCCGTTTCAAAAAAAATGTAAGGCGATAAATTAAAACTCCCCATACCTCATCTTCTTTCTTTGCAAAACACAAATATTAAACTTGAAACCTTGGTTTAATGAAACAAAGTATTGACAGGAAATGTCACTTCTTTAGCTTTAAGTCATCCCACAAAGTGCCGAACTGTCACATTCAGTGATAAGATTCATTAATATAGTTTCAAAGTATCTTATTATAAAGCTTATAGCAAACATGTACAAATTTGGTATACAATATTTATACTAGAAAAAAAAACAGAATTATGTAGAGACAAAATAATCTTCGTACTGTGTTACGAGTAAGACATTTCAAATCCACAAACTGTATGAACTGGTGAATGTAATATGTCTCCACACGTTACATTATGTAACAATATGTATTGTTTTGTAATAGTTTAATTAACAATTTGTTTTGCTAATTATTTCCTGTTACTTTTAATAACAGACTTTGTTAAAACACGATACAATTATTTTTTAATGGCCTGTCAATCTATCTGATATCTTTCCAATGTTATTGTGTTCTTCGTTATTTTTCCAGGGCTTTTACTTATCTTTTATTTAGAGCAGATTTACTGTGTAAATTAAATAATTGATACTGATTAATTGTTAGGAGTCACCTTCTTTGTGCTATCTTAGTTACAGCACACATTAAGAAATTACTCATTTGGCTATACTTGACAAAGATTCAGCCATCTCCAAAAATACATTTTAATAAGTTAAAAGTTGTTTCAAATTTGCAAACCGTAAGTAGGGGTTAACATTTTTATGAACTATACAAGCATAACATTACTGTTAAAAACGAATCCTTATATCAAGTAAAATATAGCTGCAAAGTGTTTGATTAAGATAGCTAAGCAATTACCATATTGACCGAGTAACTTCAATATTTTTCGGTCTTCTAACAACATACAACGTTAGGACCTATATGATTTAAGTCATGTATTTGTTGATAAACTTAAATTTTATGATTTTGTTATAACCAATGCTATCAAAACCAAATACTTTATATTGTGTGATATTGCGCTCTGATTTATTAAAAAAAAACTTTGATTTTATACATTTTTAGTGTGTTCATAAATAGAGGTTATGTTTGTATTTTTTCAAATTTTAACCACTACCTATGGTTTGTAACATTTGAAATAACTTTTTACTATTTACTTCTAAGTAACTTACTGTAAAATAATCTGAGTTTACTCGGTCTTTCTCATACTGAAACTGATGTTTTTAGAGATTATCTGTTTTAACATTGATATACATTTATCCCTCTTTTAATATATGTCTACACTTGAATCGTATTTTACGTTCATGGTGATAGTATTGGTTTTCAATTTGAAAACAAAAGATTTTTTAAATTATTTTTAATTACAGTTTATTTTGAATTGTAAGGTCATTTAAAAATATAACTTCTAAAATTATTATTGGCTGGTTTGATATATTTGTTTATATTTAAAGAACTCAATTTTATGCCAACTAAATTTATAAATTATCTAATTTATAATTCCAATCAAGAAAATGTTTAATAGTGTCTATTTTTATAGGGAGTTAACAAGATTTGTGCCAATTTTAATTTTATAATTAAAATAGATGTCTCCTTTTACAATGTGGGATACAAGGCGATTCAAAAGTTTTGATAACTCTTAAAGATTTTTATAACCTGCATGGTAGCTTACCATTGTAATAAATATACCATTGTATACAATAAATATATGGTATATATTATGTACCTAAATAATGGTAGTTTTCCTTTGCTGGATTATTTTGCTTGAGAAAAATCAAGTACTCTCTGTGATCATTCTCTATTTCTATAACTGTTATAAATATTGTCTAGTTTCAATTAGAGAATGAATTAAAGTTGGATGGGTTAAGTAAAAAACCGGTACATTTATAAGGAAAGGATGGGCAATGAACAGTTATAATGGGAACCCAGGCCTACTATCTGTTACACAACTATTACTGTGGGAAGAGGTGCTATACAGAAGAACCATATTGATGTTAACACAGATATCTCTTTTAAATATAAAACACCATAGCACAAGGTAATTTTAGTTAGATCATACAATTTTACCCCAACAAAAATTATAATTGCTACAAATGACTTTTTTCATCATTTTGCCATTACAAATTTTAAGATTTGCAGTTCAAAAATATATAACATGAAAACCATTTTGGTTTTTCAGTATGGAGCAAAAAGGTTTAAAAAAATACTTTTGTACATCTTACACCCAGAAGAGTTAGTTGCAGAAATATTATCCTGGTTTGTCCATGAAAACGTTTACTTTTTGTAGGTTATCTTACTAAATGTTTTATTTATTATTCAGCTTGAATTGCTTTTAAGTAAGCATTTCTAAAAGCATAAATCTTAGCCAGACATGTCCTTCGTCTTGATAGGCTGCTCTTTTACTTGTATCTTTAACTCTGCCAATGCCAACAATATTACTTCCAAGTGGGTCAAGTAACACAGAACAATATTCTCAGGCAGTCCAGCTACTTTTTAGATAGCGAGTTTTTAAACAAATATTTTCACACTAATCATCATATTAATAAATAATGTTTTTTTTGTGTAAGTCATTTATGAGTTAATATGTTTGAATTTTAATGTTAAATCTTTCTTCTTATGCCACAAATTTTCAAAAAGAAATTTGAATAAGTATTACTTATTTTTGTCTAAATTACACTTTTAGTGTCAACTTGGCAAAAAAAAACAATACTTACTAATATTTTTCAACAGATGCATTTTGCACTAGGTCAGTGCATCGTTCAATGCTGTAAGTAAGTATTGGTTTTTTCGCCAAGTTGATACCAAAAGTGTGATTAGAAGAAAAGCCTCAAGATTTACAATGCAAAAACTGCAAGTTTCATTTTTTTTGTTTTTAAAAGGGGTTTTTATTGGTCTACATGGGATACCTACAGTACATTACACATACTTTAACTTCTTTTTGTCAGTATGTTAAAAAATCCCTAAAAAGCCATCCTATTTCTTACTTCAAAATTCCCGCTTAAGTGTTAATTTGATTAAAACATTCTTAAAAAGTATTTTGTAATTAAATAATTTTTCTCAATTTAATGTCTGAGGTTTCAGTTGCAATAAACTTGACTTTTAAGTCTTACTGTAAAAAAAGTTTCCCTAGATAATAGTCAATCTACATAATAAAAATAAAATGAACATTTTTCTCAGAGCAGTTAATTGATACTAACTGATCACCTTAAAAAAGAGATAATGATTAAAAATTATTCAGTGAGTTAATTATGACTGCTAATCTTTAAAAATTAATTGCAAACTGAAGAATAAAAGGTTGTGAACATTTAGTACTGCTTTTATTTTACAATATTTTCCATAATTATTTATTTATACATTATTATTCTTATATGTCCAAAAATCTTTACAAACACATTGTGAATCTTCTTAACATTATTTCTTTTAAGTGAAAAACTTTTAGAAATGATTCTACCTTTAAATATTCTACATGTTATTAGACTTTAAACTCAATTAGTAACTTTTTTGACAAATCTTTAAAGTTTTAATAACAAACCTTTTGTCAAAAATAAAATACACTGTGGAATACCTCTCTATGATACTATTGCTCATTTCAGTTAAATGACTCGCTATGCACTCCCATAATTTTTTTCCATTCCTGTACCAGATCATTTGTCCATACTTAATCCTTAGCCCTTAAACATTCTATGTTTAAAAAGTGTTGGCCAACTCTTTAAAATATTTTCAAATTGTTATTTAGAATTTACTCTGTACTCAGATAGGTTGCATATTTCCTTGTAGAAGCTATTTTTATAAAGTTATAATTTTTTACTATTCAAAGTCATAATGTGAACAATTCAGGTTAAAAAGTAAGTTAGACAGTAATTGTATAGTAATGTGTTTTAATTTTATTTTATTTAGAAAGGCTTTATTACTTTCTAAAAATACAAATATTTGCCATTACAATTAATGCTGTGGGATAGTATAACAATTAAACCATACTTTGTTTTTTTTATTGAAGAATATGTACACCATATCAAAAAATGATTTTAATTTTAATTTTATAATTATAATTTTATAATTAATTTTAATTTTATACTAGATATTTAATCTGGAATTTAATTACCTAGAGACTCATTACATATTAGTCTATTATGAATTACCCTGTTCATTACAAATTGATTTTTAATACATGAAGTTTTTGCACTTTTAAAATTGTTTTTATAAGGTTGATTTGATTGGCATAATATCGTTGTTTTAAGAATTGTGATTGACTGAAGACATATAGTCTCATAGAATCAACTGCAGGGATTTTGTTGTTTGACTTAACCTGTATTTGTCATTTTATTGGTTAAGAGGTTTGAATCTTACCATTAATTTTCTTACTGAAATACAGTATTTGCGTAGTGAAATGATATACGTTTTATTTTAATTCATTGCATTATTTAAAAAGCATGATAAATCTATGTTTAAAAATATTTTAGCAACTCAAATGTTTAAAAATTTTCTTTTTTTTAAATTTTTCTTAATAGAAGTAGATTTTTTCAAATAATTCACTACCAATACAATGAAAATTATAGCTGAATGTACAATTGAAATGTTGGTTCATTATAGTTGATTTAATGTTACATTTTATAGAGCAAAAGTTTTTAAAAAAATAATATTTGGAACGAAGTAAATAGAATATACTTTGGACACCTGACTTTTATATGCAACAAGCGAACATAAACACAACACCATTTTTTTTACGGAAAAGTTTTACAATACTTTTCAACTAGTAATTATGCCAGTAATGCACCAAACAGCTCAATGAAAAAAACTCTTATGCAATTCCTATTTATAAAATTTAAGATACAATTATGAAATAAGTCATTCATCATTGAATCCTATAAAAATGTCCTACACTAAAATCCCTAAAATTAAAATATTAAGTTAAAGAATTCATAGCAACTTTAAAATGTGAATTTTAGGGTATAGATTTATTAAGAATAAATTGACACTGTTTTATTTTGTAGATTTTGTATGACAGCTTTCCTCAAATCCAAGTATTTATTAAACTCAAGTTTGTAAAATTTTTGTTTTGTTTTAATTGATGGTTCATTGTTGAAAATAAGGAGAAACTTAATGGGAATATTGTGTTAAGATGTGAGGGGAACCCAAAAATAACTGGGATTTCTTTTGTCTCCTTCAAAATATTCCCCATTAGACAAGATGCAGATGTCTAGACAATTTTTCCATTTCTGGAAAAAGCTCTGGAACTCTTCTAACTTGATGCCTTCCATTGATTTTTCTTTTACTTTTACTGTTGTAGCAAAACATTTTTCTTTGAACTCCTGTTTCATTTGGAGAAAGAGAAAGATGTTGCACAAAGCAAGTGGGGTACCAAGGTCATGTTATTTTTTTACCAGAAATTGTAACATTGGTGGGGGCAGGCTCATTGTCATGGTGAAGTGTCCACTCCCCACTCTTACACAAACCAGAGCGCTTGCAGTGCATTATATCATGCAACCGTCTCAGAACATCCAAATACAGCTCTTGATTTACAGTTTAACCTTGAGGTGCAAACTTGGAATAAACAATCCCATTAACGTCAAAGAAACAAATTAGCAATGTTTTTAAGTTTGATCTGACTTTCTTGTTTTCTTGGGTTGGGTAGTAGAAATGATACCACTGGTTTGACTGCTGTTTATTTACTGGACTGTATCAATTCTCATCACCAGTTATTACTATAGAGAAACAATTTTTGATCGTTTTCTTTCTGGTTTTTTTACTTTTTTGCACACTTTCACAAGATTTTGCTTTCGTTCGTCAGTGTGGACGCAAGAAACGAACTTTGACACAAACTCCAAGAAATGTTACTTCAATCAACACGCTTATCATATGTAGTTCGCTGATTGAGCATAATCAACTCATGAACCCTCACACAATTTTCCTTGGTTTATGAAGTTGAAGGACATTCAGGTCGATGCAAGTCTGCAATCGACATATCTCAATTTTTAAATTGTGAAAACCACTCATAGTGGTCATTACTTCTTCTTTGTGAGGTGGTTTTAACAAAACAACAGTTTCTGCTGTTTACACAAGAGAAAACAAAATTTCACTTATTCATATTGTTCTTGAAAACCATTCATCTTAAAAACTGACAAATTAACTGTTAGTGCCTTCAAACAAAATCTTGCACAACCAATTGCAACCTCTGATGCCGATGTCTGCTAGCAGAGTGACTAATAAAGGTCAAGTCTACTTACTGTGGTGTAAGTTGCTACCGCAACTAGCTATCTCACAGTCACACGATTCTTGTTATTTTTGAACCCCCCCCCTTGTATATTCAAATGTTAGAACATGTGGGGAATAGAACCTAAAACATGATAACAGAGAGACAAGAGAACTTCTAAGGAATATTGTGTATTTTAATAAGTGATGAAGGTAGTGATGGGTAACGAAACGCATTTTTATTTTTGTATAAAAAAATTCCACATTTTTCCAAATAAAATTGTGTACAGGAATCAATATAATATGTGATAAAAACATTTGAATAAACACATCCTCAAAGAAGCAATATTAAAGAATGTAAGTTCAAAGAGCAAGATAAGATCTCAACAGAATAGCATCAAGAAGAAACCCATCTCACAAGAATTAATTTCATTCACAATTTTGAAATGTTTTTTTCTAAAAAAATTGCATCAAGATGGTTATTTTATAAAGTAATATTGTTTTAATTTAAAAGTTAAACCTAGTAGAGCACATTTATTCTGTGGCACTATAATAATTGTAAAGTGAAATATATGTATTAGTGCAGTGGAAGGTTATTCATAAACAGTTTGTAACAGGAATACTAAATACTAATCTAGGTCGCACATAAACACACACAGTGCCAAGATAAATATTCCTATGATTAAGATACAGATTTAATTTGTTTCTATGGATGAGTGTAGTAGAGTAATATAGTTATTAATGTACAGTAAACTGTTGAGTGTCAGGCATTTATTATATTAGGCTTAGGAAATAAAAATTAAAGGTTCTGGTTTAGTGAAATAATATTGTCTAATAGCCATTCATTGTTTATTATTTGGCCTGAACTATTCATATCTGGCTTAAAGCTTGGGTACCATTGTTTATTTGGCCTGAACTATTTATATCTGGCTTAAAGCTTGGGTACCAAGTGTGTTTATTTGAATTTAGTATATGTCAGCCATAACTTTTCCCAGTTTAAAATAAAAGGAAATTAATTTTTTAGGCTAAGCCCTTCCAAAAAGGTTAGAATTGTCTAACATACACAGTGAAAAAATAACCGTTGTACTATATCAGGGGTTCCCAAACCTTTTGGTATTATGTCCCCTCCTCTTGAAATGAAATCCTCCCACATACCCCTCCACTTTACACTATAAATAGATGACTTGGGCATATGAAAAAGAATCAAATATTATATATATATGATTTATACGAACGGGTGCCCCCCCCCCTCCGTTTGAGAACCCATGTACTATATTGTAAGTTTTGATATACTGATTGCCCAAGAATGTGTTAAAGCTACATCATTATAATCCAGAATGCCAAAAGGGCTAACAGAAAATGGTTGCACAATAATTATCCAAATTCGGTTCAATCTCCTGAAATGTTTCGGTAACCTCCCTTGTATATTATAAATAGATAATTCTATTTTTAAGGGATATTATTCTGGGCCAGTAACTGGAATACACTAAAGTTTTTAATGTTACTGTCTCTCAGCCACACTTTTAAAATCACATCAACAGAACTTAGGCTTCTAATCTTTTGATTTTTTCAGTTAAGAACTATCTAGATAGAGATATTTTCTAAAGAGCAACATTCAAAATCTAAATTGTGGTAAAAATATAAATTAACAGTTAACAAAACAGTACCTAGTGCTAAACCATATTATAATATCATTATGTGCTGATTTTAATAAAAGTATTATTTTTAAGTCAACAGTGTTTTTTCAGGACTAATTTTAAGGACTAGCATAAAATTATCAAAATAACATGTGAAAATTGTTATAAAAATAGAAGAATCTCTAGAAGATTCTTGTCATAACTTAAATTATGTACTTAAACCTAGATTCAGTTTTACATTGAACCATGAGTTAGAGAAAAGACTTTTTATTACTTAGCA
Source organism: Prosapia bicincta (assembly GCA_036971475.1). Lineage (NCBI taxonomy): Eukaryota > Metazoa > Arthropoda > Insecta > Hemiptera > Cercopidae > Prosapia > Prosapia bicincta. The sequence goes on from JBAIZL010000004.1 coordinate 255,525,586, forward strand.
TGTTACTCACCAAAGTTTTTTAAACCATGGAGGCTTCTTTTGGGGATTTGTTTGTATTGACCTTTAATTGTTGTGGTTTCAGAATTTTGACTATCCAATAATGTCTTTTGCGTAATAATATGATTGAGTTTATTGAAAATGGAAATATATATATAATTTTTTCTCTATTATAGACCTGTAGCAGTCACCTGCTCTTTTACTGAAGCGTACATTTTTTCTTCCATATATGTCTTTGACATTAAAAAAATAGTGACTTAGTTTAAAAAAAAATTGGAATTAAATAAAATTATAAATTCTTTTTATAAGTGTATTTAAAATATAAAAACAAGACTTTCATACATTATTTATGAAACACTATTCAGCAATGCCCATCAATTTACGCTTGCTTAAAAGTTGAATTTAAAAATTTTGGAGTAAGTTGTTGGTTCAAATTTTTTGAAACAATATTTTATAAATGATTTTCTAATATAGAGTATTTGATGCAGGGTGTCACAATCACGATTAGAAGAAATAGGACCTGACAGAGCATGTGCAGAATGGTTAATGAGGAACGGCGCATTAGTACGATGGAAAGGACAAAATGGATTTATAACGAAATACGATAACCTTCCAAAAGATGAAGAGGCTAAATTAAAGAGGTTTTACCTCCAAGAAGTAGATGCAACGAACTCGTCAATAGCTCATCATGGGTTTGCACATTTTAGTGAGTATATCAGTAAATTAATTAGTTAATATCAAGAAGCATTTAAAAAGTTAATAGAGTTAGAATTGTTTAAAGCATTATTCCTAGTGATTACGATAAACCTTATTACAAATATAAGCAGACATTGTCTTGGCCGTTGCTCCAGTTTGTTTTTAACATAATTTTTTTTTACTTGTCACATATTTACTTGACCTATAGAGAGATACAAGAAAAGTGAAGCTGTGATGGAAGAGTGCCAGACTCCTTCAGTAGCCAAAAGTAATGTGTTCAAATGTAAATTATACAGTCCTCTAGGGTTAATGGTATTTTGTATCCATTTTCTTATTACCTATTGTTTTTTTAATAAATTTTTAGTAAATAAAATAAGGGCAATATGGTCCTTTTCAATCAGCCTTCTATTATCCCAATATTTGTACAAAGTTTTTTTTTAATTCTTAGCTCTAGATCCAAATTGCAGCAAAGCAATATGTGATCTCAGTCATATATTTGTGTTCATAATCCACATTTCTCTGAATTGTAAGTTCTAACCCAATGAAAGTGTGCTGTAGGTCTGACCCAATTAAAGATCATGTCCAATATTAAGACAAAACAGGGGAAAAGAGAGTTTTTATTGGTTTTGTAATATTTTGTTCTATATTTTTCCAAACCTGATTGTGTCAGTTATATTGTTGATTATCTTCTATTTTGGGTTTTACAATGTTTTATATGCAACTACCTTTGTAAGAATATTTTGTGATTATCCTAATGCGATCTTTTCCTTTGCCAACCTAACAGATTTCATGCCCCAACATTTTTCTATGTGCAGATATTCATTGAACAGTACAATGCTATTTTTGGATGCTTAGCATCTTCTGTAAGCATCTGTAAGGTTACAACCTCATGAATTGTGTATTATGTCGGGCTATGGGTTGTGTTCCTGCTTTAGAGTCACTTAATGGGGGTTTATTACTTTATTATGATTATAATTAAAACTAAGAAAGACAAATGACTGACTTTAATTTCATCATTTAAATTTTTTTCCATCCTAATGATGTAATGACAGATATTATTGTAGAGGGAGAAATCTTTTCATGCTGTAGTGTTATATTTACCACATCTAAATCTAACTTTAATTTGAGGCTGGGAATACCTTTTATAGCAGAGAGAGTCAAATTCCTTAAGGCTGGTTTTTCACATCTTGATAAAAAAAGAGTTGTTTTCTAAGCCTGAAACAATAGATAACTCTTTATTTTAAGGTTTTAGATGATCAGTGGTTTAAAAAAATCATATTAAATAGGGAATACTTTACTACCTACATACTGATATGTTGTTGCTGTATGCAGCTTATCTTCTATTCTATGCGGCTCAGGTAACTATTGGTTTAAAGCTCATGGTTGTGACATGGTTTTCATTGTTCTACAAATATATTCTTGTGGAGCTTATCTTAATGACTTTCCCATACAATCCTAACTTAACTCCTTTATATACTCTTGTCTTTCCACTTCACTTTACTATCAATAATAATAAATGTTTGATTACTGTGGTTATTTCCTAATTATTTAGTACTTGAAAAATGCAATTTATATTTAGATCTTCTAACAACTTTTGTTTTCTTTTCTCCTCAAGGCATATTGTCATCAGTGACAAAACCAAACCGTTAATTTTTAGCTGTTTATGTTGCATATACATATATTAAACAATGTACCACCGAAATGTGCAATTCTGCCCTTGAACTTATCTTTTTGGATCTTTTATTTTGTTTAATATTTAAATTTGTTATAGGTCAGGAAATTTAATTTCAATATTATTTTAGTATTAAAATTCAATTACTTTCCAAATAACTAAATTATAATTAATTTAAATTTCTTTAAAAAGGTTGGATGATATTTTTAAATACCATTACTTTTGTCCTTTTAGCGGAACTTTAGTTAAAATTACGATCTGCCTTTCAGCTCTTTCCTGATTCAACCACTATTCCTTCACGTTTGTTTTGTTTCAAGGAAGATCTTGTTTTAGTTAAACATATCTAGGCCATAACATACTTTTTTTCTTGATTCCTTTCCTTTTTTCATTTTTTTTAACCTACATTTTTTTATATTAAGAGAGTTTTATACCAAAATTTGTTTGTCTTGTAATGGAATAAGCCGATTGCTATAATTTAAAAGTACTTTTTAAACTATTGGTATTTTCTTTCATGTTAATGATCCTCTAATTGATATATGTAGTCCATGGAAATGCCTCAAGAGAGTGCCAACTCACTACGTCATATTTTGTATGATTTTGTCTTGTGTACGTATTATACTTAAATTACTGTACTGAAATTAATGAATCTGATGGTCTAGATGCAGAATCCATTTTATTATTTCTTCAACTGTGGTAATCTTGTACTTTTGCATTCAGACTAGGTATTTACGTTTCTCAACCTATTTTGTATTTACAGGAACCCCTCAAATTCGTACTGGTTGGGGCAGGACTCTGTTCAAATTTTGAAAAGTTCTAATTTGACAAAAAAACTTTATCACTTATTACTTAACTGTTTTGTATATGTGATATGCTGCATGGAATGTAGGTATTAAAGGTACCATGGGGTGCAATAAGAGGTTCTTGAAACCATTGTTTTTAAGTCGAGGGGCTAAAAATAGCATTTGTGCTATGTTTACAGATTGCAATATAGTGGCAGTCATCTTGAGCATTTCTTTGCATTAGCAGTATTAACTGCTTCATCAAAAAGTGTACGAGGTTTTGTTTGAATTACTGTTGGATGCAGAATTCAAACTTAAAAACTTGAAAATTTTTAGTTTTTGATAACTTTTATTAAGTGAGGCATTTAGATCAAAGTGTCTTTTTTATAGTTATTTATAGCAAGCAAACGTAAACACAGTTCTATACTTTAGAAAAAAACTGAAGTTGGCAAAAATCAGTGACTGGAAAATAAACAGATTGAAGATTGAACAATTTTACATTGGAACCAGCATTAAAGCAATACCATCACAACAGTTTCTGTCGACGAAAATATCTGACCATGGAATATATTTGTGGTTACACCAGAGAGGAGGAAAGGATTTTCTATAAACTGGTCCGTTAATTACAAGAAACATTCAAATATTTAAATAAATGATTGAATGGTGGTTCGTCTTTCACTGCTACCAACGGGTGGTTAGGTTGGTGAAAAAAAGGCATGGCATTCGGCAACTGTCGGTGACTGAAGAAAAGTTGACACATAAACATGTAATTCTGCTGCAGAAGCATATTAAACTGGATTCACTGATTTAATTTTGTTACTAAATTATTCCTCTCAGCAAATGTATAATCCAGACTAAATTGGATTGAATTTCAAAACATAACCTACTTAAGTTCCTACTTACTAGAAATCTTGTGCACCAGGTTTCAAAATGAACAAAGGGTCTTGGTCAATGGCAGCAGATTCTTGGAACAGTAATTTACTGCAGAAATTGTGGAAGAAGCTTTTGGCTAGCTTTGTGTTTGTTGAAAACCCAATTTCAACACTAAAATATGACACCAAACCTCTCATCTTGTTGAAAAACTACCAGGATGCGAGAATATTGGAGAAGTATGCCTGAAAGAATGGGCAACAATGGATCTCAATAATGATTATAGTGAAGTTGATATTGCGTCTATAATAGTCCAAGACAATAACAAAGGCGGTGTAGCAAGTAGTGACAGTGAGATATGTTCCTGCAACAGACATTGTGAGTCATTCTAATCTGCCATTGTACTTGACATCCCTCTGAGCTATGTAGAGCAAAACTCAGCTGCAACCTACCCTCTACAAGCAGGATTTACATCACTTCATTTATTGAAGATGAATGATTAACAAAAAAAAGTAGCATAGAGTTTTGTAATCTGAACTACTTTAGCAATAGCATAATTTTCTATGAGGTTGAAAAAACAGTAAGATAAGATTCCATTTTGTGATTGTTGTTTTTATAAAGTGATAAGACTGCATAATTAGCAGTTGTGTTTACGAGAGTATACAGTGGTACTTATTAGATATACTGTACATCCCTTAATTAGAATTTGTGTATTAATTTTTAAAAAATTGCTTTTTACTGCATTAAGATATGTTGTTCAATCGATTTTTTATGTGTTCGGATTTCTGGGGTTCTCGTGTTGTTTCAAAGACACAAAATTCGGTTTTCATTGCTTTGACTTGGTTCTATATATGTTTAGATTTCTTATGTTTCTTAGTGTTTACGTTTGTTGAATTAAGCCACTATTTATTCATTAAACATTTTACCTTTAATTTTGTAATTTTCCTCCTAATATTGATTCATTATATTTTACCAGTTTAGGTATTTCTGAAGGTCTTAATTTATTTTCTTCTTCTTTTAAGTTGGCCACATTCTGTTTAACTATTTACATATCCTACTACATGCCTAAATTTTGTTCCACTTTAGTAAATTTGTTTTTTCAATTGAGTAAAATTTAGATGGTTAAACTCATCTCATTCATGCATATATAATCCTTTAAGAAAATTCTTCTCTTTCAAAATTTGAAGGTAATTGTTTTCAGATGTTGCACAATTGTTTTGGTGTCTTGTACAATAACTATTTTTCTTATTGTGATATGTATTTGGTTAATAGATTTTGGCAGTTTGTTTTAGATTAAAATTTTATTGTTAACATTTGTATAAAATTAATTTTGTTTATATATGTCAGCCATTTTTTATTAGTCTTTGATAATATTAGAATGAAAATTTTATTCAGCTTCACCATTTACCTAAATTCTGGCATGTTTGTTCTAATTGGTTTAGCTACTAATGTCACATTTTCACAACATACTGTTTCCTTGATGACAAAAATTATTATGCACACTCTAATGAAGACTAAATGATAGGACGACCAAAAAATTGGAAAGAATTTTGAAATACTATTAAAAAATGATTCAAATAATTTTTACAAAGAATTCTAACTTGTTAAAAATTTTAAAAATTATCATGTCCTTAAAAATTTTTAATTGATGCGTGGTAGATCATTTGTCAGTCAGACCTTGAATAAGATTTTATTTATAAACACTTGTAAAAAATAATTTCCAAAATATAATTAAATATTTGTTTCTGGATTTTAAATTGAAAATTTTGCTTAAGTTTAATTTTTTTGAATGTATTATGAATACAACTGAAGTGAACCATGGGTGGGATTACATAATTATTATAATAAAATCTAGTCACAGTTATAATAAGTCATTTAAATTTTTTACTAAACTTGTTGCAAAGTAAAACCTGCACATGATGATTTTATTGAAAATAAATTCAGACAAAATTAGTAACAAATAAGTTTTCTTGATATTTATAAATGCATAGATTTTATCTTAACATCAGGCAAGCTTTTGGCAAATAGTCAAAAAGAAAGGGTAGACATGGCATGGAGAAGTGATTAGTAAACAAAGTACCTAGGCTAAGCTGAGAATGATTTGGACACTTGCCAAACTTAACAGAACTAAAAATAGTTGAGGAAGGGGAACTCTGTATTCTATGTGTGGTTCAGAGACCCATGACAGTTGGAATTTATTAAGTTATTTGTTGTTAATGAACTGTATTCTTTGTTATATGAATAATTTATTTAAATACAAACAACATTGATTATACATTTTACAATCTTATTACTTTTAATTTTTTTAAATTTATGAAATAAAATTTTGACACCTGTAGTTCATAAAGATATTCCCAGGCTGTATGCAAGAACATTGCTACTTAATTTGTAGTGTTTTCCAAAACTCACTGGAATATCTTTTTAGTCGTTTTAAGGTCACACACACCCACACACACACACACACACACACACACACTCGCACACACACACACACTCGCACACACACACACACACACACACACACACACTCGCACACACACACACTCGTGCACACACACACTCGCACACACACACACACACACACACACACACACACACACACACACACACACACACACTCGCACACACACGCACTCACACACACTCACACACGCACACACACGCACTCACACGCACTCACACTCACTCGCGCACACACACACACACACACGCATACACTTGCGCACACTCACACACACACACACACACACACACACCACACACACACACACACACACACACACACACACACACACACACACACACACTCATATACACACACACACACACACACACACACACACACACACAAACATACACCCAAATACGCACACTATTCCTACTAATAATATAAGTTGGTTGTTTTGAAGCCTATTATACTTCTATTTAGGTTGAATGAAGTTCAAATGTAGTTTTTGGCCTGTTTGCTCTTGTTTAATAGGAGTCCATTGGTTAGATATTTATGCATGCAGAAACTCTGGACAACTTCCAGGTTTTTTAATCTTTGATAATTTTTAGTAGTGAGGCGTAGGCTAGTGAGTAGTGTAATGGTGGGTTAGAGATAAATCAGTAGTATACTAGGCTCATTAATTGCTTACTATCCTGCTGAGTAGTAAGTTTTTCCAGGCCAAGTAATACATTTTAGTTTTATTTGCTCATAACTACGTTATAACAACTTTAAATAAAAAGTAAATATTCTAATACTTTATAACATAATTATAAAACAGACGCAACGGGGTTTTACTATTTTATGAAGATATATTATTCTATTTAATAACCAAAAAAAAACTACTCAAGAATAATTCATTAACATTTATTATTACAATTTCATCTCAACATTAAACAATACACAAAACAAAATTTTACAACTTAACAATTTTTAACAAAATATACTAAAATTCGATTCTTTAAATTTGAGTTACAAGGTTTTTATACCCTTGGCTAGTTTAAGATCTCTTGATATCTCGGGGTTATAGTATGGGCTATATTTTTAGAACTTCTTAGGTTAATTAAATAAATTTTGAACAAACAATATTAAATTTTGAAATTGCAAAAAGGCCAAACTATTTGAACTGGATTTATTTCTTACTATTAATTAACTACAAGATATCCTAATATACAAATTTAAACTTCTCTATTATCTTAAAAGTCCATTAAAGTTATTTTTATAGCGCTATTACTCAAATTAATAAATATCAAAATTTTGCTGGTCGCTTACGTAAATTCCCGTTCTCTCCAATTTAAACAATTCACACACTTAAATCCGTTTTAGTTCTTTCAAATTATATTTTCACTGTATTAACTCTTTCAATTTTCTTATTCCTGTTTAATCTGGCCAAGTTTACTCACAAAACTGTATAATTTAGACGAACTCTTTCCAAAAAAATAGAATTTTGACTGGTCAGCAAGGTCTGCTTCCTCTCGTAGCGTCACCCACGCTAGAATCCACTCAACTCTAACTACGCGTCCTTCTATTTTCTTTTAAAAATCTTACAAATATGGCGGCTTTCTTCTTCAAAAAAAACACATATGGGTTATAATTTAGTTCGATTTCTTTCCACTAGACTTTCACACATGTTTTTACAGCTGTTAATGTCAACGAACTATTTTCACCAGTTTTAATCTTGTTAACTTTGGTTGAAACTTACTGTTTTAATTTTCCTATTCTTAACAAATCTTCCAGTGTTTATTTTATTAATATTATTAGTGTGTGAAGTGTCTTTGTGTTTTACTTTTGTAAATATTTCGAAATGTGTGTGTTTTGACTGGATTCAAAGAACATAACCTTCAATTTTCTTTTGTTTACAAACGTGTTCACTTTCTCCTTCAAGTAATTTCTTAGGCCTTATGTTATTACAGTTTACAAATTTGTTTACACATAACCATTATTAGATTATCTTATTTTAATTTATGTGTTAGGTTATTTGATATAACAAATTTCCTAATACATTTCCAGTTCAAAAACCTTGTTTACAATTCCTAGGCTTTTACCAGAATTTAGTTTCAATTTTAACCTAACCAATCTTTTAATGAATTTCTTTCTAAATTTTGAGTGAGTTATTTCTCATCTATTTTCCAATTCTTAAATAATATTATATAGCCCATTCTATAAATGTTATAATGTCCCCTAATTTAATTTAAACAAAAAAAAATAATCCTAATATCTACATTACACATTTTTTTTACATTTTACAAGCTTGCTTAAATATACATATTTTTTTTTTTTTAAATTAAATTTAAATTTACATTTATTTCCTACTTGTACATTTTATTTAATAACTACCTGAACACATTTTTATTGAGTACGTTATACCTCAACACTTTGGCTAACTTATTGTCCATTGTCTTTACCACTTTTATAATTGTCCACTTAAAAGTCATTTATACCTTCATCTGTCCACTTTCGTCCATTTATACTTAATTCTATAATACAATTTTATCTTAACTCTTTACCAATCAAATACTGAGCTGAAAACTTCAAGCTACTTGTCTTACATGGTTTATACTAGTTTAAAACTCGCATAATACTATTTCATTAATTTTATATGTTGTTATTTATTATTCTATTTACTATCTCTTTTTTCGCATCCTCCCAACTATTCATCATAAATTTTTTTTTCAATTAAAATTAATTTGTCTTAACCTTGCCTCAACCTCACTTCAGTTATAAATCTATCACTCTATCTGAACACAACTATATTAAATTTAACCCCAATTTCATATTACTATTATTTTATTATTATTATTATTATTATTTTTTTTTTAAACTCTTTATTATACTATATACTTTGTTACATATATATATGATGGTAATTCACCTTACCTCCACTTATTAACGTAGACATTTATTTTATTTTAACATATTTTCGACGACATCAACATCATTAACACCCTTATTCACGTAGACATTTATTTTATTTCATATATTATCGACGTTATTTATATATTTCATTTTATTTTCAAATTCCCCTTTTTCCAAATTATATTTCCCCTTTTTATATTGTTATGCTCATCCAGAATATACCTATCTTTATCTTTACATTGCACCCTACTTGTATTCCTTCCGTTTTTATCCCTGCTATCTCTGTTTAATTAGGTTATTTAATATATTTTAACTTATTTCCCCTTGTCACTACTCTGTTTATCATTTATCTCATATTTATTTTGCTTTTAGCTTCATCTAACTCTCAGTTCGAAGTTAGTATTTTATCTCTTCTTCCAATCTCACATCCAGTTCAATTCTTTTCTTATATCATCTCAGTTTTTTTTTTTTTTTTTTTTTTATATGAAGTTTAACATCTAATATTTTTAAAGGTTGCAATTTCATATACTCTATTTGATCATATCTATAGTTCCTTCGATTACACTATTCCTATATCAACGAATATAAATTTTGTTTTAATACTTATTTATCAACGCAGATTCTCCCTTACAATACGACGAAGTTTAAATACACAATTACCATTTTTTTATTACAACGATGCTTTAATATTTATTATCATAGATTCATATTTCTTTTATAATATATACGACGAAGTTCCATTATTTATCAACGCAGATTCTCCCTTACAATACGACGAAGTTTAAATATACCTAATTTTATCTTTATTCATTATTCGACGAAGTTTCTAATAAATTATCGTAGATATAGTTACCATCCCTTAAAACTTATCTCCTGCTAACGTTTTCTTATACACATAATCACCTAGAGTCTACTCATATTGCTTCCTTTACCTATATTTAATATCTCCCTTCCTATTTTATTTTGTCCCTTTTGAGTTTATCTCCCTTGCATCATGGTATTTTTTTAGTTCCGTTGAATGGAACATCCCCTTATTTATATCATATTTATCATCCCATAGTTCGAATGTCGATTCTCCTAACTTTTTGTGTATTCTATATGGCCCACTATAAATATTAAATAATTTCCCCATTTCTCCCTCTATGCCTTTTGCCTGCCAGTTTTCTTTTACTAACACTAAATCATTTAAATTAAAGGTGAAAAGCTTATGATTTCCATTGAAATTTTGTGCCCTAAGTTCTGCCTTTTTCTTCATTCTCCCTCTTGCCAAATCTATTACTAGTTGGGTATTAACGTTTTGTTCGTTTGAATTTTGAATTTTGATATACTTATGCCAAAACCTCTCATCTATTTTTCCTAACTGTAACTGATTAGGTGTGAATCCTGTGGTCTCATGTGGTACTTCATTCAACATCTCATTTATTAAATGTATAAACTTTGCCCATTGTTTATGGTTCCCATGGCAATAGGTGCGAAGACATCTCATTATCTCCCTGTTTACCCTTTCTACTATATTGCTTTGAGGTCGCCTAATTGGTGAAAATATTTGTTTGATCCCTTTATTTTCTAAAAATGTTGACCATCTTTTACTTGTGAACTGAGTTCCATGGTCTGTTTGTGTCCTTTTTACCTGTCCATATTTTTCTAAATAATCTTCTACACATCTAATAGCTGTAGCAGTATTTGCTTTTTTTATTTTATAAATTTTTATAAATTTAGTAAAAATATCCAAAATAACCAAAATATATTTAAATCCCTCACTTTTATGAAATGGTCCACAAAAGTCAATAGATAGTTGCTCTTTAGGCCCTTCTACCTTGATTCCTTTCATCACCCCATAACAAGTTTGATTTGTGTGTTTCACCCTCTGACAAGTGTCACAGTATTTTAAAAGGTATTTAATCTCCTTATACATCTTTTTCCATGTGAATATTTCATTTATTATACTATAGCACTTCTTGGCCCCTATATGCATATAGTACTCATGGCATGATATCACTAATACATTTATTAACTCTCTGGGTACTATTATTTTCCAACTTGTTTTACAATTTTTATATAGTATGTTATTTTCAATTTTGAATTTCGAATTGTATTCCTGGACATTTTCAATAATATTTCTTAATTCTAAATCACCCCACTGAAGCTCATTAAGTTTTGTCAATTTTGTCACTACTTCCCTACTTATTACTCTTTCCATTAAATTGATACTAAACTTATTTTGATTCTCTATATGTTTTGGCTCTATCTTATCCCATGGGTTACGACTTAATATGTCTGCCACCACGTTCTCCTTCCCTTTACAATACTCAATCTCAAAATCATATTCCTGCATGAGCAATATCCAACGATATAGTCTTGAATTTAATATTCTACAAGTCTTTATGAAAGTCAAAGCTTGGTGGTCAGTTTGTATTATTACTTTTCTCCCCAGTATAACCTGTCTAGCCTTCTGTAGACAAAACAACACAGCCAATAATTCTTTTTCAGTCGTATAATATCGTATCTCACTACCTTTTAGGGTTCGGCTCATAAACATAATTGCCTGTTTCTGTCCAGTCTCTGTTACCTGGTACAGATGCCCCCCAATAGCATATTCGCTTGCATCTGTCTGTAAATAAAACGTTTTTGAATAATCAGGGTGTTTTAGTACGTTGGTATCTATAAATGCTTTCTTTAATTTTCTAAAATTTTGTTCCTCTAAATCTGTCCAATTAAATTTTGTTTCATGTCTCAAAAATTTCAGGAGTGGCTCTGCTAATTTCGAATAGTGGTCTACAAACTTGTTGTAATAATTGGCAAGGCCTATAAACCCTTTTAATTGCTTAACGTTCTTTGGTGTGGGGAATTCCATTACAGCCTTAATTTTGTCCTTATCTATCTCTATTCCCTCAGTTGTCAACCTATAACCTAAAAATGCTATGTTTTCTTGACAAAACTCAGTTTTTGATAATTTAATTTTGATATTATTTTCCCTAAATGTCATAAATAATTTTTTTAAATGGTATTTATGTTCTTCAAAACTCTGTGACATGCATACAATGTCGTCTACATATACTAAAGTGAATGGTTCTAATTCATTTCCCATTATTCTACCCATAGCTCTTGCTAAAGCTGCTAATGATGTTTTTAGCCCATAAGGTGTCACAATGAAATGATATGTCTTTCCATTATACTGAAAAGCTGTGAATTTTCTGGATTCTGGCTCCAACTCCACCTGCCAAAAACTATTCGTGAGGTCCATAGAACTCAGGTATTTTACCTTTCTTGCCTTATGTAATATTTCATTAATACCCTGGTAACACTCGTAATCTGGTATTATGATTTCGTTCAGTTTCCTTGCGTCCAGGCACAATCTTATTTCTCCATTACTTTTTATGACAGGAATAATAGGGTTAATATAAGGGCTATTACTTTTTTCTATAATTTTCATCTCCAACATTTTGTCAATTTCTCTTTGTACCGCTTCTTGATACTTTGTGGGTACAGGATAGTTTCTTTGATAAAATGGTAAATCTGTTCTTACTTTTATCTCATGTCTATATCCTTTACACACTCCAGGTCTATCTGAAAATACATCCTTATATTGCTTTATTATCTCCACCAACTCCAGTTTTTGCCTATCTGTTACACGGTCATCTTCGATACTTTCCATAATATCTCTATCACTAATTTCCCCTTCTGTTTCATTTTGTTTCTCATAATTTTGGTCCCCCTGTCCTAAATTATCTAAATTTTCCCATTCCTCATTAATTTGATCGAATTCGTTAATTACATTATCTTCCCTTTCTAAATTTTGTACCTCGTTGTTATTACTTCTTTCGTCATCATTTTCACCCTCCGTTTCTTTCATATCTATTTTAATATAGTTTTCCAAATATTTCAATTTTATACTCCAATCCTCACAACTTATATCAGCCTTTGTATTTTTTAATATATCCATCCCTATGATCATTTCTCTTAATAGGCCTGGTATGATGAAACATTGAAATGGGTAATCAATCCCACCTAATCTTCCCATTATCAGAACAATTTTATTAATTTGTTTACTCTTTTTATTTGTTGCTGTCCTAATGTTCATTGCTCTGATTGGCAACGTTTCTACTCTTCCTAGTTTTCCCTTATTTATACTATACCATTTTTCCTGAATACATGTAATATTACTACCTGTATCTATTAAGGCTGTAACCCTAACCTGTTTAAATTCTATCTCTATTTCTGGGCTCATATATATTTTGTTTTGCTCTAAATTCAAATTTCGCTCCGTCCCCTCACTTTCCAAAAATTCCCTATCTATTAATACGTTGTTAATTATTCCTAACCCCAAATCTGTATTTTCATTAAATTGATTGTTACCCTTATTCTTGTCACAATTAATATTTCCAAGGCTCTTTAGCACTGGCTTTCCCTCTTCAGCATCCCCTGTAGTTTTCCCATGATGCAATAAGGTATCACCAGTGCCCTTTAGTTTTCCGAGGTCCCCTGGTCTCCCTCACATCTTCCACTGGTTGATTCCTTTGGTCGTATCTGTATGCTGTTTACTTCTTTCTGGCTCCTGTCATTGGTTCTGTAATTCCTGTCTCCTCTATTTTCTCGATTATTTTCCTGCCCTGGTCTTGGTTCAACATTCCCCCTCATATGATTATCTATTCTTCTGTTAAAGAACTGGACATATGGCCGCCCTTCATTCCTATATTCATTCCTTCTATACAATTCTCCTGGTCCTGGAAATCTTCTATTTCCCTGCTGTCTCATCCCTTCCTCACCCCTTCTGGGTGGAAATCTATTTCCATTCTGTTCCTCTCTAGGAGTAGGCCTATTCCATGGTTCCCTGTTTCTCTGTCTTATTTCCTTATTTCTTTCCTCTATATCCTCCTCATTCAGCATTCTTTCCATCTCTCGGATCGTTTTTATATTTTGTACCCTTCTTGACAACTGTATCCTTTCATTAAAATGCCGGCTTAATCTCCGGACTATCTCTTCCTCATTTTGCGGTGGTGTCATGTTCTTTAAAACTATGACTCTTTCTATGAAATAATCTGCCCTGGTTCTTCCATTTCCCTCAATATACCTTTCATTCTCCATTCTTTCTTTAATGCCTTCCTGTATTTCTTTGGCCCAGTATCTTTCTATAAATCTATTTTGTAAATCCGCGAAATCTTCCACCTCCTCTCTGATTGATTCCCACCATCTAGCCGCTCCTACTTCCAAAGCTCTATCTATGATTCCTCTCCATTCATTATCAAATCTTTCCCCTGTCCTACCTTCAAATTTTCTCTCCACATACCTATCTAGTCTTTTTAGGAACTCCATAGGGTTACCATTCCTCCCATTAAATTTGGGCATCTCCTCCTGATTCCCGCATGACACCTGTATGATCCTTAGGCCTTCTCCTCCTTTACTTTCTTCCACCTTCTTTTCTACCTTTTCCATTCTCTGGGTCAATTCCCCTTGTTTCTCATTATTCCTCCTTCCTTCTGTTTCCAATCGGTCAATTCTATCATTATTATTGTTTTTCTCAATAGCTATCTCCCTATTTAAAACTCTTAACTCTTCCCTGTTCTGTATTGTCATTTTTTCTACCTTCTCTATCTCTTTCTTATTAATTTCTGTCACATCAGCTATTATTTCTTTTGTTTCCTCTAAATTCTCCTTAATCTTCTCCTCTAAGTCTCTTCTCATAACTTCTACTACAGCATTATTCTCTGTTCTCAACTGTTCCCTCATATCCTCTATCATTTTCTTACTTTCCTCCCTTATTTCCTGTGTTATGAATTTGAAATCTTCCTTCATCTCTCTCATTTCGTCTCTATTTTCCTCTAATTTTTTGTTTATTTCCCTCATATCCTCACTCATATCTTTCATTTCCCCTTTTATTTCATCTATCTTATCTAATTGTCTATTTATTTTTTCATTATTTATATTTAATTGTCTATTTAGATCCTCTCTCCCTTTTTCACTCATTTTCATGAGAGTTCTCATCATCTCCCTTAAATCTTCATTCTCATTATTTCCCTGTTTTTTTTGTTGGGTTTGCATAGGTGGTAGTCCCCTAGCCTCATCTACTTGGGTTTCCACCTCACTCTCTTCTATAGGCATATCTGTGCCTTCCGTTTCTGTCTCTAGTATTTCTAGGCTTGTCCCTTTTTCCTGGTCCCCTACAATTACCAGCTCGCCTATAATATTTTCCTCCCTGTTTTCGATCCCCTCCTGAAAACTAACAAATCTCCCCTGAGCAGCCCCTTCTGTTTCTATCGCCCTTTTCCGCCTACTCTTTTCTAATTGTTCCCCTTTTTCTGTTTTTTTAGCTTTTTCTCTCCGCAAATTGTATAATTCCCTCTCATCAGACATATTTAAGCTATTAGTAAACTTATTCTACAAAACAACCTAGTCTTGATTCTATTCAACTCAGTGTTTGGTTTTACAAAATTTTTCTAAATCTATTTCCAGTTCAAATGTTTTTCATATAAAAAGTTCTAAATTAATTTTGATTCAAAATCTCTCTAAATAAATTTTATCGAGCCCCCACGTTGTTGCGCCAATTATAAAGTAATTTCCGTGCCGCGATACAACGGGGTTTTATTATTAAATGATTATTTTATTGAATTATTTTTAATTTTTATTTAAAACAAAAACACTTACTCAAGAACAATTCAAAACATTTATTATTACAATTTCATCTCAACATTAAACAATACACAAAACAAAATTTTACAACTTAACAATTTTTAACAAAATATACTAAAATTCGATTCTTTAAATTTGAGTTACAAGGTTTTTATACCCTTGGCTAGTTTAAGATCTCTTGATATCTCGGGGTTATAGTATGGGCTATATTTTTAGAACTTCTTAGGTTAATTAAATAAATTTTGAACAAACAATATTAAATTTTGAAATTGCAAAAAGGCCAAACTATTTGAACTGGATTTATTTCTTACTATTAATTAACTACAAGATATCCTAATATACAAATTTAAACTTCTCTATTATCTTAAAAGTCCATTAAAGTTATTTTTATAGCGCTATTACTCAAATTAATAAATATCAAAATTTTGCTGGTCGCTTACGTAAATTCCCGTTCTCTCCAATTTAAACAATTCACACACTTAAATCCGTTTTAGTTCTTTCAAATTATATTTTCACTGTATTAACTCTTTCAATTTTCTTATTCCTG
Source organism: Prosapia bicincta (assembly GCA_036971475.1). Lineage (NCBI taxonomy): Eukaryota > Metazoa > Arthropoda > Insecta > Hemiptera > Cercopidae > Prosapia > Prosapia bicincta. The sequence goes on from JBAIZL010000004.1 coordinate 255,542,115, forward strand.
TTTAATCTGGCCAAGTTTACTCACAAAACTGTATAATTTAGACGAACTCTTTCCAAAAAAATAGAATTTTGACTGGTCAGCAAGGTCTGCTTCCTCTCGTAGCGTCACCCACGCTAGAATCCACTCAACTCTAACTACGCGTCCTTCTATTTTCTTTTAAAAATCTTACAAATATGGCGGCTTTCTTCTTCAAAAAAAACACATATGGGTTATAATTTAGTTCGATTTCTTTCCACTAGACTTTCACACATGTTTTTACAGCTGTTAATGTCAACGAACTATTTTCACCAGTTTTAATCTTGTTAACTTTGGTTGAAACTTACTGTTTTAATTTTCCTATTCTTAACAAATCTTCCAGTGTTTATTTTATTAATATTATTAGTGTGTGAAGTGTCTTTGTGTTTTACTTTTGTAAATATTTCGAAATGTGTGTGTTTTGACTGGATTCAAAGAACATAACCTTCAATTTTCTTTTGTTTACAAACGTGTTCACTTTCTCCTTCAAGTAATTTCTTAGGCCTTATGTTATTACAGTTTACAAATTTGTTTACACATAACCATTATTAGATTATCTTATTTTAATTTATGTGTTAGGTTATTTGATATAACAAATTTCCTAATACATTTCCAGTTCAAAAACCTTGTTTACAATTCCTAGGCTTTTACCAGAATTTAGTTTCAATTTTAACCTAACCAATCTTTTAATGAATTTCTTTCTAAATTTTGAGTGAGTTATTTCTCATCTATTTTCCAATTCTTAAATAATATTATATAGCCCATTCTATAAATGTTATAACTTATATACTAGTAAAATTAATATCATGCCATTAATTTTTATACATAAATAGAAATTTTAACTTTAATGTATGAGTATAAAAACATCAAACCTGGTCTAATTTTATGATAAAGTGTTAAAGAAAACTCCAGAATTTGAATTTTGGAAAATAAAAGACTGGGAAAAATCTACATTAATTTGCCACAATAATTTTTTCCCAGTACCAGTAACTTGAAAATTGTGCTTAGATATTATGTCAATTGCCATCCTATTTTCTAAAGTAGTCATATTATCCATTTCTTTCACTTTTTCATATTCAACAATATTATAATATGTTATTACCAGAAAATTATTGAATTGGCATAATTGTAGTAGAAAATATGGTTTACAATATGAGCTACGAAAACTAAACATAGAAATAGCTTTGTAGGTTGGGACAACATGCTCAATTTTCACAAAGTTCACTACCATCATAGAAACTTAATATCATCAAAAGAAGTAATACTAACTGTATATTAGAAAAAAATAAAAAACATACACAAAACTCACAAATTAATCATTTATTTACTCATACACGTTTCAATGACCAAGTCATCGTCATCAGTGAGTGTTACCACTACAAACTCTAACTTACAACTAGGGTGAAAGTAACGTTACACTTTGCATTGCCACGCCCACTTGTCAAAACAACAGTTACTAACCCTACTTTAAACATGATACAACAAATAAAAAAATTTTACCTAACTCAATAATTACAATAAAATTTGTAACATACAACATAATTACATATAAACAAAATAGATAATTATGTTAATTATCTATCTATTAATTAATATTAATTAATATTAATTAATTATTTTGTTTATATCTAATTATGTTGTATGTTACAAATTTTATTGTAATTATTGAGTTAGGTAAAAAAATTTTTATTTGTTGTATTTTTACTGTTGTTTTGACAAGTGGGCGTGGCAACGCCTACTGTATAAATACGGAAGTGTAACTTTACTTTCACCCTAGTTGTAAGTTAGAGTTTGTAGTAGTAACACTCACTGATGATGATGACTCGGTCATTGAAACGCATATGAGTAATTTGTGAGTTTTGTGTATGTTTTTATTTGTTTCTAACATAACCTCACAAGCTAAGCTCAAAGAATATTTGTTTAACTTTATATTGTAAATAATAGATGCTACACTGAACACATAGTTTATGTATATATTCGGCCTTGATTGTTAATGCAAAAATTCAATTCATAAATACTGTTATACGTTCATACAGTCATAGGCTCGCGGAGAGTAATTCTTATATTTATGTGTATCTTAGAGATAGGGATCTTATTAATAGTTTATACTAAAGTAATTTTTAATTATAATATATTAATGTTTTAGTAATGTGTTTAGTTAAATAATTTGATACCTTTCTTTCTATTTTAATTGTAAAATTGTTTTTTAAGGTTACTTTCAGAAGATGTAGTTGATACATCTATATAATTGCTAAAATGTATGCCACATTTGCGATAATAAAGAATACATGTAATGTTTTTGTTTGCAATGGCTATTGTTCAGTTATAGTCAAATTCAACACATGGACATAATTATTAACATTGTGAATTCTTTCATATTCCAAATGTTGATTTTTCTGCTTAGAGCATTACTTTCATTTTTATTAACAAACTAGAAGAATTTTAAGTTACATTTGATCATCAGAAAGCCTGTTTATTTCTTTATTTTACTGTTCGATACATTTTAAGAAAACTAATTCAGTACATTCAGTGCAAACCGATGTTAAGTTTACAACTAGCAAGTGCTATTAGAATCCTTAATTACAGTATTTAAAAAAAATAAAAAATGTCACAATTTGAGTTATAAATAATCTTATAGTGTAATTTAACTGAATGTAAATTCTAAAAGAATTGGAAAAAATTTAAAGATTTTCAAGTATTTGTCAAGCAGTCTCTGGAAATCTTAATTTTGTTATTTTATTGAATTTGCTATTTTGGTTTATAAGTAAGGCATTATTTACATTATTTTTTTAAAAATGAGAAAAGCCTTTCTATTTATTGATTACATTCAAATATTTTTTGCTATAAAATAGCTTTAAGCCTATGTTTAGTGTTGATTGGAACACGTAATAAGCACTGCTTTATCACCTGTTTGACAGCACTTCCAAACAAGATAACAGTGTGTACATAGTGTTTTAGTCATGGTAATTCAAATCTCCATTTGTTACCAAATAGCTAGTGTGAAAGTTGCCTTGAGAAGTATCATTATTTTGTTTACAATTTGAAAATTGTAAAAATTTTCCATTAGGATTTTGTATTTTGAAATAGAATTACTAACCTACTTCAAGTTTCCTCTTTACAGATCAAAAGTATAAACTTCTTATACATGTTTGTTAATTAAAAGTGATTATGAGACATACAAAAATGGAATATAGTTTTAATAGTGTTTGATTTCAGATTTCTGCTACAATTGACTAAGAATAATTAATTTTGTCTGGAAGTTTTGTTTTAAAATACTTGCTAAATACAAGTAAATTAATTTATCAATATCTTCTTGTTGTGTGCAGAGCATTTTTTACAGGTTTCAAAGAAAGTATTTGGGATGTAATTATTACATTTGTTGGATGAAATGTACAGTAATGATTAAATATTAAAAGGAATGAATAAAGATATGATATTAATTTTCTACATGCTATTTTTATCTAAATTATTCCACTTTTTGTATAACCCATTGGCATACTTGGACAGAACATTTTCGTCGTACTGCCATGACATCCTGGATGGAACTGTTCCATCCAGTGTTGGCTCTAATAGTTTCACGTTTTTTTTTTTTTTTTTTGGTATATCGCAGCATTTGGAGTGATGGTAACATCTATCTCATGAAGTTTTTGATGTTGTGTTTGGTGTAAACAATGTCACATGGGGGGGGGGGGGTTGTATAGACAGATTTATTTATATTCATGTTTATTTGAGCATGCCAGATAAATATTGAATAAAAGATAAGGGTTGAATATGGAGTCAAAAGTTTATTTATTTAGTCTAACATTTTGTCAACTAATCTGTTGCCCTTATCAAGCCTTAAAACAATTTAACAAAGCATTATAAATATGCATCCAAAAAACAAAATTACAATAGTAGTTTTCTGAAGTATGCATTTCAAGTAATAAGTTCTGAGAGTTTCTAGATAATATAATGATAAACAAAAAAATTATAGTCGTTTTAATAAAAGTCTTTAAAAGTGCCAAATTAATAGGAATTGTCAGGCTACACTAGGTTCTGAAAAACTGGCTTGCCAATGGGTTAACTGTTTATTGTTTCGTAATTGAAATTAGTTCTAGCAAACATGGTGATTACCAAACTCTTATGTTTTGTAGTGTATAAAAAGTAAATCTTTAGACTAATGTACAGTTCATAGTAAATTTTATTATAACCCACTGAATAGTAAAGCACTTTGAAAGGAGAATTAAATGGTAAGACAAACGTCTAAAAAATTGTTAGAGAGGGTCTGTCATATGTAGTTATAAGACATTTGGAAAATTAGCTGTTAGTTATCTATTAATGTTTGCCTGGAAGTTATTTTAAGGTTACAGCTGCAATTGAACCCTTATCATTTACACCAATTACAAACAGTAAATTCAGTATATGTTTGTCAGAAGAGAATATTGAAAAGTTAGGAGTGGCAGAAAAATGTACTCAAACATATAGAAATATTTCTAACAGAAATGAAGATGAGTATATTAAAAATTTCAGTAAATTCAGTACATAACAGCTTGTAAGTAAACTTTGTAAAAATGCTACTATATAAAGATTTTATTTGATTTTGTCAAGTTTGCTGTTTAGTTAAAATTTTACCTCACTGAGTAAATGTAAGTCTTAATTTGCATATCTGGAGGTCTATTAACTCCCCTATGCTACATCAAAATAAATAAAACTTCGTAAAATTGTATGGTTGTGTGCCATACGCTACAGTAAATTTGTAGTCATATTTTGTATTAAAAAATGCCATGAATTAATTATTCTGATATGTTAAATAAGTAATTTACTCAAATAGAAAATGAAGTAGAAAATTTTACTTGGCAACAAAAGGATGAATCTCTTCATAGTAATTCTATAAATACTATGATTAATTAAAGTGATTCACACTCATTGGCTTCACAACAAGGGTCCACATGACAGAGCTTGTTTGCTTCGACATGAATTCTCTAAGCTTTAAGCTGATCTCCCCAATTTACAAGACCATCATTTAACTTGGTTTTGTATCAGTTAGTCCTGACTTGCTGATTGCCTAGATTTGGACAATGTAGCAAGTTTTTGACAAAGTTTTATGGAGTGAGTCTGTTTCAGTCCAAGTTGGACAAAGTTAAAAGTACAAACATTATATAGCTGCAAAATTCTTGCATTCTTTTTGAAACATCTGTTTTTTTTAATAGAACACTTTTGTGAATTTGTAAACAAAGTAAATAATTGGTAAAAATAAAATTTTGGTGCTGACAGATTTTAATATAAACAATCAGAACAAGAAGATAACATTAAAATGTATATTTGGGAGAGGATACTATTGTATTTCTTAGTTATCATCATTTTGCCACATATTTTTGGGCTTACATATGACAGTATATGTGTCAATGATTATGATTTCTTTCTGTTATTATTTTAATAATGAAGGAAATACTTTTTGTATTTCCCATTCCTAGCGTTTGTGTAAATAGATTTTTTTTGAATTGTAAATAATATAAGGATTAGCAGATAAGAAAATAGTGTAAAATATTCAGAAGATTCTAACAATAATACATAAACAAGAAATAATTTTAAGATCTTCTCCCATTTACATTTTATTCCCCAATGCCTTCCAATTGTAGTCCTCATTATTCCACATCTGTATGCATATGTTTCTACTTCACAGTGTTGTTTATTCTACTTGTAAGACCTAATTACACCTGAATCGTCATATCATATTAGCATCATGATCTGTACTCCTATCTCATTTATACGTGGAGGTTAGTCAATAAAAGGAAAAATAGAAGGAAAGTGTAATAAATATTTTACAACTTTTAGAAGTAGATATTTCACTGGCAAATGTCCTTTATAAACACATTAAGCCAAGGTTCTTCTGTACTTCAGTATTATCTCTGAGCTTGAATACAGAACTGAAGCACCTGATATCTGTTGTCACAGATGAAACTATTATAAGATTGGTTCTAATATCAGGTAATAGATAAATCAATCTTGCCAAGATAGATTAAGCTGTGATGTTCATGAAAACTCTTTGACATCAGGAAGTTACATAGTACAGTATGCTCATGTTTGGCTTTTAAACTGAAATTATTTCTAATCAATTCTGTGGCTTTAGATTTTAAAAATTTAGTAAAAGATCTCTAAATTTAGGTCTGTCCTATATAGTAGAGTCTCAATAATTTGAGGTAAATGGGATCGAGACCCATTCGAATTATCGAAAACTTGTATTACATGGAAATACCTTCCTGTGCATTCGAAAAAATAGGAGTTTTAATTAACCCACCCTAATTCTATAGGGAATAAAAAATGCACTAAATAAGTTTATAGAACTTTATATGAACATTTCTTGGAAGCCTGACTCATTTCCTTTGCATACGGATTTGATATAAACATTTGTTGGAAGCCTGACTCATCATTTTCTTTCAAAATGATAAAATAGGCTCAAATAGAGATTTAACAGAAGCTTGAAAAATCGGGACTACTGTATTTACTAAACCTGATATAAAAATTCAGATCCTCTATGAAAATTTTAGTTTTATAATTATTTTGCTACTGATTAATTGTGCTAATTACTTGTGATCAAAATTTGACTTTAGTCCCATTTGACTTGTAAATGGTTATATTTATTAAGAATAATGTAATATTTGATTTTAATTATGTTAAAAGTATTGTTTATGAATTTTAAAAACTGTCAATTATGGTTTAATATTAAATTGATGAATTGTTAGCTTTTGATAAGGATTTTCGGATGAGAAATCGAAACGTAGAGTGTATTTGTAGTAGCATGAATTGGTCTTTGATCCGTCATTAACCTAAAATATGTTATATATATATATTGTAACATTTATAGAATGGGCTATATAATGTTCTTTAAGAATTGGAAAAATATATTAGAAATAACTCACACAAAATTTAAAAAAGAAATTCATTAAAAGATTGGTTAGATTAAATTGAAACTAAATTTAGGTAAAAGCCTAGAAATGTAAACAAGGTATTTGAATTGTAAATGCATAAGGAAATTTGTTGTATCAAATAAAATTTAAAACAAGATAATCTAATAATAATTATATTCAAACAAAATTGTAAATATTAGTAACATAGGGCATAAGTAATTACTTTAAGGAAAAAGTGAAAAACGATTGTAAACAATGAAGGTTATGTTCTATGAATTCAGCTCAAAACACACACAATTCGGAATTATTACAAAAGTAAAACACAAAGACACTTCACACACTAATAATAGTAATTAAATAAACACTGGAAGGTTTGTTAAGGATCGGAAAATTGAAACAGTATGTTAACAAAATTAAAACTGGTGAAAACAATTGCGTTATTGCATCAGCTGTAGAAAGCAAGAAGTAGGTCAGTTGCAGTCGACTCTAGTGAGAAGAAATCGAACTGAATTATAGCAACATGTGTTTTAGAAGAAGGAGGCCGCCATATTTGTAACATTTTAAAATAAAAACGAAGCGTTAGTTTAGTGAGAGATAGCGTGGGTGACGCTACGAGATGGGACCTGACATGACCAGTCAAAATTCCTTTTAAAAAAAGCCGTCAAAATTATACAGATTTGTGAAGAAACTTGGAAATTTTAAATAAGGAGAAGTGAATTTAAAGATAAAGTACAGTGGTAATATAATTTGAAGGAACTAAAACGAATTTAAGTGTGTAAAAAAGTGAAATTTGGAGAGAACGGAATCTTACGTAAGCGTCCTGCAGAATTTCGGTATTTGATAAGTTAAGTATATATAGCGCTATAAAAAATAAACTTTAGTGGACTCTTAGGATAATAGGGAAGTTTAATTTTGTACATTAGAATATCTTGTGATTAATAGTAATAAGAACATAATCCAGTTCAAATAGTTTCGCCTTTTTGCTTATTCCAAATTAAAGTTTTTCCATCAGGAAAATATTTATTAAAACTAATTTCAAAATTTAATATTGTTTTTCAAAATTTATTTAATTAACCAAAGAATTAAAAAATATAGCCCATGCTATAAACCCCGAGATAGTAAGAGATCGTAAAATTAGCCTAGGGTATATGAAAATTTGTAACTAAAAATCAAAGAAAGTGAGTTTAGTATATTGTGTTAAAATTTGTTAAGTTTATTTTGTTATGTGTATTGTTTAAATGTTGAAAGAAAAAATTGTGATAATAAAGAATTATGAATTGTTCCTGAGTAGTTGTTTTGTTGTAAATAAAAATTAGATATCATCATTGAAATAAATATTTAATAGTGAAAACCCCGTTGTTGTGTCGGAAATATATGTTATAATTGGCGCGACAACGTGGGAGCTCGATAAAATAAGAGATAAAATTTATTTAGAGAGATTTTGAAATAAAATTAATTTAGAACTTTTTATATGAAAAACATTTGAACTGGAAATAGATTTAGAAAAATTTTGTAAAATTAAACACTGAGTTGAATAGAGTCAAGGCTAGGTTTATAGTATATATATAAAAATTGTTTAATTTTGTATAATAAGTTACTTACAGTTAAAAAAAAAAGAAAAAATATGTCAGATGAAAAGGAATCGTACAATTTGTGGGGAGATAAAGCTTAAAAAAAACAGGAAAAAGGGACTAGTTATGAATTGAGGGAAATAGAAATGGAAGGCACAGATATGCCAATACCAAACATGGAGATAGATGAAGCTAGGGGACTACCACTTGTAGAAATTGAACAGGAACGAAGGGGTAGTGAAAGTGGAAGTAGAAATAATGATGACTGGATAAAAAAATTGTTCGAAAGCAACCAAAACTTACTAAAAGAAATAAATAAAGGGAGAGAAGAAATGAAGGATATGAAAGAGGATATGAGGGAGGATATGAGAGAAATGAAAAAAGAATTAAATGAGAATATAAACGAAGTAAAAGGAGAGATAAAGGAGGAAATAAGGGATTTAAACAAAAAATTAGAGGAAGATAGAGACGAAATGAGAGAGATGAAGGAGGATTTCAAGTTAATAACACAGGAAATAAGGGAGGATAATAGGAAAATAATAGAGGATGTGAGAAGGGACAGAGAGGAGAAAGATAGAGAATTAGAGGAGGAGATTAAGGAAAATTTTGAGGGAACAAATGAAATAATAGCTGATGTGATAGAAATTAATAAAAAAGAGATAGGAGAAAGAAAGATAACAGATGAGAGTTTTAGGAAAGTCAAAGATGTAAGGGAGAAAATATTAGGAGAGCAGGGAAGGTTAGGAGATAGAGATAAAATAGGAAAATTAGAAATATGGCCAATAAAAAATTTAACCATTCAAACCGCAACAAATAAGAAGATTGAAAAGCTTAATAAAATGAAAATGGTAATAGGAGAAATAGGAGGAGTTAAATATCCGCCTCAATGCTTAGTGGTAACTGGCTTATTGAGAAAATTTATCATGGGTACGGATATGTTAATAAATGTGGAGGCACAACTCGAGTTTGGAAAATGGGAGATGGAATTTAAATATGAGAATAACAAAGAAAATAGAAACTATGAAGCAGATGAAAGATACAATGGAGATGTAAACGGTGTTAAGGCAAGGACAGGCGTGGGGACAAGAAAAGAGTATGGTGCCCACAGTCAGTCGGAAAACTAAGACAATCAGAAACCCAGAAATAGAAATTAAAATAGAGGAAACAAGTTTACAGGCATTAATAGACACAGGCAATAATATGACATGTATCCAGGAGAACTGGATATTGGAAAATAAAAATAAAATAGGAAGGGAGATATTAAATATAGGTAAACGAAGCAATATGAGTAAACTCTAGGTGACTATGTGTATAAGAAAACGTTAGCAGGAGATAAGTTTTAAGGGATTGTAACTATATCTACCATAATCTATTAGGAACTTCGTCGAATAATGAATAAAGATAAATATGAATCTATGTTAATAAATATTGAAGCATCGTTGAAATAAATGAAATATGGTAATTGTGTATTTAAACTTCGTCGTATTGTAAGGGAGAATCTGCGTTGATAAATAATGGAACTTCGTCGTATATATTATATCTTATAAGAGAAAAATGAATCTATGATAAATAAGTATTAAAACAAAATTTATATTCGTTGATATAGGGACAGTGTAATCGAAAGAGCTATAGATATGATCAAATAGAGGATATAAGATTGCAACCTTTAAAAATATTAGATGTTAAACTTCATACAAAATAAACTGGAGTGATATAAGAAAATAATTGAACTGGATGTGAGATTGGAAGGGGAGATAAAATACTAACTTAGAACTGAGAGTTAGATGAAGCTAAAAGCAAAATAAATATGAGATAAATAATAAACAAGGAATAAACAGAAATAAGGGAAAGAGAAATGTTATAACCAATTTGACCAAATCTAGACATACTATGACTCGGATAGGATGGGATTTAAAGACACGGTATCAGAGAATATATGTTAAATAAATATTGAATCAGACTTATGATTGGAAGGATTCCAATTGTAATAAATGTAAAAAAAAAAAAAATATAATTATTGAAGGAATTGTAAATACCAGAACATGATTTATTGTTACTATATGTTAGAATTGTTAAAGAATTGTTGATTGAATGTTAGTTATAAGTATATTGTATTGTTAGAAGATAAGTTAAGTAATATGTAGCTTGAAGTTTTCAGCTCAGTATTTGATTGTTAAAGAATTAAGATAAAATTGTGTCGTAGAATTAAGTATAAATGGACGAAAGTGGACAGATGAAGGTATAAATGACTTTTAAGTGGACAATTCTAAAAGTGGTAAAGACAATGGACGATAAGTTAGCCAAAGTGTTGAGGTACTTACTCAATAAAAAATGTGTTCAATTAGTTATTAAATAAAATGTACAATTAGGAAATAAATGTTAATTTAAATTAAATTTAAAATATATATATATATATATATATATATATATATATATATATATATATATTTAATCAAGCTTGTAAAATGTAAAGAATGTGTAATGTAGATATTAGGAATATTTTTTTATTTAAATTAAATTAGGGGACATTGTAACATTTATAGAATGGGCTATATAATGTTCTTTAAGAATTGGAAAAATATATTAGAAATAACTCACACAAAATTTAAAAAAGAAATTCATTAAAAGATTGGTTAGATTAAATTGAAACTAAATTTAGGTAAAAGCCTAGAAATGTAAACAAGGTATTTGAACTATAAATGCATAAGGAAATTTGTTGTATCAAATAAAATTTAAAACAAGATAATCTAATAATAATTATATTCAAACAAAATTGTAAATATTAGTAACATAGGGCATAAGTAATTACTTGAAGGAAAAAGTGAAAAACGATTGTAAACAATGAAGGTTATGTTCTATGAATTCAGCTCAAAACACACAATTCGGAATTATTACAAAAGTAAAACGCAAAGACACTTCACACACTAATAATAGTAATTAAATAAACACTGGAAGGTTTGTTAAGGATCGGAAAATTGAAACAGTATGTTAACAAAATTAAAACTGGTGAAAACAATCGCGTTATTGCATCAGCTGTAGAAAGCAAGAAGTAGGTCAGTTGCAGTCGACTCTAGTGAGAAGAAATCGATCTGAATTATAGCAACATGTGTTTTAGAAGAAGGAGGCCGCCATATTTGTAACATTTTAAAATAAAAACGAAGCGTTAGTTTAGTGAGAGATAGCGTGGGTGACGCTACGAGATGGGACCTGACATGACCAGTCAAAATTCCTTTTAAAAAAAGCCGTCAAAATTATACAGATTTGTGAAGAAACTAGGAAATTTTAAATAAGGAGAAGTGAAATTAAAGATAAAGTACAGTGGTAATTTAATTTGAAGGAACTAAAACGAATTTAAGTGTGTAAAAAAGTGAAATTTGGAGAGAACGGAATCTTACGTAAGCGACCTGCAGAATTTCGGTATTTGATAAGTTAAGTATATATAGCGCTATAAAAAATAAACTTTAGTGGACTCTTAGGATAATAGGGAAGTTTAATTTTGTACATTAGAATATCTTGTGATTAATCGTAATAAGAACATAATCCAGTTCAAATAGTTTCGCCTTTTTGCTTATTCCAAATTAAAGTTTTTCCATCAGGAAAATATTTATTAAAACTAATTTCAAAATTTAATATTGTTTTTCAAAATTTATTTAATTAACCAAAGAATTAAAAAATATAGCCCATGCTATAAACCCCGAGATAGTAAAATTAGCCTAGGGTATATGAAAATTTGTAACTAAAAATCAAAGAAAGTGAGTTTAGTATATTGTGTTAAAATTTGTTAAGTTTATTTTTGTTCTGTGTATTGTTTAAATGTTGAAAGAAAAAATTGTGATAATAAAGAATTATGAATTGTTCCTGAGTAGTATTTTTGTTTTAAATAGAAATTTGATATCATCATTCAAACATTCATTAAATAGTAAAACCCAGTTGTGTTGCGTAACAGAATAATCTTTATAATATATATATATATATATATATATATATATATATATATATATATATATATATATATATATATTGTAACATTTATAGAATGGGCTGTATAATATTATTTAAGAATTGGAAGAATATATTAGAAATAACTCACACAAAATTTAAAAAGAAATTCATTAAAAGATTGGTTAGGTTAAAATTGAAACTAAATTCAGGTAAAAGCCTAGAAAGGTTATAAAACGGTTGTAACATATAAAAAAGATATTTGAACTGTAAATGCATAAAGAAATTTGTTGTATCAACATAAATTAAAACAAGATAATCTAATAATAGTTATGTGTAAACAAAATTGTAAATATTAGTAACATAGGGCATAAGTAATTACTTGAAGGAGAAAGTGAAATACGATTGTAAACAATGAGATTAGAAGGTTATGTTTCTATGAATTCGGCTCAAAACACACACAATTCAGAACTATTTCAAAAGTAAAACACAAAGACACTTCACACACTAATAATATTAATAAAATAAACACTGGAAGGTTTGTTGACGATAGGAAATTGAAACAGTGAGTTTCAACCAAATTAACGAAATAAAAACTGGTGAAAACAAACTTGTTGGTATGTCAGCTGTAACACAGATGTGAAAGCAAGAAAGTAGGTCAGTGTGACAATCGATTCTAGTGAAGAAAAAGAAAACAAACTAGATTACAGGCAACATGTGTTTTTTGGAGAAGAAAGGCGGCCATATTTTAAACAATTTTAGAAAAAAAAGGACGCGTAGTTAGAGTTTAGTTGATTCTAGCGTGGGTGACGCTACAAGACCGGACCTGCCAGGAGCAGTCAAAATTCTATTTATTTGGAAAGAGTTCGTCTAAATTATACAGTTTTGTGAGTAAACTTGGCCAGATTAAACAGGAATAAGAAAATTGAAAGAGTTAATACAGTGAAAATATAATTTGAAAGAACTAAAACGGATTTAAGTGTGTGAATTGTTTAATTGGAGAGAACGGGAATTTACGTAAGCGACCAGCAAAATTTTGATATTTATTAAGTTGAGTAATAGCGCTATAAAATAACTTTAGCGGACTTTTAAGATAATAGAGAAGTTTAAATTTGTATATTAGGATATCTTATAGTTAATTAATAGTTCGAAATAATCCAGTTCAAATAGTTTGGCCTTTTTGCATTTTCAAAATTTAATATTGTTTGTTCAAAATTTATTTAATTAACCTAAGAATTTCTAAAAATATAGCCCATACTATAACCCCGAGATATCAAGAGATCTTAAACTAGCCAAGGGTATAAAAACCTTGTAACTCAAATTTAAAGAATCGAATTTTAGTATATTGTGTTAAAACTTGTTAAGTTGTAAAATTTTGTTTTGTGTATTGTTTAATGTTGAGATGAAATTGTAATAATAAATGTTAATGAAATGTTCTTGAGTAGTTTTTTTTGTTTTGTTTTTAAATAGAGAAATATCATTCAATAAAATAATAAATAGTAAAACCCCGTTGCGTCTGTTTTATAAATACTTTACAATATATATATATATATATATATATATATATATATATATATATATATATATATATATATATATATATATATATATTTCATGTTATGGGATGTGCTTTTTTAAAACAAGTAATGAATTACTAAAAAGATATCTGAAATTTTGTATAGTGTTCTTTTTCTTTGTAGTCTCTAAAATCAAAAACTTGTTATGATTTGTAACTTTTAAGAAACATGTATTAACTGTGTAATTTAAACTTTTGTTTTTTTTTCAGAGGATTGTAAATATATTGAATGCATCAAATTTGACAACTGCCTGTACTTAGAAGATGAAGCTTTAAAGGAGTTGAACGTTATCAAAAGTTCATTGGAGTCTCTGTTAATCTTAAGGTGTCCAAATATAACAGACAATGGTCTCCTCTCCCTATCCAGCCTATTGTAAGTTTATAACTGTCATACAAAACCTTTAAATGGTTCCAATGTCTTTCTTGGATCTTTTGGTGTATTATAAGCCACTTTGTAATATGACCTAGCCTTGAAAACAGGGCCGATCAATATTTAATGTATGGAGAGTCATTAGTTATGAAAAAATTATTTTTAGGCATTCGGACACTTGTATACAACTACTACCTATTATTACTACCTTATTATTATTTATACAACTCTGGGCCTCATGGTTTCTTTCTTGAATATCCTTTATGGGGCTCAGTCAAGAACTCATAATACTATGCACAGGATGAGATACCTGTGCACTGAGGACATTTCCTGGCCCATGGCCAAAGTGTAAAAATTGCATTGCTAATTATTATGCATGTGTGAGTTGTGAAAATGGGTATTGTCAGTCGTATTTTGTTTGACCGAGGTCCCGAGGGATATCAAGCCCCACTCAGTTGGTGCAGCTAGTCTGCACTTCCCCTGTGGTGGGTGAGCATGAATTTGCTTTTTTTTTTCCAGGCGAAAAACATATTGAGGTTATCATCGCCTAACTAAAGTTAAGTTTTTAAAATAAATATTACATAAAACTAATCAAAGTAAAACAAAATAAATGTTTAAAACTAATTGTAATTATCTAAAACTAAAGAACCTAAAATTATACAAAATTTAAATATTATTAAATAGATTAAGGTGGCGTAAGAAAGCGAGGACACGGTCGATAGCCGTGACATGTCTCTTAAAACCACCTTTAAACTACCTCGAAGATCGTAACGTATATATAAATTTGTCAACTCATACAATCAAGCAGGATATGCTTGATTGTAATATTATTTCTACAAAACGGACATAGTGGTAGATCCTCATGTCGCATCAACCATCCATGTGTTAACAAAGAGTGGCCGATGCGAAGTCGAGTAACCACCACTTCCTCCCTACGATTCGAACGAACAGATGTCCTCCATGGTCGGACGGTAATTTTGATGTCCCTCAGCTTGTTTCTATTTACATTTTGCCATTCTTCATTCCAAACAGAGAATAATGTAGATTTAACTTTGCATACAAAATCTGATGCCATCACACGTTGTGTCGTTGGCAACATACCTGTAGCTAATTTTGCGCCTTCATCTGCTTTAGTGTTTCCAAATATTCCGCAGTGTCCAGGCACCCAGAGAAACGGCACCTCGTAATTGGAGCCTGTGTATAGAGCACAAGATGTCTCCAACTAAAGGGTTCTTAGTGTACATTTCCTGAATAGCCTGGAGAGCGCTTTTGGAATCACAACACACAAGATATTTAGATTTTGCAGACGGAATTGATCTTAAAGCTTGGAAAATTGCATGAAGTTCTGCAGTTTGAAGTTGCTAATATAATAGAAAATCACATAGTACAATTTTGGCAAACAAAAACCTTGCCATATTGAAGACCTTTTTAAAATTACTAATCGAAAAGTTAAGATCTTGTGAGATAATAAAGATGGAGCAATCAATGGTATATGGATGAAATTTTAGACCTTATGGATCAGAGAAGAGTAGTCAAAACTGTTGCTATAGACCAATAGCACTTAATGCAAAGGAATATTTGAGCCAAGATAAGTTAAGCTGAAGAAAAAATGTTATCAGGGAAATGGAGACAAATGAAATGCATTAGATGTAAGGCTTTTAACTCTTACAAATTAGAAAGTTTAACAGATGGCTAATGTATATAAAAACATGATCAGCATGTTTTAAAATTGGATACTAAAAAATATAGATATTATCCCTAAAAGCTGAAAATTTATTATTGAATTGTTAGTCACTATTTCATCTGTTTATTTAAAGTTTGATCCATAAAGAGATTCAAATTATCTTCAAAAGTTTTATTGTATTTTTACAAGATAATTGTATATAACCCATTTGCTGGTGAACAGCCTCTTACGCATTGTCAATCAAGACATGACACTAAAACATTTAAAACCAGGGAAAGAATAAAAAATTTAATTTAAAAAAAAAATAATTAATTTTTGTACCAAGTATATCGTTTGACAAAAATGGAGGACTTTCAAGATCGATGTCATCACTTCCCACGTTAGATTCATTAAACTTGTTTCGCTATGCCGTAAATTATTCATTATAAATATAGTGTACAATACATACAAAAATAAATGAAGTAAAAATACAATTTTCACTAAAACCATACAAGCAATTATGTCCCTAGATTCTCCCTAGAAACAGATACAAATAGGAGGCATTTTCCTTCTCTAAGAGGTGAAGACAGGTTAAAGTGGTAAACAAAATCGAACTACTCCATCTGGGCTGCTCCTTCGTTATACACAGTGGCTCATCACCCGAAAACAGGTGGGCCACAGCAGACGTGTTAAGTAACAAGATAATAACACTTGAGGCTTATTTCAATGTTTTGGTGTTGAGAATTTTCTCATAAGGTAATGGGGTATGAACTCTTTTAACTGAAGCCTTGTGCAAACAAATTAGAAGCTTTTGGAATGTGAACATGTAAATAATGTTAAGAGATATATAGAAGAACTGTGTTGTGAAAACTGGAATATTCAAGCAGAAGGTTGAAGGGTTAAATACTGCGAACAAGTTGAATAATTCAACGAGAAAATTATTCATAAGAAGAACATTGTTCCTCTCGTGTTATTCCTGAGTGACACCGTTTTTGTACCATTTAATCACCCTCCTTGAGTTGTATTCAAGTGTTGATTGTATGGATATTGTTTTCTTTACTCTTACCTATCTCATCATGGTGGTTTATCTCAGTGGTGTTTATATGATATAGTTTAGTTAGGTTCTCTAACAACTGAATTTGTATTTTGCTCAAAGTAATATTTTAGAATGAGATACTATTTTAGATATACGGTGACTTAGAGTAGAACATCAAAAATTTATTATGACTATTTAGATTAATGTTCGTGTTTATATTTTCTTTTATCTTTTAGAAATAACAGGTTAGTCCTTTGTTGTTTACATAGTTTTTGTTTCAAAGTTCAATCCATTCGATTGTTATTGTGAACTTCATTGCGTAATATCCTACATTCCTTTTAGGTGTGTGGTAGGTATAATACCACAGTACCGATACATTTAATAGTTGTATGTGTCTGGTGTGATAAAATGAAGGGCAGTAATAAAAGTCTTACTAAAATGGAATTTCGTATTATCAAAAAAAAAAAAAAAATCTGAATAGGTACAAATAATTGTGAATTTTTTTGGTTTCCTTCTGTTATTATTAATTGCAGTATTAAAAATGGTAATAAACTAGAATTATTTGCTGAAAATATTGTTTTTGGTTCAATTAATTGTATAAAAAATTATATTAATCATGCCTGTGTATACTAACTAAATACTACTTAACATATCAGTAGGATAGTTAGTCAATGCCTATTGAAATAACTGGTTAATTATATTACATTTATGGTTACGGATTACATAAATAGGTATATTGAAAAATAAAATGCGATAACAAGTATTTCTATATAGACTAATGAATATAAAATAAAACAAAGTCTGAAGAATTTGTTTCAAATCAAAACTATCATAACATCGCCCATAGACTGTCGGTCCACAGCTGACGTGTAATTGCCATATTGTACTATATACTACAGCCTTCTACTAGAGTTGGCCATGATCTGACACATTTACAAAGGGATTACAACTGAATTGTCTATTTTAGAAATAAAAAATTTTCTAATAATTTGAAAAATACATTTTTGCTACTCAATTCTTTACATTGTTCGTTTATTGTATAAATGCCATAAATAATGGGCCAGAATTATAGAATTCTTTGGAACATATTGTTTATCTGGAGATATTTAATGCCAATATTTTTATATTTTAAATACTTCCCTAATATCACTAACTTAAAATTTTATTAAACAAATAAAGATTGTATTTTTTATGCTTGTCTCAGTTAATAAATAAAGAATATCTACTAGAATCTATTTCCTAATAATAAATAATTTATTAATAGTTATAATTTACTAATATAATTTCTGATTATAACATGAATAGTGTTTGTACGTCATCTCTCGATACCAAAAAAATTCTATCATTTACCTTAATCCTAACACTAATATGTAACTTACCCTCTCCATCCCCTTTGTGCTGGATTGTAACCATCCTAGTGTGTTTTCATACAAGGCAAATTAATATATTCTAAAAATTTGTTTTTCTTCTGTATAGTAAAACATATAAACATGGTGTGTAAATGAATTCTTCTTTTAAATTGCCCTTGTATATTGGTCATAATTTTACCTACTACATACTTATTTTGCTCACTACACCAGGTGTTCACAGAAATTTTGTCCTATTTTCTTTCTGTCATTGTACCATCACACAGTTCATTTCTCCTTCTCCAGCTTTATCCCAACCTCATACACATGTTTAACTTTGGAGTAAAATTTCTGTTTAAACAGAAAGTTAAGAACTTTGGAGCTGGCAGAATTGGGAAATGTTCAGGACTTGAAACGATGTGTGAGAAAGCTACAGGCCAGTCTACCAAACTGCAACATTACAACTGCAGATCGTGCCAAACCTTGAAATAATTTTAGTTTATCAGTGTTTGCGCTTGGATATTTCCTTTTTTATATTTAGTAATGGTAAAGCTGTTAATTGATCTGTAAATAAAATGTATATAAAAACAATTCTTTTGTTATCTTTAACAATTTTCTATCCTATTTGACCTTGTGTTACACAGAAAGTTGAAAACTTTAAAGCTTGCTGCTTTAGAAAGTGTCGATGATTTAGAAGGATGTGCTAAAGAACTACAAGCCAGACTTCCCAACTGCAAAATTAGAGCAAAATAATAATGTGTGAAGTCTTAAATTAATTTGTTCAACAATAAAATCTGTTTAATTTATAGTATTTATTTTTCAATAAAAGATTATTATTTTTAAATAACTATATATCTGTCAATTTGTCTTACGTATTTAAATGGCGTACGTTATTCGCTGTATAGATATGTAAAAGTCATACACTCAAAATGTTATATTTAAAACAATAAATTTTACTTGGAATAGTTCTTACCCAGATATAATTTAAATGACAGAGATAGCCACTGCTTGGTCTGACTTTATTGTTAGATTATTCAGTTGCATCTCTATTTTAATTTCTTTTAGTACAAACTTGGGTGTTCATTTGTAGTGATTTTCAATATAGGATTCTGTGTATTACTTTATAATTGTCCAGTGACACTGGATATATCCATAGCAATCCTGTAAGTCACAGATTTTAAAATTGAATCTTAAATGCATTTTTACTAAGGACTAAAGTATCTAAATCTTGTGTATAATTTTCGATCTTAGAGAGGTAATTGGTATATTATACAAAAAATCCTTTTTGTCCCAAAATCTGTCATTTAAATTGACAAAAATCTGAGTTCCTTCTACATTGTAATCCCTGTTCTTAGTAATGCAGGCTCTTCAATATTTTCTAATGAGTTGTTACCCTCTGCCCTGCCCACAAGTAATTTTCAACGTCTAACATAAGACTGAGATCAACAAAGAAAAATTCTATTATTGTTTGATTATTTTCAGTTTGTTTTTCTATTTTCTTCTTTTCATTCATTTTTAACCTTATTTATGATATCGTGTGATAACCATGGCAACAGTTTGAAGGTTGTACAATGGAGATCTCGACAACAACCGGGAGGGGAGGAATTCATATACACCTTTGAGAAACAAATTTCTAGTTATTGAGAAGTTTGCACAGTGCCAAATCGTGTACATATATGAAGTTGATGAATTACTATTGTAATTTACTATTATAAGGACAACGTAAACTATCAAAAAAAAAAAAAAAAAAAATATATATATATATATATATACATATATATATATTTGTAGTTATGCAACATTGTTTTCTTGTATACACTTATGTACTTAAACAAGAATCTTACTTGGTATTTATGCGAGTTGACTTTCAATGACTGGCCTTGCCATTATCTTCGGGCATACTCTTCGAGTATAAATTGTATTTTATTTCATTCTCTCATATTTCTTTTTGTGTTTTGTGAAAAAATAACAAATATATACAACAAAGAATACTACACTCCAACATACAAACCAAACAAAAAAATAATAAAATATCTTAATAACACAAACCACAAAACAAATTCAGAAAAACATAACCTATCAGGAATTTACAAAATTACATGTAAAAACTGTAACGCATTTTTCATAGGGAAAACAACCAGATCATTTAAAATAAGATTTGAAGAACATTATAGAGCATTCAAAAACAAAAATTTAAAAGTATCAAATGTCGCAGCACACCAAATATCACATAAACATGAAATAACAAATTACGAAAATAACCTAACCATACTTGAAATAAATAATAACCCAATAGAACTAAACTCACTAGAAAAATACCACATTTATAAAAACATAAACAACAATTTAATGAATCTACAAACAACATATACAGAAGACATACTATTAAAAAAACATTATACACGAGACTCAAGAGGAAACGTGTATAACGTCAACAAGTACCAACACCACGGACCGAATATCCACACCAGAAAAATTGAGAAAAAGTAATCAGTGATTCGACAACGGTCAAGGGACCGAAAGGTGCCTCATCACACAAGGTAAAATCATTACACTTAATGGTAGATAAAATTACTTACAATAGTAATATATTAACTTCATATATAAATATATATTGTAACATTTTGGAATAGCAAATAGGAAACTATGTCTAATATATTATAAATATGTGTAAGTAAATTCAAACCATAAAATAACCAAATTATAAAAAAAAGAATGTAAACATAACCTAAACTGGGGTGTGAGGAAGAATACACATAGCAAAATCGGAACATGTAATCACAAGTTTAGAACAATAACCACTATAGAAACAATTTAATATGTAACAGTTTGAAAAGAACACTAAAACCATGTAAATAAAAGTAAAAGCCTTTAAGTATTAAGAACGTAAAACATTTTAGATTGCACAAATTAACCTAACATATTCAGTGAGATGCGCGTGCATGTGAAGGCAACAGCTGATAGTTTGAATACACAGTCGGAAAAATAATATTTAAATGCAGTTACCTGCAAAGAAATTAAAATGCAGTTATTAAGAAGATGAAATGTACCAAAGAGATTGAATACAGCATCTGTAAAGCCAGTAAGAACAATAAGAAACGAAAAGGAAATAGATGGTTTAGCCATTTTAAATGCTTGGCTTGGCGTCCCATCAGTTGTACAAACCCACTTGAACAAGACAGTCTTACCTCAGAATTGGCCAATAAAATTTCCCGAATTTAAACTTAGTGCGTGAGTGTTAGTCTCGAATTCAATTAACAGTACATAATACTTTCAAGAAAATTAATTGAAACTATTTATTTAGAAATATTTTATTAAATATTTTAATAAAGGCCGAAAAGTGGAATCTACAACACTTAAGTATCTAGGCTAGATCCATTACTACACTTTGGGAATTTTGCAGACATTTATAAAAAAAAAGAAACCAGTGAATTTATTATAAAATCAAACTATGAAAAACATTTAGAAAGAATATTAAGGGACAATTTTACCTAGAAATAAATTAATTTGTAACATAATTTATAAGATTTTATAGCTTAGATTTTTCTTTTGCTCTTGTACTTTAGAGTGCCAAATAAGTTTTCATTATTCAAAATATAAAACCTACCAGATAACCCGAGATTAAGAGAGCTTGTGCAAAACTAAAATTAAAATCAATTTAGACTAAATCAAATAAAAACTGTTGCTGCCAAAAGAGAGATAGAATTTAGAGTAATAAGACTCATTATAATAGAGGGCACTTATAGCAAATTTATAAAACTTCTAAAAAAGAACAGAAAATTGTAATTTATTAATAGACTTTGTAAATGCTAAGAAATTTTTTTATTTGATACATTAAACTTGTTATTAAAAAGAAAGCTCTAGAATATTTATTTCTCTTAAAATAAATAAGAAAATTTACTAACCTACCTTGAACTAAATAACTGAGAAATTTTATTAAAGAAAATTACTGAAATAATACATTTTGGATAATTTTAAAATAAAAGGACTTACAATATATATATATATATATATATATATATATATATATATATATATTTATTTATTTATAGGTTAGTTTTGGTTGGTAAAGATTATTTAGATTTTTTGGACTAGGAGTCTGACAGACTTACGTTGGTAATAGTCCACTCTGTAGTCTTGAAATAGAAACACATAAAAAGCACTTAACCAATGATATATTTCAACCACCCAGGACACCAATCATTTCATAGATCGACTTTCACAAATATCTGTACCTCTACCCCCGGAAACTATTTTGGTCACCATAGATGTCACCTCTCTCTATACCAACATCCCTCATGCACACGGCCTATCTGCAATAGAGAATTTTCTAAACAAACGTCCAGGCAAGCCTTTTCCCACTACACCTTTTCTTGTGAACCTGACCAGGTTCATCCTCTAGAACAACTTTCAGTTTGAGGGAAGGAACTACCTTCAAATAAAGGGAACAGCAATGGGCACTAGAATGGCCCCATCTTACGCAAATCTGTACATGGGATTGTTGGAAGAAAGTTTTCTAAAGACACAAACACACCAGCCATTATGTTGGTATAGATATATAGATGACATCTTCATAATTTGGACCCAGGGTGCTTCAACACTTGAGCCATTTTTAGACAGCCTGACACAATTCTCCACACTTCAATTTACCTGGGAGAAATCTACATCAGCCATCACCTTTTTGGATGTAGAGGCAACACTCCAGAATGGAAATATCAACACAGGAATTCACATCAAACCGACAAACCACCTACAATATCTCCATTTCGACAGCAACCGCCCAATAAACATAAAACGATCCATTCCATACAGTCAAGCAATCAGGGGTAAGAGAATCTGTTTGAATGATAGGGAATTGGAAGATTTTAATAGAAAGATATCAACAGCCTTCCAGAGAAGAGGATACCCAAAAAGACTCATTGAAAACCAAATTCATTCAGCACAATCCTCGGTTCACCACAAACAGAACAAAATAAACTGTCTTTAATAACAGACTACCATCCTGGTCTACATAAACTCAACAAGATATTGAGATATGGCTTCAAAATTCTTCAAGCTTCCGTCCACACCAAAAATCTTTTCACCGATCCACCTCAAATTTGGTACAAGCAACCTCCCAACTTGAAAAACATCCTAGTATATCCTAAACTACCAGACCCAGATGCAGAGAAATCACACAAACTTCCTCATGGCTCCTTCCAATGCAATAGACCTAGATGCAAGACGTTTCCAATACACCCCTCAGCAAATAGTTTCAACAGCCAAACAACAAAAATGGTCTTCAAAATACAGGGCCATCATAATTGTACATCGAAAAATGTCATATACCAGCTACAATGTAAATTTTGCTCAGCACAGTACATAGGCCTGACCACGGATGGTCTGAATATCAGAATGAATGGCCACAGACATGATGTTAAAATTATGAATATGGATAGGCCAACAGCTCAACATGCTGCGAGTCACAACATCACAACGTTTGAGGACTGCTATACCACAAAAATAATCACTCCCCCGATTGCAATCCCTCAAAACTGAGAAGATGGGAACTATCATACCAGTGGTATACCAAGTCCAGAGAATCCCCTAACCTCAATATCAGATAAATCCATTCACTTTTTTTCCTAATAGCCTCATCAGACGTCTCCAATCTCTTTCCCCCTAACAGACTTATATAAACTATAATCACTCATATGCTCATGGAAACAATGCATATATCTTTAATCTGTGCATCTGTGACATCTGATTTCTACACAATCTGTGATTACAACTTATATTTATTTTATTTCATTCTCTCATATTTCTTTTGTGTTTTACTTTTTTATTGACAAAGACCACTGTGTGGTTGAAATATATCATTGGTTAAGTGCTTTTATGTGTTTCTATTTCAAGACTACAGAGTGGACTCTTACCAAGGTAAGTCTGTCAGTCTCCTAGTCCAAAAAATCTATATATAAATGAGGAAAGTGTGGGCTAATAGAAGGAATTTAAAATATGCATTGATTTGTATTGTATATAAGTCAGATTGGCTTATTAGTGTATAGTGTTCAAGAAATTCTTCAGGTTGTGATTAATGATTGCTCTTAATAATGAAAGAGGAGGGGGAAATGGAGTAAAACTAGATGAAGATAAAATTTCTTTCGAATTATAGTTATATTAGAAAGTGATAAAGAATATTAAATAAATAAACAAAAGTTAGATGGGACTGAAAAAAGTGCTAGTGAAGATGGTCAGAATGACCTTAATGAAATGAAAGATAAGATTACTCAAGATTCATTCCATTTATGATAACAAAGCTTAAAACAAAAAAAACAATAAGAGTTTTAGAAGGAACTAAAGAGGAAAATCCTCATTTTGCTTTTAAGCAACAAATCAATTCACTATATTTATGCATAGACTTCAAATATATTCAGAACTATCTGACAACAATTTTCAAATAATATAACATCAAATTTATACAATCAGAAAACAGGGTCTTTTCAAATGAGTATTCTCAAAGTAATTAATTCATGAAAAGCAGTTATTAATGGATATTGCAATGAAATTTGTGTGTATGTGTGTGTGTTTTGGTAAATTAAAGCTTATATTAGAGTTTAGACTATATAGAAGATGACAGACTTCGTAATAGTCTGTAGTCTTAAAATGAACACTAAAAACAATGATAATTTTCGAATGATTTCCATGCTAACCAGAGAAAGAAACTGAGATGTTTGAGAAATAGCTTATTTTGGCCATAGTTTTTTTAATGCAGTGTATTTATAGTTTTTATAATATGTATTATTTTGTCTGCAAGAAAATACCAGTTTTAGAATTAAACACAACAGTTAACACAACTAACAAACAATTAAAGAGAATCTACTACTGAAATATACAATAAGCAATGGACCAAGTGAAGAAATTGAACTAAATTTTAAGTGGCACTTATAACATTAAAAAATTGAAATCTCCTTGTCTTTCACATAAGGTATAAATTTCTACACATAATCCTCCCTAGATCAGAAACCACAGTTTTACAGTAACTGAATTTTAACTGCTTTCTTATATCCTATTTAACTACTGTAAAGAAAAATTAGATACATTGTAATACTAACTTCTTATAAAATAGAATATAAATTATACCAACAACTGAGATGATCTTCCGTGATATTTAAAGCAGAAATGTCTTTCTGCCATTTATTTCCTGATTTCTATTCCTGTGTTAAATTTTCAAATCACAAGGAATAATGCAATAGATCCTATGTAGAACATTTTTTTCATCCTTCTTAAGCAGTTAGCAATTTTTATATCTTCTGTAATCATTGCGAGTAATTTGGATTGTATTATTTTTCACTCTCACTTACACAGTTTCTGTCTCACATAAATAAATAAGTCTTTATAAAATCCCTCAATCATTTTCTTGGCAACGATTATCTTAGTCAAATATTTTCTTTTCTAATATTCCTGTTTGCTAAGACAAGCTGTGCCTGTCTGAGAAAGCCAATTGCAAGTTAATTTATAAGTAGTGCCCAAGAAAACCAGAGAGATAAAACATTTAATAAAAGTGGTCATATTTTTAAAATTATCAGTGAAACAGGTTATTATATTAAAAATGAAAACTTGTAGGCTTTTATAGAAAACTTGTATATTATTTATAAAAATTACTTACATACAACATGATTGCTTAATTTTTCATTTAATTTAATTACAACTTTTGAGTTTATTACTGAAATGAAGATAGACTAATCTTTCTAAATACAGTACAGAAAAACGTATAAAAAAATAATGTTACTTAACATAAAACCATAAATTAATTCACTTGACAATTAATTATTTTTATTTGCAAAAGAAACTAATTTCTTACATCTACCTAAGACTAAAAGCAAAAAAGTTTGTTGGTTTGAACATGTTCATAAAATGGAAAAACAACAAATTTCAAAATGGCAACCCAAGAGCAATATAAAATTACGTAGAGAAAAAAAACTAATTGAAAAGGAAGAGAACCAGAGGAACAAATCTGAAGCCATTATTTTGTAATCACTGAGAAAAATTGAGACTAATCTTTAATAGAATACCTTTAAAAAAGATGTTTTTATTTTCTGGAAGTAAATGTAAGTTATCTCTAGAGTAAATTGATAATCTTTGCAGAACTGTGATTTTTTTAATACAAATAATGACAGTTAACTACCTACAATAAGTTGTTGAGAAGTAAAACATATTTAACTAAAAACACTTGTCTATAGTAGCACTTACATTTATAATTGTTGAGGACAGACATTTCTAGAAATGTGTCCCATTGTCAACTCAGGCCATAACTCAAGACAGTTCTCCAAGTGTTTTTAGTTTAAAAAAAAATTATATATGGTAGTCCCGAAATAAGTGATAACTTATTTGTGTTTGTTGAAAAAAAGATGAAAATTAATCAGTGAGAGGAAAAAATGTTTGAATTATATATAATTCTTGACCTATAAATATTAGGTATTTTATACATCAAGCCTCAATCCTTCCTTAAAATGTTTAGAACTGAAAATCAAACCATAAAGACAATCTCAAAAGTTTAGTTTAAATTTTAAGCTCAAAATAAAATCTCGTGCTAAGAAAAGTTAACATTTAAGTTGGAGCTGACAAAGTATTATAATGTTATTATTAACTACAATAAAAGCAAGTAATAGCAAAAGTGTAATAAGAAACAACATTAGTCTATTAAATACATCCCTTAAATAAAGACGTAAATTTCAATACATTTTTATTTGAGGAGTGCATTTAAAGACCTATATTTATTGTAGTTGATAATAAAATAATGCAGGTAACAAAAAAAATTCATTAGAAGTTTACTAAATACAAATTTTTATTAATTCAGTTCTAAGAAGTATAAGACAACCCTAAAAATGTTTTCTTTTCAAAAATTGGATTAAAACTACATACTTATAATTTTTGTTATATTGAATGATTTATATTAAGATTTATAAAAACTTAAATAAACTAATATTACCTATAACACAAATTCAGCTATTACATGAAATAATATGTTAAGTCACCTGATAGAAATATATGCTGTAAGGTATGTGTTACAGAAATAGCGAAAGCAATGATTTATTTAATCTCATGTTTAGTTCACCGTGTGTATAGAAGTTATCACTTCACAACTAGTACCTCACTTGAAGATGGAATCAAATAATAAAAACATATATTTGATCATAACTCCAGGCTCTACAACATGCTTTGACCCATATTCATATTTGTACAAATTGTCAAGGGCATCAAATTGCTCATGTTATACTTGTTTTTTTTTTGCGAAAAAACAGGTTATTGCTGCTATTACAAATTTTTTCAAACATAGGGGGCAAAATTCGATTTTTAATTTTAATAGTACAAGAGATGAACAGTTAAAACTGAGAGAAACAGCCTCTTTTTGCGTAAGGTGATACAATTAAGTATACCAAAGAAAGCATTTCACAAGATACCCTATGTGGACAAAACTCATTATTTTCCTAATCAGATTCTTTGTAGTTATATTGCAATTTTCTTTAATATAGCACTGTTTTATAAAGAACCTTGAGTTAATAAAGTTATGTGTGGTGTAAATTGAAATTATTTTTCTCAGTTTTCAAAAATAATTAATTTATTAATGTGAGGACTTTTCCTCACAGTATTATTTTTCTGATCATCTGGACCTTGTATATCACCAAGTATACATTTCTTCCAATGTTATTATGCCTGAAAACTATAAAAACTATTTATGTAAATGACATATGCAGTAAATTATAAGGTTATGCTGAAAATGAAAGCGTCTTTTTAACAAAATGCTTTTGTCCTTCAAGAAAGTAGAAACAGTAAATAGTCTGTACGTATTTTGCAAGTGAGTGATAGGACAGTATAGAATCCCAAAGCAGGGTGGGGAAAGGATATATGGGTCTGTTGTTTTAATAAATAATATTAAGAATATTGTTTACATAATAAATTACACTTTAAACAAATTAATACTATTGAACAATTTATACTTGAAAACATATACAAACTATTGTGATGTAAACAAATAAATGCACAATACTTTTACATCATAAAAGTGTAATAATTTGAGAAAGGAAATAATAAAATGTCTACAAAATGCTAACATAATTCTCCTTTTGTTACTTTGAATAATTAATTAGTCCATATTAGTCATCAGTGGCAAATTATTAATCTTACATTCTGTCTCTAACTGTAGGCAGTTAATGCCTACATGTGGCTACTTCCCGACGTAAATGTGTAATCTATGCACAGTTTACTGATCAACTGCTACAAAATAGCTAAACATGTGCCCTACAAAGCCAAATGTAACTGACTTCATATACTTTCTCGTTCTGTTGCTGCTGATTAGGACTATTTATCTCATTCAAAAATATATTGGATTTGTGTCCAATATATTTGATTTACTCCCCAAAACAATACACACCTTTATCAAAATATATATAATGTATCATATGCGTTCAATAAATAACAATAAAACATATTATCAAGTGTTATTTACAATTTTCCTATAGATGAAAAATAAACTGTTTTTTTTTTTAAATTGGTGTTGGTTTAAATTTAAAGTTTTAGGTTTTATTATCTGAGTCAATACTAATGAATGTTTAATGTCATATTGCATGTTCTACAACTTAATTCTGTACATACTTTAGGTCAGTTTAGCAACAAAACATACTTTTATTACTCTCACAATTTATAAACACATGGTTTATTATGTTGTGAAATATTTTTTTTAAACAAAAACTGCAATAACAAACACCACTGAATAAATTACATAAAACAACGGCAAACAAATAATTATATAGATTACTTTCCCTTTTATGATATAAAAAAATAATACAGGTTCATTTTATATCTAAGTTGCCTTTGAACAAAGGTAATTACAAAAATATCAATTTGATAAAAAAAAACATAACCAATATACCAGTTACAGAAAGCCCTCCTTTTGTAGAGTAAGTGTCACTGAAGGTATGTCGATGGTGTAGCAATTGTCTACACATTTTTTAACTACAATTTTGTATATCTTGCTGTCTATTAACAGTTCATTTAACCTTTTGATCAGAGTATTAGAACAGTTCTTTGGAATGGCTGTAACGAAAATAGAAAGCATTATAAAAAGCCAGTGTCAAAATAAATTATTAGAAACATCATACTGAAATTTAAACATACCTTCATATGTGCAATCATGCCCCCTAGCTGGTGTCTTAAGAAAATCTGTGGTCAACCTCCTAATGTTGGTATGTTCGACTGTACTCTGATTCCCAAAATCAATAAACTTGACTTTGGATTCAGTTTTGCCTGGATCCAAACATACAGCTCTATACCAACTACCTGAAATCATAAAATATTATTCACAAATACGACAGATTATTTAACAAGAAATGAATATACACTTTCACAGCCTTAAATTCTTGAATAAATAATAAAGATTAAAGGCTACAAGTTTTACCATAAAAAAGTTTACGTCGTTTTCTCCTAAAGGAAGAACATACTAATCCCAAAGAAAGCTAATAAAATAATCTAGCATAAAAACACAAGATTAGTCCAAAACAGTTTATAGCCAAACACATGCTACTTCTATTAAACAATAATTGGCTAACACTTTTATATTCTATATATTGTCTCTTATTTTCTGTATCCAATTATTAATTTGGTGGGCAATTTATCTGCATAATATGGCAGCATGGTAAATCTGCCATCAGAACTAGTCTGTGATCACAAACTTTCATTTTGCATTAAAATATTATTGTGAAATCTTACCCATAACTTTAAAATATAAATAAAAAAATTATAAGATATAAAATAACACACAAAATAAATCCAGCAAAATTTTGTCTAAATTAAATTTTTAAGGGACAGGCACCTTGAAAGAGAAAAATAAAATATTAACAGAATAATTTGTGTATGAAAACCCCATAAGGGTAAGTAGAAACAACCGCCATACTCCAAGATCAATTAGAGATGACAATTGCCTTCAAACAGTACATAGAATAATGACCCACAGATCAAAAAATTGAGAAAAGCAAGCAGGAAAAGTCATTATCAGTGAAAAATCTCTGAAATCCCTAAGAAAGTGAATGAAGTGAAAAATGAGACAAACCTCAATTATAATAGTTATACAAACAAGCTACTTAAAAACGGAATGGATAGTGATTTGAGTTTTGTTAGTCAATAACACTTTACCAATAATGCAAAAGTTAACCAAAATTCTATCAGTTAGTTATAAAGTTTTCCAACATATAGAAACAACCAGATATTGCAACAACCATTCTAATTCAGGCCAAAAGGCAAGGAATAAGTGTTGTTCCACTAGAGTTAATTTTATTAATTTTTAAAAAAATGTTTTAATAGGCAAATGGTACACTGCTTAGTAGACGTACTTGCTGGAATATTGACTATGGGAAACAAATTTTCCCCTATTCAAGGCTTAGGCCTTTAAATAAATTTGATGATTCTCATTTATTACATGTGTAAAATCAATATAAATTGCACTTCTAAAGTGTCCCAAAAATTCAACCAATTCAAGATACCTAAACTCTCTACATAAACCTCAAAATGAGGTAATGCTTCGTAATGCTACCGAATGTGATGTAATTGAACATGTACAATGCAGATGAGTTTACACTTGCAGTCAAAATTGGCACCAGATCAGAAATAAATTTGTCTTCAACCTTACTTCATTTTTCAATAACTAAAATCTTTGCTAAAACATTTTCAAAATTTAAGAATAACCAGTTATTTTTAAAACAGTTTTTATAACATTAAGAAATTATTCTTTCACAAATAAAAATAGATTTGTAACCTTCTAGAAATTGAATTTACCAATCAATTACTGCTAAGCTAGGGAACACAACATTCAAAGCCTCAAATGGATGGGTAGAAAGTTTTCGACCCAGACATTCAATTTCTTTCAATCAAATATGTGGTGAAGCTAAAGACGTTAACCAGGAAACAGTTGATGATTGAAAGCATAAAGTTTGCGAATTAATAGTTGCTTATGAAACCAAAAATATTGGAAACTGTGACAGCCGGTGTGACAAGACGGGTTTGTTTTTTAGAGCTCTCCCAAATAAGACTTTAAATTAAAAAAATGAAATATGTATGGAAGGTAAGCAGTCAAAAGAAAGGCTTACAGTTTTAGTTTGCGGCTTTGCAGATGGAAAATTGGAAAAACTTTGGTAATTGGGAAATCATGATGGAAGCCCCGATGTTTCAAAAATGCAGGCCAGTTACCTTCAATAGCATGTTAACAAGACGGTGTGGATGACGTCAGCCATTATGGAAAAATGGCTTTAAAAATTGAATGATATAATAAAGCATGATAAGTCATATTTTGTTATTTGTGGATAATGCAACATGTCAACCACGTGAAGATTACTCTCACATAAAACTAGTGTTTTTCCCCCCAATTACTTCCAGCATTACTCAACCGATGGTACACCACACCTGGCAACAACGGGAATTCCCTGCAGCTCACAGTCTACTACAACCCCCAGCCAGTGATGCCCGATGATGAAGATACAACCAATCTTTGAAAGTTAACTCGCATAAATACCTAGTAAGATTCTTGTTTAAGTACATACGAGGTTTGTTAAAAAAATATGCGGACTGTTTGAATTTCGCGGCTCTAGTTAGTTTCAGGAGAATCCGCTTGGTGTCACTAGGTTCGTATAAATCAGCTGATTAAAACACGGTATTTCAGTCGTAGATATCTTCATTTGTTGAAGAGTTACACGCAGTTTAGTAGAGTGTTTTTTTTCGTTTGTCGGTTTGTAAAATGGACTCTTCTTTAGAAGAATATATATAGTGATAATTCACGTCGTCCATTATTTTTCCATTGCACAGTTACAAGGTTTCAAGATAATTATTAAAATTTTGTACCGGGATGAAGTTATAAAAAACCTGTAGTAAATGCTATATATATATATTTGTTAAAAATAATTATTCAGGTAGTTTAAAATGTTTTTTTAATTGCTGATGTTGTGTGGATTTTGACGTAAAATATGTAACAACTTTGTTAGTCTTCAAATGAACTTCAAAATTTCTTAAATGAAATCTAAAGGAAAATTATCAGCATGCTTATTTTGAAAAAAAATGTAATATGACATAAATTATTTCTGTAGACAATTTTGAATTAGGGATGTTAAAAAATAAAAGTTATGTAAATATTAAAGGTTGTCAGTCATTTGAGCAAATGAAATAATAGAAACAAAAATAATCTGTAACATCTTTTAATGTGTGAGAAAACACAAACAAATAATAAAAACGTGTTACCAATTAGCAGTTGTTAGTTTGAATTTAAATAGCGACAATTTGTTTCACAGCCCTTTTACTAAAGGTCTCAAATATATAACACTTCCAAATAAAATGAACAACCTCCAAGTATTTACTAGCGGAGGCAATACTTTGATAAGCAGTTTGATGAAGTTATTAATTTATTTATACAAGGTCTATGTTAGTAAGTTACAGGTTCTGATTTTCATATAAGATTTCCTCTTAAAACATGATCAAAACAGTAAGTATATGGGAAGAGGATTGATGATAAGTAGTAAGACAGAAGTAAGGAGGAAGATTAAAGGATTGAAATCAAAGAGTAAAAATAAATTAGCATAAAAGGTGATAAGAGCACAGGGAGAGTAAATAAGAGTTAAAGTAGAGATTAAATAAAAAGGAATAATAAATTAGTAATATAAATAAATTTCCGAGAGATGATAAAGAATTTTGGAGAAAAGTTTTACTTGCCAGTAACAGGGAGTTATTACAAATAAATATATAATAAAAAAAAGTTAAAAAAAAGATTATTGCAACACACATACTCACATTTGTGTAAAAAAAATGTTTACTACAAAATTTTGTCTAATATTGTATCTTTTAAATCACTGAAATTTAATTTATTGTCAATCTCAAATAAATTATTTGTCAAATAACAATAGCTTGTTTCTTATTAAAGGCATGATTTGTCAGACTAAGTAAATTCAAACT
Organism: Prosapia bicincta; assembly: GCA_036971475.1. Taxonomy (NCBI): domain Eukaryota; kingdom Metazoa; phylum Arthropoda; class Insecta; order Hemiptera; family Cercopidae; genus Prosapia; species Prosapia bicincta. The sequence continues at coordinate 255,575,485 of JBAIZL010000004.1, forward strand.
TTTCCTAAATAGCAAATTTAAATAATTTACTTTTCAAACATACTTCTAATAGAAGTTTCATAGGTATTGTTATAATTAACAGTCTAATTCACTCAACTCCAATGCCCTAAATCTGAAGATGGGTCACAGGTCAAAGTATCACTAATTGGTTATTAAGACCTTTCAGGGATTGGTTTACCTACGAGATTTAAGTAGCATAATACAGGTTTTGGACGAGGATGTAAATTAAATCATTACCTTACTCGGATTTTCACATAAAAGTTATTCTGAAAACCAGCGTCATAAAATCTCAGAGTTATAACCTACGCAAAACATTCAATGTTTGCTTTCAACTTTGTACAATTTGTAGAGTATGTACTTCTAAGGGCATGCGCTTGAAGGCTATTGTAATAGCAATAAATTATCCTGAACCAGTGAAATTATTTAATCCAAACCCATTGTATCCTTATTGTAAATTTCTCAAATAGCTTGTTTATGTTTTTGCTACACAAATGTAAACCCCATGAGAAAAGCCGTAAAGATACTGGGTTTATATTTGGTATCATTTATTCCCAAGATTAAAGGAACAATTGGGTGGCTTATGCTTCAGTACCGATGATGAAGTCAAGGAAGAAGATACTCGATTCCTCAAAGGTTTGGCTGCAGAATTTTATAACATGGGGAGAGAAAAGTTGGAGCATCGTTTACAAAAATTTTTCAACAGAAACGGTGATTATGTGGAAAAATAGCATAAGTTTTAGGCTTTAAAATGATGTACTACCCTAAGAACAAAAATGAAGCTGTCTATTTTTAAAAATCATAGGAACCTTATTTTACGAATTATCCTTCTACCATAAAAAATTGGTTATATTCCAGCTTTAATTAGATGTACAAATGTTATCTACCAACAGACTAGATGAAGCCAGAACTGACATGAACCTGTAGACATGTGGTGCTAGGTAATCATGTAAAATATATACGAAAAGTCTTTTCCATGGACTAGATACGTTCATCCAAACTTCTGTACGTGCAATATTTTGGGATTCTGACGAAACTTCAAAGATACTCCTCAATTAATATTCTTCTACCTAACTTTAAGAAATATTGCCGCTATTTTCTAAAGTAATGCGGTGCTTTTATTTGCAAATAAAGTCTGCAATCTCATTATTTTCCAACAAACTGTAGCACTCTCATATTGCAGTTGTTCTGAAAAAATGAAAACTTTGTCGAGCAAGATCAAACAGGACAGATAAATCCTTAATGGTGTAACAGGCTTAATAATTTTTGGTAACAATTCAGCATACTGCACAAATATTTGTTATTTCAGCTAATGTAAAAATCTGCCTAGTTTAAAAGAAATTTTTGTTTCTAAAACTGTTTTAAGACACCGCTAGGAAACCTACCGTGAGAAACTGCTTCTATTATTCACCAGCTATGTTAGAAGGAAGATCGCCAATGGGGCTGCAATCGTTATTATTTTGAAGTTAAACTCTTGTTTAAACTTTTAATAATTTACATTTCAAAATCTAATAGCAACGTGAAAATGTTTTATAAGTAGCTTTGTTTGTTTTATATTTTCAAAATTTAACCATGTTATGAGAGTAAATCCGTGTAAAGTTTTAAAATGTACTAACAAAGCCAAGTAACTTCAAGTGATTGCCAAGATGGGTTTTATATTTAATTTAAGCTTAAAAATTTTTCTTGTACGATATTACAACCCTAATATTTCTGTTGAGTTCTGTACCGAAGCGATAATGTTCCTATAACAATATTAAAAAGTCAGTGGTTGTATTTACATAATGTTCATAATAAACTCATTTTTGTATCTTAATAAAAAATTTCATACTATACAAACTATATTTTGTATTCAGACAAGTTTATTTTAAGTGATGAAGTAATAAATAAGATAATCAACTTACTATAAATAATAAAACAAGATATTACCTTGATAAATAGCTGCACAAAGCTCATTTTCAGAGGGGTTGTACGGATCATAGTGCAGACTATTATTATAATACTCCATAAGCCTAACAGTGAGTTCATCAACTTCATTAATGGCTAGATTACTGGTCTCTGTTACAATTATTGTCCAAGGGTCTTCTATCGACATCACCATTAAGTCCAACTCAGTCCCAAACTCAAGGCAATATTGAGGTAAAGAATTGATAAGGAATGTTGCTTCTAAAACAAATAAATATTAAGAATTACAGAATTATTAATAAAGTATGCAATCTCATTACTTTCCAACAAACTGTAGCACTCTCATATTGCAGTTGTGTTTGTTCTAAAAAAATGAAAACTTTGTCGAGCAAGATCAAACAGGACAGATAAATCCTTAATGGTGTAACAGGCTTAACAATTTTTGGTAACAATTCAGCATATTGCACAGTAAAAATTACTTACAATATTAATATATTAACTTCATAAAGTCAGTGCAACGGAAAAACAATGGATAATGTAATATATATATATTTAGGTTAGATCTAGTAGAGCTCAGTGGAGGTTTGTCCAAAAGGGCTCTGGGGCGCAGCCCTCCCAATTACAAAAATTAATTTTTAATTAATATTCATTTGTCTTAAATTAGGTTAAGAAGAGCTTAGAATTATTTAAGCAATGTTAAAACCATAAAATATTTAGCAGTTGACGCATGAAATTAGCCACAAACTCCGCACGGGGCTCACAGCAGAGTGCCCCAGACTAGTGCATTGAGTGTGCGTTGAATAAGCTGAAACAGCCAAAACCGTGCGGTGACGTCACTCAACGGGCGTGTTACGGGTGGCCTGGGCTGGAGTCCTGTAGTCATGCGCATGCGCTGAGAAATGACTAATCAGTGCTGCTAATACAATTCTATGATTTAGGAAGCAGCATTGTAGGTGTATTTGTAATGTTCTCACAATGTTTCCATTTATAGATCCTTTGATGCGCATACACAATGGCCTAATATACCTTTAAAAGTAAAACTTGATTCACACTACTCGTTGAGTACTCGACGCTTTAGCATAGGCAATCACTTAACTACCCAACCTAGCAACATTTCGTAAATCACACCGTAATACATCTATTAGTTATAGCAATGTTAATATATTAATCAATAAGTATAACTTAATAAAAGTTGTAGGTGCTTAGAATGTAAAACGAGTTAAATGGGTATCAATTTTCAAAATTGTCTCCGCACCTCGTAAATCTGGGGAGACCCCTTGTCATGAGCCCCACCAATGTAATTGGGCAGGAGCCGCCACTGGTAGAGCTTAAAGCTTATTTAGGAATTTTTGGACTAGATAGGAGACTGACAGACTTACCTAATGGCAATAGTACAAAACTGCAATCTCTTGGAAATAAACACATATAAAAACTTAACACACTATTGAAATATTTCGATCAAAAATGATCTTCATGAGTCAAAAAAGTGGTCTTTTGTTTTTCTCTTTTTTGACTGATGAAGATCATTTTTGATCGAAATATTTCAATAGTGTGTTAAGTTTTTATATGTGTTTATTTCCAAGAGATTGCAGTTTTGGTCTATTGCCATTAGGTAAGTCTGTCGGTCTCCTATCTAGTCAAAAAATTCCTAAATAAGCTGTAAGCTCAACTAGAACTAACCTACATATATATATATTGTAATATTTATTTTTTTATCTAATTATATTTTGTAACACAACACAACTCAGGCATTAATAATTTAAATTCTTTATTATAACAATTTTATTTCAACATTTAAACAATAAACAGAAAAAAAAACTTAACAAGTTTTAACACAATATGCTAAACTCAATTCCTTTGATTTTAGTTACAAGGTTTTATACCCTAGGCTAATTTCTAAGATCTCTTAATAGCTCGGGGTTTATATGCATGGGCTATATCTTTTAACTCTTTGGTTAAATTAAATAAATTTTGATAAACAAGATTAAATTTAGAAAATAGTTTTAATAAATAGCTTCCTGATGAAAAACTTAAATTTGGAATAAGCAAAAAGGTCCCTACTATTTGAACTGGATTATGTTTCTTATTACTAACTATTTATTAATTACAAGATACAGTATTCTAATAATGTACAATTTTAAACTTCCTTATAATCTTAAAAGTCCACTAAAGTTTATTTGTATAGCGCTATTTACTTAACTTATAAACTCTCGGAGATCGGCTGTTTGTTCCCACGTAGGATTCAGTTCTCTTTAAATTTTATATTTAACACACTTAAATTCTTTTTAGTTACTTCAAATTATATTAACACTGTATTATAGCTTTAAATTCACTTATCCTTGTTAATTTTGACGAAATTCTTCAAATGGAATTTTGACTTCTAAGAAAGGTCTGCTTCTTTTGGCAACCCACGCTATACTAAACTAACGCGTCCTTTCTTTTAAAAATGTTTAAAATATGGCGGTTATTCCTTTTCCAATTCATATTAATTATACATAAACCTTGGCTTTCATGTAACGAAGTTCCATTTCTTCCCAATAGAGTCGACTGTAACTGACCTACTTCTTTGGTTTGCAGCTGTTAATGCGCTAACAAAATTGTTTTCACCCGTTTTAATTTGGTTCACATACTGTTTCAACTTTCCGATCCTTAACAAACCTTCCAGTGTTTATTTAATTACTATTATTTTTGTGTGTGCAGTGTCTTTACGTTTTACTTTTGTAATAATTCCGAAATGTGTGTTTTGACTGGATTTATAGAACATAACCTCTAACCCCATTGTTTACAATCCCGTTTTTACCTTCCATCCCTCCAGCAATTATTTATGCCCTATGTTACTTAAGTTTACAATTTTGTTTACATATAATTATTATTATTAGATTATCTTGTTTTAATCTTATTTGTTAGGTTATTTGATATAACAAATTTCCTAATGGATTTTACAGTTCAAATACCTTGTTTACATTTTCCAACCTTTTCTAGGCTTTTACCTAAAATTAGTTTCAATTTTAATCTAGCCAATTTCTCATTTGCTATTTTCAAAATGTTACAATATATATATATATATATATATATATATATATATATATATATATATATATATATATTTATAGGTTAGTTTTGGTTGGTAAAGTATATATATATATATATATATATATATATATATATATATATATATATATATATATATGAAGTTAATATATTACTATTGTAAGTAATTTTATCCACCATTAAGTGCAATAATTTTACCTTGAGTGATGAGGCACCTTTCGGTGACCATATAATCACTCTGGAGTGATTCGACAATGGTCAAGTGACCGAAAGGTGCCTCATCACTCAAGGTAAAATTATTGCACTTAATGGTGGATAAAATTACTTACAATAGTAATATATTAACTTCATAAAGTCAGTGCAACGGAAAAACAATGGATAACGTTAAATATCAAGAATATATATATATATATATATATATATATGAAGTTAATATATTACTATTGTAAGTAATTTTATCCACCATTAAGTGCAATGATTTGACCTTGTGTGATTGTCGAATCACTCAAGGTCAAGTGACCGAAAGGCGCCTCATCACACAAGGTAAAATCATTGCACTTAATGGTGGATAAAATTACTTACAATAATAATATATTAACTTCATAAAGTCAGTGCAAACAGAAAAACAATGGATAATGTAAAATAACAAGATATATATATATATATATATATATATATATATATTTTTCGATTTTGTTTTCTCTTCGATTGACAAAGACCACTGTGTGGTTGAAATATATCATTGTTTAAGTGCTTTTATGTGTTTCTATTTCAAGACTACAAGTGGACTCTTACCAAGGTAAGTCTGTCAGTCTCCCAGTCCAAAAAATGTATATATATATATATATATATATATGCACCTAATTAATGAAAGTTACAAACAATTTTGAAACTCCTATTTTTATTAACCACATTCTTACCTTTCTCTTTAATTTCTTGAGACTCGATCTTTTCATCTAAAGTGCTGATCTGTTTCAGATTATTCCAATCTGTATCAATTTTGATATTCAGTTGGTCGTTGAAATTTTCTCCATCTGCTCTTAGCAGTGTAACTGAAGTCAAGTCATTTTCAAAAATCTAGAAAATTTAAAATATATTTAAAAGTAACATGTCAAAAAAATTTTAAATCCTAATCCCATTTTATTTGTGCCTAGATAACAGAAAATATGACGGGTATAAGAGTGTCTATACAACAATTTCCAAATCTCAGCAGTTAAACACGCAACTATCCTGAGATTTTCTATTAGGAGATAATCTGCATAGAAGAGCAGATCATCACAGGAATGATCTAAATATCAGAATGAGTGTTAACAGACATGATGTTATAATGATGAATGTAAATAGGTCAACAGCTCAACACACTACTAGACACATTACGTCTTCCGATGACTGTAATACCACAAAATTAAGTAAATCCTAAAGGATGACTATTGCACAAAATAATTATAAAATGATTGGCATCACTACATTGAAGGGCCCTAATCATTTGCTAAGGAAGCGAGCCTCAAACCTCAGGATGTCCTTATCTATGGTTTAAAACATTTTGATTAAAGACCTTAAATTCCTTCTGTATTAGCTTGAGGTATGGCACTTATTGAACCCTGGTGACTACGGACAATGATGAGAACTTTGTCAGCAAATGATGGCAATTTTGGAAGAAAATAAAAATTTCAATTTTACCCATCAGAGACGAGGTAAATTTTCTCTAAGCACACAGAAAATTCGCTGATGTCATTAAGTTATGCCGAATAAACTCTGGTTGTATATCATTGATGTAAAAATCCTGCTGAATGATTTTAGACTGTGTTTATCAACGTTCTATTTTCTTTCCTATTTGATTCCGTTCCGTAATAAATCTATTTTCCTTATACATTATGTGTTACACAGGACCATAAGGGCTGAACTGCCATAAAACTACCATATTGCATTTTTTCCATAATTTATTGCGTGGTAAAATTTTTGATAGTAGCTGAGAAAACGGTTGTGTACAAAAAATAGTATAAAGCTGGATTCAAAGCGTATTATGTAAGAAAATGAGTACTTTTTTCTATGCTAGGTTCTAGGGTTGGGACAAACAGGAAATCGTCTTAAACAGGAGCGTATTAAGCAGATTCCTTATTATTGTATTGTGTTATTTGACTGGAGATCCAAGATAGATCATTAAATGCAGAGGTCTACCCACTAACCTAAGAATATGTATCAGTGAGATATTCTATATCAATGATGTGATATGATCAAAACTCCTCTCAGTAGTTGCAGTGCTTAACCTCCACACTCTACCCTAGGAATATATATGAAAGAGATAGTGTGTTCAATACTGTGGTGATATATGCGTTATATCTGTTTTATTATTGTGTCGTTTGACTGAAGACCAAAGTAGGATGCCAAACTCCTAGCAGTAGTTGCAGTGTCTACCTGTACCTCTAAAAATATAAATGAGAGATAGTGTTGGTGATATATGCATTATCTCCATTATTGTGTTACATTATAAGAGATAAATGTATGATGCCAAACTCTTCACAGTAGAATCAGAGTCTACATACTATCCCTGTAAAAATATTTGAGAGATAGTATGACGAATAATGTACAGGGAGTATGATGAATAATGTAAGTTAATCATAACTTTTAAATTCCCTTATATTCCATATTTTCCTGGCCCAAAAATAATTCTTGTACCTTTTTCAAATTAGATACAATAACAATAATACATAGTATATACCCAATATTAACTTGTAGCTAGAATATAACTTAAAATGATGTAGAAGATAAAAGGAAAGTAAGAGAGTCAAAATTTTTTTAGGGTACATATTTTTTATCCAATTTATTTTACTCGAAGTACATTCAATGAAGTTAAACTTGTGACTCCTTTAAACTCCTCAAACAGCAACCTCAAGCATTTCTCGACGTACTATTTAATTGATACAATACATGTATTTCTTAATTCACAAATTAAGTTTTCCTAGTTTGCTGTCCTGCTTCATAATTGAACGTTTGATTGTTTTTTCTTTACGTCATCTGTCAGAAGTCATTAGATTCGGGATTTTGTTTATTTTGGTAGATACACATTTGGTTTTATAAATAAGTAATAAAGGGTTCCATATTTATTTGAACATGCTTCTGAAAATGACAACTAAGTTAAGGAAGCCTAGATGAATGATTTATTACAATAATGGGAAGTAGACCCAGACGATCAGGACGCAAGGCTGTCATCCTTGTCCAGGTCAAGGAAAAACATGTTAACACATCGTCGTATAATAACATAGCCGCTCATCTCCAAATAAGTCACCTTTATCATCTAGACAAAAATATTCTTTCTATACCGTTGCAAATACATCTAATTCCTTTACCAAGTATCACCAGAACAACAACAGTCATCCATTTAAGGTAGCATACATACAATGCACTGTCAATGTTCAGTCTTTGGGCCATAAGTTTAATTAGGACTTGAAAAAGATACCAAATTAGTTTAGAAACGTCAACCTATGAAATAATCATTCTTGACTGATTGAAACTGATTGTTTTTTTTTAAAAATTCTAATCAATTTCAAACCCTTAACAAAATTGTAAATTACATTAACAAACGTTTAGTGGTTACTGAGTAATGTGACCGCAAATTAATCAGAACTTTTTCAGCAAAGGATAGGTAAATGAATAGGTTTGTTGGTAAAGTTTGTAGGATGAGCTCAGCTCTTGCCAAAGTTTAGTAACAATGCTCTTCTTTGTGCAGCTATTTTATAGGTTATTTTTTATTGCACTTAATTTTTTCTTATTGGGACTTAATATTTACTGGGCTATACAATTATTTGTGTCTCGCGTATATTTGTACAATAGGTTTAGTGTTCTGGTTTTTTAATATTTTTTATTTGAGCAGGATATAACTGTACCAAATGTTATTGACAATGATTGATTTAGACTTAAATCATATTATTCTCGCTTATCATATTATTCTGCGAGAGTAGTGAAGAAAATTATTACAAACAGGGTGATTTAGACCTGGTATCGTTTCATTGACTATAAGAGACTTACTATTTATTAGGAATATACTGTGGTTGAATTTAATAATAAATACACAAAAACCTCTTAACCACAAACTTTCTTTAATTTACCCTAATGTACATTTCAGTTACAAAGTAACCATCCTCAGAGGGATAACATACAAAGACTGATTAACGCTAGAAAAAACCCTTATTTATAATCTACAGAACTAGTCACTCCCACTCCGAGCGCCGCGGCCCCACCTGTTAAACAAGGCGTAGCCACGCCCATCGAGTGAAAGCAAGATATCTAACGTCAACTTACTAAAATATAAATTAAAAATACAATAAAAACATAATTAAAATTGTTTTTTGAAATTATAACCAACACAAAATTTAATATAAAAATCATAATCCTATTTAACAAATGAATATAAAATTGAATTAGGAATAGGACCTCTATCAGAATTTAATAAATTCTCTAGTTTATGTTTACTAATTTTTAAACTTTCAAAACTATTTAATAACTTATTAGTTCTAACGTTCTTAATTAACTTGACATCATTAACATCTAGATTGTGATTGGTCTCTAAAATATGGGCAGCAATACTAGACTTATCAGACCTTTGGTATTTAATATCCCTAATATGTTCCTTAAATCTAGTTATTACTTTTCGTCTTGTCTGCCCAATATACATTTTATCACAATCCTTACAATTAACTTGGTAAATCCCTGATTTATCAAGTGTTTCTACTTTATCTTTTGCATTACCTAATAAATTTTTAAGGTTATTATGATTTTTATACGCAACTCTCAATTTAACATTCTTAAAAATTCCCTCCAGCCCTTTGGTTAAAACTTTGTCAAAAGGTAAACTAATAAAACGGCTTTCTTCTTTAGTTTCCAAAGGTAATGTTGTTAATTTCTTCCGAAAAATCCTAATCTTTTGCTTCCTAAGGATATTATCAATAATTTTACGTTCATAACCATTAAATTCAGCTGTACTTTTAATATGTTCTAATTCAATATCAAAACGTCTTTTACTCAAAGGAATATTAATCAACCTATTAACTAAAGAATTGAAAGCTGCAAATTTGTGTTGGTTACAATGGTTAGATTCGTTTGGAATAAATCTATCATTGGATGTTGGCTTTCTATAAATATCAAAAACTATTTTATCTCTAAGAGAATTTATTAAATTCTGATAGAGGTCCTATTCCTAATTCAATTTTATATTCATTTGTTAAATAGGATTATGATTTTTATATTAAATTTTGTGTTGGTTATAATTTCAAAAAACAATTTTAATTATGTTTTTATTGTATTTTTAATTTATATTTTAGTAAGTTGACGTTAGATATCTTGCTTTCACTCGATGGGCGTGGCTACGCCTTGTTTAACAGGTGGGGCCGCGGCGGTCGGAGTGGGAGTGACTAGTTCTGTAGATTATAAATAAGGGGTTTTTCTAGCGTTAATCAGTCTTTGTATGTTATCCCTCTGAGGATGGTTACTTTGTAACTGAAATGTACATTAGGGTAAATTAAAGAAAGTTTGTGGTTAAGAGGTTTTTGTGTATTTATTATAAGAGACTTCTGTAACAAATTCCTAGCAACAAAAAAAAATTCGATTGGTTTGTCAATACAGCGATGGGTTTTTGATAGTTTTTGGGTTGTACATATTATTCTAAGATCTTAACATTGGATACCTTAATACCTTATTTAGTAGTAATTTTACAAGTTTCCTTCTGATTGGGCTTTTGCTTGTAGTGTTCACCCAGCACATCACAATTTGACCAGTGGCATCATCACAGGTATCATTTTCCACTTCAAAATGTTTGTGTTACAAATAGACATTTGGAACAAATTAGCAAAACTATTGATTGACATTTTTCAAGTTCTAGTGTAAGTTGTATGTTTGTCTATGGCATGAATGTGTTGATCCACCATACTGTGGAAAAAGCTTTGAAAAACATTACATATGAGACAAAAACAATTTTAAATGTACTGGCATAACTGTGTTAGAAGTTGCATTACTCAAATAAATATAGTATTTATATTTTACACATATTTATATGGTTATTATGTACAGTATATGATGCAAACAAGTTAGATAACTCAGTGTGTTTATACCTATGCTAGTCGCAGAGAGGTGTCACCAGCACAAACCTCTTCATCAAAATAACAGTAGATGATGAGGTTAATTCTGTATTTTGCACCTAAATTTTAAAAAAAAATATGTATATAACAAATTCACTTTTATAATATGGATAAAAAACAGAATTTTATAATTTGCAATAAAATTTCAGAAACCATAACTCTATTATTAAAATTCCCATATATAGTAGTTTTTTCCTGATGCTAATGATTCCGGTATAAATCCCGATGTTCGTCGATGACCACCCTGATGTTGGAAACCAAACTGGTCTCAGAATAAATGGATAGATACCATTTTCATAGTAACAAGAAGAAATAAAGAGATAAAATCCAATAGTATAAACACAACTTACAATTTTTAGTGGCTCTCCGCTTGCTAAAACTGTATGCAATAAATCTAAAGCTGATGTTGTAAGCGGTTTATTTACATTGTTGGCTAATCCTACCTTGATTGCTTCATAAGGAATCTGAAAACAAAGATCACACACTGAAAAAATATTTTAAAATAAGGTTTTTGTTGTTAATTTAACATACGTTAACTAAAGAAAATTAGTCAATAAAATTTAATTCTTTCAAAATACCAGATACATTTATCAAAAATTTTTTCAAAGCCCTAAATTTAAAATACTTCTAAACTTTACACAGAATAACTACAATTCTGTTTAAAAGGCTGATTTACAAATTAAAATATTATTAAAAAGTCACTAATTTGTAAGTACAACTTATAAACCAGATAATTCAAATGGCATCATAGCATTAAAGGATTCCTGGATCAAGTTTACATCCAAGACTTTAAGAAAAGACAACTGACTTAGAATCAATGGTGTAACTGTGTGGTATTTATAGTAGTTTTAAGTTTTCTGTGATTTTGCTAGAGTTTTTCTTTTTATCGTAAAGGTACTGCAGATGTAACATTGCTTATTAAGACTAGGTCGGCTAATTCTAAGCTTTGACTCCAAACATAATGAAGAAAGTTGATTCAAAAGTTTGAATCTGGCTTTTATCTTAAACCCCTCTAATTTTTTAAAGACCTTGGCAAAATTTTAAAATTCTTCTAAACAAGGGTTTAAGACTTTGAAATGTTTGCTGTGCCACCATCTGGCAGGCTAGAAACCACCAGCATTCACTGTATTTACCAGGTTGGTTTTTCTGTTCTTCTAACAATTACAATGAATGGTCAATAACTTATACATTATGAAACAATAGTTACAGCAAACAATAATATACATGAACTTATTCAATAAAAAACAAAAAAAATGTTGCCATTACATAACTTAATATAATACATATGCCATGTATTTTTAAAAGATGTGTTTTTCTGCATGCAAACAGAAACAATAGGCCACTTATACACTCAGTGTATATCTATGCTTTATAAAACAATAAGTTCTAAATAATAGAAATGAAAATGAAAGCTTACAACCTCCATTTCTCAATGGTATTTGTATAAATTATGTTTAGTTGCATTTATTAAATGGTACAATAGTTTTCATCTGTAGCTGACATGTAACTGAGTTTCATACAAAATAATGTTTGGTAAGCTACGAAATACAAAAGAGTAGTGTTGTGCTTGCTAGTTAGAGGGTTAATGAAGCAAAAACCTTACTAACATTGGCTTCAGAACATTTTAAGTAACTGAAAAATGTTTCATAATTGGCCACTATATTAGGTGAAATTGTATTTAGAAAAATATATGATTAACAGGTCTATTTCAAAAGAATCCAACAAAAAATATTAGCATAAACGATTTTATTTGTGAATAATTTTTATACTATGTTATTATTAAAATTTATTTCTTTTTAAATTAACAATGAATGACATAACCACAATGATGTGGTCCCCACTTAAACTACTCACCGCCACAATCTTACCTTTTTCCAACACTCTTCTAACTTCAGGAAACATTACTTATTTCTCATAACTACTAATTCTTTCATATTCTGTTTCACAGCACAATCTCGTTCCGAACCTCATTACTTCGAACACTCCAGTAATCCGAACAGGCGAAAAAAAGCTATGCTATGTATTCTTATACTCCTGTCTTAGTGCTTTAGGTTAGTGGAAAGGCAGAGAGAGAAAAGAGTTATATGAATGGAAAGAGAGGGAGAGAGAGGAAAGAGTTCTACGAACAATATGCAGCTGTGCAATTGGATTTCCCAGAATTGTTTTCTGTTGTTCTCTTTCATAGTTTTCAAGTGAATCGCTCTCCATTCAATCACTAGGATGGGATACCAAACAGCGAATTTAGTAAGTCATATTTTTGCTTTTTAAGTGTTCAGTGGTGTGTTAAAATGAGTGGAAAAAGAAAACATGAGGTTTTTGAGTGACAAATGCACCATTTTATTACGTCTCGACGTGGTAGAAACTTCTAATCTGGCCCATGAGTTGGTAAGTCAAAAATCACTGATTTGAAAAAAATCGTGCACAAATTCATTCATATGCATCAGCTTGTGAGGAAGGTACAGATATGAGACAGACAATAAAGACAAGTAATTATCCTCTCCTTGATGACTCTATTAATATTTTGCCTCAATTTCTTTATTCATTTATGGACCAGACTAAAAGTCATTAGTAAACCAATATGATAAAGTTAAAAGTTAATTTCAAATATAAGTGAAGTGAACTACGAAACATGTAGGTAATATGCTAATCGTCAAGGTTCTAATTTTATCTTAAAAAATCACTGGTTTCTTTGAGAAGCAGTGTTTCTATTTACCACAATTTCTCACCAACCTTATTTAAGTATTTTTGACCATTAATTTTTAACATTTTCAGGTACTCCGTAACTGAATTTTCACTACAGTATCCCCTACACCACAAGACATAACAACGATGCTAGAGATGTAACCTTCCGAATTAATTTGAAATGTATAAATTTAAATGTGTTTCAGTATGGTTCTTACATTCGTTGTTTATTTACAAAGAAATAGATATGTAGTGTATCTTTTGCTAACATAGTGTAAAAATTATTGAAAAATAAAATAGTTTATACTGATATTTTTTGTGTAATATCAGTTGCCTGTTATGTACCATCATTCTTTAATTCAGAGAATTTAAGTAATAAAGAAATACATACAACAATGCTAATACTTATTTATTATGGTTTAAAAAATCGTATTTACAAAGTAATTAAATACATAATGTATAATACTTTATAACATTTTATAATTCTTAACAAAGAATTTATGGTTCTTGTCCTCTTCAAAAAGGCAGGACCGTTAACTAATTTATGTAATGAGTTTTAAAAAAATTTTTATATTCAATACCTATTCTGGTACAACTGCTTCATCTCTCAAACATTGTAAGAGGAGGACTTTATGCCACGGTATATATATAATTTTCTGTTGCCCACTTCAATCAGTGATTAAATTGAGACACTACTTCTTCATTGACTCCTCAACTTGTCCTTCATCTTCTTCTTCATTGGTAGAGACTTCTACAAAGCTCTGTATCATTTCCTCATCAGTTTTAAAAGTGAATTCAATCTCCTCATGACCTCCATTCATCAACGTCTGTATCATTCTCTGTAGCATAAGAGTTTACACTTTTAATCAAGGTCAAAATCTTGTCGGCTGTCATCTTCAGTGTTGTCTCTTAATAGTACTTCATTGATCTTCTCTTTTCTCAACATTAGATTCCACGAATCGCATATGGTCTTTAACTGAACAACCTGGCAAGCTCCAGCTAAGATTAACACATCTTTGAAATTAAAATTGTTTAATGTTGTAACAATTTGTTGTTGAGCAACTACATGCGAGAGTAGAGCTGAGCCATAATGGAAATAGATTTTTTATCACATTTTGGTCCATTGTTGAGCTGTGATGTATAAAATTTCTGCTTAAATGGCTTTATTGCTGCACTATCTCATGATAGTTTCTATTATCCAGTGATGGTAAGGTAATGAATACAATTTTTTATTTTACTTTGTGAAACCAGCTACTTGCTTTTAAATCAGTTATTATTAGGATAGATTTTTGGTTGGAAAAATTTGGTTTTTCGTTTAAAATTGGGCCTGAAAGATGAGTGTGACGCAAATGCTCCTGTAAAAACCACTCATTAAGAAAGGGAAAGTGTCTTCGCAGTATACACTCTATACATACTCTATATACTTCGCAGTACACACTCTATACACTTCGCAGTATACACTCTATACATACTCTATACACTTCGCAGTATACACTCTATACAAATTTTGTTTCTGTAGTGGCTAAAATTACTGCTTTAGGGACTAACATATAATTATGTGGTAATTGCCTAGCAAAAATAGATAAAATAAGCGGTCTTCCATAGAAATGGCAACAAATAAAAGAATAATATAAGCTGATGCCATCAAACATATGCCTATGCTGGCTAGAATTATTATAAAACATGCTTTAACCATTCTTACCAAACACGTGGGTTTCCAAAAAGATGTGTCTTTTAAAAACATTCCCAAAAGCATAAATTCTCAAAGATTATATGATTGTTTGAAAGAACAGTTTTTTTTATTATAATGGCTTACATGTTTGTATCTCCTAGGGAGTGATTTAAAGTCGGCAAGAGTTGCTTCTTCTGTGTTTCCATAATCTACAAAATACACTTGAAATCCATTACCAGTTTTTTCTAAAATCTCTGCTCTGTACCATTCCTTGTCAACAGAAAACTGGCAAGCTACTAAGGTACCAACCTTAGGATCACTCTTTAGTTCTGAAACTGAAAAACAAACAAATGTTTCTTGTAAAACACTAATTTATAATATATGTTCTATTTTATAATATGAAACTATAAAATAAATATCGGGCTTACTTTATTGCCCCAATAGTTTGTTGTACCCACAAACATCGTTATGACACTTTCTGAAGATCTTTTGGACTCTGGCAGGACAATTGTAGCGGACAATTACTGTAGCTTAGAAGCAGCAAATAAGCCATTGAATAGAAAAACCCACCTCTTGGGCACATTAAAGACTAATAGGAAGGGAAATCCGAAAGAGGTCACACAAAAAACACTTAATCGGGGTGAAGTAACAGCATTAAAAAATTCACAAGGGATTGTTGTACTAAAACGATATGTACTTACGATTTCTACAAAGCATAATTCTCACATTGTGGAGTAACAAATAAATTTGGGAAAACAACAAATAAACCAGCCATGATTGTGAAATACAATAAATGGAAATCAGCAATAGATACTTCAGACCAGATGTTATCTTATAGTACGAGTCTCAGAACGGTAAAATGGTAACACAAACTTGCCAATGCTTGTTCAGTACTACTTTGGTTAATGCACTTAATTTATTCAATAATAAAAAACAAAATAAAAAGATTTCAATTACAAAATTCAAAAAAGAATCAGTAAAAAATTTACTGAAAAAAAAAACCAGTAAATTGAACAACCAGTGCTTCCAGTGACAACAAATAAGAGACGATCGTTGAATAGTCACAGGTTTGATAAAAAAAATAGGCAAGTTTGATAAAGTTCGCAAGTATTGTAAAGGATGTTATGCAAAACATTCAGAAGGCCAAATGACAAAGAATAAAGTCAAAAAGGTTGCAAAGATTGTGAGAATGAGCCTCACTACTGCCTTGGACTGTTTCCATTCTTTCCACAAAAATGTGTAATTTGTTTTTTTTGTATTCCCCTGTGCAAACCCATAATTATCAGAATTCAGTGTTTCTCTTACATACATATATATTACATACGACAATACATATAATAAAGTATGTAAATATCATAAAACATCAACAATGAACTAAATTTGAAACTTGTTTGTTTTTTTTTTTTTTGCTACTGTGAACATGCATTTATTATAATTTAGTTTAGAGTGTGTTATACATATTTTCAATCTTATGTTACAATATAGGCTAGTATAAATACATGAATTTATTATAATATATCGCTGTGAAGAGTATTTTTTAAAATACTTGTATACACAAGAGAATTGTTGATTAATAAAAGCTCCCTTATTCCACAAGGTACTTTGCCATCATGCTAGTTATCTGGTGTCAGCAGCCGGATCTTTGTCCTTTCCTGACTCAGCAAGTTGTTTTTAGAGTCTGCTTATTGTTTAGTTCACTAGTGTCCTACAGATTGGTATATTACCCAGCTTAATCATTTGTGTTCAAATATCTGTATCATTCAATTTATAAATGTTCTGCAGGATTTTGTGTAATTAGGTAATTTAGTTAGTTATTTTACCTAGAATTTGTAATCTACAATATACAGCATGGCAGAAAAGCAGAAAAAAATTGTGTTTTCTACTGAAGATAACATTCAAGCATTTTTGTGTCCCTTGTAGGTTATTGGCCCAGTCTTTGTAAACATTTCGGTGCATTTCTTTTTTTCATCCCACTATTGCTGACAGATTAGGGACTGTGTTAGTGTTATTCGAAGTGTGTTATAGTAGTGTTTATTTTTTTCGTACAATAAATATAGATAATGAAGATGAATTATTGGAGAATGTCTACTTAGACAAATGTTGTTACAGTAGACAGTGTCTAATAATTCATCCTTGCTATCCATATTTATTGTAGAAAAACTAATAAACACTACTATAACACACTTCAAGTAACACTAATACGATAACACTGTCCCCTGTCCGATAACAATGGTGAAAAAAACAAAATGTTCCGAATTGTTCACAAAGACTTATAGAACAACAGACAAACGATTAAATGTTTTCTGGCATCAACTAACGTCACAATAAACCAATGAATTTAAAGTGAGAGCCGGGCATACATGAATGCCTACCTCCGCTGACGCCAGTAGGGCTGTGCATTACAGGGTGTTCATGCACGCCCGCAGCACTCAACGTGTTAATAAAGTTTGTGTCAGTCGACAGTTTTTCCAAACAAGCATTACGGTATATTCTGTATCATGAGACGTTATTAAGAAAACTTTGAATGATCTAACATATTCTCTTTTTTTCCTGAGTAATGGATCGCAAACCCATTTCAGGACATGTATTCTTTCATCAGTAAACATCGCCAACAGTGTATGTTCTATTTGGATGGACAGAAGTATCCATTTCTTGCTGCATCAGGATAATTGACTTTTTTAATGTTGCTTGACAAATTCTCTTGACTTTCATTATGTTTAGGTCCATATCTACACTGATTTAAATTATTTAATGTCAAACCAAACAGGACCATATGATTTTATAATATAATCCATAAGTGTCTTTAATTCACTTATAAGACTTGTTTGGGATATGCATAGCGGTAATACTCAATTAGTGCTGGTTAACTAGCGAGTATGAAAGAAATGATTGATTCAGGATCTTTTGAGGCTAGTTCTGGAGGTTATTCTGTCAATTTGTGCTCAAAATGGCTGTTGTTCCTAATGTAATTGCACTCACCACATTATCTACAATTGCTAAGGTTCATACAGCTAAGACAATGTATGCTTACAGGTTCATTTCTCATTGTAAAGGTCATTGTAACAATGTGCTATCATAGCCGTATCTATCATTATCAAGGTAATTCTAACCATATACTCTCAAAGCTACATCTATCACTGCTAAGGTCATTCAGATAATTTGTGTTCAAAACTGCATCTGTCATTGCAAAAATAATGAAGGACATTATTTTGACAGAAACATAATGAAGAACACTCTGAAAAACAGTAAAACTAATACACCAAATAATAAAATTACACCATCACCTAAAGAAATTAGACAACTGTCTTACTTGTTGATTAAACGACCTATATAGTAAGCCACTTCAAGAGGTTTAGTTAGAATTATAAAAAATGTCATTATTATTAAGACTACCTCTCATTGATTGATAAATGTTAAAATATGTTACCAAATAACAACTGTCTGACTACAATAATACACATTTCTCAAAAGCTCATAAGATTTCTTAAAACTAAAACATCATACAACAAATATTCTCTGGTAAAATTTTTTACCACAAGTGTATAAGCATTTCTGAAATAAATGTATTACCCCCCTGAGGTAATTAAATGAATTAACTCTCTGAGATAAATTTGTACACCCTAGCATGCACATTACGTATTTACAAACATACTGTACCTGTTTCTATGTCTTTTTTGAACTGGCTTAAAAATCCAAATGTTCCAAGTTCTTCGAAAAGAACATAGAATTCATCAAGGCTCTTGAAAGATGAAAGAAAAACTCTGGAACCTGATTTCAACAAATTCTTTTGTATGAACAAGTAGGGTTGCCATGGGTCTAAAATACAATCACATATTTCGATGAATGTGTTTTCTGATATCACATTCCCTTGTATGAAACCATCACCAACTTTTGAAACTTCAAACAGAATATCATTGCCCTCCTAAAACAATATTTAAAAGATCAACATACAAATTATAATACAGAAAGTAGGGGAATATATGACAATTTTATTATCAAAAACAGCAAAATTAGAAGCATAGAACAAAATTTAACATAGTCATGACAAGTACATCATATCTGTAATTGGACACTGATGTATAATAAACAAATCACTATAGCAGTGTTTCAGCTTACCAAACTGTTACCAACATCCATCAATAAAATTATGCCAAAAGTTTAATCAACATAA
This sequence comes from Prosapia bicincta, assembly GCA_036971475.1. Classification (NCBI taxonomy): domain Eukaryota; kingdom Metazoa; phylum Arthropoda; class Insecta; order Hemiptera; family Cercopidae; genus Prosapia; species Prosapia bicincta. The sequence continues at coordinate 255,595,091 of JBAIZL010000004.1, forward strand.
TAGCAGAGAAAAGCTACTTCTGTCTAAGAAAGACAATATAATAATTACTGATAAGAGAGAGAAGAAAGACTTTCAATAATATAATTATTGTATTATGGAAATTAATACTATTGTTTTGCTCAAATACTATTGCATTCACACTTTCACAAATGAATAATAATTTCAAAAATGTATTTTTAAATTAATATTTTGAAGTTCTCACCTTGAAGTATTTATTTTCAATATCCTGTACTGGTACTTTAAAGTTTTGAAGTTCACAAAAAGCTGCTATATGTGGAAGGGAAGAGTAGCTTGAAGGGATTTTCTTAATCTTCAGAGGGGTTACTTCCAATCCGGTATCACAAGATACAAATTTACCTTCTAAATAATGGACAGCTCTTCCCCAGAAAACTTCACCATCTTCTTTTAATTCTACTCCTACAACTTCATTGACTTTTGGTCTAATCAAACAAATACAAAAACAGAAGAAAAATTGTATAATGATAAATATTAAAAAAAAGGAAATAATACAAATGTTACTTATTCAATTGTGAAACTGTAATACAAGAATTAGCACTCAGCTGTAGTTTCATGGCACTTTAATACAATTTCACTTCTTTTTGCCAATTTTTTAAAATTTGTTTAATATGTTGTTCTTCTTTTCCTTGAAAAATTTTAAAGAAAATATAAAATAAAACAAAATTTTATTTTCAAATTATATCTTCTTGAACACTGGAAAAATGTGTATACTTATTTTAGCCAAATTGTAAACAATTTCATTGTAACAGCTGACAAGTGAAATCGGCCACTTAAACTATTCGTAGACTATCTTTAAAAATAAGGTAACATTTTTTATCACTACTCTCCCTCTAGGATTGTACTTGAGATGTAAACTAGTTATAACAGGAATGATTACATCAAGTTTTAAAGCTAATTCAACTACATTGTCTTAATTTAGTAGCCATCAATTTACCAATTTTAAAAACATTCCTATCCATACAGAGTAAAGTCCTCTCCATACACAGATAAAGACAACAACTAACCAAAATATTGCAAACTGAAAAATCTTGAATTGACAAGAACGATAAAATATATTTTACTGCTTAAAAAAAATGCTCACCGGAAAGATTGATCATAGGGTTGTTTTTCCAAAGCTTGAAGCAAATGTATTAAAACATAATCATTTAGCTCTTCTAACTGATTGCACGATACGGTCACAATGAATTGCTTCTCAGATGTGCATTTTGATATGCGTAATATCCCAGTATAGCCTTCTTTCAACAGATCAGTCACATTCTTTTCTAAATAAGACCTACAACAGTAAGAACCATGTTTTACACTAAATGTTTAACATGTAGCTCTTTACAACTCAACTTAAATAACGGTTTTCTTGGCAAAAAAAAAAAAAAAAAAAAAAAAAAAATACTTACAATGAGCAAGGTTGTGCTGTTTGAGATATTTCTTCAAGTTGAGTAGGTTGAGGCTGTGTCTGTTCAGGTTCTTGATTAGGCTGAGCTACTGGTGGTACAATCTTTGGTACAGGTGGGGAGTTGTTCTCGGATCCTTTTAAGACAACAGTTATAACACCATTATCCTAAAACAAGTTAAATAAATAGCATACTTGACTACAATTGTTACCAGGATGGCAGCAACTGCTCCCAACAGATAATGGTCTGCAATTTTAAAAACATACAATAGCTATACTAATTATCCTATTTTTATCTTACAAATCATAATAAAGGTTCAGAATGTTTTTTTTCTTTTAAACAAAAGACCAAATATGGTTATTTTTCATCTTCACCTGATAAACACCCCTGAGTATTATAATTGGTTAATAATGTAGTATAAAAAAAATTATGACTTTAAAAATCAATATTTACCCTGTTGCATCTTTCAAAGTATATAGGGTAAAATGTTTTTGTTAAGTTTCAAGTATTGACATTAACTTTTTGTTCTTGGAACGGAATTTAAAAATAATGCTCCAGGGTTGTATGACCATTATAGTGCCCACAGCATATTCTTCGTCATCATGGACTAATTTGCAGTTGCTTTACTCCTACAATATATAATAATTCTGTATTCAAAGACATCATAAGTGTTTAAAAGTAATTCAATTCTCTCTATAAATGCTGCAATCTGTTGGAAAACTGTTAAAATATTATAATACCAGACCATATTTCTTCTCATGCTTTTTGCATTTATGCATATTTTCTCTTCTCCTATAATCTTTCTATTTATTTTAACAGTGCACAGTTTAGTTAAGGGACATTTTATAAGTTTATCATTTAAAAATGTAACTCTTTAACAGTGGAGTTTATATGCTCAACAGTAGAACTCAAATTATCCGAACTCTGACTATCTGAATTGCTTTCAGATTTTCAGAAAAAAAATTAAGACAAAAAAATTAATTGCTGCGATTTCCAAAATAATGATTCTGTCTCGTGTGCTATTCACCTTTTCTCCGCAAAGCTAGTGTAGGTGCAGCACAAACATTATTTGGATGCTGTCACTGTCTCAGTACAGTTTTTTATAGTTGACTGCCGTCTGTCGCCAGGAGGCACCTATCACTATTCGTTTTGATTAGTTAGTATGTCTTAGATCGCATTAGTCCATTGTTTAATTTGTGAGTAAATTTCATCGTTCACCATGGCTTCTATTAGAAAACAAATTGCCTTATGGTTAGTGGATAAACTAATTATAGATCAATTAAATAAAGCAGTTATGGGTAAACAGCTGGCTGAGTTGTACGGTGTTGGATAATCAACAATATAGTAAACCTACACTTTTAAACTTCGTGTCAATGCTTGAAAATCAAGATGAATCTTCTTCAAGGAAATCAAAAAAGGCAGCAATAAACAAAGAATTAGAAGATGATGTTTTCAATTGGTTTTTGCTACAATGTTCTATGGGAAACCCAATTTTGGGTCTGATTTTTTATGAAGAAGCTTATTAAAAAAAAGTTTTTACTGTCGCATTTGCAACATACATATAGTAATTAATTAAAGTTCACTCTTTTTTCAAAAAAATCCAATTACCAGAATTTCTGTTTATCCAGAAGAGGACCAGCCCCAATTGATTTGGATGATTGGAGCTCTACAGTATTTATTTATATTTATATTTGTTAGTGTTGAGTATTTGTTTATACAGAAGATTCCGGATAATCAGCCTATTTTGGGATCGGCATGTTTTGGTACAATTAAACAAAATTTTTTAAATAAAGATTATGTATTTGACTAAATGCCAGGTAAACTCGAGTTCTGTCATTTTCACAGTTTTCAAGTAGGTTTTAGAATAGAATAATTTTTTAACACGACAATGTTAATTACAGGTGGAGCAATTAATAAAGTGTTGAAATATGTGCTAAATCAATATATCGTTATGGTAGGTATAGTATCTTTACAATGCAAGTTTAATAAAACATGAAACTTGTGTATTTTTCCTGAGTGTATTTATTTGTACATAAATTGTCAATCAAGTCTAACAGTTTCAAGATCAAGGCAATAACAACAATATAGGGACAGAGTGTTCAATTTCATAAACAGTAATACACTGTATTTGTATATTCATTTGGATACAACAAAAACTGAACAGTAGTTATTTAGATGGTAATATACATATTTAACTTATGTAATCCATTACATAATTTGTAAGAATTCTCTTTTACATAAAATTTGTATAAATATTTTGGTACTCTATGTTCCAACACATGAAAAGTGCCCTTTTAAACTTTACCCATTGGCATACTTGGACAGAACATTTCCGTTGTATTGCCACGGTGCCGTGTCATTCCTGGACAGAACTGTTCCGTCCAGTGTAGCTCCTAGTAGTTTTACATTTTTCTGTTATATCACAGCATTTGCCGGGACGATTGTTGTTACTGGTGAATCAGCAATATTTGTTCTATAAATATTTTGTTTTTTAGCTGGGCTAACTTTTATGGAAATACGAATATAATAAGTAAACATCGCATGAAGTTTTGAGGAAGGTTATGTTTGGTCTAACCAATGTCGCGTCTGGGGGTTTCTACTTGAGTGAAATAGACAGATTTATTGATATTCATGTTTATTTGAGCACTCAAAATAACTATTGAATAAATGATAAGACGGTTGAATATCAAGTAAAAAATTTCTTGCCCTTATCAAGCCTGAAAACAATTTTAGTCAGAGCCAACACACATAAATAATATTTTTCCTGATGGAGATGATAGTATGATTGTAGAAGATGTTTTGCCTGTTGATAATGTGGATGTAAAAATAGAACAGGTTGTTGAGGTGAATTAGGCCTAGGCCTACTTACTAATTCTAAAAGGCCTGCAAATAATGTGAGGCATTGAACAGGTTGTTAGAGGGGCACATTGGACTATCATTTAAAATCCATGAAAAATAGGCCTAATGAAACTTACAATATAGTATTTTCAGGACATAGAGTTGGCATAAATATACCAGAAAAACATAATCTACAAACAGAATTAGATGTAATTTATAAGTTTGAGGAGAACATTTTTTTTGTTTGTTGAAATTGCAAAACCAGGAAAACTAATTCATATGCTGGTCAAGTTTCAACAATTATAGTAAAATTAATTTCAGTTAACCCTTAACTAACACCATGTTAAAACATTACTTAACAAACACCATACGTCTGACAGACACCATTATGTATTTTGGAATTAGTAATCATTAAACACTTTTAAAAACATATTTTAATGACATAATCTTAATATATTAGTGCGTTTTACAAAGTGATGCTTAAAATCGATTAAAAATAATTTAATATTACTAACAAAAAAATTTTCTTTACCGGAAAATTGGTTTTTCTTTAAAATATTTATTTTGTAATCTAAACATCGTAATTTGTTATAATGTAAAGCTATTTCAATGTCGTAGAGACCAGCATTTCATCAACGCACATCGTTGGACCAGGAGAATAAAGGAGTAGGGAGTTCTCAGAAGATTTATTAAATATTTTGGAAACTGCAGCTGTAGGGTCCTCATCTTTCCTTCCCTCACGATCAACAGGGTTGTCAAATCGTAATGCCAACAATAAAAATAAAAATCTATTTCTGGACATTGCACAACGAAATATGTCTCGACCTGTTCCATCAGTACAATAAAAACTGTCAATTGACTCGTTGCTAGATTTGAAAATAGCCGTATATATCAAAAGTCCGATGAAACCTTTCAATTCTATCATATACAAATCAGATGAGTAAGATTGAGGTTTTGAAAAATTACTCCTGATCAAAGTAATCTTTTTATTTGTCCACATAATAATTTCATTCAAAATGTCATTAGAAAACAAAAGTCCCCACTCGTCCTCAACAGTAGGGTTAGTTCCCAATTTTTTTGCAGGAGCTTTTAGACCTGGTAACTGCACAATTATATTATGTCTTCTTGTTCTAACATTTAGAGACTGGTGCACTTTATTCCATTTAAATTGTGTTCTGTTACGTATTTTTTTTTCATAGAAAAAACTATCTTCTAGAAGCAGGGGTTCAATACTAGAAGAATCTATCACACCTGGATGCTCGTTAGACGACTCTTGGTACACATCATCAATTTCTTCGCCCTCCTGTTCTGATTTGGAATCGTGTTCGCTATCATATTGATAATCTGGATCTCTATCGCTGTCGTATGGATCAGGTTCTGAAGGTCCTTCCAAAACATCATACACCAAATTCTCAAGATCATTATTGAACCCATCACTATTCACAGTTACTAAGTTCATAACTGGTCTTCCATGTGATGGACCAGGTTTATCAGGGTTTTGATAATCCATATTTATTAAAAAAGAAACGTAAAAAAGCACACACTTACACTAAAAACACTATATACAAAGTTTGGAATGAACGAATAATGTTACTTAACAGACACGATACGTCTGAGAGACGGGAGAATGGGACGCACTACACTAAAATGGCTTTGGAAAAGGCAAACGCAGACAAAAACAAACAGAACCTTCACTACACACACTATACCACTCACCTGAAAGGTATACGGGTTGGGGACGCACAAAAAATTCGTAGGCGGAAGATACACGGGTTTTAAAATTCGCGACCGTCTCTGAGACGTATGGTGTCAGTTAAGGGCTAGATTAATAAAATTATAATATTAATTCTATGAAGTATATAGTTCAAGTAACAACTCCTGAAAGTTGCAAGATAATATAATGATATAAACAAAAAAGAAATAGTCGTTTTTATAAAAGTGCCAAATTAATATAGGTTCTCTGAAAAACTGGCATGCCAATGAGTTAAAATGCTTATTATGTCACATCAGTTATAAGCCCCAAAAACAATTGCAAGTTGACAACAGGTAGAAATAAAAGCAGGGCCAGCAGAATACAAGTGAGTGCCCACTAATGCGACTTGACACATTGACTGCCAACCAGTTTTCCGTTAACCTTGAATCAGAATTTTTGTTGTTGTATTTCTTGTTTAAATAATGACAAAACATAATATTTTGTCTTCTAGTGTGTTTATTTATTTAAACTAGTTTATTTTATAATGTCGTGGCCCGAGATAAATATTTATACTACAAGGTGCCGCGTCGGTCCTGTTGTCGGGCTTATTTCCCATTCCCCGTTCAAGGTAGATCTTCAGAATGAATATAAAATAGTGACAATTTTATTGTATTTTTTTTCAGTATAAATTCAAGTATAAATATATACTGTAAAGTATTTTCACAATATTATAGACATTTTTAAACAATAAAAATAAAGATTAGATTTTTCTCACGTATTTTTTAAATTTCCAGCATAACTATTTTTGTTTGAAAATATTTTTTATTGAATAATTAGCATGTAAATATAATCTAAACATTATTCTTAGATTTATGTTTGTATTGTTTCAATACAAGTATATTTTAGATTGAGCTGTTATTACGAAATTTATATGATCGTAGGAAGATGTTTTAAATTAAAGTTCTTACTTATTACACTTTGAAATTAAAATCGTAAGGCAAAAACCTTTCCTCCAAGTGTAATTTGACAATTTAACAACTTATATTAATAGAATGTGTGGTTGCAAGTAATTTCAAAGTGTAATAAGTGATTAACAACCAGCTCATCATGAACAATAAAACTTTTTTGTGAAGTTATTAGTTTTTAATTTTTAAATCGTTCAGTTTTTTAGGTGCATATTTTTCAAGGATCAAATCAAAGGTAACACACTATTCTAAAACATAATGTAGTTCTACAAAGAAGTGTAAATGAAAACTATTTCCTTGTAATTCTGAACTTCTAGTTTCCCAATAATTATAGTCTTGTAAAAAAAGTTTAAAAAAAATTTTTGACCACCAAGTTGCACGAACACACACGATTAAATACACCATAAATGTGTTAGACAGTCTTGTGTGATGATTTAATGTTAGGTCCTATGTGGGTGACCTGCAAATATTAACAACGACCTTATGCAAAAATACAGTGTCGGTCATCGGTGACCGTCATGGCAGTCAAAATGTTAAGAAGAATATACAATTGTAAATATTACTACAGTAAACTCCCGATTATCTGTGGGCAGATTAACTGGTTTGTGGATTATTCGGGGTCTGCCATTTGTTTTAAAAATATCCAATTTTGATTCCAATCAGATTCATGTGTTTAAATTTCCAAACGGTGAATTACGACGTAAATACATATAAGGCTTAAAAGAAGTTAAGATGAGGGGAATAGATATGTAAATATGTATGTACTAATTTTTACATTGAAAGAAGCATCCCGACGCGGGCCATCAAAATAAAAGGGGCGAGCAAGGTGGCCATTTAACACGATCAGCATGGCAAGCGTCCCCGCACGTTTTGGGTTCCCTTGCGACTCACTTAGGGCATGCCGGTGTGCTCCCCTCTTCTCTTCTGAAGGACGGCGAGCACTCCGGCAAGCTCACTCTCAGTCTAATTGAAACTTCTCTGGTGTTGCTAAATGTCTGTATAAAGGTTTGATTTTTTCGTCAGTGCTTCAAAAGAGTTTGGAGAACATAGTGCATGAGTTGTTTTTAAATCTGACCATCGCAAATTAACTTTTTGGAGATTCGAATATTGGGTAAGTTATTAGTGCTATACAGTATGTCTCTTATTTTTGAAAACATCGTTGAATGGATAAACTGTGACGCAAATGAACCCGGTTTTGAACATTTCATTGATGATCAAATCATCGATTCAGCATTAGCTAAGTCTTCATATGACGATTCAGTGAATATGACGATATAGAAGATGATGGGGCTTAAGATCAGCCATGACACTGTGTTGAGGTCCGTCGATTGCCTTAATTGATGCCAAGATGACTCTTCACTGTGCGACAAAATGGTTCTCAAGAAGCTTAGATCGCACATTAAAGCTAAATCAATGCTCACAAAAAAACAGACGAAAGTGACAGATTTTTTTGTTAAAAAGTGAAAGTATTATGTGTAAACGAGAAATTACATATGTATTACATATATACATACTTACTTTTGACATATACTTATGCACGTATTGTAAATAGTTAGACATATAAATGTACATGTTATAATCCATCAAATACATCGACATTTTAAATTATTTTCTGTATTTATTTTGTCCTCTGAAGATTATTTGTAAATTGCATTAACCAGGGTCATTATTTGTGTAACTTATTGTATAATAATCGATTATCTATCGTTTTGCGTATTCTTTCTTCATAGCGGATTATCCGGGGAATTCGGTTATCCTGCGTTGCCAGGCCACTTTTTCCACGGTTAATTGGAAGTTTACTGTAGGATAAGGGTATGTCCACTATTCGAGTGCAAAGGGCCATTGGAGTGCAAAATATTAATATTAAAATATTAATTTTATTTGAAAATTAAAAATATATAAATTGATCATTAACATATATTTCAACTAAAAAAATATGAACTAAATGAAAGTCTGGCCTTTCTTAAACCTCATGAACAAGAATACTAACAACTTTATAAATTTTTGTTATAATATTTACTATTTTGTTGCTGCAATAGACAAGCAGGGGATAATAAAATATTTCAAACACATTTATATATCAGAATACCACCATAACATATAATAGTTAAATTACCTCAGATACTGGTTTAACTTCTAAAATAATGTTCTCTTCTTTGTCTGAGAAGGCCTTTGTCGATCCTTCAGATAAGCGCAGTTTTAAAGCCTAGAAAAGAAGAAATATTTCAAATTACATTGTAAAAATATGTTTCTCTTAAGTGTGCTATATAAATATTTCAAAACTTGATAACAAGATGTTCATTCTCTGTAATTCGTTAAAAACTACAAAATTAAATAATTGTAAAACTATAAAATATGATATACTTTTCTGTATAAAGCACAGATTTTTCTACAAACTATAATATATATATATATATATATATATATATATATATATATATATATATATATATATATATATATATATATATATATTTATATTGTATCATTTTGGAATAGCAAGTAAGAAAGGCACTATGTATAATATAAAATAAATATGTAAGTAAATTCAAACCATAAATTAACCAAATTATCAAAAAAAAGAAAAATGTAAACATAACCTAAATTGGCAAAATCGTAACATTTATTCACAAGTTTAGAACAATAACCACTATAAAAAAAACAATATAATAGAAACAATTTAATGTGTAACAGTTTGAAAAGAACACTAAGACTATGTAAATAAAAGTAAAAGCTTTAAGTGTTAAGAAAGTGAAACATTTTGAATTGCACAAGTTGACCAAAACGGGATGGCGTATTAAGTGAGGTGCGCGGTGAATAGAACAGCTGATAAATTTAAACTTAGTCGTGAGATATAATATTTAAATGCAGTTGCCTGCAAAGAAATTAAAATCTAGTTATTAAGAACATGAAATGTACCAAAGGCAGTGAATACAGCATCCGTAAAGCGGGTAACAACGATTAAAAAAAAAGGAAATAGTTGGTTTAGCCATTTTTAAAAGCAAGGCTTAGCGTCGTTTCAGTTGTTGCACAAACCTACTCAAACAAGACAGACGTGTTTCAGAATTGACAAATAAAATTTAACGAATTCAAACTTAGTGTGGGAGTGTTAGTCTCGAATTTAATTAACACTACAAAATACTTTCAAGAAAATCGATTAAAACTATTTATTTAAAATGATCTTATTAAATATTTTGATAAAAGGCTGAAAAGTGGAATCTGCAATATAAAACACTTAAGTATCTAGGCTAGATCCATTACTACATTTTGAAATTTTGCAATCAGACATTTAAAAAAGAAAAGAAACCAGTGAATTTATTATAAAATTAAACTATAAAAGAAAACATTTAGAGAGAATATTAAGGAACAATTTTACTTAGAAATAAATTAATTTGTAACATAGTTTATAACATTTATAGCTTAGATTTTTTTGTTCTTGTACTTTAGAGTGCCAAATAAGATTTCATTATTCAAAATTTAAAACCTACCAGATAACCCGAGATTAAGAGAGCTTGTGCTAAACCAAAATAAAAATCAATTAAGGCTAAATTAAATAAAAATTGTTGCTGCCCAAAAGAGAAATACAATTTGGAATAATAAGACTTATTATAATAGAAGACACTTATAGTAAATTTGTAAAACCTAAAAAAAGGGGAAAAAGTTGTAATTTATTAATAGAACTTATAATTGCTAAGAAATTGTTTTAAATGATACATTAAACTTGTTATTAAAAAAAGAAAGCTTTAGAAAATTTATTTATCTTAAAATAAATTAGAAAAGTTACTAACCTACATTGATTGAAATTATTAAAACATACATTTTAAAGAATCATTCATACATTCATAATATCATAATAAAAAGAAATTATTACAATATATATAACCCACTAACAATATGGAGACCATACTCTGGCAGGTAAACTGGCACAAGTATGCAGTAAACAATTGATGATAATGTAACTCCTGTTGACAATAATCAAAATAAAAATCATATCAATAAGTGTAAAAAGAAGTGTTTTATTGAACTTTATTTGGAAGTTCGATGGTGGATCTGAATTTTATAAAAATTAATTTGTAATAACCAAACGGTACCCGCATTGATAACAGAATGAACGGGATTTGTATATCACAAGTTCGTAACATTTCCGCCAAGGGCAGAATAGTCGCCTCCTTGTATATAAACTTCCTGTATGTTTTAAAAATTCCCTAATACTATGGCAGCCACAAACGTGACAACATTGCTGGTATCCTCATTGATATCAACCTTACTATAAAATGTAAATATTTTAATGAGTCTAAGAATCTCTGGAAAATTACCATTCAGGAGTTTTTGAGGATCCTGAATTCAATGCCGTCATCAAAAGTTGCCATTGATGCACTGGTGTGGCTCCATGCATGTACCAAAGGGGTGATTTGGGGTAAAGATATCAGAAGCCAAAAAAATCTCTAGAAAACACCAAAAAGGCTTTTTGAGGGTGCTAGTCCAATGCCGTTATCAAAAGTCACTGTGAATGCACTGGTATGGCTAAATGCGTGTACCGTAAGGGTGAAATAGGGTAATAATGTCGGATGACAAAGAATCGGAAAATGACAGCTCAAGGGTTTCTGAAGCTGCTGAATTCAATGCCGTCATTGAAAGTCACCAGGGATGTACGTGGTTCTGAGCAAGTGCCTAACAGATGGTTTGGGGTAAAAATGTCAGAAATCAAAAAATGGTTGGAAAATTATCACTAAGTGATTTTAGAGGGTGCTGAATTTAATGTGGTCACCGAAAGTAATCAGGTCTGACTCTACACGAGTACAAAGGGTGAAAATGTCAGATGCCAAATAATTGCTGGAAAATAACCACTCGGAGTTCGGCGACATTGAATGTCACCGGGGATGAACGGATGTGTCTCTACGCGAAGCCAAAGAGATGATTTGGGGTAAAAATGTAGTGATATCAAGTGACCGAAAGGTGCTTCATCACATAAGGTAAAATTATTGCACTTAGTGGTGGAAAACATTATTTACAAGTTATAATAACTACTTCATATATATATATATATATATATATATATATATATATATATATATAAATATAATTTTATCCACCATCAAGTGCAATGATTTTACCTTGTATGATGAGGCACCTTTCAGGCACTTGACCACTGTCGAATCACTAATATTTTTCTGGTGTAGATGTTCGGTCCGTGATGTTGATATTTGTTGACGTTACACGCATTTTCTCTTGATCTGCGTGTATTGCGGCGGGCTATATTCTCTTGGAATACATGCCGCAAAAAGATAACATGTAAAACATAAAGAGTCTAAAGTTCTTGTAAGTAAAACAAACCAAGCCACCGTGGGAAGGGTTTGAAACTTAAATTTAAGGCCGTTTGCAAGGGGAAGATGGTCAAAATTGGCCTAGAGTTACCATCGACATTTCCAGAGATAAAGCAAGACGAGAGAAATCAAAAATAAAGAATAATAAAATTCCATCAGAAGCACCCTTAAAGAGTTATACGGCTTGATCGAAAAAATGGATTAAATCGATCGGTCTATCAATTTTGCGAGCCGTTACGCACTTGTACAAAAGAAGTGCGCGCGCCGATCAGGCGACATCGATTTAAGATCCTTATTGGTTGTCAACTCGTGGGAACGGACTGCAGGTGGGGGTGTTTTCCCGGGTTGAGCAGGCCAAGCGTCTTTTGAAGCCCCAGCTAAACCAGGACTCTCGAAGGGTAAGGTCGGTGTCGGGCGTAGCTCCGGTAAAATAATGAACAATAGTTTGTTACCGTCAATAGTTCAAAAACTATGAGTGGCTAGGGAAAGTTTGTTTCGTTGAGATGTCGTGACGCTGTAGTTTCGTATGGGGCCCTTTCGCATTTCAAGATCGCTGCGAAAGAGGTTCCCATAAATTTCCATCAAATTATGTGCGAGCGTCGTTAAATGTGTGTGTTACAGCCTTACTAGAAAGACAAGGCGATGTGAACAGTGTAACCTAGCAAACAGTTTTAAAAGTGTGAGTCTAAATTTCTGACAAAGTTAAACAAAATCTAACTAAATTGATAAACGTTTTTAAAAGATTTTTCTATTTCTTTTCTGTGTTAAGAAATGCCCAAGAACTGTGTTAAAAGAAGGGCTTAAAGCTAAAATTTTACTGGTAACCGTTAAAATTTAAAAGAGGTGCGAATGGCATCGAAGAAAGAAGATGGAAGGATTTCAACCAAAGGGTGAAGCGAGCTGATCTACCTGAGGCCTAGCAGACACACAAAGGGATGGAGGATTTCAAAGATGGCGGCAACGCGTGGGAAGTCATCCAAGTATTCTTACGTGGAAGCAAAGCAACAGCCAAGCCGGATTTTCCCCACCCCGTTGGAGAACAAAGGGAGACACGGAGAAGAGAGGGAGAAGAAAGGCAAGCCATGCTTTGTGTGGAATCAGGTCAGATCTAGATTGTTTTCCCTTTGCAAATTAAAATTTTAATTTGAAGAATTTTTTCTAAATTGGGAAAATGTTATAAAATTTAAATAAATTTTCAAATCATTAACAGTAAACTTTAAATTTTACAAGTAAATGCTGGTGGCTTTGTTTTAAAGAGTGGGGGGTTTCAAGATGGCGATGCCATAAATGCAGAAATTATGTTGTATTTTATGAATGTAAGGGAAATAGAAATTTTAGATTAGAACTTATGTAAAGGGAAAGGGATTTAAATAAACAAATCAAATAAAGGGATTTAAATTAATTAAAGAGTTTAAAATCTTAGGAAGGTGTAAAGAATTTAAATAAAAGATGTGTTGAAATAAAGTTAAATATAATTTGCTAAAAGTAAATATCCAAGATGGCGGACAAAGGCCATTGTTTACTACAGCTGATTGGAAGGCTATGCTTTAGTTTCAGGTACTCCTATAAACAGGAGTGTTACTTCATATAATTAAATTAAACTAAATTGGTATTTTATTTAGAAGGAGTCATTACGACATTTTTCCATATGAAACAAATTGACATAAATTGTTTTCATTTAACATAAACAAGGGTTCTAACAAATTGAAGCTTTTTAATGTAAACCTTTTGATTTTATTTAGAAAAGGGTGAAATTATATATGTGTATAAAATAAATTGAATCAAACCAAGGTTTGAGTAAGAATAAAGGGAAATGATTTTAATATGGGTAGATTTTAAATTTTTAAAAGGTACAATAAAAGGGTTAAGTTAAACAAGAGATTTTAAATTTGTAAGTGGGTCTAGCTAACCAAATTAATATGTTAATATAAGTTTTCTTTTTTGAATTATAAGTATATATATATTGTTTATTTCATGATTTATGTGTATTTAAAATAATATCTTGGTGGTAGAGTAACTTAGAAAGAAAATTGAAATCTTTGCAAATTGGTTTAAAAAATGTAAGTTCTATAATAAAGGCAAATGGGCTTGTAGCCATTTAGCAAAGGTTACTAAAAATTTATTAAATAGCAATTTCCTTCAGAAATTGCATTGATAAATTTTAACTAAATTTTAATTAAACTTCAGTATGCATAATTGTCATGAAGAAAGGGTTAATTCAAATAATAACCAAAGGGTTACATATTTTACATTAAAAGGTTTTAACTATGATTAAATAAGTTGTAAACAAAACTTCAGTATTTAAAATTTTAATGAAGAAAGGGTTAACCAAATGATAACTAAAGGGTTTTTTATTTTATATAAAAAGGGTTAAATAAATTTTAAAATTTGTAAATTTCTTTGTAAATGATCAAGGATCAGTTCAAAAGGGTGTAACTAGGTTTTAATAAATATAAGTAAATTTCATTATGTGAATTTTCATGCCGAAAGGGTTAATCAAAGAGTAATCAAAGGGTTAAATATTCTCTAATCAAAGGGTTAAATGAATATAAATAAATTTGTAGATTTTGTAAATGAGTGAAGATATGGTTGAAAAAGGTTTTAAATATGTTTCAGTAAACATTTTTATTAAAATATGTATTTAAATATTATAATTTCAATATGGGAAGGTGTTTGAATTTATTCAGCAGATGTTTTAACAATTTTTATAAATTATGATTTGATGTTCAGTAAATATTTTGATAATCTTGTAGGAGATATGGCTATATGTTTTATATGTAATTTTTGTTTCAGTATGTACTTCATAATTGGTTTTTATATAATTTGATATGTTTTATGAAATTGCTTTTAGGTTGTTTGGTAAAATTGATTGAAATTTTACCTGCTAAAGTAAATAGAATTTGAATTTTAAATTGCTCATTTTAAATTGATAAAGATATAGAAAAAATTATATCATTTAAATGGCTATGTAAAATATGGCCATAAGTAAAGTAGTGTGTTTAGAAAGTTTAAATAAATTGAACAAAATGTGAAAAGTAGGGATCTTTCGGAGTGTGTTGAAAAGTAAGGCTTTGCTTGAATCAACGAATATTTGTAATTTGTAACAATTAAAATTTTCAGTAAAAAGTTAAGTAAACAAAACCATATATTGACGTTTAAAATCGCAAGGTTGAGAACCTGGGATAATGAAATAAAATTATGACAAGTTGTAAAGGGTTATATTTCCGACAAGTAAGATTGACCGTCAAGTAGAGCGAAGTTTTACGCTTTGGCATACTCTGAATGAAAGAAAATTAAAATTGTAAATTCTTAATTTAAATTTAAATGTCAACTAAAATAAGCAGAGTTGGTTTCTTAACTGTGTTAAGAACTAACACAAAGGATATTTTTTTTTGTCAAATAAATTGCAGACTGTGCATTGTAATATTAAATTTTAAATTTTTAAAAATTAAAAAATAAAGATTTTTTAACTAACTTGCAAACAAACTGAGTATTATTTTAAACAAGTTTCTTACACTCTCCTACAGCTGATATGGTCATTTCGCCGTTTAGATGTCTTTCAAAAGAACCCATCCCCCGGGACGACTTACCCGTTAAGGGTAGAATCCGCAGCAAGTTAGGTTTTTTCTTTTTTAAGTCCAGTGACTTGTTCTCTGGCAGATTTTGGTGAGCATTGCACAGCGTTCGTGGTTTTTGCTGCGAGCGGCTCGTTTCAAAATTCTTGCTTTGCAACGGGCGTTGGTGGGCGGGCTTGCGCGCGCGTGCTGGTCAACGACGGAAGGGTTGACGGCGCCGCGAGTAGGCGCTGGCCTGGTCCGTTGCAGTTAGTAAGATGGCGCCCTAACGAGTGGGACCGACGGGTAAAGTTGCGGACTTTCCCGTATAAATATTTCGGTCTCTATTAAAATCATAAAAAGACATGGCGAAATTCGACCTAGGAAGTGTAAGAAATAAATAATAAAATGTTAAAGAAAAGAGTTAGATTGCAGTTCTAGGTTAAAACACTGGTAAATTATTTTAAAAATAAGATAAGAAGATGAAATTAAGAGGTAAATAGTTTAGTATGAGAAATAGATTTAAAAGAGTTAAGAAAGTAAAGTAGGGGTAAATTAGTTGTAAGGAAAAAGAGGCAAACACATAGACGAACGCGCGCATAGGAAACACACGCACGACATCCAACGACACTTTTATGTAAAGTAAAGGATTTTATAGAAAAGTTTAGAATTAGGGTTTAGAAAGAAGGAAAGGATTAAAAACAAAAAGGAGATAAACAGAACAGAAGCCATGGCAACACAAAAGCAGCAGGAAAGAAGTGAAATGGAGAAGCTAAGGAAAGAAAGAGAACAAGAAAAATTAGAAAGAAAACAGGAAAAAGAACAGGATGAGGCTAAAAAACAGCAAAAGGAAGAACAGGATGAGGCTAAAAGACAGCAAAAGGAAGAACAGGATAGGTTAGAAAGGCAAAAGAAGGAAGAGCAAGATGAGGCTAAAAGACGGCAGGAAAAAGAACAGGAAAGATTAGAAAGACAGAAGGAGAAAGAACAGGATAGGTTAGAAAGGCAAAAGAAGGAAGAGCAAGATGAGGCTAAAAGACAAAAGAAGGAAGAACAGGAAAGGTTAGAAAGACAAAGGGAGAAGGAAGAGTGGAGGTTAGAAAGGGAGACAGAAAGGAAGGAGGAAGAGATGAGGAGATATAAAGAGAGAGAACAAGCCGAGTTAAGATGGCAAAATGAAGAAGCGAGAAGGATAAGGGAAGCAGAAGAAAAAGAGGGCAGGAGAAAAAAGAAACAACAAGAGAAAGAACAGGAAAAGAAAGAGCGAGAAGAAAAAGAAAAAAGGGATAGAGAAGAAATGAAACAATTCCAAGAAAGGATGGCGGAAAAGTTTAAAAGTCATAAGGACGACATAGCCCAGCACATGGTGAGCATGGACGCAAGAGTGTCGACTTATGAGAGCAAAGTCGATCAATTACAAGTAAGGATCGAAAAGGAGGAAGAGGAGCAACTGGAGCAGGACAAGAAAATCGTGGACCTGCAAACAGGCCTGCAGAAAGTGGAAACCAGCGTTAAAAGAGTCGCGGACAAAGTAAGGAGTGCAGGAGCACAAGCGACAAGTGTTAGCTGGATAAAACCACGGGCCTGGGATTATCAGGAGCTTACAGGAGCAAAAAGGATCGAGTATTATGGAAAAGATAATGAAGATCCGGTAGCGTTTATAAAGAGCATGGAGGAGCTCTTTGATGAAGTAGACCCCATGTTAGAAGAGGAGACCAAACTGAAGATGGTGGTCAGAAATTTAAAAGGAACGGCAGAAGCCTGGTGGAAGGCCGTTATGAATCCAGGAGACCAATATGGACAGTTTAAGGCTAAGTTTTTAGCCAGATACTGGGGTTTTGAAGCGCAAGAGAAAATAAGGCGGCAGTTAGACACTGGGAGGTATTATGAGATGGGACCCTACAGCAAGTCCGAATACTTCGTAGTAATGGTTAACAAAGCCAGAAATTTGGACCCGCCGATACCAGAGCGTTACCTCGTGAACAAGGTGATGACGCATTTCGGAAGGGAGGTCCGGAATGCTAGCCTTGGCGTTCATAGGGAGTCAGTGGCCAGTGCCATTGATTTCCTGAACGGCGTGGAGACGGACAACGGAAGCCGGGGTATAAATGGGAGAGAGGTGCCGCCTAGGTACCAACAGAGGCCACCTCCAAATATGAGGCCTCCTCACCCAAGGAACAACACAAATGGGAACCCCAGGCCGGAGAGAGAGACCAGACCACCTCCAAGGCAGAACATGGAACCAAGAAATCGGACAAGGAGTCCAAAAAACGAGGCGGGAGGGTCTCGTGCGAAATAGAAGAGAACAGACAACATGGAGACAGACAATGGCGAGCAAAAGGAACCGAGACCCGGAACAAAGAAATAAAAAAGAGTATTAGTAGTATAAAGAAGAGTAAAAGGATAGTAAAAGAAAAAGAAAGGCAAAAAAGAGTTACATCTGACAGGGAAGCGAGCAAAAACGTGCTGGAAGGAGAAGGCAAAAGGGAACAGAGTGGAAACAGGGCGATGGGTGGGGCTGAGCCCAAGGATGCTGTAGAACAGCTACCCAGTAACAGTAAAGGAGGAAGAAAGGAAGAGATTGAGAAAAATAGTAGGCAGCAGGAAGCTGCAAAACAGGGAGGCCCAAAGAGTTCCAGTGACCTAGCCAAGATCCAAGAAGGAAACGGAAATGCAAGCCAACTAGAAGAAACTCCGAATCAGGAAAATAAAGGAGATGAAAAGCCAGAAAAGATAAGAGCCACGGCTCAACAGCCAGACATAGAACAAACAAGGAAGTTAGGAGGTCTCAATATGGAGATACGAGACGACCTGCTCGAGGAGGAAGGTTTGTTGCCCCGACAATCCCAGAATTCTGAGGAATGCCCTGCACTCATAGGCGCTATCTGGCAACAGGTAGTACGTGTTGAGATTGACACCGGCGCGGACGTGTCCGTTATACAGGGCAACCTGTATAACGAGCTGAAGCGCCAAGGGAAAGAATTCTTGGAATTGCCGGTAAGCAATACGGGCATTATTATGGCGGTGAAGACACCCCAGATAAGAGTCCGTAAGCAGGCCTTTGTTCCTCTGAGTTTGGGAGGTCATGTAATAGAGAGTAGCTTCATGGTGGTGGAACGCTTACGGGCGGAAATTGTCATGGGTTGCGATCTGTTACATCGACTCAAAGCCCGTATCAACATGGAGAGACGCTTCATGACTTTCGAGGTCGAAGGAGAGATGGCCAGTCTCGACTTCATAAGACCTAAACAAGACCATCCAAATACATCAGTTGCTAACTTGGAAGCTCAGGAAGGAGAAGAAGTAAGATCTGCACAAGACCATCCAGGAGAGCTCCAAGAGATTAGTAGAAGAGCAAAGATCGACAAGGTGGGATGGATTGGTACAAGCGAAGAAGAGGGGCTTGTACTGGCGCCAGCCGAACACCAGGCTGACGTCGTTACCCCTATCGAGAACCCGGAGTGGCCGAGTCTCGGGGGGGGATTGGGACATGGATCCCAATCTGAGGGAAATGTTGGAGCAGAAGTGGCAAAGGAGAAACCAAATGCAAAATTAACACAGAGAGGTAGTGAACAGGAGAAAAAGGGAAAACCAGAAGGCCAGGAGGCAAAAGTAATAGAGCAAAGTGAAAGCAAGAAGGGAGCAGCAGCTGTAAGCAAAGGAAGAGGAGCCGATGGCAAGGCAGACAGAAATGTGCCGGAAGGGAGGAGCAAAGAAGGTCATACACGTGGAACTAGGGCGGTAAAAAGGGCAGAGCCCGAGAAAGCCGAAAGTAGGCACAAAAAGTATAAAGGACAAGAGGAAGAAATAGGAGGAAAAGTACAGAGAGGACAAGGAGGCCCAGAATGTTCCTACGACCATGCGGAAATCCCGGAAGGAAACAAGGATGCGAGCGAGCCAGAGGACAAGAAAAACAAGCGTAATAGGAAAGAAAAAGGAGGAGAAAAGAGAACTCAGGACAAGGCAAAACGAAGTAGACCCAGATACAGGATGAGGAGGAGATTAGGAGTTGTAAATTGGAAGAGTAGAGTAAAGAGAAAGAAACACAAAAATTTTAAAAATGGCCAAACACTGAAACCACGTCGAGTATACAATGTAAGAAACCTAAGTACAATACAGCAGCAGGATAAAAATAAATCAATTCTCACGAAGACTCAGGAGGAAAGGCTGGAAAAATTAATAGAGGAATACAAAGAAGTATTCAGCGAGACTCCAGGAAGGTATGATGTTAAAGATATAAAATTATACGTAGACTAATAATAAACAAAGAAGCCTGACAGCTGACCTGACTTCAAAACAAAAAATGTATGTTGCCTTAGTGCAACAAATATCGATCCAAAGTTGTGTTTACAGTAAGAGCACTGACCCAGGCAAAAAAGATAAGGAAGTAGCTTTACTACACAAGGTCACAGCTGTGTGGAGCGGCCGACTAATGCGTAAGCAAGTAACGCAAGACGCCAGCTGATAAAAGGGACAGCGCCAGAGAGTGAGAGGGGAATACCTGAACATCGTTCCTCACTCAAGATAAGGAGCGTAAGTAAATAACTGCTGATAAATTGTAAGAACTTGGTTAGATATTTTGGAGTGTATTTATAAGAAATGTAAAATGTTTATAAGTATGTAATGAAAAAATAAAATAAAGCCACTAACGAGGGTATAAATGTAGGAAAATTAAGAAATGGAAAATTTAATTAAAATTTTAAATTTTTTAACTTTTAAAAAATAAAGCAAAGAGAAAACAAGATCAGATTTATTGTATCAAGCCTGTGAGTGAACAGTGAGAGTTGTGAGTTTTATAAAAATGTATATACTTAGGGTTGTACTTATTAATATTGTGAAAGTGTTTTAAGTGTTTCAGTGAGAAGAAGTAGAAGAGGACCAAGGACAAATAGATATATAAGTAAGGTAATTAAGAGTTAGCTAGCACCCACAAATAAAATAGGAAAACAGATAAGTCTCGAAAAATAAATTTTTTTGTTGTATAAGTAAATTTTTTTTTTTTTTGAGATACTTGCAAAAAATTTTTTTTGTCTCAATTTTAAAGGGGGATCTTGCGGCGGGCTATATTCTCTTGGAATACATGCCGCAAAAAGATAACATGTAAAACATAAAGAGTCTAAAGTTCTTGTAAGTAAAACAAACCAAGCCACCGTGGGAAGGGTTTGAAACTTAAATTTAAGGCCGTTTGCAAGGGGAAGATGGTCAAAATTGGCCTAGAGTTACCATCGACATTTCCAGAGATAAAGCAAGACGAGAGAAATCAAAAATAAAGAATAATAAAATTCCATCAGAAGCACCCTTAAAGAGTTATATGGCTTGATCGAAAAAATGGATTAAATCGATCGGTCTATCAATTTTGCGAGCCGTTACGCACTTGTACAAAAGAAGTGCGCGCGCCGATCAGGCGACATCGATTTAAGATCCTTATTGGTTGTCAACTCGTGGGAACGGACTGCAGGTGGGGGTGTTTTCCCGGGTTGAGCAGGCCAAGCGTCTTTTGAAGCCCCAGCTAAACCAGGACTCTCGAAGGGTAAGGTCGGTGTCGGGCGTAGCTCCGGTAAAACAATGAACAATAGTTTGTTACCGTCAATAGTTCAAAAACTATGAGTGGCTAGGGAAAGTTTGTTTCGTTGAGATGTCGTGACGCTGTAGTTTCGTATGGGGCCCTTTCGCATTTCAAGATCGCTGCGAAAGAGGTTCCCATAAATTTCCATCAAATTATGTGCGAGCGTCGTTAAATGTGTGTGTTACAGCCTTACTAGAAAGACAAGGCGATGTGAACAGTGTAACCTAGCAAACAGTTTTAAAAGTGTGAGTCTAAATTTCTAACAAAGTTAAACAAAATCTAACTAAATTGATAAACGTTTTTAAAAGATTTTTCTATTTTTTTTCTGTGTTAAGAAATGCCCAAGAACTGTGTTAAAAGAAGGGCTTAAAGCTAAAATTTTACTGGTAACCGTTAAAATTTAAAAGAGGTGCGAATGGCATCGAAGAAAGAAGATGGAAGGATTTCAACCAAAGGGTGAAGCGAGCTGATCTACCTGAGGCCTAGCAGACACACAAAGGGATGGAGGATTTCAAAGATGGCGGCAACGCGTGGGAAGTCATCCAAGTATTCTTACGTGGAAGCAAAGCAACAGCCAAGCCGGATTTTCCCCACCCCGTTGGAGAACAAAGGGAGACACGGAGAAGAGAGGGAGAAGAAAGGCAAGCCATGCTTTGTGTGGAATCAGGTCAGATCTAGATTGTTTTCCCTTTGCAAATTAAAATTTTAATTTGAAGAATTTTTTCTAAATTGGGAAAATGTTATAAAATTTAAATAAATTTTCAAATCATTAACAGTAAACTTTAAATTTTACAAGTAAATGCTGGTGGCTTTGTTTTAAAGAGTGGGGGGTTTCAAGATGGCGATGCCATAAATGCAGAAATTATGTTGTATTTTATGAATGTAAGGGAAATAGAAATTTTAGATTAGAACTTATGTAAAGGGAAAGGGATTTAAATAAACAAATCAAATAAAGGGATTTAAATTAATTAAAGAGTTTAAAATCTTAGGAAGGTGTAAAGAATTTAAATAAAAGATGTGTTGAAATAAAGTTAAATATAATTTGCTAAAAGTAAATATCCAAGATGGCGGACAAAGGCCATTGTTTACTACAGCTGATTGGAAGGCTATGCTTTAGTTTCAGGTACTCCTATAAACAGGAGTGTTACTTCATATAATTAAATTAAACTAAATTGGTATTTTATTTAGAAGGAGTCATTACGACATTTTTCCATATGAAACAAATTGACATAAATTGTTTTCATTTAACATAAACAAGGGTTCTAACAAATTGAAGCTTTTTAATGTAAACCTTTTGATTTTATTTAGAAAAGGGTGAAATTATATATGTGTATAAAATAAATTGAATCAAACCAAGGTTTGAGTAAGAATAAAGGGAAATGATTTTAATATGGGTAGATTTTAAATTTTTAAAAGGTACAATAAAAGGGTTAAGTTAAACAAGAGATTTTAAATTTGTAAGTGGGTCTAGCTAACCAAATTAATATGTTAATATAAGTTTTCTTTTTTGAATTATAAGTATATATATATTGTTTATTTCATGATTTATGTGTATTTAAAATAATATCTTGGTGGTAGAGTAACTTAGAAAGAAAATTGAAATCTTTGCAAATTGGTTTAAAAAATGTAAGTTCTATAATAAAGGCAAATGGGCTTGTAGCCATTTAGCAAAGGTTACTAAAAATTTATTAAATAGCAATTTCCTTCAGAAATTGCATTGATAAATTTTAAATAAATTTTAATTAAACTTCAGTATGCATAATTGTCATGAAGAAAGGGTTAATTCAAATAATAACCAAAGGGTTACATATTTTACATTAAAAGGTTTTAACTATGATTAAATAAGTTGTAAACAAAACTTCAGTATTTAAAATTTTAATGAAGAAAGGGTTAACCAAATGATAACTAAAGGGTTTTTTATTTTATATAAAAAGGGTTAAATAAATTTTAAAATTTGTAAATTTCTTTGTAAATGATCAAGGATCAGTTCAAAAGGGTGTAACTAGGTTTTAATAAATATAAGTAAATTTCATTATGTGAATTTTCATGCCGAAAGGGTTAATCAAAGAGTAATCAAAGGGTTAAATATTCTCTAATCAAAGGGTTAAATGAATATAAATAAATTTGTAGATTTTGTAAATGAGTGAAGATATGGTTGAAAAAGGTTTTAAATATGTTTCAGTAAACATTTTTATTAAAATATGTATTTAAATATTATAATTTCAATATGGGAAGGTGTTTGAATTTATTCAGCAGATGTTTTAACAATTTTTATAAATTATGATTTGATGTTCAGTAAATATTTTGATAATCTTGTAGGAGATATGGCTATATGTTTTATATGTAATTTTTGTTTCAGTATGTACTTCATAATTGGTTTTTATATAATTTGATATGTTTTATGAAATTGCTTTTAGGTTGTTTGGTAAAATTGATTGAAATTTTACCTGCTAAAGTAAATAGAATTTGAATTTTAAATTGCTCATTTTAAATTGATAAAGATATAGAAAAAATTATATCATTTAAATGGCTATGTAAAATATGGCCATAAGTAAAGTAGTGTGTTTAGAAAGTTTAAATAAATTGAACAAAATGTGAAAAGTAGGGATCTTTCGGAGTGTGTTGAAAAGTAAGGCTTTGCTTGAATCAACGAATATTTGTAATTTGTAACAATTAAAATTTTCAGTAAAAAGTTAAGTAAACAAAACCATATATTGACGTTTAAAATCGCAAGGTTGAGAACCTGGGATAATGAAATAAAATTATGACAAGTTGTAAAGGGTTATATTTCCGACAAGTAAGATTGACCGTCAAGTAGAGCGAAGTTTTACGCTTTGGCATACTCTGAATGAAAGAAAATTAAAATTGTAAATTCTTAATTTAAATTTAAATGTCAACTAAAATAAGCAGAGTTGGTTTCTTAACTGTGTTAAGAACTAACACAAAGGATATTTTTTTTTGTCAAATAAATTGCAGACTGTGCATTGTAATATTAAATTTTAAATTTTTAAAAATTAAAAAATAAAGATTTTTTAACTAACTTGCAAACAAACTGAGTATTATTTTAAACAAGTTTCTTACACTCTCCTACAGCTGATATGGTCATTTCGCCGTTTAGATGTCTTTCAAAAGAACCCATCCCCCGGGACGACTTACCCGTTAAGGGTAGAATCCGCAGCAAGTTAGGTTTTTTCTTTTTTAAGTCCAGTGACTTGTTCTCTGGCAGATTTTGGCGAGCATTGCACAGCGTTCGTGGTTTTTGCTGCGAGCGGCTCGTTTCAAAATTCTTGCTCTGCAACGGGCGTTGGTGGGCGGGCTTGCGCGCGCGTGCTGGTCAACGACGGAAGGGTTGACGGCGCCGCGAGTAGGCGCTGGCCTGGTCCGTTGCAGTATGATGTTTTTATATAGTATGTCTTCTGTATATGTGGTCTGTAGGTTCATTAAATTGTTGTGTGTGTTTTTATAAATGTGGTATTTTTCTAGTGAGTTTTCCCGAAATAAGATTTCTTCAAATCTTATTTTAAATGATTGTAAAATGTGTTGCAATTGTTACATGTAATTTTGTAAACTCCTGATAGGTTAAGTTTTTCTGTATTTGTTTTGTGGTTTGTGTTATTAAGATATTTTATTATTTTGTTGTTTGGTTTGTATGATGGAGTGTAGTATTCTTTGTTGTATATATTTGTTATTTTGTCTAGTTTGTTATTGGTGTATTTATATTTTAGGTAGATTTTTTTGTAAATTTATTGTATATGTTTTTTATAAAGTGTTTGTTGTATCCATTTTCTATTGTTTGTTTTTGTAATGTTATTTAATTCTTCATTTAATTTTTGTTTGCTATCTTGTGTGTATTTTATTGCTTTATTTATCATGTTACTGTAAGTGTTGATTTTGTGTGTCCAGGGGTGATTAGATTTGTAGTGTATTGTGGTGTTGTTGGAGGTAGGTTTTCTATGTACTATAGTCTTTATTTTATTATTGTTTATATTTAATGTAATGTCAAGATAGATAATTGTTCTGTTTCGAAGGTGAAATGTATGTTTTTGTTGTATGTACTTGATTTGTTTAGTATTATGATGTGTTCGTTGTGAATGGTAGGTTGGTATATTACAAGTATATCATAACTAATTATTTTTGTGTTGCTGTTTGTTTCTATGTTTTTTATTTTATTAATTAATTCATATCCATTTTTTATATTGTATGTGTTGTTGATATGTATTTTAGATCTTATTATTTTGCGTAGTATTTTTTCGATTATGTAAGATGGTGCTGTTTTGAAATTTATTAGTGGTTTAAATGATGTGTTGGGTTTGTGGATTTTAGGTATGCCTGTTATTGGTACACATGGTTTGAATGGATAAAATCTTGTGTGGTATTTTAATTTATTGTTATAGTTTAGGGTATTTCTGTGTGTGACTATTAGGTTTTTTATTGTATTAAGGTATTTGTTGGTTGGGTCTGGGATTTGTGTAAACACGTCATATGTTTGAGAGGTGACGGGTATTTTACCACCTGTGTAAATATGACATTTTCTTAGAGCGGTGACGGATATTCTGCCGATGTGTAGAGGCGTCATTATGTTTTGAGCGGCAATGGATACACAGAATAAATAAAAAATATAATTATACATAAAACCATCAAAGTATTACATGAGCTATATGTTATGATTATCTCATCAATCCTAAATCTATGTAACAACTAAACATAAAATAATTTAACAAACAAAGAAATTGGAATCTAAATAATAAAGGATCTTATAGAAAAAGTGTAAATTATAGACATTTACCTGTGGAGGCCAAGCACTTAGCTTTGGGGATATGGCACGAATTTGGTTGACAGTGCATGTTTCTTCATTGCCATAATCAATGAAGAGTACTCTTAAAGGATTTACTGATGTAATTTTCCCTCTGTACCTGGAATCAGAATAATATATTACTGAGTGAATGTGTATATGTGTGGGTGTATTTGCTTTTGAATAGTGATATGATATAACATAAAAGTAGCTCACAAGTTATGCACCAACTATAACATAATACTTACTTTATGTTTGCATGTCCCATCTATAACATCATCTAGCTTGTTATATTATTAAATATTATTATAAAAACATATTAATTTATATTTAATATTATTAAAAATTAACACTATCAAACAAATTTATTGTTGGGCACCAAACCAGTATTTTGAACAGATTAAAGCTAATGCAAGATTTTCTGGATTTAACACACACAAAAACTCACTATATTACTTACTGAAGTGAACTTTAATTTACTACTAATTTACACTTTAAATAACAAAATTGGATAAATATCCAAAAAGAAACAGAAAAAACTCTGCTTTGACAGCTGTCTTTATCTAATATTATGCTACTTACAAATTATGTTCTCTAGACGTTGAGGTTTCTGTGTTATAGCTTGCAATTTAATAAATTTACATATTGGCTTTTAATTTAATTTTTACGAGAATTTTATTTTTAATAATTAATAAACTGATATTATTTTTAGTTTTGCTGTTTGGACTATCCTCAGAATTTTCATCTGTTGCCGTTGTGATCCACTTTGTGTCTAAGGATGCATTTTCCTTTATCCTCGGCTCCCAGAGTGTGACTGCATTTTCCTTTATCCTCTCATCCCCTGCTCCCTGAGTGTGACTTCTCTCCAGCTTCTCCAACTGCTAGCCTGTTTGGCTCACTGAGCTGCCCTCCTTGACTACCAAAACTTAATTGCCTCTTCCTCGACAGCTCCTCTCTTTCACAGCTTCTCCTATCCTCGATCAGCATAAAATCTTTGTCGCTGTTGCATGTGCCTTATTTTGAATAATACGCCTTTCGCTGCCATATAATCTACTTTGAACTAATAGGTTTGCCCTGCATAAACTACCTGTCTGTCAGCTCATTTTTCTAATTCCAAGGTTACCAATTTTCATATTTCTAAATGCCCTTTTATCTTTCAAACTAATGGTATCTTTTAAACACAGCAACCTTTGAGACTACAGATTCACAATAAGTCTAAAACAATGTTCTTTTTTCTTACCAGCTCATACTTGAATATGGTTCCTATATATTTGTCCTAAAAAAGATTTTTCATTCAAAAATAAAATTATGACTATTTGAATATCTCCCCTACAATCTACACTTCTACAATTACATTTCTACACCTTTTATTAATTATTAATATTATTTATGAGAAAAATTGTCTTTTAGCTCCCTCTTTCTAATTAATCATCACATGTAACATTATATTCAAATTATATGCAATAAATTAATTAATATTTAGCATACTGGACAATATCTATTCTTAAAATTTCCTAAATTACATAAATTTATTCATTTAACAATTACTTAGGGTACATTATAAGACAATTGATCTTTTATGAATTAACACACGTTTTCATTATGTTCATACAATGTTCACTGCAAGTTTTCAGTCACTTTCACATTACCCAAGCTTTACTGCCGTATGATTCTCTATTGTCTTCGCATGCCTTGACCCTTTATCCAGATAGTTTCACCTTTGAAGACTTTAAACATAGTTCTTGTGAATGTAACCGTAAAATGTATTTACAATCAAGTTTGAACTGAACGGAATTGTAAATGACATGATTTTAGAGTTTTCTAAATTTTAAAAGAAATATTTCTAAATTATATTTTCTTTTAGCTTTAAAACAAAATATAACATGTAATATTTATTGAATTTTGTAGTTCATTACGTTACAAACAATAGTTTATAACTATCCGAACTTTAAATTTAGTAAATTTGTTAAAACTTACTTCTTGGACTGCAGCCTGTTTTGCTGTGTTGAATTCTTGAATTTTGTAGTCCATTACGTTCGGTGAATCTTATGAAGCAGAAGACGCTGATGAAGATCGGCACATAGCGATCGAAAATGTTCTGTCTCAGTAAGTTTTAACAAATTTACTAAATTTAAAGTTCGGATAGTCATAAACTATTGTTTAAGTAATTAATGTAATATTTATTTTCATTACAATATTAGTAAAGTGCAGTGATGTACAGTGTTGCTATTTTATTTTTAAAATTTTTTTATACATTTTTCAAACCCGCCATCTATATATAAGTAATCAATTCATATGTATATACTTCTTGAAAGCTTGTTTCATTCCCTTTACAACAATGTATGTTTTGTAGATATAATACATATTATAAGTCTGGATTTTTTATATTTTACCTAAAAACCTCCAGGCAGATAGACAGGCGCCTACCTAGGGGCTAGGCTTGAAAATGTTAAAAAGAAAAAGAAATCAACAAAGAACATGAGAACATTTAGCTTAGGGTAGATAGATCAGCTTACACTTCTATTAAAGAAGGTAAATGGAGCGTGTTTTCAAAAGGCTGTTGAGTCTAAATGGTTTAAATAATGTTGATATTGGTGAACTCAAACAATCCAGGGAATTTTATAGAGAATTCATAAAGAATCATATGTTTTACAATAAAGTTAGAAATTATAAATTTTTAAAGTGACACAAATCCTGCAACAAATCAACTACCTTTAATGTCTATTACAGCAGATAAAACAACAAACTACACAGGACTTTCCAAATTACTTGTCAGATTACTCTAGTTGTTGGAGTTCAGACATGTATTATCATTTACATATCTCCCTGTGGAACTTCTCACAACGGCGATGTCTTATTAAAAAAATCAAATCTTCCCTGACAATTTTAATACAAAATTAGAATCACAACTAAATGGTATTTTTTTTTTATGGGTTATGTTTTGGCATTTCAGTTGCAAAATTATAACTACATTGGTAATAATATAGAATTTACATAAGCTGGTAAGTCTGTATCCATATGTTTTTCATAATTTTCAGGGAAATTTGAAATGTCCATTTAAGGAATTGGGGGAAATATTGGGAGAAAACAAATTTTCTGCAACCCTGCGGTATAGTGGCGGGCAGATAAAGTGTTAACGACATACACTACTTACAATAGAATGTAGGTGGACAAGTCCTGAGGAGAGAATCCTGTGTCAATGATCTTCAATGCCAAGTAGTGTAAGGTTGTAATTATGTTCCAAAATGCATAAGTATCATCTGTAAAAGAGCCTATTTTATGTTCCAGAGTAGATATTTCCCTTATTGGACATATTCAGTATGCACAGTACAATACTGGACCAATTAAAAAGTTTTTCAGACTATTTAATCAATGTAAATGTTTGTATAAACTGCATTTGTTTTTTAAATTTTGGTATGATTAAATGGCTGGTATGATAAACCAGAGGTTCAATTAAAATTAATCTACTCAAAAAGCATTTTTTTCTTGTATGTCTGTAATTTTTGTTGATTCCTATAAAGTCCAGATGAGATATGAAGTAAATATTTTCAAAAACTATGGTCTTCTAGGATTTATAGATTCATTCTATATCCTCTAAAGTTTTTCAACCTACAAAACTTTAGGACATTTTAACACACAGCTATTTCAATAATGTCTGTGTTTCTGTTAAATATGGAGATGTAGAAATTAATTTTTATTGAAAAAGCCTCTCCAATGGAGACATTATTTTTCCCATAAAAAAATGGAACACTTTCAATGTAACTGAATTCAATTAGGATTTGTATGTGGAAAAAATCATAGTGGAGTCTAAAGCATAACTAAAACCCATAGACTAGAAATACATACCCCATACACTAGAAAATGCAAACCCATACACTAGATTATTACATAACACTGTCACACATTATTTAGCCTTATAAAGTTGAAAGGTAGAATATTACCTGATACCGTCATACACCAATTGTCTCATTCACTGTTTTATGGTAAAATAAATAGTACTATTATTTTACCACAACTAATAAAACTTGTAGATATTAACCCTTAGCACTCGGCTGTCGGGGGAGCCCCGCCAAGCGTATATTGCAGTTTACTCCTATGTCGGGAGTCACCCGACATGATTTTTAAATGCGTATAACTCGTCTGTGGCGAAGCCCACAACATTTAATCTTTTACCGTTTGGTGCTACACTCTATTAACAATAATGTGAACTAAGTTGAAAATGTCTAGGAATATGTGAGTCATCACAAAATCTAGTTTGCCA
This sequence comes from Prosapia bicincta, assembly GCA_036971475.1. Classification (NCBI taxonomy): domain Eukaryota; kingdom Metazoa; phylum Arthropoda; class Insecta; order Hemiptera; family Cercopidae; genus Prosapia; species Prosapia bicincta. Next base: position 255,625,490 of record JBAIZL010000004.1, read on the forward strand.
CTACGTTGTAAGCTCCAAGTAGGTTTCAGTTTTGCAGGTTATTTATTACTCGTAGTTTGCCGCAGCTTCACGTACAATTAGTGATTCTGAAATTCTCAATCTTTTACTTGATCCTGATTTATTAGAATGTATTTCAGTTTCATAAACAAAATAATTAAACCAACAGGTATTTGTAAATATAACCAGTTTTGGGTGGTGTAGATTTAGCTGTTCAATGTAATGAACCGTGCAGTTTTACGAGACGAACAAATAAATGGTGGAGGAAAATGTTTTTCTGGCTATGAGATGTAGCTGTAGTAAACAGTTTTATTATCTATAATAACAAAAAAAAAAGGAAATGAAAGAAAATCCTGTCAAACGAAAATAGTTTTGCCAAAACTTGGTGAGGGCACGCATTGGTAATATCAGGAATAACCCGTATAGTAAGAGGGGTCCGGCCATCAACTACTGACAGAGAAGAAAGACTGAATGGGAAATTACATTTAATCTTTTCCAATGATAAAAGTAGTTCTAAGAATTGTGTAGTTTGCAGTAACAGGAAGATAAAAGGAGGTAGAAGGGAAACAGTTTTTCACTACAAAACATGCAGCAGAAAACCAGGACTTCATTCGGAAGACTGTTTTCAAAGATGTCATACTCTGCAAAACTACGCAGGTGAGGAATTTGTCTCAATTTAATTACAAGTGGGGAAGCAAAGCATGTTAAAAAAATCCGAGAGCTAAGGGTTAATACTTTACTAATAAAACTATTGTAGACCTACCATTCTCCTATGTATTCTCCTAAACACATATCATTGAGAATGGGTGTCATAGTGGCTGCTGTAGGAAATTCTTCTAAAACAGAAGTTCCAATATCCACCAGGATTTTAACACTGTCCACACGGTTAATACTAAATTCTTTCTCATTATGAATTAAAGTCACTAAAACCTGGAAAAAAGCAATTTTTGTTGATCAGATAATATACACAAAAATTCCATGAAAATGTAAGATATAATTTAGTAACTATATTACAAAAAAATTTTTAAGACTCTAAACTGTAAAAAGTAACATCTTAGTAAAAATGTATTTAGGCCTCCCTAGCTCATAATTTACACAAACCATTGTAAATTTCATTCCGTATTTTCTACTGTAACTACCACTTTGCTGCTGAGTGTCAAAGCAAAACTATAACTACTATGCTTAAATAATGTAATAACTAAAGCATAAAGTGTAAAAGTTTTACTTCACTGCATTTCTAACCAACTTTAAATTGTTTATTTTGTCAGCATTTATATTTGCTTGATACTTCCCCCATTACATTATTGTAACCTTTCTGGTGAAAATTAGAACAACTAAATTGATGGTGGATAAAAACCAAAGTTCTGAATTGAAAAGGAAAACAACAATTCGGTTTGTACCAACATATATACCAAGTAGTGCAGAAATAATAGTCACACCTGGATCTTCAACATCTGGGAGCTTTATTTAGATGATAACCCTAACATAGAAGAATGTCCATTGTAGATGAACCCTGTTAGTCTAAATACTATAATCCATCCTCAATGTATTTTATAACATTATTGCTAGTAATCCTTTCTGGTTGTGGACAGATTTCTGTCATCATCAGAGATCTCTTTTCCCTCATCTCTACTTGAAATTCGATGTCAGTATTTCTTCTTCTCCAAGTGGTTCACTGGTTCTATTAAATTTCCTCCATTCTTCATCATAATTTTGTGAAGTATCTTAGCAACCAGGAATTTTTTTCATAATACTGATTACTATAATGTTTTTCCAATTCTCTAATACTGTAAACCCAAATGGTCCAAAAGCTCTCTCAATGAACACAAGAATTAAAGGCTGTAAATCATTCCATGACTCAATGATACAGTCAATAAACACCAACCAAATCAATCACTTTCAACTTATTAATAGGAACACAACCTTCATCCATGGATTAAACTTCATATAAAAGCTAACATAGGCACTCTCTTACACATTAGCCAAAAAGCTTTGCCCAATCGGTTGAGAGTGTGGCAACGTTAAACAGAAAAAGTGCTTTTATTTCCATAACCACGAAGTAATCAACATAAGGATGACGATAATGCTACACCAGATTAATTTTGTTTGTTTTTTTAAAATTATATATTTATTACTTTTTTTTATTAAATGATTTGTTTAACTATAAAAACTGATTTTTTAAAAAAATGTATCCCCTGTCTATCTTTCAAGTGAAAAACGATATAAGGTGGACGGATGGTTTAAAAAGTAATTTATAGTAAACACTTATGTTTAAATATTCTTCATGTATAAATTAGACATAAATATTTCTATAGATATATGTGAATCCTATAAAAATGTTTTGTTGCAACTAATAGTTTAATTCATTTAAAATTACAGAAAATTAATAGATAATAATATGGTTAGGAATATTTAGATTTTACACTGGTTTTGTGAATAAATGTTTTAGGTTATTGTTACGTACTTTCCTAGTAGAATTACTGTTAAAAGTTGTAAATGCATCAGAGAGGGGGCAACTCTTATCGGCATCTTTGCTCTGTACAAGATTTGGTTAATAGGTCCAGTGCAAGCTTTCTAAATGAGTTCTAATCAAGACGTTGATCGAACATCTCTCCCGTTACGCTCATGATGTGACGTAGTTTTGTGAGTTCTAAGCCAGATTCGGTCTTAGACGCATTTCCTCCCGTTACATTCAGCATGACAGTTTTTCTCCTGCTGTGTGGCAAAGACATTAATAGCCTGTAACACTGACTATTATGAATTATACGTGAACTTTTTTGTTTAGTTAGGTATGCGTAGTGCGCGAACAGGATGCACCTGAAACTCGTCGTCATCCATCTAGAAGACGCCAGTGAACAGGACGTTTCAAGATTCAGGTATGTGTATGTTTATGTTCATCATTTATTGTGTATTGTAAATATATATGACATAATTTATGCTTTTACCACTACCAGAAATTTAGTATGATTTTATCTCAATGGTCCTGCGGAAAATCTAATTGAAACCATAAATTCCGTTGCATATTTTGGTAACATGTGCCGGAATATGTAACAGTTATTAAATACATTATGTACAAATTATGTATCAAAACAATGTGTACAAGTAAGCCTATAACATTCTTCATACATTTTACTAATTAAATATAAGTAATTTAACCTTTTGAGAACCAACCATACCATTTCTGGATACCAAGAATATATGCAAAAAGGGCTGGCTGGGCGATTTCAAGACCAGATCAAAAAACCAAGACCAGATTTTTTACTAGATCAAAAAATACAATTTTATTACAATGTTTACTTCATAAACCATAACTTGTACTGATTCTCGTAACCTAAAATAACATTGAAATGACAAAAATAACTATGCAAATAGAATAACATACTATCAGCAGTTCAGATCGGTGTCACGTACTTTGCTGCCAGCTGGCTGCATACACCACTTTGTTATGTTATGTTTGAGTATTGTGATATAGTTTTGTATGAAATGCGTTTGTAAACATATTATTGGATTGATAATTTTGTTCACCTTGTGACATAAAAACTTGAGAATAATTCAACTTGACAGATGGGTTGATGGAGCTCTTGATTTGGATGACTCATTTAACATTTTTATGAGTCAGATATAGACCCTACTTACTTACATTGATGTTGGTGAAACATGAAATGCATGGTTATATCTTGTAATTTAAGGTAGGTTTAAGTCATTGATAGTGACTTAAGCTTGAGCTTCAGTCATCAGATAGTGACCAATGCAGGTTAGTGGCTTAAGCTTGAGCTTCAGTCATCAGATAGTGACCAATGCAGGTTAGTGACTTAAGCTTGAGCTTCAGTCATCAGACAGTGACCAATGCAGGTTAGTGGCTTAAGCTTGAGCTTCAGTCATCAGATAGTGACCAATGCAGGTTAGTGACTTAAGCTTGAGCTTCAGTCATCAGACAGTGACCAATGCAGGTTAGTGGCTTAAGCTTGAGCTTCAGTCATCAGACAGTGACCAATGCAGGTTAGTGGCTCAAGCTTGAGCTTCAGTCATCAGATAGTGACCAATGCAGGTTAAACAACAACCTAGGCCTACATACACCTAATCATACATTGGTATTTTTATGCCACCCCAAAACAGACAATTATTTAGATTAATTACTATTCCATTGCATAAAAATAGATTTAAATGTGAGTTGGCCAGAATTAAAGAGATCGCTAAATTCAATGGATATGATCCTAAAATAATAGATAATATATTGAGGAAACAAAAATTTAAAAAAGTTTAGAAACGATTCTACTACCTTAATAACACAAAAAGAAAATGTTAAAAATAAATTCATTAGCCTACCATTTGATATGGATTTAACAAAAGGTCTAGATAAAGTTTTTAAACAGGTAAATTTAAAAGTAGCTTACAAAAGCTTAAATAGCTTAAAAAATGTATTAGGTAACCCTAAAGATAAAATTAAGATGATAGATAAATCTGGGATTTATAAAATAAATTGTAATTCATGTAGTAAAATTTATATTGGCCAAACAAAAAGGAAAATATTAACCAGATTTAATGAACATATTAGCCATATAAAATTTCAAAGACCTGAAAAATCTAGTGTTGCAGAACATATTCTAAACACTAAACACACTTTAGAATTAAATGATCTAAAATTATTGAAAAATGTTAATTCAAAAGGTCTTTTGAATAGTTTTGAAAGTTTGTATATTCACAAATATGACGAAAATAATTTATTAAATTGTGATAAAGGGCCTATCCCTAAATCTCAGTTATATTCATTAATTAGGAGATAGTTATAACTTTGTTAATAAGGAATATTATTGTTTTTTAGTAAAATTGAAATAGTTGTAACGGTAACTCTTCACCACGAGAGGGGGAAGACCGGACCAAGTTGTAGAGGGGGAATTTACTGCAACGTGATGGGTCGTACTAGTTTTTTAAATAAGGGGCGTGGCGAAGTAGTTGCCGGTTTAAGCCTATATATTTGTTGTATTATGTTGTTTAAAGTTAGTTGTATTTTTTAAATACCTCTGAAGATGATTGCTGGGCAATCGAAATGTACATAAGTTTTAAATAAAATGTTATTTGTGGTTTAGAGGTTTTATTTATTTAAAAATAAACATTACGCCACAGTTGCTTCATATAGTTATTTAGTGACTATTCTGATAAAGATGTAGGCCTTGATATTGTAAATAGCTCTAACAAAAAAATTGAATAGATCTATTGACCAAAACTTAGATAACTGGGAAAAAATTGATGAAGAATATGGTATGCAGTTCGTGTCAACAAGGGTGCCATTCTGCCACGATGAAAATCGAACTAATAAAAACCTGGTAAAATTGTCATTTTATTACATGAACAACAAATTAGGAAAGTGCACAATTCCAGCCCCAGAATTTTTTTATATAAAAATGTTTCCTTTTTTGTATCGTGTTTTATAATCTCTTACTCTGTTATTTCATAAAAAAAGCTAGTGTGATTACTTTTCATGATGTGATTGCTGAATTTACCCACTAAAATTAAAACTCTGAAAGTTCTTTCTAAATGAGCTTCTCCTTTAAGATAAAAAATTCTAAGTGTTTAATTAAATAGTTTCTTAGTGTTATAGTAACATCTTTACATCATGATAGTTAATCAGTACAATGAATTTTATATACATAGATAAAACAGTTGTGATCTCATAAACCGCTAAATTTGTAGTGGCAACAATTGGGACATGTTCAATTATGTTAAATAATGGTGAATTATGGCTAACAACATTAGTACCAAACCACTTTCATTTTCCTTGCATAAATTTCTTGAAATACACCAATGGTAAGGTTTCTTAAATTAAGAAATGAAACAAAAATAGGAATATAGTTGTTTCAGTAACATGGTATAATTTATCCCCTGTTTGGGGGGGGAGTAAATTATTTATATGTAAAAAGTAAAATTAGGAACTTGACATTAGAATACATAAATGATTCTAAAAGTATATCAGCGAACAAATGTTCATCAAATTCATGATTGTTATAAAATCCTAAAATAAAAACAAAATTGGCTCTTACCTTTGAAAAAACATTTTTAGGCAGGAAATCGAGTGATATTTTTTGTTTTGTACTTGAACTTTCTATAGAGCTTCCCTAAACAAACAAACAGAGCTGATTTTATCAAAAAGAATACATATACAAAAAGAATAAAAATATTTACACAAAAATACGAATGCACAAAATAAACAACATTGTATTTTAGCTGTTTAGATTTATTAAAGACACCTAATAAATGGTTGCTAACAGTTGATTGATGACAAGACAGATGGTCTGCAACTAACGTATTCATTATCACCTATGGAACAAAGTCATAAAAATAATTAAATAAAAGGGTAGGGAAATAAACATTGTTAAAATGGCTGGCAGTAAAACGATATTTAGAAATTTATAGCTAGCTAACAAAACTATTATAAGAAAGAAAACTGGAAGTTAATCAGTTGTTCAAAGTAGTAGGAAAATCACATCAGTAATCATTATTATACAGAATTTGAAAAGACATACAGTCCAATTCCGGTAGTCCGAAACTCCAACTAATCTGAAACGATTTTCGAAAATATCAAAACGAGAAATAAATAAATGGCTATGAGAGAGGTGCAAAGGAGAAACGCTACATTATTTTGTTTACTTTGAAATGTGTATCGATCCCTTCCGATTCCTCAGCCTATAATTTGTTAAACTTTAATATTTACAGTGGTGTCTTCTTTAAAAAAAAAAAACACAAAACACATTGTTGTCGGATAAGTGCAACATTCTAAGACAACTGGATGCTGGGGTACCTACTAAAAAATTAGCGTAAGATTTCAGAATCGGAAATTCAACATCAGTGACATAAAGAAAACGATTTAAAAAATTTTGTAGTTTGTGTATTCTATGGAGCAAGGTAGCAGTGTGAGGAGAACAGTGAAAATAAGTGAATGATGTAGAAAAGTTTCTACTTTGGTAGAAACTGCTCTATACACATGGTTTCTGCAAGAACGATTGGGAAATGGGAACTGGGAAATCTGGCCTGCAGGAAAAGGTGAGATCATTTTTTTCTGAACTCTATCGCAACAAGGAAGAGTTTAAAGCCAGTAATTATTGGCTTGATAATTTCAAAAAGAGACGTAGAATTCGGTGCCTTTCTATCACGGGAGAAAAATTGTCTAATAATCCGGATGCTATAGAACCTTTCTGTCAACAATTTTTGGAAAAAGTTAGTGAACTAAATTTATGTTCTCATCAGGTTTACCATACAGTTGAAAGTGCTTTATTTTGGAAAACTTTAGTTCAAAGACACCAAGAGCTTTCAAAGATTGTTCCATGCCACTCAGAAGACGAGAGTGGATAAGTAGAAGGGACGAAAATGATATTGATTTACAAACAGACATTGAGATTATTAACAGTGTGCTAAGGGATGACGAATCTGAAACAGGAGATGCTGACAATGAAGTAAGAAAGTCAGGTGTGAAACACAACGATGCAATTTTGGCTCTTAACACATGCATTGATCGGGAAACGGAAAACAAAATACCATAACATCAGGTAATTTGAATACTTCAGATCAGAAAGACAACTGTAGAATAGGCAATAAACAAACCGAAGCAAACAAAAATTTTGGATTTTTTTTCATAAAAAAGTAGTGTTTTATTCAATACAGTAGTAGGTTTATTTGTTTTATTAGTGTGTTGTTATATTCTTCATTTTAAAACTTTACATGATAAAAACCTGTTTCAATTCGTAATGTTTTCTTTCAGTTATTACTGTACTTAACTAACTCTACTCTGAACATTACCCTTCATGTACTTTATAATACCATATATAGGCATATATGAAGCCGTATTCATGTAGTAAACCAAAACACCCAGTAATTTGAGGTGGTCGTACATTTATTATTTCGGATTACAAGGATTTAACTGTACGTCTTTATTCTATGATATATCTTTGTTAATATCTTTTGTACTTTCTAAGCAAATAAAAAACAGAAATGCTATTACAAATAAAAGACATACACAAAACTCACAAATTAATCATTTATTGATTCATACTCGTTTCAATAACAAAGTCATCATCATCAGTGAGGGTGTATAAAAAGAAATGCTATTATTTATTAAAAAAGTGTATTAGTAACATGTTTTCTACTCAAAAAATTCTTCTATCACAACTATATATGGATTAGTGAACAATTTTAAAAAATATGGTACATCATTTACTGCGCTTTCAAAAAGTATTACATTCAGGTACAATTTATTTACCGTAGTTGTTGATACTGAAGGTACTGCTTTCTGTGAAGTAGCTTCTGAACTTATAACTTCTACAATGATGGCTCCGCAAATATCCTGAAACAATTAATTTTTTTTTCAACATAAATCGTAAAATTTTATTTCAAATTCTGAGCCATAATAAAGAATATTCTTCTTAAAGTTCTTGTTCCCCTAGAACATTAACGATTTTCTGCATCATCTTACTTTACCCACAGTTGTTCAAATTGATGACCCGATGCTGACTTCATAGCACTGTCACGAATTTTTAAGCTATGATGTTTTCCTTCTGCCTGGGTTACGCTTACCTTCAATACTGCATTAAATTATTACTTGCAGATAGTAATAGCTTTTGTTTCACATATCTTAGCGAAAGTTACGAACTTAAATTACTTAACTTAAGTATTCAAGTTTACTTTCGTTCTATAGTATTAATAATTTTACTCTGTTTATTCATGTGCCTCAGTACATATTCATTCATTCTATTCACTGTCCACAAAATCTTTAACGTTTTTCTCTAAGTCAAATTTTTTAAATTTCCAATTTATTACAAAAGGCTTCAGTTTTAATCCATGCCTCAATTCCATGCAAGAGAATTCTAAACACATATCACCAAAATAAGCAATATAGAGTGCATAAAACAGATTGACAGTTTCATGTCTTTTCCAGTTAATACAATATTCATCTTTACAAAATCTTATCTTTTTAATTCTGCCAAGTGATTGCTTGACCACTGTCCTAATATCGTTGATATAGCAATCAAAATACTTATAATTTGCCACTCTTTTAATATTATCAACAACCACTGTAAATAAAACATGACTAATGTCACGATTTTTTGTAATAATCACCCATTTAAATTTTTAGTGTTTCATAAAATGATGATTATGGAGTGGAATAAATGAGATAACAATAAAACTATTGGAGAAATTTAGGGGAATTTGATATGAATGCATATAAAATGCCAGAATTAGAAGTGTGCTGTCTAAAATATAAATTTTATTAAAAGAAAATGAATTCCTAGCCCTCAAATATTCCAAAATACTAGAACTTTGTGGTAAATACTTTCTGAGGGCATTCCAAGGTTAATCTTTAGTGCAAGGAAATATCAAAAATTTATTAATGTTGACAGAAATTTGTCAAGTAATATTAAGTGGAGAGATTAAAGATAATTAGCTTTTTGTATTGAAAAGCAATTTTATAATGAAGTTGCTTATTCACATAAAGTAGTTGATAATTTATTTTTTTACAAGACAACTGATATTGTTTGAGGAAATCATGTTTAATTTAATATAGCCTATAGGGTAATCACATATTTTTTTCTATGGCAAGATTATTTTCTAATCTATTTGTAATCATTGCTATTAATATTTTGAAAATTTGTATTCCAAAGAGAATTTAAACAGTTGTTATAGAAATATCTACAGTACCTGTATCATAATAAGAGATCAAACATTTTAGAATACAAAGATAGTTTTTCCAAATTATATGATAATTTATTCAATAACAACCCTATCTCACAGAACACCCCGTGAGATTGGTCTTTGAATCGAAACACTTCAGTACGCTATACTGAAATACATAATGACGTCTGAGGTTTAACCTACCAATTGATTTTTTAAAATAAAAAAAAATCTAGAAACCCAGTTTCTAAGATCCTATTCATAGGTTACAAGAATCAAAACTCATTTGGAACTCATGAACTTGATCTCTATGTTGCAGTAATGAATGGAAAGGAAAGTGCAGATCAACTTAATATAAAGACGGCTATCTAAACTACAACTCAACAATACACACTGGTTGTAAATACAAGTGGGTAAATGTTGAGATATTTATGGGCACAAGAGCTATTATATAGTTCCGAAGTTACAGTCCCGATGTTTTGACTGTCAATATGTATATCACTAACTTGTGTATTAAACGCTGTATTAATATTAGGTCCCCATTGCATGGATATTAAAGTGGTGGCAAGGTTTGATGAGTTTTTGCAGCATGTCACATACTCCCAGAGGAGTAGCTGGTCTATCTTATACCGTTAGAACAGTTTACCACTCTAAATACTTAATTTTTGTTTCCTATAAACAGATTTGTTACCAAAACTTATATTTCCTCTTACTAAAATCTGAAAGTTCTGATAATAAACATTTTAGGTACTGTAATCAATTATAAAATTTTAATTGTATCACTGGTAGCTGATTAATAACCCTCTTTAAATGCATGGTGCAGCCAAAACTGACAGTCTTAAAGAAGTACAGTATACTCCCGATTATCCGTGGAATAGGGTGGCCCGGCAACGCCGGATAACGAATTCCCCGGATAATCCGCTATGAACAAAGAATACGCAAAACGATCGATAATCGATTATTATACCATAAGTTACACAGATAATGACCCCGGTTAATGCAATTCACAAATAATCTTCAGAGGACAAAATAAATACAGAAAATAATTTAAAATGTCGATGTATTTGACAGATTATAACATGTACATTTATAGGTCTAACTATTTACAATACGTACATAAGTATATGTCAAAAGTAAGTATGTATGTACATATGTAATTTCCTTTACACATAATACTTTCACATGTTAACAATAAAATCTGTCATTTTTGTCTGTTTTTTTGTGAGCATTGATTTAGTTTTAATGTGCGATCTAAGTTTCTTGAGAACCATTTTGTCGCACAGTGTCTACTTCTGTCACGTGTGTCACAAAGCCATAAAGATCGATAATGTATATGACAGACATGGATAATACATATGTCACATCCTAGACTATTTATAGCCGAGATTAGCTGACATTTGTTTACAATCTTATGATACACATTTGGTTTTCGGGCGTCCAAGCATTTTCTCATTGTCTCTTATATACAGTAGTCTGCCTGCCACTTTTATTTCGCTGGCCCGAGTCGGGATGCTTCCCTTTAGATGTAAATTTAGTACGTACATATTTACATATTTATTCCCTTCATCTTAACTTCTATTAAGCCTTATATGTATTTACATCGTAATTCACAGTTTGGAAATTTAAACACATGAATCTGATTGGAATAAAAATTGGATATTTGTAAAACAATGGTAGACCCCGGATAAGCCGCAAACCGGTTAATCCGCCCACGGATAATCAAGAGTTTACTGTACTGTTAAATTTTGAATTCTACATCAAATTTTTAATATCAGCAATAACTTTAAATATCTAGTGATTATTTTTATAATACGGTTTTCAATTACAATTTATAAAACTTTTGACAAAGCGCATTACAATTAGTCAATAAATCGCATTTCAAAATTTCAAGAAAGGTTTAAAAAATTACTTTACTTAGCTTAAACACTCACTTTGGTCATAGCCTTCACATAGAATCTGTCGTCTTCTTTGTAGTTGTAAAATTCTTCACGGACATTTGGAGCCAGTTTAATTCGTACAGCCTGAATAAAGAGAAAAACATGATAAATAGCTGGAAATATTTGTCGGCAAAATAACAAACGACAAGAAACACTGAGTTAATAAATATAATAAACAAAACCAAATTACAGAGTTTGTTAAATATAACCAAACATGAACCAAATGAAGGCTAGTATTTTATTTAAACCTTCATTTTCATGTATAACAGGCGCCTATATTTATTTTGAACCTTTTACATCCTTAAAAAATCCTTACAGAATTCAGAGTTTATATATTTCTTAAATTGTATTTTTTTTTAGTACATATATTTCATATAAAACTTTATGTTTTAACAATATGTGGAAAATATTTCCTATAAATTTATTAATTATATAAATTTATAAATATATGTAAAGTTGAATATACATTAGGTTTCAAATTTATACAAATACTTTTATTTTACAAAATTTGTAATACAAGGAATAAATGTATTCGTAAGCACTAATTATGTTTTCATATAGTAGATTTATTTTTTTTCTAACAATTTTGTTTTATTATAAGTTGGTTTTTCTTGCAATTTAAATTGAAGTTATTTTATAAATTATTTTTTAAATTTCTTTTTCTTATTATTTCGTTATTCTTACATTTTTATAAGAAATTTTCTTGTAAAAAGTTTCTTTCTGTAAGAAATTACCACTCCATATTTCAAATACTTTGAAAAATTTGAAAATTTCTAAAATCCATTGTCGCTGTTTTATTAATTTTTGGTCAGAAGATTTGGGGAAATATATTTATATAAATTATACAATCATATTGAAAATACTTTTATGAAATAGATTGTATATACATGTGTATATTTAACACTCTCAAGCCTACGCCAGAGTATAGATCAGGTCATTCAGTTAATGCTTGTTTCCTACGCCTGTGTATAGCTCGGGTTCTCGTATTAATTTCCACAAGAACGTAATTCCCACGTATTCTCAGTTTCCTTGATATAGTTCTTTATACTGGTTATTCTACTTTACACACCTTTACCTTTAGGCCATTCAGAGTTATTTCTAAGAACAAAATCTTATTTAATTAAGTGTGGCGACGGACAAATATCAGATATTGGCTTGATAGATGTTGGTTTAGTCATATGTTTGTTTTTCGCTTTAAATTTATCTTTCAGTTATTTAGTTCATTCAATTTTTATTGTTAGAGATATTACGTTATAGATCTAATGCCTATAGACACTTTGGGAAGCGATTCAATATGAGATAAATTGATTTTATACAGTGACAATGAAACCTATCTTAGTCAAGGTACAATCGACTTGTCTTTCACTGATGAACTGAATGGAAACGTAAATGGAAAGGTAAATGAATGAATTTTAAAAAGTTTTTTTAAATTTTAAGGGAAATATTTCTAAATTATATTTTCTTTTAGCTTTAAAATGGTATACAACATGTAATATTTGTTTTATTCCAATGTAAAATATGTGTTGTGAAGTGCAGTGATGTACAGTGTTGCTATTTTATTATTTGTTTGACTTTTTTATAAATTTTTCAAACGAGCATAACACCATCTATATGTAAGTAATCAATTCATACTTATATATTTCCTGAAAGCTTTTTTAATTTCCTTTACAACCATGTGTAATTTGTTGTAAATATGGTATTTATTATATGTCAGGAATTTTTTTATATTTTACTTAAACACATCCAGGCGGATAGGGACGGGCGCCTACTAATGGGCTATGCTTCAAAGCGTTAATATATAAAGTTAATCAACTTTTGATAATTTAATCTAACAAATGAAAAAAAATACATTTAGTCTAATCACTATAGAGGACAGGCTACTGTCAGGTATAGAAATAATCTTAACTTTTCTATAATGGTCAACCAGTTTCACTTCTTGTTCAATTTCAATACATTTTGTTCTTTACTTTCTTACTCTTAAATTCTTAATTTTATGCTTCTATTTAATATCCTCCATTCTTATCCAAATCTACATTTTAAATATTTCCTGTTGTCTTTCTTCATGGCTCTTCACTGCCCTAATGTCACTATATACAGCACTATAATCCTCAACAGGCAATCATTTACCTCCTTTTATTTAAGTTTAAAGAAATTGCCCTTTTCTTGTAAATAGTTTCTCTTGCCATTATTATTTCTGTTAAACATGACCAATTTTACATCCTCATAGTTGATGTCCTTCAAGATGTTCTTCTTAAACATGTCTATTCTGTCCCTTAGATTATTAGAATCCTTTATATTTTTGTCAAATTTATTATTTATTTTCTCAAAGTTTTAATTAGTCTCTTCTTTTTGTTTCTCAAAATATTTTATTAAACTCCCTGTCTGTTTCTACAAATTTTTGTCAAACCCTTTTTTGTGTTTATTCATTAGTTCCATTATTTGTTGAAACATCCGTGATAAACTTAATGAGGAACTTAAACTAGTGTTTATAACTAGCTCCCTTTTCCCTAACATATAATTTATAAATACCCCTTCGGCTAATTTTAGCTCAAATTACATAGAGTTTTATAAGTTAAGAAATTACTTAATCATCTCATACTTAATTATACCTAAGTCAACTTTTTTTAAAATCTTAACATACAATTTTAATTTGCAAACGAAAATTATTAGGGCATTTTTTACAAGCCAAAGTAGCCCCACTTTAGGCGCAAATATAATAGAATGGTAGCTAGCCCGCATTACTGGAGCTAACCATAATATACCATTGCTTTGATAATAAAAGAATTTTTGGTTTTATGTTACAAAATAATATTTTAAAAAAGTTAAATTTTTACCAAATTTTCCTAATTCTTAGTTTATTAATTAACACATTGACTGCCAACCAGTTTTCCAATAACATTCAAACACAATTTTTTTTTTTGTACTTTTTGTTTAAATAATGACAAAACATAATAAGCGATGTAAATATTTATACGTCGGTGTCACGTTGTTGGGTTTATCATGCATTCGTCGTTCAAGGCCGATCTTCCGAATTAATTAAAAATATTAACATTTTTCTTGTATTTTCTCAATATAAATTCTAGTATAAATACATACTATAACGCATTTTCACAATATTATGAATATTTTTGAACAATAAATATTAGCCAATATATCTTACTCACTTATTTTATAGATACACAATTTCAATTTTCAGCATAACTGTTTTTTGTTTGAAAATATTATTTCTCGAATAATCAGAATGTAAATATAATCTGAACATTATTCTTACATTTATGTTTGTATTGTTTAAATACAACTATGTTTTAAATTGAGTTGTTTTTACGAATGCCATATGATCTTATAAATTGGAAGTAGATGTTTTAACTTAAAGTTTTTAGTTTCTAATTGTTCAGTATTTTAGGATCAAATCAAATGTAACACTATTTTAAAACATAATGTAGTAAATAAAAACTATTTCTTTATATTTCCTTGTAATTCTGTACTTCTAGTTTTCCAATAATTATAGTCTTGTTGGAAAAAAATTAAGGTTAAAAATTATTTTCCTGAACGCCAAGTTGCAGGAACACACAGATGCTGTGTCAGACACCTCATATGGTTAAATAAACCTTGAATGTGCCGGACAGCATTGTGTGATGATCTAAAGTTAGGTCTACGTTGTCGGTCATGGGTGATCGCCGCGGTCTTACATAACACAATGTCGGTCAAAGGTGACCAAGTGTTAAAATATATATATTTTTTTGTTGGGTGCAAAATCTGTATTTGGTACAGATTAATTTAGTACAAAATTTTCAGAATTTCTAGAATTGAAAAAAAATTACCGATTACTCATTTAGATGAACTTTAATGACACTAAAAATTTACTAATAAGTTTACATTTCCCATAATATAAATTGATGGCCTGCCAGCAAGCTTAATTCCAGTAAAACATTTGAAAAGATCTCTTTACAAGTACAATCGATTAGTCTTATGTCTAATATCTTAACCAACAACATTAATTGAATTAATCTCTAGGTGTGAGGTTACGATGTTATGAATTGTATTTTATAAATATATTTTATTATGCACATTTCCTGGATCTAGTTTGTTGGCTTTTAAAACTTAATTTTTAATTAGTTAATTTGAGCTGAAGTAGAATTGGAATGAGCTTAGCCAATCCTTAGCGTTTTTATATACTAATTAAGGTCCAGCAAGGTCCATTTGGTTTCTAAAATGACGGAGACACTTCTTCCTTCTAAGCTGGTCAAATTCCACTCCTTAGAAACTTTCACAGCTTCCCAATTCCACCACCTCTTGCACTCTTACCTCCTAGATCTTCTGTCCTCTGCGGACCCCAAAACTTGACTCACTCTTTCATAATTTCTTTATCTCCTTCATCTTTGGCTCCCACAACTCAACTAACTGCTTCTCTCCAACCCCCAAAACTCAACTTCCTACTCTCCTCGACTCATTGATGCTCCTCTATTTGATTGTTTTCCTTTCTCCCTGTCTTATACACCAATGCTATTCATTTTCTCGTTTCAGCCGAATGGTCGAGTGCCTTGACCCAACAAAAATTCTTTGTGCTTTCCCACATGTCTAATTTTGTGGAAAAAATCTACTTTAGGGACTGCTTGTGGACTTTATTCTACATAAATTTATCTGTCTGCTAGTTTATTTTTGGAGTCCCCACTCTGATTTTTCAATGAATTTGAATGTTTATTTTCTTTTCTTAAATAGCCACACACAGTAATCCATTATACGTAAGCCAGGCAACTAAAATTATCTTTTTAATCTGCAACTAGAGGAATCTTCTAGAATTAGCTAAAAGATTATATAATATAAAAAACTGACATAAAACACCCTTAGAACTATATATGATTTTAAGTTCTAAACTTACCATCACTGGAAACTTTACAAGCTCTTCCGGTATAGCTCTAATCTGGTCAGGTTTATATCGAAATGTACCTCCATAGTCAACAAGATATACATCAAGGGGAGATACAGTCTTGATAATACCTCGAAACCTAAAACATAATAATAATTACTAATATCAATAAAACAAAAAAATAACAAAGTTTTAAAGAAAAAAATCAAGGAGAATTGGCTTGTGCTAGTGAGTCAAGTCATTTTATCATTCCACACCTATAATTTACTAAACATGGAAACATATAAACATTGATGAGGAAAAAGGGAACCGTAGCAATAACATTCAAGAATAATTATTTATTTAAAAATAATAAAATATTTAATATCTCTGATACTGATATTTACTGAAATAGAGAAATATATTAAAACCTTAGTTTTTACTACTTAATCAATGATTCTTTATTAACTAATGTTTTTACACAATATCAAGAGCACAGTGGTACAATATATTACATAAAAATAATCAAAAATAACAACTAAAACAAGTTATTTAAGATTAAACCCTTATGTACATTTCGAAGACCACGTCATCATCATCAGAGGATCTTATTACAAAATTACAATCTAGCAAACAAGAAGTTACAAACTAGAGTGATCTAGTACCGAAATGTACATAAGGGTTTAATCTTAAGTAACTTGTTTTATTTGTTATATTTGATTATTTTTGTGGTATTGGGGTTCTTTCCAATATTTTCATTGTAACTAATGTTTTATTTAATCCAATAACTAGGTTAATTATAACACATAATCACCAAAATACACAAAGTTATATTCATTCCTAATAATATATTGTAATAATTGGTAAATTCACTTTTATAAGTCTTAATAAAAATTTATAAGTTAAAAGAAATAACGATTCAATGCTGCTTTTGTTACAATAATTTTTTAATATCTTAATATGACATTCCTTATTTTCTTTTACAAAGTCACTTACTAATTACAAATTCTTATTTCCTCCACAAAGAATTACAAAAATTAAGCTTTATTAGCCTAAGTCTAAAATTTGTTTATGGCAGCAAGAAGTTTAGTTATAAATTTTAATATTAATTGAATTTGATTTAATTACTTCAATTTGAGCTTGAGCTCTCTTTATCTCGGGTTAATAGGTGGGTTTTCTAAATTTTGAATAATAAAATTTGAGTTGGCACTTTCAAAAAAATATCTAAGTTACAATTCTTACAAGCTAAAATTTTCTACAAGTTATTTGGTTTCTAATTTAAATAATTTCCTGAATAATGTCTTCTTAATCGATCAGTTCAATGATTTGGCTTAATGTTATTCTGTAATTATGATTTGAATACGATACTGCACTTTCCGCACCAGTTAAAAAAATAAAATTTCTACAGCCAATTCTGAACACGTCTGCCTTGTTCAACTGCTCTGTTCCAACTCTGACTGACGCTACCTTTTTTAGCAATAAAATGGCCAAGTCGTGAATTTCCGCTATTTTCTCGTTTATTCCTTGTAACAGCTTTACGGATGTCATGTTCACCGCCTTTGATACACTTCTTCTTCTTAACAACTGCACTTAAATTTCTTTGCAAAACAATTGCATTTAAATCTTATTTCCCAAACTGTTTTAGATTATATATCCACGAGAAATATTTAAAACGAATATCTTTTGCCGGTCATGCGCACGCAACTCTACAAATCCGTTCTCCATCTTGTCTACTACAGAACACTCACTAGCTTGCTGTTTGAAAGTTTTAAGTGTATTTATATCGTTCTATTGTTCTATTTAAATTGTTATCTATCAATTACTTCTAATACATTTTCTTATAAATAGTGATTTGTGTGTTTTTTTTTCTTTTTATATAAAATCTTGTGATTAGATCTAAAATGTGGCCGTGTGCATTTTCTACACAAGTGAAATTAGGTTATGTTTACATTTCGTTCCTGGTATATTTTAGTAATCTTTTACATACTGAATTTATTTATATATATTTATCTTATTTTGTAAGTGCCTTTTATATATATACTACTTCAAAATGTTACAATATGTATCACATAAATGTCTAGTGCAATAACAAGATATTTTTATCATGTAGAAGACATACTAATTAAGGGTAATAAATTAGGCCATTACCAGGGAATTTTTGTAAATAAGATACAGCCAGATTATCACAATATAATTAAAGCAATGAACATCATCAGTAGTCTGAAATATTGTCACCTTTCAAACCGCATTCAATAAATAATGATTATTTGGTCTCGGCAAAAACATTTTTTTTTGTAATCTGTCTCAACAATGACTTCTCCATTTGAACAAAAACTCTCACAATTGAGCTATTTCTTCAAGACAGGAATAAATAAATCTGATGTAACCAAATCAACAGAATAAAAGATGAGAACCAAACCCATAGAGCATTTTGTAGAACTTTGAATTCGTTATGAATGATTTGTATGCCTTGGTAGAAGAGCTCTTTATCATAATAAGTTCCCTCCCCTTCATGAGTCAAATAGGTACATAGGTCTACATTATTTACTCTCTTTTCTTAAGGTAACTAATAAGAATTGTTTGCATTCCGAAATACTATGGGTTCATCTTATCACTAAGCATGGCTACTTAGGTTCTTGTGTATTGCTATATTATCTGTTTCTTCTATGGCTTTAAAACAACATAAAAGAGAAGCATTTACTTAGTAAGGTTAATAAGAGGACTTCTTCACAATAGTTTGTTATTGACCGAGACCACAAAGGTTCCATATTGCTAGATAATGATGTACCACCACTAGTAGCAGGGTATTTTTGACGCTGTCTTTTAAACCAGAATTTAGAAATCTCTCTTCAAAAAGAATTTTGAATAGTAGCCCTCCCAAGCCTTAGAAATGTACATAGTTTAAAAGAATCAAGAACTCGAATTAATTTATAAATAATTAATCTAAAACAATTACCTGGATTTATTGGCTTGGTTCTCCCCTGTTGACCTTGTTTGAATAGGTGCTAGGTCTTTGGTAAAACTATTTTTACACAGTTCGTTGTTTTTACAATGTTTTATTTATTAAATGTCTAGGACTTAATATTAACTATTGTTAAATCAATGATTTTAATATACATAAATTTAATAAAAAGTAATAGATTGCCTACACAGTGTTTCGTCTATATGTCCTTTCGCTAGTGGTTTTGGATACAACCAAAAAGAAATTTAAAATACAGTTTAAATTTAAATAATTTCACCTCTGTTTACTAACTAAACTTATTAAGTTGAAATATTACACTAATCAGGGTTTTGTGAAACTACTGGAATTATACAGTTGAAATATCAGCCTGTATACATTTATGCTAAGACTCGACTTGGATACTTGAACTCATGGCCTTAAACTTACACTCAGATATATAATGTTTAGGAAAATAACAACTTTACTTAGCTGTAGTGCATTTTAAGTTAAATAATATTCATACAAATTTTTTTAAAAGTTAATCTAAACAAGAAGTGCATAGCATGAATCTCAGGTTTATTTAAAACAGTTAAGTGAATTAATTTACAATTATTTTAGTATTTGAAAATGCTTTATCAGAGTTGTTATAGATCATATACATCGTATCGTTTTGCAGTTGCAAATTTTATTACTTTAATTTATAAAAAGATCTTGTTAGACTTAATTTCATTTTTGTATGACCGATCAGGTGACTTGTCAAGTTCTGCTCGTTCCAAGATAAGCAAAATACAGTTATAAGATAATTACTTGTCAATGCTGCACAATGCTGAACCATGTAGCGGTAATGGGAACTAAGAATGGAACTGGCTGTTACACGAAAATTTAGAAAAAAATGTTACGACATTTTCAATACATTTTTTAACCAGTATACAACATTTTCAATAACCAGTTTATTATAATGCTTTCAGCTCCAGCCTCACTCTCAATAATTGACAAGTTATCAGTTATCATTCTATAGATCCAATTTATATTTCTGTCATGCTGTTCTAATTTGGACAGCATTTAGATAGTCCTAGATGCTCATTTAGATAAGAGGTTTAACAATAATTAAATTCTGTTGGCCAGTATGGTAAAACCCCGTACTTACGCGATAGATGGGACCGAACAATAACCTTGTAAGTCGAATTCGCATAAATCGGGGTATAATTTTACGTACAATTACATAAGAATCATGTTTAATTGGGTCCAAAAACTAAATAAACTAATATTTTAAAATAAAAATGTGTATCTATTAATATCTTAAATACATAATACAACAAAAAATTATATTATATACATACTGTAAAGTATTTATAAAACGCTTTACAATTATTTATTTTTTTTTATTAAATATTTATTTTATTGATGATATTTAATTTCTATTTAAAACAAAACAAAAAAAACTACTCAAGAACAATTCATTAACATTTATTATCATTTCATCTCGACATTAAACAATACACACAAAACAAAATTTTACAACTTAACAATTTTTAACAAAATATACTAACTCTTATTTTCTTTTAATTTTAGAGCTACACAATTTTAATACCCTTGGCTAGTTTAAGATCTCTTGATATCTCGGGGTTATAGCATGGGCTATATTAACTCTTTTGTTAATTAAATAAATTTTGAAAAACAATATTAAATTTTGAAATAAGTTTAATAAATATTTTCCTGATGGAAAAACTTAAATTTTGAATATGCAAAAAAGCTAAACTATTTGAACTGGATTATTTCTTATTACTTACTATTAATTAACTACAAGATATTCTATTATACAAAATTAAACTTCCTTATTATCTTAATGTCCATTAAAATTGATTTTTATAGCGCTAATAACTTATCAAATATCGAAATTTCAGTTAGCTTACGTAAGATTCCGTTCTCTCCAAATTTGACTTTTTACACACTTAAATTCGTTTTATTTACTTCACTTTATATTAACACAGTATTACATTTTGTAATTCACTTCTCCTTAATTTAGTTTGGCCAATCTTCTTAACAAAACGGTATAATTTAGACGAACTCTTTCCAAATAAATAGAATTTTGACTGCACAGCAAGGTCTGCTTCCTCTAGTAGCGTCACCCACGCTAGAATGCTCTAACTACGCGTCCTTAGATTTTCTTTTAAAAATGTTACAAATATGGCGGCCTCCTCCTTCTTAAAAACAAAATCAGATGGTTTATAATTTAGTTCGATTTTTTTTTCACTAGAATCGATTGTCACACTGGCCTATTTCCTTGCTTTCACATCTGTTAATGTCAATGAACTATTTTCACCAGTTTTAATTTCGTTAAACTTTGGTTGAAACTTACTGTTTCAATTTTCCGATCCTTAATAAAGTTTCCAGTGTTTATTTAATTATTATTTTTAGTGTGTGAAGTGTCTTTGTGTTTTACTTTTGTAATTTTTCGAAATGTGTGTGTTTTGACTGGACTTCTCCAAACATAACCTTACATTGTTTACAATCGTTTTTTCACTTTTTCCTTCAAGTAATTACTTATGCCCTATTTTACTAATATTTACAATTTTGTTTAACATATAACTATTATTAGATTATCTTGTTTTAATTTATGTGTTAGGTTATTTGATATAACAAATTTCCTAATACATTTCCAGTTCAAAAACCTTGTTTACAATTCTATGCTTCTACCTAAATTTAGTTTTCATTTAACCTAACCAATATCTTAATGAATTTCTTTTTAAATTTTGTGTGAGTTATTTCTAATATATTCTTCCAATTCTTAAATAATATTATATAGCCCATTCTATAAATGTTACAATACATATTGCAAAGAAATAAGTGAAAAAAGTTATTTTGATGTAGAAGGCTTCATAAAATCTAGTAAATTGGTTTAAGGAATTGAAGATTTTTTTCTTCTCACGCAGAATTTCCTCGTAACTCGCAAATGTTTTTGTTTTATGCCGGAAATACGCTCATTGTTAGAGTCTACGTTTTCCAAACTTTGTAAGCCTTGCTGATTAACTAAGGCCTTTAGTCATGTTTCTAACCATCATTTAATCTTCTACATCGACTGGATCAAATTAATCTGCGTTTTTAAGGTCTTGCACTTGCTCACGCATCTCTATGAGCTCATGAATTAATTGTCAGCTCTTGGTTGTGTAAATCCAGGAGTTCTTGAACGTCATCATTATCCACTTCTAATTTAATTGTTTGGCAAAACCGACAACTTCTTCAATCACATCAGCAATTTCATCAGACTCTGGCACTGATTCTGCCTGAGTTTCAATGGCGAAAAAAATAGACACACCTTTTCCCAAACGCCATTCAAAGTTTTTTGTGAAATTTCATCTCAAAGCATCTAATACATTGAATTCTTTCCAAAAATCTTCAACAGAGAGCTTGTTGATCTGTCTCATAGTTTCATGCAGATGCGCAAATGATGTTCCTGTATAATAAGCTTTAATTGTTTTGATGACTCCCTGATTGATCGGTTGAAGCAAATTATTTGTGTTTGGTGGCAAAAATATCACTTTCCCGTGTGTGTCAAAATTAATTAATGTAGTAGGAGGATGGACAGGTGCATTGTCAATTAATAGGAATTACTTTAAAAGGAATTTGTTTAGACCGACAATAACGTTTGTTTAGAGGTATGAAATGATGACTAAAATAGTCCTAAAAAAAGCTGTTACCAAAGCCTTCTGATTCAACTTCCAAATCACGGGCAAGCTAGCTTTAGAAATATTTTTTACTGCCCTTGGACTTTCTGAGCGATAAACTATGAGAGGTTGTAACTTACAGTTAACATCTGTATTTGCGCCAAATATCACTGTCTTTTGGCGGCCTTTAAACCTTTTCTCTTCATGAGCTATAAAAGTTCTCATAAGAATTTTCTTTCAGAACAGGCCAGTTTCTGCATAACTCGGACAGCATGATTTAAAACGATTTACGCGGTGAAGTCCGAGTTACGAGGTGTAACTTGGGAATAGTGTAAGACGGGGTAGTGTAGGTCGAGATATTACTGTACTGATTTATAGCTGAAATTAAAGGCACAAAATTCCTATAAAAACTTACCACCTTGCCACTTTTATAAAATTATTTAGAATAATCAAGACTCGTGAAAACAACTGGTTTTTTAAAAAAATTCAAATCCTTTACAAATTGCTTAATCTGAAGAGTCAATTCAGATATAGAATCAATATTTCCAACATCATGATGCGAATACTGGAGAAGGCATCTCTTGACTTGGTTGACAAAATTCTCTGAGCTATTACTTAGATATTTTAGAAGCTTATTAATAAAAGTAATTAGCTTTTAACTTTATTCTAGATTATAATAGCTTTTTACTTTAGAATTATAATGTATTGAAGTACTCACCAAAAATTTTTGGAGTATACAATACACTTTGCCTTCTCAACTAGATTCAAAGGACCAGCAGTCTTACATAATTCATTTAACAGAAGTGACATTTCTTCGTGACTGCCTATCATGTCAATAACATGTACTCGGTAGTGTCCTTTCTCAATAACGTTGGTAATAACAACCTGAAAAAGTTTTGTATTAAAATGTTTTGCAGAGATAAAACTGGATTTACAAATGTTGGTCATAATGCTAATGAAATTAAGAAAATAAAAGTAGAACACAAATAAAATTTGTATTATTTCAAAATACAATATTCTCATTCTGGGTATTATTAAAAACAGTATCAATCAATAAAATTAATTTTAAGATTGTATTATACAGAAAAGGTAACAAATTTATAGTAAAACTCCCATGACATAGCAAGAGACAATGGGTGTCAGATAATCCATGTCAAGTGATACAAAGTAATTCGAGTAGGAGTCCCAGTTGGCTTTTCGCAATATCCAACTGGAATTTCAAGCATAACAGGGTTGGGAGCCACATAAACTGATCTTAATAGGCACATGGTCGCTTCCATACAAATCATTGAGTACCGACCATGTGCATCTAGTAGCTAATTGAGGGGTGCAAATCAATAGGTCAACAGCTGTCCATCCACCAGTAGATGCTGCTAAATGAGTAAGAGAACCGCCATTTAGCAGACATAAGTCTAGTTCTGTTCTTACACTCTCAACAAGATCACCTCGAGAGTTCCTAGTCGGAGATCCCCAAGACGAATGGTGGGCATTAAAATCCCCTACCAATAAGAACGGAGTCGGTAACTGGCTTATCAAATTCACTAAATCACTGTGATGCAGGTTTTCTTGTGGTAGCAAGTAGACACAACACACAGTGATTTTATACGGGACAGCTGTTTGAACGGCTACTGCTTGTAAAGGAGTTATTAAGGTTAGAGAAACAGCATCGATACAATCACGGGCTAGGATGGCTACGCCACCTCTAGCTCGATCTTCTGTAACGAAGTCCGATCTAAAAATTGAATACTCCCTTAAATGGAAATTATGCGATTCGTGGAGATGTGGTTCCTGTAGACATACAAACATTGGATACACATCTCGCACGAGTACTTCAAGTTCTTCTATGTGACTCCTAACACCGTTGACGTTCCATTGTATCACCGACTTGTTAATTGCAGACATTTATTAACTCGGCAATGGATTGATCTGACACCCATTGGTGCTCTCTCCTTTCTTGTTTGGGACGTTTTTAGACGTCATAGGCTTACATTTTTCAGATTCCATATTCACCCGTTCAGGGATGGAATCTGAGGAAGATTTGGGTTTAGGAGGAGTGGTTTTCACATTCCCTCCTTTGTTAGCATTTTTTCTAATACCCGGTAACGACGGTTGCGATGTGGTCTGATGTAACACTGGTCTATGTGGTTTGTTTTTTTCCAACATCTTCTGTACAGAAGCTTTATTAGCCGTTGACAATGTTTTTTGCACAGAAACACAAGGCTCACTTAATGATTTATTTCGTGCTCCAATCCCCCCCCCCCTGGAAGGGATTGGTACAAGAGGTAAATCACTATCCGTCGCTGCAGGTTGTACTAAATTCAAAGTAGGACCATTCGTGACTAAGGACAAAAGGCGAGAAACTTGTTCAGTTAAAACTTCAATTTTTTTCGACAGCTCGGCACAGTTGTTACAGGACGATTTGGAAGCGGTCAGAGTAGCAGCATAAGTCTTACTGTTTGCCTTTGGCTGAGTAGATCTATACATTTTTTTGGCGTCTGGAAACGACAGTTTGTCTTTCGCCATGATGCCTAGGATAGCTTTTTCTTCTTTAAAAGTAGGACAGTTGTAGGATCGCGCTGGGTGGTCTCCACCACAGTTGGCACATTTCGGAGAGTTAACACATTCCTTATCATCATGGCCTTCAACGCTACATATACCGCATACGTTCTGCTTCGAACAGGTAGAGCTGATATGCCCAAAACGCTGACGCTTAAAGCAGCGCCTAGGGTTAGCCACGTATGGTCTCGCTGAGATCCTTTGGTAACCTGCATGCAAGTATTCGGGTATTTCCGGCTTTCCAAAGGTTACGATAAAAAACGCTGTTGCTACATTTTCTCCTTTGTCCATTTTCATTATAGGGATAACGTCCGTAACTAACTGAGAAGACAGTTCGGACTTAATTTCATCGATTGGAAGGTACATTAAATCCCTACATGTGATGACCCCCTTTGAGTAATTCAAGGATCTGTGGGGAGCCACAGATACCATGACCTGGTCAAAGAAGGAGGTCATTTTTATAAAGAACGGGTTTGTCTGTCGGTGGAAGTCGCAACTAACAGTGTTCCGTTTCTAAGTTTCTTAATAGAGGCTACTGGGCCTCCATCACAAGCAGTAATTGCCTTGTTAATGGGGAAAGGAGGATCTTTCCCTTCTTCGGCACTAGAAACAACTAAATACTTTGCTGATGGCAATGTCTGTGATATTGCCACCATCAACTTTTTACTCAAATCCTTGTTATTATGATCGTCAGGAGAATCCTGGTGTGTTCTCTTCAAACTAGTCATATTTGACGGGGTTTTTGAATCCATAATTTTTTTAAGCCAGCCATCGTGTCAAGCGTTACGGGCGAGACTATAGAAACGGGTACACTCTTGGATCACAATAAGATCATTTCCAATCCTCAGAACTCTGAGGCCTATAGCTTTTCTCCTTAGCTCGACTGGATGGGCATCAGTCGAGAACTCGTAATACTGTGCACAGGCTCCAACACCCATGCACCGCGGACACTCCCTGACCAAGGACCGAAGCGGCTGGTAGACCAGAAACCGCGCTTACGTCTTCGGCAGAGCAAGCTCACGTCAGCGTCCCAGACCAGAGTTTGTCACGCTCTGGACTTTTCAGCACTCCAAACGCGCAACGGTTCTGACCAGTCAAAATTCCTTAAGAGAAGATGTAAGTGTTAAAATGTGTATAGATTGTGTTGGTGTGTGTTGCTTTGTGAGTGGTGTAGTGTTAGGCTAGGGTACCGTGAGGGATGCCAAACTCCTCGTAGGTGCGGCTAGTCTGCACCCCCCTGCGGGTACAGACAAGTAATATAAAAATTTAAAAACCAGTAGTGAAACGACAAAAATTATGTCCAGATTTGGAAAATTCTTTAT
This sequence comes from Prosapia bicincta, assembly GCA_036971475.1. NCBI lineage: Eukaryota > Metazoa > Arthropoda > Insecta > Hemiptera > Cercopidae > Prosapia > Prosapia bicincta. The sequence goes on from JBAIZL010000004.1 coordinate 255,652,414, forward strand.
TCCCAAATGATGTGGAAATATAAAAAATTATAGAACAAATAAAAAACAATATGATGGACTAACAACCCTTGAAACCTTAAATTTATTTTTTGACTTGTTCCTGGACAAAATTATTTTTTCTGTATCTTTTCTTTAACTCGTCCAGAATTGGGAAAATTGTTTGGAATTCTCATTCTGACTGGGTATTATTCGCTACCTCAATCAAAAATGTAATGGAGTAAAGATCTCAATAAATGTGTACCAATTGTACGAGATACCATGTCTAGAAAACAATTTGACGAAATCAAAAAGTGCATTCATTTATCAGACAACAATAAACTAGATAAATTTTCAAAATACTTTGATGAATTAAATACCAAATTCCATCAGTTTGGAATGTTTTCTCATATATTATCAATTGATGAAAAAATGGTGCCTTATTTTGGACGACATTCACCAAAAATGTTCATGAGAGGAAAACCAGTAAGATTCAGTTTCAAAAATTTGCAGTACTTACAGTTTAGTTAGTAAACTGACAAAGATGAATTTTTTAGTAGCAGGAACAATAAGGGAAAATAGGTTGCACAATATTCCACTCACATCAGTGAAACAATTTCTAAACGCTCCGAAGGGAAGTATTGAATTTACCTATGATAAAAAGGAGAATATTTTTGTTGTTTGATGGCGGGATAATTCATAGCTGTTACAGTCATAACAAATTATGGATCACATGAACCAACACTTAATGTAAAACGCTACAATGGAAACGAAACATGACCTTGTAAAGTAACCGAATGTGATCAATGATTATAATAAAGGAATGGGCGGAGTGGATTCTCATGATAATGTTATTGCCAATTACAGAATTTGAATAAGAGGTAAATAATGGTGGTGGATCTTATTTGTAAATGGAACTGATTGTTTTATTGACCATATCAAAGACCAAAATAAAAGTAACGCAAGGCGGAGATGTAAAGTGTGCCACTGTCGGTCTACACATGCAAGAAATGTTGTTTTTACATGTTAAATGTTTGAAAAATTTCACAATTCAGATTGAAATAAATTGTAAAAAGTAAAACTATGTAGATAATTGTGTTTTAATAAATCGTTTCATGTAATAATTGTCGTGTTTTTTTCAGCACACACCATTCCTCAACGTTGTGTTAACGCAACACTGCTAGATGCAGGGAAGTCCCAACGTTGCGTGAACGCAAAAGGTCATTACTCAAAAACTAAAACCATCAGATTAATATTCAGGTTTTATTTTAATAATTCTATAGTAGAAATATAGATTAAATAAGGAAAAATCATGTAAAATATAGATGTTGTGTCCTATTGGGAAGAAATGGGGTAGTTATAGTATTCCATTGGAACGTATTTCCGTAAAGTCTGAGGGGGTCTCGGTCCTAGCTTTCTTAAATTATCGAGACTCTACTGTACTTCATAAAAGCTCATCAAATCAATATTATCACTAAACAAAATTGAAATAGGTGTTTTAAACAACCTTTACTAACACAAGTATTACAAAGTAACTTTTCTTATAAATCACACCTTCCTGATACAAATCTTTAATTATTTGAACTAACCTCTTTAGTAACACCAATAGGAAGAGGGTCATGAGACGTTACTGGTCTTGAAACTTTTTCTTTAACTAACTTTGTAGTGGCCGTAAGTGGTGGTGATTTAGGTGTCTCTATTATTGATGGTACAGCTTCACCAAAGGAATTCAAATTACAATCAGGAGTAGATTTGTTTACCTAACAAAATTATAAACTTTAAATTAAATAACTATAACAGTTTAGAACGATTCGATTTTCATACATATAAAAAAATAATAAACTACCTTAGTATTAAGTATATAATTTTTTGATTAATAAAAATATACTTAGAAAGTTCTTGGATTTTCAAAACTGTTCTTGATTTATATAGTGATTTGTAACAATCGTCTCTTTTGTAATGTTACTAAGCTTAAACTTTTTACAATATATTTAACAAACTATTGTTAGAAAGAGGAGATTCATGAGGTCTACATAATTTTCTGCAGATTGGAGGGATACTAGTTTTAATTAAAATTATATCACAACATAACCTTTCAGCATATTCTGCTATCAATAATAAGAATCTTTTACAACTGTGAAATATGAATCCTATATTGGTAACAAGGTACGGCTAATGATTTTGTCAAATTTATTTTTAGAAAAGAAGCAGGGAAACACATTTTCTCTTACAAATGATGTTCTGTAATGTTGTAACAACTTTTTATGTAAATGAGAAGTTGAACACTCATAATGTAAGAATTTGGGGTTCAGAGTAACATAAGACACTCTTTATGGAATTGTATTTCTATAAAATATCTAAAAGAATCATACTACCCTATAAAATTTTGTATTTTCTTTTATATAATAAATTTTCTTTTGTTTTCTAAATAGCATTACTAAAAACTTATAATTGGAACAAGTTATATACAACTAAAAAGTATAATATGCTTTTACTCTTCACGAGTTTCTAGAGCATTTCTCTCATAGGACCATACTTAATAATAATTTAACCCTTAGCGCTCGGATTTTTTAAACATGCTTTGCTTCCCCAATTGTAAGTAAATTGAGACAAATTCCTCACCTGCAAGTTGCATTATTGTTTATAGAAAAGTTTATGTTTTCTTACATGATTTTAATAAACTAAGCTATTTTTATTCACTAATACTGTAAGTACATGATTTTATTATATTATTTGTAGTTTTGCAGAGTATGATATCTTTGAAAACAATCTTCCGGGTGAAGTCCTGGTATTCTGCTGCTTGTTTTGCAGTGAAAAACTGTTTCCCTTCTACCTCCTTTTACTGTTACTATCCTATCTTTCTGTTACTGCAAACTACACAATCCTTAGAACTACTTTCATCATTGGAAAAGATTAAATGTAATTTCCCATTCAGTCTTTCTTATTTGTCAGTAGTTGATGGCCGACTCTTCTTACTATACAGGTTATTCCTGATATCACCAATGTGTTCCCTCGCCAAGTTTTGGTGAAACTATTTTTGTTTAACAGGATTTTTTCTAATTTATAATAGATAATAAAACTGTTTACTACAGCTACATCTAATAGCCAGAAAAACATTTTCCTCCACCATTTATTTGTTAGTTTCGTAAAACTGCACGGTTCATTATATTGAACAGCTAAATCTACACCACCCATAAACTGGTTATATTTACAAATACCTGTTGGTTTAATTATTTTGTTTATGAAACTAAACTACATTCTAATAAATCAGGATCAAGTAAAAGATCGGAATTTCAGAATCTCTAATTGCACGTGAAGCCACGGCAAACTACGAGTAAACAAATAACCTGCAAAACTGTAACCTACTTGCAGCTTACAACGTAGCGGCAAACTAGATTTTCTGATGACTCACATATTCCTAGACATTTTCAACTTAGTTCACATTATTGTCAATAGATTGTAGCACCAAATGGTAAAAGATTGAATGTTGTGGGCTTCCCCGCAGACGAGTTATAGGCATTGGAAAATCTGTGTTGGGTGACCCCCGACATACGAGTAAACTGCAATATACGCTTGGCAGGGCTGCCCCGACAGTCGAGTGCTAAGAGTTAAAGTTTAAAATTTGAAAAAGTTTTTACTTTTAAAACGAACAAAAATTGTCCACTAATATGAAATTTTTTTTTAAATATAGGAGTATGATATCGGGTAGATTTTATTCTTCATGGATAAAACATTAACATTTTGCCTAAATTAAAATTGAAGTAAACTTATAAAAAACATAATGAGACAAAATATTTTTAATTACATTTCATTTATCATCAGTGTCTAGGTTGGTCACTGTCAGTGTTTCCATGCAGCTAACCTAAGCACTGAAGAAGATCGCCTATTATAATAGAAAGTTTTTTGTTTCAATTAAATTAACACATTAATATAGAGGTTAAACTGTTTAGATTAATTTAGTATAAGTCTCGTTTCCAGTAAATTTTGATCAACCCACAGCACTTTACAAATGATCTCAGATCATCCCAATACATAATTGGCAAAGGGTACGCTGACAAGCCCAGCATAACTAATGCTGTCATTATTTGTTTGTTTCAAGAGTTTTTTTAGTGATACCTCCCATACAAGACTAAACATTTGTGCTGTCTAAGGGATATTTATTACTGCTGAGATATGCAGCAGATCTCAATAAAGGTCTACCGATTGTACGACACAATGTTTAGAAAAAAATTTGATGAAATCAAAAAGTGCATTCATTTATCAGACAACACTAGATAAATTTGATATATTTTCTAAAGTCTTTCCCTATTTTGATTAATTAAATACCAAATTTCGTCAGTTTGGAGTGTTTTCTCATAAATTATCAATTGATGAGCAAACGGTGCCTTATTTTGGATGACATTCAGAAAAATGTTCATGAGAGGAAAACCAGTGATATTCGGTTTCAAAATTTGATGCATTACTTCTGTTGATGGTTATGTATACAGTTTTAAGCCATATGGGGGAGAAGGTGGTGAAATAAACACCAGCTATGATTTAGGAGAGAAGGTTGTTTATAAATTGTTGAAAATAGTTGAAAATCCAGAGAATCACATAATTTTTTTTTTTTGATAATTTTTCAATACTTACAGTTTAGTTCATAAATTGACAAAGATGACTTTCATAGTAGCAGGAACAATAAGGGAAAATAGGTTGCACAATATTCCATTCACATGAACAAAAAAATTTCTAAAAGCTCCGAAAGGAAGTTATGAATTTGCCTATGATAAAAAAAAAGAATATTTTTGTTGTTCGATGGCGGGATAATTCAGTTGTTACAGTCATAATAAATTACGGGTCATATGAACCAACACTAAATGTAAAACCCTACAATCGAAAAGAAAGGAAACAGGACTTTGTAAAACAACCGAACATGATCAATGATTATAACAAAGGAATGGGCGGAGTGGATTCTCATGACAATGCTATTGCCAATTACAGAATTCGAATAAGAGGTAAAAAATGGTGGTAGACCTTATTTGTAAATGGAATTGATGGTTCTGTAGTAAATACATGGAAATTTTATATTTGTCAACTGGAAATAAAATTAGTCAGATAGAATTCAGATCGCAGCTCATTATCTCCTTACATTGATAGCAAAAATTGAAGAACCTGGTAAGTGCAACAAAAATCTGCTATTCGGTTGCTGCAGTGAAATTATTTTGCCAGACGATCTACGAAAAGACAAAATTGACCACTTCATAGACCGCAATAAAAGTAATACAAGGCGGAAATGTAAAGTGTACCACAGTCAAACAGGCTACACATGCAAGAAATGTTGTTTTTACATGTTGAATGATTTGAAAAATTTCACACCACTAAATGTAAAATGCTACAATCGAAAAGAAAGGAAACATTACTTTGTAAAGCGACCGAATGTGATCGATGATTATAATAAAGGAATGGGCGGAGTGAATTCTCACGATAATGCTATTGAAACTTACAGAATTCGAATAGGAGGTAAAACGTGGTGGTGGATTTTATTTGTAAATGGAATTGATTGTTTTATTAACCATATCGTAGACCGAAATAAAAGTAATGCAAGGCGGAGATATAAAGTGTGCCACAGTCAAACAGCCTACACATGCAAGAAATGTTGTTTTTACATGTTATGTTTGACAATTTTCACAATTCAGATTGAAATAAATTGTAAAAAGTAAAACTATGTAGATAATTATGTTTCAATAAATCGTTTCATGTAATAATTGTCGTGTTTTTTTCAGCACATGCCATTCCTCAACGTTGTGTTAACGCAACACTGCTAGATGCAGGGAACTCCTGACGTTGCGTGAACGCAAAAGGTCATTACTCAAAAACTAAAACCATCAGATTAATATTCAGGTTTTATTTTAATAATTCTATAGTAGAAATGTAGATTAAATAAGGAAAAATCATGTAAAATATAGATGTTGTCCTATTGGGAAGAAATGGGTTAGTTATAGTATTAGGGTTCATTAAAACTCCTGTTTTTTCCATTCCATTAGAACTTATTTCCGTAAAGTCCGAGGGGATCTTGGTTCCAGCTTTCTTAAATTATCGAGACTCTGATGTACTTCATAAAAGCTCATCAAATCAATATTATCACTAAACAAAATTGAAATAGATGTTTTAAACAACCTTTACTAACACAAGTATTACAAAGTAACTTTTCTTATAAATCACACCTTCCTGATACAAATCTTTAATTATTTGAACTAACCTCTTTAGTAACACCAGTAGGAAGAGGGTCATGAGACGTTACTGGTCTTGAAACTTTTTCTTCAACTAACTTTGTAGTGGCCGTAAGTGGTGGTGATTTAGGTGTCTCTATTACTGATGGTACAGCTTCACCAAAGGAATTCAAATTACAATCAGGAGTAGATTTGTTTACCTAACAAAATTATAAATTTTAAATTAAATAACTATAACACTTTAGAACGATTTGATTTTCATACATATAAAAAAATAATAAACTACCTTAGTATTAAATATATAATTTTCTGATTAATAAAAATATACTTAGAAAGTTCTTGGATTTTCAAAACTGTTCTTGATTTATTTAGTGATTTGTAACAATCGTCTCTTTTGTAATGTTACTAAGCTTACACTTTTTACAATATATTGAACAAACTATTGTTAGAAAGAGGAGATTCATGAGGTCTACATAATTTTCTGCAGATTGGAGGGATACTAGTTTTAATTAAAATTATATCACAACATAACCTTTCAGCATATTCTGCTATCAAATATAAGAATCTTTTACAATTGTGAAATATGAATCCTATATTGGTAACAAGGTACGGCTAATGATTTTGTCAAATTTATTTTTAGAAAAGAAGCAGGGAAATACATTTTCTCTTACAAATGATGTTCTGTAATGTTGTGACAACTTTTTATGTAAATGAGAAGTTAAACACTAATAATGTAAGAATTTGGGATTCAGAGTACCATAAGACACACTTTATGGAATTGCATTAGTATAAAATATCTAAAAGAATCATACTGCCCTATAAAATTTTGTAATCTTTTTACATAATAAATTTTCTTTTGTTTTCTAAATAGCATTACTAAAAATTTATAATTGGAACAAGTGATACGAGCGATACTCGTATACAACCAAAAAGTTTATTTTTTATATTACTCTTCACAAGTTTCTAGAACATTTCTCTCATAGTACCATACTTAACAATCATTTAAAATTTAAAATTTTTTTTTACTTTTAAAACAAACAAAAACTGTCCACTAATATGTAATTTTTTTTAAAATAGAGGAGTATGATATCCGGTAGATTTAATTCTCCATGGATAAAACATCAACATTTTCTCTAAATTAAAATCGAAGTAAGCTTATAATAAACTTAATAAAACAAAATGTTTTTAATCACACTTGATTTATCATCAGTGTCTAGGTTGGTCACTGTCAGTGTTCATGCACCTAACCTAGGCACTGAAGATCGCCTATTATAATACAAAGTTTTTTGTCTCAATTAAATTAACACATGAATATAGGTTACACTGTTTAGATTAATTTAGTATAAGTTTCGTTCCAGTAAATTTTGATTAACCCATTGCACTTTACAAATGAGCTCAAATAATCCCAATACATAATTGGCAAAGAGTACGCCGACGAGCCCAGCATATCGCGAATGTCGTCATTATTTGTTTACTCCAAGAGAGTTTTTTTTAGTGATACCTCCCATACATGACTAAACATTTGTGCTGTCTAAGCGACATTAATTACAGCAGAGATATGAAACATTTTTATAGCCCATAATTTGTCTTTATAAGTAAAAATATATTTTTGGCAAACTCAAATTTGTGTACAACTCATGGGTTATTGAGACTCTAAGTATTCTGTTGTGTTGAAAAAATGCACCACTGAAAATTATATAAATTTTTGAGTAAAAAGTATTGCTTTAAAAAAAATAGTCAAAACAAGGGCAAAATGAAATTGGTTTCAAGTATGTCCAGGCATAAAGAGGCCTTAGTTGATTGTTTAGGCGGATAAGTCAAGAGTAAGTTCACTTAAAGCATCATAGGCAATACTAAAAATAGATTCCTTCAAATTTATTTAAAGATATTTTTAGAATCCAATTTTCACAAAATGATATTTCCTAGTGGAAATTATATTAAATAAATATAAATAAAAATAATAAAGTATACTATTCTGATATATTTAGAATGAAACAATTATTTTAAATTAATAGTGTACTCAATAAAGGTAAACAGAGGGTATTACCTCAGAATTCTTTGAACCTTCATCAACTTTCATGAAAATTTATAATAAAGCTTATTTTACCCTTAAATTCAAAGTTACTTGTGCTTTTTCCATTTAAGGGGTGAAACCCACCTCTTCAGCAAATAAAACTATTTATTACATGATAAAAAGATCTGCACAGTAGCTACAAATGTGGGAAAATGATGTACAGTAATCAAAACTTACAGGTAAAATAGTTCATGTAGCTTAACAAAGCGAATGCGAAACTGCACCTTAATACTTTAGCTGTCGGTCACAATATTGGCGTTTTTACAGAGAATTGCCAAAATATTTCAAGTTTACTTTTAAATAATGTGTACTTATTCTTTACTCCCCTATCATATCTAAGTACGAAAATACTTTTTTATCATAATATTTATAAAAACACGTGTCAGGCCAATTTGCCTGACCTAGTTTTTTATAGCATAAATGATATGTAGTAAACTCCGTCGGACAAATTGGCCCAAAGTTGTTTTTTATTTAATTATATTTTCTTATCTGTGCAAAACTGTCTTAATATTTTTTTGTGTTTTCTGTAAAGAATAAACAACAAACCCACCCCGGCTACCTACATAATAAGCTGACTGGTTAATAAAAGTGTTTTGGCACTATTACTAAGATATGTAAATGTGTCACAATGCGTCAGAATTTAAAGTAGAAGATGTAACCCTGATAAAAAACGTTTATAAGTGTAGTGAATTCGATGCATAGGAAACTTTGTATATTAATAGAAATAAAAATAATATTGTAAACAATGAGGCCCTAGTCAAATATTGTAGTCAGGCCCTATTTCAAATTCTATATTATTGTAATTAGCGTAACAAAACGGGAAAAAAATAAAATTTATTGTAACTTTAAGTTTAAATATTTTGACATAATAATAATGTGTAATATTAATTATCTATTTTGTTTATATGTAATTATGTTGTATGTTACAAATTTTATTGTAATTATTGAGTTAGGTACAAAATTTCTATTTGTTGTATCATGTTTAAAGTAGGGTTAGTAACTGTTGTTTTGACAAGTGGGCGTGGCAACGCCTACTGTATAAATACGGAAGTGTAACCTTACTTTCACCCTAGTTGTAAGTTAGAGTTTGTACTAGTAACACTCACTGATGATGATGACTTGGTCATTGAAACGCGTATGAGTATATAAATGATTAATTTGTGAGTTTTGTGTATGTTTTTATTTGTTTTTAGTGGGAATGATGTAACATAATAATGGGAAGAAAGTTACTTGCCCTTCTACTTGTGTAACATTAAAAGTTGAATCTAACTTTTTTTTATAATGTTCAAAATACGAACTTATAAGGGAAAGGAATAATTACTTTGGCAGTAATTACTTATTGGTAATTTACAAAATTGAAGGGTGTGATTCCAGTGATCTTTTAATTTATTTTCAAAATAATTTTGCAAACCATTAACAATGTTGAAATAAAGCTCTTTTTTCATAGTTCAAACTTTCTAGAAGTTTTTTTACAATTAACATTTCTTAAATAACTCCTGTTTACAGGAACGAAATAATCAGAGTTTTAAATCTTTTTTTTCTGTAGTAGCTATATTCTGATTTACTTTTACTTTTCTAGCAAGTATGTTAATTTATAGGGCTTACATAATTCTACTTTGTCATTAAAATTATAAATACAGCAACATAAAGCTCCAAGTATTGCTTGAATTGTGTCCATTGTCTACCTTAAATGTGTATAACAATAATTCAACACTAATTTGGAAAAGAATTACAAAAAGAAAATAATATATAAAATATAAAGTTGAATATAAAATGAACTTACATTTTCATCCCAAAATTCTGAATCTTCAGTTTCTTTTACATTGTCTACAGTTGAATTTTTATTCAATGAACTTTCTCTTAACGCAAAATCTGTCCTATCAGTTTTATGATTCCCATTAGATCTGCTGTCTCTGAAATTTGTATTCCCAAATTCTCTACCTCTGCCATTTCCAAATCCTTTGTTTCTATCTTCAAAATTTCTATTTCTATCGACAAAATTTGAATTCTTATTTTCATAAAACTTGTTTCGATCATGTCCAAAGCCTTTATTCCGATCTTGTGCAAGACCTTTATTTTGATCTGACTCACACCCCTTAAAACGATCATATCCAGAATCCTTATTTCCATAGTCTCTAAAGCCTGCCCTTGACTCGTTGAATTTATTTCTGTCTTGAAAACCCTTATTTCTACTTTCAGAATTAGAATTTCTTTCTTCATGTCTGTTTTTATTGAAGTGTTCTTTTTCATCATTTAAACTGTTTATATTTTCAAACTCATCTTTCCTACCCGTGTATCCTGTCCCATAATTACTTTGGTTAAATTTAATTCCCCTAGAATGTTCACAATCATTTTCTTTTTTTAACATCAGATTACAAGGTTCCAGTTGCTTGTCGTCAGCAATATGATTTAGCCCACTATAAAAAAAATCAATATAATTAATTATAGAATCACTTTAACAATACTTATCCTGTTATCAATAAAAATATCAGCAATGAATATGGGACAAATTATATTATATCATTCAAATTAAACTGGTATTATGTGCAAAGAAAATATGAAATAAGAAATATATCTGAAATAAAATTAATTTCAACTTTACATGACCCAAAATATTAAAATATAAACCCATCTAGCTGCTTAGCTGGAATTTCAAAAAACTGTTTAAAGCCCAAAGTGTATGCACATATACTTTTCGGGACTTTTCAAACATATTTAGCTAAAGTAAAATTACAAGAGATAAGAGTTGAATTAGTACAAATGCAGTAAAAATTACAACAAAACGAGATAATAATAAATTTGAACATATAGACAGACGTTCACTCACACCATTGTACACTTACACCATGCATAAGCACCAATACTAACCTATATTAAATATTTAATCTAAATCAATCATCTGCACAAAAAATAAATATTAAATCAGGACCTGTAAATTTTTTTATTGAAGACAATTGGTAAAACTTTAATGTTTAAACTTGCTGAACATATTACCTAAGTAAATTTATGAAAAATCTACTAAGACAACATTTTTGATCACCTAAGCGACTTTCGTCACTATTTCTCAAAAAACATTTGAAATTATATTCCTTTGATTTTAATTATATAATTTAGTAGCTTACCCTTATTTACTAGAAACTTTGTACCGCCTAACACTCAATGAATGTTGTATTAACTTTAGCAAAACTTAATTTGGTATTTATGAACATAACAGCTGATCTGACAGATGTTATCCTACCTTACCTATAAATATTCAATTTGAACAGGAATTCAAACAAACTTTCCGAAGTATAATGTTTATTTTAACGTACAACAATATTCAATTTATTTTAGATCATATCTAACACCATGTACTAATAATGGTTACTGATAAACAACTTTAACCACAGCAACAATATATATGAAATCATTTGACTTAATAGTTACTAAATAAATTTCAATCAGTATTTCTAGGACTTTAGCGTAAAAATAATAACCTAATTTGTATCTTTCTCAAAAAACAATTTAGTCTAATTCTACATTTACTACATTCAAATAATACGTTAACAGACAAAAATCAGAATCCATTTTCATAATAATTAATTATGTATGATTTAGTAAGATTTATTTTATAAATATATTAAAAAATTTAAGTAATATATTTAAAATCAAAAAAATTTCAAATTCAATAGCATTTCAACTTAATATTGTACAGTAATAAGTAATATAACTGTGTTAAAACAGTTGTAATACGAACTAACCTAAACACATAATAGTTGCAACTAAATTAATAATTTCTCTATTTTTTTTTTTTTTTTTAATATTGACTGCTGTTATTTTAAACCTTGGATGAAAAATAAGAAATGTATGTAAAATGTTTAAACTATTTAACTGACAATCTTGTTGCATCAGATTCAAATGATTATAAACATGATTTTCTTTCTCCAAATTATTATAAATTAACATTGCAAGTCAGATTTAAATTTTTCAATAGCCAAAATTATTTTTTATTCACTTAATTTAGATTTTTGTTTGCAAAGCAATCACCTTAATACAAAATAGCTTCATATGACAGTCTAAACCAGGATATGTTTGATAATTGTTGCTTTACAACTAAAATGTAGGTCTATATTAGATAATAGAAAATCGTTTTGGTTAGGGTATTCCTCATTTTAAACATTCAACTCAACAAATTTTTTCTACAAGAAGTGAATGCTGGTAAAATAATTTTACTACTTCAAATACGGCCAAATAAGTAGATTATTAAATTAAAATGGCAGTATAGAGTGGGATAACTAAACCAAAATTACAACCATTAGTTTCAATAATTATGGTTTGATTCATTTCTGTAGTAATTTTAGACATCTTATATACTTGAGGTTATTTTACAAGTTTAACATTATGCTTTTCATTTCTTTTCTTCAATTTCAGTTTGGTTATGTGTTGAATCTGTTTGAGAAGCCCAGCACCATTTTAAATAAAACATCAACTTTTAACGGCCAAATTGACTGTTGCAAAAATAAGGTAATAATATAGAAGAGGAATTTAGGCCAAAGAGATAAAATTACCACAAATTAAAAAAACTAGACTAAACCAGAGTAAAAACAGACCAAAATTTGTAAAATGAGATTGAATAGATAGCCTCGCTCTATAGGGACAAACAACAGGTTTCAATATTATTAAAGAAATATCAAATGTATTCCACGAAACAAAATTGTTTATACAATCTTGTAACACAGACCTAACAGTGCTGTTATTAAATAACACAACTCAAAAAAATTAATTAGAATAGCGTCAAGATTAAAAATGAACAAACTGGCTGCTAGGATAACGGTACTATCCTTGAAGGAAAATGGAGCAACAAAGGTCACAAGGTATTAAAAAAATCCAAAGATTTTTATAGCATTCTCAAGTGTTAGTTGTAACTAAGCTGTTTATAGAGTGAGTCGTGTTTTGTTTGTGATCAAAAAAACTATTTCAAATTTGGAATAAGTAAACACCTAAGTGTGAAAATGAGATTCAGATATTTGAGCTTTATGGTCAAATATAAAAAAAAAAAACCGATCTCAACTATGTGAACCAAGAACGTTGAACATCTTAGATACCGAACTTTGTAAACTTATAGAGTATGTCATCAATCAATGTAAATTTGTAAAACAGTGAGCCAAGCTAAAAATTGTCAAACTCAGTTAAACCATTCTAAATAAAAATTTATCAAAAGAAAAAAGAAGATTAACAAATGCTGTGCCATGAGAAGATTGACTTTAAAAACAGGACAACTGGAAATACATTCTAGGTTTTTATAAACATTATTTTTCATTTTAAACTATCACTTCATTTTGAACAGTATTTATTAAAATTCATAAGTTAGTAGAAAGAAATAGCATGAGAGAGATGAATTCCTCTTAGGTTAACAAAGTATAATCTTTTAATTTTCTAAATTGGCTCTCCATACAGCCATTTTCCTGTAATAAAGAGTAAGTAATCATTTCATAATATAAATTCTTAATTTATAAATAAATATTTTACTGATAAATGTGTTATGAATATTAAGTTTAAAACAGAAATTCTAGCTTTAAACTTCTGCTTATTATATAGCAAACATCTTTTAAATTTTAACATATTTTGGCCAATAACATATATATTACATTTTATTAATTGTGGGCTATAAGGACTAACATTTGTGTTAAGAACAAAAAGGCTTTGATGTGTTATTATTAACACTTTCAAGCCTAAGCCCAAGTGCAACGATTTGGCTGCCATGTTGCCAAATTCTGTCCCCGAGCAAATACCTGATTTTTAGCGCAAGTCACCCACTACCTGGTCAAGAATAAAAATTACTTTGAACATGCCAAGCAGAAGAAGCAAGCAGGACCATCCAGTAGTTCTGAAAACTGAGAGGTTAGAAATAATACATATCAGCTACAATGATCATAATAGAATTTACACTGATGGCTCAATTGATGAACAAAAGAGAACATCCAGAGCAGGTTTTTTCAACAAATCTACTGATATCTGCTTTTACGTCCCTGTAAACTCGCACTCTAGTATGGACACAGAGTTTCTGGCGCTACATGCTGCGTTGGCAAGTTGCTTCGAAATAAAAGAGAAGAAAATATGCATATTCACTGACTCCAGATCTGCCCTCCAGGCTCTCTTAAATTAATCCAAGGGGGCTACTTTCGCATTGCTGAAATAAGAAAATTGCCAACAACTTAAAGAACATGGGGAAGGACATATAACTTTTCAATGGGTACCCGCTTTGTGGAATGCCAGGAAACGAGACGGCCGATGAAACAGCTAAAGCGGCCTCCCATATGTACCCAACATTTAAAGCCAAGTATCCACTCATGTATTGTAAAAGCTTGGCCAAAAAATACTTTCATAAATGTTGGACTGAATCTTGGAAAGAAGAGGCCACAGGTTGTCACCTTTTTCAATTTCAGCCTGAACCGTTGAGTGAGGACAAATTCAGGGAAGTTTCACATCCGATTGCAGCTTTTGCAGCTCGAGCACAATCCGGTCATCTAGTGACGGAGGAATATTTATTTAGATTTAGATCTTTCGAATTCTCCAATCTGTGCACTTTGTGAAAATGAAGATGAAAACTGAAAGCACATTTTGTTCGACTCCACTTATCCCATACCAATGATGGACTTCCTGAGAGCCGAAGTGACAACATGGTAAGATATTCTCATAAACAAAAAGCATTGGGGGCTGGCAAGAATAATATACGGTGGACATCAGGCTATCCGCTGCTCTTGAAGCTAGATGCCTGTGCAAAAGAGTGAAAATGTAATTCCCGTTTATTCTCAGTTTCATTGATATTATTCTTAATATTGGTTATTTTACTTTACTTGTCATTGCATTTAGGCAGAGTCGATTTTACAAACAAACCCCTAATTTGTGAAATGTGGCAACTAAGAGCTGGCAAACAGTTGTTTGACAGATGTTGGTTTGGTCAGTGAATGTTTTGTTAGTGCGAGTTGTTTAGGTTTCAAGTTTGTTGTTCTTCGCTCTAAATTTTATCTACCAGTTATTTCGTTTATTTAATTTTTAGTTTGTGTAATTTTTGTTTAGGTTTCAAGTTTGTTTTTCGCATTAAATTTCATTTTTCATTTATTCAGTTTATTTAACTCTAATTGTTAGAAATATTACGTTATAGATATAATAGCTAAAGACACTTTAGGAAGCAATTCAATACGCGATATGTTGCTTGTATACAGTGACAGTGTTGTCCCAACTCCTTCGTTATACCACACGAAATAAATTATTTGCTGTGAAGTGTAGTATTATTCATGTGGTTTTTATTTGGAAATAGTTTTCTGGATCCCACCCAAAATAATAGGATAGGTTATGTAAATATTCAGGCCAATATTTCTAAATTATATTTTCTTTTAGCTTTAAAATTATATATAACATATAATATTTATTTTCATTCCAATGTAAAATATGTGTAGTGAAGTGCAGTGATGTACAGTGTTGCTATTTTATTTTTTTATCAATTTTTCAAAGAAACATAACGCTATTTATATGTCACTAATCTATTCATATGTATATATTTCCTTGCGCCTATTAAGAGACTAGGGTTCAAAGTGTTAAATTTAAAACAGAAATTCTAACATTAAACGTCTGCTAATTGTATAGCAAGCAAAACACCTTTTAAATAATAATTTACTTTGAAAGCTAATAACATTTAAGTTTCATTTTGTCAATTGTAGGCTATAAGGATTAATAATTGTGTTATGAATAAATATGTTTTGATGTTTAAAACAAAAATTCTAACCTTAAATAAACATTTTGTCAATTGTAGGCTATAAGGACTAACAATTGTGTTATGAATAAATATGTTTTAATGTTTATAACAAGTTTAACCCTGGAACACTAGCGATATTTGTGAGCGCATTTCACTAGTGCCACGTAAAATTGACGTGTTTGAATAAAGAGTTGCTTTTGGTTATTTAAATGAGGTTTTACCGTGTTTTATTATATCTTTTTTTTCTTCTTTATTTATTTGTCAATGTTTACATAATATTACACATAATATATTACATAATACATATTACAAAAAATAATTTGAAATGTCTTTATAATTTCACATGATGAATTAGCCACACTCGGGACATTTCTTTAGTTGATGCTCCCCGCAAATTGATTTCCCACAAGGGCAGTATGTCGTGGTCATCCTCTTCTTTTTCCAATTGCAAAAGTTGCAATATGTTCGTGATCCTTGCTGTGAAGTTACGTCTGCTTGCTGTCTTTCGATACTCAATACATTCCTAATTGTTCTCTTCAAGTCATTTGAAATATTTGTCTGTTGGAGCCTTCGTCTTTGCCAATTACTACATAATTCGTTATGTAAAGTAAACATAAATTCATTTCTTGAAAGAGCCTTTTTATCATTATTTTTATTAAGTTTGTAGAAGTTGTGTAGGTAAATTATATAAGCATTGATGAAAGAGATGTTTAATCATGTTAAAAAAAAAGCACAATGGCCAACGTCTGGTTTTCCTGCCACAGTTTGTAGTTTGACACATTTGATCAAACACGTCCACACTTCCTTTTGTAGCATTATATGTTAAGATAATTTCAGGCTTCTTGGAGACATCATTTATAGCTGTGTCCATGCATAGTAGATATTAGAGTAACAAGTTTGTTGTTCTTGGGCTTATACGACACAGCCGTTACATCTTCGTGAAAAAGAAACATACTGCTCGCTATTCCCCGGTTTTCATATTTTACATCCTTAAACTCTGCTGGAAGCTCTCTCTTGTTTTTTTTTAAGAGTCCCAACAGTTGTCAGTTTACATTCCTTTAGAAGATGCTTAGCAAGTGGTACACTATTTAACCAGTTGTCTAGAGTGACATTTTGGTTCGTTCCTGATATAGTTTTGGCTACAAGTTTTTCTACAAAGAAATCTGCCACTGGTTTTTTATGTGGGACAGTTCCTTTTCCCAAATAAGGTATAGCATTGATCATGAATTTAGTACTATTGTCACACATCATGACTATTTTTATCCCATATCTGTTGGGTTTGCTTGGAATATACATTCGAAAAAGGCATTTACCCCTAAATCCGACCAATTGCTCATCTATTGCCACATATGAACTCGCTTTGTAGTTTTTTATACAGCTATCAACTAAGATCTCCCAGATTTCAGATACAGCTGCGAGTTTATTATCCTTTTGTCTTGCGAATCTTGTGGTTTTGTCATCAAATCTAAGACAGGCAAGAATAAAAGAAAATCTTCTTTCAGACATTGTTGCTCTGTATTTATCACCAGAATAATTAGAATTAAAGATTGTTCTAGTAGTCAAATGATTGTCCTTCAATACTGCTGACAGTACTAGAAGTCCAAAAAATGCATCCAGCTCTTCATAAACTAAATCGGTTAGGGATCCATCGTTTTCATTCTTATACAAAGCACGTCTTAACTTCATTTCTTCATTAGTGTGAGTCAATATTATTTTACTATTATCCTCATTTATGAAGAGTTTAAAACATTCAACGGGGGTGGAAGGCTGTATTACAATTTGCAGTCGGGCCAGGAGTGATATGGACGACTAACTACGAAATAAAAACACGAATAAAAAATAATATAAAGATACCAAATGTCAACTAAATGTAAGAAAATGAAAAACACGCAAATAAAAAATAATTTAAAGTTGTAAGCAGACAACTAAATATAAAAAACTATGTTGATTTCACAAGGGCTACGTAAAAATTATGTGTACTCGCTTGACTTGTATCACTAGCGCGTCAAATTGACGTCCTAAAATTTTCAGTTACTACTAGCGCCACGTAAAATTGACGTACACCTAATAAACAACAGGATATAGACAAGTACCAAAACTCAATAGCACTCACGTCAGTATGCCGTCTCAAGGCCAACTGACATTAGAAATCACTGCTAGGAGTTGGGCAGTCTAATTCATGTAGGAGGGAGTGGGGAGAGAAAATGGTAGGGCAACACGTAATATTTACGTACTCTAGCGTTCCAGGGTTAAAACAAATATTCTAACCTTAAATAAACATTTTGTTAATTGTGTATTAAACGAAACGAAATTTTAACTATACATTCTGGCATCGCGATGAAAGAATTTAATAATTGTATGTAATATGGACGATATGATAGACAAAAAATTGGTAGGAAAGAAAAATTAAATAATTATATTTAAAAATGGAATAGAAATTTAATAATTAGGCTTTTGATGTAATATGTCTTAAAATGTAGATATTGTAGTTCTGAGTTGGCACATTAATTTTAATCATTATTATTATAACAAGATAGATAATTTGTTATATGAACCTTCATAAAAATAATTTTGACAAACTAAAATAATAAGGAATTTAGTATAATGACTCATTACAGATTATGTTAGTAAACTTCACCATACATTCTTCAAGATAAAATTTTTTAAATAGGTTCAGTAGGGGATAAATTATCATTGTTAGTAAAAATTATAGGTTGATTGGGAAATGAAAAAAAAAACGTTAAAATGGAAATTGAATAAATTTATTTATATTTTATTTAATAAAATTTAAAAATATTTTAGAAACGTTGAAGTAAATTTAAATAAGTTAATAGAAAATAATACAAAAACCTGTAATACAACAAAATTGTAAATTACTTCAAAAATAGATATAATAAAAAATTTTGTTTTATTTTCCAATTAGCCTTTAGTTTTCTTTCATATAAAGTAGGTTTCGTTGGGGTCCAACTATAGTCTTGTGCTAAAAGATGTTTCTCAAAGAATCTATACCCTGATAAAAGCCTAAAAGGCTTATAGGTTTTATCATAACCGCTAATTGGTTTTATCATAAATTTAGGAGTTGGTTCTTCTGAGAGATTTATTTCTTGAGATTAAGGTTTCGAATTCAATGGATAAATCATTACTTTCCTCCAGACAAGGTGTGGTGTTATATCAAAGAGGTTGGAGATGGAAGAGAAGAGTTGGTGATCAGAGGTAAGATAAGTGAAGGTCAGTAGGAAACTGTCTGTTTCTCTTTAAACCAACACACTTTTCATTTAAACAAGTCAAACGTTAAAATATACTTTATTGCATCATATAATTAAAATTCGTTAGCACAATAATAAATTGATCAAATAATATTATAAACATAATACACATCCCAACAAATAGTTTCCATAGCCTAGCAACCAATGTGGACTTCAAGATTCAGGGTCATCATACTTGTACATCCAGTAATGTAATATACCAGTTACAATGTAAATTTTGCCCGGCACAGTACATGAGCCTTACCACGGATAGTCTGAGCATCAGAATGAATGGCCACAGACATGACGTTGGAACCATGAACATAGACAGGCCAACCGCTCAACACGCTGCTAGTCACAACATCATCTCTTTCAATGATTGCTATACCACCAAAATAATTAAAGCCCTCTCCCCTGATTGCAACTCTTCAGAATTAAGAAGATGGGAGTTATCATACCAGTGGTATACCAAATCTAGAGAGCCTCCTAACCTCAACATCAGATAAAACTCCTTTTAACTTCCCCCTAACTTCTACCATTTTTAACAGCTCCATTACCTTCCTTCTGACAGACTTTTAATATCTAGTTTCAAGTAACCAATCTTTACACGATTCACATATAACAATTTCTACACATATCACATATAGCACTATATCATAAACTATAAATCTGTGAATCTGTGACATTTGGATGTTTATACACATCTGTGGTTCACTTCAATCTTTTGTTTTGTTTTTCTCTTTCTTGACTGAAGAAGATCATATTGATCGAAATATTTCAAATAAAAGTGTATTAAGTGTTTTATATGTGTTTTATATGTGCTTATTTCCAAGAGATTGCAGTTTTGGACTATTGCCTTTAGGTAAGTCTGTCAGTCTCCTATCAAGTCCAAAAAATTCCTAAATAAGCTTTAAGCTCTACTAGAACTAACCTAAAAATATTATAAACATGTTATAGATATACTCTTCAGGCACTTAAGACATACCAAGATATACCATTAAAATTTAGGAACTTATACCATAGCACAAGTGTTTTAATACTGTTTGTAGAGATCTGCTATCTCAGGTAAATTTAGCTGTGTGTGTACATGTATTGTCACGAAGGTTAAGCTTTCTCATGCCTGTTTGTAAATCCCACCTCAACTCTGTTAGTGATTATAATATTTCTCTGAGTTGACTATTATGCCATGTTCAAAAAAACCAATTAGAATTACTCTCTTAAGTCGCCAAAAGAACAGTAACCATGATCTTTCTTGATGACATTTACAAGCAAAGCGTCAGTCATTGTCTGGACAGCCCTCATGTTTTGATACTTTAACAAGATTATTATTGAATATGCTGTTATAATTTAACGCTTGCATATTTTACTTACTTGAATTTTTCATAATTTCATATATTGCTCCTATTCTTCTTTCCCTAAAGTCAGCATAAAATAGATATAATTATACCTCTACCTCATTTTGTATTAATAATATCCCTTGAATTAATACTTACCAAACTGTTGATAGACACAAAGATTTATGCTTTGGCCAATTATTTTCTTGGCATTTGGATCCACAATAGAAAACCAGCTGGCAACCAGTGCATATGAGGCTGGACATAATTCCGCACATCTGACATCTACCTGTAGGTTTTGTCATCAATTTACCATCATCATCAGCACCCTGTAATAACCACTCCAATATATACAATGACTATAATATATTAAATTTGAAATTCACAGTATGTGAAGAGAAAATCATTTTATTGATTCCTTTATTTAATAACTTGTTGCAACTGTGGTGTAACTTTTTATTATAAAGAAACAAAACCTTTAGTTTTGCATACCTAAGTTTACGTACCTACACAAACTTCTTATTTAAATTCTAATGTACATTTTGTCTGCAAAGCAATCATCTTCATATAAAATTACTACAAGACTAACCACATTCGGTCTGTAACATTTAATAGATATTCATTGTTGACACCCTTTTCACACTTCCTAGACTATCGTAGGGTAAGGTCTATCTCTCTCCTATCAGCTGACTAATAATGCCACTGTAAGGTCCAGTCCATCAACTTTGTGGTGAGGATATTAAATTTGTAATACTGTATTTGAATTTAAAGTTTTGTTATTATTTTTAAAATGTTTTACAAGATTTAATAAGATTACAACTATCCTTTAACTAAAAAATTCTTTACTATATTTCTTAGTGTAACGTCACTGCCGTAGGAGGATTTAATAAAATGGCAAATCATCAATATTAATTTTAATTAGCACAATTAACCCTTAGCACTCGATTATCGGAGGAGCCCCGCTTAGCGTATATTGCAGTTTGCTCATATGTCGGGGGTCACCCTCCACAATTTTCAAATGCCTATAGCTCGTCAGTGGCGAAGCCCTCGACATTCAATCTTTTACCATTTGGAGCTACACTCTATTGACAATAGTTTGAACTAAGTTGAAAATGTTTACGAATATATGTCATCGCAAAATCTAGTTTGCAGTTATGTTGTGCAGTAAGTATCTGTAGTATGGTTTCTAGTTTGCAAGTAAGTTACAGTTTTGCAGGTTATTTGTTTACTCGTAGTTTGCCATGGTTTCAAGTGCAATTAGTGCTTCTGAAATTCCTGATCTTTTACTTGATCCTGATTTATTAGAATGTAGTTCAGTTTCATAAGCAAAATAACTAAACCAACAGTTGTTTGTAAATATAACCAGTTTATGGGTGGTGTAGATTTAGCTGATCACTACAATGAACTGTACAGTTTTACGAGACGAACAAATAAATGGTGTTACTATTTATTAGGAATATACTGTGGTTGAATTTAATAATAAATACACAAAAACCTCTTAACCACAAACTTTCTTTAATTTACCCTAATGTACATTTATGTTACAAAGTAACCATCCTCAGAGGGATAACATACAAAGACTGATTAACGCTAGAAAAATACCTTATTTATAATCTACAGAACTAGTCACTCCCACTCCGACTGCCGCGGCCCCACCTGTTAAACAAGGCGTAGCCACGCCCATCGAGTGAAAGCAAGATATCTAACTTCAACTTACTAAAATATAAATTAAAAATACAATAAATACGTAATTAAAATTGTTTTTTGAAATTATAACCACACAAAATTTAATATAAAAATCATAATCCTATTTAACAAATGAATATAAAATTGAATGAGGAATAGGACCTCTATCAGAATTTAATAAATTCTCAGGTTTATGTTTACTGATTTTTAAACTTTGGAAAGTATTTAATAACTTATTAGTTCTAACATTCTTAATTAACTTGACATTATTAACATCTAGATTGTGATTGGTCTCAAAAACACTATTATTTTAAACCGCAATAGGTTAATCCATTGGTGTACCAGTTACTTCAGGCAATGCACTGCACAATATCCAATTATTTTAGGCCAATCAAGATAGGTTGATGTTGCAATCATTCTAATGCATAATGGAATACACTTTGTGGTTTAAACCTATTAATTACTGTTAATTATTTTAAATTTCAAAGTAAAAACAATTTTTAACATACAAATTTGAAATATTCTTTATTTAAAATAGTTCAATAATAGAACTATTGTTCCACAACAATTTTACATTACTAAGGTAAAAGATATTTTTTATATGAAAAAATTAACAAAGATATATAATCTACATCATAAGAAGCAGAACATCTGTTTAGAAGAATCCTGCATATAATCTTTAGCAAACTTGTTTTATAGTTTACAATTTTAAAAAGATGTATTTAGATACCAGTACTTTATATTTCACAAAAATGCTAACTTTAATGTTGATAACCAGGCAGTTTTTTCAAATATTGTTAACCTGGCACTTTCTTTTTGTGTGATTGCTTGCTTCAGTCAATTACTCAGACAGATTGAGCTTTATCTCTTACAGGTTTAGTCAACAGCTGCAAAGAACAATTAATTTAATACAGTCGGCGCCGCTTATTGTGATCATATTTGTCAGAAGCATATTTGATAACAATAACCGAACGCTTAATCACGATGTAGTCTACAGCCGTACTGCATTGAACTCACTGTATTATTGCAACAACTGTTTGTTCTGAACGATATGTAAGCCTATCATTACATTATGTAATTCTAATTCTGTAACACTATAACTAAACTGTACTTACCAAATTTTGATGCTATTCCGGACAGTTTTATGTACAGTAGTAGAATTTCTGTAATTTAGTTTACTTGTTAAAATTAGTGGGCATATTTCATGTCAGTTTATTTTATTCCACTGTAAATTTTTTTTAAAACACTGAATCTAGCATAATTGAAAAAAAATATATAGAACTACGTAAAACACTTGATCAAAACATTTTAACACATAAAACTTCATTATAAAACACTTCAATCTTATTTACACTTATTTTTTCTCGAAGAATTCCTCTATATGTGACTGTCTGTAGTCTTCTCGTAAAATATTGTTTATAAATTGTTCATATTCATAATGTTTGTTGAAAGTTTCTGCTTTTTGTTGAACAAACTGCCTTAGAATCTCAAGAGCTTGGTGAACTTCCTGCTTAGATCTTTGCGGTACACATTTATCATTTTTGTCATCATCGGTGCCTTATTCTTCTTCAGTAACTTTTGATGTTGAAGCAACTACCTCCCAAATATCGTCTTCAGTCATTTCCGCTGCTGTTTCAATACTATCGTCAACTTCCATTCACTCAGTATATTCTTATAAGGACAAATTGAAAGGCTTCTCTTCAGAGTCTTCCTCAGATGTAGCTTGCTCTTGATTTTCTTCAACAAAAAACCCACCTTTTCTAAAGCAATTTTTCACAGTTTTTTCAGAAACTTCATTCCAAGATTTTCCTATCAGATGAATAGCATCGAGTAAAGAAGTTTTTTTTAACCAATTCATTTGAGGTAAGGGTTTGAAATTCATCCATATTTTCCATAATTCTAGCACGCATCTCTCGTCGATAAAAACTTTTGAGATTTTTAATTATGCCTTGGTCACATGGCTGAATAATTGACGTAGTATTGGCCGGAAGGTAAATCACTTTGATGTGTTTTAGCGTAGTGCTTATGTCTTTATGTGCAGTGCAGTTGTCTAGTAGAAGGACAATGTTGCGTTTGAGGCTGGTATCCCATTTAGTCAGCCATTCATTAAAAATTTCTGATGTCATCCAAGCATTGGAGTTTGAATGATATTCAACCGGTAGCTTTTTAATACCTTGAAAACACCGTGGATTTTTAGATTTACCGATAATTAAGAGTTTTTCTTTATGACCAACCATGTTAACACAACACAAAACAGTTATTCTTTGTTTACATATTTTACAGCCGTTAGCACTTTTATTTTTAAATAAGTAAGTATGTTCGGGTAAAGCACGATAATAAAGTCCTGTTTCATCTGCATTGTATATGCAGCTAGGAGAATACTCGGCCAAAATCTTTGGCCATTCGTATTGTAACCAGTCCTCAGCTCCAACAAAATCAGCATTTCTTTTTTCACCACACGTTTTCTTGTAAACAATGTTTTCCCTTTTCTTCCATCGATTGAACCATCCATCTGTGGCTTTAAAATCCTGTTTTCCTATTTTGTTGGCAAGATCCTCAGCTTTTAGACGCATTAGTGGGCCGTCAACTCGAGCATCTTTTTTGAGAACATTTTTAAACCACAATTTCAAAGCTGATTCCACTTGCGGATCCTTCCCAGAACGATGTCTTTTGTTGTCAACATTTGCATTACACTTTGATAATGACAAGATTTTTTCATTGTTATTCAATATTTTGTATAAGAGAGGTTGAGAAACGCCAAGTTGAGAAGCAGCGTTTCTTTGACTCATTTTTGGTAATTTACTGTACCTATCTAGAATATCAAGTTTTTGTTTAAGACTTAAATCGGGCATCTTGCTATACTTTCCTTTGAAACTTCAAGTGACACTAAACTCTACAAAACAAACGAAAAAGATCTTTAAAAATTAAATTATGTAAAATCACACTGAAATACTGTAATAAACGTTCATAACAATTCACTGTTAAAATATACAGTAGGACTGTACTGTATATGGTTTAGTAGTAACATCAACTAATGTTAACAAACAACTGAAGTCGACTCAGCGAGGGTGTTTGCGTAAACAAAGAGTAAGGGAGACATTCTGAGAACTGTGCTAAGTGCTGAAACCGTTATAAAGTATTTCTGTCATTCTAAAAATAAACATTATGAATTGGGCGTCATTGTGTGTTGCACGGGCTGTTTACACTACTTTGTAGACATTTTTACTTGGTCTATGCTAGTATACGTTGATGCACATGATTTTGAATGGCAAATTAAATGATAATAATAAGCGAACAGATGATTACAATAAGCGGCCTAATTACAATGTATTAATATACGTCCGTGTTTGTTTTTCAATGAAACGATAACAATAACCGAATGATAACATTAACCGTGATCACAATAAGCGGCGCCGACTGTAGAACACTCTAAAACTGTAATGTACTTCAAATTAGAACCAAGATTTAAAAAAAAAATTACTAACATCGTATATAAGATGGAAGGCAAAAAAACCAAACCGTTTTTTAGACAGCACCTTGTGTCTTTGGTCAATGTGTTCAGCCTGACTAAGGATTAATAAAGTTAGACTAGGGATTTATCTAACAAGATCTTGTTTACTGAAGGACAGACTGGAAATGACATTCAACAAAAAACATTTTTAAACATTAGTAATCAAATTATACATTAAAAGTAAAACAATCATGCATCAAGACAGATACAGAAGAAAATTAAAGAATGCTATTTCTGTAAGCTATCTTTAGACAGAAAACTATAAATAAGTACAAGGAAAATAAATTCCATAAGATTCATCTCTTTTTATAATTATTACTCAAATTTTCTGATAATTAACTATAAAAATACTGATTTTTTTTTACCAATTAACAAATGTTAACTCCCAATTATATGATTAAGTAATAATACTTACATTTTTTCCAAAAGTATCATCTATACCCAAAATTTTGAATGAAATCACTGTTTCTACTGCTTGAAGAACATCTTTTCTTGTTTTTCTCAAAGGTTGGTATTTTCCAAGAGTCCTATTGAAAACATTTTGTTAACCTTGGTTCAGATAAAGCCAGATGCATCAATAATGTATACATGACATTAAGATTAAATGGTAATACAAGTTTGAAAACAAAAAAAAACAACTCCTGACAATCTGGCATTGTTCTATTTTAAAAGATTTTTAGCGATCATTTAAAGAAACAGAGATATAAAACATTTACGAAGCACATAAATTTGATAATTATGAAACCACTATTAAAAATAAACAACGTAGTTTTAATTTCATATAATTAGAATAAAACAAACATGGCTTAGTAAAACATGTAATCTAAACCATATATTAAAACTTGCTTTGGGGCAATTCTATACACATGATGATCCTTGCACCATAAGATACAAGGCTTTTATTTTAAAGGGCTGTCTTAGGAGTCACCGGCTTCACAGAGGCTTCGGACTCAATAGCCACACTGGTACCTGAGCATTGCTGAATTCAAATTTGATTTTTTAAATTGATTTCCGTTTCTAAATGGACATCATCAGTTTTGGTTTGATTGATGTGTTTAACCAGCACTCTTAACTTCCTCTAATTTAACATTCTCTCAAACCTATTTTAAAATATCTAATACATTTTCCCGGCTGCTGGTTAAAAAAGCAAACCCTCTTTGACCTACTTCTTGCCATTCTCCTCTTACTATTATCTGAAAATGTTACATTTTCCGGCATTAATATAGGTATGTAGTAAAGTTGTATAAAATTATAACCAAATTTATCCTAACTGGATACTTTATAAGTATATTCATGTTTATACGTAGTGCGCTGTTGCTACTGCGCACCCAAAAACGTAGTACCAAAAAAATGTGAATTTATAAACTTAACATAACCCAACTTTAGCATGTTTTCCGCAGTTAATTCATATGTTGGTTCAAGTTAATTCATTTAAATTTATTTACCTATGAAGTATCCAGTCAGGATAGATTTGGTTGCAATTTTATACGACATTACTACTTACCTATATTAGTGGCCTCCGTATAATACGCAAGTACCAAATTTTCAGCAAAAATGTTTGTCAAACACTAAGCAAGCTGGATGGCACTCACATTTGAAATATACATTGCTGCATTCAAAAGATGCAAGCTAACCACACACCAACTGGTTAGTTTACGATAAGAAATGTTATCTACCCAAACCTAACCTACCAAGACATTTTGTAGCTAAATTATAATATAGCTACATTGTAACACAGTATAAAAAATCAAAAAATAAAAAATAAATAAAAGTATCAACACATCAATGGCTAGGCAAACTACCATATTTTAAAAAAGATAGTCTGCCATCTCCTTACTATTAGATTAAACTTTAGAGCAGTACGAAAACATGATAGCGGTTTATACTATAAACTATATATTACATACATAAATATAACGTGATAAGATCATTGTTAATGCCAAGATAACAAGTATCTCTGCAATAGTCTAAAAGGTATGTTAGACTAGACAGATACTCAATAATTATAATAGTTACTCAAAAAAAACAGGAAACATACTAAAATATTCTAAAATTACTCACCCTTTAGGTTCAGATATCTGATGAGCTCCTTCGTTGTTAACAACCAACTTCAAGTCAAGCATGCTGGTCCCTGGGCTATTCGACCGGTTTCTAAATCTAGTGTCTGGGCTATTGGAGCGGTTTCTAAATTTATGTGGCTGTGGGTTATAATTCTCGTGTGGCATATAATGCTCAAGTTTTTTATCTTCCAAGTTCTCATAATCTTCAAATATTTCCTCATCTACAAAGTCCGCAGGATGACCTAAAGCACGTCTTCTAAATTGGTGTATCCTGCAAAAATATATTGATTTAATTTTTTCCAAAATACCAAAATTAAAATCATATAATTATTGTAATTATTTAAAATATTTCTAAGATAAGTGAAATTGCAATAAAACTGAAAGACAATGAATAAAATTTTCCAAGGGATTCTACTGTAAAACATTAATAATGTAAAACATTAGTGACAGAGTCAATGGTTAAAGTATTAACATCAAGGAATGCCTAGACACTACACTCACAAATAGTTTTATATTGGACATATTTATAAAATAGTTTAATGTGTTAAAAAATTAGCACACAATTATGTTAACATTAATATGTTTACTGTATACAGTTCTACTGAGATATGATGGGTCATGATTAATACTGATCAAACAATATGTCTGTACAATACTCATAATGAAACTAAATAACTTTTTCTCAATTTGTTTAGATTTACTTTTAAAATTTTTGTCAAATCCCAAATAAATAATGTGTAAAAACTAAACTGTCTGCAAATCATAATACAACTGTAGAAATCTATTACTAGGCCAAGTAAGAAAAGAGGTTTTAATGTGTATAGTCAAACTAACTAAAACTTTGTAGAAGTTAAAAAAAAATCTCTTGCTTTTTATAATTCAATCAATCAGGTAGTAGAGGACTGAACACATGAGCACAGCCGAAATTATAGATTCTCTTAAATATTACAAATGAAAACTAATGATAGATAGTCCATCAATATTTTAATACATTTTCTAATGCTTAGAAAATTATATGAAAAAAAACTCATGTTCCACGGTAAACACTCAACATAAATATCAACTATTTTAAATTAACAATTTTTTTTAACCTAAGATATTACAAAAATGTTAATATGTAATGTTAATATCACAAAAGAGTAAACACCATCTGAACCCAGACTTCATATATCAAATTTGTTACACCAGTTGTGTGATTAATATTTTGAAGAAAAAGAGTTTCTTGGTACAGGCTGTGGGAAAGCCCTATAACGGAAAGGAATGGCAAGCCCAAGAACAGACAGAAAAAAACACTTCAACATTATTTAAAGCATTTTGTGCAGGGGGGGGGGTCGTTTTAGACACTGAATAAACTGCTCCTAAAAGAGGAGACCAACACCAAGTATTACTATGAAGACAGACGGGTTCTCTATATTTACCTGTATATTTCCCCATACTGCAAAACCAAGTGTCGTTTTAATTCTACATTTAAAATGGCCAGTGCAGTGATTAATGTTCTTAACTAACAAAGAGGGGAAATGGGTTCAAAACTGCAACAAATTTTAAAACGTTATTTCCCAAGACCCTAAACCATATGTGCGGTTTATATTAAAAAAGTAAAATAGTTTTCCTATAACTTTAAAAGTTATACCATTTCTTTACCATTACAATTGGATTGTTTTGTTACGCAGCATGTGTTTATTATTTTCTGTTTACAGATCTAAATGTTTATGCTCCTTAAAATTCCTATTTGATGAATAAAATCCAATTCCTCTGATAAGCTTCAACATTCAATAACTTTCCTTTTTCCCAATCTGGTGTCCCCAGATTTGTTTGAAAACAATATTTTATTACTTATACTTGATTTTTTTTTTATTAAAACTGGTCTTATTAGATCTACCCTTAACTTTCCTTGCATTATCAATGTAGGTAACATACTCTTTAGATTGAAAAAGCTCATTACTTTATTACAATAAATTAGTTTGAAAATTATTAAGTAGCATATTTTATTACTTATGATACTTGAATGAAAATTAAAATACATCACAAAATAGTAGATAGTATATTTTAATTACAATATCATCTTTAAAACTGTTAAAAAAATATGACAGTAAGAAATTGACTTACGAGTGATTGTAAGAAGGTTCGCTATAACCGTACTGTGTCATGCGTAATTCCTCTTCTTCATTAGAATTGTAAAAAGTAACAAAAAAGTTATATGGTGGACGACCATCAAGGTCCCTCACAGCTACTTCAGCATCCCTGCAAAAAAAATAGAATGTTTAGAAAATACCTTTAGAACAACTTTTATATTTTACTTTAGAAACTACTTTGATATTTTATAGATCTTGGTAACATTTTATTTTATATACGAGTATACAGAAAACTGCATGAAGGTAAAAAAAACCTTCCTACATAAGTTTTTACTAGTCTAGGTGACTAAACATATGCACCACAAACATTTTAAATATCCAACTTATTCCATTTGTATCCCTTTTTACTCTTTTTCAGGTTCATTGGAGAATAAATCATCCAACTCTTACAACTGCAAAGATAACTAAGTTGACAATATACCGCTCACCCAAATTTGTATGAAAAAAGCCTCTGAATAATATTCAGTCTACTCATTTATGTTACTTAAAAACATTTTCAGTTCATAGAACATTTTATGGGCATGAAAACTTTTCTTGAAATATCTAACTTATTAATTTAATTTCATGTTTTTCTATTGTATAACACAAAATACAATAGCTTATCAGCTAATGTTGAATAACTTTTTAATAGTATATACAACCTTCATAGTATTCCATGGATTCACCATGCGGGTGCTGGGTCCATCGTGTGGCAAAGGGAGTAACCCTGAGTAGCTCCGGGACTTGTGATTCCGGGTGTAAGTTTAAAGAGGCCTCTTTCTAATTATCATCGACATTCACTTTTACTACTCATGTTACCCCCTCTACCTAGCCAAATTTCATAGGAGCCTGCTAATGCAGTTTCAGATAATCGTTCTAAAGTAGAACTTACTGCAGTTCTCGACAGGCCAAGGTCTTTTAGTAGGTTGTAACTACTTAGTGCCCTAGACAGTTGGTGACTTAGATGGTTATTGCAAATGGTTTACGAAGTTGCTTTATCAATTCTCTTTTCTTTCTCCGCATTTTCAACTTGAAAGAATTTTCTTTGTTTTTTTAGCATAACAAGTTAATGGTGATTAACGCTCACAAACGTATGCATAGACTGTGTCCTGAAAAGTATCTACTTGGTTATTAGGTCTTGAATTGATCCTGGATGTTCTAACAGGTTGCTAAGTTTTGGTCATGTAATTTCGAGATAGAGTTATTTAGACTAGGGATACTAAGACGTGTCCTGATGTCGATGGACTCCTGGTAGTTTTCACTCGGTGGCTCACCTTAATATATGTGAGAGTTCACTCTATCCGCAGTAACTGTTAAAGTACTGACCGACGGCTGTTGTGGTTCTACACCACCATGTGTTTTCAAGTGTTTGTGGTAACAGGCTTGTCTCTTGTAAGTTTTTCCGCAAGAGCAATTAGATTCCTTATTATTATCCCCAAGGTTGTTCCTATTATCAATCAATGGACAGATCTTCCTCACCCCTCCCCCCTCGGACTTTCCAAGGGGTATTTTTCTTTTTCGAACTTTTAGCTTTTTGGTTTCCTGGGCTTTGATTGCTAGGCCATTAAACTTGACTATCTTTCCACAAGTCGGATGTCTTTCCACCAGTCAAATGTCTTTCCACCAGTCAGATGTCTTTCCAGCGACGACCTGTCTCTCTGGGCTGTCCTTTATAAAATATGTATTACAACATAATCATTCATTGCTTGCTGCTATATTTCTTTACATTTTAAACTTTTTTTTATATTAATATCATATGAAGTTCATGTTACTCTATCAAGTATTCAATTGTTTCACAAATTATTAGTAATTTACAGGTTTGGGTAGTAAGTTCAATCGTCAACTGAAAGAGGAGGTAGAAGGCTCTACTAAGCCTAAAATTAAGATGAGCGAAGTGAAAGTGCTTGGTGGCATTTAAAACTAAAACAATGAGAGGAATTACACATGGTACAGCATGGTTTTACTAAACCTTCTTACAATCATTCATAAGTCAATTTCTCACTGTCATATAACAGTTTTAAATGAGCTATTGTAATTAAAGTTTACTATCTACTATTTTGTGATGTATTTTAATTTTCATTCAAGTATCATTAGTAATAAAATATGCTACTTAATAATTTTCAAACTAATTTATTGTAATAAAATAATGTGCTTTTTCAATCTATAGACTACGTTACCTTTATTAACCTAATAGGCATAATAGTTTTAAGAAAATTACTGTCATTCAAACAGTATAGTATATAATAT
This sequence comes from Prosapia bicincta, assembly GCA_036971475.1. Taxonomy (NCBI): domain Eukaryota; kingdom Metazoa; phylum Arthropoda; class Insecta; order Hemiptera; family Cercopidae; genus Prosapia; species Prosapia bicincta. The sequence goes on from JBAIZL010000004.1 coordinate 255,684,602, forward strand.
TTAAATATCTAGTGTTTGAATGTCGGGTCATTACATTTAAAATCAACACAGTCAATTTACCTCACCATCTCAGATTTTAATGAACTCTGGTATACTGGTACACCCCATGTGAAGTAAGAAAATTGTTAAATTTCAATCTGATATCTAGATTGGTTTCAAAATTACACTTCGTTAAAGTCTTCAAAAAATGCAATAATCAATTTTTTTCCAAAACTTAAAAAACTGCTCTAACACCTCTCAGAATTAAGCTCGAAAGATGAGGAAGTATCACTGTCCAGCATTTTGCAAACCCTGTTCCTAAAAATGTGTAACACTACAGAAGTTGTAATAAAAAGTGTTTACCTGTTTCAAAATACAAAATTCAATTTTAGATATTTCAAAATTTGCCCTTTGAAAATTCTCTAATAGTCCTTGTAGAGTGGTTAATTGATAGCAAAGTTTCAAAGGATCATAATGGATTTTTAGAGAAAATATATTTATGCTAGAATTTGCCCTATAATAATAGCTCATTAAAAAGTAATTGTTAAGTTAGTAAGAAGGGCTATCAGTAATCTCAAATTTAAAAAAGTGATGTGAAATTTATATGATATACTTAACAATAAAAATATATTTATAAATCTTGTCAAAGATATCTTAATTTTTAGAGCTACTTTTTTAAAGCTAAATTTAATTTTTTTAAACTTCAGGTATATTGTTAATTGAAAAAAGGAGCAATGACTCAAAAATACACTTTGGTTTTTGGCAGTGAGGTTTTTTCTAATTAATGCAGACAGAATTTGGGTGAACAAGTAGATAAAATCTTGAAGTTGATTTTTCAATTGCCTGCCAGCTACCTCTATTGACTGATATCCATAGCTGAAAAAATATTTTTTCTAACCTATTACTTCAAATTTTTCTTCTAACAAATTTTTTGTGTGAACTGTCCTGTACAGATAAAATTATAATATACAATTTCTAAGCAATTGGCTCAATTAACATTTTAATTAGCCCTAACTTAAAAATTTGTAATATAATCAAAAACTGTTGTCTAATACATTCTTGTGTAAGAAACTGTTACAAACCAATTATAGAACTTATGCTATCAATTAACCACTATACAAGAGATATTTGAATTTTTTCCAAAATTTTTAAAGTGGCATATTTTAAAACATCCGAAATTGAATTATTTATTCTGAAATTGGTAAAAAAAGATTTTTTTGTATTGTAACCCCCGTAGTAGTATACAATTTTGGACACGACTTGAAAAATGATGCACAAAGACATTTCTCTCCTTTTTCTTGCTTGATTCTGAGAGGAGCTACAGTAGTTTAAGTTTCATAAACAGGTCTATTTTAAAAGTTTTTGACACTCATATTGATCTTGGACTGTAGATTTTCAATATTGACATAGTATGTCAAACAAGAAACATTCGCTACTGACCTACACCAAGTAACTATGAGTCCATTTGACAAAATCTGATGATTGGTCTTGTAACATTTATAGAATGGGCTATATAATATTGTTTAAGAATTGGAAGAATAGATTAGAAATAACTCACACAAAATTTAAAAAGAAATTCATTAAGATATTGGTTAGATTAAATTGAAACTAATTTTAGGTAAAAGCCTAGAAGAGGTTGTAAAATGTAAACAAGGTATTTGAACTGTAAAGTCCATTAGGAAATTTGTTATATCAAATAACCTAACAAATAAGATTAAAACAAGATAATCTAATAATAATAATTATATGTAAACAAATTTGTAAACTTTAGTAACATAGGGCATAAATAATTGCTGGAGAGATGGAAGGTTGAAAGGCGATTGTAAACAATGAAATGAAAGGTTATGTTCTATAAATCCAGCCAAAACACACACATTTCGGAATTATTACAAAAGTAAAAAGTAAAGACACTTCACACACAAATAATAGTAATTAAATAAACACTGGAAGGTTTATTAAGGATCGGAAAATTGAAACAGTATGTTAACGAAATTAAAACGCGAGTAAAAATAGTTGTTGGCGCATTAACAGCTGTAAAGCCAAAGAAAGTAGGTCAGTGTGCAGTCGACTCTAGTGGGAAAAAATCGAACTAAATTACATTGAAGATGAGATTTGGAAAAGGAATTGTCGCCATATTTTTAACATTTTAAAAATAAAAAAAGGAAGAGTTAGTCTGGCGTGGGGACGCCAAGGTAGCGGACCTTCTCTGAGAAATCAAAATTCTATTTGAAGAATTTCGTCAAAATTATACAGATTTGTGAAGAAAATTGGCCAAATTAAAACAAGGATAAGTGAATTTAAAGCTATAATACAGTGTTTATATAATTTGAAGTAACTAAAAAAAATTTAAGTGTGTTAAATATAAAATTTAAAGACAACTGAATCCTACGTGAACAGGCGACCTTCGATAATTTATAAGTTAAGTATATAGCGCTATACAAATAAACTTTAGTGAACTGTTAAAATTGTAAGGAAAATTAAAATTGTACATTATTAGAATATCTTGAAATTAAATAATAGTTAGTAGTAAGGAACATAATCCAGTTCAAACAGTTTAGGGACCTTTTTGCTTATTCCAAATTTAAGTTTTTCATCAGGAAGCTATTTATTAAAATTATTTTCTAAATTTAATCTTGTTTATCAAAATTTATTTAATTAACCAAACAGTTAAAAGATATAGCCCATGCATATAAACCCCGAGATATTAAGAGATCTTAGAAAATAGCCTAGGGTATAAAATTTTGTAACTAAAATCAAAGAAATTATGTTTAGCATATTGTGTTAAAACTTGTTAAATTGTAATTTTTTGTTCTGTTTATTGTTTAAATGTTGAAATAAAATTGTTATAATAAAGAATTTAAATTATTCATGAGTTTTGTGTTTTGTAACAAGAGAAATAATATATATCATCATTCAAATAAATATTCAATCAATAAATAAACTCCGTTGTTTAATTTAAATTATAATTGGCGCCCAACGTGGGGCTCGATATAATAAGAGATAAAGTTTATTTAGAGATTTTGAAACAAAATTAATTTAGAACTTTTTATATGAAAAACATTTGAACTGGAAATAGATTTAGAAAAATTTTGTAAAATTAAACACTGAGTTGAATAGAGTCAAGGCTAGGTTTATAGTATATATATATATATATATATATATATATATATATATATATATATATATATATATATAAATTGTTTATGTTTGTATAATAAGTTTACTTACAGCTAAAAAAAAAAAAAGAAAAAATATGTCTGATGAAAAGGAATTGTACAATTTGCGAGTAGATAAAGCTTAAAAAACAGGAAAAAGGGACAAGTTTGGAAATGAAAGAAATAGAAATGGAAGGCACAGATATGCCATTACCAAACATGGAGGTAGATGAAGCTAGGGGACTACCACTTGTAGAAATTGAACAGGAACGAATGGGTAGTGAAAGTGGAAGTAGAAATAATGATGACTGGATAAAAAAATTGTTCGAAAGCAACCAAAACTTACTAAAAGAAATAAATAAAGGGAGAGGGGAGATGAAGGATATGAACCAGAAGTTAAATGAGAAATTAGACGAAGTAAAAGGGGAAATGAGAGAGATGAAGGAGGATTTGAAATCCATAAAAGAGGAAATAAGGGAGGAAAATAGGAAAATGATAGAGGATATGAGGCGACAGTTGAGGACAGAGAATAATACTGTAATAGAGGATGTGAGAAGAGACTTAGAGGAGAAAGATAGAGAATTAGAGAAGAAGATTAAGAAAAATTTTGAGGAAACAAAAGAAATAATAGCTGATGAAATAGAAATTAATAAAAAAGAGGTAGAGAAAGTAGAAAATATAACAAAGAAAAACACAGAAGAGTTAGGAGAGTTAAAATTAAAGGTGAAGGGGGAAAGAAAGATAATAGATGAGATTTTTAGGAAAGTCGAAGATGTAAGGGAGAAAATATTAGGAGAGCAGGGAAGGTTAGGAGATAGAAATAAAATAGGAAAAATAGAAATATGGCAAATAAAAAATTTAACAATTCAAACCGCAACAAATAAGAAGACTGTAAAGATTAATAAAATGATAATGGTAATAGGAGAAATAGGAGGGGTTAACTATCCGTCTCAATGCTTAGTGGTACCAGGCTTCTTAAGAAAATTCATCATAGGTACGGATATGTTAATGGATGTGGAGGCACAACTCGATTTTGGAAAATGGGAGATGGAATTTAAATATGAGAATAACAGAGAAAATAGAAACTATGAAGCAGATGAGAGATACAATGGAGATGTAAACAGTGTTGGGGCAAGGACAGGCGTGGGGACAAGAAAAGAGCATGGTGCCCACAATCAGTCGGAAAACTAAAAGAATAAGAAACCCAGAAATAGAAATTAAATAAAGGAAACAAGTTTACAGGCATGAATAGACACAGGCAGTAATGTGACATGTATCCAGGAGAACTGGATATTGGAAAATTAAAATAAAATAGGAAGGGAGATATTAAATATAGGTAAAGGAAGCAATATGAGTAAACTCTAGGTGACTATGTGTATAAGAAAACGTTAGCAGGAGATAAGTTTTAAGGGATGGTAACTATATCTACAATAATTTATTGGTAACTTCGTCGAATATTGAGAATAATGAATAAAGATAAATATGAATCTATGTTAATAAATATTGAAGCATCGTTGTAATAAATAAAAATATGGTAATTGTGTATTTAAACTTCGTCGTATTGTAAGGGAGAATCTGCGTTGATAAATAATGGAACTTCGTCGTATATATTATATATTATAAAAGAAAAATGAATCTATGATAAATAAGTATTAAAACAAAATTTTTATTCGTTGATATAGGGATAGTGTAATCGAAGGAACTATAGATATGATCAAATAGAGGATATAAGATTGCAACCTTTAAAAATATTAGATGTTAAACTTCATACAACATAAACTGAGAAGATATAAGAAAATAATTGAACTGGATGTAAGATTGGAAAGGGAGATAAACTCAAACAAGACAAAATAAAAATATAAAGATTTGACAAAACATAACAGAGTAGTGACTAAGGGTAATAAATTAAAATATATTAAATAACTCAATTAAAAATAGATAGCAGAAATAAAACGGAATGATTACAAGTAGGGTGCACTGCAGAGATAAAGATATGTATATTCTGGATGAGCATAACAATATAAAAAAGGGTAAATATAATTTGGAAAAAGGGGAATTTTTAATAAAATGAAATATATAAATAACGTCAAGAAATATAACTATAAAGTAATAAAGCGATATAAAAAAATAAATGTCTACGTGAATAAGGGTGTTAATGTGTTGATGTCGTCGATAATATGTTAAAATAAAATAAATATCTACGTGAATAAGTGGAGGTAAGGTGAATTACCGTCATATATATGTAACAAAGTATATAATTATAATAAAGAGTTTAAAAATAAAAATAATAATAATATGAAATTTGGGGTTAAATTTAATATAGTTGTGTTCAGATAGAGTGGATAGATTTGTAACTGAAGTGCGGTTGAGGTTAGGTTAAGACAAATTATTTTTAATTGAAAAAAATTTATGATGAATAGTTGGGAGGAAGCTAAAAAATTATAGTAAATAAAATAATAATAACAACCTATAAAATTAATGAAATATTATTATGCGAGTTTTAAAATAGCATAAACCATTTAAGACGAGTAGCTTGAAATTTTCAGCTCAGTATTTAATTGTTAGAGAATTAAGATAAAATTGTATCGTAGAATTAAGTTATAAGTGGACGAAAGTGGACAGATGAATGTATAAACGACGTTAAGTGGACAATTATAAAAGGAGTAAAGACAATGGACGATAAGTTAGCCAAATGTGTTGAGGTATAACGTACTCAATAAAAATGTGTTCAGGTAGTTATTAAATAAAATGTACAATTAGGAAATAAATGTTAATTTAAATTTAATTTTAAAAAAAAATGTATATTTAATCAAGCTTGTAAAATGTAAAGAATGTGTAATGTAGATATTAGGAATATTTTTTTAATTTAAATTAAATTAGGGGACATTGTAACATTTATAGAATGGGCTATATAATATTGTTTAAGAATTGGAAGAATAGATTAGAAAAAAGAAATTCATTAAGATATTGGTTAGATTAAATTGAAACTAATTTTAGGTAAAAGCCTAGAAAAGGTTGTAAAATGTAAACAAGGTATTTGAACTGTAAAAACCATTAGGAAATTTGTTATATCAAATAACCTAACAAATAAGATTAAAACAAGATAATCTAATAATAATAATTATATGTAAACAAATTTGTAAACTTTAGTAACATAGGGCATAAATAATTGCTGGAGAGATGGAAGGTTGAAATTCGATTGTAAACAATGAAATGAAAGGTTATGTTCTTTAAATCCAGCCAAAACACACACATTTCGGAATTATTACAAAAGTAAAAAGTAAAGACACTTCACACACAAATAATAGTAATTAAATAAACACTGGAAGGTTTATTAAGGATCGGAAAATTGAAACAGTATGTTAACGAAATTAAAACGCGAGTGAAAATAGTTGTTGGCGCATTAACAGCTGTAAAGCTAAAGAAAGTAGGTCAGTGTACAGTCGACTCTAGTGGGAAAAAATCGAACTAAATTACATGGAAGATGAGATTTGGAAAAGGAATTGTCGCCATATTTTCAACATTTTAAAAGTAAAAAAAGGAAGAGTTAGTCTGGCGTGGGGACACCAAGGTAGCGGACCTTCTCTGAGAAGTCAAAATTCCATTTGAAGAATTTCGTCAAAATTATACAGATTTGTGAAGAAAATTGGCCAAATTAAAACAAGGATAAGTGAATTTAAAGCTATAATACAGTGTTAATATAATTTGAAGTAACTAAAAAGAATTTAAATGTGTTAAATATAAAATTTAAAGACAACTGAATCCTACGTGAACAAGCGACCTTCGATAATTTATAAGTTAAGTATATAGCGCTATACAAATAAACTTTAGTGAACTGTTAAAATTGTAAGGAAAATTAAAATTGTACATTATTAGAATATCTTGAAATTAAATAATAGTTAGTAGTAAGGAACATAATCCAGGTCAAACAGTTTAGGGACCTTTTTGCTTATTCCAAATTTAAGTTTTTTCATCAGGAAGCTATTTATTAAAATTATTTTCTAAATTTAATCTTGTTTATCAAAATTTATTTAGTTAACCAAAGAGTTAAAAGATATAGCCCATGCATATAAACTCCGAGATATTAAGAGATCTTAGAAAATAGCCTAGGGTATAAAATTTTGTAACTAAAATCAAAGGAATTAAGTTTAGCATATTGTGTTAAAACTTGTTAAGTTGTAATTTTTTGTTCTGTTTATTGTTTAAATGTTGAAATAAAATTGTTATAATAAAGAATTTAAATTATTCATGAGTTTTGCGTTTTGTAACAAGAGAAATAATATATATCATCATTCAAATAAATATTCAATCAATAAATAAACCCCGTTGTGTGTAATTTAAATTATAGTCTATATTGTCTATAATATCTATTAACATCCTAATAGAACTACTTATGGGCTAAAACTATCTATCCACATCTATGCTGAAGGTTTCGAGAACCAATAAACACCCCTTGGACACCACGGACTTCTAGTTTGGTACCAGACACATTAAAAAATAAACTGTCTTGAAGTAAACAAACAACTATGAAAATCATGACAAAAAACTGATGTCTTTATGATATGGATGACTAATGTGTTGTGATGGATATTACTAGTCGCCAGGAAGCAATGGGTTGGTTACAAACAAATTTCGAATAAACTTACAAATAAAAATAAGGGGATATGGTTTAAACTTTACTGAAACGATAACTCTCCTTTTCTTCTTATATACATAAGTTTGTAAAAGAAGGTATACAACTTTTCTTCTCAAATACATAAGTTTGAAAAAGAAGGTATGAATTTATATAGAATATAAAAAATTATTAATAACATTAATAAAAAAAATCGGAATGTAAAATGGAATACAAATAATATTAGTAGTATATCAAAATTAACGTCAAGTTTATTATTAATTGTAAACAATTTTTGCCACCCAATAATTTAACCTTATGTGATGAGGCACCTTTTGGTCACTTGACCATTGTCGAATCACTGAGTTAATTTTCTTTATTTTTCTGGTGTGGTTGTTCGGTCCGTGATGTTGGTATTTGTTGACGTCACACATGTTAACACACACACACACACACACACACACATATATATATATATATATATATATATATATATATATTCTTGATATTTTACATTATCCATTGTTTTACAGTTGCACTGACTTTATGAAGTTAATATATTACTATTGTAAGTAATTTTATCCACCATTAAGTGCAATGATTTTACCTTGAGTGATGAGGCACCTTTCGGTCACTTGACCATTGTCGAATCACTGATATTTTTCTGGTGTAGATGTTCGGTCCGTGATGTTGGTATTTGTTGACGTTACACTCATTTTCTCTTGATCTGTGTGTATGATGTTTTTATATAGTATGTCTTCTGTATATGTGGTTTGTAAGTTCATTAAATTGTTGTGTGTGTTTTTATAAATGTGGTATTTTTCTAGTGAGTTTAATTCTATTGGGTTATTATTTATTTCAAGTATGGTTAGGTTATTTTCGTAGTTTGTTATTTCATGATTATGTGATATTAGGTGTGCTGCAACATTTGATAATTTTGTATTTTTATTTTTGAATGCTCTGTAATGTTCTTCAAATCTTATTTTAAATGATCTGGTCGTTTTCCCTATGTAACGACTGCAATGAATTTTACATAGGAAAAACGACCAGATCATTTAAAATAAGATTTGAAGAACATTACAGAGCATTCAAAAATAAAAATACATCTACACCAGAAAAATATCAGTGATTCGACAATGGTCAAGTGACCGAAAGGTGCCTCATCACTCAAGGTAAAATCATTGCACTTAATGGTGGATAAAATTACTTACAATAGTAATATATTAACTTCATATATATATATATATATATATATATATAGGGGGGTGAAGTTGATCGCGTGCACGTGGTGCCCCCTGCCTGAAATAACTGAACGATCAACACGAGGCTCGCCTTCAGCACGCTGACCATAAAATGAGAGACCTTCAACAAAAAACAAGAGTTTTAAACGGTCCTTCTCAGGACCTGGACGCGAGCCTCCGCATTCTGTATTGGAATGCTGGAGGCCTCAACAGCAGTAAATTTGTAGAATTTAAACGAAACGTCATCAATTTCGACGTAGATATATATTTTATAGCCGAAGCCGGAGCGGCAACAGACAATATCCAATACTACAACATAGCTAACTACATGACTTACACGCTGAATCGATCTCGACAAATAGCATCAGGAATTATTGCCGGAATAAAAAGTGACCTGCGTGCCAAGTTTAAGACACTCCATGAGATGCGGGAGGGGGACAAGGCCGAAATTGTTCTTGTCGAAGTCTGGAAGTGTAAAAAAATGTTTCAGCATTGTAAGCCTTTACAATCCACCGGGAAATGTACTGCCAACTTTATACGTGGAAGCCACGCTTCAACCAAACAGCATTATAGTTGGAGACTTCAACAGCCCGTCCACAAGATGGGGTTACTCCGCGACGACCCGAGCCGGTGAAAGGGTAGAAGATATGGTTGACGACAATTTATTGGAAGTGGTTGAAACACCCCCAACATTCCTGTCGTACTCTGGCAGTACTACTAGACCGGACCTGGTGATCCTGGATCCGCAACTGTCTCAAAAAACTAAAGTTAGGCTTCTGGATGACCCAGCAGGATGCGGACACCGAGCAATACTGATACATACAAGCCTAGTTAAAACGCTCAAACCTCCATCTAGAGCTCCCCGATGGAGTTTTGTGAAGGCAAACTGGACGGCGTTTCACTCACTTACGGACCACATCGTAGCAGAAAGCATTGACTGGAGTTCGCTGGAGAAAGCTGTCGAGAGCTTTAATAAAACAATTCTAGAATGCATCACGTCCTGCATACCAAGAGGTCAGGTCAAAGCCTACCGGCCCTTCTGGAGTAACAAACTCAATGCACTGAAAAATATAAGGAATGCAGCAAGAAGGGAAGCAGAAAGAACAAATGATATCCTCGACTGTTCGGCCTTACGCAGGGCACAAGCACAATTTCAAAAAGAAATAAAACAGTCTAAAAGAGAATCCTTCCGAAAATTTCTAGGCACCCTTGACTTTCGGAGGGATGGGGCAAAAGCACACAAATTTATATCGCGACTCAATAGTGACTCACCGCCTGCAGAGCAAGAACCCTTCATAAAAGGAACAAGATGCTATACTGAACCACGAGATATCGCTAACCCACTGTGTAAGCACTATGCGAACATCAGTCGTGTAAACCAGCCTAAAAGTGCATACAAAAAGCTGTTAAAGCAGCCCAAAAGCTCATGCCCAACTAGAGAAGACAGCAAAATATGCTCAGAGGATTTCACGTTGGCCGAGTTGGAACAAGCACTCCAAGCAACAAAAACAGGGAAAGCTCCAGGTGTGGATAGCATTTTCTCGGAATTCCTTATTAACTTGGGCCTAAAGGCAAAATTGCTCTTCTTGGAGATAGTGAACCTATCCTGGGCTAGCCATGTACCTCATCAATGGCGAAAAGGTGAAATAGTGCCAATCCATAAGAAGGGCAAACCTATCAGCGAAGCAGGAAGCTATAGACCAGTTGCTCTAACGAGTGCATGCAGTAAAGTAATGGAAAGAATGTTTGCCCGCCGACTGAGCCAATTCTTCGATTTACACAACACCATCGACGATGACCAAGCAGGATTCAGACCGAGACGAAGTACAATGGATCAAGTAGTATACTTCTCACAGTGTGTCAAAGATGGCTTCCAAAGGAAAATGTCCACCCTGTCTGTACTAATAGACCTAAAAAATGCCTACAACACCGTTTGGAGAGAAATCCTCATACACAAGCTAGCCCAAAGTGGAGTTAGGGACAATTTATATAAGTGGATCAAATCCTTTCTGACGCAACGACTTATTAGAGTAAGATATACAGGAGGAATGTCCAAATATCGTATCCAAAGACAGGGATTGGCACAAGGAGCCGTAATCAGTTGTATACTCTTTAATTTGATGATCAATGACGTACTCACGGCAGTTCGAGCAGTGCCTGGAGTGCAAGGCCTACTCTATGCAGATGATCTAATTCTCTGGGCTAGTGGTAGCAACATCAAATCACTAGAAGAAGCAATAAACAAGCCACTGACTAACCTGCTGCTTTGGACGGAGACTAACGCGATGTGTGTGAATGTGAATAAATCAATTTACCAACTTTTTATACTTTCAACAAGGCGACCTGAAATCTTACTTACTTACGTACTTACTAGCCAACGCCCACTCTTAGCTGTTGGGCCATTTGGTGCGCGCTGACCAGTAGAGGCGAGAAATCTCTTCTTCCTTCGTGTCGTTCAGGGGTCTATGGTCCAGAGCTGTACATGACTGGAGGTGCTCAGCTGTCATGTCCTCCCCGCTGTCACAAAGGCTGACCTGAAATCTCTCTGCCATATGGGAATAGCGAACTCATGGTGAGCAATATCTGCAAATACCTGGGAGTTTCAATAGATTCCAAAATGACCTGGAAACCACACATCAAAGAAAGCACCAACAGAGCCATTAAAAGAGCACGACTGCTGAAACGCCTAACTGCCACAACATGGGGAGCAAATCAGGATGTACTGAACACAGCGTACAAAACATATATACGCCCCATACTCGAGTACGGAGCTGAAGCTACAATCACAGCGTCAAACACCACATCGCAAATCTTGGATAGCACCCAAAATGCAGTGCTCCGAGTCATCACTGGTGCACAAAAATTGACCCCGATAGCAGCAATGGAGGCACAGTTGGAAACAGAGTCAATGCAGTTTAGAAGAGACAAACTCAGCCTCGGGTTTTGGGAAAGAAACAAAAGGACGTACAGCCACCGATGGGCAAACTTTAAAGAAGCGACAACGAGGCTAAAAACACAAAAAACTCCGATAACCACATATAAAGAGTTGATTAAGAAATACATCAACATTGGCATTCATATAACAGATATCTGGACACATGAAGTGTTCAATTCACTGCACAAGGGAATCCTAAATCTTTTTGACCACAATATCCCAAAGAAAGATTGTAACCCACTAGAACTAAAGGCTGCAGCCCTCAGAACCATCAACACAGTCTATCCAGAGACACAGTGGCTACATGTATATACCGATGGATCGTGCCTCCCAGACAAAGGACAGACTGGAGCTGGTTATTACTGTAATCTTTTCGAAGGATCGCTAGCAGTTGGCAACAACCAAAGTAACTTTGACGGTGAAATAACCGCCATACTAGCCGCATCAAACAAAATGAAGAAAATAAGGACACCGGCGCAAGCAGTCTTTCTTGTAGACTCAATGGCTGCAATAATGGCCATAACAAATAACAAGAAGACCGATTGCAGATCCACTCTAGTCTGTCGTCAAAACTAATGAATAGGGGATGGAAAATTGAATTACAATGGATCCCCAGCCACGTGGATATAAGAGGTAATGAATTAGCTGACTCATTGGCAAAAAAAGGAACAACGCTCCCACAGCCGAGCGTAGCAACTTCGCTCCCCTCCATAAAAATACAAATAAATGCTGCAATAAAGAGGAGCACTCTATCTTTCTCCTCTAAGTCTCTTCTCACATCCTCTATTACAGTATTATACTCTGTCCTCAACTGTCGCCTCATATCCTCTATCATTTTCTTATTATCCTCCCTTATTTCATCTTTTATTACTTTTAGATCCTCCTTCATCTCTCTTTTTACTTCGTTTATATTCTCATTTAATTCTTTTTTTATTTCCCTTATATCCTCCTTCATATCCTTCATTTCCTCTCTCCCTTTATTTATGTTTACACACATTTCCATTAAAGTCCTCATCATATCCCGGGTTATGTGAACAACCCTGAGATACAATGGAGATGTAAACGGTGTTAAGGCAAGGACAGGCGTGGGGACAAGAAAAGAGCATGGTGCCCATAGTCAGTCGGAAAACTAAAACAATAAGAAACCCAGGAAAAAAAGTTAAATAAAGGAAATGAGTACAGGCATTAATAGACACAGGCAGTAATATGACATGTATCCAGGAGAACTGGATATTGGAACATAAAAATAAAATAGGAAGGGAGATATTAAATATAGGTAAAGGAAGCAATATGAATAAACTCTAGGTGACTATGTGTATAAGAAAACGTTAGCAGGAGATAAGTTTAAGGGATGGTAACTATATCTACGATAATTTATTAGAAACTTCGTCGAATAATGAATAAAGATAAATATGAATCTATGTTAATAAATATTGAAGCATCGTTGTAATAAATAAAATATGGTAATTGTGTATTTAAACTTCGTCGTATTGTAAGGGAGAATCTGCGTTGATAAATAATGGAACTTCGTCGTATATATTATATATTATAAAAGAAATTGAATCTATGATAATAAATATTAAAGCATCGTTGTAATAAAAATATGGTAATTGTGTATTTAAACTTCGTCGTATTGTAAGGGAGAATCTCCGTTGATAAATAATGGAATCTATGATAAATAAATATTAAAACAAAATTTATATTCGTTGATATAGGGACAGTGTAATCGAAGGAGCTATAGATATGATCAAATAGAGGATATAAGATTGCAACCTTTCAAAATATTAGATGTTAAACTTCATACAAAATAAACTGAAATGATATAAGAAAATAATTGAACTGGATGTGAGATTGGAAGGGGAGATAAAATACTAACTTAGAACTGGGAGTTAGATGAAGCTAAAAGCAAAATATAAGATATGAGAGAAATAATAAACAAGGAATAAACAGAAATAAGGGAAAGAGAAATGTTATAACCAATTTGACCAAATCTAGACATACTATGAGCTGGATAGGCTGGAATTTAAAGACACGGTATCAGAGAATATAGGTTAAATAAATATTGAATCAGACTTATGATTGGAAGGATTCCAATATAATAAATGTAAAAAAAATATAATTATAGAAGAAATTGTAAATACCAGAACATGATATATTGTTACTATATGTTAGAATTGTTAAAGAATTGTTGATTGAATGTTAGTTATAAGTATATTGTATTGTTAGAAGATAAGTTAAGTAATATGTAATGAAGGGCAGCAAACAAACAAAATTATTAAGAGGTGATTTCCAAAATGTGGAAATTGAGAAAAAAAAGGAATTTTATATCAAAATTTTTTTTTCTAAATTTGGGGACTATGTAACATTTTGAAATTAGCAAATAAGAAATTGGCTAGGTTAAATTGAAACTAATTTTAGGTAAAAGCCTAGAAAGGTTATAAAACGGTTGTAACATATAAACAAGATATTTGAACTGTAAATGCATAAGGAAATTTGTTGTATCAAATAAAATTAAAAACAAGATAATCTAATAATAATAATTATATTTAAACAAAATTGTAAATATTAGTAACATAGGGCATAAGTAATTACTTAAGAGATAGAAGGTGAAAACGGTTATAAACAATGAATTGAAAGGTTATGTTTGTGAAAGCCCAGCAAAAACACACACAATTCGGAATTATTACAGAAGTAAAAAGTAAAGACACTTCACACACAAATAATAGTAAATAAATAAACACTGGAAGGTTTATTAAGGATCGGAAAAATGAAACAGTAAGTTTAACCAAATTAAAACGCCATTGTAAACAATCTCGTCGTTGGCGCATTAACAGATGTGATAAGTCAAGGAAACAGGTCAGTGTTACAGTCGACTCTAGTGGGAAGGAATCGATCTAAATTATAAACCATATGATTTTTTTTTGAAGAAGGAGGCGGCCATATTTTTTAAACAATTTTAAAAGAAATAGGACGCGTTAGTTTAGTCTGGCGTGGGGACGCCGAGGAAACGGACCTGCCCTGAGCAGTCAAAATTCCATTTGAAGAAAGTCGTCAAAATTATACAGATTTGTGAAGAAACTTGGCAATTTTAAATAAGGATAAGTGAATTTAAAGATATAATACAGTGGTAATATAATTTGAAGGAACTAAAACGAATTTAAGTGTGTAAAATATAAAATTTAAAGAGAACGGAATCCTACGTGTGAGCAAGCAGCCATTCGCCGAGATTTATTAAGTTGAGTATATAGCGCTATAGAAATAAACTTTAATGGACTTTTAAGATTATAAGGAAGTTAGAATTGTACATTATTAGAATATCTTGTGATTAATTAATAGTTAGTAATAAGAACATAATCCAGTTCAAATAGTTTCGCCTTTTTGCTTATTCCAAATTTAAGTTTTTCCATCAGGACGTTATTTATTAAAACTGTTTTCTAAATTTAATCTTGTTTTTCAAAATTTATTTAATTAACAAAAGAGTTAAAAATATAGCCCATGCATATAAACCCCGAGATATTAAGAGATCTCAGAAATAGCCTAGGGTATAAAAATTTGTAACTAAAAACAAAGGAATTGAGTTGAACCTATTTTGTTAAAACTTGTTAAGTTGTAAAATTTTTGTTTTGTGTTTATTGTTTAACTGTTGAAATAAAATTGTTATAATAAAGAATTATGAATTGTTCCTGAGTAGTTTTTTTGTTATAAATAGAAATTAAATATCATTCAATAAAATAATAATAATAAACCCCGTTGCGTTTTTTTTATAATTATGTTATAATATATATACTAACATTTTATCACAATCACTTTTGAACAAAAATAAAAATCAAATGAAAAGTAAGTGCACTAAATAGTTTCTAAATAGTGCACTAAATAGTTACAAAACTAACACATCAAACACATTTACACTGTCTTTATTTCCACAAAACAACTGTTTATATACGTAGACAAAAGATACTTATATATTGAATTTTTTTTTTTTTTTTGTGATAAACCTTGAAACATAAACTTTGCATAATGAGACATGACACTCACAACACCAGAAAAATGTGTCTTACATTTTGGATTTCCCACTCCCTTTCGACCTCTTTGCAGAAAACACTTTACACATTCCTTGTATTATATTTTTTCCTAGTGGTACTGGTTTTTTTTCTGAAAAATGCTTATGCTTGCCAGTAGCAAACTGACTGAGTGACAGGCCACTTAACCTTTGTCGAGGATGCATACCCAGGCTGAAATGCTTTTTTCAAAACGCATACGCAAGGTTACTAATAAAGGTTACTTTATGAATAGGATCATATTCCGGTTGTCCCCTCTGTTTACCAAGCAGATTGTCATTTATGTTAAAGTTGTTCATGATCAACATAAAAATCTATTACCCGATTACATCAACTTGTGAACAGCTGGCAATAAAAGTCACTAGTAATACCCGTAAAAATACAGAATACGCAATATAATTTAAAGATGAATTACAAACCCATAAAATTACATGATCCGCGGATCTACAGTAGTATCGGTGATCTACAAAAATACGTCATCTGCACTGAAAATGTTGAGAAAATTTTCAAGTAACAAAGTAATTTTTTTTAGTTATATTGTAATTTAAAACAATTAAAAGCTTCAATTAATCAGTAATCATAATTCTTGTGGAATCAAATTATAAAACTTATTGTAGTTTTACCAATTTCAAACTATGATAATATAAATGCAATACAATTTTAATACATTGGAATACAATTATAAAGAATTCACCCATGAGAATTTTTTAAAGATTTGAGCTAGCATATGAAAAAATTGTTTAAAGAAAAGACTGGGGATATGTTTAGTTAGCAGATCCTGCTTGACAGTTCACAAGTGCCTGTGGTTAAAGAGGTAATCTAGGGTAGGGTCATATTTTAACCCGGTCAACCTGGTTGTTTTATTATTAAGATGATCATCAGAATGTAAGGTGTACATGACATGTATTATCAGCTGTTAGTTCTTAAGTGTGTAGCATATGATGCAAACGTTGTTATTATACCCAGCAAAACCCCTTAATGGTAAAAAGTAATAACCTATACACTAATATAAAATAAAGAGGGACAAAATAAATATAACAGCAGAAGTCAAAATAAAATAAGGTTTGCCCGTGGTGAGCTACAAATAATGTTGGCATTCACAATATACCATTCACCTGTAAAAATAAATTATGTCATGTGCCTGGCAATTATATTAAAACTTCTACTCTTGGGAGTAGCCTATTTACTACCACTCTTTCTGTGCCATACATGGAATAGAAAACCTGGAACAACTTCACGTGCTCTAACCTAAAATAGATTATATGGAAGAAGAGCTTATCGGGGGCGGGCTACTATTATGAATCGAACGGAGACTGTTTTTACATTCCAGCCAATTCCAATTCCAGCATGGATACTGAGCTTTTGGCTATAAGTGCAGCCCTTATTAGCTGTGTGCATTTAAAGGGCAATTCAAAAATATGCATCCTATCGGGTTCGAAAGCCGCCCTTCAGTCATAGTTAAGTAATTCTACAAGTTCATACTCGTTTCGAATATCAGAAATAAGAAAAACCATCCTAGAACTAGTGGACTGAGGGAAGGAATTAACTCTTCAATGGGTACCTGCCCATTGCGGAGTACCCGGAAACGAAAAGGCTGACAAAATTGCGAAAATAGCCTCAACCATGGGACCTACAGATGAAGCAAATACTCCCTGCTACATTGCAAAAGTGTAAGCAGGGAAGTTTTCCGAAAACTTTGGTGTGAAAATTGGGGAAAAGAGTCTACCGGTCGACATCTTTACCAGCTCCAACCAGAACCACCAGTCGAGGACAAATATAGGGAAGTAGCACGATCAACAGCATCTTTTGCTGCCAGAGCAGCAAGAACCGGCCATCTGGTGACACAGGAGTACCTATTTTATTTTAATCTCACAGAGTCTCCGTTGTGTGCACTCTGTGGTGTGGAGAACGAAACAATTGAACACATCCTGCTGAACTGCCCTTACCCATTACCTACAGAGACATCCTCAGACCAATTGTGACAAAGTGGCAAGATATTCTAGTTAAGAAGAACCTGTGGACCATAGCATCATATATATATATATATATATATATATATATATATATATATATATATATATATATATATATATATATATATATATATCGTGGACATCGGGCCATCGGCTATAGTTAAGCTGGACGCCTGCATGAAGAAGTAAGAAGTAAGTAAGATTATATGGAAAATTATATTTAATTGAAAAATCAGAAAAAATGTTCTATTAACATGCATTTATATAGGACCTAAGAAAAGTCAGCTCTCAATATTGGTTACATAGTAAATAAATATTTTGCTCTAAATACTTACATCCTGTTATCATACTCAATCAGAGCCCAAGTAAATTTTTGTCCATGCTTCACAGGCTTAATATAACAGCTCATAATAATTCCATACTCTTCAAAAATGGAGCACAAATCGTCCTAAATGTGAAAATAAAAAAAGATTTACTGTCACAACTGGAATCATAAATTTATTAACATGAGAAATATGTTTTCAAATTACATTTTGTATGGTCTTAAAGTCATCTGCTAATACAAAACAATCTGTAGGGATAGTGAATAGCAAATAGATATTATATTATTAACATATGATTATAAAGCCCCTTAGCAATAAGGATAGAGAAAGGTTAAGGCACTCCTAGGGCAGGGTGGATGATCTGAAGGGAACCTCTTCTTCAACAGAAGCTTTCAAATTACATTATCTGTTAGTCCCAGTCCTATAACATTTTGATTAGTTTCTCTTTAGTTATTTCACAAAAAAAGTTATTTCACGGAAAATTATGAGATCACAGGATCATTACTTGATATACAATCATTCTATGTGTCATTGTGAGATGTCTAGACCCACCATTCTTTACTATTACCCTATAAGAAGAATAAGACGATGTTTGTGAATAATAGAGAAAATTAGGAAGATAATAATAGGTGAATAATAAGAACATTATGGTCCCATAAAAAAATGTACACCTTTTTGAAAATTGTATAGATTAATATGAATTCGAGTTATAATGAAATAATAATTTACATAATGTTGAACATCAATTTATAATAACATAAAAAACATTGTTTTATCATGTTAAAGTAAATGCCAGTGAGATTGTTTCTCAAATAGAAAGATTACGGGTGTCAGTCAGTGGGATACCTTCATAGGTGATATTATGCAGTAGCAACAATGATTAAATTTTTGTAGCGGAAATAAAACTTATATGTATAATTACGAGGGCTATTTTTTTCAAGGTCCGATTGGTTGCGAGATTAAAACCTTCACAAATATCTGATAAACCTTTCTATAGATGTGTTACATAGCTACCTTAAAATGGTGTCTGAATGTGCAGCGGGCAAGTAAACATGGCTACAACAATATCTCTCTAAATGTGAAGTACGTTAAGTAGTTCAATATCTTCAGGCTGAAGGATCCAAAATTCATAGACAAAATAAGTAATATGTATGGTGAAACTTTTAAAAATGATACCAAAGTATGATAATGGCGCAGATACTTTAAAGCAGGAAGTACAGAAGTTCCTTGTTAAGAAAGTGGACAGGCTATTTGGAAAAATTATCTGTTCAAAATTTCTGTGATGAGTGACTAATTTCCTAGAAATTTCGAAGTCAACTTCTCTTTACAAAAAGAATGAGAGACTTCAGTACCACTATGTGCAAGATGCTATCTGACCACCACAAAACACAGTGAATGGGTGCCCCTTCAACATTTCTCCAAGTTACTACAATGGGGATTTAAAACAAAATTATCTCAGGAGATAAAAAATGGGTTCATTTTGGAAGTGAAAAATTATTTAAATAGAGGATGAATTCTTATTCTCCAAGTAACCCAAAGAAGTCCAAGCAAACCTTGTCTATCAGAAAGTGTATGACTACTGTGTTCTGGGAACAGAATAAGGTTCTCATAGTAGAATTCATGACAATTGTACTACATAATCATAATACACAATGTGACTCTTCAATATCTATGAAGATCAATTCAGAATGAGCAGAGAGGGATGTTGTCATCAGGCATTGTATTTCTCCTTGGCAATGCTCGGCCTCACACTAAAGCTACAACAAAGAGACTCCAGCAACGATTTTAATGTGGCTTTTTAAACCCCTAGCATACAGCCCAGACTTGTCTCAATTCGATTTTCACCTCTTTGCTTACATGAAACACTAACTAAAATGCCATTTTGGCACCTACAACGAGCTACAGACTATTACAGAAAGATGGTAGACAGCACACGACAGCTTTCTTTCAGGAGTGTATTGGAGAGTTCTGTACTACAACAAATGTATAATTTAGAGTGCCTATTATGCTGAGAAATAGCTGCAATGAGTAAGTGTTACAAATAAAAAACTTTATGTTTTTTATTGTGGTTTTATTTAGTGATCAATTGTGCTTTGAAAATAAAACAGCCCTTGTACAATTCTTATTTGTAATTGAGATCTGTGAAGAGAGTTATAACAATCAATGGCTAATAACCTTCCATAAAATAAATCAAGCCCCAGTAAAAAAAATACACTCAAACTAGTTTAATCGGAGAACTTTTCTTAGGAATTATAAATTGTAACTAATTAGAAATATTTTGTTTTGTAGTTATATACACTAAAAATAAATTAAGAAGTAAAATCTTACCTCTGTGTAAGTATAAGGCACATTTCTAATATAAATTTCGGTATTGATATTGTCGATTATCCTGAAACACAAACAAAATATAATTTTACAATCTCTGAAGCTAAAATACGCAGATCTTTCAAAACATAAGTTGTGTAACTGTTTGGTTGTTTAATGATGTGGGATAAAAATATGACATAGGAGGAAATGTATATCTGTTCAATATGGGTTTGACACTGTTTCTGAGGAAGTCATTCCATTATTTAGTGTGTTCGAAACTAGCATTAAAAATGGCACCCATATTTTTCAGCTAATTATGAACTCCATGCGGGTACCTCAATTTTCTTTGGGCCGAAAAATTTGAGCCCTCAGAGTTATTATAGATTTTGTTCTGTATATAGAGAAAATATTTTGAGTTATATAACAGTGAAAAAAATTATGCCATATGTTCCATGAAGGAAGTATCAACATTCTTGATGAAAATCGAAGTGACCAGCCATCTGTGATTACTGGTGACCATGTTAAAAAAGGTCAATGTAGTAGTTAGGAAAATCACCGGTTCACTATTACAGATCTTTCAAAGTGTTTAATATCACAAATGTACTGCATTAAATTGTAACTCAGACACTCAAATTTTATAAATTTTATGCTCAATGGGTTCTTAAACCCTGGCAAACACAAAACTGTTAGAAAATGACTTAAATTCTTATATTCCTTAAGTAGGAGAATAGGAACTGAATATATACTTAAATAAGTCTTATATTAATCAACTCTTAACAGAATTTTTTTCACTGGATATTGAAAAGCTTTCAACCATAAATGATAAGTGAATAAGTAAAAACCGTAATTGTGTAGGAAAATGCCTTAGACTTCTAATGCATTGCTCTTTCAAATGCATATATTAAAAAACTACAAATATATTCACTACATGTATAGTAACTTACATAATAATATTAACTAGTCCCTTTGATTATTTCATTGGCCATGGATCAATAATTGGTTGGTTTATTTATTTGATCATTGTATATCCTTATTAATACACTTATTCCTTGTATTTTCACAAATTAGCAATAGATTGGTAGAGTCAATTCGGAATAATTGACAGCAAATATTCAGTGAAATATTTGTCTGTCATAAAATAGATTAAATATGTTTATATAAAAAAAATAGATTCTATAAATATCTCAATAAACGAACAAATCAATATTATAAATAAATAAATCTGATGATACCCACTGTGTTGGTAAAATGTATATAAAGGTTGTTTAAATATTTTTAACTAGAGTTTACAATTGTTTATTAATTGTAATTACACTATTGTGCTTTCTATTGTTTCTATTCTATTGATTATTTTTCGATGCATCACATACAAGACTAGATGTCTAAGTGATATCTATCGCCTCTCAAAACTAGCAGCACAGGTAAAGAACGATATTTATAACCCATATGTTGTTCATTTATTAACTTTCTAGACCATAGACCCGTTATTGGCTTTGATGTCAAGTGGTCTTTCTTCCTCAGTATAGTTGTTACTCAGTCCCAAGCAGTAGTTGATGTTTGTTGTGTGTTGTAATTTGTCAATATTGAAAATTAGTGTACTTTTGAATACATTCAAAATGAACAATAATAGTGGGAGCCTAGAATCTAATTTGTTTTAACTGATTATGATTAAAAATAATATTTAATTAACAAATAATAAAGTAACTTATTTACAGAATAATTAATACAGAATCACACAAGTGTAAATTATATTATATTTAGTGCTTCATAGTGATAATATTTTTGTAGCAAAATGTAACTTAACTAATAAGAGGAATTAATTTGTACCTCCTGGATCACTCAGATTATTTAATCTGCAATGGTTTAAGATAATTTTATAAATAGTATTAGAGTTTGACTTTCTAACATTTTGTAACGATTTACTACAATAAATACAACTGAGTAGCAACTATACTGAGCAGGAAAGAAGAATTTGAAAAAAGCCCATTCCTAACTGGTGCAGAGGTTCCAGGTTTCCAGATGATGAAGAATCCCTACAGGATGTTCTAGAGATATAGGTCCAAAACCACTAGTTCGAATTTCAATACTTATTTGCATTTCTTAAATACTAACCAAAATTATTTGTTAAATTTTTTGAAATTGTTTCTAAGTTTAATTTGTAGAAAAACTCATAATAATCAATGACTTCATGTTGGAAAGATATAATATGTCGTCGCTAAATATACAATGTACACTTAATACTAATTTCCAAAAATTGCTGGTTACAAGTTAGTAAAAGTTAAAATCCTTTTTAGAAAAAATAACAATAGTTTATGCAAGTGGTTATCTTGATTAATTAACAAATAATGTTGGTACAAATATAAATAGGTGTTATATTTAGGGATGGTCGATATTTCTGTCCCAGTGACTTTGTCACTAATATTCGTTTGTCGCTGGTGGTTCCAGTGACAATGGATCAATCAGAAGGCAAAAGTTACTGATATTTTACCTCTGCTGTCATTGGTTTATTTGTCGCTGTCACTGGATCTACACTAATTCACAGCAGATTAGTTGATTTGTCAGAGTCACTTGTTCTACTCATTTACATCGTGTGTGAGTGGGCGATTTGTGTCAGATTTCAGGACAGTGACAGTGTTGTGCCATAGACGCTATGGTTTGTTCTTAATTCCGTAAGAGTTTATTTTTAAATACAATGATCTTTCCAAAACAGAAAAATGTTGAAGTGAGACACTACTTAGGTAACCTACTCTAGATACAAAGGAATATCCACTGAAATGGTGGACAAAGAAATCCTATAATTATCCTTATTTATGCAAACCAGCGAAACAACATTTTTATGGACTGGCCACATCCGTACCTTGCGAGCGACTATTCTCTAAGGGAGGTTACATTTTAAATGAAAGATCTCGGTTAAGTCTTGATAAGATCAGTCAAATCCTTTTTGTTAATACAAACATCCAATATTGTAAATAAACTGTTTTTGTAATTAAACCCTATGTTGTAAATAAACTGTTATTTTGTAGTTTCATTTAAGATTATATAATTTACTACCCCAGTGTATGTGTTACAGTAACTTCCTAATAATAATGTCACCTGCCTGTTATTGGCATATACAGAGCTGTCTTAGTATCTCTTGTCACCGATACTAAAGTCACCGGTAAAAGTCATTGATCCAAGCATAAAGCTGTCACTAAAATCACTGATCCGTTAAAGTTACTGGATCGACTATCCCTAGTTATATTGAGTAGTAACAATAATATTTGAACCAGATATTTGGAACATTTACAATATACAATAAAATATTTCATACAAGTTTCTGTATAATTTTAGGTGCAAGTAATTGGCCGTTATGTAAAGTTCATAGAAATATTAAGGATTTGTAATCCATATGTTAGGTTAAATTCAAGACCAATGAATAGTTGAGATATCTATATAAGGAACATGGAGTCAATATTAATTATAAATTAGAGACATTTTCAATGCCTAGCAAGATTAATTTTGAATAAATTTTTAAGAATTAAAGAATAACTTGACATTTAACCTCAGAATGGTCTGGCCGGGTCTGTGAGACCCAGCAGTTGATGTATTTGAATAAATGTG
This sequence comes from Prosapia bicincta, assembly GCA_036971475.1. Taxonomy (NCBI): domain Eukaryota; kingdom Metazoa; phylum Arthropoda; class Insecta; order Hemiptera; family Cercopidae; genus Prosapia; species Prosapia bicincta. The sequence goes on from JBAIZL010000004.1 coordinate 255,708,785, forward strand.
AAGATTCTCTCATTGTTTAGACTCAGGCGTTTGTGGACCTTCATAAAATAAACATCAGAAACTGGCCATGTATATATAACGTCATTTCATGGCCAGTTTATTTGTTTAGCGGTCATCTGCACTTAGGTCTGTCAGACCCAGCCTGACCATTCTTGTTGCTTTTGTTTGTCAGTGTCAAGTTAGTTCTAAACGTATTTAGTGATTCATTTTGTGCTGTTTTAGTTTACAATTTCCTACATTTTGTAATTATATTACTATTTCTTAATTTTGTGATGTAACATGGCATGTGAAATTCTTTCTACGTGTGAAATAGATAACTTCTTATTGACAACAATAGTGAAATAGATGATTTAGATGCCGATCCTGACTTTCAATTATTTAGTGAACATGAAAGGAGCTCTGAGTTTTCTGAAGAATAGGTAGAAAGATCTACTGAATCACTTTTCTGAAAAACCTAACATGATTACATATTATAATGGTGATGTGATATAGTTGATCCCGTGTGTGCCGAATATACAGTTGGAAGAGGAATCAAGCTTTGGCCACTTTGTCTTTTTTGCCAATTATGAACATTGCAGCATTAAATGGCTACACAAAACTGAATACAAACCTTATAACAATGAAGAAGAGACGTATCTAAAAATATTAGGAAAAGCTCTTATAAATGGAACGGCATGGCATGCAACAGAATCTACCAGGAGAAGTTCAACATCTTGCTACTAAACTTTCCGGAGTACAAGAAAAAACAAATAGTGACCCAGAAATAGGAAAAAGAGGAAGATGCTATAAATGTAAAGACAACAAAACGAAATATTACTGTTGTACCTGCAACGTATTGCTGTGTCTATCACACTCGTGAATGTTATGTAATGATTGTAATGAGAATTGAAAAACTTTAAGATTGACATTTTGAACAACCTGTGTTTTGCTTTTTAGTGCAAATAATAGTTTATGTTTTTATCATTATTCTTGTATTTATGGATACAATATAACAGGTTAGTTTAGTATATTGATTGTCTATCATTTGTTAATTGGAACTTTTTGAAAATGCTAACAATTGACTAATGAAAAATAAGTTTTTCAAAAAATTAATTTCCGATTATAAAGTTATTTTATGAAAATTTTAATATTATTTTTTGATAAACGATATTTAATTAAACATGTGTATATTATCTTTTACTGAATAAAATTCATTTAAAATAATTTAGTAATTTTTTATCTTTTGTGTTCCATAGTCCCAAGCCGACTGTTCAAGGCACATTTTTCACCCAACAGTTCTAGGGTTGATATAGTAACTTACGAAAATTAATTATTATTCGATGTCTATCCATCTAGTATCTGACTGACATCTGATTGCCCATGAGAGTTATACTAATTTTTTTCATCTTATTAAAAGTGAAAGAATAAACTTTATTCTTGTCCTTTTGCTGAGAATTATATTATTGCACAATAATAAGTTACTGAGTGTAGAAAGAATGATATTTTGCCTTCGTATATTAGTCATTCATTGTTAATATGTTAAAACGTTTTTATAAATGGAGTTTGCTTGACTCACTTACCAACCAGTTATCATCTTTCACAAAACACTTTTATGTGGTACTCTAAATAAACATGAATTACATAAAGCTTAAAAAATTATTTTATTGGCCTTTTTGTAAATTTATGATAATTTGTTTTCATTTCGTAGGTTATTCATTTCAATAAATCTATACAACACATACTAGAGCATCATTCTTAATGTTAAACCTTAAAACCAATTTTTGTGGACAATTTGCAAATTTGGTGATTCGTTTTAAGTTCTTGCATGAATTATCTAGAGTTGAGTGTATAAAGAAATATATAAAATAACCCTTACCTGGTAGTTGAACCTAGGATGGATTTAGTAAAGTAAGTATTAGTCCTTCCATTACGCACCGTTCTGTCAACTGTTCTTCGAAAGCCTGCCATAATTGGTTCTACAAAAACACACATTTGTATTAAATTTAATGTTTCTAATTGCCAAGTAACAATGTTCCTTTAATATTACTTTTCTCTGTAAAGAATAAACACACAAAAACATTGTTTACCATTCAAATACTTTCTTTATAACCAAAATATAGATATCTAAAAAAAACCTTTTGCCATCAACCTCAAAATAGAAAGAAAAAAAAATTAGTAGCCTGTACATAAAACATTTTATTTCAAAAATAAATATCTAAAAGTCTAACTTGTCTTATATCCACAGCTAAGAATTTTATATATGCATATACTTATTCAACAAGGCTTTAAAACTCTGTCTATTGTAGCATAGTATGTTTAACTGATTAATTTTCTTGAATTCTGTAGTCCATTATGTTTTGTGAATCTCAATTAATTAATGTTTAATTTTGTTAGCATCTGAATCGTTTAGGGTAGTGTAAATATAGGAGACCAATATAATACATATTAGGTATTTAAATTTATACATTTCTATATACCTATATTAAAATATACCTAAAAAGAGTCCAGTCAGGTTAGATTTCGTTTCGATTTCATACATTACCTAAATGGTTACATGTATAAAATTAGAACCAAATCTATCCTGACTGGGAACTTCATAGGTATATTTCAATATAGATATATAAAATTCACCTTTCCTGGCAATAACAAAAATAATAGTTATCAATATAGCTTCAAGACACGATTTGTAACATAAAGATTAGATTGATAAAACACCAACTACAGTTGTGACGTAATGAAACATTTGTAATACTCAGCGCTCATTCACAACTTATGCCTCCGCGCTGAATTTTTTATTCTACTTTATATTGAGAAAAAGTAACTTTCCTCAGTCCAAATAAAATAAATTATTGTGGATATCTTCCTATTTGGTGGTTGAACAATTGTCCAAAATATTGTAGGTGGTCACTCTTATGCACAAGTACCTCGTCCTATTTGGTGGTTTTGAATAATTTTCCGAAATAACGTAGGTGACCGCAGTTATGCACACAATAACTGTATATTTTGATGTAGGTATATAGTAATGTTGTATAAAATTATAACCTAATGTATCCTGACTGGATACTTTGTAGGCCTAATTTAATATAGATAGATAATAATATTGAATAAAATTATAACCAAATCTATCCTGACTGGATACTTCATAGGTATATTGCAATGTAGGTATATAGTAATGTTGTATAAAATTATAACCAAAAGTAAAATATTTAGATTTTAAGTTTAGTAGGTAATTATATAGTCTTAATGACGTTGGTTTTTAAAAATTGTTTTTAATCTTAAATTACTTGTTTTAATGTGTAGAACACAAATGTCAACTTTTCTTTCCGCGGAAAATACGGAAAGTTAATTTTTCATATTTTAAATGTTAGGTTGTAATGGCATGTATAGTGTGAACGAGTCTTATTGATATTGTTTAAAAAAAAATTTGTTTTTTCTAATTACTCATTTCAATATATAGAACACTAATATAAACTTTTTTCCACGGAAAATATAAAAAGTTAATTTTTCTGCTCATTTTTAATGTCACTCTGTAATATGTATAGTGTGAACCGGCCACGCAGTAGCTACAGCGCACTTCAGTTTATTTTAATACTAAACTTAAAATCTAAAAATTTAACTTTTGGTTATAACTTTATACAACATGACTATATACCTACATTCAAATATACCTACGAAGTATCCAGTCAGGATAGATTTGGTTATAATTTTATTCAACATTATTATCTACCTATATTAAAGTGTGCTTACGAAGTATCCAGTCAGGATAGATTTGGTTATAGTATAATTTTATACAACATTACTATCTACCTATATTAAAAAATACCTGTGAAGTGTTCAGCATAGATTTGGTTGTAATTTTCTGCATCGGCAATAAGTCTAAATATTTACCAAAATCATAACCAAATCTATCCTGACTGGATACTTCCTAGGTATATTTTAATACAGGTTTATAATAATGTTGTATAAAATTACAAATCTAGACGTAGTGCAGTGCGCTGTAGCTACTATGCGCCCGGTTCACGCTATAGGCCTACATGCCTTTACAACTCAACATTTAAAATGTGAAAAAAGTAACAACTTACTTTCCGCAGGAAAAAAGTTCATATTCGTGTTCTACTCATTAAAACGAGTAATATAACAACAACAAAAATTTAAACACCAATGTCATTAAGACTATATTTTTAACGTTTAGTATTAAAATTAATTGACTTTGACGTAGTGCAGTGCGTTGTAACAACTGTGCGGCCGGTTCACGCTATACGTGCCATTACAGACTAACATTAAAAATTATGCAAAAAAATTAACTTATCGTATTTTCCATGGAAAAAGTTAATATTCGTGTTCTACACATTAAAACAAGTAATTAAACAAAAAAATCTTTAATAACATCAATAAGACGTGTTTACGCTATACATGCCATTACAGGTTAACATAAAATGTAAAAAAAAGTAACTTTCTATACTTTCTGCAGAAAAAAGGTTAATATTCCTACTATACACATTAAAATTAGTCATTTTTTAAAAAATGTTTGGTTATTGTGCATAAGCTCGGCACCATGGGATATTTTGGGAAATTGTTCGAAACCATCAAATAGGACGATATCCAAATGAATTTTTTTTTTATTGAAGTAGGAAAGTTACTTTTTTCAATTTAAAGTAGGGTAATAAATTCAGCGCGGATGTAGAAGTTGTGAATGGGCGCGAAATGATACTTACGTCACAGTGCTGCGCATAAGGTTGTACGCATCGACAGCAATACGTCACGCAACCTTGTGTAGATATTTGAGAAAAATTTATACAATACTGTATACCTATATTAAAATATACCTAAAAAGTGTCAAGTCAGGTTAGATTTGGTTTTAATTTTATACATTGAAATACAGTTGTAACACCACAAAGCATTTGTATCACTCCGCGCCTATTCACAACTTCTACATCCGCTCTGAATTTTTTATCCTACTTTAAATTGAAAAAAGTAACTTTCCTACTTTAATAAAAATAAAATTCTTGTGGATATCGTCCTATTTGGTGGTGTTAAACAATTTCCCAAAATATCTTATGGCGCCGAGCTTCAGCATTTTTACCAAATTTTTTAAACTGTCATTAAGACTATATTTTTACTTAAAAAACAATGTAATATCTTTTAATTTTAAAAAGAACAATGTAACAGCAGCTAACATGAGAAAGTGGGGTATACAGAGTTGTAAGGCAGTGTTGTTTTATAATTTTTTTAAAAAAAACATTGTTTTTATAAACTATTTGTGTTGTATTTAGTTTACTTTTCAAAATTTTACTTTAAAATTTTTTGGTACATTCTCAGATACACCTCTCACGTTTTACTACATTTTTTTCTGCCCTCGCGGCTTTCTCCACAGGTATAATTTCGTTGGTAATATCGATTACAAAAAATTATATGCTAGTGATTTTGTCTCCAAAACTGTAAATGTTTGAGCATCAGAGCCAGTTATTTTTTTGTAGCGTTGCAACTAGGCTACTGACAATTCTGCAGTCTAAATCATGTAGATAATGTAATAGGTTATTTGTTGAATATTGTATGTAAAATTTTTATACTTTAAAAATGTTTTGTACTATTTTTACATATTTTCGTTAAAGGTTAATTTTTATAAAATTTTACTTACTTGATTTCAACTACTCATTTAATTATATGTAGGAAAGCTGTCCAAACTAAGTTAGACTTAAACAAAACGTTTTAAACTAACTTTACAGACAAGTGAAAGAAACCGCTCCAGCTAGTATAGCATTGTGACTTGTGAGAAATAAGAACATGTAAAAACACGTGCTAGCAGCTAGATGGAGTGAGCGTGCTCAAACGAACTGATTTATTTAATTCAATCTCTCATAAACGAACTGGTATTAATAGGCCCGGTATTACTATTGGGTTTTTATTTTGGCAAAGTAACTTAAATTGCTAGTAGTGATATTTTTACAGTTTAAAAAATATAATTTCGCCTGTAAGCTGTTGTAAGAAGATAAAATTGTTAATATCCATTAGAATTTATATAAAATTTCACCAAATAGGAAAACTATATAACTCGTTTGATTTGTACACCCGTTATTTAAAAATTATAAAAATGTGTGAAAAATTATTGTTGAAAAATTCAAGAAGGTTTGGTTTTAAAGTAGAAATAATTTTGTCTCTCTGACATTTTGAAAAATATACAAAAATTCAATCCAGAGATATGCGAAATCGAATATTAAACTGAACGACTATACACTTGTAAATATTTACAAACTTGCCAAGTTTGTAAATATTTACAAGTGTTTAGTGAAAACTAGATCACGTGAAGAAGGACTCAACAAATATGAACTACTATTTTTCAACTAGGAGTTCTAAATGATTCACCTTTAATATATTTCCCGCTTACCCATCCTGTATTCCTTCATTGTCTTCCACAGATATAACCTAATCTTTCGTCTGTAAGACTACCTTATAAAAAAAAAACATATATACTTATTTTTGAAAATTATTTAATATCACCATAATTAAGGGTAGTTACAGAGTTGAAATTTACATATATTAGTGAACACTTTTAAATGTTTTAAACTTGCCTATAGTAGCACTTTCTTTGCTTGTTGAGGATGGACGTTTCCGTAGATGTGTCCCTTTGTCAACTCAGACCATAACTGATCTCAAGGTTTATGTAGGTTAAGGTGGGGGTGGGATATTTTGGTGGTGTGGGTGTATTTTGTGTATATTAGGAGTTATGATGTCAAAAAGTGTGTGTGAGTTGTAATGTAATTGTGTATTGAGTATATGTGTAGGGTGTAGGTTGAAGTGCCTGTATATTTCGTATTGTTCGGTTGTGTAGCATTGGTTATTTCTGTGTTGTTTATGAAGAATTTGTAGATTAGATGTTATGTCTATGTAGTAATATTTTGTGGAGTTGAGATGATCGGCGAAGTTTGATTGGTAGTTATTGTTTTTTAGTGCTTTTATATGTTTTGGTAACATGTGTAGAATGACCTGCCTGTCTGGCCTATGTAAAAACTAGGGCATGAACTGCAAGTTAGTTTGTAAACTCCAGTGGTGTTGTAAAATAAACATAATAACCCAAATACAAACACACAAAATGACAATCCCATAAAATACTTATCAATACCATACAGATCATCCAAAACCCACAATCTAACCAACACTACAAAAATACAACTACAAAATAGCTTACTCCCCACACAACACTCAACAAACAATTTAAACCCAACAACAAAATCAACGACATTTACAACACCACATTCAAAAAACTCCATTACCTAATATCCTATAAAACAACAAACACGCTAAGAAAACATATACAACCTTTTCAAAAAGAAACTGACATATACAAACTCTCAGGTATTTACAAATTAACTTACAACGATTGTCCCAACTATTACATCGGTCAAACCAGCAGGTCCTTCTACACACGCTTCGATGAACACAATACCCAAACAAACCCTAAATCCAGCTACGCAAAACACCTAAATAACACCCAACACACACATACCGACATACACACTAATTTAAATATTCTACACACATTAATACAGAGTAAAAAACTAACAACCTTAGTAAAATATGAAATCTACAAACACTATGCAACAGACAGGGAAAATATACTTAATGACCACACACACTTTGAAGCCAATAGTCTTTTCCAATACATCACACAAGATGCCGACACCTCACCTAATGTCATAAATCCAACCCTGCCATACCGTTTGTAAAGAGCCAAAAGCCGCTAGTAGATGGTTAGCTTCGTAAGAGGAACGATCGTTTTGATACGCGTCAGCAAGTAAGCAATTACGTATTCACTTAGTTTAGTAGTGTAAAATTAGTTTAATCACTGAATTCAAGATGATTACATCAAAAAACTTTAATAAAGAAACTAGCAAAAGTATCAAGGTAAAACTACATTTGGCCAACAATTGCACAATTTTTTAAAAATATTGTAGATTTAGCAAACAAATATAGAAACTTTTAACAAATATAAAAAATACTTGCCTACTACATCATTCTTGCTGCATTTATCAGCATCTCCTAATATCCCTGTACTAGTTCATTGAATATGAAAAGAGTTCATCTCTGTTTTTCGTGAACAAGATATTTAATAAAATGCATTCATACTACCTTGAAGTAGAATTATAAATTTCTATATTGTAAAGTATCTCTAAAACACAATACAATGTACTTTTATTTTATTAAATGAAAATATATTATTTCTATTTAATAACCAAAAAAAAAACTACTCAAGAATAATTCATTAACATTTATTATTACAATTTCATCTCAACATTAAACAATACACAAAACAAAATTTTACAACTTAACAATTTTTAACAAAATATACTAAAATTCGATTCTTTAAATTTGAGTTACAAGGTTTTTATACCCTTGGCTAGTTTAAGATCTCTTGATATCTCGGGGTTATAGTATGGGCTATATTTTTAGAAATTCTTAGGTTAATTAAATAAATTTTGAACAAACAATATTAAATTTTGAAAATGCAAAAAGGCCAAACTATTTGAACTGGATTATTCGAACTATTAATTAACTATAAGATATCCTAATATACAAATTTAAACTTCTCTATTATCTTAAAAGTCCACTAAAGTTATTTTATAGCGCTATTACTCAACTTAATAAATATCAAAATTTTGCTGGTCGCTTACGTAAATTCCCGTTCTCTCCAATTAAACAATTCACACACTTAAATCAGTTTTAGTTCTTTCAAATTATATTTTCACTGTATTAACTCTTTCAATTTTCTTATTCCTGTTTAATCTGGCCAAGTTTACTCACAAAACTGTATAATTTAGACGAACTCTTTCCAAATAAATAGAATTTTGACTGGTCCTGGCAGGTCCGGTCTTGTAGCGTCACCCACGCTAGAATCAACTAAACTCTAACTACGCGTCCTTTTTTTTCTAAAATTGTTTAAAATATGGCCGCCTTTCTTCTCCAAAAAACACATGTTGCCTGTAATCTAGTTTGTTTTCTTTTTCTTCACTAGAATCGATTGTCACACTGACCTACTTTCTTGCTTTCACATCTGTGTTACAGCTGACATACCAACAAGTTTGTTTTCACCAGTTTTTATTTCGTTAATTTGGTTGAAACTCACTGTTTCAATTTCCTATCGTCAACAAACCTTCCAGTGTTTATTTTATTAATATTATTAGTGTGTGAAGTGTCTTTGTGTTTTACTTTTGAAATAGTTCTGAATTGTGTGTGTTTTGAGCCGAATTCATAGAAACAAAACCTTTCAATTTTCTTTTGTTTACAAACGTGTTCACTTTCTCCTTCAAGTAATTACTTAGCCCTATGTTCCTACAGTTTACAAATTTGTTTACACATAACTATTATTAGATTATCTTATTTTAATTTATGTGTTAGGTTATTTGATATAACAAATTTCCTAATACATTTCCAGTTCAAAAACCTTGTTTACAATTCCTAGGCTTTTACCAGAATTTAGTTTCAATTTTAACCTAATCAATCTTTTAATGAATTTCTTTCTAAATTTTGAGTGAGTTATTTCTCATCTATTTTCCAATTCTTAAATAATATTATATAGCCCATTCTATAAATGTTACAATGTCCCCTAATTTAATTTAAACAAAAAAAAAATAATCCTAATATCTACATTACACATTTTTTTTACATTTTACAAGCTTGCTTAAATATACATATTTTTTTTTATTTAAATTAAATTTAAATTTACATTTATTTCCTACTTGTACATTTTATTTAATAACTACCTGAACACATTTTTATTGAGTACGTTATACCTCAACACTTTGGCTAACTTATTGTCCATTGTCTTTACCACTTTTATAATTGTCCACTTAAAAGTCATTTATACCTTCATCTGTCCACTTTCGTCCATTTATACTTAATTCTATAATACAATTTTATCTTAACTCTTTACCAATCAAATACTGAGCTGAACACTTCAAGCTACATATTACTTAACATATCTTCTAACAACACAATATACTTATAACTAACATTCAATCAACAATTCTTTAACAATTCTAACATATAGTAACAATAAATCATGTTCTGGTATTTACAATTCCTTCCATAACTATATATTTTTTTTTTATTTTTTTTTTTATTACAATTGGAAACCTTCCAATCATAAGTCTGATTCAATATTTATTTAACATATATTCTCTGATACCGTGTCTTTAAATCCCAGCCTATCCGAGTCATAGTCTGTCTAGATTTGGTCAAATTGGTTATAACATTTCTCTTTCCCTTATTTCTGTTTATTCCTTGTTTATTATTTATCTCATATTTATTTTGCTTTTAGCTTCATCTAATTCTTAGTTCTAAGTTAGTATTTTATCTCTTCTTCCAATCTCACATCCAGTTCACTTCTTTTCTTATATCATTTCAGTTTATTTTGTATGAAGTTTTAACATCTAATATTTTTAAAGGTTGCAATTTCATATCCTCTATTTGATCATATCTATAGTTCCTTCGATTACACTATCCCTATATCAACGAATATAAATTTTGTTTTAATACTTATTTATCATTGCAGATTCTCCCTTACAATACGACGAAGTTTAAATACACAATTACCATATTTTTATTTCAACGATGCTTTAATATTTATTATCATAGATTCATATTTCTTTTATAATATATAATATATACGACGAAGTTCCATTATTTATCAACGCAGATTCTCCCTTACAATACGACGAAGTTTAAATATATATAATTTTATCTTTATTCATTATTCGACGAAGTTTCCAATAAATTATCGTAGATATAGTTACCATCCCTTAAAACTTATCTCCTGCTAACGTTTTCTTATACACATAGTCACCTAGAGTTTACTCATATTGCTTCCTTTACCTATATTTAATATCTCCCTTCCTATTTTATTTTGTCTCATTTGAGTTTATCTCCCTTGCATCATGGTATTTTTTTAGTTCTGTCGAATGGAACATCCCCTTATTTATATCATATTTATCATCCCATAATTCGAATGTCGATTCTCCTAACTTTTTGTGTATTCTATATGGCCCACTATAAATATTAAATAATTTCCCCATTTCTCCCTCTATGCCTTTTGCCTGCCAGTTTTCTTTTACTAACACTAAATCATTTAAATTAAATGTGAAAAGCTTATGATTTCTATTGAAATTTTGTGCCCTAAGTTCTGCCTTTTTTTTCATTCTCCCCCTTGCCAAATCTATTACTAGTTGGGTATTAACGTTTTGTTCGTTTGAATTTTGATATACTTATGCCAAAATCTCTCATCTATTTTTCCTAACTGTAACTGATTAGGTGTGAACCCTGTGGTCTCATGTGGTACTTCATTCAACATCTCATTTATTAAATGTATAAACTTTGCCCATTGTTTATGGTTCCCATGGCAATAGGTGCGAAGACATCTCATTATCTCCCTGTTTACCCTTTCTACTATATTGCTTTGAGGTCGCCTAATTGGTGAAAATATTTGTTTGATCCCTTTATTTTCTAAAAATGTTGACCATCTTTTACTTGTGAACTGAGTTCCATGGTCTGTTTGTGCCCTTTTTACCTGTCCATATTTTTCTAAATAATCTTCTACACATCTAATAGCTGTAGCAGTATTTGCTTTTTTTATTTTATAAATTTTTATAAATTTAGTAAAAATATCCAAAATAACCAAAATATATTTAAATCCCTCACTTTTATGAAATGGTCCACAAAAGTCAATAGACAGTTGCTCTTTAGGCCCTTCTACCTTGATTCCTTTCATCACCCCATAACAAGTTTGATTTGTGTGTTTCACCCTCTGACAAGTGTCACAGTATTTTAAAAGGTATTTAATCTCCTTATACATCTTTTTCCATGTGAATATTTCATTTATTATACTATAGCACTTCTTGGCCCCTATATGCATATAGTACTCATGGCATGATATCACTAATACATTTATTAACTCTCTGGGTACTATTATTTTCCAACTTGTTTTACAATTTTTATATAGTATGTTATTTTCAATTTTGAATTTCGAATTGTATTCCTGGACATTTTCAATAATATTTCTTAATTCTAAATCACCCCACTGAAGCTCATTAAGTTTTGTCAATTTTGTCACTACTTCCCTACTTATTACTCTTTCCATTAAATTGATACTAAACTTATTTTGATTCTCTATATGTTTTGGCTCTATCTTATCCCATGGGTTACGACTTAATATGTCTGCCACCACGTTCTCCTTCCCTTTACAATACTCAATCTCAAAATCATATTCCTGCATGAGCAATATCCAACGATATAGTCTTGAATTTAATATTCTACAAGTCTTTATGAAAGTCAAAGCCTGGTGGTCAGTTTGTATTACTACTTTTCTCCCCAGTATAACCTGTCTAGCCTTCTGTAGACAAAACAACACAGCCAATAATTCTTTTTCAGTCGTATAATATCGTATCTCACTACCTTTTAGGGTTCGGCTCATAAACATAATTGCCTGTTTCTGTCCAGTCTCTGTTACCTGGTACAGATGCCCCCCAATAGCATATTCGCTTGCATCTGTCTGTAAATAAAACGTTTTTGAATAATCAGGGTGTTTTAGTACGTTGGTATCTATAAATGCTTCCTTTAATTTTCTAAAATTTTGTTCCTCTAAATCTGTCCATTTAAATTTTGTTTCATGTCTCAAAAGTTTCAGAAGTGGCTCTACTAATTTCGAATAGTGGTCTACAAACTTGTTGTAATAATTTGCAAGGCCTATAAACCCTTTTAATTGCTTAACGTTCTTTGGTGTGGGGAATTCCATTACAGCCTTAATTTTGTCCTTATCTATCTCTATTCCCTCAGTTGTCAACCTATAACCTAAAAATGCTATGTTTTCTTTACAAAACTCAGTTTTTGATAATTTAATTTTGATATTATTTTCCCTAAATGTCATAAATAATTTTTTTAAATGGTTTTTATGTTCTTCAAAACTCTGTGACATGCATACAATGTCGTCTACATATACTAAAGTGAATGGTTCTAATTCATTTCCCATTATTCTACCCATAGCTCTTGCTAAAGCTGCTAATGATGTTTTTAGCCCATAAGGTGTCACAATGAAATGATATGTCTTTCCATTATACTGAAAAGCTGTGAATTTTCTGGATTCTGGCTCCAACTCCACCTGCCAAAAACTATTCGTCAGGTCCATAGAACTCAGGTATTTTACCTTTCTTGCCTTATGTAATATTTCATTAATACCCTGGTAACACTCGTAATCTGGTATTATGATTTCGTTCAGTTTCCTTGCGTCCAGGCACAATCTTATATCTCCATTACTTTTTATGACAGGAATAATAGGGTTAATATAAGGGCTATTACTTTTTTCTATTATTTTCATCTCCAACATTTTGTCAATTTCTCTTTGTACCGCTTCTTGATACTTTGTGGGCACAGGATAGTTTCTTTGATAAAATGGTAAATCTGTTCTTACTTTTATCTCATGTCTATATCCTTTACACACCCAGGCCTATCTGAAAATACATCCTTATATTGCTTTATTATCTCTACCAACTCCAGTTTTTGCCTATCTGTTACACGGTCATCTCCGATACTTCCCATAATATCTCTCTCACTAATTTCCCCTTCTGTTTTATTTTGTTTCTCATAATTTTGGTCCCCCTGTCCTAAATTATCTAAATTTTCCCATTCCTCATTAATTTGATCGAATTCGTTAATTACATTATCTTCCCTTTCTAAATTTTGTACCTCGTTGTTATTAATTCTTTCGTCATCATTTTCACCCTCCGTTTCTTTCATATCTATTTTAATATAGTTTTCCAAATATTTCAATTTTATACTCCAATCCTCACAACTTATATCAGCCTTTGTATTTTTTAATATATCCATCCCTATGATCATTTCTCTTAATAGTCCTGGTATGATGAAACATTGAAATGGGTAATCAATCCCACCTAATCTTCCCATTATCAGAACAATTTTATTAATTTTTTTACTCTTTTTATTTGTTGCTGTCCTAATGTTCATTGCTCTGATTTGCAACGTTTCTACTCTTCCTAGTTTTCCCTTATTTATACTATACCATTTTTCCTGAATACATGTAATATTACTACCTGTATCTATTAAAGCTGTAACCCTAACCTGTTTAAATTCTATCTCTATTTCTGGGCTCATATATATTTTGTTTTGCTCTAAATTCAAATTTCGCTCCGTCCCCTCACTTTCCAAAAATTCCCTATCTATTAATACGTTGTTAATTATTCCTAACCCTAAATCCGTATTTTCATTAAATTGATTGTTACCCTTATTCTTGTCACAATTAATATTTCCAAGGCTCTTTAGCACTGGCTTTCCCTCTTCAGCATCCCCTGTAGTTTTCCCATGATGCAATAAGGTATCACCAGTGCCCTCTAGTTTTCCGAGGTCCCCTGGTCTCCCTCACATCTTCCACTGGTCGATTCCTTTGGTCGTATCTGTATGCTGTTTACTTCTTTCTGGCTCCTGTCATTGGTTCTGTAATTCCTGTCTCCTCTATTTTCTCGATTATTTTCCTGCCCTGGTCTTGGTTCAACATTCCCCCTCATATGATTATCTATTCTTCTGTTAAAGAACTGGACATATGGCCGCCCTTCATTCCTATATTCATTCCTTCTATACAATTCTCCTGGTCCTGGAAATCTTCTATTTCCCTGCTGTCTCATCCCTTCCTCACCCCTTCTGGGTGGAAATCTATTTCCATTCTGTTCCTCTCTAGGGGTAGGCCTATTCCATGGTCCCCTGTTTCTCTGTCTTATTTCCTTATTTCTCTCCTCTATATCCTCCTCATTCAGCATTCTTTCCATCTCTCGGATCGTTTTTATATTTTGTACTCTTCTTGACAACTGTATCCTTTCATTAAAATGCCGGCTTAATCTCCGGACTATCTCTTCCTCATTTTGCGGTGGTGTCATGTTCTTTAAAACTATGACTCTTTCTATGAAATAATCTGCTCTGGCTCTTCCATTTCCCTCTATATACCTTTCATTTTCTATTCTCTCTTTAATGCCTTCCTGTATTTCTTTGGCCCAGTATCTTTCTATAAACCTATCTTGTAAATCCGCGAAATTTTCCACCTCCTCTCTGATTGATTCCCACCATCTAGCCGCTCCTACTTCCAAAGCTCTATCTATGATTCCTCTCCATTCATTTTCAAATCTTTCCCCTGTCCTACATTCAAATTTTCTCTCCACATACCTATCCAGTCTTTTTAGGAACTCCATAGGGTTACCATTCCTCCCATTAAATTTGGGCATCTCCTCCTGATTCCCGCATGACACCTGTATGATCCTTAGGCCTTCTCCTCCTCTACTTTCTTCCACCTTCTTTTCTACCTTTTCCATTCTCTGGGTCAATTCCCCTTGTTTCTCATTATTCCTCCTTCCTTCTGTTTCCAATCGGTCAATTCTATCATTATTATTGTTTTTCTCAATAGCTATCTCTCTATTTAAAACTCTTAACTCTTCCCTGTTCTGTATTGTCATTTTTTCTACCTTCTCTATCTCTTTCTTATTAATTTCTGTCACATCAGCTATTATTTCTTTTGTTTCCTCTAAATTCTCCTTAATCTTCTCCTCTAAGTCTCTTCTCATAACTTCTACTACAGCATTATTCTCTGTTCTCAACTGTTCCCTCATATCCTCTATCATTTTCTTACTTTCCTCCCTTATTTCCTGTGTTATGAATTTGAAATCTTCCTTCATCTCTCTCATTTCGTCTCTATTTTCCTCTAATTTTTTGTTTATTTCCCTCATATCCTCACTCATATCTTTCATTTCCCCTTTTATTTCATCTATCTTATCTAATTGTCTATTTATTTTTTCATTATTTATATTTAATTGTCTATTTATTTTTTCATTATTTATATTTAATTGTCTATTTAGATCCTCTCTCATATCCTTCATCTCCTCTTTTATTTTCTCACTCCCTTTTTCACTCATTTCCATGAGAGTTCTCATCATCTCCCTTAAATCTTCATTCTCATTATTTCCCTGTTTTTTTTGTTGGGTTTGCATAGGTGGTAGTCCCCTAGCCTCATCTACTTGGGTTTCCACCTCACTCTCTTCTATAGGCATATCTGTGCCTTCCGTTTCTGTCTCTAGTATTTCTAGGCTTGTCCCTTTTTCCTGGTCCCCTACAACTACCAGCTCGCCTATAATATTTTCCTCCCTGTTTTCGATCCCCTCCTGAAAACTAACAAATCTCCCCTGAGCAGCCCCTTCTGTTTCTATCGCCCTTTTCCGCCTACTCTTTTCTAATTGTTCCCCTTTTTCTGTTTTTTTAGCTTTTTCTCTCCGCAAATTGTATAATTCCCTCTCATCAGACATATTTAAGCTATTAGTAAACTTATTTTACAAAACAACCTAGCCTTGACTATTCAACTCAGTGTTTAATTTTACAAAATTTTTTCTAAATCTATTTCCAGTTCAAATGTTTTTCATATAAAAAGTTCTAAATTAATTTTATTTCAAAATCTCTCTAAATAAATTTTCTCGAGCCCCACGTTGTTGCGCCAAATGTAAAGTATCTCTAAAACACAATACAATGTACTTTTATTTTATTAAATGAAAATATATTATTTCTATTTAATAACCAAAAAAAAAACTACTCAAGAATAATTCATTAACATTTATTATTACAATTTCATCTCAACATTAAACAATACACAAAACAAAATTTTACAACTTAACAATTTTTAACAAAATATACTAAAATTCGATTCTTTAAATTTGAGTTACAAGGTTTTTATACCCTTGGCTAGTTTAAGATCTCTTGATATCTCGGGGTTATAGTATGGGCTATATTTTTAGAAATTCTTAGGATAATTAAATAAATTTTGAACAAACAATATTAAATTTTGAAAATGCAAAAAGGCCAAACTATTTGAACTGGATTATTCGAACTATTAATTAACTATAAGATATCCTAATATACAAATTTAAACTTCTCTATTATCTTAAAAGTCCACTAAAGTTATTTTATAGCGCTATTACTCAACTTAATAAATATCAAAATTTTGCTGGTCGCTTACGTAAATTCCCGTTCTCTCCAATTAAACAATTCACACACTTAAATCCGTTTTAGTTCTTTCAAATTATATTTTCACTGTATTAACTCTTTCAATTTTCTTATTCCTGTTTAATCTGGCCAAGTTTACTCACAAAACTGTATAATTTAGACGAACTCTTTCCAAAAAAATAGAATTTTGACTGCTCCTGGCAGGTCCGGTCTTGTAGCGTCACCCACGCTAGAATCCAACTCAACTCTTACTACGCGTCCTTTTTTTCTAAATTTGTTTAAAATATGGCCGCCTTTCTTCTTAAAAAAAACACATATGGGTTATAATTTAGTTCGTTTTCTTTTTCTTCACTAGAATCGATTGTCACACTGACCTACTTTCTTGCTTTCACATCTGTGTTACAGCTGACATACCAACAAGTTTGTTTTCACCAGTTTTTATTTCGTTAATTTGGTTGAAACTCACTGTTTCAATTTCCTATCGTCAACAAACCTTCCAGTGTTTATTTTATTAATATTATTAGTGTGTGAAGTGTCTTTGTGTTTTACTTTTGAAATAGTTCTGAATTGTGTGTGTTTTGAGCCGAATTCATAGAAACATAACCTTTCAATTTTCTTTTGTTTACAAACGTGTTCACTTTCTCCTTCAAGTAATTACTTAGCCCTATGTTCCTACAGTTTACAAATTTGTTTACACATAACTATTATTAGATTATCTTATTTTAATTTATGTGTTAGGTTATTTGATATAACAAATTTCCTAATACATTTCCAGTTCAAAAACCTTGTTTACAATTCCTAGGCTTTTACCAGAATTTAGTTTCAATTTTAACCTAATCAATCTTTTAATGAATTTCTTTCTAAATTTTGAGTGAGTTATTTCTCATCTATTTTCCAATTCTTAAATAATATTATATAGCCCATTCTATAAATGTTACAATATATGGGTTTCTACTTTCTTATTACACTTTTGCTATTACTTACGAGTAACAAAAAGTCTGGTCGCAAGTAATAGCAAAAGTGTAATAAGTAATTAACAACCAGCTCACCATGAACAGCAAAAAGATTTCGATATTTCTACTTTCATTGATTGTCGTCTTTTGTTTAGTTGTAGAATCACTTGTTTGGATTTTTTAGCTTAATACAAAACCATCACTTTCCGTCCATTGAAAAAAAACTCTGAGCAACCAGGTTTCTCTTTCTGAAGTATTTAAGCTGGGACCTTAGGTTTATCTCTTCTCATTGTCCCTACAGTTGTTAATATAGAGATGTAAACCATCGTGGATGTTAGAATAACTGACATAAAACAGAAACTATGTCCATAGTTTCTCCAGCATATGGAATTTTATTTATAAGATACTTAATCCTAACATCAGAAATCATGAATAGATGCCATATTTTGCTGGCTTGGGTATGAATATGTAGTGATGAAACTCTATTTATGCATAGGTAGTAATTTGAGAGCATACTTACTTAGCTGGAGTGAATTCATTAATTAAATTATAAGTAGTTATTGCGTAACTGAGTGAATACTTAAATTGAGTAGAGGGTTAGCTCCGTTAATGTAATGATTGTTTCAAAACCAGTTAGCAAGTAAGTTCAAAATTATTCACTGAGTTACGCAATAATTACTTATACATTGGTTAAGTGCTATAGAGCCTAGTCATTTCCTGCTCTGGACTTGGTGATGTATTAAGTCACAAGGATGGTTCAGACATCCTGAAAACAGTTTTAAAAACTGAAATTGTTATTGGAAAAGCCAAAATACAAATGACACACACTGACACAAAAAAACCGAGAGTTTTGTTGCTCAGAGCAATTGTTCCATGCATGCACCAACTTTACCTTTGTCTCTGTCCTACCCAAGAGTTTCATTACAAGCTATACATTCTTAATTGACAGCTTTTAAATGCTAATAGTTGTTTGTCAATTGTAGGACATGATCCTCTGGTGTAATATCCTTGGCAAAACTCAACAAATTCTTAAAAAATCTCATAAGTCCACATTTAACACGCAAATAATGTTCTTCCCCTGTGTTTGACATGGAATCTGACACAGTATATCAAAATTTATTGCTCATTACAGATATATAGCATGAACCATTGAAAGATTGGTTAAAAAGCTCCTTAGAACTTGGGAGTCGGTCTTTTGTGTTGCAAACAATGCCAACAAACCAAAAAAGACCTTTAATTTCAATTGAGCTTGTTTCTTTTACAATAGCATTTTTAATTTTATAATTAGACTTTTTATAGCTATTAATTTCATTATTTATATATAATTTCATTATTTATAATATTATATTAATTTAATTATTTATAGCTATTATTTCATTATTTCTGTTTAAAACATTTGTTACTTAGGCGTAAAGTAAATATCTTTTTAATGGTTTTCTGAGTGAAAGTAATCACATTTTGAGCAAGTTCTGGTGGGGTTAAGTTGACTATTTACAGCGATTTTTACCTTTTAAAAAGATTCAAGAAAATTGTAATATTTTTGAATGGGAGATCCTTGCAGGTACACCAAGCTGAATGTCAGTAAAACTATCAGTATCCCTGGTTTTATGATTTGGAGGGGCCTACCTTTTTTAGCCTACGCTTACTCTGTACATTTATTTCTTCCTCAATGGGGGTACAGTATTGATATCTGGATTGTCAAAAGTGTCGTCAACTTCAGAACTTATATCATGGTCAAACGCTAATAATATATACACACAAAGCCACTTTAATTATAAATTAATCGAGATGAAAACGTTTGACCTTCATTAATACAGAGAAGTTATTGCAGATGGAGTTTTTAGGATGTATAATTCTAATTGAGCATGTGTTATCATTCTAAAGCTAACAGTATTAATTGATATTGCTATTTCTATCTTTTTCATATAGCATAATCCCTATAATTGGCAACTAATCTGTAAGCCATTTAAAATTAATTTTTGTATTCATACAACTAAACTCAAATATATATACATACATACACAGTATAATCATAAATATATTGCACAGTAACTTAAATTATCATGTTAACAATTTAAAATAAAACTATAATTCTGTTTTAGACATCATGTTTTTGCATTAGATGTAAATTTTTTCCTGAGGTGCCCTGATACACTAGGGCTTAAAATATTTCATATTGATTTAAATTTCAAATTTTTAAATTATTATTTTTTTATGAGGTTATCACTTTAGAATTTAATTAATTTTGTAAGTAATTGTTGTAGCATTGTACTTTCAAATGTAATATTGTATTCCTTTATGTTAATATATAAATATTTGTAAATAATATATTGTAATTATAGATACAACTAATGTATTTATATTTTATAATGATTTATATCACACTCAGTGCATTTTTATACAAATTTTTGGCTTCCTTACACCAGTAAAATATAACTTACTTCCTGAGTGATTCAATACCCCTCGACTGTGTTTTTAGCTTATGGCAGGGTAAGCTTTTGTATTTTAAATTCGTAAATTAAGCTTATAATTTCCCAGTCTGTTGGTTTGATCATTATTATTGCCTTATAAATAAAGATTCTTTTGGCAGTAATCTACAACTATACAGTCTTCTATCAAGAAATGTCCTTCATGTAAAATGTTCATCATTTCGAGAGTGAAATAGGAAACATTTTATTTTTTATAAAAACAACATTAAAAGGATAATTACTTTAAATATAATTTAAAGGAAGTATATTACATTTTTCATTTTAATTATGGTACCACACAAACAATAATTTTTCTTAATAAAATTCAGAGAGATATGTAGGGTTCCACTGAACTATGGTAAGGAAAAGACTAAGAGGAATGAGAAAAAGGGACAAAAATAAGAAAATGTAAGCAACAAAATTATATAATGAATGATGATAAAAATATAATAACAAAGTTATATAATTTATAATTACACACAATTATAAATTAAATATAAATATACAATTAACAAAATAGGGGTGGTGAATAACAATAAAGTGTTACAAAATCACTTTAGCTGAATTAAATTAACAAAATATTACCTGTTTAGTAAATAACAATAACATAAAATATCTTCTAAATACAATTTTGTTACATTAGTTTTTTTTTGCATTGAAAAGGGTTGCTTATTGTAGTTAGGTGTTTTCTGTTAATTATTAATACAGCTTTTTCCAAAACAGTCCCTACACATATAATTATGTTCTGATGAGAATGTTACGCCCTGACACATATAATCAGGGAGACACTGATGAAGATCGCCACATAGTGATCAAAAATGTTCCGTCTCAGTAAGTTATTACAAATTTACAAAATTTAAAGTTCGGATAGTCATAAACTAATGTTAAACTGAATAATATAATTAATTAGTAACCTTTTAGCATGGTTATAACTCAACTTTAATAAGTCATTTACAAAATAATAATTTTACCGAGTATCAGGCGTTCATTGTTTTTTGTACTTTTACAAGAAGTGAAAAAATACTTGAATATAGCTATAAAACTTTAGTAAAATATATCAAAAGGGATATCTTAAGTAAATTAACCAATATATATGTAAGAGAGACACTTGGATTCAGTTAATAAAAATAAGTCAAGTGCAAGCACTGAGCCCAGAGGTTTTATACTGAAGTTGCACAAGAGATCATCTGACATTATAAGACTCCTGATTAGTTAGGATGGATTAGTGCAACCAAACTGTCTTTCATACTCATATACTGCTATTTGCAGAATGCAGGGATCCGACTATAGAATTATGAATTGGACCTTTTTAAAGCTGCTTAAATGTCTGCATTAGTATATAAAGTGGGTTTTAGAAAAGCTACAGCTTCAATAAAGTCAGCTAACGATAGAGAGTTCAATGGATATCGATATTATATTTCTTTAATGTTCACCAAGAAAAACAACATAATGAAACTATAATTTAAAAATTTAAGAATCATTCATAGTGATAGAAATTTCACAACGAACCTCTAATTAAATTATTTAAATTTAAATTTGTAATTTTTTATTGGTTTTAATTTTTAGTTTTCTACAGGAGAAATTTGAACAAAAATTATATGAGCATTTTTATAATTATTTGACAAAGAAAAATATAATTTGTTATGATTATTATTGTTGTGATAAGTATAAAAAAACTAGGCTAAACACCTTAGATATAGAAAATTTCTGTATAAATATATGATCTTTCAAAGTACTTTTAAAACAGTTGAATCTACTTTTAGATTACAGATAATGTTTATATTTATCAATTAATTATAAATAAGTAATTACAAATTTTGGTTTTAAATTAATTTTGGCAAATGTTGAAACCTGATTTTTTTTTTTTAAATTAGGTAGGAGACTGACAGATTTACCTGTAATAATCCTGTCTATTTTCAGATTAACACTTGAAATTTTATTTCTTCTTGTTAAAAAAAGATGTAATGCCTACACGTTGTTTTAATACATTTAAACAAATCTATATTATGAAAACAGACAGCATTATTACCAAGGTAATTTTGTCAGTTTTCTTATGGAAAAAATATGTTACAATAAATAATTAAACACAACTGGATCAAAAATCTAATAAGTTTATATAAATTCTTTACATATTTACAAATATTTGTGTTAAAAATTAAAGTAAATATGTCTGTAGTGAATCGTACTTAACATTTGATGTCTAACATTTTCCATTCTATTGGCATCAATGCACACTAACAAAAATACTCATTTCTATCATTGAAGTAAATTCCAGCAACAAAATGCATAATTTTTTTTTGCATTTGAAAAAGAATTATATTAATTAATAGTAGCATCTAAGGTATGTTTACAACTATTCTTAGAAAAAGATTTACAATCCAAGAGTATTTTTTGGGAGTAATTCAGTAAACACAAACAAGTGGTTTTGCACACGTGACCAATTCCCGGACTATGGTATTGATCTGAAACCTCACCCAAATGTTATCTCTCAGTGGTAATTCAATACCCTGTGCTTAAAATTTGTCTTGTAACTTTATGTTATTTAGTTAATTAGAGCTTAGCTAGTGAGAACTATTCACAAATGTAAAAGTCAAAATAGTGAACTCAAAATCTTACAAAAATTAGTTTTTAATAAACACACACACAACAAACTAATTTCGGCGATGATGTTGCCTTCCTCAGTGAAATAGTTTCGTCACCGAAACTATTTGTTGTGCGTGTGTGTGTGTGTGTGTGTGTGTGTGTTTATTAAAAACTAATTTTTGTGAGATTTTGAGTTCACTATTTTGACTTTTAACTTTATGTTATTATTTCATTAGATATTTGCAATTTGTATTTGAGTAATGATATTTTGTTTAGTTTTTGTATAAAGTTAAGGATTTTTATTTTTAATATCAATTTGTAATTATTATTTTTATTATGCAATATCCATATAACCCAGAACTTGATGATTCTGTTAATTGATTGTTAAACCAATCATTTTCTACCACACTAAAAAAATATTAAAATTTAAAATTGTATTATTTACTAGTTTTGTATTATTTGTTTAACTTAGTTTTTATTAGATTAATAACTATTTTTAATTTGCTGATTGATTTTTTTAACTGAATGATTAAACTAAAACATTCAGTCGGGAATCAAAGAAATGGGTATTCAATCTTAATTTCATTGTGACAGTTGTTATTGGTTCAGCTATAATGCTTTTGAGTTGCAACATAAAGTAATGTTTTTATTAGGTCTGTCTTTCTGGAGTAAAAATTAACAAAATTATGAGAAATAGACAAACTAAAAAGTTTGTATATTTGAAGTAGATCTGCTGTGCACATTACCAGAATCAGCCTCAATTATAGCCTGAAGTTTATTATTTTCTTCAACCCAAACAGAAGGAGTTTATAAAGACATTTTGAAGAGTTGATGAGCCAAGTTATTAATGTTGTTAGATAAATTACCTTCTTGTCTTGGAAAGAATGTTTTAATGTGATCTAGCAATTTCAGAAAAGAACTGAAGAATATCTTCAATAGAAAATTCAAGTGTGATCATTGAGCCTGGATAACATCTCTGCACTAAATCTTCAATGTACTTATACTGCTGGATAAATTCTTCTTGCATTGCTCTCCATACAACCTGAAACAAACAGTAAATTTCAAATAAAAAAATTTTAATAAAGGTGGATATAAGACAGGTCTAAAAATGTTAACTTCACAACTACACTTGAAAGGAAACAAGTGTTTTAGAAATATTAGAGCTGATCAAATATTACTAAGATTTATTTAAAAAAATTAATTTCAACATAAAAATAAAAAATAGAACACCTGAAACACACTTCCTCCAATGATTAGGGAGTTTCTTTATTGTCATAAAAAAATTAAATGATCTAATGACCCATAAAATGAGCTAATCACTCAGAAAAAACGCATTACCATTGCAATGACATTCTTAAATTATCTTTTAAAACTACAAATTTTTTTTTGAATGGTCCAAAACATGTGATAATCAATAAGAATAAACCAAGATTATTGCAGGGAGACTGCAAGATAATTTCATTGTTTGTGTAAGGAAGACATATATATAAAATATACTTGCCCCTATCAATATCAGTCAGCTAGCACTACAGCACACCAGAACAGTAAAACCATCCTTTGGAGCCTTAAGCCCCGGGCAGATTTATCCTCTTTATATAAAAACGTTCGTGAAAGCATTCTTTTCCTAAACACTCCAGTCTCATCCGCATTAAAAACTTGATTGATTAGCCTTTCTCTGAAATAAGATTTTTAAAATGGATTGAAAATGAATTGGCAGCTTAGTGGTCCACTGATGATGATTCATAGGCAAATTTCACGTAGTAAGAGAAAACTGACTCCTGAACTTGTCAAACCAGCCTTTACTTGCTAAAAATGATTAACTGTTGGTACAATCACCACTGTTTTGAACAAAATGTTCATACAAATACCTAGCTTTTTCTCGAATAAAAATTGAACTCAGAGGCATCCTTTTTTGTGATTGTTTTTTTTTATCTACACACTCAGAGCTTTTGTCATTTTTTTAAATGTTTATATCGTGATACACAGATTTAACATTCACCGATTGACAAGTCCTACCTCTGACACTCCTTATATTTTCTTCATTTTTCTTTATGAAACTAATTGTTGACCTGTTAACGCATAAAGTGCTTCGCAACAGATGCTATGCTTTCAACACATTTTAATTTAGCTAAAAGGTCAATTTTCCTAATCAACGGCATAACGTTTTTATGTTTTTGCCTTTTCTTGTACCTATCAGAGTTTGATGACATTATTGTTTGGATAACAGTTTAAGGGAAAAGATAAAACTAAACAATCAGATTCACTAAACAATTCCACATGTAGACGCTATGTTTCAAAAACTAGCAGCCATGATAAGCAGATGCAACAGCTGATAGGAAAAACTAAATCTGATGTTTGGATTGCGGAAAACTATTAAATTAGCAGTAGGTAAACAGAAGTAATGCTAAACTTAGGTATGGAATCGGATGCAGGCGCTGGATTGACTCATCGTTATTTGTGCCGTTGTTTAATGCCACATGTTATAAATAAGGAATACCTATCTTTTGAGTAGTAGGCCTAGTAGTGTGCAGTACAACAGATGTTTGGAGTTTAATCAGATTTCTTTATGATAAATAGCCACAGTACTGTACAAAATAAACTAGACAAGAGCACATTATCTTACAACCTGCTACTATACTGCTTTGTCTTTTTTAAAAAATACGATACATATAAGCGGGATATCCTATAATATTTCTAACTGCAAATACCGAACCAGCAAATAGTGAAGGTCTACTGTATATCAAAAAATATTAAGGTATTTTATTGCTGAAAACAAAGTTTTTTAGTGATATACAGTCAGCGCCGCTTATTGTGATCACGGTCAATGTTATCATTCGGTTATTGTCATCGTTTCATTGAAAAACAAACACAGATGTATATTAATACATTGTAATTAGGTCGCTTATTGTAATCATCTGTTCGCTTATTATTATCATTTAATTTGCCATGCAAAATCATATGCATCAACGTATACTAGCATAGACCAAGTAAAAGTGTCTACAAAGTAGTGTAAACAGCACGTGCAACACACAATAACGCCCAATTCATAGAATGTTTATTTTTAAAATGACAGAAATACTTTATAACAGTTTCAGCACTTAGCACAGTTCTCAGAATGTCTCCCTTACTCTTTGTTTACGGAAACACCCTAGCCTCGCTGAGTCGAATTTAGTTGTTTGTTAATATTAGTAGATGTTACTACTGAACCATTTACAGTACAGTCCTACTGTATTTTTTAACAGTGAATTTTTATGAACGTTTATTACAGTATTTCAGTGTGATTTTACATAACTTAATTTTTAAAGATCTTTTTCGTTTGTTTTGTAGAGTTTAGTGTCACTTGAAGATTCAAAGGACAGTATAGCAAGATGTCCGAATCTCAAAAGAAACGACGCGATTTAAGTCTTAAACAAAAACTTGATATTCTATAGGTATAGTAAATTACCAAAAATGAGTCAAAGAAACGCTGCTTCTCAACTTGGCGTTTCTCAACCTCTCTTATGTAAAATATTGAGCAACAAAGAAAAAATCTTGTCATTATCAAAGTGTAATGCAAATGTTGACAACAAAAGACATCGTTCTGGGAAGGATCCACAAGTGGAATCAGCTTTGAAATTGTGGTTTAAAAATGTTCGCAAAAAAGATGCTAGAGTTGACGGCCCACTAATGCGTCTAAAAACTGAGGATCTTGCCAAAAAAAAATAGGAAAACAGGATTTTAAAGCCACAGATGGATGGTTCAATCGATGGAAGAAAAGGGAAAACATTGTTTACAAGGAAATGTGTGGTGAAAAAAGAAATGCTGATTTTGTTGGAGCTGAGGACTGGTTACAATACGAATGGCCAAAGATTTTGGCCGAGTATTTTCCTAGCTGCATATACAATGCAGATGAAACAGGACTTTATTATCGTGCTTTACCTGAACATACTTACTTATTTAAAAATGAAAGTGCTAACTGCTGTAAAATATGTAGAGATGCGTGCTAGAATTATAGAAAATATGGATGAATTTCAAACCCTTACCTCAAATGAATTGGCTAAAAAAACTTCTTTACTCGATGCTATTCATCTGATAGCAAAATCTTGGAATGAAGTTTCTGAAAAAAAACTGTGAAAAATTGCTTTAGAAAAGGTGAGTTTTTTGTTGAAGAAAATCAAGAGCAAGCAACATCTGAGGAAGACTCTGAAGACAACTTGAAGCCTTTCGATTTGTCCTTAAAAGAATATACTGAGTGGATGGAAGTTGACGATAGTATTGAAACAGCAGCGGAAATGACTGAAGACGATATTTGTGAGGTAGTTGCTTCAACATCAAAAGTTACTGAAGAAGAAGGCGCCGATGATGACGAAAATGATAAATGTGTACCGCATAAGATCTAAGCAGGAAGTTCACCAAGCTCTTGAGATTCTAAGGCAGTTTGTTCATTGAAAAGCAGAACATTTCAAAAAACATTATGAATATGAACAATTTATAAACAATATTTTATGAGAAGACTACAGACAGTCACATATAGAGGAATTCTTCGAGAAAAAGTAAATGTAAATTTGAAGTGTAAATAAGATTGAAGTGTTTTATAATGAAGTGTGTTAAAATGTTTTGATCAAGTGTTTTACGTAGTTCTATATATTTTTTTCAATTATGCTAGATTCAGTGTTTTAAAAAAATCTACAGTGGAATAAAATAAACTGACATGAAATATGCCCACTAATTTTAACAAGTAGAAAACTAAGTTACAGAAATTCTACTACTGTACATAAAACTGTCCGGAATAGCATCAAAATTTGGTAAGTACAGTTTAATTATAGTGTTACAGAATTAGAATTACTTAATGTAATGATAGGCTTACATATCGTTCAGAACAAACAGTTGTGGCCATAATACAGTGAGTTCAATGCAGTACGGCTGTAGACTACATCGTGATTAAGCATTCGGTTACTGTTATCAAATATGCTTCTGACAAATATGATCACAATAAGCGGCGCCGACTGTATTTCCTTTTTATTCAGTTACAGCAAAACATACTTTAATCATTAAATTACTTAAGTATACATAACAAGTAAAATTATAGTGGAAACATGAATCTTTCCTAGCGCAGAAGATAGGGCATGAATAAAGTTCATGCATGCAGAGTTCTAAAGCAAGCTTACTTAAGGAAGACCTATGTGGATAGAAAAAATATCTCTGCTACACCCTCTGGGTTACTTGCTCAACGTAGCTTCTTATCAAGAACTAATAAACCAGATCTACAGATACTTTTTGAAAACAGAAAATATTAATGAACATTTCCAAAGACAATTACAATTGTAAATGCAATTTCTAAAACTCTGTTGCTTCAGATGTTACTATTTGAGATACTTTTCATTAAACTTTAACTTAAACTGTAAATATCCTGAAAATTGTAGTTATTTTTTTGACTTTTGGGATAAATGAACTTGATGATAAGGCTCTGTGTATAAGACCAATGAACCTTCAGTTCAGACATGCATAATAGCTTCTGGTGATACTGGCTAAGAAATTAGTACCTTGAGATCCATACACACATTTCAAGGTCATGTTCTGTTCACTTATAAGCAGCAATACAAATATTTCCCTTGAAACGTCAACTAATCTCTTACATTATAATAAAAAAAGGCTTTGTAAGATTATATTATCTTGAAATTATGGATGATAAATTACTTAGGTTGTTATGCTGTCAAAAATCACCTAACTACACATTATAAATCTTTTTCTACATTTATATTAACAATGACTACAAAATAGGAAAAGGTTATACATTCAACCAAAATGTTTGAACTCTCAATTACACAGCAAATAGCATTATGTTTTTTACCTGCAACAAGTTTTCTTCTTCACACAAATGTTTTTCAACTTTCCTGTATAGGTGGTCCAAACCTTTCTTTACTTCTCTGCCTGGATATTCTCTTATCACCCTTCTTAATTCTTGTTTACTGAAAGCCATCTGATAACTTATTTCTGATTCTTTAACCCCTTGGGCTACTTTAGCTTGTACTCCATCAAAAAATTGCTGTACAAAACATATAATAATTATTACAGAATTAGTATTTGAACATAATTCATTTTTAACTACATTATACATTGTTATGGTAATGGTTAATGTTAAATGTATAAGTGGTTCGTTCCAACCTTGTTTTCATTTTAAAAAAACAAGGTAAACAACCATTCAACATGAAACTCTGTAATTATATTTTTTAAGACTGTAATTGGCTGAAATTTAAGCTTGTATAAATTAATAAGTTAGGTTTGTACTAAAGTCTAGAAAAGTCAGATGAAATGGATTTACAAGAAATTTAAACTCTATTAAAGACTATCTATAACTGAAGAAATTATAGCTTACTTGACCACTTTCAATCCTAACATACTTTAAAATACTTCCTCAAAACTCTACATATTGAAACAAATAGTCTTTAATTTCTTGGAAACATTTAAAACTATCATTCTTGGAAGATCTGAAGAGCTCTATGTTGAAACAAGAAATCCTAGATTATAGTTAACAATCTTGATATAAAACAAATAAAAACATATACAAAACTCACAAATTAATCTTTTATTTATGCATAAACTTATTTGGAAGTTAGAGTCTGTAGTAGTAACACTCACTGATGATGATGACTTAATCATTGAAACGCGTATGAGTCAATAAATGATTTAATTTGTGAGTTTTGTGTATATTTTTATTTGTTTTAACATAACCTCACAAGCTAAGCTAAAAGAATAGTTGTAATCTTGATATATATGTATTATCTAGTCAAATCAATATATTTAAGGGTGTATTGTCATTATCCAGCTGAAACTTCTTAAAAAGGTGGTATTTTGCACTGAAATTCATATAATTTGCTGCGAGTGTATTTTTTGTAATATTTCCACTATGTAAAAATTCATTAGGACAAAAAAGTATGTTTTACTTTGTACTTTCCTGTTCTTTTTTTTTTAATCTGGAGACAATAGTAACATTGCCAAACTAAAGATATTAATGTGTTGGAAGACTTTTTGGCATACCAATTTCTGTATATGCCAACTAAGTGATGGCCTTGACACGGTGAGTTCCTTCCACATGATAGGATTTCACCCTAATCATGATTGTCCAATGTTCATAATTGCAAGGAAGATATTATGATACTTGTACGGAAATTAGTGGTTACCAATTATAAAAAACTTGTAATCACTTATAAAAACTTTTGCCATCACAATGATGCAGCAAAGACATGCAGAATTAGAATAGTTAATTTTTGGTGACTTCTATCCAAGCAACGCATACTCGCCAATATCACTTTGTTAAGGCGGGAATTTTGAATCAGTACTGTGACCACACACTAAACATAAATTGAAGCAACGACAGTTGACTTGCATCAATCGCAGCAAGTAAAGCTACAAGCATGACATTTTTGCCATTTAATTCTACCTATTTTCTTTTTGATACATTCTTTTAAAGGAAAATTGTACACAACTTAAATTAATAAAAATAATCAAATACCCGATACCTCTATACAAGATGTAATCAATAACGAAATTTACAAAGTTATATAATAAATAACCACTGAACAAATTTATCAAAATTAAATCCTTATGAACATTTCAATGAACATATCATCATTGTCAGAAAGTATAACTTGAAAGAAGTTACAAAACCACTAAAATGTATGAATTATATGAACTAGATAGGTTTATGAATTATAATGCTTGTATATTTATTATTAATTAGTATTTTAATTATTAAAAATTGATTATAATTAGTCATTATATATTATTTTCAAATATCAAAACCTATTATTTAAAAAATCTTTTCATTTAATTTTATTCTAAAAATGTAGTACCTAAAACAAAAGCCAGAATTTAGGAAAGTACCTTGAATACTGATTTTTGTTTTAACTAGAATGGTTGGTGGCATTTATCATGAGAGTAATTAACCCTTTGATTAGCAACATATGCCTGCCTTGATATGTTTGAGGGCCCTAGACGCAACATATTTTTAAAAGATTTTTATATTTAAAAAAAAAAAAATTCTTTAATTTTTTTAATTACAGTAATATTTATTAATATTTTTTTACTCACTTATTTTCTCATGTTAAGCAAACTTTAACTTACGTTTATTGACAATTTCTTTGCTAAAAATTATCTGTTAACCTTTTTTTTTGTGAAATACCGAATAAACTTTGAAACTATCTGCAATACGTGGGAACAACCATAGACTTTGGACACAAAAATACTTCTTCATTATTCAATTCTCCATTCATTGTAAAATACCGGACAAACTTCGAAACGATCTATAAATACATGGCAAAACGCATAGACTTTAGAAACAAAAGAATGGTGACTATGTACTCTGTATAGTATTTACTGCCCAGATAGTTGCAAATATTAAACCTAGAATACAGCACAATACAAACGAAAATAAATCGTAAACGTAGGGCAATGCTAATCTGAGAGAAATGGTAGAACATACATACACGGGAATACTTAGTTGTATTGGTACGGGAATGCTAATCAAAGAGTTAATACCAAGTAAGGTTTTACAATACAGAAGTCAATTTTTGTGGAATTTCAAAGTGTAAGTGAAGAAATACTGAATAATATTAAAAATTAATAATAATTAGTCATTATAAAATATCAAAATCTATTATTTAAAAAAAATACCTTTTACTTTTTATTTAATTTTATTCTAAAAATGTAGTACCTAAAACAAAGTTCAGAATTTAGGGTAGTACATTAAATACTGTTTTTTATGTGTTTAGAAAGGTTGGTGGCATGAGAGTAATCATTACAAAGAAAGGTTTTATAATAGAGAAGTAAATATTTGTGAAATGTTTAAGTGTAACTGAGGAAATATTGAATAATATTCATGTTCTAAATCATTACAAAAACCTAGGTTTATGAATTTTAAGACCATAAGTTAGTAAATATTAACTTTAATTTTAAGTTATAATTATATTAGAACAAAAGTTTAAAATTAACTACAAATAGTGGTATGGATTTGTTTGTCTTGCTCAATATGTTATTTGTCAACTTTTGAAAATAATTCTGTCTTTACTATTTCAAAGCTGCATTCTAATTCAACAAAATAAACTGTTATCACAATTCCACGACTGAGTTAGCGAAACCAGAAACTAGAATACTGAGACTAAAATGAAATTCCAAGACTTTGGGGCAACCACCACCACCCAGCCTGGGAATGATTGCTTCAACACTCAAAGTGTAAAGTCTGTAACAGTTTGGATATGTTCAAGTATGTAGTGTGTAATAACCTAAACATAATTTTACATTTTTTAAAAATCCTTCTTTGCATCTTTAGGATAAAGTAGTTTTGCAATACATTTTCTTGCTTTTCTATTTTTGCCATTTTTTTGAAATTTTGTATAGATGTAGGTAGAATTCATCTTAAACTTCCAAGAGCAAATTCAAAAATACATAATAGACAATTTATTATACCAATTATTAACTTTGTTATTAACATTTACAATTCCACTTACTGAAACCTATATTTTCTGGTAAATGAAGAAGAATATGTTGCACTCAAATTCAGCTAGTCATGAGATTTCAAAGAGTTAAACAAACAGTGTACTAGTACTATAATCTAGATTTATTCCTCTCTTTCAAATATTCAGCATTTGCAGAATATACAGTACAGTCTCACTAATTCGGACTTGATGGGACCGGACCCTGTCCGGATCAACGAAAGTCCGGATTAGACAGAAAAAGCCAAACAAATTCATACATTATGTGTTTTAGGTGGGGAAACATATTGAAATTGTAGTTTTAGTGAAATTGAGGCCTAAATATAGCTGACAGTACAGTATTTCATAGTTTATTTAGCAAAAAATCCTGTAATTGTAACAGAAAAGGTATGACATTAATAAATATCAAAGCATCTTTCTTGTTGAATAAATGTATTCACATAAAGTTATTTACACTATACTGTATAAACGCACAAAAAACTCAAACAAAAATGAAACTGAAATAAAAATAAACTTTAAAAAACTTATCTATATCTTAAAAACGTAACCTATATCGCCGTTTTATCGCCTCTATCACGCTGGTCCAACGGCTGAATGAGAGCCGTGACGTTAGGAGGAAGAAATTTAACAAAAATGTCACAATGACACAATTCTTCTTCATTTGGGTGGCATGGGGCATTATCAATTAGTAAAACCGCTTTTCAAGGGAGTTTTTTCTTTTTAAAAACTTTTCTGTTGTTGGAACAAAGTTTTAAAAAAACCAGTCCTTAAAAATTTGACTGTTCATCCACGCTGATTTTTGGAACTTGTATTGGGCCGGTAGAACTCTTAAATTTACATCTTTAAAAACAATAGGCTTTGTGGATTTCCCTATCACTAAAAGTGGAAATTTTAGGTCGCCAGAAGCATACTGCAGGGCAGCAAAGTCATACGTTCTTTCTTAACTTTATGGCCTTTTGCTACTGAATCTAATTTGGAAGCTAAAGTTTTTTTTGGTAACATTTTATAATTTAATCCTGTTTCGTCAGCGTTGAACACCTGACAAGGTTATAAGTTTTCATCTCTGAGAAACTTGCCAAATTTGTCTTTGAATTTTTCACTGGCATCACTGTCACCTGACAAAATTTCACCACTTATTCAGAGTTGACGGATGTCGTGTCGTTCCTTCCACCGTTACAGCCAACCCACACTGGCAGTAAAATTAGGGTCTCCTTTTAATTTTTCATTCAGTTTCAGCGCGATCGTTTGCAAATTTACACTAGGTAATGGAACACCCTGTTCCCGTTGTCGGCCAAACCAAACATACAAAGCATCATCTAAGGTTTCATTTTTTGTTTTTTTTTAAAGTGCGTCTGCCGCCTAAAAACTGTCTTTACTAACCATTTTTGCACAAAAATCTTCAATTTCCTATCGCTTTTTTTGCCACTCGTTCCGAGAAAGCGAAATTTTTTGTGGATGCCTTGGGACTAGAAGGCACATTTGATGCTTCATCAGGCTGGCTTACTCGTTTTAAACAATGTCACGGTATACGCGAGTTGGACATTCGCCGTGAAAAATTAAGTGGCGATCAACAATCAGCTGAGGAATTTTGTAAAGAGTTTAATGAGTTTGTTTTACGCGAATATCTACTCCCTGAACAGATTTACAATACAGACGAGTCAGGATTATTTTGCAATTGTCTTCCTACAAAAACTTTGGCTTACGAGAAGAAAAAAACTGCACCGGGACACAAAGTGAGTAAGGAAAAATTGAAGCTTATGTGTTGTTCCAATGCAAGTGGCTCGCCCAAAGTGAAATTATAGGGAAATCAAAAAAACCTCGATTTTTTTAACAACATTCCCGTTGACTACTCAAACCAGAAAAAAACATGGATGAACAAAGACATTTTTTATGATTGGTTTCACAACAAGTTTTGCCCGTCTGTTCGTCAGTTTTTAAAATTGAAAAACCTGCCCCCAAAAGCTGTGTTGTTATTGGACATTGTCCCTTCCCATCCCGACGAAATGTTACTTAATTCGGACAAGGGAAATATTTTTGTCAAATATTTGCCGCCCAATGTTACTGCCTTGATTCAGCCTATGGATCAAGGCGTGATAGTATCATTAAAGAGAAAATATCGTTCTAGTGTTCTAAAAAAGTTTATTGAGGAAGGAAATGACTTAAAAACATTTTTCAAGAGCTTCAGTGTTCTGGATGCCATTTATGAAGCTGCTGCAGCGTGGGGAATAAGTTAAGCCGTCTACATTGAAAAAATCATGGAGAAAAATATTTCCTGATATACCATTGGAGAAAGGTTGTGCTGGCTTTGAGGATACCATCACCATCGCCAAGGATTTGGCACGATTAGCAAACACTGTACCAGGTGGCGAAAACGTAGACGAAAACATCACCAAATGGTTTGACATGGATGCCCAGCTATCTGCATTTGAAAACTTGACAGACGAAGAGATTGTGTCGCGCGTGCTGGGACAGGCAGAGAGCGAAAGTAACAGCTGTGAAGACGCGGACGCAGACGATGGAAACGGGAGTGCCAGTTGTATTCTCCAGCAGCTGAAAGTGACACACGGAACAGCCCTAAATTATGTGGAGGGACTTTTGGATTATTTGGATGGTCAAGATGATGCCCTGCTCTGTGACACTTTAGTGTTGAGAAAGATGAGATCGACAATTATAAAAAAGGAAGCCAGTGAAAAAAACAAAAAACTCTCACTGACTATTTTAACCGTATTTAAACATTGTCAACACGTTTACAGTTAACACAATATCGATGTACAGTTCTTTTAATGTAAATAGTGTTTCATTTTTTTTTCATATGTTTTGGGAAAATAAAGGTACAGTACAATAACCAATATTATTACGTAGTTTTACTTAGTGTAGAGGGAACATTGTTGACAAACAGAATGCAAGCAGCTGTAGTTTTATTGCCTTGTGTAAACAAACATCCTGTAGGTCAGTGTGGAGCAAAATACGGAAATGCGTACAAAACCGGATGATAAGATGTTCCACCTCTCCCCCTCACCACGATCACTGCCTCTATTGCATATCTATTAGCAGACTCACGCACGCACACACATATACATAGTTTCCGTTCTCCTATTATCCTGCATTATCACCCTTTTATTTTGCTATTTCTCTTCTGTTCTGGAGGAGTGGGGGCTCTAATTTTAATTCACTGCTTGAGGAGAGGCAAACAGGAGGCGGTACTATTTATCAGCTGTAATTACAGTCATTGGGTAGAAGTAGGACTGTGGATATTAAGGTCTTTGTTTTAACTGTGATTTCGCATTATCTGTGACGGCCCTGCCAGTAAATATCCTGGATAATCGGGAGTTGACTGTATTTGTAAAATGTATATAAATATTGTGTAAATATTTGTAGCAAGGGTTATAATCGACCATTAATTATTTATACTACCATGCTTCCTATTTTGTTTTAAATGTAAAAAATTTGAAAATTTATAAAATGTGTATATGTGTTTGTTAAAAGAGAAAATGAAATTTATTACATGTAGGTAAAATTATTATTAAACAGATTCTCTTTATGTTTACTTGTGTTAAAATGATTTGCTAGTTAGGTATTATTTCAACACTTGCAGTTTTTGTGTTGTACATTTTATGGTTTTTTGTATAAATTATACTTTTTTTGTATTAACTTGGCAATTAACAGCTTTCACAATTACATTAACCAATTACACAATAACATAAACTTCACGATGGAAACAGAACAAAATAAACTTCTTAGGCCTAACGATAACAAAACAACAAACACATTCAAAATATACAGGAAACCTACCACCACAGACAGAGTTATACACAACACGTACAATCATCCAACACAACACAAGATACACAGATTAATCAACACACCCATGAGCAATGAAGACAAAATAAAAAAAAATAATAATAAAACACATAGCAAAAAAAACTGATACAAACACACTTTGATAGACAACATAATGCGCAAAAAACAACATACACATAACACAACAAAAATACAATAACACACAAACACAAAAATACATAACACTTGCATATCATGACAACACATCACAAAAGATAGCTTCCTTGTTCTGCAAACTTAAATACAAAGTACTATTCACAACATCCAACACATTTAAAAAACACACCATGATAAACACGACAGGGCAGGCATAAACAAGATTACATGCAACAACTGTCCCAGCTTTTACATAGAACAAACAGGGAAAACATTTACTACAAGATACAAAGAACACGTAAAACAGATAAGAAAAACACAACCCCAGTCAAATTTCACCATACACATACAAAACACACAACACTCACAGATAGACATAGACACCAATCTAAAAATCCTAAACTACATAAAAAAAGCAAAAAACTTAACACAATAGAAAATTATGAGATAATAAACATAAATACTATCCACAATACATTCTAAATGACAAAACACGCTGCCAATCAAATACTATATTTAAGCACATAATTAACAACTACTCTATGAACAATGACACACCACAGAACAGAAATACACCACAGACTCACACCAACACAACACACCTGAGCAACAGTCTTGTCAGTAATTCACAGCTGTATTCAATTGCTGAATAAATCAGTAAGTAGTTTTTTTGTCCCATTAATACAAAAAAAGTGTAATTATTTCAAGTTTGAATGTTTTATAAATAGAACATAATGGACAGAAATTCTTACAGTTCAGTAATTAGTTTAAATGGATGGTTTGCAACAATGAACTACTACTCTATTTTATAACTTAGTTACTATCATAAATTACAGTTTAAACTAAAACAAAGGAAATGATAATTCTTAAACCATCTAAACAGATAATAATTATATAATGCAGCATATTGAGTCAAACTTATCATGTTACTAACATAAAGAAGGGCTCATCCTAATAGGTTTTGCTACCATTCTGCGACTCTGGAGGAAGCAGTTATGTTTTTAGCACTACAGGTCTATATATTAAATATTGTAAACTTGTCTAAATTTGTTCAAAATATATTCTCATGTTGGTAAAAGAACTGTTTTTATTTAGACAGGTTATGAGGTCCAGAAACACTGTATAAAACTAAATGAACATACAGGATTACAACAATCAAGATTATTCATACACAAGACTACAAAGTTGGTTAATTAGTTCTTTTACTTCTCTTGAAAACATTTCACCATTCACAGTAATATCATGTTCTTTAAGTCAGGTAATTAGTCTTGTTAGGGACCATGGGAGTACTGTGAACAGTTGAAACAGTGACAAGAAGATTAAAATTACTAGTTGAAAATTTGTGTCTGCAATTAATTACGCAGTAAACTCCCGATTATCCGTGGGCGGATTAACCTGTTTGCAGATTATCCGAAGTCTGCCATTGTTTTACAAATATTCAATTTTTATTCCAATCAGATTCATTATTGTTTTTTTTAACCATTCAACACAGCCCAATATCCGGGAAAAACCACGATCATAAAAATAAACTAAGCTTTCTCAAATAACGCAAAGATAAACGATAACTGTCCTGTTAGAGTGAATGAACCAACTCGAGGTAGGAACAGACTACTGTATATAAGAGGCAATAACAAAATGCTTGGACGCCCGAAAACCTAATGTGTATCATAAGATTGTAGCTAATCTCGTAGCTAATCTCTTGCAGCTAAGAATGTCAGCTAATCTAGCTAAGAATGTCAGCTAATCTCGGCTATAAATAGTCTTAGGATGTGACATATGCATTATCCATGTCTGACATATACATTATCGATCTTTATTGCTTTGTGACACGAGTAGAAACAAACATTTTGAGTTGAACGTTGAGTGGTTATTTTAGTAGTAGGTAGTTTGAATTTTTATGCGTTATTTTTATTTCTCTGTCTTTTTTATTTTTTGTCATGCAGTATTTTATCATTTGTATTAGTTGATATTTTATGTAAATTTCCTTCTTTTTATTGTAAACCGATAAATAAAACAACATTTTAATGTCTAATACACTGTTTTAATATCCCAAATAAACCTGTATATGGTAGAAATAAAATTTTTGAGATGAAAACAACCAACACAATAATTAGAGCAAGACGACTCTTCACTGTGCGACAAAATGGTTCTCAAGAAACTTAGATCGCACATTAAAGCTAAATCAATGCTCACAAAAAAACAGACGAAAGTGACAGATTTTTTTGTTAAAAAGTGAACGTATTATGTGTAAAGGAAATTACATATGTACATACATACTTACTTTTGACATATACTTATGTACGTATTGTAAATAGTTAGACATATAAATGTACATGTTATAATCCGTCAAATACATCAACATTTTAAATTATTTTCTGTATTTATTTTGTCCTCTGAAGATTATTTGTGAATTGCATTAACCGGTGTCATTATTTGTGTAGTTTATGGTATAATATTCTATTATTGATCGTTTTGCGTATTCTTTGTTCATAGCTCATTATTCGGGGAATTCGGTTATCCGGTGTTGCCTGGCCACCCTATTCCACAGATAATCGGGAGTTTACTGTAGTTCTTTGCTATTTTTTACAAGAAATTTGAATCCTACTATTCTATTAAAAGATGGCTACCATGTTTGCAACAAGACTGGTGTATTGTGTTAAAAAAACTAGTCAATGGGGATCATTTAGTCCTAACTATTCTCATTATTATTATTGTCTTCCCATCAATAAAATCACAAAATCTATGATTTTAGGAAGAAACTAAGAAACAAAATAAAACCATCACTTCTTATAAAATTTACATCAACTTACATTAAGTTTCTCAAGTGGACGTCCAAAGTATCTAGTTACATAAGCCTTAAGAGCCTCATTGTATCTCTGTTTTGCATCTTTCCTTTGTGAATCCAAAACAGATATCTTCAGTTGTGATAGCAATGCAAACAAATGATGAAAATTTTCTGTGACAAAAAAATAATGTAGAAATATTTTTTTATATTGAAATTTAAAAACAAATTATTTTTTTTTATACAAGCAGATAGTTAAGTAGTTCTTGAAAAGTTTAGTGTTATTGTGAACTAAATCCACAAATAAATATTTTGAGGATGATGTGTCCAAAGTAAATACTTTATAGTCATTCTACCTTAGTATTAATGTTTCAGCTTTATAACCTTACTTTTACTGTAACAAAAAAGTAGTGGTTTCCTTCAAATAATTTTGAAATCCACTTCTTATTAGTTACTTGTTATAAATATATATATATATATATATATATATATATATATATATATATATATATATATATATATATATATATATATATATATATATATATACTGAAATAGATAATTTTTTTATATGAAAATTTTAAAGACAACATCAACATTAGGAGACAGGGGTTTAATATTTGAAAACATATATATATATATATATATAATAAATTAAAAATATTTCAAAAACAAGAATATTTTTAATGAATATATTTATTCAAAGCTCTTCGCCGATAAAATAGTACCAGCATCTTCAGGAAAATAATTATCAAATAATAATTTTATTTTATAATTATTTTCCTGAAGATGCTGATAGTATTTTATCGGCGAAAAGCTTTGAATAAATATATTCATTAAAAGTATTCTTGTTTTTGAAATATTTTTAATTTATTAACTATATTACAAGAACACATATCACCAAATTTGATATATATATTGTAACATTTTGAAGTAATATCTATATAAAAGGCACTTACCAAATTAAGATAAATATATATAAATAAATTCAGTATGTAAAAATTACTAAAATATACCAGGAACGAATTGTAAACATAACCTAATTTCACTTGTATAGAAAATTCACACGGCCACATTTTAGATCTAATCACAAGATTTTATATAAAAGAAAAAAACACACAAATCACTGTTTATAAGAATATGTATTAGAAATAATTGGTAGGTAACAATTTAAATAGAACTATGTAAAAAAATACACTTAAAACTTTCACACGGCAAGCTAGTGAAATGTGCTGGAGTAAACACGTTGCATAACGGATTTGTGGAGTTGCGTGCGCATTGACCGGCAACAGATGTTCGTTTTAAATATTTCTCATGGAAATATAATATAAAACAGTTTTGGATTTAAATGCAAAGAAATTTAAGTGCAGTTGTTAAGAAGAAGAAGTGTATCCGTAAAGAAGAAGAACATGACATCCGTAAAGCTGTACTTACAAGGAATAAACGAAAAAATAGCGGAAATTCACGATTTGGCCATTTTTTTCTAACAAAGGTAGCGTCAGTAAGAGTTGGAACCAAGCATCGGAACGAGGAAGACGTATTCAGAATTGGCTGTAAAAATTTTATTTTTTTAACTAGTGCGGAAAGTGCAGTATCATATTTAAATCGTAATTACAGAGTAACAATAAGCCAAATAATTGAACTGATCAATTAAGAAGACATTATTAAGGAAATATATTTAATTAAGAACTAAAATAACTTGTAAAAATTTTAACTTGTAAAAATTGTAAATTAGATATTTTTTTGAAAGTGCCAACTCAAAATTTATTAGTCAAAATTTAGAAAACCCACCTATTTAACCCGAGATAAAGAGAGCTCAAGCTCAAATTGAAATAATTAAATCAATTTCAATTCATATTAAATTTTATAACTAAACTTCTTGCTGCCATACCAAAATTTAGACTTAGGCTAATAAAGCTTAATTTTTGTTAATTCTTTGTAGAGGAAATAAGAATTTTTAATTAGTAAGTGACTTTGTAAAAGATAACAAGGAATGTCATTTTAAGATATTAAAAGTTTATTGTAACAAAAAGCAGCATTGAAGTGTTATTTCTTTTAAATTATAAATTTTATTAAGACTTGTATAAAACAAAATTACCAATTATTACATTTGGCACACAAACGTGGGGCTCGATTATAAAAAAAAATTTAAGAATTAACCTTAAGGCACTTTAGATAAGATTATTAATTAAATATTTGTATTAATATTGTTTACTTTTCAGGACTTTGCAACCATAAGTCAATAATTTTTTTAATTTTCAAAATTTAAATAGAATAAAGGGGAATTTTGAAATTTTAGATAAAGAAATAAAAAAAAAATGGAATCTGAAACAGGTACATATAATTTAAGGAGGGAGAAAGCGAAAAAAACAGAAAAATTAGAGGAATATAACAAACATAGTAGGTCTAGGAAGGGTACAGCAAGTGAGGAAGCTGCAAAAGGAAAATATGTGACATTAAAAGAAAAAATAGATGAAAGAGAGGAAGAAGCTACAATAGGCCTAATAGAAGTGGAAGAAGGGACAAGCCTAGAAATACAAGAGACAGAAACGGAAGGCACAGATATGCCTATAGAAGAGAGTGAGGTGGAAACCCAAGTAGATGAGGCTAGGGGATTACCACTGATGCAAACCCAACAGAAAAAGGGAAATAATGAGAATGAAGATTTGAGGGAGATGATGAGATCTCTCATGGAAATGAGCCGAAAAGGAAAAGAGGAGATGAAAGAAATGAGTGAGAATATGAATAGACAATTAGATAAGATGGACGAATTAAAAAAAGAATTAAAGGAGAATATAAACGAAGTAAAAGGAGAGATAAAGGAGGAAAATAAGGAGATGAGAGAAGAGATGAACAGAGGATTTGCCTCAAGTAGGTTGGAAATGAATAGGTTGGATAAGAAATTCGAAAGCCTAAAGGAAGAAAATAGGAGAATGATAGAGGATATGAGGGAACAGTTGAGAACAGAGAATAATGATGTAGTAGGAGTTATGAGAAGAGACTTAGAGGAGAAGATTAAGGAGAATTTAGAGGAAACAAAAGAAATAATAGCTGATGTGACAGAGATTAATAAGAAAGAGATAGAGAAGGTAGAAAAAATGACAATACAGAACAGGGAAGAGTTAAGAGTTTTAAATAGGGAGATAGCTATTGAGAAAAACAATAATAATGATAGAATTGACCGATTGGAAACAGAAGGAAGGAGGAATAATGAGAAACAAGGGGAATTGACCCAGAGAATGGAAAAGGTAGAAAAGAAGGTGGAAGAAAATAAAGGAGGAGAAGGCCTAAGGATAATACAGGTGTCATGCGGGAATCAGGAGGAGATGCCAAAATTTAATGGTAGGAATGGTAACCCTATGGAGTTCCTAAAAAGACTGGATAGGTATGTGGAAAGAAAATTTGGATGTAGGACAGGGGAAGGATTTGAAAATGAATGGAGAGGAATCATAGATAGAGCCTTGGAAGTAGGAGCGGCAAGATGGTGGGAATCAATCAGAGAGGAGGTGGAAAATTTCGCGGATTTACAAGACAGGTTTATAGAAAGATACTGGGCCAAAGAAATACAGGAAGGCATCAAAGAGAGAATAGAAAATGAAAGGTATATAGAGGGAAATGGAAGAGCCAGAGCAGATTATTTCATAGAAAGAGTCATAGTTTTAAAGAACATGACACCACCGCAAAATGAGGAAGAGATAGTCCGGAGATTAAGCCGGCATTTTAATGAAAGGATACAGTTGTCAAGAAGAGTACAAAATATAAAAACGATCCGAGAGATGGAAAGGATGCTAAATGAGGAGGATATAGAGGAGAGAAATAAGGAAATAAGACAGAGAAACAGGGGACCATGGAATAGGCCTACCCCTAGAGAGGAACAGAATGGAAATAGATTTCCACCCAGAAGGGGTGAGGAAGGGA
Organism: Prosapia bicincta; assembly: GCA_036971475.1. NCBI lineage: Eukaryota > Metazoa > Arthropoda > Insecta > Hemiptera > Cercopidae > Prosapia > Prosapia bicincta. The sequence goes on from JBAIZL010000004.1 coordinate 255,751,911, forward strand.
TGAGACAGCAGGGAAATAGAAGATTTCCAGGACCAGGAGAATTGTATAGAAGGAATGAATATAGAAGTGAAGGACGGCCATATGTCCAGTTTTTTAACAGAAGAATAGATAATCATATGAGGGGGAATAGTGAACCAAGACCAGGGCAGGAAAATAATCGAGAAAATAGAGGAGACAGGAATTACAGAACAAATGACAGGAGCCAGAAGGAAATAAATCAGATAGAGACAAGGAGATGTGTGGGGACAAGGAAGGAGGATGGTGCACATAGTCAAACGGAAAACTAGAGAACACTGGTATCGTCGCCTTGGATCAGGAAAAGGAGCATCAAACAGAACAAATGAGGTTGCCAGTGATAAAATTTGATAAAAGCTCCTACGATAAAATTAAGTTAACTATAAATAATGTATTAATCAGTAGAAAATTTTTAGAACAAGAAGATGAGGAGAGAAATTATAATTTAGGAATTGAAAAAAAAAATATAATAAACCCAGAGATAGAGATTAAGATGGAAGATACAAGTTTACTAGCATTAATAGACACAGGCAGTAACGTAACATGTATCCAGGAGAAATGGATGTTAGAGAATAAAAATAAAATAGGAAAAATAGAAATCCTACCAATAAAAAATTTAACCATTCGGACTGCAACAAATAAGAAAACTAAAAAGATAAACAAAATGATCATGATAATAGGAGAAATAGGAGGGGTAAAATATCCGTTTCAATGCCTAGTGGTGCCAGGCTTATTGAGAAAATTTATTATAGGTACGGATATGTTGATGGATGTGGAGGCACAACTTGATTTTGGAAAATGGGAAATGGAGTTAAAATATGAAAACAAATTATATAAATCAAAAATGAGTGTAGATGGGCAGACAAAATTTAAAGGGGAGATGAATAATTTTGAAAATGAGATGGAGGAGGAATTGAGTTGTGATGAACAGGAAGGAATGAATGATATGGAAAAATGGGAAGAATTTGAAACTTTTGGAAACCAGAGTCAAAATTATATTAAAATTGTACAAGAGAAGGGAGAGATAAAAAAAGAGGATATTTTTGAAAGAATAGGGAATGAAGAGGTAACTGAGGAACAAAGACAGGAGATGAGTGATTTAATAGAAAAGTATAAAGAAGTATTTTCAGACCAGCCCGGTTTATGCACTGCATATAAACATAAGATTAAAGTTAGGGAAGATGTACCATTTTACCAAAGAAATTACCCAATTCCTACAAAGTACCAAGATCAGGTACAAAAAGAGATAGAGAAAATGTTGAGGTTAGGTATAATTGAAAGAAGTACTAGTCCATATATTAATCCAATAGTCCCAGTCATCAAAACCAATGGGAAAGTTAGATTATGTTTAGATGCAAGAAAACTAAATGAAATTATAATTCCGGATTATGATTGCTATAGAGGAATAAATGAGATTCTACACAGAGCAAAGAGAGTTAATTGGTTGAGTACCATGGACCTCACTAACAGTTTCTGGCAGGTTGAATTGGAAAAGGAGTCAAGAAAATATACTGCATTCCAACATAGAGGGAAAACATACCAGTTTGTTGTTACACCCTATGGATTGAAAACATCTCTAGCAGCATTGGCAAGAGCTATGGACAGTATTATGAGGGAGGAATTAGAAGATTTCACCTTAATATATGTAGATGATATAGTCTGTATGTCTGAGACATTTGAGGAGCATAAAAAACACCTAGAAAAGATCTTCCAAATTTTTTTAAAAAACAACATGACCATTAAATTTGATAAATCAGAGTTCTGTAGAAAAGATATTTCATTCTTAGGATATAGATTGACTACAAATGGAGTAAAAATGGATGAAGAGAAGGTTAGAGCTATATTAGAATTTCCCTCACCTAAAAATCCTCGACAGTTAAAAGGTTTTATTGGAATGGCTAATTATTATAATAAATTTATAGAAAAATATTCAGAATTTGTACAACCATTATTAAAATTATTATCTAATAGAAACAAATTTATTTGGACAGAAGAGGAGGAGCGAAATTTTATTAAATTAAAGAAAAAGTTTTTGGAAACAAATGTACTTACTCACCCAGATTACCAGAAAACATTTTACCTACAAACAGATGCCAGTGAATATGCCATAGGAGGACACATCTATCAGATTGATGAAAAGGGGAAGAAAAAGGCAGTAATGTTTATGAGCCGCACATTAAAAGGAAGTGAAGTTAAATATTATACCACTGAGAAGGAATTACTTGCTATATTGTTTTGTCTGCAGAAAGCAAGACAGATCATCCTAGGAAGAAAAATTGTGATCCAGACTGACCATCAGGCCTTAACTTTTATTAAGACTTGTAAAATTTTAAATTCAAGATTGCATAGATGGATATTACTAATGCAAGAGTATGATTATACTATTGAACACTGTAAAGGAAAAGAAAATGTAGTTGCAGACCTATTGAGCAGGAACCCTTGTGACAAAAATAAGTTTGAAAGAAGAGACCAAAATTCAGAATTACAAATAAATTATATAGAAAGAGTTATGGATATGGAAATGTGTACAAAATTTAAAGAATTTAGTAAATTACAAGTAGAAGATTTGGAAGTTAGAGAAATAAAAGAAAACATTCAAAATTATCCTCAAAATTATAAAATTATTAATAACTTAGTATACAAAAGAAATAGGGAAAGTTGGAAAATAGTAGTACCAAAGGGAATGATTAAAGAAATAGTGGGTACTTGTCATGAATATTACCTGCATGCAGGAGCTAAGAAATGTCATACCATATTATCAGAGAGCTTCACTTGGAAGAAGATGGGAAAAAGCATTAGGGGAATTATTAAAACATGTAATATTTGTCAAAGAGCTAAAAATGTAACCCAAGGTAATTTTGGAGAGATGAAAGGGATCCAAGTGGAAAAACCAAAGGAGCAATTGTCAATTGATTTTATAGGACCATTTCAAAGAACTGTAGGAGGCTATAAGTATTTATTAGTAATGTTAGATGTATTTACAAAATTCGTTCAAATCTATAAATTGAAAAAGGCAACCACAGGGGAGGCAATTAAATGTTTAGAAAATTATATAGAAAATTTCGGGAGAGTAGAAAGAATACAGACTGATCATGGAACCCAGTTTAATAATAAGAAATGGCTGGAGTATATAAAAAATAGAGAAATGAAACCAATATTTTCTCCAATAAGGAGGCCACAAAGCAATATCGTTGAGAGGGTGAATAAGGAGATCATTAGATGTTTGAGAACATATTGTCATCATAACCATAGAGAATGGGGAAAGTATGTAGAGGTTATTAACCAGGCAATTAATGAAATTCCTCATGAGACTACAGGATACACACCTAACCAGCTACAACTAGGAATTCAGGATGAAAGGTTTTGGCAAAAGGAAATAAAAAATTTTGGCTGGAGTTCAAAATTAATAAATTTAGAAAGACATGTAGAAATTGCTAGGAGTAGAATTAAGAAAAAGGCTCATAAGAGAGCAGAGAAATTTAATAAAACTCATAAAATAGAAGAATTAAATGTTGGGGACAAGGTATTAGTAAAAGAAAATTGGCAACCACAGGGTATAAGAGGTGAGATGGCAAAATTATTTTATGTATATGATGGACCTTATGTGATCACCAAGAAATATGGCAAAGCGACTTATGAAATCAAAGATGCTAGAAGCAATAAAATTAGAGGAATTTTCCATATTAGCTTGTTAAAGAAATTTTATGAACCAAGGGAGGCACACCAGGGAGAATCAGATAAATTTCAGGTAGAACCAATTAAATAAATAAAGGGAGAAGTCGAGAGAAAGGAAAATAACAAGGGATAATAAGATGGTAACAACAGGAATGTCTCAGGATATAAAAGTATTAGGGGAAGGAAGCGAATGTAGGAGGGATAGATAACAAATAAACCAGAAATGACAATAGACCAGAAATGACTTAATAATTAAACAAACACTTGAAAAAAAAATATAAAGAAATAAAAAAATATGTAAATAAAAATAAAATAGGAAGGGATGAATGAATAAGAACAAGGACCTAACCTACAAACAACCTAGACATGCTATGACTCGGTTAGGCTAAAATTTAAAAAAAAAAAAAAAAGGAACACTGTGTCAGAAGATAGATTATATAGATAAATAAAAAGACTTATGATTGGAAAGATTCCATTCTATTAAATTTAAAATAAAGAAAGAAAAAGAAAAAGTTTATAAAATAGACTCTAAGAATCAGAAAATGATTAATGTACGAGATGTTAAGAGTAAGAGTATTGTTGGTTAAATGTTAATTGTTAATTTATTGTATTGTTAGTAGTTAAGTATATCATATGTAATTAGATGGCAGCAGACAAGCAAGAAGGATAGAGTAAGAGTATACTCCCAAAATGTGAAAATTGAGATAAAAAAAAGGAATTTCGGAATCAAAATTTTTTTAAATCTAAATTTGGGGACTATGTAACATTTTGAAGTAATATCTATATAAAAGGCACTTACCAAATTAAGATAAATATATATAAATAAATTCAGTATGTAAAAATTACTAAAATATACCAGGAACGAATTGTAAACATAACCTAATTTCACTTGTATAGAAAATTCACACGGCCACATTTTAGATCTAATCACAAGATTTTATATAAAAGAAAAAAACACACAAATCACTGTTTATAAGAATATGTATTAGAAATAATTGATAGGTAACAATTTAAATAGAACTATGTAAAAAATACACTTAAAACTTTCACACGGCAAGCTAGTGAAATGTGCTGGAGTAAACACGTTGCATAACGGATTTGTGGAGTTGCGTGCGCATTGACCGGCAACAGATGTTCGTTTTAAATATTTCTCATGGAAATATAATATAAAACAGTTTTGGATTTAAATGCAAAGAAATTTAAGTGCAGTTGTTAAGAAGAAGAAGTGTATCCGTAAAGAAGAAGAACATGACATCCGTAAAGCTGTACTTACAAGGAATAAACGAAAAAATAGCGGAAATTCACGATTTGGCCATTTTTTTCTAACAAAGGTAGCGTCAGTAAGAGTTGGAACCAAGCATCGGAACGAGGAAGACGTATTCAGAATTGGCTGTAAAAATTTTATTTTTTTAACTAGTGCGGAAAGTGCAGTATCATATTTAAATCGTAATTACAGAGTAACAATAAGCCAAATAATTGAACTGATCAATTAAGAAGACATTATTAAGGAAATATATTTAATTAAGAACTAAAATAACTTGTAAAAATTTTAACTTGTAAAAATTGTAAATTAGATATTTTTTTGAAAGTGCCAACTCAAAATTTATTAGTCAAAATTTAGAAAACCCACCTATTTAACCCGAGATAAAGAGAGCTCAAGCTCAAATTGAAATAATTAAATCAATTTCAATTCATATTAAATTTTATAACTAAACTTCTTGCTGCCATACCAAAATTTAGACTTAGGCTAATAAAGCTTAATTTTTGTAATTCTTTGTAGAGGAAATAAGAATTTTTAATTAGTAAGTGACTTTGTAAAAGATAACAAGGAATGTCATTTTAAGATATTAAAAGTTTATTGTAACAAAAAGCAGCATTGAAGTGTTATTTCTTTTAAATTATAAATTTTATTAAGACTTGTATAAAACAAAATTACCAATTATTACAATATATATATTGTAATATTTTCTTTTTTATAACATAAATATTTTTGTAACACAAAACATAACTCATTAATAATTTAAAGTCTTTATTACAACAATTTTTTTATTCACACAATAAACAGAACAAAAATATAAAACTTAACAAGTTTTAACACAATAGGCTAAACTCAATTCCTTCAATTTTAGTTACAAAATTTTATGCCCTAGGCTATTTTCTAAGATCTCTTAATATCTCGGGGTTTATATGCATGGGCTATATCTTTTAACTCTTTGGTTAATTAAACAAATTTTGATAAACAAGATTAAATTTAGAAAATAGTTTTAATAAATAGCTTCCTGATGAAAAAACTTAAATTTGGAATAAGCAAAAAGGTCCCTATACTGTTTGAACAGGATCAGGTTTCTTACTACTAACTAATATCTAATCTCAAGATATTCTAATAATGTACAATTTTCAATTTCCGTATGATTTTAAAAGTTCACAAAAGTTTATTTGTATAGCGCTATGTACTTAACTTATCAATTTATCGGAGTTTGGCTGGATCTTCATACAGGATCCATTTCTCTTTAAATTTTATATTTCACACAATTAAATTCCTTTTAGTTACTTCAAATTATATTAATACTGTATTATATCTTTAAATTCACTTATCCTTGTTTTAATTTGGCCAAGTTTCTTCACAATTTTGTATAATTTTGACGAAATTCTACAAATGGAATTTTGACTTCTAACCAAGGCTCAGCTTCTTTCGGCAATCCACGCTATACTGACTAACGCGTCTTTTTTTACTTCTAAAATGTTTAAAATATGGCGACAATTCCTTTTCCATACCTCATCTTCCATGTAATTTAGTTCGATTTTTCTCTACTAGAGTCGACTGTACACTGACCTACTTCTTTGCTTTACATCTGCTAAAGCGCCAACACAATTGTTTTTACCCGTTTTAATTTTGTTAACATACTGTTTCAACTTTCCTATACTTAACAAACCTTCCAGTGTTTATTTAATTACTATTATTTGTGTGTGCAGTGTTTTTTCGTTTTACTTTTGTAATAATTCCGAAATGTGTGTGTTTTGAGCTGGATTTTTACAAACATAACTTTTCAATTCATTGTTTACAACCGTTTTTTCACCTTCTATATCTCAAGTAATTACTTATGCCCTATGTTACTAAAGTTTACAATTTTGTTTAATTTTATTATTATTAGATTATCTTGTTTTAATTTTATTTGTTAGGTTATTTGATATAACAAATTTCCTAATGCAACAGTTCAAATATCTTGTTTACATGTTACAACCTTTTCTAGGCTTTTACCTAAAATTAGTTTCAATTTTAATCTAGCCAATTTCTTATTTGCTATTTTCAAAATGTTACATAGTCCCCAAATTTAGATTAAAAAAAAATTGTTGATTTAAAATTCTTTTTTTTCTCAATTTCCACATTTTGGAAATCACCTCTTAATAATTTTGTTTGTTTGCTGCTCTTCAATTACATATTACTTAACTTATCTTCTAACAATACAATATACTTATAACTAACATTCAATCAACAATTCTTTAACAATTCTAACATATAGTAACAATAAATCATGTTCTGGTATTTACAATTCCTTCTATAATTATAATTTTTTTATTTTACATTTATTATATTGGAACCTTTCCAATCATAAGTCTGATTCAATATCTATTCAACATATATTCTCTGATACCGTGTCTTTAAATCCCAGCCTATCCGAATCATAGTATGTCCAGATTTGGTCAAATTGGTTATAACATTTCTCTTTCCCTTATTTCTGTTTATTCCTTGTTTATTATTTCTCTCATATCTCATATTTTGCTTTTAGCTTCATTTAACTCCCAGTTCTAAGTTATTATTTTATCTCCCCTTCCAATCTCACATCCAGTTCAATTATTTTCTTATATCATTTCAGTTTATTTTGTATGAAGTTTAACATCTAATATTTTTAAAGGTTGCAATCTTATATCCTCTATTTGATCATATCTATAGCTCCTTCGATTACACTGTCCCTATATCGGCGAATATAAATTTTGTTTTAATACTTATTTATCATAGATTAATTTTTCTTTTATAATATATAATATATACGACGAAGTTCCATTATTTATCAACGCAGATTCTCCCTTACAATACGACGAAGTTTCAATACACAATTATCATATTTTATTTATTACAATGATGCTTCAATATTTATTAACATAGATTCATATTTATCTTTATTCATTATTCGACGAAGTATCTAATAAATTATCGTAGATATAGTTACCATCCCTTAAACTTATCTCCTGCTAACGTTTTCTTATACACATAGTCACCTAGAGTTTATTCATATCGCTTCCTTCATCTATATTTAATATCTCCCTTCCTATTTTATTATTATTATTATTATTATTATTTATTTTTTTTTTTTATTTTTATTTTTTTTTTTTTTTATCCAGTTCTTTTGGATACATGTCACATTACTGCCTGTGTCTATTTATACCTGTAAACTTGTTTCCTTTATTTCAATTTATATTTCTGGGTTTCTTATTTTCTCATTCATTCCTAAATTATAATTTCTCTCATCCTCTTGTTCCAAAAATTCCATATTTATAAGTACATTATTTATAATTAAATTATATTATTTCTATATTTGGAGCTCCTATTATGGTTTCACTTTTCTTAGTTTTCCGACTGACTTTGGGCACCGTGCTCTTTTCTTGTCCCCACGCCTGTCCTTGCCTCAACACTGTTTACATCTCCATTGTATCTCTCATCTGCTTCATAGTTTCTATTTCCTCTGTTATTCTCATATTTAAATTCCATCTCCCATTTTCCAAAATCGAGTTGTGCCTCCACATCCATTAACATATCCGTACCTATGATAAATTTTCTCAATAAGCCTGGTACCACTAAGCATTGAAACGGATAATTAACTCCTCCTATTTCTCCTATTATCATTATCATTTTATTTATCTTTTCAGTCTTCTTATTATTTGCAGTTCGAATTGTTAAATTTTTTATTGGCAGTATTTCTATTTTTCCTATTTTATTTCTTAACCTTCCCTGCTCTCCTAATATTTTCTCCCTTACATCTTCGACTTTCCTAAAACGCTCATCTGTTATCTTTCTTTCTCCTATCACCTTTAATTTTAACTCTCCTAACTCTTCTGTGTTTTTCTCCACTTTGTCCTCCATTTTCCCTATCTCCCTATTTAAAACTCTTAACTCTTCCCTGTTTTGCTTTGTTATATTTTCTACTTTCTCTATCTCTTTTTTATTAATTTCTATCACATCAGCTATTATTTCATTTGTTTCCTCAAAATTTTCCTTAATCTCCTCCTCTAATTCACTATCTTTCTCCTCTATGTCTCTTCTCACATCCTCTATTACAGTATTATTCTCTGTCCTCCACTGTCGCCTCATATCCTCTATCATTTTCCTATTATCCTCCATTATTTCATCTGTTATGAATTTTAAATCCTCCTTCATCTCTCTCATTTCGTCTCTATTTTCCTCTAATTTCTTGTTTATTTCCCTTATATTCTCCTTCATATCCTCTGTCCCTTTATTTATGTTTACACTCATTTCCATTAAAGTCCTCATTATATCCCTTAAATCTACATTCTCATTATTTCCCCGTTCCTGTTGGGTTTGCATAGGTAGTCCCCTATCTTCCTCTACCTCAATGTTTCCTATTGGCATATCTGTGCCTTCCATTTCTATTTTCTGCACTTCCAAGCTTGTCCCTTTTTCCAATTCTATTTTGCCTATAGCAGTTTCTTTTTCCTTTTCGTCTATTTTAGCTTTCTTCCCCCCCCCCCGCAAATTGTACGATTCCCTTTCATCAGACATGTTTTTTCTTTTTATAGCTATTAGTAAACTTATTATACAAAAATAAACAATTTATATATATACTATAAACCTAGCCTTGACTCTATTCAACTCAGTGTTTAATTTTACAAAATTTTTCTAAATCTATTTCCAGTTCAAATGTTTTTCATATAAAAAGTTCTAAATTAATTGTGTTTCAAAATCTCTAACTAAACTTTATCTCTTTTTATATCGAGCCCCACGTTGGGCGCCAATTGTAATATTTTCTTTTTTATAACATAAATATTTTTGTAACACAAAACATAACTCATTAATAATTTAAAGTCTTTATTACAACAATTTTTTTATTCACACAATAAACAGAACAAAAATATAAAACTTAACAAGTTTTAACACAATAGGCTAAACTCAATTCCTTCAATTTTAGTTAAAAAATTTTATACCCTAGGCTATTTTCTAAGATCTTTTAATATCTCGGGGTTTATGTGCATGGGCTATATCTTTTAACTCTTTGGTTAATTAAACAAATTTTGATAAACAAGATTAAATTTAGAAAATAGTTTTAATAAATAGCTTCCTGATGAAAAAACTTAAATTTGGAATAAGCAAAAAGGTCCCTATACTGTTTGAACTGGATCAGGTTTCTTACTACTAACTATTATCTAATCTCAAGATATTCTAATAATGTACAATTTTCAATTTCCTTACGATTTTAAAAGTTCACTAAAGTTTATTTGTATAGCGCTATGTACTTAACTTATCAATTTATCGGAGTTTGGCTGGATCTTCATACAGGATCCATTTCTCTTTAAATTTTATATTTCACACAATTAAATTCCTTTTAGTTACTTCAAATTATATTAATACTGTATTATAGCTTTAAATTCACTTATCCTTGTTTTAATTTGGCCAAGTTTCTTCACAATTTTGTATAATTTTGACGAGATTCTTCAAATGGAATTTTGACTTCTAACCAAGGCTCAGCTTCTTTCGGCAACCAACGCTATACTGACTAACGCGTCTTTTTTTACTTCTAAACTGTTTAAAATATGGCGACAATTCCTTTTCCATACCTCATCTTCCACGTAATTTAGTTCGATTTTTTTCCACTAGAGTCGACTGTACACTGACCTACTTCTTTGCTTTACATCTGCTAAAGCGCCAACACAATTGTTTTTACCCGTTTTAATTTTGTTAACATACTGTTTCAACTTTCCTATCCTTAACAAACCTTCCAGTGTTTTTTTAATTACTATTATTTGTGTGTGCAGTGTTTTTTCGTTTTACTTTTGTAATAATTCCGAAATGTGTGTGTTTTGAGCTGGATTTTTACAAACATAACCTTACAATTCATTGTTTACAACCGTTTTTCACCTTCTATCTCTCAAGTAATTACTTATGCCCTATGTTACTAAAGTTTACAATTTTGTTTAATTTTATTATTATTAGATTATCTTGTTTTAATTTTATTTGTTAGGTTATTTGATATAACAAATTTCCTAATGCAACATTTCAAATAACTTGTTTACATGTTACAACCTTTTCTAGGCTTTTACCTAAAATTAGTTTCAATTTTAATATAGCCAATTTCTTATTTGCTATTTTCAAAATTTTACAATATATATATATATATATATATATATATATATATATATATATATATATATATATATATATATATATATGTATATATATATATATATATATATATATATATATATATATATATATATATATATATATATATTAAAACAACATAGGTTATTCAAATACAAGAATATTATTTATTGATATTCAAAGCTTTTCGTTGGTAAACAGTACCAGCATCATCAGGAATCAAAAATTGCATTATTGTATTTTTCATTCCTGATGATGTTGGTACTGTTTACCAACGAAAAGCTTTAAATACAAATAAATAATATTCTTGTATTTAAACAAGAAAACATATTTTATATTTATAATATATATATATATACATATATATATATATATATATATATATATATATATATATATATATATATATTTGTAGTTATGCAACACTGTTTTCTTATATACATTACATATATATATATATATATATATATATATATATATATATTCTTGATATTTAACGTTATCCATTGTTTTTCCGTTGCACTGATTTTATGAAGTTAATATATTACTATTGTAAGTAATTTTATCCACCATTAAGTGCATTAAGAGTGATTAAGACCATTAAGAGTGATTCGACAATGGTCAATTGACCGAAAGGTGCCTCATCACGCAAGGTAAAATTATTGCACTTAATGGTGGATAAAATTACTTACAATAGTAATATATTAACTTCATATATATATATATATATATATATATATATATATATATATAGGAATTTTTGGACTTGATAGGAGACTGACAGACTTACCTAAAGGCAATAGTCCAAAACTGCAATCTCTTGGAAATAAGCACATATAAAACACATCTCCTTAACAAACGTGTAAAATGTGTTTTATATGTGCTTATTTCCAAGAGATTGCAATTTTGGACTATTGCCTTTAGGTAAGTCTGTCAGTCTCCTATCAAGTCCAAAAATTCCTAAATAAGCTTTAAGCTCTACTAGAACTAACCTAAATATATATATATATATATATATATATATATATATATATATATATATATATATATATGGTGATATTTCACGTTGTCCATTATTTTACCATTACACTGACTTTAAAAGTTATTATTGTTAATTGTAAATAATTTTTCCACCACTAAGTACAATTATTTTACCTTATGTGATGAGGCACCTTTTGGTCACTTGACCATTGTCGAATCACTGAATTAATTTTGTCTAATAAAAAAGAGAAAATTAATTCAGTAATTCGAATATATATAATTCGAAAGTATATATATATATATATATATATATATATATATATATATATATATATATATATATATATATTTAGGTTAGTTTTGGTTGGTAAAGATTATTTAGATTTTTTGGACTAGGAGACTGACAGACTTACCTTGGTAAGAGTCCACTCTGTAGTCTTGAAATAGAAACACATAAAAGCACTTAAACAATGATATATTTCAACCACACAGTAGTCTTTGTCAATCGAAGAGAAAACACAAAAAGAAATATGAGTGATTCCCTAGGTCGCTAGGTTTGTATAAACCTCAGCATTCAGAACTCGTGAGTTTTTGGCCTAACACTCGATCACTGTTCTTAACCCCCCCCCCCCCTACTCACCTGACCTTGCTCCTTGTGACTTTTCTTATTCCCAAAACTCAAAAAAACAATTCGTTGTTCCTTCAGGCTGTCCATTTTACAATCCGACAAACAAAAAAAACACTTAACTAAACTGAGTGTAACTCATCTACAAATGAAGATATCTGCGACTTAAATACCATGATATATATAACCCTTTTACTATTTGAGACTATTTTATCTATTTGAAAGGAAATGAGTTGGATATCCAAGAAATGTTTATAGCCATAATGAAAATTAATCAGGCATTCGAGAAATATTTATATCAATATGTCATGCAAAGGGAATGAGTCAGGTTTCCAAGAAATCTTTATATGAATATGGTATTTTTCTTCCTCCCCATTCTGTTGTATCATTCAGTTCACTAGTATTCTACAGATTGGTGTATTACCCAACTTCATCAGTTGTGAATGAATGTCATTATCAGTTATGTTAAGATGTCTGACAGAAGGTCAATTGGCCATAAATATCTTTCTTTATTTACACTGTAAGTTTCGTCAGTTGACAAAAATCCCTTAGAAAGCACAAATATCTAATCTTCTATGTGACATACCAGAAAATAAATTCTCTTGAAGCAAAGAAATCAATGATACAATGACGACACTTGAAACTAGCTGGACTGGTCTTTGTTCCCTGCTATTAATAAAACGGGATCGGGCTGTCAACACATTGTTTTGGATATGAGAGGGATTTACTGTATTAATGTTCATTAGAAGTCCTATTTTTTTGTAATCTTATTTTGTACTTATTTTCGAGTAATCCGAGGGGTTTTCGGCCCCATTCTTCTCGAATTATCGAGACTCTACTGTTTATATAATTTTCAATTGATGACTTTACCTGAAAAATATTGCATCACAAAACTTTGATGACTGCAAGACATAGTACATTTTACCTCTAAACCTTTTTTATATAAGTTTAAACTGAGTAAGCTTAAAATAATAGTCAGTTATAGTGATTTAATGTGACACGTAATTTGGTTTCTGTATGGGAATTGGAATGAGAGAAACCTATTTGCATTCAACACGCTCCCTCAAAATTGAATAGATTTCAGACTGTAATGATCCAACTACTCACATTAAATGTGTTTTAGGTACTACATTTTCAAATATTAAATACATAAATAAAATATACTTTAAAAATAAGAGATTTAGAGATTTTAAAATGTTTTATAATGATTAATAAAAATTTACTTAAATAGAAATAATAATTATAATAAATTATGTAAGTATTAATAATTTATATGAACTTTCCATCAAGGAAAATGAAAAATAGAAGAAACAAAAAAGAGTGAACTAACATAAAAAAATGTCACAAAATCTCAAAGCTTCACTCGATGCTATAAACGGTAGTCAACTGTCATTGCTATATTTTAGACTTAGTGAAGAAGCATCATCAACTAGTCATCACTTGCTGTAAGGAAGAGAGTCACCATGAAGGCATGCTGTCGACACCCACAGTCAACATTATTAGTGACTATTGTAACAGATTTGGATTTAATATTATTTCCAAGGAAATAAAACTGATGATTATTTCAAAGGTCGAACATACAAGACAGAACTTAATTTAATAATAGCAGGAACTCAAATTAAGAGGGCTCACAAATGTAAATATCTTGAAACCTAGGGAGGTAGGTAGGACAAAAATTAAAATCTCAATTAAAACTGCAAAAGAAGCAAAAAAACACAAACTCTATAAATTTATTTAAAGCAATGTATCATATTAATGTAATATAGGTTTTATATCTAATGAGGCAATGCATTTGCTGACAAAATGTTGCAGTGTTGTAATTATGTTTTAAAAATATTGATGAATATCTGAGTGTGTATATAAAAATAAAAACACCTACACAAGCATATATGAGTGTAATTGTTTTTTGACTGGAATGTTTTACTTAAACTAATATAAGAATAATGAATTATGTAAATGTGTTTGAAGAACTGTAAGTTCAATACACAAATGAAAATTTACAAATGAAAATATATACCATGGGTCCTAGTTGAAATTATACAACTTCCAAATTAGCGGAGTTTTATTTTAGAATAACTACATTACACAAAAATACCTACCCATTTTGACAACTTCAGATGGAGTCTTATGGTGATCATTAGCAATGGCAGGAATTACTTCAAACATGGCCCCCACTAATTTTGTGTACCATTTATCTAAGTCCGCCCTTCTCTCTGTATCTTTAAATATTGTTTCTGCTGTCTGAGCAAATTCCTAAAAAATACAAAAACATCCCTTAAAATACAAAAATATGTATTTGAATTAGATGTATGAAGAAGCTGTAACAGAATTAAACAATAAAAGTACGATAATATACTGAATAAAAAATTATATATATATTTTTTTTTTTTTTGAGTTGGGAGGGAGGTAATATTACGGGCATGAGTGTACGAAATAAATTAAAAATAATTACACAGCCATTTTTTTCTATCTAGTATATTGCATTAGAATGTGACCAAACATACATTAATTTTCAGTGAAAAGAATGAACTTTTTTTCAACCATACAGACATTATAATTTATTAAGTAGTTCATTGAAGGAACTAGTTCATTGTAATTTTTAACATGTATTTTGTATCCTGAAGCATAATTTTGATAATTGTATTTTAATGAGCAATAATTTTGCTAATTGTGTTTTAATATGAACCGTCTTCATGATAATTGTTTTACCATGAATCACAATTTGAATAGTTGTATTTTTCCAACACAAGCCTAATTTTGAAAACTGCATTTTAACAAGAATAATAATGTTAATAATTGTATAAGTATAGATAAATAATTTACTGTGTAAGCTCTAGAAAAATAGTTAATATTATAAAAATAGAGAATAGTGAATTCAGAAAAGGAAATCAAACTATATTAGACTTGTAAGGGGTAATAGTTAACAACACACTCATCAAATCAAAGGTAATTACAAAATAGTTTAGAATAAATTAGAATTATTAAATTAAATAAATAAGAGACTAGGGTAATAAAACAATTATTAAAATTAAAGTAATTGAGATTTATTTGGTTAAATTTAGGAATAATGTAACTGCAGGTTTTAAACCAGAGTTTGAACTCAAAAATTTAGATCATTACTTTCCTACGAACAAGGTGTGGTGTAACATCATAAAATTGGAAGATGATGTTAATGAGCTGGCTGAAGGTAAGTCGAGTTAGTGGATTGAGGTTAGAGCGAAAAGGAAAGGTTCGTAGGAAAAGTATGGTACTCCATATGGTATTTCAAACAAAACTAATAAATAACTAGTAAAACCAGTGTTCCCTGAAGAAAACGATGAACTTCTTTGTTGAATTACCTCAAAGTTAGCAACAAATGGTAGAATAGCACATTTGCTCTTGCGATTGACTTTGGCTTCTTGGATGGATTTGTACTGTGCTTGCATGTACCGATCATAGTTGCGTTTCACTTGTACAAGAACTGATCCAAACGTCATACTTAGGAATGAACCTGTGTCTTGAGCTGACATTACATGTTGACTCAAACGAACTAGTGCATACATACAATATCTGAAATAAAAATTACTTGTTTTTTAAAATGAATTTCAAGATGTAAAATAATTATTTTAATATGTTTTGAAAAGTTATCATGATTTAGAATAATCATTCATATCACTCTCTCATATTATATTTTTTTAAATATAACTTTTTCTAATGATTTTTTTGTAAGATGATAAAAGTTACTGAAAAATTAAAATTAATCATTTATGAGAAAATCAATATAAAATTATTTCAATACAGTAGTTCTAGTAATTTTATTTCTTACGTAAGCCTAAGGCCTAACTTATATCTGTTAAGTGCAAATATTACCTAGCATTATACATTGTAATTAGAAATACTAGAAAGATTCTATTTTCAATATGAGGGATTTTTTTAATAAAATATTTTCTGGGATTTGTAAGACTTCTGGAACATGTGACACATTAGTCAGCTGCATATTCTCTACTTGGATGTCTCTTTGAGTGAATATTGTATTTGGAATTTATGATACATTTTTTCATCACAAATGTCTCTCCCAAGTTGATGACGCAACACCTTGTAGAAAAAAAATCCCGTTCAATATGATAAATTTGGTCTTTTTAACTGAATAACTTTTCTTTCCCCAGTTTCCATTTTTTTCTTCTGATATACTGGATGTAAGTTGCATGTGTGTGTGTGTGTGTATATATATATATATATATATATATATATATAGAGCATCAAGAGTGTGAGGTTTTTTATTGTATTAAGTTATTTGTTAGTTGGGTCTGGGATTTGTTCGTATTTATTTTCTATTATGTGGTTGGTCATTGAATTGATGTATTTGGTATTTTCAATTATTACTGGTGTGTTTGTTTTACCTGACTTTAATATTACGTAGTCGTTGTTTTCTAGTTTTTCTTTGAGTTTCATAATTTCTTTTTTGTTTTTCTTTTGTTTTGTTTTTTCGGTTTTTATCAGGTTAATTTTATTTATATTTTACATCAGTTCAATGACTAACCGGTCAATGGGTCCCGGTTCCAACTGATCCAGATTTTTGACGCTCTACTGCATGTAACACAAATATGAAAAAGTTTAAAACAAAATTAGTTGAACTCCTGAAATACTTATTAGTGACACCAGTCTATTTAATAAAAAGATAAAGTTGTATCGTAACACTTATTACATCTATTAAAAACTTAAGTATATTGGTTGACAAGTCTTTTCAGAATTAAGACTTTTCAGAATTGTGAGGAAAGATCCCCGGACTAGAAATGCATTGTATCATACATATGTTTAATAAAGGGGGTGCATCAAATATGAATTTCCAATTCTGAGTTCATTTGTTTATCTACTCAGCTGGCAAAAGCAGAGTTTGTTATTTAGAACTTTAATGTTATTGAAATGAAAAATAAATTCTATATAAAAGTACTGGAAAATGGAAAATATTTCATAACAAAATAAATTAATCAAAGTGCACATGATAAATCAAGTATTATGAAGTCGTATAGTTAAAATAATAACAAGGAATATTCAGCATGTGGTAGGCAATCATCTTTCATTTTCGCTCCACAACTAACTCGTACAGATCGCCCACACTTACCATTACCTTTGGTGCAAGTCAAGGCTTTATGCTATATTTCACTATTCAACAGCTCGAGATGCATAAACGTCCTAGGAAAAAATTTAGCAGTAACACATTGTTTTGTTAATTTGCCAAAATACCTTAGCAAGTGTCAATTATCTACATTGACATTATCAATGAGGTCATAAGTCTTTTGGCAAAGATCTTCCTAATTAGGTAAGGAATTCTGGCAAAAAAAAGTCAAACTGAAGCAGAGGGGTCTCATTAGTTCATCAATAAATATCCAAATAGCCTTAAACCGATGGTGCCTTTCAATTAATCTGTCTTTGCCAAAACAGGTGCAATTATTACAAATAAACCACTTTATTGAGATATTTATGATATTTCTAAAAAATATGATGCTCATTCTTTCCCTTTGTGATGAAAGAAATTGCAACACACATTATTCAACCATATTCATTCAACATTTATTGAGTCTTTGATGAAGATTTTGTACAAAAAAAACAACAATAACTAATGATATTACTATTTAAACAGCTTTCAATAAGAAGAAACAAAAGGACAATACTTTTTCTCACACAACTAGTTTCCTTAAAGTTTACAACAAACAGCACACAACAAATTAATCTACTAACTTACAGCTGAGAAGTGCAGCTAATTTGAGGCTCCATTACTTCGGATATAACTTCACCCTGTCGTTTTATTATACTTTTTTGTCTAAAATCATGCCTTCAACATTAAATAAACATGCATTAACTACAAGCAAATTAGTCATGCAAACCATGCACTGAATTAAAATTAAACTAAACTATTCACCACATTATTTACATAGTCATATAATGACATTTCTACAGGTCTAAGAAAAAATTACAAGACACTTGAGGGATGTGCAATAGAGAAATAAAGAGAGAGAGTGTGTAAAACTAATCAGCCAGTTTGTAACTTTTAGAGTCAAGGTGGTTAATTTGTTACTTTGTGTTTGCTATATTCTCTCCTATATATTATTGTTAAATAGAATATATTGATTTTTTTAATTAGTACTTTTATTTTAGCTTTATTTAGAGGTCATAAGTATATATATTTTTCTAAGCCTGAGTTGTGTGGTAATTTAAAAAAATCTTATTTCTGAGTACTATGCTTTCAAAATATCAGTAACAATTCATCGCTTGCTATTTAGAGATTTTTGCCACAATATAAAATCTTTTTTAATATTTTTTATATGAATATAAAATTAGTTATTTTATTGACAATAGCAGGAATCTAATAATTCAATCAATGTTGATGTGAAAATCAGCTTCGCCAATTATGGTCTGAGCTTAAAAATAATTTAAAAAAATATTTTAATGGGTTACATACAAACGCAAAGGGCGACTTCCATTAAAAAAATGTATAATCTCTTTTGATGAAATCTAAACAAATTGTTTCAGTAACGTGATGTGTTCTCACTGCCTAATAAACTAACAATAATAATAATAATAATAATAACACATTTTAAAACAAATAATTAATTTTGTCCACTAGAACGTATATGTTTTACTTAAGAGTAAAACAATGATAGTTATACAGATATCATTCAACCACTCTTTATTTAGAAACTCCACCATAGCCTGGTCCCAGGCCAAAAATGAAGGTTGAAAGTGGGGTGTGCTGCCCAATCTTTTAAAAAACCATATGTAACAAAACCTCAAAGAGATATAGATGGATAGTCATTAAGGAAACGACACAGGATTCTACAAAGAACATTATACTTCAATTATGGAACGTTTTATCACTACACAGCCTCGGGGTGCTCTGGCATCTAGAACAAATTGACTATATAACAAATTGGCATAGCTGCCAATGTCAGAATTCTAGAAAAGCAGTACCATACGGTTTACTACAGCTGCCATCCGAGTCAACATATATTTGGAACGGGCAGAAGTGAAATTATTATTGGATTCTTCCCAGTTGACAATTGAATACGATTTGTAAGATTAAAATGCAGATTTTAGAACTACAGCCTTATAAGCTGCCATGCCCCTACTGAAGCAGCCTCTGATGAGGAAAAAGATGAATTCTATGATAAGCTGATTGTTCCAGCAGTGGCATTAAGATAATTCTTGGAGACTTTAATATCAAATAAGGAAAGGGGAGATATAACGGCCAAGAATTGGCAAATTTAGCCTACATAATGAAAGTAATGAAAATTGGAAAAGGCTTATAAACTTTGTGTATAAAGGAATCTCATAGTTGGAAGTAACATATTCCCTGGGAAGGACATTCATAAAGGGACCTGGAAGTAGTCAGATGGGTCCACGACCAATCAAATTGACTATCTTCCTATTAGTAAACGGCACAGACTAAACCTTGTCGGCTATAGATCATACAGAAGAGCAAAAGTAGATAGTAATCTTTTTTTGGTGGTCTCAAAGGTTAGGGGTAGGATATCAACAACACAAAATGACCGTGTAAGGGTATCAAGTACTGCACAGCGAAACTCAAAGAAACTGATATACATAACCAGTAACAGGAGCTCCTGAACACTACACTTCATAACACTGAAACTCCAGTCCAGGAGAGTGTGGAATAGCGATCAAGCTGACAGCAAAAGCCACTTTAGCCATGGAAAACAGTTCATATAAAGATCCTCCTGGTTTGATGATGACGGTGCAGCACCAAAAGACAGAAAAAACACTCCTTCTAAAGCTATGATTTAAAAGAGAAACACAAGGAGAGGAATACAGAGAAAAAAGAAGAGAAGAGAAGAAAGTGCACAGAACAAGGAAAAGGGCCTGGGAAAAGCAGCAATTTCAGGACCTTTAAAGACACCATTCACTTAATGAAACCCAGAAGTTCAAGCAAGTTAATGAAAGAAGGGTAGCATTCAAGCCGAGAGTTACAGCTTGTAGAGGTAAAGACGGCCGGCCAACTCGTTATTGGGAGAAACGATATCTTTGAGAGGTGGGTGCATCACTATAATGCTGAGCTGAATCAAGGACCTGAGGAAGAGTACACAGAACAGGTAAACTATAAAACCCCTGAGGAGGATATAGGCCCCCCTGAACTTGAAGATGTCATTCAGGCTATTGATGAGATGAAAAATTGTAAAGCTTCTGAAGAGGATGGAATCCCAGAAGAATTCTTGAAAAAAAAAGTGGTGAAGCACTTCATAGGGAGATCTTCACAATCTGGACTGAAGAAACAATCTCAGAACAGTGGTGAAGGAGTAATCTGTCCTCTACATAAAAAGGGCGATGTTCTGAAATGCAGAAATTACAGAGCCATCAAGCTTTTACAGTGTGCCTATAAGCCCTATCAAATATTCTGTTTGATAGGCTCCTCCTATTTGCTGAACAAAATTAGGAAAGTACCAAACTGGTTTTAGAAAAGTGAAGTGCACAACAGACCAAATCTTCAGTCTAAGTCATCCTGGAGAAAACTATTAACTATAAGATCACAATGCATCATCTATCCACAGACTTAAAATCTGCGTACAACAGCATAAAAGAGACCCAAGCTGTAAGTGGGATTAAGAGATCTTGGGATACCATCCAAGCTTATAGCTTTAATAAGGATAGCAAGTGCGACGCCAAATGGATATACCAAGGTCCAGAGTGACCTGCCCCCTAAATTTTCATTCAATAAAGGAATCAGACAAGGAGACGCCTTGTCATGTTTAGTTTTCAGCCTTGCACTAGAAAAGGTCGTACAAGACTCAGGGATCAAATCGCAAGGCACAATCATCAATAAACTGGTTGCAACTACTAGCATATGCTGATCATGTATACCTCATAGCTAGATCTTTTAGGGCCCTAAAAGAAGCATTTTCAAATCTGATGCGAGGGGCCAAGAAGATGGGACATGAGATCAATGAAGGCAAAACCCCAAAGGTAACAAAAGAGTGGTAGGAAGGTACTTCAGTTATGTAAATCTGAATGAAAAATAAAATACTAACAGGTTATATAATTAAAAATAAACTCAAAACCACAAAACAAGAATACTAATAAAATACTATCAGAAAGTAATAAAGGATTACATAAATCCTTTATTTTCACTTCAATTTCCAACCAACAGAAAAATTAGTTGTTATTATTATTTTTATATTGCATTTTATAGTGAGCTAGTAAAATAAGAGTTCATTTTGAAATAAAAGTAATAAATGATGTTTACAAAACAAAGAGATTAGTGTTGAGAAGGATAATAAGTGAAAACAAATTTGTTTCCATCCCCAACTTGAGCTACTATTTTACACTTATACATTTTAACATATATGTATACGTAAACAAATATCTACATACATAAATTGATAATGGGACTGCAAGATTTAATGGGTAGAGCGGTTGACTGTAAAACTAAGGTTCGATTTCCAATTGCCAAAGAATTTCTGTATGTTTTCAGCTTTAAGGTAGACTCAATTTGTGAAAATAAGCATAGTGCACACCAAGTAACTGTGCACTTAATCTTGTGTGCGTTACCACTTCTGAAATCATGTTAAATATTGAGAATGTTCAATACATCAACAGCTTCTGGATCTGATATGTCTACACATATTTCATACCAAAGCTAATTTATCTAATATCAACCGTCTCATTCAAGTCAGTCTTTTAACAGTCTTTAACATGTTTGTAAGAATGTATTTACACTGACCCTCTACCACCCTGCTTTGCCTACTACGATGTCTGAAGGCCAAGTGCATGGTTACGTGGCCCACACTATACCTAAAGAGATAATTATCAATTGAAGCATATTAATTTAGTTGAATGTCACATGGTTCAAGTAAGGCAGTTCTAACCTGTCCCTAGTACATATGGTTTAAAAAGAAGTCATTATATATTCTTCAAACAAAAGTTAAGAAAAATTTAATCATATAATAACACAATTAACATGTAATAATAACAATAATATATTACTATCATTATAAAAAAGATTAACAGTTGAATCAATATATAACAAGATTTTTGCTGTAACATTCTTATTACAAAACAAAGTGGTTTTACAAGGAACAACAAAATATTATTGTATTGGCAAAGGAAATCATTACATAACAAGGTTCTTGCTGTAACATTCTTATTACAAAACAAAGTGGTTTTACAAGGAACAACAAATTATTATTGTATAGGCAAAGGATGTATGGAGAGATGTAACTGTGGAGAAAAAACAATTTCATTTTAAAAATTAAAAATGAAGTCAGTTTAGAAACATGTAAAACACAAAATAAGAAATATTTCACCAGTCAACTGAAGTTTACACCAAATATCTTACCAACTCTACCTGAACTTCTATTCTTACTGTTCTATTATTAGAATTATTTTTAATTCTGGCTGAATACTAGTTTAATAATAACAACTGTTAAAAGGATTGCTAAAATTCTACTCTACTCTACCTCCTACTCTAGTTTTCACTAGAAAACAAAATTACATACATGCTATCCACCTTCTCATGGTAGTTGATGAAGGCAACCAATTCAGGTTCAATACAGCCAAATATTTCACCCATCATTCTTCGAACCTCTTCATTAACTTGTTTTTCAATACGTTTCTGTGGCAGTATAATAGGTTCCTGTTCAGTTTTGCTTTCTAAGGTTATTCCGTCAAGGGTAGTCTGTGTATTCTGTATCATGATAAATTGATTAGAGACACAATAAGTGTATAATTAACCTTTTGATTAGCAACATGTGCATGCCCTGATAAACAGATAAACATCCCCTGAGAGCAACGGATTTTGATTTTTTTTCTAATTTGTTTAATTATTGTACTATTTTTTAAAATATTTGGTATGAAAATATTTAATATTTAAGAAGGTATAAATTTTGTCAACATTAGTAGCAGTCCACATTTTCAGTTTTGAATGGTTAGACACAGTAGCATTTTCACACACAAAGTTATAATATTCGTTGGTTTCATTACCAATTTTTTTGACCAAGTCTTAATTCTTTAGGTTGCGGTGGGAAAACAAATTTGTTAGAAATGCCTGATTTTTTTGTATTAAAATCATGCAACGATCTGTAAACACATGAGACAAACCACCGATTTTGCACACAAAAGTAAGGTGGCTATGTACTATGTGTAGCATTTATTATATCAAATAATACAATTTGTTAATTGTAACAAATAATATCAAGTATTGAACCTAGAGTGCAGTACAATACACAGAAAACAAAATCGTAAACCTAATGTAATGCTAATCTGAGACAAATGATAAAAATTTCACATATGGGAAAGATCCCGCTGCCCGTGAAGCGATCTCATGTACTAATATGTGAATGCCAATCAAAGGGTAAAATATATGACAATTGTTAAAATCTTTATAAGATACTTGTTTTTAAACATAGAGATTCAGACTCGTCTAAAAGTAAATGCAGTTAGTCCTTCATAGGAAAGAAAAAACAGTTACCCTATTTCCAATGTCACTGTATATTCAAAATCTATGTGTTTACTGAATGTACAGGGTTTTTAAATTAAAGTTCTATATTTTAGATAAAAATGTTACTCGCTCAGATTATCTAACACTTAGGATTAATTATGATTGGGATAATATTTGAACATTTTATTTTTAAAATATTGCAAAAACAATAGAAAAATGTTATACTTTACCTGAAATTTTACATGGATTTTAAATATTTTACTTGGAATTTTGTTTATATTGACTATTGTTCGTAACATGTTCAATAAAAGAAGTCGTTCACTATTTGCACTATTGGGCCACTTTGGCGATATATTCCACAAGATACAGAAGTTAAGTAATAATTTTCTAAGGAAATGTTAATAATATTCAATCAAATATTTTTGAAACAAACCTTTACATATTGCTAAATTATACTCATATTTTTAAACCAACATTTTAGGAATAATAACAAAACTGTATGTAAACTTCCCAACCACACATACAGTCTATTTCTGTTACTCCCATAAATACAATGTTATAACAAACTGAAAATATATTAACTTACATCCGATGAAGGCTAGTTTCAAAAAGGAGAGAAGTAAACAGAAAGATCATTACATTATATCCTGGAGCTGCTATAATGTTTTAAAAAATGAATAGGAAAACACCTTGAATCTTACAAGATACATTGCCAAATTAAGGGCTAAGACTATCAAAAGGATAGATATTTATAATACATACAGTAACAGATAATACATTTATACTAGAAATATGTATTTTAAAAAAATAGATATATAATAGTGGATATTTATAGCATCATAACTACGCTGTTTAATAGAGATACAGGGAGGTAAAAGTATTTGAGCATTTGAACATAGTAGGCAGTTGAAAACCAAGATTATTTAGAATGTATAATGTTTTTATGGGAAACAGGGCAGTTGAATGACCTAAAGCTAGTTGTGAAAAACTTCTCTGAATATATATATAATTGCTTAATAGACTAGTAATGTATGAAATTTGGCAAAGTTCTACAGCATATTAAGGAATTTTGGACTAGATACGAGGCTGTACTATTTGTCAATCAGAGAGAGAAAAACTGAAGTGAGTCAAAGATGAGTATAAAAGTATAGAGATATCCAAATGTCCTAGATGAACAGATGTATAGTTTAGAGGTATTATTGTATGTATAAACTTATAGATATTGATTATCCTTAAATATATTGTAATGTATTTGTTTTATAGTAATAATATTAATATGAATGAATTAATTCTTTAAAATGTAATTTTTTTATAATTTCAATCAAGGTAGGTTAGTAACTTTTCTAATTTTAAGATAAATAAATTTTCTAGAGCTTTTTTCTTATAACAAGTTTAATGTATCATTTAAAACACTTTCTTAACAATTGTAAGTTCTATTAATAAATTACAATTTTTTTCTTTTTTAAAGTTTTACAAATTTACTATTAGTTTCCTCTATTATTATAAGTCTTATTATTCTATATTGTATTTCTCTTTTGGGCAGCAAAAGTTTTTATTTAATTTAGCCTAAATTGATTTTTATTTTGGTTTAGCACAAGCTCTCTTAATCTTGGGTTATCTGGTAGGTTTTAAATTTTGAATAATGAAATCTTATTTGGCACTCTAAAGTACAAGAACAAAAAAAACTAAGCTATAAATGTTAGAAACTATATTACAAATTAATTTATTTCTAAGTAAAATTGTTCCTTAATATTCTTTCTAAATGTTTTCTTTTATAATAAATTCACTGGTTTCTTTTCTTTTATAAATGTCTGATTGCAAAATTTCAAAATGTAGTAATGGATCTAGCCTAGATACTTAAGTGTTTTAGATTGCAGATTCCACTTTTCAGCCTTTATCAAAATATTTAATAAGATCTTTTTCAATAAATAGTTTTAATTAATTTTCTTGAAAGTATTTTGTAGTGTTAACTGAATTCAAGACTAACACTCCCGCACTAAGTTTGAATTCTTCAAATTTTATTGGCCAATTCTGAAAAACGTCTGTCTTGCTTGAGTAGGTTGGGACAACTGAAGCCATGCTAGGCTAAGCATTTCAAAATGGCTAAAACCAACTATTTCCTTTTTTTTTATTGATGTTACCAGCTTTACGGATGCTGTATTCACTGCCTTTGGTACATTTCATGTTCTTAATAACTAGATTTTAATTTCTTCACAGGTAACTGCATTTAAATATTATATCTCCCAGAAGTTCAAATTATCAGCTGTTCTGTTCATAATGCGTGCGCATCTTACTTAATACGCCAACCAGTTTTGGTCAACTTATGTGCAATGTTAAAATGGTTTCACTTTTCTTAACACTTAAAGGCTTTTACTTTTATTTACATTGTTTTAGTGTTCTTTTTAAACTGCTACACATTAAATTGTTTGTTTTACAATGGTTATTGTTCTAAACTTGTGATTAAATATTACGATTTTGCAAATTTAGGTTATGTTTACAATTTTCTCTTTTTTCATAATTGGTTATTTTATGGTTTGAATTTACTTACATATTTATATTATATTATACATAGTGCCTTTATTGCTTGCTATTCCAAAATGTTACAATATATAACTTAAGATATAGACTATACCTTAAATACAAGTTAGACATAAAATGAATCACGTCTGACTAAATATTTGTTAGAGAAAAAAAGAATTGTCTGTCAGAGGAAATGTAAAAGGAATTTTCTGATGTTAAGGTTAGTGGGGAAGGCGAATATAGTTATCTGATATTGAGGTTAGGGGGTTCTATGGACTCAGTGTACCACTAGTATAATAACTTCCATCTTCATAGTGGTATCTGTAAATATATTATACATGTAGATAAATAGTTACTGTAATAGTTTTGATAGGTTTTACACAAACTGGTCACAAAAATATTAATTTCAATACAGTAACCCCAAAAGGAGTTTTAAAAAATAAAAAGTTAGCAAATATGCCATCTTTTATTTAATAGAAATTGATTGCCATATACAGTAAACTCCCGATTATCCGTGGGCGGATTAACCGGTTTGCGGATTATCCGGGGTCTGCCATTGTTTCACAAATATCCAATTTTTATTCTAATCAGATTCATTAATGTTTTTTTTAACCACTCAACGCGGCACAATATCGGGTAAAAACAACGATCATAAACATTAACTAAGCTATCTCAAATAACACAAGGATAAACGATAACTGTCCTGTTAGACTGAATGAACAAACTCGAGTTGGGAACAGAATACTGTATATAAGAGACAATGACAAAATGCTTGGTCGCCCGAAAACCTAATGTAATGTCAGCTAATCTCGGCTATAAATAGTCTAGGACGTGACATACGCATTATCCATGTCTGTCATATACATTATCGATCTTTATGGCTTTGTGACACAAGTAGAAACAAACATTTAGAGTTGAATGTTGAGTGGTTATTATACTAAAATAAGTAGTAGGTAGTTTGAATTTTTATGCGTTATTATTATTTCTCTGTCTTTTTAATTAAATTTTATTTTTTGTCATGCAGTATTTTATCTTTGGTATTAGTTGATATTTTATGTAAATTTCCTTTTTTTTTGTAAACCGATAAATAAAACAACATTTTAATGACTAATACACTGTTTTAATGTCCCAAATAAACCTGTATATGGTGAAAATACAATTTTTGAGATGAAAACAACGGACATAATAATTAGAGCAAGACGACTCTTCACTGTGCGACATAATGGTTCTTAAGGAACTCAGATTGCACATTAAAGCTAAATCAATGCTCACAAAAAAACAGACGAAAGTGACAGATTTTTTTGTTAAAAAGTAAAAGTATTATGTGTACAGGAAATTACATATGTACATACATACTTACTTTTGACATATACTTATGTACGTATTGTAAATAGTTAGACATATAAATGTACATGTTATAATCCGTCAAATACATCGACATTTTAAATTATTTTCTGTATTTACTTTGTCCTCTGAAGATTATTTGTGAATTGCATTAACCAGTGTCATTATGTGTGTACCTTATGGTATAATAATCGATTATCGATCGTTTTGCGTATTCTTTGTTCATAGCGGATTATCCGGGGAATTCGTTATCCAGCGTTGCTGGGCCACCCTATTCCACGGATAATCGGGAGTTTACTACAGTAATCAAACATTTCTGTAATCAAACATACAGATCACATTTTACATAACACTGAAAGTTTGTGCCATACATTATTAATATAAATTTTTCTGTGTGTTATGGATAAATAGAAATTAGTAATACATACCTTAGTTGTAGGACTGAGAACATCCAACTGGAAGAATGAAACTGAAAAGTTTTGTTCAGAAAGACAGACAGGCTCAAGTTGAGACAATACTTTTTCTAGCACCTGATCAAAACGCAGTCTTTCTGTGATATCGTATTCTGTACCCCATAGATCTCTTTCTACTCCCAGCAAACCCCAATTGGTACCTCGCATTCTACTGTTAATTTCTTCTCGAGATATTGCCGAACAAACTATGCATATGTTTAAAAACACTTTTTTAAAAAACATTCAACACAATTTTTTGTTTCTTAATCTATGTTGTTAGTTCTTGTCATTAGTCTAGTCTTTGATGTTAAAAAAAAATATTACTGTGCCATTATTTCAGGTAACAGATTTTCATGATAATCTGGGATTAAGCCTATTTTACTTTTTTTTAAAAATATGTGAGCGTGCATGTCTTACTCTTTAGAGGGTAAAAGCTAACCTTTACGGCAAAAAATTAAAAAAATGTACAGAAATAAGCTTTTTAAAGGCCAACATTGTAATGGAATGAATAAAATAAATATCCCTAAATGTTTTTTAATGAAACTTATAACATTTCTTGACATTTAAGCTCTTATAAAACAACCCATTAAAACAAATGAACACAATATTAACTTTTAAGATTGGAAGTATTTTACAAGTAATAATGAACCTTTTTAAAGGTTCTACGATCAATTATAGTTAATTTATAAAATTTCAACCCTTAAGAACCACCCATCACTACACAAAACTTGTAAAATGATATACACAAGTTTTTTTTATAGTTGAAATAGTTCATAAAACAAAAATAAGTATATCAATTCTTGAATAGAATTTATGGTGTTTTTAAATATACCAACCCTTAAAAACTCGGCATTTGCTGAAAAATATCAGTAAGTAGTGGTTTTTTGCCAAGTTAATACTAAAAGTTTAACTAACACAAAATTCTTTTTAAAAGAAACCTTCTATTTTATAAGCTTTAGTTTTGTTTAAAATAATGTTTTTAGTAAAGTGTACAGTGTTCAAGATACTCATGTAAAATTGTTCAAAAATATTCATTATTTGGTTATAAATCCAACACTTTATATCACAAATAACTCATAAACCATTGAGTTTACCAGTTTCTGGGGCCGGTTTAAATTTAATAATCTTCTCAGACAGAGAAGGGATGGCATCCACTCCTATGTTAAAAACATAACTTTTGATTAACTATGTCAGGTATAACTTTTGATTTTTGTGCTACCCTCTACTTTCTAATACGTCAAGTCAAAGAAATTTTTTAATAATGAAATAAATGAGATTATAAAAGATGCCTTTACAATGAATCTTTGAACATACAAGTTGGCTTCCTATGGATATGTTGCATGGATGACTCACCAACATGATTATTTTTCAATATCCTAGATTTGAAAAAAATAATAATAAAGAATTTACTTTACTTAGTTATAAAACTCATATATAAAATGAGGTCTCAAAGAACTTGATTTACTGAAAAAGAATCTCAAAATTATGTTTTTGCCCTAGTAAAGTTATTCCTGAAATAAAATTTTGTAAATATCTAAAGGTTTTGTTTTGGGCAAAGAAAGTTTAAAAGGATTTTTATGACGTTATTTTATATTCTGTATTGTATGGAGGTAGTAAAAATCTATGAAATTTATTAAATTTTGTCAAAACAGTCTTAAAAAACTTATTTAAAATGCATTTTCCCTCTAAACTGATCAGATATAGATTGATGTTCCATAAATTAGTTTAAGCTAACCATCATGTTAGGCATTAAGGGTAAGACTATAAGAACAGGTACACCCATAGATCATTTTTAAACATTTCCAACCTCCAGTACCCTGGACTCCTTAGTGCAATATAATGGGTATCAATCAAGTACTCATAATACTGTGAACAAGCTCCGCCACCTGTGTAATATAGTAGGAGCAGCTAGTCTGCTGCACACGTCTGAATGGTTTATAACGAAAAAAAATATTTATAATATGTTTCATGGTATACTTTTTAAAAAATATTCTTCATAATACTTAGAACGGAAGTAGCAGTTGAGCTTATTCTAATTACCAGATGTAGGTAGGGTTTTAAAGTACCATATTTTTAAATTACTTCCCAGCATGTAAACAAACTATCATGTTTTACCCCATGTAAAAAGAACACGCAATGTGGTTATAGAAGTTTTTGCTTAAAACATAATTAAATTGAATGGAACCTTCCTGATTGAAATCTAAATTTCACACTAAAAGCTTGTGCTAAGCACTATAGTGACCATAATCAACACTATAGTTTTCATTTTATTATTTTAATGAATCTGAAGACAAAGAATGTAAATAAATACACAACAGAAGATAAATATTTTGAGAATGTCACTCATAAAACAAGATAATGTATAGTTTAATGTCCTCTAAGAATAGAGTTCTGATGAGATTAAAAAATAAATCGATCCTACTTTAACAAAAGTCATATAAAAGCAAATTTTAAATTAAAATACAGTACCTCATTAAATCAAACACTGCTTATAACATTATTTTATAAGCAGATCATATCATCTGCTACCTACATTAATAGCCCTCAAGGGCATGGCATCTTCACAATTGCTGACGCATTGTTTATGCTTTCTGTTGAATGGTATTCCCTCTAAAAATGATGCAAAAGAACTGTAAATAATGGAGATGTACCAGTAATATTTATGATACTGACTTATAAAACAAAAAATTGTTTTTAAATACCCTGCCCTAACTAAAATACAACTGGCTTCAAACGTGATTTCTGTTCCTCAAAAAACTTTTAATATCAATCTGAAAACTTCTTAAATACAATTTTTTAAGCATTTTAGCACTATCATTGAGTATTATGTTACAATAGCCGCAATGAATATTTTAACTGGTTTTTAATTACTGTAAATAAAGTATATATTTTAAAATCAGTATTTATTTTTATGACTCTTTACAGTTTTCTCAGTTATTTGCATTTTAACCACTTCATGAAATCTTTCTATTTTATAACAAACATTCATTAAAACGAACAACCCTCAGCCCAATAAGTCTGTTATATAGAGGTTCTACTATAGCTGAATAAATAAGCACAAAAATATCTCCTATGTTCACTCCTTTTTGCATGAATGTAACATACAGTATAAAGCACTCTAAGACAATCGTGATAATTAGGAAAAATCATATATTGCTAGTAAGGTAAGATTAACATAGCATGGCTGAATGGTCAAGTGGGTAGAGTATTTCATGGATTTGGAGTCCAATGCAGTCCATGGATTTGGAGTCCACACAAAGAATATGTGTGTGGTTTTTAAGCCCCTAGGCCAACTCGGTCTGTGAAAATGAATTCTGAAGATACAAATTTGAGTAATAATGGGTGATTGATAATAGTGCTGACAACATTACTTTCCTTGATTACCATATGACTCAAGTAAATCAACTCTATCCTGTTTCTTACACCACAATGGTATAAAAAGGACTCATTATTACTATAAAATTAAAATATATATTATCCCATCCTGACAAACAGGGATTACTGGGTATGGCAGTGGCTGTTTATTTCGTACATCGGGTAGTCGGAGTCTCCTGATGTTGGATGCCCGTTCCAAGTAAATATAGTTTACAATATATATTAAACAATTTTTAAAGGTGTAATTGATGCAATGTTGTTTCAACTGTAAATTAATAAATAGATGTTGGCCAATCTCACCATTAACGCCAGCTATCTGTTGCTTAGCATCTTCCAAGAACTGTCTGATATCCCGCTCATACAACTTCCCTAGAGATGTTGTGTACACTTTGGACAGAGCATTGTAGGCTTTCCTATCCATTACTTTGCACCAATGCATAAGTTCCGTATAAGCCATCAGTTCTTTATGTATGGTACCATGCTTTGGTAAAGTGAGATGTGTGGTTGTTTGCTCGCCTGCATCATTACCCTAGAAAAATGAAACTTGAACATTAGCCCATACATTATCTACCATAGAATTTTTCTGTTTTTGCTAGTGGCCTAAATAACACTAAATAATCTATGTTAACACTACTTAACAAAAGTAAAAATTCAAATAAAAAATGGTTGGTATCTTTTTACACATTGTCCTATCAATTGCAATTTGGTAATGGTTGATTTTAGGCTTCTAAATTTTGAAAACTAAGATATTTTCTAGAATAAGGATTCTAAAAACTTTAATTTGTTGTAAATGGTTTAGTGAAAATAAAAATATACAAAGTGCTGAAGTCCTTTTCCTATGAGGAAACATTTCATTCTTCAGGAAATAAAGGCATTACTAGAGTAACCAGTTGGGGTGAGCTGGTTGGTCCTATTCCTGCCCTTAGATAGCTGAGTTTATATGTTACGTTTATAAAATAATCCGCAATAACACTCAGTGAACTAAATGCCAGTAGTTGCTTTGTAAAAGGAGTCCCATAATATGTCTTTTAATAAAGCAAACAGTCCTTTCCAGGACTACCGACGAGTTTCAAAACTCAAACGAACCACCCAGACAGACTGAAAGTGTCAAAAAAAGAACAAAGCAATAAAGACTAGAAGAAAAAATATTAACATTGATAAGCATCTCATAGTGAGAGTACATGGGACAAATGAAACCCAAAGAACTGAGGTATGGTGTCCAGACAGAATAACTACAAAGAACCTCTCTGAACATCTGAGTATGGAAGCAAACAAAAAATAAGTACACAATTCAATGGGACAGAGTTTCTCGGTAAGGAAAAAAAGAGAGAACTCTACACCAATCGAGTAACAACAAACTAAATAAACAAAAATATGACAAGCTATTAATATTGCACTGGAATGCCAGATCATTAAGACATAAAGCACCCGAACTGGAAAGGGATGTTAATGGAGAAAATATAAAAATAGTCTGCATACAGGAGTCATCATTACAAAAAAACGAAGACTTTCATCCGAAGTTTAAATATTACAACCTACATAGCTTATCTAGAGACAATTCAAGAGGCGGAGGATTAATTACCCTAGTACATGTGTCATTACATATTGAAGACTGTGATATGAAAGTTACCAAAAATTTAAGAGTACATAAAAATGAATATAAGAATTACAACTTACTCTAGTCAACACATATATGTCATCCCAGGGAATTGAAGAGAAGGAATTAAATGCACTAATTGGCTCCAACAATTTTTTATTTTTTTAAAATGAACTGTTTGGAACTGGTTTGTCATATATCACATCATCTAATAACATATTTTGGATATTAAACCTTTTGTAAAAAAGCCCATAGTATCATACACTAATAACTTGGTAGACTGACTTTCTAAATCACTTCTAACTCTACTTTCTTAAACAATTTCAGCTTACACCATACACACTCACGCACGAATGCACACACACACCCTAACAATACACAAATATATATATATATATATATATATATATATATATATATATATATATATATTTGTAGATTATGCAACACTGTTTTCTTGTATACACTTATCACTTTCACTTATGTACTTAAACAAGAATCTTACTTGGTATTTATGCAAGCGCTTTCAGAAGCTAGCGAGTGCTTCCATCATCTGGCATACTCTGGCATCTAGTATGCCAGATGATGGAAGCACTCGCTAGCTTCTGAAAGCGCTTGCATAAATACCAAGTAAGATTCTTGTTTAAGTACATAAGTGAAAGTGATATATATATATATATATATATATGTGTGTGTGGATGTACACCAGAAAAATAGAGAAAAATTAATCAGTGATTCAACAATGGTCAAGGGACCGAAAGGTGCCTCATCACACAAGGTAAAATTATTGCACTTAGTGGTGGATAAAAGTATTTACAATAGTAATATATTAACTGCATAAAGTCAGTGCAATGGAAAAATAATGGACAACGTAAAATATCAACAAAAAAAAAAAAAAAAAAAAAAAAAAAATATATATATATATATATATATATATATATATATATATATATATATATATATATATATATAATATGGTGTGTGTGAGTGTGTGTATGCTTACACATTTTTATATTCACACATCCCTCATGTATATAGTCTACAGTTTGAGGGAAAAATTTCTTACAAAGAAAGGAACAGCAATGGAGATTTGGATAGCCATCATATGCTCATGGGAAAAATGAAAGATTTCTTAAAAACTCAAATACCCCAGCTCCTAGATACATAGACCACTTTCTAACTTAGACAAAGGGCATTTGAACAATAAAAGATTTGTTAATAGTCTACTGTTATTCTTCACAGTCAAATTCTACCTGGGATAACCCTACAATAGCTATTACCCTATTGCATGTAGATGTAGGGCTCAGAGATAGGAGCATCTTCACAGAGCTCCACTTTAGATCATTTACATTTCAACAGATTAAATATCTAACGGCCAGGCAATGAGGGGCAAAACTATTTGCTCCAATAAATGAGCATTAGAAAACTTGAATAAAAAGATATCAATATCCTTCTAAAGAAGAGAAAATAGAAAAAAAAACTCTCCTTGGTTAAACTTACCAGCAAGTAGCATCCTCTTGGCTAAAATGTTGGATCCACACTTACCAGTAAACAACTAAAAGCAGGTAAAAATTTGATACAATCAGATCTGAACCAAGTTAGAACCTGTGGTACTGCTTCCCAAATTCTGTCAGAGAACCAGTCACTTCACTTGCTAAACAAAAACCTAACTTTCTGAGATTTAACCCTTTGGTCTTCCAAGGGACCAAATTGTCCGAGCAAGTGAATTTGAAAATGTATAGAGTAAAATTAAACCTATTTAAAAGTAAAAAGCGATTGAAAATCAATAGGTTTGATGAGACAGTCCTCTCTAAGAATCAAACAATGGTGTGGTAAACTCAGAAACCAAATGACTTTCTAAACAGGTTCAATACAAAGTTTAACATTAAAGTAAAGACAGTATAATGGAAGATCTTCCTTCCACAGACATAACCCCAATAAAACAAATAATATCCTAAGGTATTTTGCTGATAACAGGTTTTGATTTAAAAACAAATAATTTATTAATATACTCTTCCTCATTTCTGTTGGGCATATTTCTATATATTTGAGTACAGTCTACTGCCATTCCTAACGTTACTAATTCTCCTCTCTTAACGAGATTCGGATTGATTCTATTTTCAAAACTTAAATCATACTCTTAAACTTGAAGTACAAAGTGTGTTAAAAAAATAGCCAGAATTTTTAAATTTCGCGCGTTTGGAGAGTCAGATTGTCAAAATTTTTGTTTATTGTGTTGGTATACATGCCCCTGAAATATAACACAATTTTCAGCTGTATTCATTGTTTACTTTATCTGTGGCAGCCGCTAAGGTTAGACGTGTTTTCATGAGCTCAGCGATTTTCGATTGTAAATAAAAATGGATCAAAGAATTTGTATTAAGTTTTGCGGAAAAAGGAAAAAGTCACAAGGGGCCATGTCTGGCGAATATAGAGGTTGGGGCATCATTACAGTGTTATTTTTTGCCAACAAATCACAAACAAGCATCGATGGGTGAGCCGGTGCATTATCGTGATGCAAAAGCGATGAATTGTTTTGCCACAAATCCGGACGTTTTCTTCGCACTGCTTCACGCAAAGGGCATTGAACTTGTAGATAGTACACTTTATTAATTGTTTGACCTTGTGGCAAGAAATCATGATCCACTATGCCATTAAAATCCCTTGACGTTCGACCCCACTTGCCGAGCCTTTTTCGGTCTTGGAGAGCCAGAATGCTTCCTGGGACGATTGAGCCTTTGTTTCGACATCATATCCGTAAACCCATGTTTCGTCCCCTGTTATAATACGTTTCAATAATTCTGCATCGTCGCTGACTTCATTTAATGATTCCTGAGCAACTTCTATTCGCCGCTGTTTTTGTTCAAAATTCAACAATATTGGGACAAATTTTTCCGCCACGCGTTTAATACCCAAAATGTTCGCAAAAATGTCATGGCATGAGTCAATCGATATGCCAACATCATCAGCGACTTCTCTGATTGTGATTCGGCGATCATTCATAACCATTGCTTCCACTTTTTCCACGTTTTCATCGGTTGTTGATGTGCTGGGTCGTCCGGGGCGTTTGTCATCATCAACGTCTTCGTGGCCATCTTGGAAACGCTTATACCACTCGTAAATATATGTTTTTTTCATAGCAGACTCACCATAGGCCTTTGTTAACATTTAGCACACTTTGTTACACTTTATTTCATTTTTTCTGCAAAACTTAATACAAATTCTTTGATCAATTTTTTTTACAATCAAATATCGCCAAGCTTATGAAAACACGTCTAACCTTAGCGGCTGCCACAGATAAAGTAAACAATGAATACAGCTGAAAATTGTGTCATACTTCAGGGGCATATATACCAACACAATAAAAAAAAAATTGACAATTGGACTCTCCAAACGCGCGAAATTTAAAAATTCCGGTATTTTTTGAACACACCTTGTACAATTCAAATTTTAAAAATGAAATCAATTCGAAACGCATCAACAGAGGAGAATATTGCAACGTTAGGAGAGACAGAAAACTGTACTCAAATATATATAAAATAAATACATTGTTTGTAATTACTCAAGTCAATGTGACCTAAGAAAAAGCGTAAGGATAAGAAAATAAATACCAACATTGGATACTTGGCAATGCTATTTAGTACAACTGTCATGATCAACATTTTAGTTGTTCAGAATTACTTACCAAATGAATAAATAGATTATTTAGGTGCCGAGAAATTATTTGAGAAAACTTGCTTTTCCACTTATCAAATCTCTTTTTTTGTTCCTGAACAGCAGCCAGGCGCACTAGAGCTGGATGTATTTCAGCATTCATAACTGCTTGCAATGCCTTGCCAGCTGCAATGGCATCCTTAAGACCTTGTTTGCTAGTTAAGTCTGCATCTATTAGTGCTGTTTGGTGTTTAGAAGATAACTCCAGCTGGTACTTTAACAAAATATAAAAGTGATTAAATTCAATAAAAAAAATGGTATTTTTTTATTGCAGGTTATGCACTAGCAAATGACATCTGCATAGTAACAGTGTCATAGTACCAACTGTCTGCTATGTAATAAAATAAAGTTGTTTACTTTAAACCAAAGACATCAAAAACTACTTCCATGTACATAAATTTATGAAGATAAATCTTTTCAATAGTGTGATATGTTTTATGTGTCTATTTATTTATTTCCAAGAGATTGCTGTTTTGGACTATTGCCACTAGGTAAGTCTGTCAGTCTCCTATGTAGTCCAAAAATTCCTAAATAAGCAGTAAGCTCTACTAGAACTAACCTAAATCTTATTCGTGTTAGATAAAGATGTTTCTATATCAAATCAGTACCATATTGAATAAACTTTTTAATGAAATAGAAGTAAAAGTCGATTTTGACTAAACTGTTACAGATGTACCTGACACTTGTATCGGGCCCTGGCACTTGAACTAGGGTCTACTTTACTCGATATCGACATTTTACCATTTTGAAAGTCAATGTAAATGAGCAAAGTACTACTCTTTTTGCAATGTGCATGCTACTCTTTTTTGTTTCACTTTATAATACAAATGGCTTGTTCAATTAATACAAAATACCATAAAATACTAGAAACCTCAGGATTCTATTTAAAACAGGTTTTGCAACATAGTTTAAAAACAAATATCAATAATTACAATATCAACAATAATTATAAGTTAGTTTCCTCTATATTAGAAAAAAGAAAAATTTATATTCTCTGGAAAAAAGGAGATTATTTTATAAGACAAAGGTTTTAAAAATTAAATATGCACGGTTTATTAATAACTGCTTCAACATCAACGACAGCATATTAAATCTTGTACAAAAAATCTTTTCTCACTTCTAAAATAGTAACATTTATGACGCATTGTAATTATTTATTATTTGTACTTACCACAACTTTCTCTAGTTCTGTTAGTAACTTCTGGTTATTAATATTGGCAATTTCAATTAACATGTTCTTTTCTTCCATCTTTTCCATGGTGTTGCGAATATGACAAAGAATGTCATCATAACTGTTTAGCTGAGCCTCGACTCTATCTACTTCTCCAATCGCTATGTCTAACTGAGCCATCAGCTGTGATACCTGCTTCTCAGACGCTAAAACGCTCTGCACATTTTCCTGTGAACATTTCAAGTTCATTACCTCTAGCTAGAAACATTTAATTCGAGCGTATTATTGATGTATTACTTTTATTAAATTTTAAAATTATGTTTTACTAGTGAATTTTTAGTAACTTCCAAAACTGATTTTTTTTTTTAATTATCAATTTGTTTTTGTTTTTTCATATAAAGGAAATTTAAAAACATAATTACTGTTATATTTTTTATATCAAGTAAAACTAAATATTTTATAATTTTTAACATATTAATATGTAATTAATCATATGGCAAAATTTGATAACTAAAAATGGCAAAATTTTTTAACGTATTTTTCATATTTTCTTTTATTTATAAAAAAAATGCAAAAGAAAAACTTTGTATACATGGTTTAGTCAAACTTCATAGAAGTTTTCTTTAAGAAATTTAGAATCAAATATTTCTGAAAAATATTTTATACTGAAGTATAATGGAGAATATGTCAGACTAAATAAGTTGAGAGTGCCAAAGAAAAGTATGATTGTAGTAATAAATAGTAATTTAGTATGCTAGTGATTTTACAAATGTCCTGTATTAACTATTGACACCTTTGTGGAAGATAAACTGTTTATAATGGCAGTTGGTAAAATGGAGTGCGATGTAATCAAGTCATTTTCAATTATCAGAATATAGATTAAACAAATGGACAAGCAAATCAAGGCTGAAACTACTGTCTCCAAATATGAATTTTTCAAACAAACAAAATCTATACAACTCCAATTAATGATTATTATTTTGTACATGACTACTACTAAATATTTTTGTATGATGCTAAACATTAGGCTTAATCTGAATCAACATAACAAATGAAGAACATAATATTATGTTTAGAAATATGGTACTATATTAATGGAATTTTATCTTGACCTCCATAGAACAAACATAAACAAATTTGTATATCAATCTAGATATATAGTGTTTAGCTGTAAGGGCTACTCTAAACACAAGAAGCTATTCCAACAACTTAGAATAAGGCAATGAGAAGTATTGTCATGAGTCTACCAGAACGTGCAAAATGGCATAAGGAAATGTACAAATTTTCTCAGGTCTGTTTCTCAAAACACGTGAACATTTAAAATAACTGAATGCTCAGATGTGAAAATTTAACTATCATATATTTATATAGTTACAGTAGAACTCTAATTATCTGAATCATTTGGGACCAGACCTCAGTTAGATAAACTTTGGATAATTGGATTTTACAAAAAAAAAGTGAATTTTAGGGAAATACCTATGTATGTTGCAAATAGGCGAAAAACACTATATATTTTCTAGTTTTATATTTTCTTCTAAGCTTTTTCATACAGAATCTAAGATCTTAGCTTTTTTATAAAGAATTAGGCCTGAAATTGGGTTTCCATGGAACGTTGTTCAAAAACCACTTGCAAATGGCATCTTCTAGGTTTTTGTTTTTTGCTGGCTTCATTAATTTTCTTGAAGAATTTTCGACTTCATTTTCAAACACTAACACTAAGTTTAAAATCATAGGTTTACTCCTTTAATTGTCTGAAATCATTGATTGTTCAACACCATACATTTCAGCCAACTGTTTAAGTAAACAAGTGTAACTCCTTTATCTGATTGTTCTACAATTAGTTTATCTGCTAAAGATAAGAAACTGGTTTTATCACAAACAAAACAGGAGAAGGATGCCAATCAAAGTCATATTGAATAACTAATGAAAACGAATGGTGAAAGTAGGGTCAGGCCAGCAACTTGGCAATGGACAACAGCCAACTACTGTACACAGATTTGCACCCAGACAATGACTCAGCATCAAAATAAAGTTTGCACTACGCCTACACTAGCTTTGAAGAGAAAAGATTAATAACACTTACAGACAGAATCATTATTTTGGAATCGCAGTGTGTTTTCATCTTAATTTTTTTTTCTGAAACATTAAAAACTATTCAGATAATCAGCGATTTGGATAGTTTGAAGTTCCATTGTACTTTAGAAACATAAATATAGTAACCAATAGACCTAGAATTACTAACCCCATCAAGAATAGAAAGATCCTTAGCCAAAGTTTCCATGAATGTCTCTGCATTGCTGACAGCATGATCACACTGAGACATCAGTTGTTGAAGGTCCAGTTCTTCCCTCTCCGTCAAAGCCTGATAATCTTCACTTTCAACAACTTCTACTTCTAAGCACAAACAAAATTTAATATAAAATCTCAAATGATAAAATGTTTCTTTTACTACAGATTTAAAAAAATCTTTTTTGCAAATACTGAATACTGTAAAACAGCCCTTAAAAATCTTTATATACTATCCATTCAATCATTTAAAAAGAAATTATCTCTGTATTTCTTAGTACTATTGTCAGTCATTTCTAGCTTCAACAGCATCTTCATATTTGACGTGTTTTAGAATCCTCCCATCTACTTCAGTTAAGAAAGGCTTAAAATAGTATAAAAACATATTTTTAATATTCCAGTAGTATGAAAATAACATTATGGAATAATTTTTGTTCATAATTTTAAACTTCTTATAATATTCTTAACTATTTTTAATAGTTAAAATTAGAGGCATATTATAACTGCAAAAGTGTATTTTTACTACTACTAACCCCTTATAAACAAAAATTTTGAAATAAAAAACATTTGTAAATAAAACCTTTACACGCTTAAATAGATATTGCAAAAAATATAATGTAATTGGGAGATTTAAGGAGTTTAAAGTGTTTCA
This sequence comes from Prosapia bicincta, assembly GCA_036971475.1. Taxonomy (NCBI): domain Eukaryota; kingdom Metazoa; phylum Arthropoda; class Insecta; order Hemiptera; family Cercopidae; genus Prosapia; species Prosapia bicincta. The sequence goes on from JBAIZL010000004.1 coordinate 255,793,136, forward strand.
ATAAAATAAATGTACAGTAAACTCCCGATATCTATTGTATAGGGTGGCCCATCAACGCCGGAAAACGAATTCCCCAGATAATCCGCTATGAACAAAGAATACGCAAAAGATTGATAATCGATTATTATACCATAAGTTACACAAATAATGACCCCGGTTAATGCAATTCACAAATAATCTTCAGAGGACAAAATAAATACAGAAAATAATTTAAAATGTCGAAGTATTTGACAGATTATGACATGTACATTTATATGTCTAACTATATACAATACGTACATAAGTATATGTCAAAAGTAAGTATGTATGTACATATATAATTTCCTTTACACATAATACTTTCATTTTTTAACAAAAAAATCTGTCACTTTTGTCTGTTTTTTTGTGAGCATTGATTTAGCTTTAATGTGCGATCTAAGTTTCTTGAGAACCATTTTGTCGCACAGTGTCTACTTGTGTCACATGTCACAAAGCCATAAAGATCAATAATGTATATGACAGACATGGATAATACATATGTTATGTCCTAGACTATTTATAGCCGAGATTAGCTGACATTTGTTTACAATCTTATGATACACATTAGGTTTTCGGGCGTCCAGGCATTTTGTCATTGTGTCTTATATACAGTAGTCTGCTCGCCCATTTGATTTCGCTGATTTCGGGATGCTTCCCTTTATATGTAAACTTAGTACGTACATATTTACATATCTATTCCCTTCATCTTAACTTCTATTAAGCCTTATATGTATTTACGTCGTAATTCACCGTTTGGAAATTTAAACACATGAATCTGACTGGAATAAAAATTGGATATTTGTAAAACAATGGCAGACCCTGGATAATCCGCAAACCGGTTAATCCTCCCACGGATAATCGGGAGTTTACTGTATAATTATTGTATAAATTTTATTCATAATTGTAATAGAATTGTGTCTATATTAATTTGATAAAAGGAAAGTTAACTTTAATCTCCTAGCAAATACAATGCTTTAAAATAACAGATAAAAGGAACTCTACTTAGAAATTAATGCCTCTGTTTTCATGATAGTAGAAACCTGGATTATAATTTTGAATATGTATTTATTTTTACATGAAAACTTGAACTTTGAACTAAATTTCTATATGATTTTTTCCTATATTAGTGTGGCGTTCAGCCTTAAAATTTGACAAGAAAAAGAAAAATGGATACACACAGAGGACTATTTTCAGAGGACCATACAGATAAATTTGGCTGGCCGCACATTGGATACAGCATGGTACGGTACGACATTTTGCCTTAAGCAACATGGTTTGAATTGGTTTAAATGGAGGTGCCGCACACTAGATCAGTCACGGCAAAGTAGTGCCTTAAGGCGCTTTGAACTGTGTTGTCAATTTTCGTCCGTCAGGCAAAAGGCATACGACAAATCGTTCTGCGTATGCACCCAAATCTTTTATGGGGTGCAACCAAATTTTTTCACCCAAACTTGATGAGCTTCCTCTTCTTCTCCTGAATTCATTTTCACGAAATATGTAACATACAAACTACACACACTACTTCACTTAATGCCACTGGGACTAGGGATGCTTTGCCATGTCATGCCTTATCCTGCTACTAACCAACAGACAATATGTACCCTTATCTTGTGTGAGGCCGGCCTTTGATGGTAAATCTGTGAGTAACCTTGAGTTTATGACTCAACAAAGAGGTTATAAACAAAGGGAAACACTAACTTACAATAAAATGTTCCTCAAAGATGTAGATGACGTGTAAAGGCGTAGGGTGTACACATAACGAGAACTGTTCACTAAACACTTTAAAATGAGTAGTTTGAAAATTTTAACTAAGCGAATAACAAAAACGTTTTACTAGCTAGTTTATCACGTGTTAAACACTTGTTGAATAACGTTTAATTCCAAATAATGAGAGAAGTTACATTAATAATTAAGTAAATTTGGTAATAATAAATAGTTCTTTAAGATTAGATAGATCGTAACACTTATTGAAGAATGAGTTGGTAGATCCAAACGAATGAAACGACGTGGGATAATGAGCCAAAAATGTCAAGAAAGAGCAAGAAGAAAAGAGAAGCGACTGCCTTGCCTGAATGGATCCTTAACACTACCCGAAAATGAAGAGTTTTCATGTAGACTAAGTCACATGCCTGTTGAATTTAGTTGGCACTGACTTGAGTTACAAAAAACATAGATCATAAAAGGGGCAAATATTAAATTTTCTACCCAGGCTACGCAGTAGATTGTGCATAATAGTTTGACAGATAGATTAGAACTACTAACTGAACTCAGAACCTGTACCAAACAATTAGGGCCTTAGTGTGATTAGTGCCACCATCCCTATCCTTGCAAATAGCAGTTACTGCTTATGTTAGATAATTTTGCCATTGTTATGTGAGACCTAGTATTTTCGTGGTTACATTTTGCAATTTTATCTTAAAATAACACAGACCCCACTGCCATTAATAAATTTTATCATTTTTATGTGAGATAAGTATTATCATGATTACCTTCTACAATTTTATCCTTATATAACTTAATCACCACTGATGTTTGGCAGTATTGCCATTGTCATGTGAGGTTAAGTATTATTACAAAACCCTTGTGACTCCCAAATTGAACATACATCCCTTTTTTTTAAGGCTAAACTAAAGTGAATTTACAATAACACTTTCTAACAATAATATATTTTTATTTATAAGACCTCTTCTATTGCATCTTTTGCATTTAAAACTGTTTCACAAACCATATTTTAGTTTTTGAGAGTTGTAATAATCATAGATATTTTAAAATCATAGTGATCAATGTAAACACAGACTAATGGTAGTGTAATGTTTATGGTAGGAAACCAATACACAGACAACCCAGACCACAGAGCTGTAACAGCTAGTTATTAAAACAGTATGTATTTAAAACACACATTTTTACTTAATATTTTAAACATTACAACAAAATTAATATACAGAATTATGTACAGACATAATAATAAGCACCTTAAGGCATACATTAAACCAAACAATTACAATTCAAACTTAGTCACACACACCATCAAAAACAACCATACATTCCCTATATTAGAAAACATATACCTAATAAATAAAAAGTACAAAAAGGCCTCAAAATGACAATCTAGGAACAGCTACAAATTTATAAACTCAAAAATAATATAATAAACGAACAAATATAAATAAAATCAAAATACATTAAATTATTGAATTTAAATAGACAAAATTAACCCCAAGAAAAACTAAAACTTTCCCACAGTACATTGAATCCGAAAATAAAACAATACCAGCACGTAATTAGTCCTCGAAAGTCGACTTGCATATATACAAAGTAAGATTCTTGTTTAAGTACATTATACTGTAAGTGATATATATATCCAAATGACTCAGCTTATACCAGACGTTAAGCTAAAAAACCAACTGTCAAAGAGAGTGTAATACGTCAATGCTCATGATACCATGGATTTTCTTTTTACTCTATAGTTTTTACACAGTTTAGCCTTTTAATAATTAGTGGTGAGTGCAATGCCCTTAATTGATTTTTTGGTTCAAGTTTATATTAGCATTCATAGTAGTTTGATGTACAACTACTGTTAGTTAAAAAAAAAAACTCCGTTTTTGAATATTTAGTCCTCTTGATCCTTGTTAATGTGTTATTGTTTCCATGCTTCAGATAGCTACATGCAACACATTTCTCAATACTAAATGGATGATTATGCTTCTCAAAACTGTTACCATTGAGAAAGATATTTATAGCTGTCTTAAAAGTTCCAAAAATGACAAAAGTTCCAAAATTAAGAAGGGTTTTTATTGCCTTCCTGACTTATCAGCTAGCCCAACCTCTTATTCTATTCTTTAGTGATTTATTGTTCAGTTTGCCTGCAAAGGATAACTTGAGACCATCCGAATTAGAGATTAGAGCGAGCGGATGCTATTGGATAGGGAGAGTGTAGTGACACTGATAATGGCCATGATGGTTTAGTGTGATTCTGCCTGCCCAGGTAGGTTTACTAATGTAATTAGTGATGACAGCGACTTTGCAAACACAGACAATGATTCGGACAATATTCCTACTCCAGAGTTTCCCTTCCCTGAAATGTCCAAGTAGATCTGCACCAATGATTTTACATGTTGTTAATTACAAATTTTGTAAACATTTTTTTAAATTATTTTTTATCATTATGTTTTTACAAATGTAAAGTTAGGAATTAGTTGCATGAATGTGAAGCCTACAATGAACTACTATGCTTTAAACTGAAAGCAGAAATTTATTTTTTATTTATATATTTTTATACAAACTAATTACTTAGAATATTATTATTTTACATATTTCAATTAATATTAATATTTTTTTTACTTATCATGATTACAAACTAGCTCAACACAACTCAGAATTAATCTGTACCATTGGGTTACTAGAAATTCAAATCATTTAATCAGCAAAGGCTTAACCAGCTATCAACTTAAGATAGTTAGTTACTCCTGAGTATTACGACATCACCCAAATTGGATTGCAAACTCTAGGCTCTCATACGCCTTGATGATCTAACTAAGTGTGCTATCTCCATCTTTTCAAATCGCTATTACTATCATGTATGTATAGTGCATTCTTGTTTAACCACCTAAAGAGTTAAGAGTAACTACAATTGGTAATAATAGTGTAGCATAATTGTAACAGTGTATTTCTCTTTAAAATGTCTTTAATTTACAGTTAATTTAAGTTATAATTTTAGTAGTCAACATATCATTAATATTAATTTCAAGTACTTGTAAACCTTTTACCCTGCACTGGCACATCTATTTGCCATATTGGCACAGATATTTGAGTGTCCACATACCGGACATTTCAACCACCATACACCATTACATCGTAGGACTATCTCATGAGAATCATATATGTTATAATTAATTAGTGACTTTAATTCAGTGACTACATGTTTGAGTACATTTTTCTGCCATTCCTAACTTTTCAATATTCTCTTCTGTTGACGCGTTTCGGATCTCTACTCAGGAGGAGTACTATTGAAGTTTTGAAAATGGAGTTAATCCAAAACACATCAACAGAAGAGAATATTGAAAAGTTAGGAATGGCAGAAAAATGTACTCAATATTCCTAACAGAAATGAAAATGAGTATAATAATAATTTTAATTCAGTGACCTTTAAAAATTTACTTGTTATATTTAAAATTTCAAGTTAATAACTTCTTTTGTATGCCACACCTTCAGCTCATAGATCTGCCTATTTTTAAAATTAACTGTACATAAAATTAAATAATGTTTAAAAATTATATGTATATGCAATACTTACCTCCTAATGGGACGGACTGATTTTGAATGGGACTTCCACTTAGGTCTCCTGATATCCATTCCTTTGGAAAATTTTTAAACTCTGGTCTCTCTTTTAAAGAATAACTTGAACATTGCTGAAAAGTAAAAATAAGTAAGCCGTCTTCGAACTGATAGAGCTTAATATATCTTTCAAAATATTAAATAAATAATGGATTAGACAAAGGAAACTCAGGTTTTAATGTAACAATGATTCAGGTATTAATTCATATGATGATTCAGGTGATTATAACAAATTAGTTTCATGAACAAAAATTTAAAGCAGCTTCATAAAAAACAATATAAGGAAAATAATGTTTGTGCTTGATATCTGTTTAGACTGTCCAAAGTTTCTCCACATCATTTTAAAATATGTTCAGGTACAACTGAGATTTCAAGATTAATATGTCTACTTTTCTTTTCTTAATATATCTACTTTACTGAATTTTTCTACTTTTCTACTGTGTATTAATGTAAAGTTCTGCCATTTTTTTTTTTTTTAAGTCAAGATATCAAAATAAAAATGTAACCTCAATTGAAAAACGTATTTTGTTCACCAGTCAACTAATTACACACTCTCAGCACCTCTAGACCAGAATACAAACAAATTTAACAAATCAACCACCACACAAGCCATAATTTTTCTCTAATCATGGGAATAGTACTGCCTCTTCCTCTTAGTTCTATCTTTAACCACCATATTCTTCCTTATTGTTTTTCTTGCACCATGAGGTAACAGATAGATACAAGCATATGGCCCTCAACAAATTAAATGCACATCAGATAAGTAACTCTCCAGATAGAAGCCTTAATCTTTTCTTATTTGCCAGACGAATTTTTATGTTCTTTTCTTAATGCCATCTTTTATAATTCTTCATTCACAATTTTTATAATTTTTGCAGGTGATAATAGTCACATTTACCGACAATTGTAAAATAACATTAAAAAAATATTACAATTTTTCTAACCCGGATAAAGATATTTTGATGTTATTAAAATTTATTTTTTTGTTTTGTAGTTGACTTTATGTTCATAAAATTCTAAAGAATTAACATTGTTTATTTAAGTTTTATTTAAAACCATTATTTTGTATCATCCATTCAATAATGTAATTGAACTTTAAGAATGGGAAAATCGTAAGCTTTTTTTTTAATATAATGACAAAAACTTTCAAAAGTACTCTGTAATGATACAGTCTATGTTATACAAAAGAAAGTTATTAGTAAATACAAAACATATGTGAATCATGTTATAATGTATGGAAGTGAAGTAAATGATTCCCCTCCAGGAAAAAGTAGAAAATACAAAAAAATTATAACTAGAGCAGTAAACCTTGCAGTAATTACAATTACAGTAATACTCAACTTACGACACCCCCTCTTACGCGATTCCCAAGTTATGTGATTTTAAATCATGCTGTTCGGGTTTCACAGAAATTGGCCTGTTCTGGAAAAAAATGCTAACGAGAACTTTTATAGCGCATGAAGAGAAAATATTTTTAGGTTTTAAGGCCACCAAAGATCGATTGACAGTGATATTTAGAGCAAATACAGCTGTTGAATGTAAGTTGCAATCTCTCATATTTTATCGCTCAGAAAATCCAAGGGCATTACAAAATATTTTTAAAGCTAGCTTGCCCATGATTTGGAAGTCGAATAGGAAGGCTTTGGTAACAGCTTTTTTTAGGACTGGTTTGGTCATCATTTCATACCTCAAAACAAACGTTATTGTCACCCTAAACAAATTCCTTTTAAAGTAATTCCTATTAATTAACAATGCCTCTGGCTATCCTCCTACTACTTTAACTAATTTCGTCACACCCGTGAAAGTCATATTTTTGCCACTAAACACAAATAATTTCCTTCAACCGATGGATTAGGGAGTCATCAAAACATTTAAAGCTTATTACACAAGAAGATCATTTGCGCATCTGTATAAAGCTATGAGTTGAAAGAACGAGCTCTCTGTTGAAGATTGTTGGAAAAAATTCAATGTTTTAGATGCTTTGAGAATCATTGGGCAATCTTGGAATAAAATTTTACAATAAACTTTGAATGTCGTTTGGAAAAAGGTGTTTCTATTTTTATCGCTACTGAAACTCAAGCGGAATCAGTACCAGAATCTGATGAAATTGCTCATGTGATTGAAGAAGTTGTCGGTTTTGCCAAACAACTTATATTAGAAGTGGATAATTATGATGTTCAAGGACAGCTGGATTCACACGACCAGGAGCTGAAAATTGATAAGTTCATAGAAAAACATGAGCAAGACCTTAAAAACACAGATTCTTTAAATCCAGTTGACGTAGAAGATGAAATGAAGGTTAGAAACTTGACGAAAGGCCTTAGTTTAATTGAGCATGATCAACAAATTTTGGAAAACAAAGACTCCAACGATGAGCGCATTTCTGCTACAAAACAAAAAAATTAGCGAGTTACGAGGAAATTCTGCGTGAGAAGAAAAAATCTTCAATTTATCAAACAGATTTACTAGATTTTATGATGCCTTCTGTGTCAAAATAACTACTTTTTACTTACTTCTTTGCAATATGTATGTACATAATTTAACTTTTTGTTGTATTATGTATTTCAGATTTTAATACATATACATTTTTCTTCTAAACTATTAGTTTATTTAGTCTTTGGTCCCAATTAAACATGATTCCTATGTGATTGTTTGTGATCACTTACGAATTGTGACTTACGCGAATACGACTGACATGGTTAGGGCTCGGTCCCACCTATCACGTAGGTACGGGGTATTACTATATATACATAAATCCAATTATCACAAAGACAACTTTATACATGCGAAACATCATGTCATAGTAAAAGATATTTAAAGGGATTAATAAGTCAAGTAGACCTTAAATTACAGATCTAATGTAGTAATGTATTCTTGAACATATTCTTAAAAGAAGCTAAAGCAATTAGTCTTATTAAAATTAATCTTATATGAAAGAAAGGTGTCTTTCATATCGGAAATTTAGAAAATAGTTCATCTGCATGTGTCATTGTCAAGCTCGATAGGGTTGCAGGTGCAGGAAAACATTATATTCAGCTATATTACCAATGGTTGTCGGTGAGAATAACATTTGATGGAAAGAATAAAGAGATATCCACAGATTTATTATCTTTACACTGCAGTAATATCATTCAGTATATCACATCAATAGAAATATTTATTAAAACAGGGGATATCTACTGTGTATAAATTGTATGTTTCAGAAAATAATTTTCCTTGTGAACTCAGACAGTAACTGCAGACATATTTATTAAAATACCATAAAACAGACAAAAGTAGAAAATAGAAAATACCAAAACATAAAAAAGGCAAATAACTTAAGTAAGTGATTTCTTTTACAGAAATAGAAGACAATGAGATGGCAGACATGATTACAACAGAAAAAAATACACACAAAGCTTCAAACTTTAAAAAACTTCATCCACTATATAATGTAGTGGTAATTCGACATGAAACACAGATCACAGAGAGTTGTAAGAGAAGGAGACACAAAAATAAAAAAATTAAAAACACCACAATTACATCTAAAATAGAATATCTTTTAATTTAACTCTCTACAATAATATATTGGGATGCCAGACCATTAATGGGACAAATTTCACAAGCCTCGCCATTTGAAAAAGCTTTATATAAAAATATAGGAATATATTTACTGAACATTAATTCTAAGGCTTTTTTCTTTTATAAGCATATCTTTTTCAAAAGCAGATATATAACACTAAATATTCCAACTTCTCTTCCTAAATAATTTTTTTAAAATAAATCGTTTTAGAGCTATGATTAGAATATAGGGAATGACAACAAAGAGGGACTTGAGATATAAATTAATAATAGCAACCATTAATAATTAGATGTAGAAATATCTAAATTACAAAATAACAAAAGTGTTTAACTAAATAAATAAAACACACTAACAACAATACAAAAATCTTTATTTTACTACAATTACTTTGTGTACATTTCAATTACATCTGAAGTACTTCTCAAGATGATTACCATGTAATAGAAATGTACATAAAGTAATTGTAGTAAAATAAAGATTTTTGTAGTGTGGTTAGTGAGTTTTATTTATTTGGTTAGAAAATTAGTTGACAGAGCTCAACAAAGTTATTAACAATAATGTTGTTTAGTACACAAAATAAATGATACCTTCCACAGAACCACTAAGAAACACTGTCGCTCCTGGACATTGCTGGCATACCACTTGTAAACTTTGTCAAAGTGCAAATCAAAATCATGAGTGTCCTGAAAAAAAAAGTTTATTTGGTAACAAAACAACTAATGTTGTGTTAGTGCTAATATTATCTAATGATTCATTTTGTGCTAACGATTTACATTTTTAAAAAAACTAAGACTTGTTTTTGGTTTTACTACTTACTGATTTATTTGGTGCTACAATTTATATTTTTTTAAAACTATAAAATTTGTTTTGGGTTTTGAAAAATCAAAAATTATCATCTTTAAAAAGACTAACTAATGCTATAATGATAAAAATAGGCACAGTTTTCCAACTGTGAAATACCTTTTATTACAAGACTGGCACAATGTTTACAAATTTATTATTGGGTCACTGAATGAGTATGATTCCACAACTCATTGTGGATTAATTTGACCCATTCAATATAATAAGTATTACATATGAATTTAAGATGAAGTTGTTCTTTGTTGAATATTTATTAAATATATAAATATTTATTCTATTAATAATGATATTTAAAATATAATATATTGAAGCTTTCCAACAATTTAACGCCACTGACATTTTTAGAGCCTCTTCGCTCCCCAACAGTTAAAACAAATACATATATAATATTTTTTGAAGTTATCTGAACTGTTTTCATGAAATAGACAAACATAATTATACTAGAATACTTAATATTTTTCGAAAACACTGCATCCATTATCAATCAGAAAGAAATAACTAACAAACATTGCTATTACTGAAGTAAGGCTGTCAGTCGCTAATAACTGATCGAAAAAATCTTATAAGCTCTCTACAACAGGTAAAAAATCTCTAAAGCTGTTATCTTTAATTTGCTTGTACAGGCAAATTCTTTAAATTAAAAAAAAATTATTGTTCCTTATTAGTATTATAAATACTGTACCCGTCTTACAAATATTCAGAAAAGTCATTAAAATGTGTCAGCCTCAAAGCCACAAAAAACAGATGTTCGCTAGCATTATTTTTTTCATAACTAGGAAGATGAGGCATTATGAAAAAATGTATACAGGGCTTTAACAGATGTAACTCAAAAACATCCTGTCCTGTATCAAACTACTTCATACAGTGGAATTAACTTAATTGATTAGCAAAAACTAGAGCAATTCAACAATGAACTAAACAAAATGAGAAAAAACTAGAAGAAGAAGTACAACTAGGTTGAAAAAAATTCTAATACCTAGTTGTAAAGAAGTTGTATGGAAGGTAATCAACATCAGACCACTAGTGAATATAAATCCCATAAAAGTCAATATGGATATAGTTGGGATCTAAGCCTGTGGAGTGTACCACATATTCGTTCACTAAATATCATTCCATAAAAATAAGACTTCAACCTAAATGCTGGTTTTCCATTTTTTAAAATTCTTATAGAAATAAGTAACATGCTTACTAATTTCATATACATGTATATTGTTTGGGCACACTTAAATATATGTTGTGTTTGAGCATAATTACATAAATGTATTTTCGACACACTTACATTATATGTGTCCATTTTTACTCAGAATGTGAATAATCTTGAGTTGAAAATCGGAAACACATTTCAAAATGGTTACACACTTAGATAACTCATGCAGCAAATGTTATATGAATTTGTTTTATATATCAAAATAACAAATTAGATCCTTGTTAGTAAATAAAAAAAACTTATTTATAAAATGATATGTCAACATAACTTACTGGAGTAGGAGTTTTCCCATCAACTAGGGTTAGGGAGCTAAGATTCCAAGATCTTTTCTTCTTTAAAACATTCTTATCTGTCTTTTTAACCTTAAACATTAAAAAAAAATCACAATAATTATGTAAATCAACAAAATCTACTTCATAAGAATCCAAGATAAACGTCTCAAAAAGTTATTGATTTGGTGGAATCAAACACAAGAGAAATTGAAAAAAGAAAGCTTAATTTTAGCTTAAAAAGGAGCTAAAATTACAAAACAACTTTACCTAAAAAAAACCGGAGTTAGATTAAGATGACAGCTACAAACACTAAAGTTAGCATCTTTAAAAACATTTAAACTATTAAAACATGGATTTATGACCTAAACAGATTTCTAAAATATGTTTGATATCTTCTTTCAAATTTAGTTTATTAATAAATCACTTTGAATGATGATGTCGAAAAATAACTTTTAAAAAAATTTAAAATACAATAATTACGAATCATTAAATATAGTTTTAATAACTAATTAAGACTCATTTAAAACTACTTAACAAGTGAATACGTAATTGCTCACTTGCTAAGTGAATACGTAATTGCTTACTTGTTAAGTAAGTAAGCAATTACGCATTCACTTAGTTAAGTAGATTAAAACTAGTTTAATCAGTGAATTCAAGATGATTACATCAAGAAACTTTAATTAAGACTCATTGACTTTACTGTTAATAATTTTGATAAATATTTCAATATGAAACTTAGGTGGGTAGTAGTTTACCAAATGGTATTCAACTGCAATATTTTTGTTTTGTATGTACTCAAAAACACGTTCTAAAAAACATGTAATATCAAGCGCCACAAAACATAAATAATGCTTATAAGTTACATAAATAATGATGTTGAAAAAACCTCACATTAGAATCATAATCATGCAACAAAGAATTCTTTCTGTGTAACCAAACTAAGTTACCTGTGTAACTTTACTAATACCTGTCTTAAAGTATATGTACAAAGTATTTGGTTGGTTGTTACATTTTTTGATTGGATACTTTGTAGATACATTGTAATGCAAGTGTAAATTAATCTAGTAATCACTTACACTTTAATCTATTTAAATAAGAATCTTATTTGATATATTTGCAAAATGAGTTATGAGAGCTACATTAGAGTCCTTTCATTCATGACCATTAGAAGACACTTTAATTTTGATTTTTATCCTTTCTGCTTGATTTCCAAATTTCTACTGGTTAGAAGTTTTTGTGCAGAAATATTTTATAATAATTTTAGTGACCATTGGTGTAATTTTGTTTTTTAATATTTTTTACTAAAATATATGCTAAGGTTAATATTATGAATCTATTTTCTTAACTTTCTAAATGATGTTTGGAGGTTTGGTTACTAAATTACCTTGTTGAGAAATACCCATTATTTTAAACTATAGCAACAATCTTTTCTTGTATTCACTTATCATTTATACTTTTTTCTCCTTAAACAAGAATTTTTCTTGATAAATAAGTAATAATGTTTGTATTTATTTTTGTATTGAATAAAAACAAAAATGGCAAACCTTTATATTTAATAAGAAGTGAAGGATTAATATACTCACAAAATAAATTCTACAGAATGTAATAAATTCTGTATTGTTTAAACTGGCCTTACTTTTTAACAGATATATAATAAACATATATACACTTGATTAAAAATTCATATCAACAACAAAAGACCATTTATCAATATAACAGAACACTATCAACTTCACAATATAATAATAACAATAAGTCAATAGACAGAGGACAGCTTGGTTGTATCACTTAGACCATATGATGTTGAAGGAAGGGAATGTGATCAGCACTAAGCTTCAACCACCCATTAATGCTCTAATTTTGACCATTACTATATCTATAAACAAATTTTACAACCCGGGTTGATTTGAAAGGTCAAAGAAATTCTTGAATTTTATAGTCCATTATGTTCGGTTGAATCTTATTAATTACTTAAACAATAGTTTATGACTATCCGAACTTTGAATTTAGTAAATTTAGTAAGTTTTAACAAATTTACTAAATTCAAAGTTCGGATAGTCATAAACTATTGTTTAAGTGATTAATCAAAGAAATTCTTTGATGTTACTAAGGGTTGGACTTGGGACCCGTTAGTAGTTCAATTCTCTATCCATTAGAGCACTTTAACATGTTATCTAATAGTATAAACATAGGTCTCAGTAACATAACATATAGTCTTATAATTTATTGTGAATTGTCAGCAAATCTCCTTAAAAATATTAAAACTAATTTAGTATAACTCAATATTAAATGAATAAAATACTTGGAATATCTAAACTTCATGAAACAGGTACAATACAATATATACAATACATATTTTAAAAATATTAATTTATAATAAACACTAGTTTTTGTCAAATAAAAGACAAGCTACTTGTTATTAAAAATGTTACCCTTACCTGATAAATATTAACAACTAAAGGTGTTTCTTTGGTGATAGATATACATAGAAAACTTGTCTTCTTCTTTTTTAATGCTTTGCTTACATGAACAAAAGCTAAAAGTCTTTCATCACATGGCTGGAAAACCTCATGCTGCAATGCATGCCTTATGGCAGCCATTCTTATACAGATTGTGTTTAAAGACTACTGTAAGAGACAGACGAACATATATTGCATTAGCTCTATTAGATTGTCAAGAAATGGGAAAACAGTTCAAGGAACAAGTTGAAGAATTTTTGAGCAGAGCATGAATTTAATCTAGGGGGCTTTCAATTATATTTCTCAAATTTCTTGTAAATTTTTTAAGAAAACTGTAATAAATGCTATGTTGCTAATTGTTGAAAAATATTGATTAATTGTTTATGATTCCAAATTCAACTTGAGATACCAGCTTATGCTTTGATATGATACAATAATATTAATCACATTAACATTAGTTTATGACTATCCGAACTTTAAATTTTGTAAATTTGTAAAAATTTACTGAGACAGAACGTTTTTGATCGCTCCGTGGCAATCTTCATCAGTGTCTTGACTGATCATTGAAGTAAATGGTAATCCAAAAAATATTGTTAAGCCATCTAAGAAAGATATCAAAAATACTGCAAAAAGTTTGGCTTGTGATTTTGACAAATATATTTCACCAACGTATCTTAATCATGTGAAAGAAATTTGTCATCAATATCAAGAACTGACAAAAGTAAAGAAAGAGTTAAATAAAGAGACTGCTTTTATACACATAGATTTCAGTGAGAACTATGCATGTAAATACCATGAGAAAGTACAAACCGTACATTTTGGAGGAGGTTGAGCGCAGCTAATCTTACACACAGGAATGTTGTATATAACTAACAAAAATAGTGACACAGCATCAGAAACATTAAAGGCTACAGCACACTCTTTTTGTTGATTGAGTAAATCACTATGTCATGATACCATAACAGTTTGGCCGCATCTTAATCCTGTTTTTAAATGGGCTCTAAAGTTAAATCCCAACTTAAAGTGGTTACATATGCAGAGTGACGGAGTTGTCACTCATTATAAAAATAAGACAATGTTTAATATTACTTCCAACAATCTTTATGAATTTTTACCAAATGTGCTCTACTTCCCTTGGAATTATTCTGTATCTGCCCATATGGTGTTGGGGGCAAACTTAAAGAATTGCAGATAATTTAGTTCCCCAGTGAAGAAATTGAAAACCTGCTAAAGTTTATATCTTCAATGAAAACTCCAAGCAAAAGAGTAGAAATATTTGAAGTTGTTGAAGAGGAGATCAAGAGAATTAACAATCCTATGGAAATTAATGACCTGAAACCATTTCATGGAACTTTAGTTGTTTACCAAGTAGTATACAATTGTGATTCAGCAAGTATAGAATTTAGGTCATTAAGTTGTTTTCAGAAGAAATGCACATATGAATATGAACACAACATTAAATATATACCTATAATAAAAAATCTATTCAATCTAGTTTAGTTATATTTTATTATAAATAAGACTAAGAATATATCTTAAAAACCATGCAGCATAAGTGAATGCCAAGCCGGCTTCCGAAAGAAAAGGTCAACTATAGACCAAATTGTGAAATTTACCCAACAGGTTAAAGATGGATACCGTGTAAAACAATCTACCCTTCATTGACTTAAAAACAGCCTACAATATGGTGTGGCAGACCCTATTTATGCATAAAATGAGGCAACTTCAAGTCTCCGGAAATATGCTGAGATGAATTAAACATTTCATATCCCAGAGATTCATCCGAGTGAAATTCCGAGGCGCTGTTTTAGCATACCAACAAATTGAACAAGAGCTACCACAAGGTGCAGTGCTGACCTGTTTGCTATTTATTTTGAAGATCAATGACCTTCATAACACCATTTAACCCACCCCTGCAGTTTCTTGTCTTTTCCAGCCCAACGATGTTGTCATGTTTGCCACGAGCAGTAATATAAAAGGACTTAAAGAAATAATGAATGCACATTGTACAATGTAGAAAAATGGTGCCACTCAAAAAAATGACTCTGAACACAGAAAAAATGTCCTTCCAGCTTTTCACCCTGTCTACCCAACATCACAATATTAGCCTGAATTACAGTGGCACTAGACTTAGCAGAACTTTCCAAACACAATACCTTGGTGTCATACTTGATTTAAATTTAACATGGCACAAGCAAATAAAGCGAACAAGCAATAAAGCACAAAGACGTAGCAATTTGTTAAAAGACTGACTGCTACCAAATCGGGAGCTATGCAAGATATCCTCATAACAGTATATAAAACCTCTGTGAGACCCCCGATGGATTATGGCACTAAAGTCACAGCATTGTCTAACAAAACAAATCTCTCAAAACTGGATGTGATATAAAATAATGCATTGAGCACTATCAAAAGAGCAGCTTTCTTGACAACAGTAGAAGCTATGTAACTTCAAACAGGCATAGAATCCCTGGAATCTCGTAGAAATACATTGCAGCTCAAATTTTGGGAAAGAGCAAGAAGAGTGGACCACACCCACTGGAAGAACTACACACTACCGGGGCCACAACTATAACCTCACACAACACCATTACATCTAGCAGAAAGACTTGTACGTGAAAAGTATAACATCGACCATTGTACAGCAAATCCACTAAATCTTCGTGATGACGTTCCCAGCTACCCACGGAACATCTTACATTGCAGGACTCCAATGGCACCAAGGCAGGTTACCACCCTACAGAACTGAAGCAAGCCTCATTAAAAACCTTGAGTAAGCAATACCCAACAGAAGAATGTATAGATATTTACACCGACGGATCCGCCTCAGAGTTGGGTTTGGGGTCTCGCTACTACTGCGACCTATTTGAGAGAGCCACAGCAGTGGGTGCCAGCACCAGTAGCTTGATTGAGAGGAGAAGGCTGCAACAAAGCTGCTCAATTTGAACAAACATTCCTCCCATAAACATGCAGTCTTCCTGATAGACTTGTAGGACCCAATTACCCCACTCAATAACAACACGCCAACCGATTGCTCTCTCACTGCTGAAAGCCGTAAAACCCTTTCTGCACTGCTCAGCAGAAAATGGACAGTGGCCCTACATTGGATACCCAGCCATGTCCATATAGCCAGGAACCAGAGGGCAGACCTTCTAGAAAAACGAGAAGCAAGTCTCTATTGTAACCAACACAAATGTCAGCCTAGCTTCAACAAAAAACAAAATTGAAAATGCTATAATGACCTACATACAGACCAATATGAGAACAAAGGCCACAAGAAAGGCATGGGAATCATTGGTTTGACGGTTGATTCTCCGGGAGCTTTCAAGACAAGCAGCAGTCGCCAAATTTCACCTTCTCACCAGACATTTCACCTTCTCATCGCTTTGGCCTAGCAACTGATGAGATATGCCCAATTTGCAGCTCAAAAAAAATGGATGGCTCACACCATTGGCATTGTCCACATTCTCATGTCTCTACTGGAAAGCAAGGAGCCAGATGACCGAGAGGCCTAGGGCTGGCGTTGGCTAATGTATTGTAATGGTTATAAATAAGTAAAGCACAAACTCGCTTCACATAATCCCAAGCATTTGTAAACAGAACATCCATTACATTTGTATACTATAGACAAAGGTTTAACTGGGACATGAACATTAATAAACATTGCTCACTTGATATAAACTTTTTTATGCAAAGAATTAGATGACATAACAAATAAAAGATGTACACAAACTCACACATTATTAATTTATTCACTGAGACTCATCATTAGTGACTATTGATATTACAAACTCCAACTTACAACTGAAAAAAACAGTTGTAAGTTGGAATTTGTGTTATCAATACTCACTGATGATGATGATGTCTTTGTCATTGAAACGTGTCTAAGTGAATAAATTATTAACTTGTGAGTTTGTGTACGTCTTTCATTTATTAACATAACCTCATAAGCTAAGCTCGGTAATTATTAAGATCAGCGACTACTGCTCTGATCGACAAAATTTTTGTATTCCTGGTCAATTTAACCATACTGATCACGAATATAAAATTATTTTTAATGGCAAACATAAATTAACATAAAATAAACTAACCTAACCTTACCTAACCTAGGTGCTTACCTTAGAGGTATTTTGGTGGGTACAAAGTTGATATTGCACTGAGTGTTGGTTATGTGCACTTTGGTTCGCTCTAAAAACAAACCTACCTTGGCCAAACTCTTCAACCACACTTCTTCCGGTCTATTTTTGGCAATGAAACAACCTTCCACACCTAAACTTGAAGTCGTTCGTGATCTACACTGTGTTAGTGCGACCAGAACGTTAGTAAGCACCTAGGTCTGGTTAGATTATTTCATATTAATTTGTTTGCCCTGATATCTTAATAATTACCCTAAGCTCAAAGAATAATTGGTATTAGATGACACGTTTGTTTAGAATAAATGTCTTAGCCTGAATCAACATTCAAATTATGAATTGTGATAGTATTGAGATGTCAGTGCCGATCAGTTCCGAGTGTTATCAAATGTAAAGGTCTATGCAAATTTTAAATCCATTAACTATTTCCTGACTTTATTTTATTTACATGTGGTGAGGGAGCAAATTGGGACTACTCTATATTTTATGCTTAGTTATTTTGCTTTCAATAATCATATTCAATGATAAAAACAGAGAAAAAATAGTGACATTCTTAATTGTATTTATATTACTTTAAAATAATTACCTTTGTAAACTGCTTGATATTAAATAAATGTGTAAAAAAATATCATTTTACTACATCGAAATGAAACAGAACCATTTCTATACTTTTACTTGCACTGCTTTATACAGTAAGGTAAACAAAAAAAATATATATACCAAAAATATGTTGTGTTTTGACGACTTATTAAAAAAACGTAATCAGCTGATAACAATTGCAACTAAAGAATAAATTTACTATTACTCGGGGCCAAGTTCACAGCCTCTTTACTGCTAAAATGATAAACAAATTATACAACTTTTAAAAGGGAATATACGACGTATTTTTAAAGAAATAATGAATATTAAAGTAATAGAATATCTACATACGTTTTTTGAATTTACGCGCAATGCCAGAAGATACAACTTCTTATCTGAAAAGCTTTAAAATCAGAGTAAATCGAATTTTTGTTTAGCTTTTGCCTCAAATTTTTACAATTTAAAAACAATAATCTAACTATAATATATCTAAACCTCCCAAAATTTCACTATAAAACAGCACGATGCTTTCATTGATACTTTTCAAACAATATTTTACTACAAAAACGTACAAACGTGAAATATTTTGAAAAACACATATATAGTAAACAAATTATTTGTAAATATATGTTATCTGCTACCATTTTTTAGATCGAGATTGCATTGGAGAAAATGTCAGTCTTTCATCCAGAGCTGTATAAACAGTTTTAATAGAATGATGCCAAAAATTTAAAATAGGCTGAAATTAATTTTCGTGTTATGGAATATTTACTCATAATTTTACAGTTTCGTAAAAATATGTTATGGAATATCTGTTTATAACCTTACAGTTTCCTATTTATTTATAAATGCATACTTTATAATGTCGGAATCATATGGTAAGGTTTTTAAATTTAATTATTTTTTTTAGGAAATAATACCAATAGTATTGTCATTACTTATGTTCAGACATATTCATTTTGTAGATTATTAGTTAGTCCGCAAAGAGATTTAAAATATGTTAGAGATGGTTACCTAAGGATGTAATTAGCTACTTATATTAATAATATGTAGCCCATTGCACATACAGTTTTAAAGTTTTTTAAAAATATTTTCCTGTATCCAAGGTACGTATTTTATCTAAAGTACGTAAAAGTATTGTAATATGTGTCCTATTTCTTTTTTTTAACTATGAAACTATTATTTATTTAACAATAATAATCTTAAATGATTAGTTTTTACTTAGGGATCATTATTTACAATGTCGTAATTATTTAAATTCTACATTATTTAATATTGGTAAAAAAAATTATATCAGATAATAGAAAGTCTTCAGGAACACAGGAAACATTTTTTTAAAATAATTCAATATGATCCCAAAATATTCCAAATAAAAAGAAATATTTACAAGGACAAAATGTTTGAAAATAATTTTTTTATAAAACAAAACTCATGTTACACAAAGTATCCATTTAGGTTGGATTCTTGTTTTTAACAAAATAAAATCTACTGAGGCCAATTTTTTGACAAGTAAAGTGGTCTAAATATGGGTTAATGCTATTTATGTTATCAACCAAAATCATCTGTAAAACATAATATAAGATGATAGTGTTTGGTTTAACTCATTTAGTTAAAATTCCTTCTTATAATGTTACTCAAGGTTAATTAAATGGATTTTATAATTACCTATTATAGACAACACCTTGAACGTCAAATAGTTGTCAACTCATATGGTCAAGTATCGATCCTACTATGGAATTCTCAAACATAGTTTTATAACCAAATCACTTTTTTATAATTTATTGACACATACCTGTAGTAGCGTTTTGTTGTGTAATAAGGATAGCCATTTTGGATCTTGTGTCAGATTTAAAACTTACACTATAACTGAGCTCCTGGTTGATTTTAGGTACGATGGGGGTGGAGTGGGTTTAGGAAAGTGATATTAGGTGATTTTTTTAGGAACGATTTATGTATTAAAACATGTGCATTTAAATATGTATTAAGTATGTGTGTGGGGTGTAGCTTGAAATATTTGTCTATTTTATATTGTTCGGTTGTGTGGGGTTGGCTATTTTGATTTATTTTGTAAAATATTTTCAATTTGATGTTGTGTTTGTATATTTGTAGTTTGTTGTTGTGAGGTGTCCATTGAAAATTTATTGGATATTATGTTCAGTAGTATAAATTGTATTTATATCATTTGGTTGAAGCATGATATTTGTTTTGGCTGACATTTTAAATAGTATTTTTATTTTAAAATTGCTAAAAGTTAACATAACACTACTTAGTCACCTACTTTCTATAAAATGGTATTATCCCACAGGAAAGACTATACACCATGTAAGATATCAATCACAGTATCCTAGTATAATTAATATATAACCAACCCACAATATAGTGTGTAAATATAAACAACACTTACTTTTACGTTCAGCACTCTAACTATCTCATAATTATTTTTGGGGAAGATAGGTCATAGACATCTCTGTTGTCTCCATGTTACAGCAGATCTATACCAGGTAATGAACCTTGCCTCAAAGAGTCATAATTAACCGGCTACTACTACTACCTGGAGATTATTATACCTCTTTTTTCCTTTCTTCAATCTTTTTATTTCTTTCTTCCTACATCTTAGAATACTAGGTAGGCACTTGTATGACCCTTACAAAGAATCAGTCTACTTCAAGTATGGTACCCTGTACACTTACATTATAATCTTCTCCATTTCCAAGTATGGAATTTTATGTCTTCTTTAAATTATTTACCCCGCAGGGGATTAGGACAAGCCGCACCTACTAAGAGGGGTACCCCAGCCACAGATACACTACTAACAACACTAACTTCACTATTATACACTAATACACTTTCTACAGACACTACATATTCAACACAATCTCTAAACACTTACACCTTCTCTTAGGGATTTTTGACTGGTCAGAACCGTTGCACTTTGGGAGTGCTGAAAAGTTCAGAGCCTGACAAACTCTGGTCTGGGAGGCTGATGTGACTTTGCTCTGATGAAGACGTATGCGCGGTGTCTGGTCTACCAGCCACTTCGGTCCTTGGTCAGAAAATGTCCGCGGTGCACAGATTTCGGAGCCTGTGTGCAGTATTACAAGTTCTCGACTGATGCCCATCCAGTTGAGCTAAGGAGAAAAGCTATAGGCCTCAGAGTTCTGAGGGTTGGAAATGATCTTAATGTGATCGAAGGGTGTACCCATTCCTATAGTCTCGCCTGTAACGCCAAACACGATGGCTGGCTTAATATACTTTTATGGAAAACAAAAACACGTCAAATGGAGTTAGTCTAAAGAGGACACGTCAGGTTTCACCTGACAAGAATAAGGTTGACGAGGGGAGTAAAAGGTTTATGGTGGCGACGTGACAGACTATTCCATCACCAAAGTATTTAATATTTTCTAGCGCCAAGGAGGGATAAGATCTTTTGAAAGTTTCTCCTTTCCTTATTAACAAGATTATTACTGCTTGTGCTGGAGGTCCTGTAGCATCTATTAAGAAACGAAACACTGCTAGTTGCAACTTCCACCTAGAGACAATCGCCGGTGTTCCACCGGTGTTGTATCTACTTACCACCTAGTGGCAATCTTCAACACAGTGATCTAGTTGAGTTGATAAGCCAGTTACCGACTCCGTTCTTATTGGTAGGAGATTTTAATGCTCACCATTTGTCGTGGGGATCTCTGACTAGCAACTTTTGAGGTCAACTTGTAGAGAGTGTAAGAACGGAACTGAACTTATGTCTGCTAAATGACAGTTTGCCTTCTCATTTAGCAGCATCTACTAGTGGATAGTCAGCTCTTGACCTATTGATCTGCCGTCCTCTTTTGGCGTCTAGATGCACATGGTCAATATTTGATGATTTGTATGGAAGCGACCATGTGCCTATAAGAATCAACTTGAGTGACCCTTCTCCTGTTTATGCCTTCTCAAAAAACATTGTATCATTTGACATGGATTACCTGACCCCATAGATGCAATTGTTAAAAACTTTACAAAGACTGTTTTGAATACCGCAGAAAAGACCGTAAATCATCTGTTAACGCACGCCGTCCACCTGTACCGTGGTGAAACAATGAATGCACAGAAATCCTCCGTTCACGACAAAGAGCTCTAATGAAATTTAAGCGACACCCAACAAATGGAAACTTTCAGGAATATAAAATACTCCGTGCGAAAGCACAGAGGATATTTAGGCTGAGTAGGAAGAATTCTTGGGAACAGTACATTAGCACAATTAGACGAACAACTCCGTCCTTCACAGTGTGGAAGAAATTAAGATCAGTCTGTGGTACTCCCATTCCATTGTCAGCCATTGCCCTGGAGCAACCGGATGGAAGATTGGTCACAAATAGTGGTGATATTGTTAAAGTATTGGGAACATCATTTTCTACGTTTTCTACTACTACAGCCTACAGGGTGCGATTGAAAAGTAATAAGATTTTTCGTGTGCAGGCGGCAACAAAATCGGGTAGAGGGGAAAAATGTACCTTAGACCTTCCCCTTCCACGGGAGACCGTTCCCAGTTTGCTGGCAACAGCGGTTGAGTTAACATCGCTTTGTGCGTGAAAGCTGTTTTGGCAGTTTGTTCCAATTTGCTAGTGGCAAAAAAATGTAGCGATCATTGGAACAGTGTTACACAATAAAATTTTGCGTATTGCTCAACAAAACTTTTACTGAAACCCATGGGTTACTCAAAGAGGCTTACGGGGACCAAGTTTTGTCCAGGACCAGGTAAATGTATGGCACAGGTCGATCAAGGAAGACCAAGAGAACCCCAAAAATGAAAAGTGACCCGGGAGGCCTTTGACGACACAAACAGAGGAAGACGTGAGCCGGGTTCATGAATTTTTGAACATGGACCATCGTGCTAGTCTCCGTGAGATTAGTGAGGAGTTAAATTTAACTTATTACAATGTGCAGGAAATCGTAACCGAAAAACGGGCAACGCGGAAAGTGTGCTTGAAAATGGTCCTGAAGGTTTTGACTGATGAGCAAAAGCAATTGCGTGTGCACAACTTTGTCGTGAAGTGTTGGAAAGTGACAAACAGAATGACACCTTGGACAGTACTATCACTGGTGATGAAACGTGTTTCGAGTACGATTCAGAGAGCATGTTGAAATCCAAGGTTTAAACCATGCTAATCGTAATTTCGACTCTCGAGGCATCGTCCATAAGGAGTATGTACCTCAAGGAAGCACTGTGAATGCGGCCTTTTACAAAGAATGCTCCTTCGGCTCAAAAAACGTGTCGACCCGACATGATCAACAATTGGACTCTCCATCACGACAATGCACCGGCGCACACTGCCTTCCTCTGCACCTCTCTACTGATCAAGATGGGGGTTCCGGTGCTTCCCCACCCTCCCTACAGCCCAGATGTGTCCCCCCCCCCCGACTTCTTTTTATTCCCGCTCGTTAAAAGGAAGCTGAAGGGAAGGCATTTCGACTCCATCGAAGCTTTCCAAAAAGCTGTGGCGGACGAGTTCAAGGTTATCCCGGAGGGTGAATTTAAAAAATATTTCCAACAGTAGAAGAACCGCTACTAGCAGTGTATTGACACACAAGGGCCCTATTTTGAGAAGTATTAGTTGTACGATCCAAAAACTTCAATAAAACTGCCTTAAAAAAAGTCTTATTACTTTTCAATCACACCCTGTATAATAGATTATTCCAGAAGTATAAACTAAAGGAAGAAGCAATACCTGTTGGGTTCTTCCCATTCTTCACTAAGGTTTACTGTTGGGTTGTCTGGGAACTCTCCTTTGAACACTTCTTTCAATATAGGGGAATTGGAGTCAGCTCTCACGTCAAAGAAAAATTCTGCACCAGGACCTGATTCCATTGTATACTCCATGCTGAAACATCTACCATCATTGGCGAAACTTGTCCTCCTTCGAATATACAATCGGCTATTCGAGGAGCAGTCTTTCCCCGATGCATGGTTAGAAGTGACAGTAATTCCTCTTTTAAATCCTGGTAAAGACAAAACCAATCCCGGTAGTTACAGCCCTATATCTCTAACAAGCGTCTTGTGCAAACTACTGGAGAAGATGATCAACTGCCGTCTTGTCTGGTACCTAGAAGCCAACGACCTTCTTAGCAACGATCAATGTGGTTTCAAACAAGTGCGATCATCAGTTGACCAATTGGTTTTCTTAGGATCTGCTATTCAAAATGCCTTTCTCTTGCGTCAAACACTGGTTGCTGTTTTCTTTGACCTTGAGAAGGCATATGATATGGCATGGAAAAGAGGAATTCTGAACACTTTGAAATCATGGGGTGTACAAGGGAATATAATAGCATTCATCGCTAACTTTCTTTCAAACAGATCTTTCCGCATTCGTCTTGGAGGCACAGGTTCAAACAGTTGTACACAGGCAAATGTGTACCGCAGGGCAGCGTGCTGAGCGTCACGATATTTGCTGTTGCAATAAATAGTATCACTAGTAATATACGATCTCCGGTACACTGTTCACTTTCTGTGGATGACTTTTGTATATATGTGCCTGCTCATAGTATGGCAACTGTGGAAAGATCTTTGCAGTTAGCAATATGCAGATTAGAGGAATGGTCAAGGACTACAGGTTTCAAATTCTCTGCTTTGAAGACCTAATGTGTAGCATTTAGTTGTCGTAGGCAACACCAGGAGCAGATTCTTTATCTTGATGGGATTCAGCTTCAAACCACAGATAGTGTTCGATATTTGGGTCTTTTATTTGTTAAAAGACTCTCATGGATCCCACATGTTTGTGATTTGAAGGCGAGATGCAGCAAGAAATTGGATATGTTAAGAGTCCTTAGTGGTACGAATTGGGGAGTAGATGGAACTTGCTTCGATTTTATCGCACAGTCATTTGATCGCGCATAGATTATGGCTGTCAAGCCTATTCATCCGCACGACATACAGTTCTGAAAACTCTCGATGCCTTCCACCACTCTGGACTTAGACTTGCAACTGGTGCGTTTAGAACTAGCCCAATCCCTAGTCGTCTTGTCAAAGCTGGGGAACCTGGTCTTCGAAGCAAACCTAATCACTTGTCATTCAAAATGGTCTTTAAAACATTTATAATGAAGATTACATGGCACACCTACGTTCGACCGTTCCATTCGGGATACGAACAGGATACGAATGGATAACCTAGGGTTATAACTTCCTACAATGTTTGAACAACAAATGTGCTATCTACCTCCATGGAAAAATAAAAACGCAGCACTTCGATTTCTCACTGTCCAGTTACATAAAACACGATACTTCATATGTGGTCTATCACCATGAATTTTTATCTATTAATAAATCTCATCAACCCAGTGAAATTATTTTCACTGATGGATCTAAACTGGACAATGGCGTTGAGTGTGCGTTTTATGTTTCGGGATGTAGTTACACGTACGGATTGCCCTCAGCTTGCAGTGTTTTTACGGCAGAATTTTAAAAGCATTAACTGTTATTCAATCTCGATCTTCCCACTACATTTTGTGTTCTGACTCTAAAAGTGCTCTTCAGGATGTTTACTCTGATAACCCTTTAGTTGGGGACATTTTGTATGCTGTACACAGGCTTCAATTGGGGGGGTGTAGGAGTAATATTCTGTTGGGTTCCTGGACACTGCGGGATACTCGGAAACACAAAAGCGGATGAAGCGGCAAAGAATGCTACTAGTTTGGTGCCTAATACTCAACGATTTATGGCATCTGATTATGTGTGTTTTGCGAAACATTTATTGCTCGCTGCTTGTGGAGATATCTTCATAATAAAACATATTTTGGTTCATTGTATTGGAGTAACTAATATTTGTGCCCTTTTTAATTTAAAAGGTAGTCTAAAGGTGGTGCAAAAAGATGATGCCTCAGCTATTGACCGAGTGATCGCTTTCTTGCACCACTTGAAAATATTTTTTAAAAATTTAATATTTAAAATATATGCTTTTTCATTTATACATATATTTCTCTTTGTGTGTTATGCATATAGTTTTTTTTTCTATATATTTAAATTTAACATTTTATGTTCTTGTTATCGTGTTATTATGATTTATTTATTGGTATATTGTTACGTTTTAATATTGTTATTATTTATTTACTTTTATACTGTGCATTGCTGTTATTTTGATATTTATTGTTTTATATTTTTTATTGTTGTTTCTCCTTTTTGTTATATATTTATTGTTACATATAAAAATTTTACATTATTACTGTTATGTTTAGGTTATGTTTGTTTTGTATATTTTATTTTATTTAAATTTTGTGTTATCTAAAATATTGACGTTTTTGTCTTAGTTGTTGATTGGTGATGATAACCACAATTGGTTTTTCGCCAGGGGGGAAAATAATAATAAATTATTTATACCCATCTTAAACTTGAATCAAAAGTATTTGCTACTACAAGCAAGTTTTTTTGTATATGTTAATGTGTAAAAGTCTTTCTTTAATTGAATTTTAATCACAGTTGTTTTAATATCTTTTCTGGGTATCTATTATGGTATCGTAATTTATCCTTGTAAAACACACACACAAAATGCATTTCTTGTATTATCTGATAAGAGGTTATAGGCATTTTGTCATTGCAGATTATTTTCACAATTATTTTGCCATATAGAATACTTTTGTCCAATTTTTATTTATAAAAATGAATGTTTGTCTGTATGTCTCTTAGGGCTTCCTAAACCATTATCCGACTAACATGAAACTGGGAAGTTATTGAATACACTTCTAGGAAGGTTCTGCCCTTATTTTTGACCCGATTGGGGGTGCCTAAGTCAATATTTAAAAAAAAAATATCAAAAATGCTACCATCTTCTTTTCTGTCTGAGCTACTATTCAGTCTCTTATATCAAAACGACAAGAAATCTTTATTATCTAAAATAAATTTAATATTGTACATTACTTTACTTTCTTAGTACGGGCGTCCAGCATCATTCGTAGCCGATGGCCCGGTGTCCGATGTACGCAGCACAAGCAAGCTGCCAGTGTGAATATTGTACATTACAATAATTGTTAAACTTAGTAAAAATAGGTTAAAATTTTTTTTTTCTTGTTCGAATTGAATATTTATAGATAAGACAGGACAATGTCTTGTCGAGTCAGCTACGACCTTCATAAATACTAAATTAAGTTTAGCTTTAGTTGACACAACATTCATTGACTGTTGTCAATATGAAGTTCGCCAGGCCAGCTAGTAAATTAATAATATTGAATCTCTTTTATCATAAACACATTCTTCAATCTGAATTTAGCCTTAGCTATGTTAAGCTAAATTCATTGAATAAAATATTTTTACAGATTACCTGTTTAAGTTCCTTGTGATTGGGAGTGCTGGATCTGGAAAATCTTGTATACTTCATCAATTTATTGAAAATAAGTGTAAGTATGATAATAAGAAATGAGGATATGCTTTTTTGTAGTGCATTGTTTAATCACTATAGTGATGGCTTTTGTTCTGTTTCGTAATCATAGCATAATTCATTTCCATCAGATTCTCCTGGATACAAGCTGGGGTCATTTTATAACCCTTCTGTATGTGTATTTTATACATCAAAACATTGAAATGTAAAAGCCAACGAAAGTACCTGCTCCTGAGGCAAAAGCTATGGAACAAATTTTGCAGTAATATTATGCATGTCTATATTTTCAAATGAAATTTCCCTGCAGCTTTTATAACATAATGAAACACTCCTACAGAAATCATATATTGTTTAACATTTATTTGTGAATTAGTAGTCAAATATTTTCAACATTTTCATTAGATTAGTCATGAGATATGTCTTGAATGATCTGCATGTCAAGTAAACTTCTAATATCTTAATGCTAAGTGAATATCTAGTTTCATTAAATATCATTTTATTTAAGAATTCTTATTTTTCTCCTTCTTCTTGGATGCCTTGAAGCATTGAAAAAATTTTACATGTTATACACAAAGTGATATAAAAGCTCACTCAAATATATTGGGAATTAAAAATCTGCAAATGAAGACTTACAAAATTCATTACACAATACATTTTGTACCAAATCCCACCATGGAATAAAACTTGAAACAATACCTCACTATATTTCATGCTGTCAGACACCTTTTCACTGGTTTACTATAGTTTTGTCAACATATTTATATAATATTAAGTATATCTAACTGTATGTTATAAAACAAAATTTTATGCTAATTAGTAACTTCTTTATATTATTTTTATTACTTTACATACTCTTATATTTCAGTTAAAAGTGATAGCAGTCATACTATCGGAGTAGAATTTGGATCAAAGATAGTTACAGTAACTGGAAAGCAAGCAAAACTGCAGATTTGGGACACTGCTGGACAAGAGAGATTTAGGTAGGTTGTTTAGATACACTGCATCTATACAGAATATAAATTCTGTATCGGATATGTCTTTGTTAGTAGAAATATTGGTAATCTTTACTTTAAATATAAAAGTGAAATATAATTTTTGAAAAAAATATGAAACATGATTTACCTGTACTCTTAGAGCTAAGGTATCATGATTTTATTACCCCCTACTGGTTGTGATAAAATAAAGTCGGATGAAAACAACGTGCAAGAAACAGGAAAATGGCGGAGAGAAGAGAGTTGGGAAGAAAAACGAAACAATCACTGTCAGGAGTTAGATACACACTGATGGAAAATGGCGAGACTAATGGGCAGTAGAACGTGCACCATAGATCTCGAGCAATAGATTATGCACAGTAATTTGACAGAAAACCAAGCTATAGTTAATTTAATACCTGTATTAAACACCAGTATTGCCACTTTTTTCTCAGTACAACACTAATAGTGTTGTAAAAGTTCCGGTAGAGCTCATTTTGTTTATTTTTTTTTGCTTTTTTATTCAATTTTATGAATTGTTACAAGCCAACAAATAGCATCTTAAGCAAAAAAAAAAAAAAAAAAAACACATTACCACTCTTTGTTGATAACTTCAATTTTTTTTATAAGAAGTTCAATAATTAAAGTACAATTAAGTACACTTTTTATTTTGAGAAACGTCTTACAAA
Organism: Prosapia bicincta; assembly: GCA_036971475.1. Lineage (NCBI taxonomy): Eukaryota > Metazoa > Arthropoda > Insecta > Hemiptera > Cercopidae > Prosapia > Prosapia bicincta. The sequence continues at coordinate 255,822,562 of JBAIZL010000004.1, forward strand.
TAAATTCCAAATTCGATTAGTAATTTCAAATTATACTACAACACGACTAATACAAAATTATTATAACAGGTCTGCCTAAATTGTTAATAAGCTACAACCTATAATACCTTCACTACCACAAATACCTCTAAACTACTAATATTTTAATGCTAAGTACTACTAAAATTTCACCCTATTTATTACTCGTATTCTCACACTTTTGGCAAAAACCATTATTGTGGCTCCATGCAAAGGGAAACAGGTCATCCTCTCGAATGGCCTGATGATGCAAGCACCTCTCTGCATCATATTACTGCACGACCCTGTTTGTTGAGTTATGAATTGCAAACATCACTTAACATATTAGTAATTGTATATTTATTGTGTTTTTTTGTCCAGATAAAAGTGTTTCAAACAAAAATTCTCTGCTTTTGATCTTTTACACCCAAATTATAAATCAGTGTTTACATGTTATTACTGATTATTCTACAACTTCTTCTTATAGTAATTCAGCTATTGTTCTGGTTAATTTAAATAATATTTCATCCTGTAATTAATTTGTTTCTCTTGTTTTTTTATTTCCCTAGAAAGTATGTTAACATATCTCATTGACTCTGTTATTAAACAGGTGTACTTCATGAAACCTAAAACATGTTGTAATTTAGGAAATTCTGAGAAAATTGTATGGATTTTGTTCAAGTTATTTTTATTATGAATTAATTATTCCTATTTTAAGCTACATTTTGGGACAAAAAATTTATTCAGTGAATTGGAATGAGCAACTGAGAATAAAGAGTTGTCAGTCATCCACTGAAGTATAAAATACAAACATTATCGTATTAGTTGCTATATATTTGACAATATTTGTAAATTGGTGGCTAATCATAATTGTTAGTTCAATTAAAAAACCACAAAACATTAATTATTTTTTGTTGAAAACATATTTAATAGAAGAAAATATACTTAAAAGAAATGATAGCAAATTTTTAGAGTACATAGGTGCACTTATGTTACACATCTGATTAATTTTAACTTTTATGTTTTGACATTAATAAAATATGTTGATGTTAGATCTGTAACTCGAAGTTACTACAGGGGTGCAGCTGGTGCCCTCTTGGTGTTTGATATCACAAACCGAGATAGCTTCAATTCCTTAGCAGATTGGTTAGCTGATGCCCGGGCCCTTGCTAGTCCAAACATTGTCATCTTGTTAGTAGGCAATAAGAAAGACTTAGAATCAGAAAGAGATGTGACATTTCTGGAAGCAAGTCAGTTTGCACAAGAGAATGGTAAGTTACAAGGTATAATTAAATTTTTATATGGCCATTGTAAAAAACAATCAATAAAATCTAAACCTTATAGTTTCTTTTGTTTTCAAAAATGACTATAATTTATTTCAAGTCAAAATAAATATAACTTTTTATCTGTTAAGCTCTGGTTTATTGTTTGATTTTACCTTGTATCTAAAATAGACACTCACACCCTTTCAAAAATATTTTTATCCACGACAAAATGTGTGGAGCATGTTGAAGTCCAGTACACATATATTTAGTTTCAGTTTCGTTATTCACCAACAATGACTTGAGCTCTGGGTCTTTTCATATCCAGGAAGGCATATGTCATTTGTGAAAGGTTTTTTCCAGTGACATTCAGATCTTCCATTATATACCATGTGTTGAATCGTTTTATTAAATATTTTCAACCATTACTTAAATATGAGAGCATCTCCCCATATTCTCCAAGCCAAAATTATATCTAATAAAAGTTAAATGTGTGCATGACTTTATAAATCTAGAAATGCTTAAGTTTATTATAAATTGTTCAAGGTTCTAAATGGTTTCTCATAGGTTGAACCTTAATAATGTTTAAGGGTGTCTGTTTGATACATGTGCTTGTTTAATTTTTATACTACCATATCCCTCTTGGAAATCCAAACAGATGTTTGAGTTTGGATGCAATATTTGGCTGCAAACCCGTTTTGTATTTATAGTCGTTATAAAATTGAAGCCTCGCAAAGTTATATAGAAAACCTTATAACACAATTCAGCAATGATGTATATTATCACCACAGGTAATTGATTAAGTTGTGTTATTTTATACATTCCTGATGTTTTATAATCTCTCCTTTGTTCAAAGATTTTATTTTAGAGAACTAAAACTCATTTATACTTTTACATGCATTTGTATAGCACTCAAATTATTTTCTACTGTCATTCACTTTATGATTCAATTTAACCAGATTCAATAGTCTTCAGTATGTATTCCTTTTTTAATACATTCATTTCATCAGCTGTTTACAGCCTGATCTGGCTTTCCTATAGGGAAGTGTAGTCTAGTAAGAGGGGTATATAATATCTTACAGTACTTCAGTTGAATAGCACATTTTTGCAATCCTATTTAGACCTGGATACATTACACATGTATTATATTTACATTTGTGTTTACTATTAGGAGTTTTGGATACCTTAAACAGTGATACAGGATGATGACATCTGTATGTGAAGAAAACCCCCCTCCTGTGATAGAACTGATAAATCAGCCTACATTTTTACTTTGATTCAAGTTCTTAAAGAACTGTATTTTGGTTGTTGAGTGGATTCATGGTTGCAGCAAATTATTAATCAAATTCCATGTGGTGAAAGACCAGATGCATTGTGAAGCAAAAGACAGGCCTTTGATTTCGAGTAAACTGTAAGGGATAACTAACAATTTACAATCAACTTTTGTATCCTTTATATAGCTCGTGAGAGAGTAATGGCATTATCTGTTATATCTCAGTCAAAAAAATCATTCAAATCCACAATTCATAAGCCCACACATGCATCAGTTAACAATACAATTTGTATACATATGTACATTAACATCTTCACAGAGATCAAAACTATTGTGCATGAATTCCAATCAAGATTGGGAGGATGAGATTCATGGGTATATTTTCATGAACAATTATTTTCCTACTAATAAGGCTGAAGGAATCAAATCAAGGATTTGACCACAGACAGTAATGTTGTGATGTTGCTAATGTTCTGGAAACATTTTTTCAAAAAATTTTTCTACTGCTGCTTATAATAACCAATTCCAGACTTAAGGGAGAAACGTCTTTCGCTGTTGAGTTGTTCAGAGATTCTCCTTCGAATATTCAATTCTCTATGCATGAACTAGAATCAACTCTCAATAACGAAGAATTTAGCTCTTTGAACATATTATATATATTCTATGATTAAACATCTTCATCAGGAAGACCCGTTTCCCTCAGGATATGCAATTGTTCATTTTTCCCACTCTTCTATCTGTTTGTAAATGATGATCATCAGCACTGTGCTTCAGCTCTAATTGTTGAAAAATATGTGCTGATATTAACTACCAGGATGAACTAGAGTTGGCAGAGAATAAAGTTGTTGATTTGTAGATCAGTTTGTAGAGAAGAGGAAAAATACCCAGCATCTGTATCATAAATATTAGACAGCAACAAGATTTTGTTTTTTTTCTATTTTTGTCTTTGAAATTCCAACTTAATTATACATTTAACTAACTTATTTTAAATTTTAAATAAATATAAATTTGACAATGCTATTAGTCTATCTAAACTAATTCCATTTGTGTTACAGAGCTGATGTACCTAGAAACTAGTGCCAAATCTGGGGAAAACATTGAAGAATCATTTTTAAAATGTTCTAAAACCATTCTAGCTAAAATACAATCAGGTAATTTACCAAATTAAGAATAACTTTTAATTTTAAGTTAAAAGCTTTTAATTGTGCCATTTGTATAATTTTACAAAAAAATTGTTTACCTGTTACAAATGCTGAGGTATCCTAAACATAGAACGCTGGGACAATCAAGTAACATTACACACATTATGAAAGTATATTCAGAAACGATATTTGTTTACATTGACTAGTTCTTTCGTTGGCATCTTCTTGGTTTGTACTACATATATCTCGTTTTGATATAAAATTACCTCTTTCATTGTATCAGATGTCTGTGATGGATGTTGAAGAGGATGAGTTGGCTGCGCTCCCTTACTTCAAAGGGTATCAAAATGCAATGGCAACATTGCTTCTAAATTCAAGGAGATCCATAGTAGAGGGAGACCCCTTCCTCTATACAATCTAGGCATTTACAATTGCTTTGTGTTTACAGCACTTTGTTTGTGTGAATAAACACTATTACCATGAATAGAAATGTTCTACCTCAAAACCAGCCAATCATGGTGGTGAACTCCACCCATCTATTTGTTGTAGGATTTTATAACAATTATTGTGGAACAGACACCTTCTGCCTTGATGTCCTGCTCCATCATGATTCATAACACAGGGGATAAACTGTCAAAATTTGTCCCAACTGTGACGCACTTGTCATTCCACTTCATAAACAGAATTTGACCTTTTGAATCAAAAGTGCCCCTCGGTTCCTTAGACAAATCCTTGAATCCTTTAAAGGACATTTGCATAGACGGTACCACCTCAGAATACCAGTTTATCTGCTGGTAAAGAGATTGTCGAAAATTACTCTGTGGCTTTTTGGGTTCTTAAACTGGATCAACGTACTTAAAACAACACAGGGCCCTAAAACCAAATCTTTTCTTTTGTTTTGAACCACTTTCTTACCACAGTCTAAATTTAAGTTGAAACAGTATTCACTTGACAGAACTACGACTGATTCCCCAAGAAACTGTATGGTCGGTTTATTTGAAATGCAAACAGGCTTCGTATTTTCAAGTATCACTCAATTTTAACGTGTAATAAGTGATTAACAACCAACTCGTCATAAACAACAACAAAATTTTTTTGTAAAGTTTTAAGTTTCTAATTTTTGAATTTTTCAGTTTTTTTAAGTAAATTTTTTTAACGATCAAATCAAAGGTGACTATATTCAAAAACATAATGTAGTTCTACAAAGAAGTGTAAATAAAAACTATTTCCTTTCAATATTTCTTTGTAATTCTGAACTTCTAGTTTCCCAATAATTATAGTCTTGTAGAAAAAAAAAAATTCTTGAACGCCAAGTTGTAGGAACACACACACACACAGAGCCCATATCGGATACCTCATATGGTAAAATACATCGTGAGTATGCCAGACAGCTGTGTGTAATGATCCAAAATTAGGTCTAAGTAGTCTGTCTCGGGTGACCACCACAGCCCTATGCAAAAATACAGTGCCAAGGCAGTCAACGTGTTAACCGATCATCTATTTCATTCTTCGTGTTGTAGACACTTACCCAACTTTTAAAACTGTTATACCCATTTATAAACATTTGAAAGATTTAAACATCTAACCCCTTATACTTTCAACATTATTCTGTAGATTTAATACCATTTACCTTTAATACTATGTTTGATAGGATTTGTAACTAAAAATCTAATCACTGAGTGTTGCTCTTCCACAGTGCAATGCTCAAGTGGACTCACCATTGTTAACTTAATACATTTCAGATTAGGCTTACCAAATACTCTTGAACAGTTAATGATAAACGAAGGGTAAGGATTCCTACCTCACACTGAAATTATTATATTGACTAAATAAAATGTTTTTGACCTAAGGCAGTTTGTCTTGTTACTTATTGATTAACTCTCATAATTAACAGTTATTATATGTCTTTTCAACTTAATTTTTAGAAAATTTGTGATAGTACCGTTTGTATTTTACTGGACAAAATTTATTGCAGCTGGTATATATTAACACATTCAGCACGGCGACGATATTGGAGACCTTATCAAACTACTGTCTGTTTTTCGTTAACTTACACATTTGAAGGCATTGTTTCATCTCAAAATCTATACTTAAATGCTTAGTAAACAGGAAAAATAGTAAAAAAAAAAATTCAACACTCTGTTAAATTGTAAAGATTGGGAGCATGGTGGTGTGCTTGCCGTCCCTGGCAGTGGAATCATTGAAATGCTATGCAAATTGCATAGCTTGTCGTTGCATCTAACTATTGTGCCCGTTGTTTTCATCTCAATAATTTTATTTCTACCATATACAGGTTTATCGGGGAATTAAAAACAGTGTATTAGACATTAAAATATTGTTTTATTTATCGGGTCACAATAAAAAAAGGAAATTTACATAAAATATCAAATGATAAAATACTGTATAACAAATACTAAATCTCCATTAAAAAAACAAAAAAAAAAGATAATTTACATAAAAATCTAAAGTACTTACTACTAAAATATACTAAATAATAAAATTAACCACTCAACGTTTAACTCGAAATGTTTGTTTCTGCTTGTGCCATGTGTTTCACAAAGCGATAAGAGATCGATAATGCAAACGACATAAATAATGCCATATCTAGACTATTTATAGCCGAGATTAGCTGATATTTGTTTACTACAATCTTATGATGACACATTAGGTTTTCGGGAGTTCAAGCATTTTGTCAATGACTCTTATTTACAGTAGTTTTTTCCCACCTCGAGTAGGTTCATTCACTCTAATTAGACAGCTATCGTTTATTCTTCCGTTAGTTCAGAAAGATTAGTTTGTTTTTATGATTCTTGTTTTTACCTGATATTTTGTCGTTGAATGGTTAAAATTTAAAAAACATTAAAATATAAAAGTTAAACCAAATTAAATCAGTTCATAAAACTCCCTGAAAAGTTGCTTCTGTTGAACCATCAAAAAGTTAACTTGGGATCGTTGGATTTAAAAACGACTCAGGCACAATGTTTTCCAAACTCTTCTGAAGCACTGACATAAAATTCAAACCTTTAAAGAAACACTTATCGACACTAGAGAAGTTTTAATTAGACTGGGAGTGAGCGTGCCGGTGCGCTCGCTGTCTCTCAGAAGGGAATCGGAGAGCGCACCGGCATGCTTTCAGTGGCTTGCAAGGGAACTCAGAACGTCCCGGTACGCTAGCCTTGCTGAACGTGTAAATGGTGAGTGACATTGATGTTGTAGAATATACAAGAGTTCTATATATCTGATTAAAATTGAACCACATTCTGATACGTATTTTGGAGATTTGAGTATAATATTAGTAACATATTATTAATAATTTCCTCTCAAGATGATTGCTTTGGAATCACATTGTATGTAAGGATTTAAATAAGTTTTTTGTGGCTAAGAGGTATTATTTATTTTAAAATACTGTTCAGTTACACAGTATAAAATATACATAGCAGCAATTCCAATATGTTTCTTATTTATTTAACATAATGTGTAGTGGAGCTAAGCTCATTATTTCTATTATTCATTAAATCTATTACTATGTTTATTAGGTGAATTAGATCCTGAACGAATTGGATCTGGAATTCAATATGGAGATCAAGCTTCACGACGACTTCAACAAGAAAAAAATCGCCGACCAGCTGACTGTTTTTGTCGCATGTAATCTACATTTTCTTACTGATTGTATATACACTTCATATGCTCTAAATGTAATCACAGATGGTTAAAGGTATTTGTTTGCAAGAGCTTAATACATATGTAAATAGTTTATGCCAGTCCTACATAATGTAAATAGTTTTTGTTTGTACTTAAAATTAGTAATGTCTTAAAGTAAACTGAAACAATGATTTTGTATTTATAGCAAGTAAATATTGAAAGGCTGACTTGATGTTAGATTAAAAATTTAGCAAGGGTTTGTTTAAAACATTCATTGAGTCATAGGGGATAAAATAATGATAATAAATCAAATCACTTTGACTACTAGATATTTCTTATATCTTCATAAATTCGAAAATCCACAAATTCTTTCTGACAATTAAATCAAGACCATCTACTTTATTTAACAAGTATGGTCTTGTTTGATGTTAGGTCAAGGGTGGTGTAATACAATTTATATTAATTTTCTTCTTTCTCAAGGATGCCAAACAGGCACCCTTCTTTTATAAAAAATTTCCTATAGTCCTTGATAAGGTATTTTACAATTAAAGTATTATGTTTTCCTATAAAACCTTCAACAGGTACTTTAATACGTACAACTTCCTGTTCATTTTACTTCTAATCTCATTAGAAATATAATTCTCTTGCTTTGGCTGTGCTGATGTTCTTGTTTAACCCTTTAAACACTGAGTTTTTACTTTATACTTTCGATTGCTAATCGAAGTTTTCATTTGAGTTGTTTTGTCATTTTAATAAGTAAACATCATAGTAGTAGTAATTATTTCCAAAAAATATTTTCTATTTTGAAGACCTAATACATAAAATACCCCATTTTCTACTATCCAAACTTTATACTTTTTAAGATAAGTATTTTAAGTAAGTGCCACTTATTTATATGTTCTATTTACTCTTGTATCCCTGCTTCATATTTCAGTTATAGTTTTATTTTATTTTTCTGTTAGAAAAGTAATAAAACAAGACCTAGGATAAGGTTGTTGTAATCAATTGCTCCTAATCATACTGGCTTATACATGCTTTTTGTTTAATCATCAGATACTTACAAATCTTCATTTACTATAAAATTTTCTTGTAGATTTTTCATTTTCAATGTTCATGGAAATGTCACTCTATAATCCATAGTTAAGTATTCACCTATTTTTTTAATGTCAGTTAGACTTTGAGTGCTAGCTGAAAAGCAATTTCACTTTGAACTATGAAACTATATTAGTCTGAAACTATTAATCAAAATAAAGTGCATACATTGTAGAAATCCCCCCCCCCCGTTTTCTTCAAAAGTGTAAATCATAAGTTTATTTAAAAACTAATTGACTATTATCTTATTTTGCTGACGCGTTTTGAAATCATCTTTTCATTGACTAGGCCTAACCTATGCTACTGCCTTTATCAACAAAGCAGGTTAGTCAATGACAGGACGGTTAATAAATAACAACGTATGATTTAATCAAGATAATTACAACAATCAACTTCAAAAGATTAATCTGAATAAAAATTATTTAGTAACATTTCTTACAAAATTTTATTTAAACAGTATTTTAATAAAGTACAGTAAAACTTCGGAAATGTAGGAGGCAGAGGCAGACATGCATGGTTTGTTACTGTTTAGGTGATAGAATACCTTTATATGTACTCCCTGTAATATTTAGACTTTACCAAAAATTGAGTTTCAGCCTCCTAACCTTTTTAGTTTGACAGCTCTACTTTAATCCATAGAAAGCAGTGGCTAAATCAGATTTAACAAATAGGTAATTGACAAAAACTAAGTTCAATGCAAGCTTTGTTTATGTTTTATAAAGAAGTTGGTATAATATAGTATCCACTTTCTAGGGATGAGTTGTATTACTAAGATCCTTATAGAAATCACAGAGTAGACAAACCACATTTAGATACAGGTTTTATAATTTAATTTTAATGAAAACATCAACCATGTTCTAAAATGTAATTGCACTCAAAATGCTAAATAAGTTTTTATCCAAAGCCATTTCACAGTCTTCTTGTTTACATTTGAATAGTTGGTATTTGTTATTCATGGAGACTCGCAGGTGACAAAAAAATACTCCACTAGAAAACCTTAAAGTTACCAATATTTTGTAGCAGATTATGCTGCATTTTTTTGTCTGTATAAACAGAGATAATTAAAATAGTGCATTATTTTGAAAATGTAAATATGTTGATTAGTAAATCAGTGATAAGAACTGTGTTATAGGCCTGCACTATATGCATTAGTCAACTTTATAGATTACTATAACTAACTTTTCATTCTTAAGTCAGAATGCTGTGTCATTAATTGAATATTTTTCCTGTATACATTCCATACTATTTTTCTACATTGTTTTGTAAAATGATGTCAAATTCATAATCATAAACTGTGTGTGTGCATGTGTGCGTGCATGTGTATGTGTGTGAATTTATGTTGAGAATATTTGATGACAATATACTCTATGCTTATTTGAGTTAAATTTCAACTCTTAAACATTTGAAAAATCAATATAATAGGCTTGTTTGTTACAAATCAATATATCTAGAAGTTGATTGTACTTGGTTGTTATATTGTGTAATGTTATTTGTGTAGCACACATGCCAATGTTGAATGTTAGCTCACTAAGGTTATTTATACTGTGAGTAGTTATGGCTGTATGACTCGACTCCTAGGTATTTTTGTAACTGTACGGTATGTAAAGGTCCTACACTACTTATCCTTTGATTTCTGGGACTAAGGTTTGCGCACTGAATTTATTATCCTTATTGTGAGTGCAGTTTAGTTATCTACTACACAAAACCCTCTTTTTACTTTTAGTAGATTTATCAACTGTATTGCGACAAGATGGTTTCTATCAAGTGAAATGGTTTTAATTTCTTACTGTTTGATTAAAACTGATAGGTAAGCAAACAATTAATTCTTATAAATGGAGCAATATACTTGAAGTTTTTAAATTAAATATCAACATGAAAATTAATATATCAAGATGAAAATTAATATACCAAGGTCAAATTAGCAGCTGATGAAAAGATGTGTCTGAAAAACAATGGTAAGTAGTTGGAAAAACAATTGAAAATATAATGTTGTGTAAAATTGTAACTAAGAAAATAATTGTTAATGTAATTTCTTGAGCACTGAGGACTAATTTTAAGTAAATAAATAAAGACCTACACCCATAATTTAAACTCTTCTATTTTACTACAACTACTTTATGTACATTTCAATAAGAAGTTAATCATCTTCAAAAGTATGGCTCCACTGTATTTAAAGTTGGCTACTAATCTATTATTTTGATGGACATAGTTTATATATGGCCATTTTAACTGTGCAATATGGAGAGAATGGTATACAATTACCACCTTCTATCATTATATATTTTTGTTTCTTCACATTTTGTAATTTCAGTTTCCTTTTCTCACCTTAAATATAATAGCCTATCTATTCCCAGTACTTGCATTTTTTCCTTTCATCTTTTACCTTCTGTGATCACAATCCATCTACTTAATAGGTTGTAAATATTGGCTTTGTAGAAACTTCTCACAGAAAATTTCTATCTATAAAATTCCATTTTAGTATGTTTTTCAAGCAGTTGAATCTTTTAGTCATAGGTAAGGATAATGTTACATGTTGCTTACTTCCTTACATAAAAAAGTAAAGTAACTTACTTTTATATGCCTAACAAAATTATGGTATATCAAAAATACTTTATATTTGGCGTTTACGGAATGAAGAAGCTATGCTTTTGTGATGTATTACCATAATATTTCAACTATATGTACTTTTGTTTTGGGGTTTTATGTTGTCTATCAGGGTGTGTTTGTACTCATATCTATAGACTATGTATTTTATTGTCTTGAGTTTGTTTATTTTATCTTCGTTGTTCAAGGGGTTGTTGATTAGTCTGTGTAGTGGTTTAAAGTGATGTCTGTGGTGGAGGGTTTTTTGTATATTTTAAATAGGTGTTTGTTTTTTTTTTTTTAATCGTGAGATCTAGGAATTTGATTGTGTTCTGTTTCCAGTAAGAGGTTTAAATATTGAGTATTTTGTTTATGTGTTTTTGGAAGGTGTGTATCAATCTTTTGTTGCCTTTGTATAAGATTAAGATGTCCTCTACGTACCTAAGCTAATAAATTGTTTTATGGTGTATAAGATATTATTTATGATGTGTTTTTTTGTTCAAAGTTGTGTGTCAATATTTCTGACAAGATGCTTGTTGATATAGTGGATTCCATGTGTAGGCCTTTGTTTTGAGTTTAGTATTTTTTATTATAAGTAGTTTTGGGATGTAATTGTTTCTGTTAGTTTTATTATTTCTTTGGTTATGTGGTTTGGTGTGTTGTTTTATATTAACATTTATTTTAGTATGTTTATTCTTTCTTTAATTAATGTGTTGATCGTTAACATACCACGACAATACCTCACAAAAAATAGCTTCTTCATTGTGTAAACTCAAATACAAAGTCAATTTTAAACATCTATCACAACAAAAAACACCTATTCAATTCAAAAATACTCCAGAACAATCATGATAGGGCAGGAGTGTACAAAATCACATGTAACAACTGCCCCAGCTTCTACATGGGTCAGACAGGGAGAAACTTTAACACACGATACTAAGAACATATAAAAGACATAAACAACACAACCCAAATCAAATTTTGCTATTCATATACAGAACACTATACACATACACCAACATTGACACAAATCTAGAAGTTCTTCATTTTATCAAAGAAAAAGCATTAAACTAAACACAACAGAAAACTTTGAAATATACAACACCACAAAACATTTTAAATGATAAAACACAAATACTATAATCGAAAACATAATTAACAACTACTCTATGAACAATGACACACCAAAGCACCACAAATTCACATTAATACAGCACAACTGAGTAACAGTCTTGTCTGCTTCTGCTGAAAAATATCAGTAAGTATTTTTTTTTGCCAAATGATATCAGTAAAAACATTTTTTTCAAGTTAAGCTTTAGTAAATCAATTATTTAAGCAAAAAATATGAGCCATAACTATCATTGTTACAACACTTTTTTCAAGTTTGAGTTTAATATGAGTAAATTTGGGTTAGTCATGCTTCTGTCTTTTAAAACAAAACTAAAAAGCTTTTAAAAGAGTAATGTAAAATTACTGTGGGATTTTTACCCATGCTCAATAATTCAGTGCATTTTTAGTTATTCGAAACTGATAGGTAAACTCAAAGGAATGTCGTTGAAACATCACTGGCATTTAATGTTAGTTTCCTAAGCTTAAAAAATGTTACTGGTTGTAAAACAAAAAAAATTGTTTTCTAAATCATATAAAAAGAATAATTTTTGTTGTTGTATGTACATCATTTTTGTGTAGAACTCAATACTCACACAATTTTCGATAATTCATTCTTCAAGAAATATTTTCCAGAAAGAAATTAAATGAAATCTGTGGGAAAGTAATAGCTTGTAAAATATTATGAATCAGCTATTTTCTGTAACAACATTTTGTCTTCATTATCATCTTTTTTTTTCAAACCATTATATCTTCCCACTCTGTTATAGCCTCTGTTAAAATAGCACAGTTGTAATAAAAGGGGTAGGTTCACTCTTCATAATCTTATTTGATTGACAAAGACGGTTTGTTTTCCATGTGTCTATATTATGTATGGGAACCCCAAGATTGTTTTATCAAAACAAGTTTGTCTTTCTCCTATAATTTAAACAATATAACATTTTTAACTAAAAACCCTAGTAAAAATCTTATACTTGCCTAAGTATACTTACTTTTACAAGTGTCCTATAATTGTTGAGGTCGGACGTTTCGGGAGATGGCTCAACAATTATAAAAGTAAGTGCTACTATAGGCAAGTGTATAACATTTTTACGAGTCTTTTTAGTTGAAAACTAGTAGTTCACGTGAACATCTTTTGAATTTAGAAACTCAGTCACTTATTTATCGCAAAATGTAAGCGGTTTTTTTTTTAAATCATTGTAACCATGGGCTATGAAACTTCATGTAGAATAACTATTGAGGTGTGAAATTAGCCCTATCTCATACATATTGAAACTCATATTGTTGATTTATAATTTAGGAACAATTAATTGTCAATATATTTAAATCACTAAAATATTATCATATTTATCCAGAAGTATGAGTAGAATATATTTGTAATTAGTTCCACCTTCTCAAGAATAGAACATAGATTAATGATGCAAACTTGCTAATTTAAGATCATTGTTGCTTATATGTATGTAGTTGTCAGTTTTTGAAAACAAACAATGTTTTACATATTTTTTACCTAACAAAGTTGTTATATTGGCTTTAAAATATTTAATATATATATATATATATAGATTTTTTGGACTAGGAGACTGACAGACTTACCTTGGTAAGAGTCCACTCTGTAGTCTTGAAATAGAAACACATAAAAGCACTTAAAGAATGATATATTTCAACCACACAGTGGTCTTTGTCATTCAAAGAGAAAACACAAAAAGAAATATGAGAGAATGAAATAAAATAATTATAAGACAACTTATATTTATTTTATTTCATTCTCTCATATTTCTTTTTGTGTTTTCTCTTTGATTGACAAAGACCACAGTGTGGTTGAAATATATCATTGGTTAAGTGCTTTTATGTGTTTCTATTTCAAGACTACAGAGTGGACTCTTACCAAGGTAAGTCTGTCAGTCTCTTAGTCCAAAAAATCTAAATAATCTTTACCAACCAAAACTAACCTAATATATATATATATATATATATATATATATATATATATATATATATATATATATATATATATATATATATATATATATAATATTAATTAAATGCAAATTTTGTATCTTAATAAATATGTTTTTTTGTTTCTACAAGGTGCTAAAGAAGTGAAAATATCAGGAATTTTTATTATTAGAGAGATTTTATTTTTTATCTAAATAAATATTCTTTAAAATTCTAAATGGATTGATTGAATATTTCATTCACTTAAATCCAAATAAATGTGAGCACTGGATAGTATTAAAAAATCATATTTTTTTATTCTATCGAACAAACAGTTTTTTTTAAAATATAGAACAAGAATTTTAATGTTATATTTAGCTTACAGAGTTATGTTTCTTTGGTTTTGATATGAAGATACAATGGAATAATATATAAAATGAGTTATTTGTCGATTTAAAAGTAAGTTTTCCTTTGATATATTTGTTTGCATTAATTATAAAAATATCAAGCCACCTATACAATATTTACCATCACAATATGAAACGTCCACATTTTATATAAGCTACAGCTAAATAATTTTGTTGTGCAAAATTTCATATATATACAGTTAAAAACACGATTTATAAAAAATTGATAAAATTTGTTTGAAATATTACAAGTTTAAACCTCTAAAGGGACGATTCCTTATATTTTCCAATTGTGGTGTGCACCTTGTAATAATTTTAAGACATTGTAGTATAAAAAACCTACAATGTAATTACATTTCTTTATGTAATGTTAATAAGTTAAGAAAGATATCTCAATGCGTGTACCTTTTAATTTTGTATTAAATTTTATTTAGAAAGATAAATTATTTTTCAAGTGTTATGTAGTTTAGAATTATTTGTTGGGTTTCAAAGTTAGAAACAGTTTAATTTAATTATTTTGTGATTATTGCTAGTGATACATGGATAGTACTATTTTATTAGGAGTATAATTACTTAGATATATCTCTACATTTGTGTATAGAAATTAACTTTAATTAGGATCAACTTTCAAAATCAAGTGGTAAACCCTACAAAATAAAAAATAGTGAGACATAATAAATTTTATGGACAATGTATTAGGTCCCTTGACCTTTTTCATGTATGTTTTTTTAAATTTTAACTTGTCCTTTATCTTTATTGCCTAAATGTCCAAGAATAGCATATGTGAAAAGGAAAAACAATTGCTATCTACTCTGTCACATAAAGCAACAGCATTTGAAATGACGAAACCTTAATTTGATTGGAAAAGATGAATATTTTATTCTCAATATTAAATTATTTTATACAAGTTCAAATCCTGTTATAACGAAATTTTCAGAATAACAAAATTTTTATTGTGTTTTGTTTGGCTGTCCATATGAATGCATGTGTGACAAATACCATTTTAACGAAACCATAATAAATAAATTTTAATATATAATGAAATATTTTTGCATTACATAAAAATAATTACAGTTTCTAAAGGGTTAGGTTATAGTATTTGAAAGGAAGTATTAATTATTCACAATCAGTATTATTGTGAAGAATTGTAGGTTACTGTATTTTAGTGAATCAGTTTATAATGGAGAAATAAGGGGTGAAAAGAAATCAGTTTACGGTCAAAGACAAACTTGACATAGTAAAAAGTATTGATTTGGGTAAGAAGAAAATAGATGTAGCTACAGATTTTGGAATTGCACCATCTATTTTATCTACAATTTTGAAAGACCATTAATAAAATGAAAGATGTGTTATCTGACTGTTGCTTTACACCTATTCAGCAAAAACTTTGCACTGCATCAGATGATGATTTAGATAAGGTAGTTTATTAGTGGTATGTTAATGTTAGGTCTAACAATGTGGCAATTCATAAACAATTGACTCGAGAAAAGGCTTTAGATGTTGCAGAATTACTTATCTATGAGTTTCAAGCAAGTGTCAAATAGCCTAATCGATTCCGCAAAAGATATAGAATAACTTTTAAGGCGATTTGTGGATAGTTAGCCGTTTCTATCAATAAAGATAACAAATGGAGAACATAAACTACTCAAAACATTATCAATGACTGTAGGCAGGAAAACAGTTTTAATGCCAACAAAACTGGCATATTTTTATCAACTGTTAACGCATCTTATGTTAGCTGCTAAAGCTCATACAATTACAAGCAGATTAGACAATAAATGTGTCAAATTCTGCACTGCCATCTTACAGCCACTCGATCTAGATATCATATATGAACTGTTACGGTTAATTACAGGACACTTTTCTTCAGAAAATTCTACTGAATCTAGATTTGAACACTGTCAATAAAATTAATAAAAAAGATGCCTACAACATCATTACATTATTCTATACTTTACTACAAAAAAGTATCTACTATATCATAAAGTTTACTTCTACACAAAACTAAAGTAAAAAGTGCTGTTAAAGAACATGTATTCTGTCTATTTTCAATATACTACTTAAACAATATTGACTTCTACAAATTTTAAAAGATAAGAATGAAATTATTTAATGCATTGTTATACTGTTTTGTAACAATTAGCTTACACTTCATTATAGTGAAATTCAGTTTAACAAAATGTTTTCACAGTGTCAAATTTTTCGTTATAATAAGATTTGACCCTTATAATAAGTGACATAAGCGAAAGGAAAAACAGAAGCTTTCTCTGTTAACTTTTTGTAGTATTTTCCACTTCTGATGTTTGTAACAGGCAACATTGCTTGAGGCTCTGTGCATCATATTTTCCTTCCTATGTGTTTATCTACTTTTTTGTTATCGGGCTTCATTTATAATTATTATTGCTAAATATTCTCGATATCCCGATTAATTAAAGGCTATGCAATGTATAGTAGGGCATTTTTCTTCTAATGGAGACAAGTATTGCAGCTTCAGCTGCTCGACAGGCATGATAAAACCACTTAACAATAGTTGATCCATATTCTTGAAAACGATGTTATTTCAAATTCATTGTGATGAACAACTATTACTAATAAATATTATAGTGTTTGTTAATATATGGTCAGTAAATAAGTTATATTATAAAAAGAAATTAATTCCATATCCAAAAAGTAAATTAGGATTAAGATAAAAAAATGACATTTTGATAAACAGCACAATTTTATAATTAAATTATATTTTGTAGATACTTGTTTGAAATATACATGTATATATAGAACGTTGGTTTACCAAATTGATAATTTTATTCTGGTTGCTTAATTAATTTTATTATGATCCAAATATTTAAATTTAAATTCTAAGAAAATTTTAAAATTAGGATTATGCAGAGTATCCCATTTTTGCAAAAATATTTCTTCTTTATAGAAGGAAGATATTACAGTAAAACCTCGTTGCCATCTATAATATGAAGGGTAGACTTTTTACTCACACCATAATAATAATAATGTAATAATTCAGTAATACATTTAATGTATCCATGTACAGAGACATCGTTGTTTGCTTTACCATATATATACTGAATGTTTTAAATTTACATGAATCATTATTTATTTGGAATAAACTGTGGTTAATAATAATAAATAATACTCAAAAACCTCTAACCACAAATATTTTATTTCGACTCAATGTATATTTTGACTATCAATAAATCGTCATCAGAGGCATGAAAACCAAAACTAACCAATAACAACAGTCTTGGTTGGTATGTCCCTGCGGATGGTTGCTTAGTAACCTAAATGTACATTAGGTTAGAATAGAATATTTTTTATTAGAAGTTTTTTAGTATTATTTATCCATGAATGTAAATATTTTTTTCAATTCTTCTAATATACTACACTTTGTTATAAAATTCCTCTGTGTAATGCAGTGAAATACTTGACCCTGCACTGCGCGCGTAAATTTCAAGCCAACTTTTACCGCATGTGCGGAATTTTTCTGCACTTTCGGGCATTTTATGATCGCATATAGCACAATATGCCTGGGTTAGAGGTATTTTCCTCTACTTTTCTGTTTTTCAAGGACATTCAATTCCAGGGTTATTGTGTTGAAATATTTTGTACGAGTTTATCCCAGCTATATCAACCTCACAAAAAAATACTGTTAGTGGCCATCTACTAGATTTGCGGGACACTGAATAAGTGGAGCACATTTGATCTACCTTATCAACTCCGCCTTACTATTGTAATCAACAATCATAATTGCTGTATTAATCTGCTGATCTATTTTGTTGGTGGCATGCATCATTGATAACAGAATTACAGCTTCTTTGTTTTGGCCACAGTACTCAAATAAGTCGCAATGGGCTGAAAGCCAAACAATGAAGAACCAACTTTGCGAGAGGTATTTAGGGGGTATTTCTTTTTTTCTCAAAGTACCTAAGAATTTGAGTCCTTCTTCTAATAAATAATTTGCTAAAGGGTAGTAACTGTAATAGTTGTCCGTGGGGAAATTTCTATTTGATTTTCTAATGGGAACCATTCACTACGTCCATTGGCTTGTTCAAAGTCAGATTTTTGTTTCCCACAGTAAATTTCCAAATTGTATGTATAAAACGTCTTGATGTCGCAGAGTGCATAAATCTTGATTCCGTATTTTGCGGGTTTTTATGGCATATATTGTATTGAGCCCTATCTCCCACAAAATGGCACTAACATTCCATCAATAGTTGTGAATTCGCTGCAGGTATAATTTACTTGGCAGTTTTTGACAAACTTGGTGTGGAATTCACAAATTGCTGCTAACTTATCATTTTCTTCTCTACGCTTCCTCAAACGCATGTCATCAAATCTCAAACATTGTATTACAAAATAAAAATGTCTACTGCTAAAATATCATCGTAGAATTATCATCCCAGAGCCATCATTTCCCCATAATTCTAGAATATCCATATGATTACCTTTTTTCTCAGAAATTAGGTACAGTGAACCTAAAACAACATATACTTACATGTTTCGCGCGTGACGGAAAGCTTCCGCATCAACACTCAATTCTCAGACGGTTCACTTACCGACTGAATCAAATGGAAAATTCGCACCAGAACGAGGTGCTACTGGTGCTCCCTGGTGATTCGATAACTAGTTGACGATAAAAAAAGTGTGAAGTGCGGAAAAAATCCACTCACACGCACAGTGAAGGGTTAATACACTGCATTTACCTTTTGTTTTCTTTATAGTACACTGCTGTACAAAGATCACTCAGTTTGTTTAACCGAACTTGTTGCAAACATTTCTGACGTGTGTTGCCCAGTGATAACACGAACGAGTAAATTCAATGGTCCACAGTGTGACTGGTGCTTCAGTCATGACTTTACTTTAATAATATTTTTTTATAAATTGAAGTTTCATAGTGTATTCGGAAACATCTCTTCTAACTTTTTTCTTCTCTTATTGCTGGCAACTGATATTCCTAAACAGTTCACTTGAAGCTGCTCAATAAGAACACTGAAAATATGTAAATTCTACTTTCATACAATAGTAAAGACATTGGAAATGTCGGGAAGGAGAATAGACAAGTTTGTGACATTACCAAATACCAATGCTAAAAATGAGATAGAATTCACTGCACTGTTACGAAGAACGTACAAGTAATTAGAATATTGATTTAAACAACTTGAACCTCAAGTTAAGTCACGTTAAAATATATTCAAAATGGGAGGGAGGACATGATTACTCCCATTGTATAAAGTTACATATAATAACTTGGTTTTACTGTACTTACTTTTCTGTTATTAGCTATATTATTTCAATATTTTTTATAAACTCAAAATCGTCAATAGCAGTTTTGTATCAAAATTAAAATTACACAGACATAATTTTTCAACTATCATTAATATAAAAGTGCTATTTATCAAAAACATTTTATTAATTTAAAAGTGGATGGATCATTTAATTTAGTTTTAATACTTAATTGGGCATTTGTATAATAAGATCAACTATTACAACGTTTTAAGAGCAATAAACTTTAGTCAAGTGAAATAACTGAAAAATTTCAGGAGATACGTGGTTATTTATAATTCATAAATAAACTAATGAAACAACAACCTTTCTCCTGAAGCAACAAATATACACGTTATAGAACTATACACATTAAGTCAGATTAAGTGAAATCCGAAAATCAATTCATTCTTACTCTCAAAACTTTGTATAATGGTTTGTATTACACAAATAATAGCAAAAATTTAACTATTAAAACTAAAATCAGTTTTGTTATATCCAAAACTGTTTTCTTCTAAACATTCCAAAATTAGATCAAATTAATAAAACTCCTTCTGTGATATGTGAAAGTTACGATCATTTTTTCTACTAGAGTATATTTTTTTATTTAACCAGCATTGTAAAATTGTGATTTTTATGTAAAGTAAATGTAACATTATTTAATCTTTAAATAAATGTCTTTTAAGAATGATCAATGATTGTGGAACAATTTTTGTTGTCAAATTTTGTTTTATGTCTAATAATACAATCATTTGACAATAAGATATTATACAGGTTTATTTTACATTTTCTGTTTGTCCATGTTATTTAATATTATTTTTTCTAAAGAATTTTACTGTAATTATTATCACTTATAGCAAAGCTGTTAAGCTATTAAACATAAAATATTTCTAGCTTGATTTGTTATTTTGTTAAGTGTTATTTATTGGGAACAAAATAAATGTTTCATCTATATTAAAGTTGTTGTTGTTTTTTTTTTTTTTTTTGTTCAATATAACACATAATATGAGGAGCCTAGAAGCCAAGGGGTACAAGTCCTTGTTCAAGTATACAGATAGGTTGATAAGGATTGGTAAAAGCTAGTGGTAAAGGGGTGTACGTGAAATCTCTGACAAGTGTTGTGATCTCTAAGATATAACTATTTCAAAAATAAACTATTTGCTGTAGAAGAAGCCAGTAGTATATGTGACACTTGTTCCCCTTGGCCTCCAAGCCTAAGGTGTTATTCCTTAATGACTAATGTTATAGCAAATAAAAAATGTTCTAATTATTTTTGTGTTTGAGTATTGTTTTTTACTTTTGATTGTTATAAGTTCAAGATATTTGTGGCTTGTTTTGACAAGATAAATAACAATTAATAGTGAATAAAATCCACTTTATAGCTAAATTTTGGCTGTATGTAGTTCAGAAAACTAAATAGTCAATCACAAGTATTTAGCTGTGGGTCATTCTTTTATGGAATGTGATCAGGGTTTTGGGATCATAAAAAATCAAAGAAGAAAAGTAATCAATAGTTGTACATAATAATAATATTTACATAAAATGTTTAGGTATGTTATAATTTACTGTCTTTAAGGAATATAAATGATTTTGCTTAAATAATCAATTTGTATAAGACTATCTTTTAACTGTTATTGAAATTATGTTTAGCAAATGTTCCTTCAACAGATTAATATGGGAGGTAAAAGTGGGTATTGAAAAATGTTATCTTGGGGAAATCATAAAAATAAACTGGTAATTTCCAATGTACACAATTTTATGGAAATCCAAATTCACTACCAAGAGCTAATAATTCCACAACAAATAAAGCAGGAATGAAATTAATATACTCATTTATATAGAAATGCTTCAGAAGGGGTAATTGCTAGTGAGTAGTTATGAAATGGTAAGAGGGATAGGTCATTTTGTGTGAGGCAAACAAGAATTGTGCTGTAATGAGGAACTAAGAGTTGCCATATGTTCTCCAGACTCACTATTCTCTGAAATGAGTTTGCTCGTGAAATAATTGCCCATCATTAATTCTACATTAGTGTACACAATAAAAGCCTTAAAGCTTGGATAACAGATTTGCATGAAATACAATTCTGAAAACCAGTTTAATGATGTGACTAATGTATCAGTATATTGTGCATAAAGAATTAGTGGAAAAGTTATTAGTGCAAAGTAACACTGTTTTTCTGGTATTGATCTACTCGTAAAAAGCTAGTCATTAGTAATCTGCAGAACAGCATGATCTTGAAGAGGTTTGTATGGTTTTTAAGTTGAGTACATCCTAGTTACCCAGGATTCTAATATTGAAAAACCATACAAACCTTATCATAGCTCTTTCTTATGTAATATACCTAACTATAAGACATGTCCAATAAGACTGCGCCCCATACTAAATTGTTTCAATAACCTATCAAAATTGTATGATTCAGGATCATTAAACTTACACATCACAAAATGTCTTCTGTTACATAAATTAAACCCAGCACAATATATAGACCTAACCGAAGCTGGTTTAAATATCAGAATAAATGGCCACATGTTATAGCCATGAATATTTTATGAGCTAACATAAATGGCCACATGTTATAGTCATGCATATTTTATAAGCCAACACCATAACATACTGCTGGTTACAACATCATGTCTTTTGATGGTTATTATACAGTAATCCCTTGTTATTTGTGGGTGTTACGTTTATCAAATTTATCACAAATACTGAACCCAACAGTACACAGAAAAGGAGAGGGTTGTATTGAACATAAAAAATGTTAACATTAATTACAGCTATACTGTACACTTATAAAACAGTATAGTATATTTTATACTATATACATGATTTATTTATTTACATTTCTCTTCAATATAAAAATTTTACGTGCTCACGGACGTATTCGCCACATATTCTTTTAAACACTGTTAATTTGATTTTAAAAAGCTTGTTATTTTCCTTTTGGACGATTATTTTCTTCTTCACACATTTTATTATATGGCGATAATGATTCTCCTGGCTCTGAATCAAATTTTGATGCCCGTTCTAAAACGGTATCAATTTCAGTAATGGCTGGAGCTGTTTTCCTAAACAAAATTTCACTGACAGATTTTAGCATCAACTTCAGTGATAAATCTTTTACGAATCCTTCGATATCCAAGATAGGATCAGGCTCGGTAATTAGTACTTCGCTTTGTGGTTACCCATATCACTGGCAAGTGATACTTGTCCTAGGGTTTAAAAATCTGTATATTATCATCAGTTTCATTACATAACGAACACTACAGCACAGTAGAAGTCATATGATCCTTTACAGCCTTAAACCCCAGAGCAGATTCTCTTCCTTAGATAAGAAAGTTCGTGAAATAATTCTTTCCCAAAATTGTCCGGTCTCATCCACAATGAAAACTTGATAGTCTTTGTAACATTTCTCAAAAATAAAATATTTTACGTGCTTTAGAGGCTTCATGATCTGCTGCTGCTGATTCACCAGCAATTTTCACGTTGTGAAGAGAAAACTGTCTGTTGAACTTGTCAAACCAGACTTTACTTGCTGAAAATGATAAAATCTGTCGGTATGTTCAGCGCAGTTTTGAACAAAATATTTATACAAACACCTAACATTTTTGCAAATAAAATTAGATCTCATCAGAGGCACCTTTTTTTGTGATTGATCTTCCATCTACATACTCAAAGCCTTTTCCATTTCTTTAAGGTTTATATTGCGACAATGGTAACTTTCGCCATTTGACAAATTCCTTCTCTTACTTTCCGCTTTGAATTTTCACTATTCTTTTTTATGTAACCCACTGTTGACGGTAAAATACTTCGCAACAGATGCTATGATTTGACATTTTAATTGATCTAAAAGGTCAATTTTCTCAATCATTTTGTTTGTCCGTATCAGTTTGATGACATTATGATTTCGATAAACAATTAAAAGGAAAAGATAAAACTACACAAAACAGATTTACTGAACAATTCCACAGACACAACGTTACTGCAGACTAAACTAGCAGATGCGATACCAGTTTGATAACTGATAGGGGTAAAAAATCCATGTTAAGTATGGCTGCCGGAAACGATTGTCGATGTTTGGATTTCAAAAATTATTATCAGCAGTAAGTAAACAGTAGAGATGGTAAACTTAAGTACTGAGTTGGATGTGGATGCCAGATTGGCTTACTTGAAAGATTATTGTTATAAATAAGGAATGCTTATCGTTTGTGCAATAGGCCTAGTAGTGTACGAAGGAGTGTTTACAGAATAATTACATTACCTTCTGATAAACAACTACATATACAGTTAATAGCCCGTACTTACGCAATAGGTGGGACCAAACGATAACCGTATAAGTCGGAGTACAATTTGACATACAATCGCATGGGAATCATGTTTAATTGCGGCCAAAAGCTAGATAAACTAATAATTTAGAAGAAAAATATGTATTAAAATCTTAAATACAACAAAACATTACTTTATATACATACAAATTGAAAAGAAGTATGTAAAAAGAAGTTATTTTGACATAGAATGCTTCATAAAATCTAGTAAATTTGTTTGACAAATTGAAGATTTTTTTTTCTTACACACAACTTCTTTGTAACTCTAGTTTTTTTTGTTTCATGGCAGAAATACGCTCATCATTGGAGTCTATGTTTTCCAAAATTTATAAGCTTTGCTCAATTAAACTAAAGCCTTTTGTCAAATTTTTAACCGTTATTTCATCTTATACATCAACTGGGTTTATAAGGTCTTGCTCACGCATTTCTATGAGCTCAACAATTAATTGTCAGCTCCTGCTTGTGTAAATCCAGCAGTTCTTGAGCGTTATCATTATCCACTTCTAAATTGAGTTCTCTGGAAAAACTGACTTCTTTAATCACATTAGCAACACGAGACTGATTCCACTAGTTTCAGTAGCAAAAAAATACACACCTTTTTCCAAACGCCATTTAAAGTTTTTTGTGAAATTTGATTCCAGGATTGTCCAATGGTCATCAAAGCATCTAAAACACTGAATTGTTTCCAAAAAACTTCAACAGAGCTTGTTGTTCCTCACAGCTCCATTATCTTTTTATGTAATAAGCTTTAAATGTTTTGATGACTCCCTGATACATCGGTTGAAATAAACTAGTTGTGTTTGGTAGCAAAAATATCACTTTCACATGCGAGTCGAAATTAGTTACAGTAGGATGACTAGGTGCATTGTTAATAATTACAAATTACTTTAAAAGGAATTTGTTTAAACCCACAATAACGTTCGACTTGAGGTATGACACGATGACCAAACCAGTCCTCAAAAAAAGCTGTCACCTTAACCTTCCGATTCGACCTCCAAATCACGGAAAAGCTAGCTTAAGAAATATTTTTTAATGCCCTTGAATTTTCTGAGCGATAGACTATGAGAGGTTGCAACTTACAGTCACCAGCTGTATTTGCGCCAACCATCACTGTCAATCAGTCTTCCAAAACCTGGAAATATTCACTATTCATGCGCTATGAACGTTTTGTAGGTATTTTCTTCCAGAACAGGCCAGTTTCTGCCTAACTCGGGCAGCATGATTCAAAACCGCATAACTTGGGAATCGCGTACAGTCGAGGTATTACTGTATATATATTTTTTAGGTTTACTTTTTAGATAACTTTTGGACTGGGTAGGAGACTGACAGACTTACCTTGTGGCAATAGTCCAAAACTGCAATCTCTTAAAAATAAATAATTAAATTAAAGCACTTTAGTCTTTTGTTTTCTTTTTTGATTGATAAAGATCACTGTGTGATCAAAATATTTCAATAGTGCTTGTTTTTATAAACAATATTGGTATTTTTTTTAGTAAGTTCTTAGTAAGTAAGAGTCTTTTGGATTATTATTTACTTCAAGTATGGTTAGGTTAGGTTATTACAAAAATAACCCAAACATACAATAACAAATTACGAAAATAACCGTAACCATACTTGAAATAAATAATAATAAAAAAGAACTCAACTTACTAGATAGAAAAATACCACATTTATTAACATTTAACAACACAATAACCTAAGTAACCAACATACAACATATACAGACAACACACTCTTCTAAAACATCATACACAAAACACACGATGAAACACATATGACTTCAACAAATACTATCACGGACCAGAAAACAAGATGAGAAAAATAATTCAGTGATTCGACAATGGTCAAGTGACTGAAAGGTGTCTCATCACAAGGTAAAAATCGAATGCACTTAATGGTGAAACAATTATTTATAATTAACATATAATAACTATATATATATATATATATATATATATATATATATATATATATGAAGTTAATATATTACTATGTAAGTAATTTTATCCACCATTAAGTGCAATAATTTTACCTTGAGTGATGAGGCACCTTTCGGTCGTTGACCATTGTCGAATCACTGATGTTTTTCTGTTGTGGATGTTCGGTCTGTGAAGTTGGTGTCTGTTGACGTAACGCGCACTTTTTCTTGATCTGTGTGTATGATATTTCTATATAGTATGTCTTCTGTATATGTTGTTTGTAGATTCATTAAGTTGTTGTGTATGTTTTTATAAATGTGGTATTTTTCTAGTGAGTTTAGTTCTATTGGGTTGTTATTTATTTCCAGTATGGTTAGGTTATTTTCGTAATTTGTTATTTCGTGTTTATGGGATATTAGGTGTGCTGCAACATTTGATACTTTAGAATTTTTGTTTTTGTAAAGTATCAAATGTTGCAGCACACCTAATATCCCATAAACACGAAATAACAAATTACGAAAATAACCTAACCATACTGGAAATAAATAACAACCCAATAGAACTAAACTCACTAGAAAAATACCACATTTATAAAAACATACACAACAACTTAATGAATCTACAAACAACATATACAGAAGACATACTATATAGAAATATCATACACACAGATCAAGAAAAAGAGCGCGTTACGTCAACAGACACCAACTTCACAGACCGAACATCCACAACAGAAAAACATCAGTGATTCGACAATGGTCAACGACCGAAAGGTGCCTCATCACTCAAGGTAAAATTATTGCACTTAATGGTGGATAAAATTACTTACATAGTAATATATTAACTTCATAAAGTCAGAATATATATATATATATATATATATATATATATATATATATATATATATATATATATTCTTGATATTTTACGTTATCCATTGTTTTTCCATTGCACTGACTTTATGAAGTTAATATATTACATTGTATGTAATTTTATCCACCATTAAGTGCAATGATTTTACCTTGTGTGATGAGGCACCTTTCGGTCACTTGATCATTGTCAAATCTCTTGATAGTTATCTGGTATAGATGTTCGGTCCGTGATGTTGGTATTTGTTGACGTTACACGCATTTTCTCTTGATCTGCGTGTATGATGTTTTTATATAGTATGTCTTCTGTATATGTGGTCTGTATTGTTGTGTGTGTTTTTATAAATGTGGTATTTTTCTAGTGAGTTTAATTCCATTGGGTCATTATTTATTTCAAGTATGGTTGGTTATTTTCATAGTTTGTTATTTCATGTTTATGTGATATTAGGTGTGGTGCAACAGTTGATACTTTTGTATTTTTATTTTTGAATGCTCTGTAATGTTCTTCAAATCTTATTTAACCATACTTGAAATAAATAATAACCCAATAGAATTAAACTCACTAGAAAAATACCACATTTATAAAAACACACACAACAATTTAATGAACCTACAGGCCACATATACAGAAGACATACTATATAAAAACATCATACACGCAGATCAAGAGAAAATGCATGTAACGTCAACAAATACCAACATTACGGACCGAACATCTACACCAGAAAAATATCAGTAATTCGACAATGGTCAAGTGACCGAAAGGTGCCTCATCACACAAGGTAAAATCATTGCACTTAATGGTGGATAAAATTACATGCAATAGTAATATATTAACTTCATATATATATTACAAAGTATTTTTAGTAAAATCAAAACAGGTTACTAAATAAAAATACTATTTTTAATAATTTATTTGGTCACACAAAAATATAAAACAAATGTGAAGTATTTGTTATGTTTACAAAATGCAATTTTATAACACATTTTTTTACAGAAAAAGAGAGTCTAGAGAGAGCATCTTCAAAAAAAAGAAATTGTCAGCAATTTAAAATGATATTTCTATAAATTAACTTTCCTACAACTATAACGATTTGTACAGAATATGTTGTCATGTAAAATCATAAATATTTACAAATATATTCTTTAAAAAGTGAGAGGGAAAGGATATTAAAGTTTAAAACATAAAAAATCTAACAAAAACATTCCAAAAATAAACTTATGATTTCTACCCCTCTCGTCTAACTAAGCTACAATTTAATCCTAAACAATAAAATCTAAAAAAAATTTATTAAAAATCTATATGAAAAAATTAAATATACATAAACTCTATAAATACATTTTTGTCTTATAATTTTATACTATGTCAGATTACTCTACAATTTTTTTTTTTTATTTACAACTTTTACTAATATTTTTAGAAATGGTTACTCAAAATTACCAACAAATAAAAAATTAAATTTATCATGTATGTTTTATAAAACTACCATTTTAAATATGGCATTAGTGAATTTACTTTTCTTTAGTTTTTAATTAACTGAACATTTCTTTTTAACCAGTGGTAATGCAAGACATTCATTTGAATGCTTCATTCCTGCACTTGGGATTTACCTCCTTTGGTTATTAAAGGTCATATTCTAGTTCTGTAATAACTAACCTAGTTTACAGAAATTAGGCCTTATTTCATTCTATCTCTCAACACGTTTTTATTTTTAAATGGGATTTCATTAATATTTAAAATATGGTAAAATTCTATATTCAATCGAAATGATAAAAACGCAAGTGTTCTTATATTTTTAACTCTTGCCTGAAGAATCAGAAAATACAAGATGATATAACATCTAATTAATTTCCAACAATTAAACTCCTCCCATTAAAAAAAAAGAAATCATTTAGTTTAAACTTGAGCTACATTCTATATGCCTTATTTTCATTTCATGCCTTTTTCAATATTTCTTTTAATATATGCTTATAATTATATAAATAATTTCATATTAAAATGGAGTAATAAGAATGAAATAAAACATTTCCATGAAAACTGATTCTTTTGCAAGTAACATTTTCAACAATCCCAAATATTCTTCAAGTGCCACCACAGAGTTACATAACTTTGTTAAAACATCAACACAAACGTTCAGTCTGTAACAGATTCTCAGATTTCCTTTGCATTCATATTTTACCAACAAGTAAATTAGTTGACATTTTGTAATTTCCAGTTATTTTTAAAACATCACACCCACATTCATTCAATTATGCCTGGTATAATAGATATATGTGATCGGAAACATATACATTAGAAGTAAATATATATATTAGAAATAATTCATGGCAACTAAACATAAACAATGTTAAGGTAAATATTTCACGGCACGAAAAAACTTCTATTTCAAAACCTGCAAAATGTTTTAGTAGCGAAAATTTAAAAAAAAGGGATAGATATCAACTCCTGATGAGTTAAAAGGTCAATATGTGCCAATATATGATTCAAGAAATAGAGTTAAATGTTATTACACTCTGGAAATTTCTGACAATTTAAATTGATCTGTTTAATATGATAAAAAAAATTTTTACCCGAAGACACTCTGGTAAATTAATACTTTATTCAGAACAAGTTAAACATTTAGTGTTTAAAAATTATATCGGTATCTACTCTGTACAAGCACAAAACTAAAATTGTTTTAAAGTAATCCCTATTTATAAATTGGTACTAATTTTATTATTCATATATAATCCCTGTAGAGTTTATAATTGAAAATAAACCTAATATAACAATTCTGGGCTCAATGTTGCCAAGTTAGAAAAAATAACTTACAGGTAAATAATTGTGTAATTATAAATGCGATTTTTTTAAAGCACACGTATGTAACAAAAATTATTACATGAAGATAATAAAATGTATATTTAAAACACTACTATATAAATATTAAATTCTGAGAATTATCTATTTTCACACCTCTTTGAATCTCTTTAAAAACACTGAGATATATGCATGATTCCAAATTACTTTCTTTGGGAAGCACAGTGTACAATCTTTGGATCGATTATTTTTTTACACTAAATGACATCTAACACTTAAGTCTTACTGTTTAAACATGAATTTTTATAAAAATATTTAGACATACTGTATATACAGTAATAGAAATTATAAAATTAATAATTCTCCTAATAATAAACTAAAAGTAATATGAAAATAAATGTATTGGATATTGTTCACAAACATTTGCTTTGAAAAATATTAAAATGTTTACTAGTCATGATCAAACAAAAACTATAAACCTACACACATTATACAATGCAACCTACACACATTATACAATGCAGTTCCATAACCATTCTATATAAGTTACTTATTTTTATTGGATAGAAGGTAAGGCAAAAAAAAAACAGTTTAAAAAAATTAATATTCCACTAAAAATGAAACTTTTTTAAAAATAATCCTCTAAATCAATAATTTTACTACAGAACACTTAAAACTTTAGCATTGTTCTGTAAACAATAAAATCTTTCAGGTATGATCTATCAAGAAATATTTAAAGATTTAAGCTTAAGAAGTTTTAGGTTGACACCTTGTAGTTGGGAAAAGTGATGAACTCTGAATAAGAGTTATAATATGATTCAAGATAAGTTCATCAATCCTTGCCCAATTGAAAACTGTCAGAAAAATAGTCAGAAGAATTTTTACCTATGCCATACTTGAAATATAGGTGTCACTAAACACCAGTTGGTTATTTACAGTGCATTTAAAAAGTACATCACCAGGAACAAAAAGCAGCAGTCTCGATATTCTATAGACAAAACATGACACTCCGGAACACAATTACATTAAATTTCATTTATATTACAAGTTAAATTATTTTTCTTACAGACATAAGATCTGTTCCTACACTTGTTTTCTGATTGACTTCGATGAGTTTCTTAATGTTTAATCAAAAATATTAGAACGTTTAAATTTAACAAAACACTGGAACTGACCACTTCTTGGTGAATCTGCTACAGAACCATACAATTCAAAATTTATTTTTCAAATCTCGCACAGTATACAGCTGTTGTCTCTAGGAAAAATTTTCCAAGAATTAAATCACAGTGTGCACATTTTTCAGCTTTATAAACATAATCTACCAAAAAGTTTATTTTTCTATAGTATTATATTTTGTCAGAGATGGGTGTGTATGTTTTAATGTTTTAATCTAAAAATTTCCACTAAAACTTAAATCTGTCTTGACAGTATGTAAAACTGTACCTCGGGATACTATCATTCCTAATCAAAGCCAATTAAAAGTATGCATCTCTGTGTTTATCTCTAGACACGAATAAATGGTAGGCATGTAGCTGAAATCAGTGCCAGCGTGCTGACTGCCAAATTATTGTACACTTTTTTGAGGAAACTGGGTTCGGGAAGGACGCTTATCAGCTCTTTCTTGAGGCGGACTTCAAAGATTGCACTAGAATCTGCCCCAGAAGATGAGGTTATACTCAGTGACCACAGTCGTGCACATTAAAGATCTTTAACCTTCCGAACTGGGTCTATAACATTGAGCTGAGTAGACGATGAATGATTCCATTATATCACTGGTGGGTCTAAAAATGTGAGATTCCACTGCACTGCGTATTCTATCTATCACTTTATAAAAAACACTACTGATACAAACTAGGATCTTACACAAGGGAGCAATGTAAACAACATAGCCCTCTATTCTAATAAATGAAGTGAAAGGATTTTATGAGCAAATTAGATATGGCACTTTTCCCAATCAAGTTATGTCAAATACAGTATTTGTGTTTTTTTGGAGGAACAGAGAATAGCAAAGCAAGAAAGATGCATTTTCCAACCCCTATTACATTTTACGAAAAATTTCCATCATGAAAGGACAGCGAGTTGTTATGTACTGGGCCAATTATCCTATATATTTTACTTTTAGTTTAGAAATGAAAATACTATTATAAACAAATTTATAAAATTTTAATACTGAATTTTAGTTTAAAAACTACAATTTACACATCCAATGTAAGAACACTAGCTTTACATTTGAACAATTTAAATTTTCATAAATTAAATTTTTGTTCTAAAAACTATTCACTAAGAAAATTAATATTTGTAATGTTATAATGATAAAATACATTTAATGACAAACAGTTTTATAAATACAAATATAGTCATTTTTTCATACCTCATGAAAAATCAAAGACTTATTTTTGTTTAGATTTAAATGTTAAATCTAAAATTATTTTGGCATGTAACATAAAATATCAAACTGTATAGAAAATAAGAAAAAAAAATCTTAGGTTTGTTCCAACTAATGCGCACACAAATTGTGTCCAAAGGCGCAATGAGAATGAGATCACAACTCTGGCATACACTCATAAACAGTCCTAAAACTTCATTCTTTAAACAAGATCAATGTCCTTACTGCCAATTAATTCAACACCTTCTGAAAATTAAAAAACGATAATTAAAATCAAGATTGAATTAAAATAGTTAAGGAAACACAAGTTTTACACAATAAATAGGTTTAAAATAAGCTATTAAATACACACACATATAATTTTTTGGACTAGATAGGAGACTGACAGACTTACCTATAGTAGGTAACCTGTAGTAGGTTTTGCAATCTCTTGGAAATAAGTAAATAGGCATTTATAAGAACATATGACACTATTGAAATTTTTCGATCATACAATGATCTTTTTCAATTAAAAAAGAAAAGACTGAAGTGAACCACAGATGTGTATAAATATCCAAATGTTACAGATTTATAGTTTATGATATAGTAGTATATGTTATTTGTATAAATACTGATTAATTATACAAATAACATATAGTACTATATCATAAACTATAAATCTGTGCATCCATGACATTTGGATATTTTTACACATCTGTGGTTCACTTCAGTCTTTTCTTTTTTTTTTTGTTGATTGATAAAGATTATAGTATGATCGAAATATTTCAATAGTGCGATATGTTCTTATATGTGTCTATTTACTTATTTCCAAAAGATTGCAGTTTTGAACTACTGCCACTAGATAAGTCTGGCCGTCTCCTATCTAGTCCAAAAACTCCTAAATAAGCTTCAAGCTCTGGTAGAACTAACCTAAAAATATACTTATGCACGCACACACACACACACACACACACACACACACACACGGTCTGAGAATAACCCCCCCCCCCTAATTTTAAAAAGTAGTTACACAAAAAATAAGACAGATACAAAAAACCTACTTTTATTGGTGAACAATGAATACTATGCCATTTTACATTACCACGATTTAAAAATTATATCCCGTAATGACATCCTTCATTGTTGATACAATG
The DNA here is from genome assembly GCA_036971475.1 of Prosapia bicincta. Lineage (NCBI taxonomy): Eukaryota > Metazoa > Arthropoda > Insecta > Hemiptera > Cercopidae > Prosapia > Prosapia bicincta. The sequence continues at coordinate 255,855,700 of JBAIZL010000004.1, forward strand.
GCTGCTACTTCCTGGGTGATTGCGTCTTCAAGTGCTTGCAGATTTGTGGGACGGTGTTTGTACACTTCAGCCTTTATGAGTATCCCCAAAGAAAAAGATCACTATGTGATAAATCAGGGGACCTTGGGGGCCAACCAATGAGGCTCCTAACTGTCACATGAGGACTGTATAGTGGTAGCTGATGAAGTTCCTAAGGGTTCTCTGTAGCCCAGTAGAGAAAATTGTTTTTGTTTACAGTACCTGATAATTGGAAATGGGCCTCATCCGACAAAATAAACAAAACACCGGGGGAATGTTTTGAAGAATTTCCTCACACACAGCTCTGCGAGTTTCAAAATCCTTCTCACTTAATTCCTGGGCAACCATCATTTTGAATAGGTGCATTTTAAGCTCTCTATGGAGAATTCTTCTTACACTCCTATCGGATAATCCCAGAGCGGCTGTATGTGTAAGTGCTGAACGCCTTGGGGATTGTTGGGCGGACGCTCTGATATGCGCCACATTTTCCGGCATTGTTGCAGTTTGAGGAAGGCCAGTAGGTTTTCTTTTTAGTGCTAAGCATGTTTGTGTAACGTTTGACGCCCATAGTTGAATAGTTTTCCTATCAAGAACATAATGTCGGCCAAGTTCGAATCGAATATGAAACACTCGCTGAGTAGTAATCATAGGACCAACGTTACTAATAAACTCGTGTAACAATGTTAGATAACAGATGATACAATTTTTGCTACAAAAAACTACTGAAGGCAGTGATGACGAGAATAAAGACGAAGGTTATGCTTCTGCTAAGCAAGAAAAAGGTCTAATAAGCAAACGCAGAAGACATCTAACATTTACAAAAAATGTAGCAACCGATATGAACAATGTGTTCCAAAGTAACATTAATTCATGTAAATACTGTAAACAATAAAGTTCTATAAACATACTTTGGGCATTCTTAATTTTAGTATAGGAGTTCACTAGAAAATAGCAGTATTTTTTCCAATGTACTTGAACCTACTTCCATGTAATCTGACTTTTTGGTAATCCGAGGGGGTTACCAAATATATATATATATATATATATATATATATATATATATACCCCCCTCGGATTACCAAAAACTCAGATTACATGGAAATAGGTTCAAGTACAATAGAAAAAATACTATTTTATAGTGAACTCCTATACTAAAATTAAGAATGCACAAAGTATGTTTATAGAACTTTATTGTTTACAGTATTTACATGAATTAATGTTACTTTGGAACACATTGTTCATATCGGTTGCTATATTTTTTTACCTTTTTCATGCTACGGTGTCATGAAGACGTCTTAGCAGAAGCATAACCTTCGTCTTTATTCTCGTCATCACTGCCTTCAGTGGTTTTTTGGAGCTGTGTGTGAGGAAATTCTTCAGAACATTCACCTGGTGTTTTGTTTATTTTGTTGGATGAGGCTCATTTCCAATTATCAGGTACTGTAAACAAAAACAATTTTCTCTACTGGGCTGCAGAGAACCCTTAGGAGCTTCATCAGCTACCACTATACAGCCCTCATGTGACAGTTAGGAGGCTCATTGGTGATAGTTTTGTATAGGGGCTGTATTCTTTTGAAGATGGTATATATAGTTAGTACCCCCAGTACTACCTAGTACCCATAACGAAAATCCTAAAATATTAATAAATAACAATTTAAAAGGAAAGCAAACAATTTTTTATCATTTACAGGCAGCTTTAGACTGGAAATTTCGGGGGATAAGGTTTATGAAAACATACCACTCCTATCAGATATGTTATTAGTTTATAAAATTTAATTTTTTACATGGGGAACAAATAAATTAACACCAATATTAACAATATAATAAATTAATATTTGAATAATATCATGTATTCAAATATTTTTATCAAGAAACATTTAATCTTAAAATTGTCTGCTCATTAAACAAAATACTAATAATAAACTCAATAATGTTTTCACTATTTTAAAACTATATACATAACCTCTTTAGCAACTCACATATCTGCCATTTCAAATTCAACTGTCTTCCAGGAAAATTTAAGTTAACTTCTTTGTTTCAAATTTAAGGGCTGAAGATCACAATTATTGCAGATGACTTGCTACTGGGATCATAATAAGGTGTTTATTATAACAGAATGTAGTAAGGAAATGAAAATATATTTGGAATAAATCATAATGACCCCTTTGATACAAGGAACAGGGGTCAGGGTCACATTTGAGATAAACCTGCTCTCTAAAAGGGAAAAAGATAGTTTTCATTTCAACAAATTACTGCATGTTTATGTCATCCTATAAATATTATTCAAAATATTGTATTTTAAAATATAAAATATATTATTCATTTGTTCCAGAAACTGGTTTTCCAATAAAAACTAGAATAATAATTGTAACTCGCACACTTACTTGCCTCAGAAGATACGTGGAATAACCTGGTATTTCACTTTATGTGTGTACCTATCCCAAGCCATTCCATATCGTGCCTTACAACGAGCATTATCGCGAGCAGATCTATGAAGCAAGAACAATGTCAAAGAACATGGTAGGAAATAGGGTAACCAGTGAGAAAAACCAAATGCTAAAGCCCAAGACCAGTTCATTATCAAGTCCCCCACGTAATTTGGGTGGCGAACCCATCCCCACCATCCACTACATATGAGTTTCGGTCCTTGTGAAGTCTGAATAGTATCAAGATCTGAAAACAGTAAGAAAATTAATAAAAACAAAATTCTTCAATATAAAGCCATCTGAGTAAAACAAATAAACATATAAATAACAATGTGAAAATGGGGAATAAAAACTTGTTCGGACATTTTTTTAATATTTATCTGTAGAAGCAATGATACATTTATTTATTTAAGCAGTCATTATAAAAGATTCACCCAAGACTTATAATGCATGTATTGAATATATTTAATCCTATCCTCTACAGATATCTCTTTGTCTCGCTTTGATCGTTTTACTTTCGTAAACAATATAGCAATTTAAATGTATTGGTATCTTTTATTATATTAGTTCAATAGCTATTTACTCATGATCATGAGTCATATATTTAGCTATTAATTACAATCTGCTTCAGTTTGAGAAAGGAATTCATTGTTGCCTGTCTGCTACTAGCCATGCTACAAACATCAGTTCACTTGTTTTGGACTGCAGCAACAAGTTGCATATAAAAAAACTACAGTAGTGTAAAATTGTTTTTACTATAGATTAATAGTACTTACAGGCAAGATTGGGATCCAAAGGATTCATACGGAATTTTGCTTTCTGTGAATTGCTGGCACGGTAGATAACATATCCAATTATGTAAAATACGACAGCAACAGCCAAGAGATAGGATGGAGCATTAACTCTAAAAATAAAACAAAAATTGAAAGAATTTAACTCAGTATACAAGTTAAAGCTTCAATATAAATATTTTGAAAAGATTATTAGAATTTCAGTGTTACTAAGCCGTTGTAAATAGCTCAAGTTCATACATTTTTTTCAAAAAATCTACATGATTATTTTTCAACTTGTTTAACATTATAATTATTATTTGTATTACATAACTGGTTCTTATTTACTTAATAATTTCCAGATTGGGTTTTGTGATTTATTATATTTATTAATAAATCATTTATCCCATTTCATTAAAAAAATTTGTTCACTTCATTCCTATTTATAAAATACAACTAATTAGATGTTATTGTTACTATCTATAGCCACTAAATGTTATGAACTCTAATACCTTTTTCAAAGTCATCAACTACTAATTTTTGTGTGTGTTTAAGACTATAGTAGACATGAATACTATCTGAAGTAGTGGCGAATGAAAGCTCTTGAATATGTATATGAATATGTACAGTCTTGAAAATCCAAGTTCGTATTAATAAATCCGGTTCGGGCTGTTGCCAAATTGATCTGGATAAGTGGTTTTACTGTATTAGTGTTCATTAGAAATCCTATTTTTTCTAATGTTTAGGAACTTTTTCCATGAAATCCAAGTTTTCGCTAATCCAAGGGAATTCTTGGTCCCATTCAGCTCGAATTATCGAGACTTCTACTGTAGTTATACATTTCTAGGGTGTGGATGCCTCTATTTAAGAATAACATGAATGCTAAACTTCCCTTTTATTGGGAAAAATTTAGGCTAATTTCTTGAAATAGAAGGACGACTGAAGTTAGCTTTTTATAAAGAAAGTTCAACCTGTAAATTTATCTGTTTTTTGTGAAAAAAAATGTTACAGCATTTATCTTTTTAACAGTGTAAAGTATCAGTGTTAGTGATTTACACTGAATGTCTTCTGTTGATATTTCCTATTAAAATTTTAAGTTTATTTTCCTAATAAAAGTTTGAGGTAAATGTAAGTTTTAAGAGAATTATTTTGTGAATTTATAATTTGAGGAATATAATTTTTTTCATCTCAAACTTGATTATAAAACACTGTTTCAATAACCAATTGATACACTTACATCATATTCTATTAATTTTCATGTCTAAATATTTAATACAACAGAATTTCAGAATATTAATATTAGATCAGATGTGGCACAGTAGATAAAAAATGCTTTGAATACAGTAAAATATAAAAATGGCTTTGCAATTAGACAGGCTTTGACTATCCAAACATGGAAAATACGCTCAGGAAAATATTATTTCCATAGGGAGCACTGGATGTAGGATACCAACAGGCTGTGGTGAATAATGGGCGTTGTGACTCTACCATTGTCAGTAGCAGGTGTACACGCATCTGTGATGGCAAGATCAACAATAGCGCTAAATTTATCCCCTGAATAGAACAATGTTGCATCAGCTTTACAAGCTGTTTTGGTTTGATTTACTATGTGGATCATATAGTATTGTTGAAAAAACAAAACGGCAATTTCAATCTATAAAAGAGGATGCAACTTGTTTTATTGAAAACAAATTAAAAATGATCAATTGACAAACAATGTAAGGGCGGGTCATATCTTCCAAGGATTTATATTGTTATGAAAGCAACTTTTGACATTGGAATAAGAAAATACGAGCTTTTGAAATTTGCCTCTAAATTTGATAGTGATAAGGATCCCAAGGTTCTTCCTATTAATACCATTCAGGTTCTTTTCAAAGCAAATATGGTTTTTCTATTAAATCACACAGAAGTCTTATTGAATAATGGATCAGTTATTATTGAAATAATGCTTTAGTGATGTTAATAAATATACGATATTTCAGCTGAGTGCTTTCAACGAAGTAGACAAAAAATTAGTCATGAATTGTACAGCCTTTCCGACCCTTTATTTCTGTAACGATGTTGTTATTGCTGTGGGAGAGTAATTGGTAACTTGTCTGTCTTTCAGTGTCGCGATATTTCTGGGGTTTAACAAGACGTCTTGTGTTTATTTCAAATGCTTTTGTGACGTTAATAAATATACGATATTTCAGATGAGTGCTTTCAACGAAGTAGACAAAAAATTAGTCATGAATTGTACAGCCTTTCCGACCCTTTATTTCTGTAACGATGTTGTTATTGCTTGGGGAGAGGAATTGGTAACTCTTTCTGTCTCTCAGTGTAGCGATATTTCTGGTGTCTAACAAAATGTCTTGTGTTTACTTCGAATGCTTTTGTGACGTTAATAAATATAAGATTTTTCAGCTGAGTGCTTTCAACGAAGTAGACAAAAAATTAGTCATGAATTGTGCAGCCTTTCCGACCCTTTATTTCTGTAACGATGTTCTTATTGCTGTAAGAGAGGAATTGGTAACTTTTTCTGTCTCTCAGTGTCGCGATATTTCTGGGGTTTAACAAGATGTCTTGTGTTTATTTCAAATGCTTTTGTGACGTTAATAAATATAAGATATTTCAGCCGAGTGCTTTTAATGAAGTAGACAAAAAAATTAGTCATGAATTGTGCAGCCTTTTCGACCGTTAATTTCTGTAACAAAGTTATTGCTGTGGGAGAAGAATTGGTAACTCTTTCTGTCTCTCAGTGTTGTGATATTTCTGGAGTTTAACAAGATGTCTTGTGTTTTTTTCAAATGCTTTTGTGACGTTAATAAATATACAATATTTCAGCCGAGTGCTTTCAACGAAGTACACAAAAAATTAGTCATGAATTGTGCAGCCTTTCCGACCCTTTATTTCTGTAACAATGTTGTTATTGCTGTGGGAGAGAAATTGGTAACTCTGTCTGTCTCTCAGTGATGCGATATTTCTGGCGTGTAACAAGATGTCTTGATTACTTCGAACGCTTTTGTGAATCTTCAAGGCTGAAAATTTGCAGCCAGTGTTTTTGGGATATGATTATAACATGTTTATTTCAAGACAAAATTCTGACATTACTAGACTTAGAGCCCAATGTATATAAAAAATTAATCTACAGAGAACAATGAACTGGAGACATCACATTTGCAGAATAATTATTAATGGCAACAGCAAACTGTGATACATTTCCTGCCATGATTAATACAATTTCCTAATTTTTAACAATACAATAATGTGGTTCCAAGAAAACATTTATAGAGAATTTGTAATACTATACATAGACTCTAACATCTAAGCAACAAGAACATTCCTTGTTCCTTGATCAAGGTCAAGCCAAGTAGCTTCCAAACAACAACTTCACTACATCCATGCACATAACATGCTAAACACCTTATTATACAGGGACTCTACACTTCTTATAAGTAGCTGTTATTATAAATAATTTTTTAAATTATTATTATTACATATGTTTCTTGTGAGATTACTTACTGATTCAATATTCACTTAAAACACTATTAAATGACACTTTTTTATACAAAAGCAATACTAACCTGTTATGATATATGAACTTAGGAATGGATATAAATATAAACGGCCATACTAAGTAACCCACTGCAGCCATATAACCCACGGCTTCTTGCTTCATTTCAAAACTATTCTGAAATTCTTTTTCAAAGAATGCAAAGTCAAGTAGATATAATATTTGCAATGTGGAAAGCAGTAGAAGTGTAAATGGATAGTCTGACAACACACTTTTACCTTCCACTGACTTCAATATCAACAGTGAATTATATACAATCTGCAACAGCCAATGAAACATTGCATTAACCATTTGTATTCCAACAGTTAGATTTTTTCAGAGCTTGATTAAATATTTTGTTTACATAACATGTACAGTAGAAACTCTGTTAACCAAAAATGGGTTTAACCAAAACAGTTGAAGAAAAAAATTATATGTAATAAAAAAAAAAAAAATTAAAAAATAAATCACACTGTAGTTGACCCACAAATGGCCAAAACATCACAGAAGTCGAGGATAAAGATGAAATTGTAGCAGAAAGTAGTCATGACACTACTGAAGAGATGTTCAATGCTTTAGAGGCAAGTTATGTGTTAGTTTTTATCTCCAGTACTGGTATTCAATCGTTTCATTATTTTTAGGTTTACTTACAGTTGGTTGAACAAGCAGACTACATTGCTGACATGTTACTAGTGAAGCAATGGATGGATATAGCAGCTAAAAATAGGTTTAAATAGAAAAAATTAAAAGAAAATTGAATTTTTTAAAAAAAGATTTAGACTATCACTGTTGGGCTTGTAGAATATTGTTAAAATCGTTACAGTACTTTTATAAATTTGTTGCATTTTATTGTATGTACATATAAATCTATGTATTAAAAAAGCCATTTTTAAGGTTTTAATAAATATGATTTAACATTTCCCACCCTTGTTTCAGTTAGAATTTAAAAAAGAGCTTTATCCGGAATATTGGTGATCTGGAATGCCCCCCCCCCCTTTTATTTCGGTTAGTGGAGTTTCAACTGTAATAAACTCCGTAATTACAAATTTAAAATCAGTAATAATACTAACTAACATATGATCAGATTTATGAATTCTTATAAATATCTTGCAATACTAGAATCATATATGTGTTTTATCACAAAACCGTTATCTCTAGCACTTAATTTGACAATGTCCTTGATAAAATGGTGCCATCGCCGCTGGAGAAGTTGTATTGTTGCCTGTTGGTCCACAGAAGGTATTTTATTTTCCTTCTACCACCCAAAAAAAAATCCAATGGAAGCATTCCCCTACATGCCACCTGTAAGCTACAGAAGCTGTCAGAAATGGAGATACCGATATCACTTGCCCTTCCTGAGCAATTTATTGAACAGCAAGGATAAATTAAAAAAGGAACTTGAAAATTTTTAGAAGTTCATATTTCCAGAATTATACTGGACTCGAACAAGAGTCAACTTGGATGTACTATGCAAATACATCGATTCCCAGTTAGACCAGCATTTGCCATGACAATCCATCAGTTACAGAGGCAAACTTTTGATTATGTTGGTATCGACTTAAGAACCTCTGTTTTTATACACGGGGTGCTGTAGTGCCATTCTCTAAGATTAAAAGGAGTAGCTTAAAAATTCTTTTGGCAAATGATAATCCATGCCATATGCGAAACATGTTTAAAATTTCGGACTCAATCGGAGTATGGCCTGATCGTTGATCTGTTTGATATTATATATAAACTAAATTTTATAAGGTAAACCACATTCAGGAAGCGTAGAGTTATAATAAAAAACATTATTCTTTCTGTGTATAAATATATATTGCATTTGATATATGGAAAGTATAGTTGAAACAATATACTACTTACACAGAAATTAAGTGCCACTTTCATTAAAAGATCCTTTATATCAAAAGGTCCAATTCTAGGATTGACTTCTGTTCCCATAAAGAAATCGTAAACTATGTTTCTCCCTGCATAAGGAGTCTGATTCTGGATCCTACGGCCTTTGATAAACAACACTATGGATAAAAAGAGGCCAAATATAACAGAGAATATTAGAAACTGTAGTGTCTTATCAATGTAAACAGTTGTAGGAAATCCATAATAGTAGAATCCTCCCAGAACAGCCAAGGTAGATATAATACTGAACAATGCTGCAACACACACAAATATAATTTTATTCAATTGAATTCTATGTCCAACAAAACAGTAATTATTCTTAACATTACTTTTAAACTATCTTTTTAACACGATAAACTAAAACTACCAAAGATGTATATAAAAGTTGATGGTGAATGTTAAAGGGATAATTTAGTATTAAATTATTACTATCAAAATAAGTAGTTTTGTTTCAACAAATAAATTTCACTTGAAAAAAAATATGTTTTATTAAAATACAACATAAAAATGTAAGAAATAAAATTATAAGAAGGATTAGCCTTCATCATTATCTGTAATGTGTATTTAAAAGAGTAAGATTTTCTGATTATATGGCATTGTTAGTAAAAGGTGAGAAGACATTCACATCTATTGAGTACTTTGTGATAAATATAAATTAAAAAAATCAAGCAAATAAATATGGAAATTAAGAATCAGTTCCATAAATGAAAATTAATAGCTATGTATATCTAAAGAGACTGACTTCAGTTAATGCATTTATGACAATGGTAATGACAGGATTTTCTAGTGACAAGAATAAAGAGAGAAAGGATTTTAAAATGAGAAGGGTATTAACCCTTTCATTGTTAGATTTTTATATTCATTTTAAAGCAACTTGTTATCTAACTTTTATTAGTGAACTAGTCTGCTCCCCTCGCCAATTTTTTAGTTCTAATCACATTGGACAGATATCAGAAGTGCGTCCTGTATTTAATGTTTAACACTATCAGGCCGCCCAGCTAGCACCCACCAAATGCTCTGCTGTTAACAGAGCTATTTCATGGCTTCAAGCAATACGTTTTTTTAATTATTGTTATGTTTTCTTTAATAATAAATCGTTTTATATTTTAAGACAAGACTTACAACATTTCTTCATTTTTCCTGTTGATTACTACCAAAATTAAATTATTTTAAAAATTATTGTTTCTTATAAAAAGAATCAGTAAACAAAATTTTTCCCACAAAATGTTGTAATTTCAGAAATAACAGAATATAAAGTATCAATATGATTGAAAACATTATCTAAGGAATTCTAATAAAACTCAATTTTTGGAGTAAGTTGGATGTTTGTAAAGTGAACTCCTCAAGGAGAAGACCAGCATTTGTGTATGATGTAAAAATAAAAATAATAATTTACTCAACATTTTAGCATGAGTCAAGCAAATTAATTATTACAAAAAACATAGAAAATTTTATGAAACATTTGACCATGACCATTCAGTACCATTTCTTTTGGAGGGATATAAAAGAATAACGTCTTTAATATACAGTATTAGTTAAAATATCTAATCCTCGATATTGTTTTTTCCATAGAGAAAGAGAGCCTCAAAGGGTTGAAATTCTGCCTGTTGGTCCATGGGAGGTATTTTATTTCCTTTCTAAACAGATGGAGGCATTCTCTGATCTGCCATTTGAGGACGCGCATTTAAGAGGCCACTTATCGCCGACTTCAAGTCCCCCATAAATTTGACATTGGTCATTGCAAGACAAGAACAATTCATTTTAGAGGGATAAAGATTCTCTCAGACAAAATCAGTTCATAAGTTCCCTTTAGAAACTGTCTAACATCTACGAGTGCCTAGCATTCATGGCGCATGTTTTGAAATTAGGAATTGTGCCACTTGAAGACCAGCTAAGAGCTATTTTCAGTAAAAAGGCGCCAGAGCTTACGGCTACTCTCATCCAGACCTTCGATATGATTTAAAACTCCATGGACACAAAAATAACAAACAACAACAGTTAAAATATCTGATGTCACACATGATGATAATATGTAGTTAAAAATTAGTAAATCGTATGATTCTAACTACCTACAAAAGGTAAAGATCGTCAAGAAGGCAAGATTGAAGACATGATACAACAAAAATATTGAATAAATAATTATTTAATATAAAAAATAGTTTAACACTAATTTCCAGATTAATCAATTTCTGTAATACAAGTAATGATTCGTAAAAAAATCTTTACAAAATGGCATTTGGTATATTGTAGTTTCAAATATCCATTACTTCTATAGGTCATTATTTCAAATGTGTAGAATTATTATTAACTTAATTTGCGCTAGGAATGTCAACTGATTAACTCTGAGGATCACTGGATGATATATTGGCTACTCGTTATGTTTACTTTAAAAACTTCTTGAGTTTTAATGGTACATTCTCTGATCATAGGTATTTTCTTTTAATGTACCTGAAACTTTTTTGTTTAGTTAAATTTTTTATTACAAAACATAAATGTAGAACATGTCAGCTGGCATGAAATAGCTTGTTGCTAATAAATTCTGCAACTAACCACTTAACTTACAGATTTTTAAAACATTTCCTACCCAAAATAATCGTATCTTTTTATTGTGAATTTCCAATCTTCTCTATATACCATTAGAACTACCTTCATTGAAAATTTGTTTTTTCTTATAAAAAGAGGTGAAATATCTCTAATAAATACCACCTTAATTATTAACCCAAGTCAATTCGGAAATCGAAAAAAGTATCCTAATTAATGATGTATAACATGCAACAGTTATTTAATTACTATCTTATATAATACAATGTTATTCAAGTGTTATTCATGCATATAGGTTAGAATTTTGAAGTGATTGTACAAAGAAACAGAGGTGCATTAATTTTAAAAATTGATTTTCAAATTTATGTACGTCTGTTACGCCTGTAATACCCCCATTATACATTATTTTCTTCATATTCTCTACAAGTTTTATTTACAAATTAGACACATTTGCTAATCATTCAACTAGTTTAATGTACTCTAAATCTAAACATTTTGTACTTAGGTCTGCATATTTTGTCAAATAATTTTAAAATTACTATAGCTACAGGTCTTGGGATCTGTTTTATTAAATTTGTCAGTTCATTTTACGTAAAATCCACTACTATATTTACACCTTAAATAATGCCAAAACCTTTTAGTATGGTTTCATTGTAATAGGAAAACTGAAATTCATTCATAATCTTTCAGCAGCTATATTTGTTAATAAATCGTTTCCAAACCTATGTACTTTTTTCATATTTTCACCTGAGGAACAAGCCTTGAAAGCGCCCCTGTTTTCCCTCTGACACACTCTGTATTCTTATAATAATTAACTTATAAATTCTTAACATAAATTTATATCGTGCTATTTTATGCAATGTCAATGTAAAATTATTCCAAATATATTTTTTTTCAATAGCTTTTATTAATTTAGTCTTATATTCAACAAATTTTGCATGCTAACTACTAAATAAGATGTAGCTTACTATAGATATAATATTTCTAGGCTGAGTCAAAATAACAAATATATTGTTTTCTTAATATCAAGGTAAATAGCCTTAATAACAAAAATTGGCAAGGTATATTTTCAACATTTTTGTTGCAAAAACATACTGTAACTTTTTTTTGACAAGCATTATTTCCACTCTTTCTATTCTGCAAATGTAATTACAGTAAACTCCCGATTATCTGTGGGCGGTTTAACCAGTTTGCAGATTATCCGAGGTCTGCCATTGTTTTACAAATATCCAATTTTTTATTCCAATCAGATTCATGTGTTTAATTTCCCAAACGGTGAATTACGACGTAAATACATATAAGGCTTAATAGAAGTTAAGATGAAGGGAATAGATATGTAAATATGTACGTACTAATTTTTACATTGAAAGGGAAGCATCCCGACGCGGGCTAGCGAAATAAAAGGGGCGAGCAACTACTGATATAAGAGACAATGACAAAATGCTTGGACCCTCGAAAACCTGATGGGTATCATAAGATTGTAAACAAATGTCAGCTAATCTTGGCTTTAAATAGTCTAGGACGTGACATATGCATTATCCATGTCTGTCATATAAATTATCGATCTTTATGGTTTTGTGAAACAAGTAGACACTGTGCGACAAAATGGTTCTCAAGAAACTTAGATCGCACATTAAAGCTAAATCAATCGTCCTAACCATGTAGTCAACAGCACGTGCATTAAAATATCAGAGCGAGGAGAAGTTTAATTTTTTTTTAAAGATGTAACAGTTTCTTATATTTTTTTTGTTTAGTAGATGGAATGCTGTGTTACTGTACAATGCCGGGACCTAACTCATAATTACGAGCGAGTTGATACACTAACAAATTCATCTAACGAGCAATGCATGGCTTCACCGGTTGTAACAAACAGCTAAGTTGTAAAAAATTAAGAAGTTTAGTGAACAAGTTGCAAATTTAACTATTTAAACAGTAATCATTCAAAATTTAAAACTTTAAACGTTCAATGCTGTGTTTCTTTCTATTAATAATGTAGTTATATAATTTTCTTGGCATCATGTAGTAGATTTTTATAAGTCGAAATTATAAAATTAAATATGAAATGAATTCGCAAAGCAAACTCGAAAAAAGGGTCATTTCTCAGCCATAGATGTGTAGACAGTAAAGCTCTGAATAAAAAAGTAATCTGTTAAAATTTATGAAATCTGTAACTAGCGTAGTATTTCTCTAACATGTTTTGTTTGTGATTTAATACATTTTTCTTAATAAAGTAACACTTGATTTGTTTGAATTAAAGATTTGTGCGTTGAATTATTTAACGAACACATAACTCTTACATTTCAATTAAATTTGACTTTGCAGGTCATCATCTCATTATGTAGCAATCACCGCAATATTTAACATCAGCTTCAATTCCCCAAAAATTAATGTTTAAAATAATTTATGTTACAAAAAAGTGCTTACTATCTTTGAATTGTGACAGCAATCCGAATGTTAAAAACAAACGGATGTTGAAAATCATTTACAAGAATGTTACAACAGGTATATAAAATTTATATTTTCTAAAATATAGTTTAAAAAAATTACATACTATTATTCTTGAATTTAATGGATCCATATTTGGAAGATGGTCTTATACTTGTAGAGCCGGCCGGAATTAATGACAAAAACATTTGAAAAGCAATAAAACCAAAGTATACAGAAGTGATGTTTTTATTACAATAATATCTCCAGTTTAATGGCAACTTGTCCAGTACTGTTGGCAAGCAAGAGTTCTGTAAAAAATAAACCATTTTATTAAATTTGCACATTAATAAATTTCGAAACATTCTAAAAGGAATGTTTTCATTGTTATATTTTAGTGTATGATAATTTCATAGAATTAAAAATAGAATATAAATACATTTGTTAAGCTACACAGTACACAGCAGTAAAAGGTTATGTCAAAATTTAACATGTTTATAAAAAAGAAATGCTTAAAAACATCCACAAGAAATAATATTTTTAGCAATTTTGTTAAAAATATTAATGTCTATAACAAATTACAATTAAAACAAGAGTTTTACTTACAGACATAATAATTAAATAATTATGTGAAATTTTTAAAACTCTGAGAAGCAAACAAATGTTAAAATAAAAACAAGAAAGAAGTGAGAGAAAACAAAAGCTATTAAAAGTAAATACACAAGTTATATTCAGGTTAAATCCCGTTACAACAAAATTATCAGGACTGCAAAAAAACATTCCCGTATAAAGAAACATAAGCTCATTGTTACAATGCAGAACTACGATGCATTAAATAATTTCATTCTTTCTTCTTAAAATTTATAGACATTAATAATGTTGAAGTAGAATAGTTGAAAATAAACTGAATATATGTTATTTAACAGTACTTCAAGCTTAGGGTTATTTTTTTTTTTAATATGCTATTTACTAGATGTTTTGTAGTTTCATTCATTAAAAGGAATTATTTAACAAAATAAAAATTTTAAAAAATAGTAACAATGACATCCAGTAGAGAAGTTAGGTACAAGTGAATAGTTTCTCCGCAAAAAACTTTATTTTTTGAAATTTCTTCATATTCACTTTTACTGCTATCTGAATTGCAGATGATTGAGATAAAAATGAACCCTGTTTTTTTTACATTAGCCACAGTTTCATTGTCACTCTGTTCACATCTTAGCAGCAAAATGTTATTTATATTAACACAGTCATCTAATGTTCTCAAACATGTACAACGGTTTGATGCAGAAACAATAGCATTTCAGGAATCAATCCCAACAATTTATGATTCTTGAATATTTTACCGATCACGTAAAGATGTAATCATATCCTAGGAACCTTTTAAGTTAATTTTATTATCAGCATATATTTGAGTACAGTTTTCTGTCTTTCCTAATGTTACAATATTCTCTTCTGTTTCAGACTCTTATAGTAAGGGCAGATAATTTAGAATGTGGTCACTCCACAGTTGCAACACTCGGGGCATCTATTGGTTGTTTTCTTGCATGGTCCTTATTCAGGAATGACACTAGATTAAACTCAGCAGAGGGAGAGGCGATAATTTAAATAATTGTGTTCAAACACCCGACAGCCTAATCACTGCAGGTCAAGACAGGCAATGAAAAACTTCACTTAAAAAAAAAATTGAGGTACTTGTACTTCTTAGTCCAGGCGTCCAGCTCTAGGTGTAGCCGATAGCCCGATGTCCACTATATATTCGGAACGCCAAACTCCACAGCCCTCTGTTCAGGAGGAAGTCCTGCCACTTCTCCAGTTTAACCCTCATGTGGTTCCTCACTGGGATGGGGTAAGTGCAATCCCGAAGAATGTGCTCGATGGTTTCGTCTTGCTCCTCATCACAAAGAGCGCACAAGGGTGATTCAGCAAGGTTAAACCGGTATAAATAAGCTTCCGTGACCAGATGTCCCGTCCTGGCTCTTGCCGCAAATGTCGCGACTTGACGTTTGATGTCTCTGTAATTGTCGGCCGACGCAGGTTTGTTTTGCAAATGGAACAGGTGTCGTCCAGTCGCTTCAGCTTCCCACCGGGCAGCCCAGGCGTCTCTAAAGTACTTTTTCCCTGCGTTTTTACAGTGCAGTAGCGAGTGCTGCTCCTTATTTGTGGGCTTCATTTTAGAAGCTTGTTTTGCTATTGCATCCGCTTCCTCGTTGCCCGGAATGCCGACATGGGCAGGGATCCATTGAAGGCAGACTTCGTTTCCATCACAATTGATCTTTTTTATCAACCTCCTGATTTCTGCTATACGGAATGAATATGGTCCAGTGGAGGGCTGAGCCAGCGACTGTAGAGCTGACTTAGAGTCCGAAAGGATGTATATCTTTGACTTGGCCATCATCCCCAGACAGCCCGACAATGCGGCGTTAATACCGAGCAGCTCTGCATCCATACTTGAGCTGGAGTTCGCTGGGATGAAAAATCTATCTCCATTCGACTCGTTGTAGTACCCTGCTCCAGAAATGCCTAGTTCTTTATCCAGGGATCCGTCGGTAAAAATTTTTATGTATCCGTCGTACTGGGTTCGAATCATTTCAAGAGTCTCCGCTTTCAGCACTTCTCTGTGGTCTCCCTTGTTTCCGCCGTGAGGTAGTAGCAGATTTATAATCATTTCAGGCCAGTCATTTGGAGGTTCCTCATAGAACGTGGGGATTTGTTCAGGGGTGGTGTATCCCGGCATCAATTCCATCAGTGAGTTGATTTTGTGGCAGAAAGATTGTTTTACACGGCACTTTGTATTGAGTATAACACGCAGAGGGTAACTTGAGCCTCTAGCAGCTGTAGTTAGAAACTTCGACCATTTTTGACTATCTATAAAGACAGGAATGGGTTCTATATCCAGCTCCGTCTCCATGGCTGCCACAGGAGTCGTTCTTGTACATCCCAAACATAGTCGAATGGCGGCCGCTTGGATCGCTTCGATCTTCTTTAGACCTCAAAAAATTGAGGTACCATACATTTAATCAGTTTCCCTCTTCTTTAAGCTTCACCAAGAAGACACGATGGTAACCGGACATTGTCAACGAGAGAGTCATGAGGTTTATTTTGATAGTATTGGCTTCAAGCTCCTGGTGGATCTCTGAAACATCTGTGGTATATAAGATACCCCTGATCACTACCTTCAGTTCCCTTTCTGCCAGGAGATTCAAAGTGAATTATTATAACGGCCACAGCGAAATTGTGTGTAATACTTATATTGGCCACTAGGGAAAGGATTGACCTTTATGTAGTGAGGATGGCCATCAGCCATTTTGTTTTGTTCTTATCAGCCAGTGCACACAGTGGTAGCATTCGGATAAGGTGACATATTCATCATTTTGTTTAGTTATTCGTTGATTTAGCATTTTGAAGTTCGGTTTTTAATTATTTGAGTGTTGATTTTTTAATTATGAGTGATCAACCAGGAGCATCGAAAAGGCTCAGTGAATGTCGGATCGTCCAAAAAACCATTTTTTAAAATTACAGAGGTGTAAAAGTTATTACTAGATTCTGACCCATATCTGACCCACAAACAATACAGAAGACCCGACGAGACCGAGTCCAACACAAGCTAACTAAAATTCAAAAAGCTAAACCGTGGTGTCTCAGCAACAGCAAATGTAACTTCTAGAAAAGATTGCAGAAATTGCTATAAAAATAAAAAGATAAACACCACAACAGAGTGTAAAAACTGTCCAGATGCTCCACAATTATGCTTTGACTGTTATTTTGAATTGCATGGTTGCAATGCTAAATAGTTTTATATTTTGAAAACATTTTGTAAATATTGAATATATAAATGAATTACAATCTAGAGTGAGGTTTTTTCAAATTTTCCCTGATTATAAATGTCAGCTAATTAAAGTTACAGCTAATACGTTTGAATAGCTTTTATTTGTAAACTATGTACCCTTGTTTGTTAAATTATATGTTTTTTGGCCATATGGGCAAAAATGGCATTATGTATGGCCAATCACGCTATATCGCGTGATGGATATTAGTAGGGATGGGCCGATTCCTAAAATTTTCGATTCCGATTCTAAAATTTTGCGTTCGATTCTCGATTCTTTCAAGTTATATTAGCTTACATGCTAGTTCTCTAATAATTAATTTAGTTAACATCTTGGTAATATGGCAAAACCTTTTAAAAGTTCTGTTTTAATAATAGGCTACACAAAACCTTCAACCTTGATTTATCAATAGGAATTTTTAAAAGCATAAAAACATATCAGATAAAAGTAATGACTTATTTTAAAGTTAAAAATGTGAACTTTACTTATTTTATGATGAAAAAATACCTAAGGCTATTTACATTGTCTCTCAAAACAAAACAAAAATTAAAAACAAACGAACAACATAAAAAGTTAAAAATTAATACAAATAGGATAATTTTTAATATTTAAAAATCTGGCAGGTAATGTACATTTCTGTTCAAAAACACAAGCATTTGAATACGTTGTGGGTCAAGCTAGTTTCATCGCTTGTCATATATAACTCCTGAAGTTGAGAAAGGTTTTTCAGAAAACACTGTCGCGAGTGGACAGACAGGTATTTTATTGCCATTGCATTTAAATGAGGGTATTTGGCACTTTGTACTGCCCAATACTTCCCAACATCACAATCTGGACTGGCTAATGGTTCCCCCAGATAATTGTTTACTTCTTCTTCTACTGTCAATTCCCCTGGGGTACCTTCTTCCTCAACATTCTGGATTAGTGGGGCATACCTTCTCCACATCTGGTGGGACCTTTTTTCTGCAGGTGTCTGGAACAAGTGCAATTGATTCAGGGCTATTTTGTATTTATTCCTCAATCCCAGTTGATTTTTAATCGACTATCACTTGTAGGTCCTGTGTCTGAGGAAAAGGTTTCTTCAAGTATATATCTTTTTTGTTGGTAAATTTAGGCAAAATGAATGTTGTTAAGTGCTTTTTCATATTTGATATATTATGTGGTTTTCCACCGTCAGTTTCTGTTAACCGTTATCGAATTGACGCGACGGCCAGTACCCTGAACCGAATACCGTCGGGCCTCTTAACGCTTTATGTTTATTAGTACTACTCAGTTGGTGTTGCTACTTTTGGAAAAATTAAGGCACAGTATTTAACAACAAGCTTCACACTACTTACAGATGTAATTACGATGGTTTTTGTTTGATAGATGAACGCCGACGGAATTAAAAACATGATGCTATTCTAAGAGCTTTTTGTCCATAGTTACGGGCCGATACACATATTTTTTATAACGTATTGTAATGATTTTCGCTACTGTTTTCAAAATTTCACAAAACCTTAAAAGTAAGTCGGAAATATTGACTAAATATTTAGTTGTAAAATAATCCTTAAAAACGGACTTTCTGATAGTTAAGTACAAACATTGATACACTTAGATAAACTCATCCTTATTAGGAAGTAAATTATAACGTAAATTCCTAAATAAGTAAATTATTTGGTGTTAAAACTTTTACTTAATATGAATCTTGGATAGTATTTACTGGACCTGTAGCATTACTTATCAGAGAGAGAATATATTACATTTTAGTTCTATATTCAAAATATTTATAAACTCACAAATCAATCACATGTGACACGTTTACGTGTCTTAGTGATAGGCACCAAATCACTTTTATCACCAGTCAGTTTATTATTTGGGTAACCGTGACATGAAATTATGGTTTTGTTGTTTCTTGCTAACACAAAACACAAAAAATATCAAAACAGTGTTGCACAGATAATAAAATTTAATTAAATCAAAAACAATGTCGAGTCAATTGGTCCGACGGAGTTTATTTACGGTAGGAAAAAACTATGTTAGGCCAGTTGGTCCGACACGTATTTTTATAAATATTATGATAAGAAACGAATATTCATACTTAGATATGATAGGGGAACAAAGTATAAGAACACATTATTTTAAAATGAGCTTAAAATATTTTGGCAATTCTCTATGAAAACGCCGATATTGTGGCGTTATGGTGCAGTGACGCGTTTCGCTTTGTTTGTTAAACTACACGAACTATTTCACCTGTAAGTTTATATTACTGTACATTATTTTGCTACATTTGTAGCTACTGTGCGGATCTGTTTATCATGTAATAAATAGTTTCATTTGCTATTACAATCGTGTTTATTTTCTTTTCGCTCCCAAATATATTACATTACTGTGAGTGTGATATCCGTCTATAATATAATTTATTGAGGTTAAGTTTCGGAGGAATAATACAGTGTTTCTGTTATCCGTCTATTCGCTCAACCATCATGGCCACGGTTAATCGAGTTTTTACTGTACTTTTTTGTGTTTTGTTCTGACATCTATAAATCAGTGGCAGTAAGACACGTGGGGGAGAGAGAGAGAGAGAGAGAGTATCGAACCCACTCTAGTGAGAGAGAGAGAGAGAGACGAGCTATGTCAAACGACCAGAAATGGTTACGATCTTGATTGCTGTTCCTTCATAGATAATAATATTTTCGTTTACTTTAATCATTTATTTCATTCAAATCAACTAATACATAAATAAGACATAGTTGGTAATTAATTATTTTTCCAATAAATTACTCCAAACACATATTTTAATAGTTAACAAAATAGGAATCGGAATCGACACTTTTATGATGAAGAATCGAGTATCGACGATTCCTCGATACCACCTAGAATCAACGATTCCTGGAATCGAGAATCGGAATCGGCCCATCCCTAGATATTAGAGACCATAATTCCTAAGTCCATAATAATAAAAGTTTGTAAATATTATATTTACTTATTTCGAGCACTATATAACTAAATAAAACAATTTTTAAAAAATTGGCCACCACACAAAATTCCAATTTCCAGTTTGGCAATAAACGTGTTAAACAGTTTACTTGTTTTAGAAACTTTTAATTATAATGTGTATTGCTACAACAAACTAATTTAAATAGTTCTACAGTATATTATACTATTTATTTTATAATTTTAATACTGTTTGACATGAAAATTCTTTTGGGGTATCAGTTATTATAACAAAATTATATTGTGGTTTTGTCATTGTTATTTCAAGTTACTTAGAAGATTTATACTTAAACATTGTATGTACTATATTTGACATTTTGTAATGAACTCATTAGTTTTAACATTAAAAAAATGTCAAAGTAGGGATCATAAATAAAGACAATTCTCTTGTTGTGTACGTTGAATCTTTTGTATACATAGTGAATCTTTAATTATCTATATTCTAAGGATATTTTCTTTAATCTGTTTTATTTGATATTGTTGCCTACAATAAATTTCCATTTTATTACACACTTACTTTAATTTCACACATGAAACTAAATATTAAATGTTACCTAATTTAATGTTAATTTCATAAAAATATTTTTTATGAACACCCTGTTCTTAGAAAACCCCTGTTTTATTCAAATTAAATTAAATAAAGTTGTTAAAACAAAACTAAAATCTATTTAAGTTTTCTTTAATGAAAATGGCTAAAGATTTAAAAAATTTAAATTATTTTTGTGTTCTGCATGTATGGTTAAGATGGACACTAATATTTTATTAAATTTAGAAATTGTATTAATTGATATCGTTTCAAAAATGTTGAAAGACAATATTCCACTTTAGCATTTAAGAAGAGACATGATCTATTATTAGATTTAAAAGTGTGATATAAGTCACCTGTTCTTCTTATAGATATTTTATTTGTTTGCCTTTCTGGCATATTTCCAGTATTTCTTATTTTGGAAGTATTATAAAAAAGAATGTCTTGCAAGCTATGTTTCTAATATTTTTCTTATGTAATTGATCTTTGTAGCTTTTTTACAAGTAATAAAAAACTTCATGGAAAAGATGCAGAAAATTAAATTCTTTAGTATAATTAATTTTCATTTGAAATTACTTAAAACTTTAAAATTAAGCGAGATCCAACCCTTTTTATAGTGAGTTTTCCAGGTGGTTCACAGTGAAAACATTTTAATTATTCTAAACATTATTTTCCCATAAATTAAATTTAGACAAAAGTAAACATTTTGAAGTTCTATATATATATATATTTATAGTTTTTATATTCAGTAACTTAAAATTATTGAATAAAATTGCTATCTACTATAAGTGAAAATATCAAAATTGGTTAAATTTTCGTGTCATAAACAAATTTCAGAATTTAATTTTTTTTTTAAATAAAAAACCGGGAAACAGAGTTTCGTATTGGCTACATAAAATTTTGTTGCTGTAGTTTTTGTTTTTCAGTACTGATAAACTCAACATTATGTTCAAATATTTCACCACTAGTAGTTCTATTTTCTAAAACCACACGATCTTTGACATTGTTACTTTCTTTTTAAATTCAGCAGTTTTGTCATTTTCGGAAAAGTTTCAGAATGCTTGAATTATTACAAATCGCTTCGTAGATTAGCACAACCCGACAAGCTCGATTTAGATAAGGTTCATTACTGTCACAAAAACGTGTCATGATTGAAAGGCGTAATATAAGCGGGTTCCTATTAATACAAGGTCGCAGCACTGAATATATGGTTTTCATAAATATATTACTGGACGTTATTTCATTTCAGAAAATAAATATTCATATTTTCATGAATGCTGTCTATTCACTAAAGTAGTTCTGTTTTTTCTTATATGCCTAATACCAAAAGGGTTAATGTAAAATTGTCTCTTGTTATACCCATTAGTAAAAAAATACATTTTAAATAAACTCGGCTTTTTATGGTACATGAAGATAAAAACAAATTTATCTAAGCAATACAATAAATTACAGTTTAGAATTTACTTTGAATTTTGGGAAATTGTCTGTGTTATAGGTTGTACCTAGAAAATAGACGGAAGCACCAATATTTTAAATTCACAAAAAAACTATTCAAAAAGACTTTTCTGAGAAAATCAAACAGTTTTTAAAATTCAGTATGAGTTTTACATTGTAATTTAAACAATTTTCTGATGTAGAAGGTGAACAAAATTTTATATCTAACAAAACAAAGATGGCTCAAACGAAATTAATTTCATCAATAAATAAATAAAATTATTTAAAAATAAAAAGTTTGATAACATCCAAAGACATTTGGAATAACCTAATTCAGCTTTTGAAAATTAAGGCCCTACATGTAAAATATCACTTCTTTGTCGTTTAATAAATACGTAATTAGAATGCCCTTATATTAGTGTTCAGTCAAGTGCCTTTTCATGGTAGTTTCAATGTAGTATTGTGTGCAAAATAATTTGTTGTTGTATTAGACTGCCATTTCGATTCACATACATTGTTTATTAAAACTAATATAATAAACTGGGGATAGCTCCTTTTATTTATTAAGATTCCTCGGCCATTGACTGAGTGATCGCCTTCTTGCACCACTTGAAAATATTTTTTAAAATTTAATATTTAAAATATATTATTTTTTATTTATACATATATATTTATCTGTGTGTTGTGTATAGTTTTTTCTATTTATTTAAATTTAATATATTTTATGTTCTTGTTATTGTGTTATTAAGACTTATTTATTGGTATATTGTTATGTTTTAAATATTGTTATTATTTATTTATTGTTATAGTGTTCGTTGTTGTTATTTTGATATTTATTGTTTTATATTTTTTATTGTTATTTTTTGTTGTTTCTCCTTTTTGCTATATATTTATTGTTATATATAAAAATTGTATGTTATTATTGCTATGTTTAGATTATGATGATTTTTTGGACTAGGAGACTGACAGACTTACCTTGGTAAGAGTCCACTCTGTAATCTTGAAACAGAAACACATAAGAGCACTTAAACAATGATATATTTCTACAGAGTGATATAAGACTACAGAGTGGACTCTTACCAAGGTAAGTCTGTCAGTCTCCTAGTCCAAAAATTCTAAATAATCTTTACCAACCAAAACTATGTTTAGATTATGTTTTTTTTGTATATTTTGTTTTATTAAAATTTTGTGTTATCTAAAATAACCAGTTTTTTTCTTACTTATAGATTGGCGATGATAACCACAATTGGTTTTTCGCCAGGGGAATTTTTTTTTATTTATTAACACAATGCAAATTAAATTATTTGGTTCCTAGTGACTCGGAGGGTATAGATTAATTCCAAATTCAAGTAAATTGTTTTGCACTAGTTTTTTAAATTTTTTAAATTGATTATTTGTAATTATTTTTAGTAAAAAAAGTAATTATGAATTTAACTATACAAAAAATATTAATAAAAAAGTAAAATGCTACTTATGGTTGAAGCTTAGAGGTTGATTGTAGGCTACTCCTAACATTCACCCAATTAATTGCTAACTTTATATTTGAAAAAAAACATTAAAATTAAAATAATTTCAAAAAATATTTACACTTATAAAATTAACAACATGTAAGGACAACAGTACAGATCTTCAAGGGTGCGGCAGAGGATCTATAATAGAGAAATGACACTCGGGTAAAGGAATATTGTCTGAATCAATGTCTCATTATTAATTTCATTAGTTGAGCTACGTGGACAGAACCACACTAAACCAATATAACTACCAATGTTACTCCATTCTCAGTAACCAATAGTATCCACTCCAATTCTGATGATCAAAAAATATCCCTTGCTACACACAATGGAAATCTAACTGAACAGCTAGCCTAAAAGGTTGACCGAAATTGCCACGTGATAAGTTGGTATAAGCATTACGAAGACAAAACTTCTACTTTATTTGTCCTGTCAAAATAAAAACGCATTAGAACATGATTATCTTTCTTTATTATGACAGTTTCGAGGGGCAAAACATTAGCTTATGATTAACATGTTGCCCATGCTTACCTGAAGCATGGAGACGATAACACATTAATAACAGACAAGCAGAGTAAACATTAATGTTTTTAACGACAGTTCATTATGAGCATTGATATACTCTCGCCAAATTATCGATTATGTGCCTTGAGTGGAGCTAACGAGCATTGGGTCAAGACTAAGTTAGTATTTCTTCTCATATTTTGTGACATTTTTGTACATATTTTTATTAAATTTTTCAGCCAAATTATAGTTGAATTTTTTGAGTGTAAATTTCATCCCAATAAAACCAGCAACAGCTTGCTGACTCTTTAGTGCATAATGATTTTTTTATTTACCAACTTCTATTTACTAAATTGTTTTACCTTTTGTTGCTGCCTAGTCCTTGTACGTTCTGTACCAGGACAGACTTTGGTTTTTTT
Organism: Prosapia bicincta; assembly: GCA_036971475.1. Lineage (NCBI taxonomy): Eukaryota > Metazoa > Arthropoda > Insecta > Hemiptera > Cercopidae > Prosapia > Prosapia bicincta. The sequence goes on from JBAIZL010000004.1 coordinate 255,880,501, forward strand.
TTTAAAAAATGTTTGATTGATAACATCTCTTTAGAGGATGACATGTCTATATATGCTTCTTCTGACTCGGCCGGCTGGTTGGTTGGTGCAAACCCACAGGCTCAAGTGCTCACTCAACTTTTCTGACTCCCATCTCAGCAGTCATTCTCACACCTAAGATAAAACTTTGGACTAGTTATTCACAAATGTAGTAGATAAGACCTCATCAGTCCATTTAAAGTATGAATCCTCAGATTAGGATTCTTCTGCTTGTCCACCTACCAAGACTCCTGCAAAGCCAAAACTACCAACTTTAGTCTTCAAAGTTCCTGAAAAGAACTGGATAACAAAATTTAGGAACCTACAGCCGCTACTCATGTCACGCCTGGATATGATATGTCAGGGTAATCTTTAAAGATCTTTCCATCTCCGCGGAAGATATCCAAAACCTCGCAATGAGGTTACACAGATCTGAATGAAATTAATTTCATACTTTGTATCTCCTAGAATTTGGATAGCAACGGCCACACGATAACGGGTGATCGGCCGTCCGGTTAAGTGATATCGCGTGGTTGGCAATGAACGTGTTAACAAAAAGGGATGTTAAGATAGTGTATGTTAATATACACTAATAAATGTCTACAAGAAGTGATTTTATACTTTACAAGTTGCTTAATCCATTACCTTAGTACAGGAAAGTTCTAGTACTACTGCTATAACTGGAAACACCATCATCCAAACCAGAGCACCTAACACACCTCCAAATTCTTTTTGTACCGGCTCATCTTGCTTATCATGCAATTTATCTGAGTTGTTAAAGTGTCCATCAAGATGTGGTACATTGTTGGGTTTTAAAATCTTTGAAGGTATTTCATCTTCCATTTTGAAATTTTTCATCTGAAACAGTAAATTTAATACTTTTTTTTTAAACTTTTACTGGATTTAAAATTTATTTGTATCCTAGATTTAATCACTTTAGGAAAAATTCTGACTGAATGAAAATATATATTTAATGTAGGCAAGAGAAATTTATAATTATAAATACTTGTGAGTTGTATATATTTCTTGTGTCTATAACCTTAACTCAGAAGCCAGCTCGAATATTATTTACAATTAATTTGTTTACAACTTACATTGTTTTGCTCAATTCTGGTAGATCGACGGATTAATATGGCGTTTGAATCTCCTCCTGCAGAAAAGCTCGATTCCTTAGTTATAATACTTGACATGATTTGTGGTTCCAGAGAGGTGCTGCGGCTAACAGCCAAAGTGTCAAAAAAGGCTGAAAATTATAACACAAAATTATATTTGTAGTTAAAATGTAAAATTAATGAATTTGAAATTTATAGCTACTGTGATCAACGAAGACTAGTAAAGTGTTGTTATAGTAGAACCTCCTTTTAATCGATCTGATCGGGAATAAAACTTCGCTGGTTGACCTGAGATATCCATGAAAAATTGAAACCAGGCAAGAACATTTTACATATTTTCATCGGTTATTAGAAATTAAAAATTATTAAAACATTGAAGCATATTATTTTATCAAGCAAGCTTGTCATGCCTATAAAATCACTCAAATATTCCAGTTTTGTTAACTATTTAGGACAGGTTTTAAAAATACCGTATGCTCCAAAATAAACAGTACTGAAACAGATTTTATTTTATTTACATAGTTTTACAAACACATACAAGTAAAAAGAAGCTAAATCAATAAAATCATATTCTATATAAAATACATTCAATCAAGGGTGCAGGAAATGGTTTTACCCCTACTCCTGTATATGGACATTTCAAATTCCCCCAAACATTATCGAACATACAGATAAAGGCTTAGCAGCTTACATAAATTCTATATTATTACCTATGTAGTGATAATTTTACAACTGAAATGCAAAATATTGCTCATCAAAAGATATTCCATTCAGTTATGATTTTAATTTTATATTAAATTGTCAAAGGCAAATTTGTTTTTTCTTTTCGAAAAAGCATAGCCATTGTGAGAGGTGCCACAAGGAGATATGTCAATGGTAATACATGTCTGAACACCATTAAATAAAGTAATTTGGAAATTCCTTTGTAATTTTATCTGAGGTAGTTGATTTGTTGCAGGATTTGTCTTACTTAAAAAATCTATAATTTTCACTTCATTGTAAAAAATATTTTTTCTGAATTCTCTATAAAATTCCCTGGAATGGTTTGAATTCACTAATATCAACATTATATAAATCATTTAGAATCAACAGCCTTTGAAAAAACTTGCCCCTCTTTACCTTCTTTAATGGAAGTGTAAGCTGCTACCATAACCCCAATCTTCTCATGTTCTTCCTTGATTTATTTTTCTTTAATTTTTAATGATTCTGAAAAGTCACAACGCCATTTATGAGCACTAGATTTCAGGCAATCAATTAAAGCCCTTTAACATTACCAAATTTTTTGCTCTGGTTTTCCTGAATTATTTGTTGCTTCAGGTAGAAAAAACTCTGCGGGAAAATTCCGGTTTAAAAACTGCTACATCTTTAGGCACAATTTTTGAATTTGTGGCAAGGCATATTTGTGTTACTGATCTGCTAACTCTAATAGTTTTGAGTTTTACTTCAAATTCCTCTATATCTGGAGTGTTTGGACAAGAAGCAGTTTCAATATGCTTGATTTTTTTTGTAAAATTTCAGAAAATCTTTCATTTAGGCTTAAAATTGCCTGATTAATGGATGATAAAGTTTTAATATCTAAATTACTATAGACTTGAACATAAATATTAGGTATATCAATAGGACAGCTTGGACAATCTATACTAGTACAAGGTGAAGGTGCTTTATGAAATTCCAACTTAACATTAGCCCTATCTTCATTTTAAACCCTTCTATTATGAGAGGGGTCGTCAGGATCATATATCATTTTATCTAGTCCCATTAGAAGTCAAATAGTACCTTTAGGAACGAAATATGCTGGCTTGATTTTTTGCCCTATGTTTAGCTGATGTATGTGAGGCTATTTTATAACACTCACCCCCCCCCCCCCCCCAATTGCAGTAAGAACCGCCAAACTCTTGCTTGTTTTTAAATGTCATCATCATATAATTTCATTATTAAATAAATTAAATTATAATAAATATTCACAAATTATTAAGAAATAAAACACGTGAACCTGTGCCAAATGTTGCCGGGAGGCAATAGAAAACAAAATACTTGAGGCTTTGAAACTTCTTGTTTTAAAAACAAATATTCACATCATATAGTATTATAACCACTATTAACTTGTTCAGCACGGCTAGCTCTGGGTTCCCTTGTGAGGCCACTGAGAGCGTGCCGATGCGTTCTACTTTTTCCTACTGAGAGACGACGAGCATACCGGCATCCTCACACCTAGTCTAATTAAAACTTCTCTAGTGTCGATAAGCATAACTTGTATAAAGATTTGATTTTTATGTAGGTGCTTCAGAAGAGTTTGGAGAGCATTGTGCCTGGGTCGTTTTTAATTCCGACCATCCCAAGTTACTTTTTTGATGCTTCAACTGAAATAATGCTTTAGGGAGTTTCATGAACAATTTAATTTGGTTTAATTTTTATATTTTAATGGTTTTTACTTTTAACCACTTAGCGTGGCAAAATATCCGGTAAAAACAATCAGAAAAATAAACTAAGCTTTCTGAACTAAAGCAAGAATAAACGATAACAGTCCTATTATAGTGAATGAATCTATTCGAGGTGGGAACAGACTACTGTAAATATGAGTCATTGACAAAATGCTTGGTCCCCCGAAAACCTAATGTGTCATCATAAGATTGAAGTAAACAAATGTCAGCTAATCTCGGCTATAAATAGTCTCGGATGTGACATATGCATTATCTATGTCTGCCTTTACATTATCAATCTCTATCGCTTTATGAAACACATGACACAAGCAGAAACAAACATTCTGAGTTAAAAGTTGAGTGGTTAATTTTAGTATGTAGTATATTTTAGTAGTAGGTACTTTTGATTTTTATGTAAATTATCTTTTTATCTGTCTTTTTTATTGAGTTTTATTATTTGTCATACAGTATTTTATCATTTGAATTCGTTGATATTTTATGTAAATTACCTTTTTTTTATTGTGACTCGATAAATGAAACAATATTTTAATGTCTTATACACTGTTTTGATGTCTCAAATAATCCTGTATATGGTAGAAATAAAATTATTGCAATTAAAACAACAGGCACGATAGTTAGATGCAATGACAAACTATGATATCTGCATCGCGTTTCCATCATTCCACTGTCAGGGACAGAGATGTGTAATATTAGTGAGGAGAGGTGCTCTGCCCTGGCGAATCGAGAACACAATATGCTTCTATAGTTGCAGAAAATAATAAGACAACTAGATATGAACTCAATCCTATCGGTCTGTTTGTTAAACTTCTATTGGTACATTTTCAATTTGCTTCTATTCAGAAATAATTTATTAATTCTTCTCATTAAGGAAACAAATTATTTTAAACTATTGTATAAACTATATTTCCCCCGATCCTAGATTACCGGATCAGACATATTCTGCACCAATGCGTTCAATTTGAGGCAACACTTGCACCGTTCCTGAAGGTTTTGCATTGTTTTGTGAAGAGGGGTTGTTTCATGCTCCTTATTACATCACGGTTATTTTTTCCTGTAGTTGGACGATAGTAGTTATTTGGTCATCACGGAAAATCTTCTCCTTCCTCATTCCCCAGACATAGGCGTCAGATGATGTAAGATTGGGGGAGTGGGTTAGGTAAAACAATACTTTTTCTGAGGGAGATGAGGCAGTTGCCATAAGTTTCTTATATCACATTGAAACGCCCCAAATTAAAATTTTGTTAGAGTCAATAAGAAGTAAGTCATTAAATTCTGTACATTAATGACGCAATCAGTTGAGTTGAAGCTATTTTTACACGATAAATACTAAGATCTACTATACGTAACAAAACGCTTGCTTTAGGCCTCTGAAACAGAATTAACATGATAGCCTTCATTCATGTAATAATAATAGTTTAAATACAGTGTGACAGAAATATGAGATTAAAGAAATATCTAGTGATGTGATGTAGTAAAGGAAAATGAAATGTTTAGTCCTAGTGGCAGTTTTTGAAAGAAAATATGCTTTTGTAAAGAGGACATAAATTACTTGAAACCTGGATCTACTTTATGTGGCATGAGAGAAGCAATTCCTCAATATATTGTTTCATACGAAGAACTACAAACATAAGCATGAAAGTTGCAAAATTGAAACAGATGCGTTAGCCTGTTGAATATTTTTTTTAAATGTGTCAAAAATTAAAACAAAATTTGTAATTTATAGGTTTAGCTACTAGTGAGGCATTAGAAACTTCATACAATAATAACGTTCTCATGGTTTTCCTTAGATAAGACAAAAATGTTCCAGTTATTTGGAAAAGATAAGGTTGAAAAATTCTTTAGTATATCAATTTAATACAATTCTTAAATGATGAATCAAATTTTAAAGGATTCAATGTTATGGCTAATAACCTAAAATCTGAACTGACAAGAAAGTATAATGTTAGAATACTTTCAAAGAAATTCAAATCTAAAACTTTTTTTTCCATCTTAACCTTAGAAATTATTACAAGTATATTTTATTTATAGCAGTTAGATGAGACTAGGTGTTTTAAATTTGCAGGTTATTTATGCCAGATACTAGTTTAGTTAACAATACCATTCATAAAGATATGTTATATTTAAAGACTTTACTAGTTCTTGCAACAAACTTTTAGTTATCAATGAGCATGGAACTAACAAACATGTTCATGTTATTCGTAGGACAGAGCTGTGCACTCACTGCTAAACGTAGCTAAAATCAAAGATGTGATTTTTGAAATAGCAGAAAAGTTTTATTACTCTGCAACAATAATAGCAAGCACAGTTTATTCATTCTGAGATTCACTGACATTCTCAAGTACTAACAAGATAATCTAAATTAACACAGAAAGCCCTCTTAGTGCAAACAAAATAAATGAAGATTTCAAGTCATTTATTGCCAATGATATGGGGCTAATACTATTAGTACACTGACATTTTTTCAGACATATTCTCAAAGCTATATTTCTCTACAATGTAATTCTATAACTGTTCTCAATATCCAAGATAAAATAAAAATATAAGTTTTAGAGAAAAACATGGTTAATGGGTTAGTTGCATAAAATGGGTTGATAAAACATTTCACGTTTCCAATATTGAAGCCTTTTGAAGTTGAAAATGACCTTATAATTAAAAGAGAAATGGCATATTTTCTACTCAAAACACAGAGTTCACAATTTTAAATGTCTTGAATTTTGTAGTCCATTAAGTTCGGTGAATCTTAATCAATCCTTTAACATTAGTTTATGATTATCCGAAATTTAAATTTTGTAAAAACTTACTGAGACAGAATGTTTTCGATCACTATGTGGTGATCTTCATCAGTGTCTTCTGCTTGGAGATGTTGGGTTAAGAGGTGCCGGTTTTAATGGTAGGTTTTCTAAAGTATTAAAGAATATGTATGATTTATATTGGGTTTGTTCGTTTAATATGTTTGTACTTTGTGTGTCTGTAAATTTCATATTGTTCTAGTGAGTTGAGATGTCATTTTCGTTGATGTGTAAGATTTCCAGGTTATGGTAAATGTCAGTGCATTTGTGTCCTGTTTCTTTTATGTGATTATAAAATGCTGAGTTGGTGTTCTGTGTTCCTCGACTCTTTGTTGAAAGACTGCGACTTGTTTGCTCAATATAAAATTTGTTGCAGTTTTATTTCTATACGCCTGGTGCTTGTAGTTTTTCTTTGTTGTTGTTGTAATGTAAATTGTTATTAGTTTTGTATGCTTTTTTGTATCCTGTTTTTTGAAATTTGAGGGCTATTTTATTTGATATTTTATGTATGCTGTTGTGATGTATTTGTTTTCCCTCTCTGTAGCATTAATTTTAGTATTTTCTTGTATATTATGCCATAGTTTGTCTGTTATTGTGGTATTGCATTCATTTGTATATGCTAAATATTTCATACTGTCTAGTTCTTTGTTTATGTTTTCTGTGGTCCTCTGGAGGTTCTGAAGGTTCTTTGGAACTTCTTTAAGCCTATGGAGCATGGATCTGAAGGCAGAGTGTCTGTGTTGGATAGGGTGGTTTGAGGTGTTGTGGATAAGTGTGTGACGGCATTGTGGGTTTCCTGTAAATGTAAATCTGTGTGGCACTCTTTGTTATGGTTAGGTCGAGGAAGTTTAGGGATCGGTTGGTTTCAATCTCTCAGGTGAAGTGGGGTTTTGGGTATATTTTCTTAGTGTAGGCGAGGAGTTTTTCGCATTGTCGGGTGTTGTCTCTGTATAGTGCTATGATAAATTTTCATGGATCCTTCACAGTTTCCTTTGTTATATTAAAAATAACAAACTTTTATTGAATCAAACACTGGCATTGTGTTCAGCAAAACACTTACTCAATTTTACTATATGGTACAAGTTTCACTATATTTCACATTGGTTTTCAACAAGGGAACAAAAAAGTGAGTTTTTGTAGATATCATCTTTGGTTTAGCTACCATAAAGGCACCTTTTTATGTTCATAGTTTCTTTATTGTGAATGTTTACCAAAGTTAAAATCTATCAAACTTGCAAACAAAATATAAAATACAAACCTCCTTTCCTGCTCACCTTATACTTTTTTGTAATGCTACATATAGAATTTAATAACTTATTCGAAAAATGTAAAAAAATATTAAGCGATAGGAATAATTTTCAACACAACTAATTTAATAACCTGGAGTAGATTTATGTAAGCCATTAGAAGTTGACCAGAAACTATACAGTTATACATCCTTATACAAGGGTGGTACACAAAGTAACCGCCGTTTGGGCGTGGCCCGATAAGTAGTGGGGCTAGCGCCACCATTCTCACATCGGTGAGCGCAGCCATTCAGTACGCTTCTAGATGTGCAAGGGAGAGCATCGTGCGTTCTTTTGTTATAACGTAAATACATGAGCGTCGTGATAGAAAATCCCACCTAGTGTAAAGTGAATGGTGTAATAAGATTTCTGTGGTCGAAAAGTTACACAGCAGCTAAAATTCATCGTGAATTCAGTGCGGTGTATGGCCCAAATAGTATGAGCGAAGGTGTAGTCCGTCAATGGGTTCGTTTTTTTAAAAATGGAAGAACGAACGTTCACGATGAAGACCGGAGTGGTAGGCCATCTCTCGTCAGTGATGACTTGGTGAACAAAGTGGATGAGAAAATTCGTGAGAACTGTCGCTTCACAATCTCGGAACTTTCAGATCATTTCCCTGAAATTTCTCGAAGTCTTGTGCATGAGATAGTGACAGAAAACCTAGGTTATCACAAGTATTGTGCTTGTTGGATTCCAAAAGTGCTCACCGATGATCACAAAATGAAAAGAATGAGTTCTACCATAGACTTTCTTACTCGGTATGACAATGAAGGAGAAACATTTTTGAACAGGATCGTTACAGGAGACTTGGGTAGCCTATGTGAATGCCGAAACAAAACAACAGTCAATGCAATGGGGTCACCGCTTCGCCAAGCAAGCCAAAGAAAGCCTGCCAATCTTTTTCAGCAAGAAAATTGATGGCTACAGTTTTTTGGGATGCTAAGGGCATCTTGCTCGTTGAAATTATGGAGCGTGGTACGACCATTACAGCTGCAGCTTATTGTGAAACCTTAAAACGGCTAAAACGAGCGATTCAAAACAAAGCATCGTGGTCTTCTGACATCTGGCGTTGTGTTTGTCCATGACAATGCCTGCCCTCACACAGCTCAAAGAACAACTGAACTTTTGGAAAAGTTCAAATGGGACGTTTTTGACCACCCCTCCTACAGCCCGGACTTGGTTCCCAGTGATTTCCATCTTTTCCCATACATGAAGCGGTGGCTTGCATCTTAGAGGTTTGCGAGTGATGAAGAGCTTAAAAACGCTGTGACAGGTTGGCTACGTTCTCAGATGTCAGATTTTTTAAAGACGGAATTTCAAAAACTGTTAAAAGATATGATAAGTGCTTGAATTTGTATGGTGAATATGTAGAAAAGTAGAGAAAACCTGTAGTTTTAACATGTATATAATAAAATTTTTGTATCTCAACTGGTATATTTTTTATTTCAAAACAGAGGTTACTTTGTGGACGACCCTCGTATAAGCATGTGTGGTGTGAGTGTTGTCAAGTACTGTTTGTGTACAATGGTGTACAATGAAGGACACCAAATCCCTCTTATTATAAGCAGGTATTCTAGTCTACACTCCCTGCTGGCCAGTACCTTTTCTTTAAAATAAAAAAATGTATGTAAATAGTTAATTTTCCTAAAAAATTTAAAATAGTTATTGTAATAGACATATAAAAAATGGGTACTTACATGTTATACCGAGACCACTAATATAGGTATGTAATAATGTATAAAATTACAACCAAATCTATCCTGACTGGATACTTCATAGGTATATTTTAATATAGGAATATAGTAATGTATAAAACTACAACCAGATCCATCCTAACTGGATGCTTTATAGGTATATTTATGTCTAGACATAGTGCAGAAATGACATACACACAGTGCAGTGCACTGTTATTACACGCTCAAAAATGCAGCCCAAACCAAAATGTGAATAAATCAACCTAACTTTGGAGTGTTATCCGCAGTTAATTTGCATGTTGGTTCAAATTAATTTATTTGAATCTATTTACCTATAAAGCATCCAGTCAGGATCGATTTGGTTATAATTTTATACAACACTACTATACAAATATTAGGGGCATCCGTAAAATATGCAAGTACCAATACATATATTCATAAACAGCCTAATATATGCAGAAGTGATTTTACCTTTTTGTTCAATGGGCATACTATTTCTGGCAAGACCTGGTGAGTTTCTAATCTGACTCAAAGTAAGTCTCTCACTGATTGACGAACTGCTTACTGATGAACTATCCCGTGATGTTTGATGGAGATGTAATGATGGAGATTTTTTTGGTGAATTAGGTTTTCTCGCAGGAGAAGCTTTTCTCGCAGGAGAAGCTTTTCTCGCAGGAGACTGCTTTCTTGAAGGAGAAGGTTTTTTTGAAGGAGAAGGCTTTCTTCCAGGAGATTTCCTTCCAGGTGAAGGTTTTCTTCCTGGAGACTTTGGTCTTCTCCTAGCCGGTGATTTCCGTGATGGAGATCTTCTGGTTGGAGATTTAGCTCCTTTACGTCCCCTCTCCATAGCTAAAAATTATTCAATCAAATCATTTTATTTTATTTTTTTTGGTTAAATTATTACTACTATTATTTCCTACAATTTTTATTATTTTGGGTAAAAAATAAAACTTAATGATTTAATTATCTAATTTTGTTTATTTATTAAAATGATTTAGCTATATCCACAAAAGTATCAAAAATAGTAATAATAAACCATCATTTTAAGAAGCTATGCATAATATTGAAAAGTTCAACCATCGAAGAAAGTAATAATTTGGAGCAACTTGAGTATATATTTTTTTATTATATATAAATAAAACCTTTTAACCATAAATATGTTTTATTTAAATTCTGATTGGCAATTCGATTGCAAACAATTATCTTTTAGAGGAAATTAATACAAGACCCTGAACTTATGCTCTTTAAACTCTTTATGCTTCAAAAAGTCATGGCAATAATATATTGGTGGAATTTTTTATTAAAATTAAATAATGTTTAAACAAAAGAACTTTTTATTTAAATTCTGATGTGAATGTCTTGTAATAATTTCCTCCGAAGATGATTGCTGTGTAATCGAAATTTAAACCAGGGTTTAAATAAAAGTTTTATAAGATAGCATGTCTTGCTCATTTTGATAACAACATAGATTACATTGAATTCATAATCAAATAGGTAAGTATGTCTAGATTATTAAAACAACATTTATTAAAATTTTTAATTTTAAACAAATATTTTATCACTAAATTTTAATTTGTCATGAAGATTTTATTTTTGTTAAAATTAAAATGTTCATATTTAACAGTAGCTACAGCCGTCAATTGATTATAACTAGTATGAAATTTTTAAAATTGGCAATTTTTCCTAGACTAAACAAACACATGAATATGTTATGTTTACAGCCTTCTCCCTTTTTCTAGCAATATCATATTTATGTCAATACATTTCGGAGAATCTTCATCAATTAGAACTTTCTACATTTTAAATCTGGAAAACTTGGGAAAAAAAGCAACAAACTGTCGCATAATTTTATTAATTAGTAAACATATTCCTGGGATTTTATTAAATTCTAATAGAAATAATATTCCAAATTCTATTAACCAAATGTATAAGGCTAGAACAGAGATCACGTGACATCACCTGGCAAAAAGTATTACTCCGCAGAAGTAGACGTCTAATTAGGTAATGTATAGAATTACAACAAATCTATCCTGACTTGACACTCTACCTATTTTAATATAGATATATAGTAATCTATAAAATTACAAATAAATCTATTTTAACTAGAGACTTTATAGATAGTACTTCATACTACTCCACACTGAATTTTTTATCCAACTTTATATGATAAAATGGTATTCATTTACCTGAGAGTTTTCATAAGTCTGATAACTATCTGCATCCCCCGGTATAATTTTGTCCGCTAAAATCGTACACGTGGACACAGGAAATAAATACCAAAATTAAAACCAAATCTGTCCTAACTGGATACTTTATAATTATATTTCAATATAGGTATATAAAATTAACCTTCCATGGCAATAGCAAAAATAATAAAGTTGCTTGATGTAATCATCTTGAATTCACTGATTAAACTATAATTAAAAGATACTTTTGCTTAGGCTTTGTTTCGCAAAAGGGACGTTTGTTTCAAAAAACACACCATCAAGTAAGCCCATTATGTATTCACTTAGTTAAGTATCTTCTAATTATAGCAAAAATAATAATTATCAAAATAGTTTCAGGACATGTTTCTGAAGCTTATTCTTGTTTCTCAGGTAGTAGGTAATGTGCATTTTAATTTTAACCTTTACCAAAAAAAATGGGTAAAAATGCTGAAGCTCGGCCAACTACGATATTTTGCATTATTGTTCAAAACCACCAAATAGGACGATATCCACAAGAATTTTGTTTTATTGGCCTAGGAAAATTACTTTTTTCAATTTAAAGTAGGGTAAAAAATTCAGTGCGGAGATATAAATTGTGAATGGGCGCGGAGTGATGCAAATGTTTCGTTATGTCACCGTGCTGCACAGGCCAAGGTTGTACGCATCGGCCGTAGTACATCACGCAACCTTACGTGTGTAAATATTTGAGAAACATTTTGGCTTAATTTTTATACATATATTTAAATATACTTATAAAGTCCCCAATTAGAATAGATTTGGTTTTAAATTTATACATTACTGTATACCTATATTAAAATATACTTAAAAAGTGTCCAGTCAGGTTAGATTTGGTTTTATTTTATACATTACCTATATGGTTACATTTATACAATTAGAACCAAATCTATCATGACTGGATACTTAAAATATACCTAAAAAGTGTCCAGTCAGGTTAGATTTGGTTTTAATTTTATACATTACCTAATTGGTTACATTTATACAATTAGAACCAAATTTATCCTGACTAGATACTTCAGAGGTATATTTCAATATAAATATATAAAATTCACCTTCTTTGGCAGTAACAAAAATAATAGTTATCAATTTATCTAAAGTTTAGATTGCTAAAACACGAACTACAGTTGTGACATCATGAAGCATTTGTATCACTCCGCGCCCATTCACAACTTCTACAACTGCGCTGAATTTTTTACCCTACTTTAAATTGAAAAAAAAAGGTAATTGTTTATTACGTCGGACACCTACGATATTTTGGACTACTGTTCAAAACCACCAAAAAAGACGATATCCACAACAAAAATTTTTTCCTTGAGGACGTTACTTTTTTTTAATGAAAAGTAGGGGAAATTTTTTTCAGCGTAGGCATAAGTTGTGAATAGGCGCGGAGTGATACAAACGTTTCCTGTTGTCAAACTACTGTGACGTTACGCAAACTCTACACCACAAAACTAGGCTACTTACCAGGACCAAACATTCACTTACAGACACTATTTCAAAACTTAAAATCTCAAAATTTAACTTTTGGTTATAATTTTATACATGACTACATACCTACATTAAAATATACCTACGAAGTATTCAGTTAGGATAGATTTGGTTATAGTTTTATACAACATTACTATATACTTACATTAAAATATACCTATGAAGTGTCAAGTCAGGATAGATTTGGTTATAATTTTATTCAACATTATTATCTACCTATATTTAAGTATAGCTACGAAGTATCCAGTCAGGATAGATTTGGTTGTAATTTTCTGCATCAGCAATATTTACCAAAATACAACCAAATCTATGCTGACTTAATGCTTCGTAGGTATACTTTAATACAGGTAGATAGTTATGTTAGATAAAATTATTAACAAATCTATCCTGACTGGATCCTTTTTTTTGGTATATTTTAATATAGGTAGGTAGCAATATTGAATAAAAGGTAATTGTTATTTCGGCCACCTACGATATTTTGGAATATTGTTCAAAACCACCAAAAAAAAGACGATATACACACGAAATAATTAGTGAAAGCATAAAAATTAGTGCAAAATGTTCTCTTCTCTGATCCACAAGATAGGTTTCAATATAGAGTTCGCGAGACGTCACACGTTTGTATCGCTCCGCGCCTATTCACAATTTATGCCTCCGCCGAAAAAAATTTCCCCTACTTTTCCTTACAAAAAAGTAACTTTCCTAAAAAAAAAAAATTTTTTTTCGTGGATATTGTCAATGTTGGTGGTTTTGAACAATAATCCAAAATATCATAGGTGTCCGATGTAATAAACAATTACTGAAAAAAATAACTTTCCTAGGTCAATAAAAAAAAAATTCGGTAATCGTTTAGTTTGCTAAATCGGGCCTATATTTTCATGAAACATTCAGAAACATGTAAAAAGGCTATTTTCATTGAAATTATTTTTTTCTGTGCCTAGAAACATTATTTTTTCTTAAATTAAAGTTGGATAAAATTTTCAGCGCTGATGTAAAAGTTGTGAATGGACGCGGAGTAATACAAATGTTTTTTTTATGTCACAGTGCTGCGCATAAGGTTGTACGCATTGGCCCCGGTATGTCACGGAACCTTATGTGTGTAGATATTTGAGAAACGTTTTGGCTTAATATTTATACATATATTTATATATACTTATAGTCTCCAGTTATGATAGATTTGGTTTTAAATTTATACATTACTGTATACCTATATTAAAATATACCTAAAAAGTGTCCAGTCAGGTTAGATTTGGTTTTAATTTTATACATTACCTAAATGGTTACATTTATACAATTAGAACCAAATCTATCCTGACTGGATACTTCATATTTTATACTTTTATTTTGTTAAATTCATTAAAATTATGCCAAAACGTAATGCTACACACTATCCAAGTGTAACGGTTAGTACATTTGTGATGTCGTGTATTCCTCCGCGAGGTAGGCAGCCTATTTACAACTGCTACATCCGAAAAATTTACCCAACCTTAATTTTTTTAAAAATGTTTCTAGGCACAGAAAAAAATAATTTCAATGAAAATAGCCTTTTCACATGTTTCTGAATGTTTCATGAAAATAAAGGTCCGGTTTAGCAAACTAAACAATTACCAAAAAAATGCTTGTGGATATCATCCCATTTGGTGGTGTTGAACAATTTCCCAAAATATCGTATAGTGCCGGAGTACTGCATTTCAACCCAGCATTTTTACCAAAAAATGTTGTACAGTATGTTATGTACTAAAATCCAATTGAAATCATTTTAAAATTGTCAAGATTTCTTCAACAGTTAATCAAGACAAAATTTGATTTTAAAGGAACCCTGAACTATTGAATAGTATAGACAGCAGTGTATTAATATTAAGATAACGAGATTCACATCTTAAAAACTGAGAGTATGCTATTGTTATTATCTGGGAGGTTAAGTTCTTAATTTCAAACTCAAAAAAATTCTCAGGCCACATGTTATTGTTTTACATGTGAAAGACTAAAACTGTATATACTTTCATTAACTATTAATTCATGATTGCTTACTAGAGCTACTTTACAATATTTACAGAAAAAAGGGTTTACCCAAATGGAGGGAAATCTCGTCTACTATATTTATATACCAACTTCTTCATTGCAGATAACTCGCGAACTCACTTCAATTTTCAATGATATTTATGCAACTATTCTTATTATATTATTATCCAATTTTAACCTAGTATTCTCATTAATTTAAAATAACATTTTATGATGTGTTCATAGCAGGTATTTCAGTTTTGTTTACTGATTGGCCTGAGCAACATTCCTCAGGTCAATTTTAGTTTTAGCGGTTCAAAATATTTATAAAATAAAGTTATGAATACACTCGGAAATTAAGAATGTTATTATAACAATATTTATTATTAACTTACCAGTTACACGAGATTTGAGTATAGCACAATTTACAGTTAAACAAATAAAATCAAAGTAGTAAGCGTTAATAACAACCAGCCACGCTAAAGGTACAAACACTAAACGACGCCAAAGTCTAGCTAGATTAAATAAGGAACCCCCTTATTGGACAGTTTATTTATAGAAGGTAACTTTTCATTGGACAAAATTGAATCCATTTATAATTAGGCCCAAAAATCATAATTACGGAGCGATTATTCCATATAAATTCTTTAAATAAATAAAAATAAAATAATTTTTATAAATATTATTTTTGACACAAAATATCAAACTTTCCTTTTAAAAAAAAACTATAATCAAATGTAATTTAGATTCTTAAAATACTAGTCCGGTCTTACAAAAACCTTGAACTTTCAGAATTAGCTTTCGGGATGAACGAATAAAGTGATTAATCAATGATAAATTTTTATAAATAATTATTTAAAATTTATATATATATTTTGTGACTTTCCTGTAAAATAATATTTATTGGAATAATAACGTTTATGGTGTAAAGGATTTTGTAAAAAATTTGAGCTTAAAAAAGTAACAATAGGCCTATAGTAATTTTAAACATCTTTAAACCAAAGTTTTAAAAATAATTTAAGGAAATATTTATGTATACAATTTTAGTCATTTATGTTATTTAGATATTTATATTAGTATACTTTAAAATTGGTTCTATATATATATATATATATATATATATATATATATATATATATATATATATATATACATATATGTGTATATGTGTCTGTTGGTGGGTGTGTATGTTGTGTAATGATTTATTGAGTGTGTTATAAGTAAGGTTTAATTAATGTGGCAGTGGCATCACGTAATAGCGTATTTCACTTTGATTTTTCAATTTTCTTCCTTTGCAGAGATAAGAATGGCTTATTTGTGTAGAAGGTTAGTTTCCTATTTTTTTTTTTTAGCGTTTATTGTTAGTTATAAAAATTTCTTTTTTTAAATGTTTGATTTTGTTTGGAGTTTTTGTGGTATATTTTTATAGAATAGTAATTATTTCATAGTGAACTTTGCAAGGAACTTTGTAAGGAATTTCTATTCAATTACTAAAATAAAGTAGTTCAGATGTTAAAATTTTCATTGTGCTCTAACTTTTTGTAAGGTATAGATACTGAAAACTCTATTTAAAAAATTTACCTTTATCACAAATACTGTGGTGTAAATTTAGTTTTTGGTTTAGTAATAAGTGGTAATTGCTATGTATTAATGGACTTAATATAGATTACCTTATACCATAAATACCTTACACTTTTTAAGTATCAATTTTTCATGTTAAAATGTATACCATTACTTGGAATGGTGATATTTTATTATCACATTTAAATAGATTACAATCCAAATATATTTGGCTACCTAAAACGCTCTCAAGAAAAATTATAAAACTTGTCGCTGATACCTCAAAATTGAAAAGTTTAGAAAAACAAAATTTACTAGAATTACTTGTAAGTATTTCATACATTCAAAGAACAGAACACAATATTCTACCGTATTATATGATAGCAAATTTCAATATAACTACAAAGCTCCGTAAATATTAAGAGCTCTGATCGGTGAAATTTTTTTATTCCTTGTTGTTTTGACCACGCAGAATACGAATCTGAGGTTATTTTTCAAACATAAATTAACATAAAATAAATCAGCCTGACCTGACCTAACCTAGGTGCTTACCTTGGAGTTATTTTGGTGAATACAAAGTTGATATTGCACCAAGTTGGTTTATGTTCACTTTGGTTCGCTCTAAAAATGAACCTACCTTGGCCGAAATCCTCCACCCACATCTTCTGGCTTAGCTTTGGATATGAAACAACCTTCACACACCTAAACTTGAAGTCGTCCGTGATCTTCAGTGTTACTACACTCAAACAGTTTGTCTTCGTTGGGAGCACGTTGTGCGAACATAAAGCCTCGATAACCAGCTTTTCATCAAACAAACAAGCTTCAAAAAATAATGTGTGTTAAGATCCGTCAGTTCATGGTCACACACACACACACACACTTAATATGCGCTTTTGGAGTTGGAAAATCAGGCGGCATCTGTCGGCCAATTGGGAAGCATCTTTCAGGTGCCGTGACTACTATAACTAAGATGGTTGATTTTGGTTTGCCGTTATAAATAACACAGATTTGCACTTTTTTCAGTTGAAAAGTCTTGTGGCCTCTGTCAGCCAATCGAAAAGCATCTTGCGGTTCACATGACTTAGATTTGCCGCTAAGTTTCTCGCTTTTTTTACAAGAATAAAAAATTTTGCGCAAACAGTGCGTTAGTAAGCACCCAGGTTAGGTTAGGTTAGTTTATTTTATTTTATGTTAATTTAGGTTTGTCGTACAAAATAACTTCGTGTGCAGCATGATCAAATTGATTAGGAATTTAAACAATTTCCAATCAGAGCGGTAGTCACTGATCTTAATAATTACCTACCCAAAGTTCTTGGTTAAGATAATTTTGTTATAACAAATTCAGTTTTCTAAAGAAAGCCAACTGGCACCTGTATAACGAAACCTATCCTAACAAGACATTGCGTAGCATAGCTTCTTATATTTTAAAGTATTGTGTGAGATTATTTTTGAAAATTTTATTTAACGAGCAAATATTCATCTTTGATTTCTTTCCTTTTCCCATGCGTTACTCAATTATACATACTAAACAAGAAGTAGACAATTATAAATGTCAGACACTAAAAATATTGGTAGAAAGTTGAAACAAACTCAATGTATCAATACACAAAACACTGTTAAGTAATTTTTTTGTCACAAAATTTACACATGTGTGTTACACAATAGCAACAAAGTATCCTGTTGGGGTAGATTTGGTTATAAAAAACAATTAGTAACAATAATACTGAAATTGAGTAATGGTTCAATTACCCATATATAAATATATGTTTAAATTCAATAACACTCAGATTTCATTGTATAGATGATTATCACTGCTACATTAATACATAACATTTAATAAACTCAATGTTATTCATGTACTTTTCTCATAGAATCCAAATATTTATCTTATTTGAATTGGTTTATATTACAAAAAGGTTTTATATCAGAAAATGTGTTTAGTACTGTATTTTCATATCTAAATTCATCCTAATTCAAATAAATTGTAAATTTGATTTCAAAAGGTATAGTTTCTTTCAGTATAGAAATCAACTTAATCTGGAATACATTAAATGCTATAGTATTGTGTTCTAAGCAGTCTGATATAAAAACATATTTTAAATGTTTTATTTTGTTTTCCCAATTGTAGTAAACTATAAAAGGGTGTACAGTAGCCTGAGTTGATGTCCAATGAAATGACTGTACTTCGTCTTGGATAATAAATGAATAATTTTCTGCAAAGTCACAGTTAATGATAAGTTCCCCTGATGCCAAGTTTTCTTTCTTCTCTGAGAAGCATTCTTTTTGCATGTTGGCTAGGAATGAATGAGTTTTCAGTTTTAAGAGCATTTTTAGAAATTCATCAACAAAGTCTTCTACGTTTTTTGTTATAGACTCCATTGTACACCTAATACAAATCTGAGATAGTTTATTTTGTCATTTAAAATGTGGAAACCCGGGTTTGTCAATGCTAACAACAAAATTATTTATAAATAGCTTAGGGTGACTTAGCCTACATTAGGTACTTAAATTTGACATACAAATTTCACATATGATATAGGCTAAATTATGTTTGATCCTAACAAGCGAGATTTACCAATATGTTTTATATTTTATAGAATCACATTTTACAAATTTTAGTACTGTATGATCTTTAGGGACGAGTAAGATTTATCGATAAATTGATGAGTTTAGTCAAAAAAATATTTTATTAAAATATGATCCCATTGTCATCCCATTCTAAAATTTGGCACATATGTACTATAATAGTATACAAATAACATATTTTTTTCAGAAAAATAAGAAAATGTTTTTGAAATTTTTCAAAATTTAATTTTAGCAACATGATCACGTATGGTATCAAATTAAAGCCCTTGTAAAACAGAATAAAATGGTGAAAATTTCAATCTTGTATGTTTAGTAGTTTTGAAAATAGAGCAGTTTACAGTAACCAAAGTGCTGACAATTTTCGTACTTTTTACTATTTTTGAAAATTAATAATTAAAAAACTATAAGTCCGAAAAATCTGATATTTTGCATTTTTGATAGTTTTGATGGTAGGAACAATCATGCAAAAAATCATAAAAATCTGAGATGGTGAGGTTCAGACCATTGGTTGATTTGACATGGAATGACCCATTGGTTCACAAATATCGTGGGGAAAAACACAATTTAAGTTTTTTTCTAAAAACTAGTAAAAATGCCAAAATCAATTATATACAGTATATGAAAAAAAATGTTTTATGTAAAGATATCAGTACTATTTCATATCAAGGAACTAAATACTTGAGAACTTAAAAAACACAAACTCTCAACAAGGGATCTAGTCACTGAATGATTGCACAGACAGCCTGTACCTGGCTTTTAAGGCAGACTGATGTTTTTTCAACTTGCTCAAGGACACAGACAGGTAACAACTTGCTTTTCAAGCCTGCAGTTATAATTGTTGATTTAATATAATTTTAAAATTTTCAAAAATGTACATTTATGGTTTTTCGTATTTTAAAAAAAAGTTTACACAGCCATATTTCAAAAGCCATTGAAGATAAAAATTTGAAATTTTGTATTTTTGTTTACCTTAGCACTAAAAATATGTGTACCAAATTTTATCAACATCTGAGGAGGTAAATTAAAATGGGTGTGATGATTTGACATGAATTACCCTGCTTAAACCGCGTCAGCCATCCTGACGATGCATCAAACTTGCCCTCTAAGTCAAGCATCTCATAAAATTATTTGGCTTTTGCAGCAACAATCGGCCCTGAAATTGGGGTACCTTCACTTCTCACTTGGCTCACCCACGATACAAGTGCCGAATCAAAGTCCTCGTACGTGCTGGATTTCATTGTTTTTCTTTTCCTCAATTATGAGGAACTATGAGAGGCGGCTGCAAACTCCATTAATTTACACTTCTGTTTCACAATATCACGAACAGTTTGTTGTCCTACTGCAAACTTCTAGATTAAATATTTTACGGAGGCACCATTTTCTACTTCTTTTATCAATTCTAATTTTTATGGAATAGATAGCACTACTTTTTTCCTTTTTTCACTCATTGTTGAATTTTGTATGCACACGCGTTTTGTTGAAAAAATACACACACACACGCGAACAATAAGTGCACAGGGAAAACAATACGACAACACGGAAGAGTACTTCACATCTGACCCATGACTAATGAGCTGTAGAACTGGCTAGAGTCGCAGAAGGAGGGGAGGTTACACCTATCCCTCCGAAGGAGGGTCAACCCCACCCACCCCTTGTTTACCTGATCTATTAGTAGCCACCTTGCTCGCCCCTTTTATTTTGCTGACCCGCGTTGGGATGCTTCCCTTTCAATGTAAAAATTAGTATGTACATATTTACATATCTATTCCCTTCATCTTATCTTCTATTAAGCCTTATATGTATTTACGTCGTAATTCACCGTTTGGAAATTTAAACAAATGAATCTGATTGGAATAAAAATTGGATATTTGTAAAACAATGGCAGAACCCGGATAATCTGGAGTTTACTGTATTTGTATTCCATAATAATGTAAGAATAATTTGCACAAATGACAAGCCGGTTGAATATCGAGTCAAAATGTTATTTATTTAGTGGAATGTTTTGGCAATTCATTTGTTGCCCTTATCAAGCCTGAAAACAATTTTTACATTATACTAAAAATAACCATAAAATACATGTACAATCACATCAGACAATTTTTAAAACTTTAAACAATATTCAATGAAAATTTACTCATAAAAACTTAAACTCACCTACATGGTGAGAATCATAATTCATGTAAAATATAATTAAAAATTTAAACCAGCAACAAAACTGAGAGAACAACAATATAAACAGAAAAACACCCAAACAAAATAACCATAAAACAACAAAAGAGGAGATCATACAACCAACATTAACTAATTCTTGGATGGTTTTAATTTACACAACAATGGTTTATACATACTACGTAATTTATCAAAATCATTTCTAATAATAATACCATTCTTTTGAAAGTTAATATGGACAACTTCAGAATAAGTCCTCTTCCTTTAGTTGAACTCATTATCCAGTATAATAATATTTTCAAAATCAAATTTATGGCTAAACCTTTCATTATGTTCAAAGAAAACACGAGAGGAAGAGTGTTTATCCTTCTTACTATTATTCTCATGTTCACGAACACAAACACCAACCTGTCTATTAGTTTCACCCACATAAGAGGCATCACATTTCAGACAGTTAATTTTATACTCCACATTATTCACACACGTAATTGATCATTACTATCTTTACCTATTTTTATAAGATTGTTTAATTTAACCAAAATTATAGGAACCATTTCAATATTGAACCGTCTTAATTTATTTGCAATTTTCTCCTAAATACTTTTCATATATAGTAAACATAAAAAATGGTATCCTTGCAATTATTAGTAGTCAGATCCCCAGAATTATTGCTACTGTCTATAAGTAGCATAGTGTAAGTAGCAAGTGCATTTTAAACATAGTTTAAAATAAACCCACTTTTTAATACAGGGTGCGGCAGCATAACTTCCTTTTTTTAAATGCTCGCCATTCAGTTAGTTTATATCATAGCGGAGCGCTAGTGGTCTCGTTCAAGAGGAGGTACAGTAAAGTTTTGTCCCGACACGTTTCAGTCGCCATCATGCGTTGGAATAGTGAGGAGCGTGCCTTTGCCGTTGAGGCCTACTTTTCAATGTTCGGTTATTGCAACACAGCGCGCATTTCGAAATCGCTTTAATTTAGCCCCTTTGGCTCCCGTTCCACACCGCAAATCAATTGTTACATGGGTCACTACATTCAGACAAACTGCAAGTGCGACAAAATGAAGAACTGGAGTCCCTCGGCCCGTTAGATCACTTGAGAACATTGAAGCAGTGAGAGCATCAATGTTGCGATCACCACGGCGTTCTGCGCGCAAACACGCATCTGCCCTTGGACTATCCGATCGTTCTGTGAGAAGAATTCTTCGTGATGATCTTCATTTTCATCCCTATAAGATGGCGATAGTGCAGGAACTTTCAGAACGTGACTTCAATTCTCGGATGAACGCATGTGAGCTTCTTCTTGATGTCGTTCCCGAGGGTGCTATTGTTTTTTTTTAGCGATGAAGCCCATTTTCATTTGTGTGGGTCGGTTAACAAACAAAACATGCGCTACTGGGCTGACAACGACCCTCGAGAATTGCATCAAAGGCCTTTGCATTCACCCAAAGTCACAGTGTGGTGTGCAATTTCCTCAGCTGGAATTATTGGTCCCTGGTTTTTTGAGGAAAATGAGGTTACAGTGACAGTGAATTCGGATCGGTATGTAAACATGCTACAGAATTTTTTTTCTCATGAGTAATCTCAGAATAAACATTCTCATGGGTAATCATTATGTAGCAAATAAGTGTATAATAATTTAATATTTGGAGGAAGAGGACTTATTCTGGAGTTGTCCATATTAGCTTCCAAAAGAATGGGATCAATATTAAAAATTATTTTGATAAAATATGTAGTATGTATAAACCATTGTTATATAAATTAAAAGCACCCAAGAATTAGTTAATGTCAGTTGTATGTTCTTCTCTTTTGTTTTATGGTTTTATGGATGGTTACTTTGTTTAGGTGTTTTTTAAGTGTTTATATATATATACGGTTGTAAATTTTTTATTATGTTTTGTATGAATTATGAGTCTTACCATGTAGGTGGGTTTATTTTATTAAGTTTTTGGACTAAATTTCATTGAAAATTGTTTAAAGTTAAAAAAAAATCTCTTGTCAGTGTACTTGCTTATTTTTAGTGCAATGTAAAAATTGTTTTCATTTTTGATAAAGTCAACAAAAAAATTGCCAAAACGTCACACTAAATAAATAAACATTTGACTCGATATTTAACCGGGTTGTCACTTATTTAATGATTTCCGAGTGTTCAAATAAGCATGAGTAACAATAATTTATTTATAATGTCATGTATATAAGAGGATTGTATGGGCCTATGTTGGAAATAATTTAAGGGCTCTCTTGTTTGCCCAGGGGCCCAATATTTTTCTGGGTGGGCCTCAGACTGATAAGTATTTTAGGAATTCTTAAACTCATAAGTTATGACTTTTGGCAAAACACAAAAATTACTGTAAGGAATAATATTACTAATAAGAGTACATTTACGTTTGTAATATAGATCTATTGTGTTTCAGTTTAATTGCTGCTAACTGCATTACAAAGTCACTATGCAGATTTCCCCAGCTTCAGTAAGTACTTTCCCTTATCAAAAAAAAAAAAATAGTAATAAATAATAGAAAAGTAATATAACATGTGAGGAAACACTTGTATTTTCTTCAATATTAATCATTAGATTTAATGAAAAAACGTTCTTTATATTTACAAAATTTAGTTTGTCTTCCAAGTTCTAATTGGGAAAATATATACTATGTAACTAAATAAATAGTAATTTTCATTAAAAATATTCCTGTTACTTTCTATTTTGTCCTTATGATCTTCGACTTGAAGCGGAATTTTTAGAGAAAGATTGTGGGAGCTTGGAAGGTCGTAGAGAGTTGGGAGATGGCTCAAATTAAAGGTATTGGCAGGAAAGGGCGGGGAAAAATTGTAGGCTTTTCTCAATTAACAATATTTATAGGGTTTTAAGGAACTTGAAGTTACCAAAAATCTCCATAAGAAATACATTGAAATGAAAAACAGCTGAGTATGGTTTTAAAATATTTCAGCTGAGAAACAGATGTAGAAATATTATATTAGAAACCACTTTTATTTTACTGTAAATTATACAATTCCATTTTTTTTTTTTTTTTTAGTTTATATTGTAAATTTATATTATACAGTATAGTCTCAATAGTCCGAGTCTTTCGAGCTTCAGTTAAATTTGAGCCTATTTCTATTAGAGCCTTTTTTATCATTTTGAAAGAAAATGATGAATCGTGCTTCCAAGAAATGTTTATAGTCATACGAAATGCAAAGGAAATGAGTCCGACTTCCAAAAAATTTTTATATCAATATGGTATGCAAAGGAAATAAGTAAGTCTTCTGAGAAACATTTATATGAATACGGTATGCAAAGGAAATGAGACGGGCTTCAAAGAAATGTTTATATCAATACGGTATGCTAAGGAAATGAGTCGAGCTTCCAAGAAATGTTTATATCAATATGGTATGCTAAGGAAATGAGTCACGCTTTCAAGAAATGTTTATATCAGTATGGTATGCTAAGGAAATGAGTCACGCTTTCAAGAAATGTTTATATCAGTACGGTATGCAAAGGAAATGAGTCAGGCTTCTAAGAAACATTTATATGAATACGGTATGCAAAGGCAATGAGACAGGCTTCAAAGAAATGTTTATATAATGTTCTATAAATTTATTTAGTGCATTTTTTGCATAAGGGTTCTATATCATTAGGGTTCAATAAAAGTCCTATTTTTTCTAATGTATTTCCGTGTAATCAGAGTTTTAGTAATTTCAGGGGGTTTCAGTCCCATCTACCTCTAATTATCATGATTTTACTGTATATGTATTTATAATTTGGGTACAAAACGCAAAATCAACCTCATCAATCATCCGGCGTTGTTATGATGAGGATGCATATGGTCTCTTGGCCACCAACATAGCGATAAGCACACTGTGTCAACTAACTGTCATCTCTACCACATACTGTACATAACTGACGAAAATGTAAGTAATAAATTTATTTACATAATCTGATCTCTACCCACTCTTATGTAGTACATGTTTATTCATTTAAATTAGTTTCTGCCTCGTATGTAATGTTTTTTAAACATTTTCTACACTATGATGGGATAATACATTTATTGCCATAGACAAACACGCAACTGATGATATAAAGTAATAATCAGTAATTTTTGTAACTCGTTCCAATTATCTATTTATAACACAAAAATGTTGAAAGGGAGAATGACATTCCCCTTTGTGTGATGATGTCACAAGTCAAAATATCTTCTTTGTAAAATTTATATTTTACTTGTCAAACCCTTCCGTGATATCTTACATTTAATTATATATAGTCATTGCTATGTATATCATCTTCTCTTCAAAAATTACATTTAAAACAATATTACTATTTATTTAATTATTTATAAATTTTTATTATAAAATCATATTGTTATTTAATTACATATCCTTATTTTTATTATCTTGTAAAAGAAATAATGAAATTGTTCTTATTTGAAATAAAAATTTATTAATTTGGAACAATGTTATTTGAATTAAGAATTTCTGAATTTTGACTTGCTTTTATTCCATCAACCCATCCAAATTTTGGTTTCGGACTGTCCAATAGATTTTTGCTTAAGACCCCTATAGATGTTAGTCCTGGACTTTTATGACCGTTTCTTCTATCAGCACTGAATCTTCATTCAAATCCTTTTATTAGTCACACTCTCCATATATATATATATATATATATATATATATATATATATGTATGTATGTATGTATATATATATATATATATATATATATATATATATATATATATATATATATATATATATATATATATATATATATATATATATATATATATATATATATATATATATATATATATATATATATATGGATGTTAGATTCTGTGTCAACTATTGTTTTTTATTATTTTGTTTTTATTAAAATTGGGTAGGTTATATTTCATAGTTATGACATAACTAACATGTACCCTAGTATCCCAATAGAAGAAACCATAGAAATAATGAAAAACAAACTAATACACATATGTAACCAAAATTACTTCCAATTTAACAATAAATACTATCAACAAACAACTGGACTCCCCATGGGATCACTCATATCATCAGTCATGTCAGAAATATATCTACAGCACTTTGAACAAATAATAATTAAACCTATACTAAACACACATAATATTTTACTATGGACAAGATACTTAGATGATATACTTGTAATATACCAACCCACCATTCACAACAAACACATCATAATACTAAACAAACTAAATATATACAACGAAAACATACAATTCACTGTCGAAACAGAAACAAACAGAACAATTAACTATCTTGACATCACATTAAATATAAATAACAATAAAATAGAAACTACAGTACACAGAAAACCTACCTCCAATAACACCACAATACACTACAAATCTAACCACCCCTGGACACACAAAATTAACACTTACAGTAACATGATAAATAAAGCAATAAAATACACACAAGTTAACAAACAAAAATTAAATGAAGAATTAGATAACATTACAAAAATAGCAATAGAAAATGGATACAACAAACACCTTATAAAAAACATATACAATAAATTTACAAAAAAATCTACCTAAAATATAAATACACCAATAACAAATTAGAAAAACTAACAAATATATACAACAAAGAATACTACACTCCAGCATACAAACCAAACAACAAAATAATAAAATATCTTAATAACACAAACCACAAAACAAATATAGAAAAACATAACCTATCATTAGTTTACAAAATTACATGTAACGACTGCAATGCATTTTAATAGGCAAAACGACCAGATCATTTAAAATAAGATTTGAAGAACATTACAGAGCATTCAAAAATAAAAATACAAAAGTATCAAATGTTGCAACACACCTAATATCAGATAAACATGAAGTAACAAACTATGAAAATAACCTAACCATACTTGAAATAAATAATAACCCAATAAAATTAAAATCACTAGAAAAATACCACATTTATAAAAACACAGACAACAATTTAATGAACCTACAGACCACATATATACAGAAGACATACTATATAAAAACATCATATCGCAGATCAAGAGAAAATGTGTATAACATCAACAAATACCAACATCACGGACTGAACATCTACACCAGAAAATTATCAGTGATTCGACAATGGTCAAGTGACTGAAAGGTGCCTCATCACACAAGGTAAAATTATTTCACTTAGTGGTGAATAAAAGTATTTACAATAGTAATATATCAACTTCATAAAGTCAGTGAAACGGAAAATATCAAGATATATATATCTTTAACTATTCAACACTGTTTTCTTGTATTCACTTATCACTTTCACTATATGTACTTAAACAAGAATCTTAATTGGTATTTACGAGAGTTAACTTTCAAAGATTGATAGCATCTTCATTATTGAGCATCACTGACCGGGGGTTGTAGTAGACTGCAAGCTGTGTGAAATTTCCGTTGTAGGTTGAATAATTTATCGTTTTTTGATTTTATTTGTATTTGTTTGTTTTGATATTATTTTTATATGTTTATAAATTTGTAGTTGTTCCGAGATTGTCACTTTGAGGCCTTTATGTACTTTTTTTTATTAGGTGTACGTTTTCTAATGTGGGGAATGTGCGTGTTGTTTTTGATGGCGTGTGTATTTAAGTTTGAGTTGTAGGTTTGAGGTTTGATGTATGTATTAAGGTGTTCTTGATACCTGTCTTTTATTTATTTTTTTTTTTTTGTTTGGCCTATGTATATTTTATTACAGTCTGGTTATTCGATTTTGTACATTCCGTTGGGGATTAAGTGGGAAACATATTTTTTCCGGCTGATTTATTTTATTGATTATGTTTCCTGTGTTTTCGTAAGCTATGTTAATATTATTAGTTTTTAGTGTTTTATTATTCCTTTTATGTTGTACCCTGTGTATGTGAAAGTGACCCATTTTGTTGTTGTTTGTAGTTCGATTGTAGGTCGTTTTAATTTATTTAAGATTTTAAATTCTAATTTATCTATAGTTTTTTCATTGTATCCGTTTTTTGGGCTATTTGATATATTATTTGTTTTTCTTTTGCTTTTTCTTCATTTTTTAAGGTAGTTTTAGCATTCTGTATAAGAGTGAGTTGTAAGCAGCCATTTTATGTTGTGAGGGATGGTTAGAGTAGTTTGGTATTGCATTAATGGTTTGTGTGAGTTTCCTATAAATTGAGTATTCAATGTTATTTGAATTTCTGGTTATTGTTAGGTCTATATAGTTTATTTTATTGTTTATTTCTTCCTCCATGGTGAATTTTATGTTAGGGTGTAAGTTGTTTCACGTAGGATGATATTATTATTTATAGCTTTATTTTGTGAGATGTATGATTATACATGGATTCATGGTCAACATATCGTGTCCAATGTCCGTTGGGGTTATGTGTTTTTATGGTTTGTGTTATTAATTCGTCAAGGTTGAAGAGGTAAATTTCTGATATTATACTTGAGGGGTGATCCCATTGCTAAGCCATCTATTTGTTTATATATCTTATTATTAAATATGAAATAGTTTTGGTTTATATGGTCTTTCCCCATTTTGTAATTTGGTTTGTGTATTTGGGGTTGGTTTTAAGATCAGTTAATTTGTTTTTTATTATTTGGATGGTTTTTTGTTTATTGGTATATTAGAGTACATGTTTGTGATATCAAATGATATAAAGTTGGTGTTTTTTGTTATGTTTATTGTTTTTAGTATTTCGGTTAGTTTAATTGAGTTTTTTATGGTGTATTTATTTTCTAGTTTAAGTTCGTGTTTTGGGTTATTAGCGATTATTTGTGATATTTTATAGGCAGGTGCATTTTTAAAATTTAGACCCTACTAAAAAATACCAAAACGAAACTCTACAATTAGCAAAAAACAATAAGAATTTATTCAGCAAAAAAACCCTTACAAATACACAATAGACAATCCAAAGCTCCCTAAAATGAACATCCTTATCAAAATACATAAAGTCAATCCCATAAGACCCCTAATAAATTTACTACCATGTCCAGTTTTTATATTTTAGTTCTCTAATTTTAATTGTAATCTTTATACTAATTAACTTTTGGTTATATGAAGTTCTTAACATTGTATCATAATATTTTTTTAATAATTTTATTTAGGTCAAGATGTGTAGTCATGAAGGTATCAGCAGCCAAACCAGCTGCTTCTGAATCATATGAGGACAGAAATCTTCGACTTAAGAGACCTTTGTCTCCCCATTTACTTATTTACAAACCTCAACTCACTTCTATGCTTTCTATCACACATCGTATGACCGGAATCGCTCTAACAGTTTATGCTGTTTCATTTGCAACAGGTATTTGTAAACATTATAAAATAAATTTAATTTCAGTAATAGAAGTTATTTTTATATGCAACAAAAGTTAAACAAATATCTTTTGATTGAAATTCACTACTTTTCAGACTATTTTTTATTTTAAAAAAATATGTATCCTCTTAAATATTAACTTTAAATATTAGACTCTAAAGCCATTTTGGTGAATTAATAAATCACAAAAAAATCATGTTATTTAATTTTTTATTTTGGTTGGTAATATGTAATAAATTCAAAAATAGATTTATTGGTTTTAAAACCTCTACTGTATGTGTGATGGTAAGAAGCATTTATAGCACTTTAAAATAAATTCATGCAATGTACCACTCATGACGCTAAATAGGTAACACATATTGTTTTTGGAAAATTCATATTTTTATATAAAAGAGAAATTCTTTTTTGTAGTAAGTGGTGGAATATGGGCAAGGGCTCCACAAATAAGTGTATTTTTTATAGAGTAATGTTGAATAGTATATATGGTTAATTTTGAAAAAGTTTTCCAATGTATTATACCCATAGAAATAGTGTTGATTTGGTATCCCACAAACTTTGTTATGAGGGTTGAAGAAACTCACAGTTCTTTAGTTGATAATTTCCTGCCATAATTAATAAATTACTGCGTCCTAAATGTTTTCACATAATATTTGCATAATTTTTTTTTTTTATCACTATCTCAAAGATAGCTGTTTTATACAAATTTTAAAACACAAAAATGGGTCCCTATTCAGTATTATTTGAGGTTATTTTCTCAAAAGCTTAACATTAAAGAATGAATGCACATTTTTCTACTGGACAATTTTCAATCAGGAAGAATAATATGAACATTTTCTTTGCTATATATTATTTAAAAACTAAAATCCACCTGTGAATCAGGTGTTGGAAGTCATTGAGTAAAATCAATGAGATTTTCTATGGATAACATGAAAATAAGAAATATACAGTAGAACCCCTCAATTATGAGATTCTGTTTAGATTTGGAGAAGTTTGGATTTCCAGAAAAATTTAGGATTTGCTGTGTATTTTGCATTTGACCGAAGTGCGTTTTTTATTAACGAACAAAGATAGAGCATTTATTACATATTTCTTTATCAAAAATTGAACAGTTTTGCAGTGAGAAGTCTTCGGAACAACGCCATCGTGCAAAAGTTTCTGTGCATAAAAAAATTGACGGCTGTATCTTTATGGTTTACACAAGAGAGGCAAAAAGGAGTTGCTATTAGTGGCCCATTAGTACAAGAAAAGGCATTACAGTTAAAGAAATTAATGAACGGTGATTTAGAATTGACTGCTAGCAATGGATGGTTGATAGACGGAAGAGAAGGCACGGAACTATGTATCTAACAGTAAGCGGAGGGAAGTTATCAGCTGATAATCTTGCTGCAAAATAATATTTTGACGAATTCACATATTTGACTTTGTCTAAAAATTACTCGCGCCAGCAAGTAAATAATTCGGACGAGACAAGATTGCATTTTAAAGTCTTGCTTCTAAAGAGGAATCTTCTGCGCCAGGCTTTAAAACTAGAAAACAGTGTTTCACAGTTTTAACCTGCAGTAATGCTGTGGGAACAAAAAGGCTACCATTAATGGTGATTGTAAGATCCGCCATGCCACGAGCCCTTAAAAATATGAACTTGAATGCTCTTCCTGTTCATTACGGAAATCAGTGTAAGGTGTGGATGACTGGAAATATTTCCAAGAAGTTGTTCTTCAGTAATAAAATTTAATGAACAAAATAAACTGCCATCAAAACCTCACGTCCTTGAGACATGCAGTTGGTATGTAAAAACATAAAAGCAATTTTTCTTCCACCTAACGTGACATTGTTGCTTTAGCCTATAGATCAAGGTGTGCTGCAGAACATAAAACTGAGTCACATAAAAAAGCCTCTGGAAACAATAATTGAAGAGGATTTTTCTCTTTCTACTCCAGAAAAACTTAAGACGATAACAATAAAGGATGTAATTTACTGGGTAGCTGAATCCTAGAATAATATCAGTAACACTTTACTGCAGAAATCTTGGAAGAAGCTCTGTCCTAGCCTCGAATTTGTGGAAACAACATTTAGAACACGGGATGATGAAACTGAGCTCCTTCAGCTCATTCAAAGAGTACCAGGATGTGAAGAAAGTTGCCTGGAAAAGTGGACAGCACTAGATAACAATAAAGAATATACCGAGCATGGAATGGTGTCTATGATCCAGGATCAATATGATGACAGGGTAGCAGATAGCAATAGTGAGGAAAAAGATGCCTCTACGAATGCTGTTACTTATGCCGACGCTGCCGCTGCTCTCAACATTGCTTTGCGTTACGTTAAACAACATGCAGCTGCAACACCCAATGATGTTATGCTAATACAACGGTGGCGCAACGTTGCATCCTCTGGAAGGTTTACGCCGATTCGCCAGATGAAGGTTGCTGATTTTAAGTGAAAAATGTAGTTAAGTGCTTGTGTCTTTTCTTTTCAAGTGAAACATATAGTTTAGTGTTTGTCTTTTTTATTTTTATTTTACTGTCAATAAATTCTATGTTAATGAAGTGATACAGCAGTATAGTATAGGGCTTCATATTATATCATGTTTTTACATTGTCAATTCCAATAAAGTACACATCTCAGTCTTGTTTTACGTAAGTAGCAAACTTTCAGTACGTACTTCATCAAGTTTTAGATACTTTTTTAAAATTTGATTTCATCAAATCATGTTCGGATGGAGGGGTTATACTGTATATAAAAATGAATATTTGGTGACCACACTGCTTAATTGAAATACTTTATCTGGGATTAAATTGATAAATTTTTGACATTTTCATAACAATTTGTATATTAACCCAAAATCAAGGAAGGGATGAACAACTTATTGGGCATATTTAGGAATTTTGTAATGATGAAAATTTATGATTCTTGAATTTTGTAGTTCATTATGTTCGGTGAATCTTAATTAATCGCTTTAACAATAGTTTATGACTATCCGAACTTTATAGTCTAAGGTTCAGATAGTCATAAACTATTGTTAAAGTGTTTAGAAAATGTATGAATTTAAATTTTTGGGCAAGCAAGGCTGTTTAACTGCGACTTGCCAGGTTGAACTATGTGGTTTGTCAACAGAACATAAACAGAATAGTGGAATTTGTATGAGAATTGTGATCGGATAATGAGCAAGATTGATTGCTTTTGTTGATGCCAATAGTGGTACCCATGGGTCGGTTGTACTGTGAGGGAATCCCATAGAGATTTTTGATATATGTTCCCTTCATGGCATCATTAAAGAGCAAGACAAGTGGCTACAAGCCGAGTAGGCTTTTAAAAGTTTTTTTAAAATTAAAAATGAGATTTATACAATGTTGCATACATATGTAAAGACTTATACATACTTGGAAGAAGAATTCACAAACAGAAGCAGTTGCTTTTCTTACAGACTTAGAAGTTAATCCCAATATCTCAATAACTTCAAGATAGAGACAAGTTTAATATCAGACATGGTGGTTAATAGATTTGTAATAAGCTACTTTCAAGTTCTCTTTAGAAAAAAATTACAAATTTGTGTAGCTGTCTACAAATATTATAAGAACTCAATGTCATAGGTGAAGATATGGACCAAGTTATTTAGTTTGTTACCTTAACCTTTGATTAGCAATATGTGCCTGCCCTGATATGACTCCTGAGAGGAACATATTATTGAAAAATTTTTACACTTTTTCTTTATTTTTCTCTAACTTTTTAAATAATAATAATGTTTGTTAATACAGTCGAACCTCTGTATAATGAAGTCGATTATCCATAGAAAAAATTTGTTGTAGAGAGGTATTCGTTATTGAGAGGTTGTGTTGTAAAGAATGTCACCAAGTCCCAGGAATCTGCTAACATGTAGTACAAGTCTACTCTCTTTTTTTAAAAGCTGAACGACACTTTCCACATTATCTATACAAAATACAGTTTGCATGTTTAACCCTCCTTTACATGAGTAGAAAAAGTAACAAGGTTACACGCATGACGGGGATTCCCTCACCCCATTTTTTTTTTTTTACTTGAAATATATTTACTTTAGTAATAAACATACAGTAGATCTATTAATTATTTTTTACAATCTTTGGAGCTTTAACTACTTTTTTGTACAGAAGTTTCTTTTGTTTTTTAATAGGTAAAGTTAGTTTAAATATTTATCTAAGTGCCTCAAATCCCACTAGTAGACCCTTATCTTCTGTAACTTGGTCGCACGCATAGGCAGGGTATTCCTAGCCAATTTATTTTTCGATGTGGAGTTTCAAAAAAACTACTCTAAATTAATAAAATCCTTCTAAATTATTGTGTTGTCCTTCTAAATTACATCCATGTTAACACAAAACTAATAATTTATATTACAAGATATATACATCACTAAGTCAATGAATAATGATTTAACGTGAAAGAATTACACCATTACACATATTCTCCGCCAAAACCACTCTAAACATTCTTTTGTGATGGGTAAAAAGAAGATTTTCTCGAGTTTCACTCAAATATATCTGCTTGTTTAGCATTATTACAAAATTAACTAAAAAGGCAGGGAATCTCCGCAGTACCTTTAACGTAGTGTTAATGAAGACGTTAGGATTTTTGATGTTCAAATTATTCGCATTTTACTGCATTTTTTTAATTTAATTTATTTTTAATAATTGGTGTGGTAACTATTATGTATTCTTTTGGTTTATCTTATTCTTTAAGTATTGATTTCAATTATTTTATTTTTATTTCTATATATGATTGTTCAAGGAATATAATGGCCAAAATTAATTGTATGTTTTTTTTCTATTATAGGGGGTTTACTTTTAATAAGGTGATTAGTTTTTAAATTACCAGTTCTATTGGTGTTACCTAATAAATTATTTATACTAATTATTACTTTTATTAGGGGATGATTAGGGTATGAATTGAATTTTTATCATGAGATTATAAAGGTTCTTTAATTCAATTTTTTTTTTTTTTTTTTTTTTTTTTTTTTTGGTTGTACAAGATTTATACCGATACTTTGAACATTTCTTCCCTAGTGATTCTTTTTTATTAATGTTAAGTTATTTCAACTTAATTAATTTTGGTTGAGACTAATATTTTGGTGCTAAGGGAATTATTAATATGTTGTTAAATTTAACTAATTTTAATCAGAAATTACGAGTTAATATTTTTAGGATTTGCATACTAATTTCTATAATTTAATTGTTATAATGATTAAATTTATTTTATTTACAAGCTTTAAAAACTAGCAAAGAATGTATCAGATCAGCTTCAAATGGTTGGTTACAGAAACAAAATCAATTTGTGGCAGATTTTAAAGCGATTTGTGGTGAAGGTAAATCTGTTCTTCCAAAGGAGGTTTGTGAATGGAATATTAAACTGAGAACAATAATTACAATCTTGATGAGACTACTTTATTTTTTGTGCATTGCTGAACAAAAGATATGAGTCTTGAGAAAAATATAATTCTTGAAAAAGATCCATTTGACTGACTAACTGTTGTTATTTGTAAATATGATTTGTGATTTTGAAAAACCTTTAATAATCGGTTTAAACCAAGATGTTTCAAGGATATGAATGTGAATAATGTATGTATGATTTGGAATGGTAACAGAAAGTCATGGATGACACATGAATTAATGACAGAATGGTTAATGGGATTTAATGACAGAATGTTCAAAAGTAATTGAAATGTTATCCTTTTCATGGATAATGAATTCATCACACCCTCTTATTAGGTGAATCAATGTAGAATTTTCATTTTGGCCTTCAAACACCAGTTCTCATTGCCAACTATTGGATCAGGGTATAATCCACATATTTAAACGGTAGTATAGAAAATGGTACTTTACAATATTTTAGCTGATGGGGGAAAATTGTCAAAATGCCAGCGACCTTATAAGATCTAAGTGTATTGGACGCTGTTTCATCGATTGTATCTTCTGTAAAAAGTTATGAAAGCCTCAGTAACCAACTGCTTTCAGAAAGTAAAATTTTAAAAGGAAATATAATCACAGTTAAGGATGAAAATACCAAAGATAAAATAATAGGACTACTAAATGATATTTCTGGTAAACTATCTGTTGAGGGTTTTATAAAGGTAGATGGAAATCTGTGTACGGAAGAAAACTGTGGTGGTATTACAAAGAAAATGAATTCAGAGATAACGATATTGGTTACAAACTTGTGGCTGATAAATTAATTTTAGTGACAAAATTAAAAGAATCAAGGAAGTGGAAGAGTTTTTTTCATCAAATAAAGATGAAATAGGATTCAAAATAGTAGTTAATTTACTTATACATTTGCAAAAAAGATAAATTGGAATACTAAATAAAAATATCAAAGTCAAATCACACACTATTTCAAAACTCAACATTTACATAAATAGTTGAGCTTTTAAATTTCAAATTAATGCTTTTTACTTTTATTAAATGTCTTTCAGTTTTAATAAACAATTGTAACTTCATTCTGTAACTCAACATTTATTGACCTCGCTGGATAGTGGACCCCTCCAAGCAGAGCCATATATATATTTCATTGGGTTACTAAGATTATATATTAGTCGTAAACATATTGAGTTTAGAGTTTATTTTTCTTCATTGATTTTAAATTTATATTTTTAT
This sequence comes from Prosapia bicincta, assembly GCA_036971475.1. NCBI lineage: Eukaryota > Metazoa > Arthropoda > Insecta > Hemiptera > Cercopidae > Prosapia > Prosapia bicincta. The sequence continues at coordinate 255,916,787 of JBAIZL010000004.1, forward strand.
ATAATTAGTTATGAATATAATCATTATTTTGGTTTAATTTCATTTACCTCCTGTTGTTTTATGGATGTATTTATTTTAGTTTCAATAATTCATTCTAATGGTAATGATTATTTAACATCTTTAAGATCAGTTTTAGGGGGTTCTTGCATGTTTTTTTCTTTCTTGTTAATGTTGCATTTGATTTTGGACTAGTTGGATATAATTTAGGAGTTATTATTTTTATTGGTTTTATTTTACGTAGAATTTGGATTAGATCTTTAATAATTATAGCTAGTTCAATAATTATGCTTGATATAATTTTTTGAAAATCTTGTACTCTCTATGATGCCCAGCATCATCCAAGTGATCCTGAAAGTCTCATAATTTAGGCTATAGATTTCTTTAGCAATAATTATTTATTAAATCAATCATACTAGTGTTTTATTTGTTCAAATATTATGTATTTACTAGTTACAATGTATTTTTAAAATGTTTAAATAAGAAAAAAATTAATTTTTTTGGTTAAAATGTGAAAAACTTTAATTTTAATGGATTATGAATCAAATGTTCAAAATAATTCTTGGAAAATATATTGTAGCACATTAGTTATTCTGATTTTGTTTTTTAGCTTCTATTTTGCCTGGAAATTTCACCGGGTTAGTTGAATCCTTACAAAGTCTTCATTTATCTGCGCCTCTAATTTTTACATCAAAATTCATTCTGGCTTACCCTTTTACATACCATTTGTCCAATGGCATCAGACATTTGGTGAGTATACACTGTCTTTATTTCTTTTGTTTTGCATAACCTAAGAACTGACATATTGTATTACAACTAATAGTTAGTTTAAGAATAGTTTAAATTACTCAAATTATTACACTAAAGCATTAATAACATGGGCATTCTTGATTTCATAATACAATTTTTTAAAATTTTATGTGAAATTTGAATTTTTTTTGTCACCATTTACAATACAAGTTATTCTGAATTTTTTTAGAATACCTTTTTAATTTCTTTTATCTTAGAGATCTCTTATTTTACTGCATTTATTCCATTTTGCTTTTTCTTCTTCAGTTAAATTTTAGAGGTATCTTTTATCGGTTGCTATTTGAGCACCAAAAATGCACAAAGTTTTGTTTCTTAGTTTGATATATAGTTTATTTTTAAAGATCAATCTAACACGACATTAAATCTGTAATATTTTGTGTTTACAATTCTCTTCTTTTTAACCCTGTGAATAGAAATGATGCAACTATCGTGTAACCATGCTACAAGCCACCCTGTGTGTGTGTGTGTGTGTGTGTGTGTGTGTGTGTGTGTGTGTGTGTGTGTGTACATGTATATGAATAATATTTAATATATTCATTGCATACATTTTCCTTTCAGAAAATACAACTAGATATCTAAAATGTTAGTTAAATGTAGAAGAAAATATTTATAGAAAAGGAATAAGATCTGATGCATAATTATCTCATTAAACAGATTTTTAATCAACAGAACTAAATTGGTATATGATCAATTTGTAGCTTATCAGTTATTATATATCAAGGTTATTAATATCTCAATAAATTCATAATTATTTTGTGTGATTATTTCTAATAAGCTATTGACAAATTTTTGTTACTTTTTAGTTTTTTTTTAAATCTTGTTTTTTTGTCTAAATGACATTTGCTTATAATCAAACTGAATAATATTTTTGAAAATTTTTTATTTTCTTATTATTTTTATATAAATTTTTCCTAATTAATAGTTATATAAATTTTTGTAACAAAGCCTGTGTGGGGACAGAGTAATATAAGTAAATTAATATTTGGTTTGAGATAAAGAAATACATTTTTTTAATGAAATTAAAATTAACTAATAATACAAAAAGTTTCAATGTAAAATTTTAGAATTTTTAAGAATTTAGGTAAGTAACTTGCCACTTTCAAGAAACGCCAACAAAATTCTTGTGCTGTCGCTTCAAATAGAAAGGCTCCAGTGTAATGAATTCAATGGAAATATGTTGCTGGAAATCTATGTTTGATTCTATTTTTGTCTTTATCTTCTGTCTTCAAAATCGCAGCCATCTTTAATTTAATGTGATATGTTAAAAACATGTTTGGCCAAAACTTATTAATTTCATTGTGAAAAACTAAATTATGCATCCAGTGGTTTTTTAGTCTGTAGTAGAAATATTTGTCACTCATTGACTATCTTTGACTCCCGAATTTGTTTGATGCATCTTAGCTTAGCATGATAGAGAAGTCTTCTCCATATTTATGAAAGCAGAATGATTAGTTTTGATTTTCTTAGCTCTTTTGCCAATTATTTAAGTCAAAGGTCCTTTCTCCTTTATAGATGTCTTTCACTCTAACCAATTACATTTCTTCATTTTAGAATATAGTAATACTTCGTACTTACGCGATAGGTGGGACCGAGCAATAGCCGTGTAAGTCGAATCCTTTTAAGTCGGGGAATAATTTTACATACAATCACATAGGAATCATGTTTAATTGAGACCAAAGACTAAATAAATTAATAATTTAGAAGAAAAATGTGTATGTATTAAAAACTTAAATTTATAATACAACAAAAAATTTTATTTCATACATACGAGGTGAGGCTAGAAAAAAACCGAACTAGCACAGGTGAAACAATAAAACGAATGCAATAAGGCTGAAAGTCGCCTGGCCTGTCACGTGACTCATGCTCCGCCTACTGCTCGAGTTTCATCTGCCTCCTGCATTCAGTCTGCCCGTGGCGTCTGTTCTAAGTAGTTGACGTTTTGTCTGTGCGTCGGAAAAATGTTGAGTGTACAGAAAGAACAGCATATTAACATCAAATTTCTTTTCAAACTTGGAAAATCTGCAAGTGAAACGTTTGTAATGTTGCAACAAGTGTTCGGCGATGATTGTTTATCGCGAACACAAGTGTTTGAGTGGTTTAAACGATTTAAAGATGGCCGCGAAGACACAAGTGATGACGCTCGCACTGGCAGACCATTGTCAGTAAAAACTGATGCAAACATTGAAAAAATCGGTAAACTTGTTCGAGAAGATCGCCGTTTAACAATCAGAGCAATGTCTGAGTGGACAGGAGTTGACAAGGAAAGTGTTAGGCAGATTCTTCATGAAAGTTTCAACATGAACAAAGTGTGTGCAAAAATGGTTCCAAAGTGTCTCACAATTGAACAGAAGGAACGCCGAAGAATGATTTGTTCTGACATCCTACAAAACATTGAAAGTGATCCCACATTTTTACAAAATGTTATTACTTGTGATGAATCGTGCTTTTTTACTTACGATCCCGAAACCAAACGCCAATCGATGCATTGGAAATCTCCTGATTCTCCACGACAAAAAAAAGCACGAATGTCAAAATTCAAGGCAATGATGATTGTTTTTTTTTATGTCAAAGGGATTGTACACATTGATTGGGTACCAGAGGGACAAACAGTGAATCAGCATTACTACATTAGCGTCCTGACTACCCTACGTGAGCGAGTACAGAGAAAACGGAACGATTTGTGGAAAAAAAAGACATGGATCCTGCACCAAGACAATGCCCCAGCTCACAACGCGTTGTCAGTGAAGACGTTTTTAGCCAATCACAACATTCCCATCTTAGACCATCCACCCTACTCACCTGATTTGGCCCCCTGTGATTTTTTTCTTTTCCCTAAAGTCGTCAGCTTTGAAAGGAACTAGATTTGAGAGTGTTGAAGCAGTAAAAGAAAAAGCGACGGAAGTAATGTATGGACTTACCGAAAATGATCTGCAGCATTGCTATGAACAGTGGAAAATTCGTATGGAGCGGTGTATAGACCGAGGAGGAAAGTACATTGAAGGAGATAACATCAAATTGTAAATAATGGAAAATATAATTATTTTATAGCATCAGTTTGGTTTTTTTCTAGCCACACCTCATACATATTGCAAAGTAAGTAAAAAGAAGTTACTTTGGCATAGAAGGGTTTATAGAATCTAGTAAATTTGTTTGACAAATTGTTCTTCTCACGCAGAGAATTCAATTATCCTTGTAATAAATCAAATATCTTCGTAACTCTCTGATATTTTGTTTACTCCTTGTTTTGTAGCAGAAATATGTTCTTCGTTGAAGTCTATGCTTTCCAAGTTATTCGTTGGAGTCTATACTTTCTAAAATTTGTAAGTCTTGATCAATTAAACTAAGGTCTTTTGTCAAGTTTCTAACCGTCATGTCATCTTCTACGTCATCAACTGGATAATTCTAAATAATCAGCGTTTTTAAGGTCTTGCTCTTCCTAAAGTATTTCTATGAGCTCATCAATTGTCAACTCTTGATTGTGAGAATCCCGCAGTTCTTGAAGGTCATCATTATCCACTTCAAAATTTAGTTGTCCAACAACTTCTTTAATCACATCAGCAAGTATATCAAACTGTGGCACTGATTCTGCTTGAGTTTCAGTGGCAAAAAAAATTGACACAGCTGTTTCTAAACCCCATTCAAAAATTTTTTGAAATTTTATTGTATCATTCTAAGATTGTCCAATGATTCTCGCAGTATCTAAAACATTGAATTGTTTCCAAAAGTCTGTAACAGAAAGCTCTTTGTTCTGTCTCATAGCTTCATCTAGATGTGCAAATGATCTTCTTGTGTAAAAAGCTTTAAATGTTTGGATGACTTCCTGATCCATCGGTTGAAGCAAACTGGTTGCGTTTGGTGGCAAAAACATCATTTTCATGCATCTGTCGAAATTATTTGAAGTAGTTAGGAGGATGGCCAGGTGCATTCTCAATTAATAGCATCTCTTTAAGAATAATTTGTTTAGACCGACAATAACATTTGATTTGAGGTATGAAATGATGACCAAACCAGTCCTAAAAAATGGATGCTGTCATCTAAGCCTTCCGATTTCACTTCCAAATCACAGACAAGCTAGCTTTAGAAATATTTTTTAATGCCCTTGGATTTTCTGAGTGATAAACTATGAAAGGTTACAACTTACAATCACTAGCTTTATTTGTGCCAACCATCACTGTCAATCAGTTTTTGGCAATCAGTTCTGCCTTAAAATGTGGAAATGTTTTCACTTCAGGCACTATAAAAGTTCTTTTAGGCATTTAATTCCAGAACAGGGCAATATCATCCTTATTGAATATGGTTTGGATGGTATAGCCACCTTCTTCTATCATTGCTTTCAGTTTTTCTGGAAAGAGGGGCGCAAACTTTTTATCAGCACCTGCTGCCCCTCCACTTCCTGCAATGCTGTGCCAGTTAGTGACTTTTAAATCAACCATTGATAGCTTTAAACATTTCATCCTTAGCTACCTCCCTAGCTTCTTTTAAGCTGTCAAAAACCAGCATAGCTTGAGAATAAATCGTGTTCTCGTCAACACGACAATTTTTTACAGCTACTTGATTATCACACCATAATTTTAACACTGTTTCCATCTTAGCAATAATACCATGACGTTTATGAATGATAGTTGATTGTATTTTTCACAGCTTTGAGTTTTTTCTTTACTTTTTATAATTGTTCTGACTGTCGTTTCCGGTAGATCAAGCGTCTTAGCTAATTCACAAATTATTTTTTTATTGAAGTCCTGTCAAGCTCACATTCCAAAGATAATGGTTTTCTTTTCTTGCTTAATGCAAAAGAATCACTTTTACTTCTTTTGGATAACATAGTAAAGTCTTTTGAGTGTCCGTAAATAAAATGAATACAACACAACTTTCACTTATACAACAACTTTGTAACACAAATAATATGTGTTTCACTTTGGATAGCTCTCTCTACGCGAGTACCACAATATACATATCTAAATACAATTGAAAGCTAACACACAACAATGCGGACTGAGGGGAGACAATTGTGAAATTTTTGTTTACACTGTTGCTGATTAAAAAATTCTTTCTCATAGTTTTTCATTTGGTGCACATATGTTGGGAACTGTTTGACATAGGAAGACACTGAATACACCTTTGTGTTCTTACAGTTTTCTGTCTCCATAGGAATGGCACATTTTCTTCTGCCTCTACTTTTATTTTGCTTTTTTTACTCTCTTTACTATCTTGCTTTAAACCCTTTCTCAAGTTCATGAGCCTCTAATTTATTCACATATAAATTAATTATAGCTTTGTTTTATATAGCAAACTACTTGTATATTAACATTACAAAATAATATAATTGGCTATTGTCTAGCTTTTCATAACTATAAACATACTTTTGTTATTAGTTGACCTATCGAATCCCCCTCCCATTGTGTTAGTTTGGTAAAGTTAACATTATTTAATACACCTGGTCATCTGTAAGAACCATACAAGATTCATATTTGAGTAATTTCTCACACTTTTGTCACATAATTTTAATTTTATCTAAAAATATTTTCCTTTAAAAAAAAAATCAAATTTGCCTGTTTTAAAAAATTCTTGCAAACAAAGTAGGCATTAAAAATAACTAAAAACTACACCATTGGGTATTATAATACATATGTTCTTCCATAACATACTCGTAGATTTTAAAACATTTTTACACATGAGAAATAACTATTGCTGGAGTTGTTTCAGCATTGACAAAATTTCAGTGTTTTTAAAAGCCCAATATTTATTATACTGTATTTAATAATTTTTGAATATTTTATAGGTTTGGGACACAGGCAGAGCTTTAACAATCAAGGAAGTCTATACAACTGGTTATATCATGATTGGTGCCTCCTTTCTCTTAGCAGTAGTACTTGCTGCTTTATAAAATAAGTTAATCTGAATTTCTTTAAAATACATTTTCTTAAATTTGTACAAATTCGTTATAAGTTTAGTTGAATTAGAAATATTTATTTTTAATCTCATTAATGGTATTACCTAAGATAAGCTAATTTAAATAGACTTGTATTATGGTTGATATTAAATAAAGCTTTATTGAAATATTCTTATCCTTTGCAATGCTTGATATGTTTACTATTTTAGTAATTAATCACTTAAACAATAGTTTTTGACTATCCAAACTTTAAATTTTGTAAATTTGTTACTGAGACAGAACGTTTTCAATCGCTATGTGACGATCTTCATCAGTGTCTTCTGCTTGGAGATGTCGGGTCAAGCGGTGACAGTTTTACAGACAGGTTTTTGATGGTATCAAAGAGTTTGTGTGATTTGTATTGTGTTTGTTCGTTTGTGTTTTTGTAAATTTCATATTGTTCTAGTGTGTTGAGATGTGGTCCTTTTTTGTTGATGTGTAGGATTTCTAGATTATGGTAAATGTCTGTGTATTTGTGTCCTGTTTCTTAAATGTAAAATGTTGAGTTGGTGTTCTGTTTGTGTTCCTCGACTCTGTTTAAAACTGCGACTTGTTTGTCCAATATAGAATTTGTTACAGCTTAGTTTGTTTATGCCTGGTGCTTGTAGTTTATTTTTGTTGTTGATGTTGTGTTGTATTTTAACTTATTATTAGGTTTGTATGTTATTTTGTATTTTGTACCATAGTTTGTCTATTATTGTGGTTTGTAATGTGCTAACTCGGCAATCCAAACTAATTGCTGCAGGGTGTTGTTCGGATTACAGAAAGTACCTATGTATGTATTAGGGAAAAGGCTGAACGATATGAATGCGCATAACTGTATTTATTTAGTTTCTTACATATTTTTATTTTTAATTACATAAAAATGTATTTTATTCAAAATGTGATTTCATTTAAAATAAAGTTAATCAGTAACAAATTAATTAAACAAATTAGAAAAATTTTGCATGATTTGTTTTCAAATCAGTGATTGTTAACCGACCAACATTAAAAACTCGAGGGCCAGATTGGTAGACGTTTCTCTCTTGCCAAGATATAAGATGATACACTTGTCACTCAAACACAGTGTTTTATGTTTTTCTATTTTTTACTCATTTTAACAGACTACTGAACACTTGAAAAGCATAAGTAGGACAGACTAAATTCACTGTTAGGTACTCACTCTACTTATTGAATGCAGGAGGATTCATCTGAAAACTACGAAAGACAACAACATAAAATAATTCCTGAAAATCCAATTGTACCGCTGCTTGGTTTTCATAGAACTTCTTTCTCCGTATGTCTTTCCACTAGCCTCTTATACACTATGGCTCATACATAACAGCTTTTCCCCCCTGTTCAGAGGATGGAAGTTCGGATCACCGAGATTGCGCTGTTTGAATTCTTATCAGTATTTATTAAACCTCATATTTTTTCAGTCTTACTCGTTGATATACTTATATATTAAAATATATTAGTAAAAAGATGTATAAACTGATATTCTATAACACTCTTTTTATGATTGTAGGATATATTAGTTGACTCTAATATAAAACAATTTCTGTGTGCCCTGTCAAGTTGGCTCAAATCAGGTATCAGAAAAGTATATTTAAGGTCAGAGAATTAGAAATGGAGAGAAATAATTAGGCACAGTGTACATTGTTAATATAATACTGAGTTTTTAACTAATGGTTTTTCTAAAAGGAAAATGCTTTTTCAACAAATTATTATGGATTGGAATTTACCGAGGTATCTCACAATTTCGGTCGATAGTTTTTGTTTTTGAAACTTGAAAAGGTTGAAGGTACTAGGGTGATTCATAAAATAAGGTTACCTATGTTGCTAAGAAAGAATGTGACGTACTAAGAGAAATGTAGTAACACAGTCTTACTTATCAACTCCCCCCCTCTCTATCCCCACCACTCCCGCCGGGCTATAGCAGCCTTCGAAGTTGGACCTTGCCATTGCTATTACCGCCAGTTGCGAAATTCGTGCTGTGATAGGTTTTTTTAAAATGCAAAACGGATTTCACCTATTGACATTTATCGTCAGTTGAACGAAGGTTATGGGGAAAAAATGTATATCTGTTCAACATGTTTGCAAATGGTGTAGAAAATTCATGATGAAGACCGGGGTGGAAGGCCTTAAGTTTCAGACGGAATTGTTGATAAAGTTGAAAGAATGTTGCTTGAAGATCAGAGGATTGATATTAAGGAAATTGCTTTGCGTATTCCTGAGTCTTCCAACACCACATTTTAACCAAAAAATTAGGCTATCACAAAGTGTGTGCGTGGAGGGTACCGTGAATGTTTACAGAAAATCATAAACAGCAACGTGTCGAGTATCCCCAGCCGTTTTTGCAACAATGTAAAAACACCAATGATGAATTCTTGGATTCCATTGTTACAGGCGATGGAACATGGGCGTTTCACTTTACCCCCGAAACCAAATAGCAATAATGTGAATGGCGTCACTCAACTTCGCCGAAGAAGTTTAAACAAACACAGTCTGCTGGGAAAGTCATGGCAACTGTCTTTTGAGACAGGAAGTGCCTGCTTTTAATCGACTTTTTGCCTCATGGAATAACAGTTAACTCCGACAGATATTCCGACACGTTAAGAAAACTTGAGATCCAGAACCGCCGGAGAGAAAGATTGTCCAGTGGTGTGAGGCTTATCTATGACAACGATCGACCTCATGTCTCACATTAAACTCAAGAACTGCTGACAGATTTTGGCAGGACTGTTGTGCCCCTCCCCCACAGTCCCGACCTAGCCCCAAGTGATTATCATTTATTCCCAAAATTAAAGGAACACTTGGGTGGCTTACGCATCAGTACCGAATATGAAGTCAAGGAACCTTACTTGATTCCTCAAAGGTTTAGCGACAGAATTCTATAACATGGGGATAGAAAAGTTGGAGCATCGTTTTGAAAAGTGTTTGAACAGAAACTGTGATTATGTGGAAAAATAGCGCAAGTTTTAAGCTTTTAAATGATGTATTACATTAAGAACAAAAATAAAGCTGTCTGTGTTTAAAAATTATGGGAAGCTTATTTTATGAATAACCCTCGTATTTTGATTTAATTAATACCAAATATGGTTTTTATCACTAAAAATCAATTGTGATTTTTTAGAGTATAAATAAACAGTTGGGGTTTAGTAACCAGTATACGGTTAGGGTATGCAACCGACAAATCAACGGTTATTGTCTCATGTTCTTCACTGGTCATGAATATTTCGATTATATGTTTACTCTTTCTTTATAAATTTTAAAATGAATTTGTATAAATTATTCTGTAGTGTTCAGACATTTTTTGATTGAAGTTTAAAAATATTTGTTCTAAGCTATTACAAAAACCTAGTTTTATGACTTTTTTACGAGGGTAGTTATTATAAGATGATTATCTTCTATATTTATAAAAATTAATGTATGTATGAGCCTTATACAGTACTAAACCACTGATCCGATTGCCATGAAATTTTGGGAAGTTGTTGAATACATTTCTTGCATAATAAATCTATGTAATTCTAATTTTTATGGCTTGTACATGAGAAATAGATAAAGTCTCGTGCCGCAAAAACCTGAGTAGCACCAGTGAAGTTATTCACCTCAACTTGCCAATTGACGTAGAGGTACGATTTTTGCTTAGGGTGAGAGAAATCCCTGATAGAACCTTTAATTTCTGTTACAATGTTTTGCGTTGCATATCATTGTATTTAAGTTGATAGATTATTTATGTATTTATTTTGTTTAATTCACTCGGTTTGAGTTTTTTGTCTACATTAAATATTTTAATATGGAATGAGTGCACTATGGCGCACAAAAAAGCATTGGAAGCACTAGATCATATACTAGAAGGTTTAAGAGAAAATCAACTACTTTTCGGGTGCTCAATAATTTTATTGTCGGATGATTTTCGACAAACTCTATCATTAATATCACGTTAAGCACCCGCTGATGAGCTTAAAACATGTCTCAAATCATTAGTTTTATGGCAACATGCACAAAAATTGGACTTGAAGACCAGTATACAACTACAAAATAATGCATCCTCTAATCATTTCGCAGAACATTTGTTGGACATGGGGAATGGGAAAATGGCTATTGATGAATCAACGCAATGTATCACATTGCCAACAAATTTCTCTAAAATCACAGCATCCATCAAAGAGATGATTGACCACGTTTCCCCAAATATAGCTGAAAATTACATACATCATCAATGGCTAAGTGAATGGACTATATTGGCAGCCAAAAATAACGATGTTAATATAATCGATTTCAGCATTCAAAACAGAATTCCATTGGACACGATAATGTACAAGTTCATCGATACTGTTATGAATCAAGAGGAAGGTGTCAATTATCCAACTGAATTCTTAATCTTAAATTCATTTGATTTGCCTGGCATTTCTTCACACAATTTAACATTAAAAATTGGCGTGCCCATCATTCTTCAAAGAAACATTAGTCCGCCACAACCCTGCAAAGGTACCAGGCTTTCAGTGAAAACTAAGTTTAAAAAATACTTAACTAAGTGAATACGTAATTGCTTACTTGCTGACGCGTTTCAAAACATTCATTCCTTTTTTCAAAGCTAACCCTCTACTGGTCGGTATCGGTTAGCTGTAAAGGCTCTAACGGGAATGGAATTATGACTGTGGAATGGGGTGGGTTGTTTGAGTTGTGTGTCATATAATAGGAAAGGTCGTTTGCTCAAAGCGTGGGTGATCATTTAATATGTTTTCTTTATCTGTTGCGTAGTGTTTGTAGATTTCATATTTTTCTAAGGTTGTTAGTTTTTTGTGTAGAACATTTAAATTAGTGTGTATGTCGGTGTATGTGTTGGGTGCTTTTTAGGTGTTTTGCATAGCTGGATTTAGGGTTTGTTTGTTTTTTTTGGGTAATGTGTTCTTCGAAGCGTGTATAGAATGACCTGCCGGTTTGGCCGATGTAATAGTTGGGACAATCGTTACAAGTTAATTTGTAAATACCTGAGAGTTTGTATTTGTCAGTTTCTTTGTGAAAAGGTTGTATATGCTGTCTTAAAGTGTTTGTTGTTGTTTTGTAGGATATTTGGTAATGGAGTTTTTTGAATGTGGAGGCTATTTTGTGTTTTTGTTGTGGTAGATGAGGGATGTGTATTTGTTGTTTTTTGTGTGGTTTGTCTGCGTGGCCATGTGATGGTGTTTATGTTTAATTTTCCTTAGTATGTTGTCTATGAGTGTGTGTTGGTAGCCGTTTTCAGTGAAAAGTTTGAGAAACAACTAATCGAAGCAATAATTTTAAATGGAAATCCCAAGGGTGAAGATATACTGTTGCCACGCATCCCAATGATTCCAACCGATGTGCTATTCGAATTAAAACGTTTAGTTTCCGGTGCAACTTTCCTTTGCAATGACAATCACTACGAGTGTGTGGACTTAATTTGGATAGTTGCAACATTCATCTCTAATCTTCAATGATTGTGAGGAATCAAATCTCTTTTTGTTTCAGTTGTGTAGTTTTGTATTATGTTTGAAATTGACCCAGCGGTAAAAGTATGTATGGTAATAGATATTGTGTGTGTGGAGTTGAATTAATAAAAGAGTACATCGATATTGATGAATATTAATTATATAAGATAAATGGTGATTAAGTTGTTTTTTTTATGCGTAATTTGTAACAGAATGTAGTTTCATTCAAAAAACAAAAAAAAAATGCTTAAAGTACACTTGGTACATATAAAAATGTATAGAGTTGATATGTAATGCTATTAATCATGACAAATGCACTTGCCACTACAACAAAAAAATATTTCAAGTTTAATAATTGACGGTAAGTTTATAAAAGGCTATAGCAACAATCAATTCTGTTATTTGGGAAAAAGGCTGGAGGGCTGCAGGGGTCATATGGACCAGTTGAATTGTTATTCTTATTCAAAAACATTAGTGGAAAAGGAATTGAATTCACAAAATTAAAAGACAATTTATGAAAATGTGTAAAAAAATTAAGTTTACTTTGTAACTAGAGATGTTTTAAACCATGGTTGTAGATGTTATTTCAGCATTGAGTGGATTGTTAGCAGGAGTTATCTTTGGAAATGTTTAAATATTTTAAAAATTATATGAAATAATTATTTGTGGGGATAAATTTATAATTTATGTTTTATAGATTAATATTTTGTTACACATAGTTAATATACATTTATGTTCATTTAATTTTTAAGTAATTAATAAACCAAATATTTTTTTAATTTTACCTTTTTAAAATAAGATTTTTTTTAAAAATCAGATAAAACAAACACACCAGTAATAATAGAAAATTCCAAATACATCAATTCAATGACTAACCACATAAAAGAAAATAAATACGTACAAATCCCAGACCCAACTAACAAATACCTTAATACAATAAAAAACCTAATAGTCACACACACTCTGAACTACTAGAGTATTTAAATACTCTAAACTATAACAATAAATTAAAATACCACACAAGACTTTACCCATTCAAACCATGTGAACCAATATTAACAGGCATACTTAAAATCCACAAACCCGACACACCATTTAGACCACTAATAAATTTCAAAACACCATCTTACATAATCACAAAAATACTAGACAAAATAATAAGATCTAAAATACATATCAACAACACATACAATATAAAAATGGATATGAATTAATTTATAAAATAAAAAACAGAAACAAACAGCAACACAAAAAATATAAGTTATGACAACTAACATGTACTAATAAAAAACAAACTAATACATAATAACGAAAAGGAAAACACAATAGATAGTATCATTACAATAACTAAACACAAATGTAACAAAAATTACTTCCAATTTAACAATAAATACTATAAACAAACAACTGGACTCCACATGGGATCACCCATGTCAAATATATCTACAACACTTTGAACAAATAATAATTAAACCTATACTAAACACACATAATATTTTACTATGGACAAGGTACGTAGACGATATACTTGTAATATAAAAACCTATCATTCACAACAAACACATCATAATACTAAACAAACTAAATACATACTACAAAAACATACAATTGACCGTCGAAACAAAAACAAACAGAACAATTAACTATCTTGACATTACATTATATATAAATACAGTAAACTCCCGATTATCTGTGGGTGGATTAACCGGTTTGCGGATTATCCACTGTTTTACAAATATCCAATTTGTATTCCAATCAGATTCATGTATTTAAATTTCCAAACGGTGAATTACGACGTAAATACATATAAGGCTTAAAGAAGTTAAGATGAAAGGAATAGATATGTAAATATGTACGTACTAATTTTTACATTGAAAGGGAAGCATCCGGACGGTTTGCGGATTATCCACTGTTTTACAAATATCCAATTTGTATTCCAATCAGATTCATATATTTAAATTTCCAAACGGTGAATTACGACGTAAATACATATAAGGCTTAATAGAAGTTAAGATGAAAAGAATAGATATGTAAATATGTACGTACTAATTTTTACATTGAAAGGGAAGCATCCGGACGCGGGCCAGCGAAATAAAAGGGGCGAGCAGACTACTGTATATAAGAGACAATGACAAAATGCTTGGACGGCTGAAAACCCAATGTGTATCATAAAATTGTAAACAAATGTCAGCTAATCTCGGCCATAAATAGTCTAGGACGTGACATATGCATTATCCATGTCTGTCATATACATTATCGATCTTTATGGCTTTGTGACACAAGTAGACACTGTGCGACAAAATGGTTCTCAAGAAACTTATATGGCACATTAAAGCTAAATCAATGCTCACAAAAAAACAGACGAAAGTGACAGATTTTTTTGTTAAAAAGTGAAAGTATTATGTGTAAAAGAAATTACATACATACTTACTTTTGACATATACTTATGTACGTATTGTAAATAGTTAGACATATATAAATGTAATGTTATAATCCGTCAAATACATCGACATTTTAAATTATTTTCTGTATTTATTTTGTCCTCTGAAGATTATTTGTGAATTGCATTAACCGGGGTCATTATTTGTGTAACTTATGATATAATGATCGATTATCGATCGTTTTGCGTATTCTTTGTTCATAGTGGATTATCCGGGAAATTCGTTATCCGGCATTGCAGGGCCACCCGATTCCACGGATAATCGGGAGTTTACTGTAATAATAAAATAGAAACTACAGTACACAGAAAACCTACTTCCAACAACACCACAATACACTATAAATCTAACCACTCCTGGACACACAAAATTAACACTTACAGTAACATGATAAATAAAGCAATAAAATACACACAAGATAACAAACAAAAATTAAATGAAGAATTAGATAACATTACAAAAATAGCAATAGAAAATGGATACAACAAACGCCTTATAAAAAACATATACAATAAATTTACAAATAAACCTAACCTCAACACAACACTACAACCTGAACACAAAAATAAAAAAAATCTACCTAAAATATAAATACACCAATAACAAAACAGAAAAATTAACAAATATATACAACAAAGAATACTACACTCCAACATACAAACCAAACAACAAAATAATAAAATATCTTAATAACACAAACTACAAAACAAATACAGAAAAACATAACCTATTAGGAGTTTACAAAATTACATATAACAACTGCAATGCATTTTACATAGGGAAAACGACCAGATCATTTAAAATAAGATTTGAAGAACATTATAGAGCATTCAAAAATAAAAATACAAAAGTATCAAATGTTGCAGCACACCTAATATTACATAAACATGAAATAACAAACTACGAAAATAACCTAACCATACTTGAAATAAATAATAACCCAATAGAACTAAACTCACTAGAAAAATACCATATTTATAAAAACATACACAACAATTTAATGAACTTACAGACAACATATCCAGACGACGTACTATTCAAAAACATTATACACAGGGCTCAAGAGCAAATGTGTGTGATGTCAACAAATACCAACATCACGGACCGAACATTCACACCAGAAAAATAGAGAAAAATTAATCTGTGATTCGACAATGGTCAAGTGACTGAAAGGTCCCTCATCCCACAAGGTAAAATTATTGCACTTAGTGGTGGAAAAAATTATTTACAAGTAATAATCGCAACAGAAAAATAATGGACAATGTGAAATAAATTAATATATATATATATATGTGTGTGTGTGTGTGTGTGTGTGTGTGTATGTGTGTGTGTGTTTAATAAATTAAATAAGTAGAAGTAAGAAAAGCATGTATTTAATACAAAAAACTGACATATTTTAATGTCAAAATAGTAAAACAATAGTGATACTAGGTTTTAAAACATGATAATAGGTAGTAAATTATTACAATTTTGATTGTAACATTTTTATTGTAATTTTTTTTACCAATTTACCTTTTTGTATATACACTACTCTCAATATGATTTATCATATTTTAATATCTTAGTCTGATTTTTCTTCTACTGGATATGGAGGTGGACCCCA
This sequence comes from Prosapia bicincta, assembly GCA_036971475.1. Lineage (NCBI taxonomy): Eukaryota > Metazoa > Arthropoda > Insecta > Hemiptera > Cercopidae > Prosapia > Prosapia bicincta. Next base: position 255,933,002 of record JBAIZL010000004.1, read on the forward strand.
GTTGAAATATACTAGTCCAGATGCTTTAGTCTGAAAACAAAAACAAGTAATATAAACAAGCATTTTTGAAGTAGATTCCTACTTAGTTGTCAACAAAGAAATTTTTTTAATTACTTTTTATGAAATAATTACAATTAATATAAATAAAGTATCATTACCTATGCTTTAAAACACCTGTTATACCACTTTCCTCTAACATAAAATCAGCTGTTTTATGAAATCATATGGTATCACTTCTTTCAAGACAAATATTGTATAACTAGCCCCTTTTCTAAAAAGTTTGTCCTTTTATAAAACTAAAATAATTCTACAATTAAATAATACATAACTAAGTGAATACGTAAGGACTTACTTATAAATCTCATATCGACAGCCTTTGTACCTTGCGGGATGCCGTCAGTAGAGGCTTTGCTTCGTAAAGGGAACCATTGTTTTGAAACGTGTCAGCAAGTAAGCCCTTACATATTCACTTAGTTAAGTATTATTTGATTATAGTTTAATCAGTGAATTCTAGATGATTACAACAAGCAACTTTAAAATAATTCATTATTAAATTTAGTTAATGAATTAATATTTGAGAAAACTGTATTAACCGAAGTCATCCACTAAGTTTAAAAAAATGTATTTGAGCTTAAGTGGATGAATGAAAAATATTTTATTAATGAATGGAAATATATACATAAGGAGAGTATAACTACTTTAAACCATATAATGTGCTTATCTGTAAACATGTTTTTAAAAACCAAATTTATATAACATCAGGTTTGGAAACAACTACTACAGAGTTCAATACAAATGGGTGAATACAATTAGATCTGGTTTTGAAGAAGTAAGATTTAAAAGTAAATCTAAGATATAAATTGTTTTTTGTAACCTTCGTATTCCACCTTTAAAGCAATAGAGAAAACCACTTAATAGAATAAGCTATTTAATTTAAACAAACTGTTTCGGCTTTTAGCTAAAGTTTTAATTACAAACAAAAAAGTCCACACTGTGAAACAAACAACATTATAATATACAACAAAGTATATTTTACTAGCAAAAAACTAATAAATTTTAAAAAAATGTTTCTAATATACAAGGATAAGAAAACAAAAGATATTAAAAAATATATTTATGAGGCAATTATTGAAATTTAAGAGTAGAAGATTATATGAATTGTTACTTGAATTGTTACCTTTGACATAACTGATTAACCTATTAAGTTTTTGATAGACATCTGCTTGGATAACAAAGGACCAAAAGTCATTACAATTACTCGCATATATTATCAAAAAAGTAAAAATTACTAAATAAATGTATTGGGTCTTTAAAATCAAACCTTAGAAATACAGGAAACGAGTAAAGGTTAATCCACATCTTAGTTTAAAATTTTGCCACCGTTAATAGTATTTTTTGACAATAAAATATATCTAATAAAGCCTAGATAGTAGATGTCTAGTAAAATAACTGATCACAAAATTATTCAAGTTGGTTGTTATAATCATCTTGATTTCATTGGTTAAACACTTCCTGACATGTTTCAAAACCATCGTTTCACTGACAAATCTAACCTGATACTCAGAGTGACAGCAAGTAAGTTGAATAATGTTCACTTAATTTTTTAAATATAACTACTTGTAACAAAATTATTGTAGAAAACAACCATGTACACATAATGTTAATTGATAAAAAAATGTGTATTCCATAACTTGATATTTCAGTGAGTTACAGTAGAACTTCAATTATCCAAAACAATTCAGAACTAATACCATTTGGATATACAAAAATTCAGATAATTGGATTTTTTTGATAGAAAAGTGAATTTTAAATAATTACTGTATGTAATTTGCAAATGGGAGAAAAAGACTTTTCACAAAGAATTGGACCGGATATCAGGTTTAAAAGTATGTTTGAACCTTTTAATGCCAGAAATCACCGATTGTCCAACACCAGATATCTAAGCCAGCTGTTTACCTCTAACCTTTATCTGTTGATCTATAATTTTTAGTTTATCCACTAAGACATTAAAGACAACTAGTTTTTTTTAGAAAACATTGTAACAACAAATCTCACTCACAAACAAAACAGACCAATGTCAATCAAAAGGCACACTGACTGACTGACTTAACCAAAACGAATAGTGAAAGCCGGGCAAGTCAATTGGGGACAGGCGACAGGCAACTACACTACACTGAATTGTACTGTAATGGTTCCTCAGTATCCTAATAATGTTTGTACTGCTTCTCCACTAGCGTTGCAGAGAAATGGGTGGTAGCACATGCAGCTTTTTCATTTTTTTGGAAATTCAGTACATTTTTATCTTAATTTTTTTCTGAAAATCTGAAAGCGATTCTTATAATCTGAGTTCTACAGTATCAGAAAATTTATTTTTATCGATCTTGCTGATAAATGTCAGGTCCTTGTAATACTATCAATAAATTTTCATTTAACATTCTGCTTTAATAAAATATGTTCAAATGCCAATTTTTCCTACAGCATCCACCTCTCCCAACTTCATTCCAAAAATAAATAGGATATTTTGTTTTACATCTTTATGTTAGTCTTCAAGAATTTAAAACTGTTCTAAATATGGTGGTTTCAAGAGTAAAATTGAAAAAAATTTAAAGCCAAATAGATGGTTATCCAACACTGAAAATGATATCCAATACTCTATCTAACATGACATTCAATATATTTTACATATCAAATGACTTAATAATAATGGACTGTTCTTTTTTAAATTTATGTAAATGACGGCCGTGTCTGTAAAAATTAATGTTTTTATTAGGAAATGCAAAAAAAAACATCTGCCTGGTTACATCAGTTGCCTGGCTACAAAACTGGAGTAGTAGTGCAGATTAGTATTGTAATACAAAGGTAATTTTTTTGCTGTAATTTGTGGTTGGTAATAATTATAACCTTTGGTGCTATTACAACTTCCATCCACATTTCACCCCTGTTGTCAATTAAGTAGTAATGCTCAAAACGGAAGCATCAAATTTTATTTTTGATTGGATTACAATAGTAATTAATTGGAGAGTGTATAATTATTCCACTGGCTTGCCGAAATCAAAGGTGATAATAAAAGTGTTTTAGGAATAATGGATCAAGGTAAAGAAGTAGATGATTTAATTTAAGAAAGCCATGCACTAAAGTAGCAAAAGTAGGTACACAGTCATTCAAAAAAGAGTTAAACGAAAACTTAGTGAGATAGGCTGCAACGGAGATTTGACAGCCAAATAGTTGTCAAAAATAGCATGTTATATTAAATTCTTGTTTATGATATATATATATATATATATATATATATATATATATATATACAGTAAACTCCCGATTATCCGTGGGCGGATTAACCGGTTTGCGGATTATCCGGGGTCTGCCACTGTTTTAAAAATATCCTATTTTCATTTCAATCAGATTCATTATTTTTTTTTAACCGCCCAACGCGGCACAATATCCGGTAAAAACAACGATCATAAAAATAAACTAAGCTTTCTCAAATAACGCAAGGATAAACGATAACTGTCCTGTTAGATTGAATGAACCATCTCGAGGTGGGAACAGACTACTGTATATAAGAGACAATGACAAAATGCTTGGATGCCCGAAAACCTAATGTGTATCATAAGATTGTAAACAAATGTCAGCTAATCTCAGCTATAAATAGTCTAGGACGTGACATATGCATTTTCCATATCTGTTATATACATTATCGATCTTTATGGCTTTGTGACACACATGACAAGTAGAAACAAACATTCCGAGTTAAACGTTGAGTGGTTATTTTAGTAGTAGGTAGTTTGAATTTGTATGCTTTATTTTTATTTCTCTATCTTTTTTATTGAATTTTATTTTTTGTCATGCAGTATTTTATCATTTGTATTAGTTGATATTTTATGTAAATTTCCCTTTTTTTATTGTAAACCGATAAATAAAACAACATTTTAATGTCTAATACACTTTTTTAATATCCCAAATAAACCTGTATATGGTAGAAATAAAATTTTTGAGATGAAAACAACGGACACAATAATTAGAGCAAGACGAGTCTTCACTGTGCGACAAAATGGTTCTCGAGAAACTTAGATCGCACATTAAAGCTAAATCAATGCTCAAAAAAAAAACAGACGAAAGTGACATATATTTTTGTTAAAAAGTGAAAGTATTATGTGTAAAGGAATTACATATGTACATACATACTTACTTTTGACATATACCTATGTGCGTATAGTAAATAGTTACATGTTATAATCCGTCAAATACATCGACATTTTAAATTATTTTCTGTATTTATTTTGTCCTCTGAAGATTATTTGTGAATTGCATTAACCGGGGTCATTATTTGTGTAACTTATGGTATAATAATCGATTATCGATCGTTTTGCGTACTCTTTGTTCATAGCGGATTATCCGGGGAATTCATTATCCGGTGTTGCCGGGCCACTCTATTCCACGGATAATCGGGAGTGTGTGTGTGTGTGTGTGTGTGTGTGTGTGTGTGTGTGAATTAAAGTTAATAATTACTTACAACAGCTAAAGTGAATGCAGTAAACGCTAATCCTAGGATTAAATGTTTATTATATTTAGCTTGTTGTTTTGCATATTGTTCTTGCCAAGATCCAGAAGGTACTGGTAAATCATCCATAGTTGCAGGTTTATCATGATGAGCAGGAGCGTAATCTGAAGATGACCTTGGTTTGAGTCCTCTCCGGGCTGAGAAAATAAATTGCAATGTTAACTTTGATAATCAATAATATTTTAATACTATTTATTATAACATGATTTTAAATAAGGAACATTCTATTTGAAAATACTTTGTTTCAAAAAGATTTGCTAAGCTGTAGGAAATAGGCCTATAGAAGTTTTATTACAATTATAAAAGAGAGAATTGTGAAAATAATAAACTATAATTTTCTACATAGAGTAATAGGTTAGCTTCGTAAAAGGATTGAATATTTTAAAACGCGTCACCAAGTAAGAAATTACGTATTCACTTACTTAAGTATATTTTAAATATAGTTTATTCAGTGAATTCAAGATGATTACATCAAGTAATTTCAATTAAAAAGTGTTACTATTTAATAATCAAAAGGCAAAGTATTATGTATTATAAAATATCCATTGTAACATTTTGAAGTAGTAGATATATAAAAGGCACTTACCAAATTAAGATAAATATATGTAAATAAATTCAGTATGTAAAAAATTACTAAAATATACCAGGAACGAATTGTAAACATAACCTAAATTCACTTGTGTAGAAAATGCACACGGCCACATTTTAGATCTGATCACAAGATTTTATATAAAAGAAAAAAAACACACAAATCACTATTTATAAGAATATGTATTAGAAATAATTGATAGGTAACAATTTAAATAGAACTATGTAAAAATACACTTAAAACTTTCACACGGCAAGCTAGTGGAATGTGCTGTAGTAAACGCGATGGATAACGGATTTGTGGAGTTGCGTGCGCATTGACCGGCAAAAGATATTCGTTTTAAATATTTCTCGTGGAGATATAATAGAAAACAGTTTTGGATTTAAATGCAAAGAAATTTAAGTGCAGTTGTTAAGAAGAAGAAGTGTATCCGTAAAGAAGAAGAACATGACATCCGTAAAGCTGTACTTACAAGGAATAAACGAAAAAATAGCGGAAATTCACGACTTGGCCATTTTTTTCTAACAAAGGTAGCGTCAGTAAGTAGTTGGAACAAAGCATCGGAACGAGGAAGACGTATTCAGAATTGGCTGTAAAAATTTTATTTTTTAACTGGTGCGGAAAGTGCAGTATCGTATTTAAATCATAATTACAGAGTAACAATAAGCCAAACCATTGAACTGATCAATTAAGAAGACATTATTCAGGAAATTATTTTAATTAGGAACCAAAATAACTTGTAAAAATTTTAACTTGTAAGAATTGTAATTTAGATATTTTTTTGAAAGTGCCAACTCAAATTTCATTATTCAAAATTTAGAAAACCCACCTATTAACCCGAGATAAAGAGAGCTCAAGCTCAAATTGAAATAATTAAATCAATTTCAATTCATATTAAATTTTATAACTAAACTTCTTGCTGCCATAACAAATTTTAGACTTAGGCTAATAAAGCTTAATTTTTGTAATTCTTTGTAGAGGAAATAAGAATTTTTAATTAGTAAGTGACTTTGTAAAAGACAATAGGAATGTCATTTTAAGATATTAAAAGTTTATTGTAACAAAAGCAGCATTGAGTTGTTATTTCTTTTAAATTATAATTTTATTAAGATTTGTATTAAAACAAAATTACCAATTATTACATTTGGCACACAAACGTGGGGCTCGATTATAAAAAAATTTTTAAGAATTAACCTCAAGGCACTTTAGATAAGATTATTAATTAAATATTTGTATTAATATTGTTTACTTTTCAGGACTTTGCAACCATAAGTCAATAATTTTTTTATTTTCAAAATTTAAATAGAATAAAGGGGAATTTTGAAATTTTAGATAAAGAAATAAAAAAAAATGGAATCTGAAACAGGTACATATAATTTAAGGAGGGAGAAAGCGAAAAAAACAAAAAAATTAGAGGAATACAACAAACATAGTAGGTCTAGGAAGGGTACAGCAATTGAGGAAGCTGCAAAAGGAAAATATGTGACATTAAAAGAAAAAATAGATGAAAAAGAGGAAGAAGCTACAATAGGCCTAATAGAATTGGAAGAAGGGACAAGCCTAGAAATACCAGAGACAGAAACGGAAGGCACAGATATGCCTATAGAAGAGAGTGAGGTGGAAACCCAAGTAGATGAGGCTAGGGGATTACCACTGATGCAAACCCAACAGAAAAAGGGAAATAATGAGAATGAAGAATTGAGGGAAATGATGAGATCTCTCATGGAAATGAGTCTAAAAGGGAGAGAGGAAATGAAGGAGGATATGAGAGAATTAAAAAAGGAATTAAAAGAGAATATAAAGGAGGAAAATAAGGAGATGAAAGAAGAGATGAACAGAGGATTTGCCTCAAGTAGGTTGGAAATGGATAAGAAATTCGAAAGCCTAAAGGAAGAAAATAGGAGAATGATAGAGGATATGAGGGAACAGTTGAGAACAGAGAATAATGCTGAAATAGGAGTTATGAGAAGAGACTTAGAGGAGAAGATTAAGGAGAATTTAGAGGAAACAAAAGAAATAATAGCTGATGTGACAGAAATTAATAAGAAAGAGATAGAGAAGGTAGAAAGAATGACAATACAGAACAGGGAAGAGTTAAGAGTTTTAAATAGGGAGATAGCGATTGAGAAAAACAATAATAATGATAGAATTGACCGATTGGAAACAGAAGGAAGGAGGAATAATGAGAAACAAGGGGAATTGACCCAGAGAATGGAAAAGGTAGAAAAGAAGGTGGAAGAAAATAAAGGAGGAGAAGGCCTAAGGATAATACAGGTGTCATGCGGGAATCAGGAGGAGATGCCAAAATTTAATGGTAGGAATGGGAACCCTATGGAGTTCCTAAAAAGACTGGATAGGTATGTGGAGAGAAAATTTGGATGTAGGACAGGGGAAGGATTTGAAAATGAATGGAGAGGAATCATAGATAGAGTCTTGGAAGTAGGAGCGGCAAGATGGTGGGAATCAATCAGAGAGGAAGTGGAAAATTTCGCAGATTTACAAGATAGGTTTATAGAAAGATACTGGGCCAAAGAAATACAGGAAGGCATCAAAGAGAGAATAGAAAATGAAAGGTATATAGAGGGAAATGGAAGAGCCAGAGCAGATTATTTCATAGAAAGAGTCATAGTTTTAAAGAACATGACACCACCGCAAAATGAGGAAGAGATAGTCCGGAGATTAAGCCGGCATTTTAATGAAAGGATACAGTTGTCAAGAAGAGTACAAAATATAAAAACGATCCGAGAGATGGAAAGGATGCTAAATGAGGAGGATATAGAGGAGAGAAATAAGGAAATAAGACAGAGAAACAGGGGACCATGGAATAGGCCTACCCCTAGAGAGGAACAGAATGGAAATAGATTTCCACCCAGAAGGGGTGAGGAAGGGATGAGACAGCAGGGAAATAGAAGATTTCCAGGACCAGGAGAATTGTATAGAAGGAATGAATATAGAAGTGAAGGACGGCCATATGTCCAGTTTGTTAACAGAAGAATGGATAATCATATGAGGGGGAATATTGAACCAAGACCAGGGCAGGAAAATAGTCGAGAAAATAGAGGAGACAGGAATTACAGAACAAATGACAGGAGCCAGAAGGAAATAAATCAGATAGAGGCAAGGACAGGCTGGGGACAAGGAAGGAGGATGGTGCACATAGTCAAACGGAAAACTAGAGAACACTGGTATCGTCGCCTTGGATCAGGAAAAGGAGCATCAAACAGAACAAATGAGGTTGCCAGTGATAAAATTTGATAAAAGCTCCTACGATAAAATTAAGTTAACTATAAATAATGTATTAATCAGTAGAAAATTTTTAGAACAAGAAGATGAGGAGAGAAATTATAATTTAGGAATTGAAAAAAAAATAATAAACCCAGAGATAGAGATTAAGATGGAAGATACAAGTTTACTAGCATTAATAGACACAGGCAGTAACGTAACATGTATCCAGGAGAAATGGATGTTAGAGAATAAAAATAAAATAGGAAAAATAGAAATCTTACCAATAAAAAATTTAACCATTCGGACTGCAACAAATAAGAAAACTAAAAAGATAAACAAAATGATCATGGTAATAGGAGAAATAGAAGGGGTAAAATATCCGTTTCAATGCCTAGTGGTGCCAGGCTTATTGAGAAAATTTATTATAGGTACGGATATGTTGATGGATGTGGAGGCACAACTTGATTTTGGAAAATGGGAGATGGAGTTTAAATATGAAAACAAATTATATAAATCAAAAATGAGTGTAGATGGGCAGACAAAATTTAAAGGAGAGATGAATAATTTTGAAAATGAGATGGAGGAGGAATTGAGTTGTGATGAACAGGAAGGAATGAATGATATGGAAAAATGGGAAGAATTTGAAACTTTTGGAACCCAGAGTAAAAATTATATTAAAATTGTACAAGAGGAGGGAGAGATAAAAAAAGAGGATATTTTTGAAAGAATAGGGAATGAAGAGGTAACTGAGGAACAAAGACAGGAGATGAGTGATTTAATAGAAAAGTATAAAGAAGTATTTTCAGACCAGCCCGGTTTATGCACTGCATATAAACATAAGATTAAAGTTAGGGAAGATGGACCATTTTACCAAAGAAATTACCCAATTCCTACAAAGTACCAAGATCAGGTACAAGAAGAGATAGAGAAAATGTTGAGGTTAGGTATAATTGAAAGAAGTACTAGTCCATATATTAATCCAATAGTCCCAGTCATCAAAACCAATGGGAAAGTTAGATTATGTTTAGATGCAAGAAAACTAAATGAAATTATAATTCCGGATTATGATTGCTATAGAGGAATAAATGAGATTATACACAGAGCAAAGAGAGTTAATTGGTTGAGTACCATGGACCTCACTAACAGTTTCTGGCAGGTTGAATTGGAAGAGGAGTCAAGAAAATATACTGCATTCCAACATAGAGGGAAAACATACCAGTTTGTTGTTACACCCTATGGATTGAAAACATCTCTAGCAGCATTGGCAAGAGCTATGGACAGTATTATGAGGGAGGAATTAGAAGATTTCACCTTAATATATGTAGATGATATAGTCTGTATGTCTGAGACATTTGAGGAGCATAAAAAACACCTAGAAAGGATTTTCCAAATTTTTTTAAAAAACAACATGACCATTAAATTTGATAAATCAGAGTTCTGTAGAAAAGATATTTCATTCTTAGGATATAGATTGACTACAAATGGAGTAAAAATGGATGAAGAGAAGGTTAGAGCTATATTAGAATTTCCCTCACCTAAAAATCCTCGACAGTTAAAAGGTTTTATTGGAATGGCTAATTATTATAATAAATTTATAGAAAAATATTCAGAATTTGTACAACCATTATTAAAATTGTTATCTAATAGAAACAAATTTATTTGGACAGAAGAGGAGGAGCGAAATTTTATTAAATTAAAGAAAAAATTTTTGGAAACAAATGTACTTACTCACCCAGATTACCAGAAAACATTTTACCTACAAACAGATGCCAGTGAATATGCCATAGGAGGACACATCTATCAGATTGATGAAAAGGGGGAGAAAAAGGCAGTAATGTTTATGAGCCGCACATTAAAAGGAAGTGAAGTTAAATATTATACCACTGAGAAGGAATTACTTGCTATATTGTTTTGTCTGCAGAAAGCAAGACAGATCATCCTAGGAAGAAAAATTGTGATCCAGACTGACCATCAGGCCTTAACTTTTATTAAGACTTGTAAAATTTTAAATTCAAGATTGCATAGATGGATATTACTAATGCAAGAGTATGATTATACTATTGAACACTGTAAAGGAAAAGAAAATGTAGTTGCAGACCTATTGAGCAGGAACCCTTGTGACAAAAATAAGTTTGAAAGAAGAGACCAAAATTCAGAATTACAAATAAATTATATAGAAAGAGTTATGGATATGGAAATGTGTACAAAATTTAAAGAATTTAGTAAATTACAAGTAGAAGATTTGGAAGTTAGAGAAATAAAAGAAAACATTCAAAATTATCTTCAAAATTATAAAATTATTAATGACTTAGTATATAAAAGAAATAGGGAAAGTTGGAAAATAGTAGTACCAAAGGGAATGATTAAAGAAATAGTGGGTACTTGTCATGAATATTACCTGCATGCAGGAGCTAAGAAATGTCATACCATATTATCAGAGAGCTTCACTTGGAAGAAGATGGGAAAAAGCATTAGGGGAATTATTAAAACATGTAATATTTGTCAAAGAGCTAAAAATGTAACCCAAGGTAATTTTGGGGAGATGAAAGGGATCCAAGTGGAAAAACCAAAGGAGCAATTGTCAATTGATTTTATAGGACCATTTCAAAGAACTGTAGGAGGCTATAAGTATTTATTAGTAATGTTAGATGTATTTACAAAATTCGTTCAAATCTATAAATTGAAAAAGGCAACCACAGGGGAGGCAATTAAATGTTTAGAAAATTATATAGAAAATTTCGGGAGAGTAGAAAGAATACAGACTGATCATGGAACCCAGTTTAATAATAAGAAATGGCTGGAGTATATAAAAAATAGAGAAATGAAACCAATATTTTCTCCAATAAGGAGGCCACAAAGCAATATCGTTGAGAGGGTGAATAAGGAGATCATTAGATGTTTGAGAACATATTGTCATCATAACCATAGAGAATGGGGAAAGTATGTAGAGGTTATTAACCAGGCAATTAATGAAATTCCTCATGAGACTACAGGATACACACCTAACCAGCTACAACTAGGAATTCAGGATGAAAGGTTTTGGCAAAAGGAAATAAAAAATTTTGGCTGGAGTTCAAAATTAATAAATTTAGAAAGACATTTAGAAATTGCTAGGAGTAGAATTAAGAAAAAGGCTCATAAGAGAGCAGAGAAATTTAATAAAACTCATAAAATAGAAGAATTAAATGTTGGGGACAAGGTATTAGTAAAAGAAAATTGGCAACCACAGGGTATAAGAGGTGAGATGGCAAAATTATTTTATATATATGATGGACCTTATGTGATCACCAAGAAATATGGCAAAGCGACTTATGAAATCAAAGATGCTAGAAGCAATAAAATTAGAGGAATTTTCCATATTAGCTTGTTAAAGAAATTTTATGAACCAAGGGAGGCACACCAGGGAGAATCAGATAAATTTCAGGTAGAACAAATTAATTAAATAAAGGGAGAAGTCGAGAGAAAGGAAAATAACAAGGGATAATAAGATGGTAACAACAGGAATGTCTCAGGATATGAAAGTATTAGGAGAAGGAAGCGAATGTAGGAGGGATAGATAACAAATAAACCGGAAATGACAATAGACCAGAAATGACTTAATAATTAAACAAACACTTGAAAAAAAAATATAAAGAAATAAAAAAAATATGTAAAAATAAATAAAATAGGAAGGGATGAATGAATAAGAACAAGGACCTAACCTACAAACAACCTAGACATGCTATGACTCGGTTAGGCTAAAATTTAAAAAAAGAACACTGTGTCAGAAGATAGATTATACAGATAAATAAAAAGACTTATGATTGGAAGGATTCCATTCTATTAAAATTAAAATAAAGAAAGAAAAAGAAAAAGTTTATAAAATAGATTCTAAGAATCAGAAAATGATTAATGTACGAGATGTTAAGAGTAAGAGTATTGTTGATTAAATGTTAATTGTTAATTTATTGTATTGTTAGTAGTTAAGTATATCATATGTAATTAGATGGCAGCAGACAAGCAAGAAGGATAGAGTAAGAGTTTACTCCCAAAATGTGAAAATTGAGAGTTAAGAGTAAGAGGATTGTTGATTAAATGTTAATTGTTAATTTATTGTATTGTTAGGAGTTAAGTATATCATATGTAATTAGATGGCAGCAGACAAGCAAGAAGGATAGAGTAAGAGTTTACTCCCAAAATGTGAAAATTGAGATAAAAAAAAGGAATTTCGGAATCAAAATTTTTTTTATCTAAATTTGGGGACTATGTAACATTTTGAAGTAGTAGATATATAAAAGGCACTTACCAAATTAAGATAAATATATGTAAATAAATTCAGTATGTAAAAAATTACTAAAATATACCAGGAACGAATTGTAAACATAACCTAAATTCACTTGTGTAGAAAATGCACACGGCCACATTTTAGATCTGATCACAAGATTTTATATAAAAGAAAAAAAACACACAAATCACTATTTATAAGAATATGTATTAGAAATAATTGATAGGTAACAATTTAAATAGAACTATGTAAAAATACACTTAAAACTTTCACACGGCAAGCTAGTGGAATGTGCTGTAGTAAACGCGATGGATAACGGATTTGTGGAGTTGTGTGCGCATTGACCGGCAAAAGATATTCGTTTTAAATATTTCTCGTGGAGATATAATAGAAAACAGTTTTGGATTTAAATGCAAAGAAATTTAAGTGCAGTTGTTAAGAAGAAGAAGTGTATCCGTAAAGAAGAAGAACATGACATCCGTAAAGCTGTACTTACAAGGAATAAACGAAAAAATAGCGGAAATTCACGACTTGGCCATTTTTTTCTAACAAAGGTAGCGTCAGTAAGTAGTTGGAACAAAGCATCGGAACGAGGAAGACGTATTCAGAATTGGCTGTAAAAATTTTATTTTTTAACTGGTGCGGAAAGTGCAGTATCGTATTTAAATCATAATTACAGAGTAACAATAAGCCAAACCATTGAACTGATCAATTAAGAAGACATTATTCAGGAAATTATTTTAATTAGGAACCAAAATAACTTGTAAAAATTTTAACTTGTAAGAATTGTAATTTAGATATTTTTTTGAAAGTGCCAACTCAAATTTCATTATTCAAAATTTAGAAAACCCACCTATTAACCCGAGATAAAGAGAGCTCAAGCTCAAATTGAAATAATTAAATCAATTTCAATTCATATTAAATTTTATAACTAAACTTCTTGCTGCCATAACAAATTTTAGACTTAGGCTAATAAAGCTTAATTTTTGTAATTCTTTGTAGAGGAAATAAGAATTTTTAATTAGTAAGTGACTTTGTAAAAGACAATAGGAATGTCATTTTAAGATATTAAAAGTTTATTGTAACAAAAGCAGCATTGAGTTGTTATTTCTTTTAAATTATAATTTTATTAAGATTTGTATTAAAACAAAATTACCAATTATTACACCATGTATGCAAGAGAAAATATCTTACTATTTATTAATCAAAAAGGAAAGTATCATTTATTATAATATATATACATGTATATAAGAAAGAAAATATTTGTTACATATTTTTATCTCTCTTACAACAAGTGGAGGGTAGGTTTATTGTACTGCACAATTGTATAGGTCATCCCAAGGGCAAAAATACTCAAATTTAAAAATATATTAATTTTTTAAATACAAATAAAACTTTTAACTTAAAAAAAAGTTGATTTGGTTGTTCAACCAGACATGCACTGTGTTTAGGAGTAAAATAAAACAACTACCAGAATGAAATCAAGGATTACTAATATTAGTATCACCAAAATCAACTCTTACTAAACACATTAATTTTATTTAATATCATAAAAGTATACATATACTTTTAAAGATATACCCATTCCAAATATAAATGCAATCATCAAATAAAAATTATACCTCTAGTGATGCAGGAAGACAAAAAATATTAAAACCTGGTGCTAAAAACCCCAAAAATTTCAAACAAATTTTGAAAAAAAAGGAAAAAACAATACATACAACTTTTTAAAATTATTGTTTATTAATAAAACATTGTAATAGTTATAATGTTTGACCATTAGATAGTTCAATGTATCCAGTTGGGATAATTTGGACTTTAAAATAAAGTAATAGGTAAAAATAGTCTTAATGTCGTTGGTTTAAATTTTTTTTTGTTTTAAATTACTCGTTTTAATGTGTAGAATACGAATATCAACTTTTTTTCCGTGGAAAATACGGAGTTACTTTTTTTTACATTATAAATGTTAGGTTGTAATTGCATGTATAGTGTATACGAATCTTATTGATATTGTTAAAATTTTTTTTTTAATTAATCGTTTCAATGTGTAGAACAGTATTATTAACTTTTTTCAGCGGAAAATACAAACAGTTAATTTTCTGCACATTTTTAATGTTAGTCTGTAATAACATGTTTAGCGCGAACCGGCCGCTACAGCACACTATACTACGTCAAAGTCAGTTTATTTTAATACTAAAACTAAAATCTAAATATTTAACTTTTGGTTATAATTTTATACAACATTACTATATACCTACATTAAAATATAGTAATCCTCTATTTAGTCGGGATAGATTTGATTATAGTTTTATACAATATTACTATACACCTACATTAAAATATACCTATGAAGTATCAAGTTAGGATAGATTTGGTTATAATTTTATTCTACATTACTATCTTCCTATATTAAAGTATACCTACAAAGTATCCAGTCAGGATAGATTTCGTTATAATTTTATTCAAGAAAACTATCTATCTATATTAAAGTATACCTACGAAGTATCCAGTCAGGGTAGATTTGGTTATAATTATATACAACATTACTATCTACCTATATTAAAATATACCTATCCAGTTAGGATAGATTTGGTTGTAATTTTCTGCATCAGCAATAAGTCTAAATATTTACCAAAATTACAACCAAATCTATCCTGACTGAATACTTCGTAGGTATACTTTAATACAAGTAAATAGTAATGTTGAATAAAATTATTACCAAATCTAACCTGACTGAATACTTCGTAGGTATATTTTAATATGGGTATATAGTAATGTTGTATAAAATTACAAATCTAGATGTAGTTCAGTGCGCTGTAGCTACTACACGCCCGGTTCACATCTTAGGCCTACATGCCTTTACAACCTAACATTTAAAATGTGAAAAAAAGTAACTTTCCGTATTTTCAGCGGAAAAAAGCTGATATTCGTGTTCTGCACATTAAAACGAGTAATTTAAAAACAAAAATAATTTTTTAAACCAACGTCATTAAGACTATATTTTTACCAAGTAATGTTTATTACTGATCGAAGTAAATTGTTAAAAGTATTAAACACAGCTTCCTAGTAACCTGTGGTGATTCAAAATTTCAACCAAATACTGGTCATTTCAATTGTCAATAATGTAGCTTATTCTCTTAGCAAACAATAAATTATTTTTTTCCTGTTCCCATGTAATTGTTTTTAGCAAAAATATGATTCCCGTCAATACAGAGAGTTACCAAGGATACAAAAAAAATTATAAAAACTTCTGCTCACACCCTAAAAATTAAAATTTGTTGGAAAATAGCAACTCCCCTCTGCCATCCCAAACATAAAACATTACAAATTCAACGTTTTGACTCTATTTTTTTGATGTAGTAACTCACAAAATGCCTGGAAATGTAATTAAACTTGTTCTTAGACTCTCAAAAAATTAAAAAGTTTGAATAAAATTTAATCTTAACAGTTCAATTTTATGCTGTTTTGCACGCCAAGTTCAATAAATTTTAAGCCAAAGTTAGAAATAAAGGATGTGTAAATGTTCACTGCGGCAGTTGCGGGTTTTTTGTTTTTGAATAGTGTCTGGAAGTGTTTATTTCTTCCTTTTGAGTAGTTTTGTGACAACATTGCAAAAAATAAGACGTGTGTGGACGTCTTGGAGTTTTATAATTCTATAAAGTTAGTGTGCCGGGTGAAATGTGGTGCTAATAGTGATTTGTTGAAGTCGATTTCATAAGAGAATTTGTAATTTGTTGGGCGTCAACCGCCAGTTTAATTAAATTTCATGGCATTTTGCAAGTTACACGCAAAAAAAAAATTAGGCCAAAATATTGAATTAGTTATGTTTTACATTTGCCATGAAGGGGGAGAATTGTTATTTTCCAAAATTTTCAATTTTTGGAATGCGAGTGAATCTTTATAATTTTCTTGGTATTCCTATGACTTTCTGCATCCCCCAGAATAATTTTTTTGCTATAAACGATTACATGGGAATGGGAAATAAATACTACTTTTTTAAACAGACAAATTACCCTAGATATTATATTACAATATTCTAATGTAATATAACATGCTTTTTATTGAAAAAAAATGACGGGTTTTGTGTGTTGTAAACTGTTTTTTTCAAAATTTGAAAACTTCGGTTGCTACCATTAAGTTTTATTACTATAACTTTTTTACCAATACCAATTATGTCAGAAGTGCAAATTTCAGGATTACCAAAAAGTTCAGAAAATATTGCCTATCAATATTTTCTCACTTTACTTCTTGTTATAAATTGATATTAATGAAACAGCAGGAGCTTTGGAAATTTAACATTTGCAAGTTGCAAAATCTCTAGAAACTTTAAACTCATAATTTATTAAATTATTTGAAAAATGAACTTAAAATGAGGTTAGCCTAATCGTTTTAATGGAAAGAAATTTTAATAGGTCTACTTAAAAACCACTATTAGGTATGCAACTACTAATACATGTACTTTACGTGTCATACACTCAAATCAAATTTTGCAATGAATTTTTTTAAAAATTAGCTTTTTCCAGATGATTAAAACTATGCATTCTTTAGATAAAAAAATGTAGCAAATCGGGATGTTATAGGATCATACCCACACAGCCTATAAAGAAAAAATGAAACAATATACAACGTAAATATTTTTGAGACAAATATCTTACCAACGCTCTTGGAAACTAAATTCCTCACTAAAGGCATAGACATTTTCAAACAGGCAAATTTCTGGTATCCTTAAAAAACTTTTATTGAATTTTCCTTTTCACAGAGGTGAAAAAGAGAGGGGATAAAGTTGGGATATTTTTTAAACACAGATTACATTGGCCTAGTGTAGTTTGATACCGTGTTCATATGATATGAAAGGTCTAGTATGCGCGTGTAAATAAAATCTTTTAATATTGTAAAATTTGTACATGAACAATATTGTACAATGATATAATAAGGTAACTAATTTTCAAAAGACTATAATTTGTAAATATCCCCAAACTGTAAATTAATTATACAAATAAATGATAAATATAGAAGAGCCTCGCTTATATATGATTTTGGGCTTTTGTCTCAAAAAGTA
Organism: Prosapia bicincta; assembly: GCA_036971475.1. NCBI lineage: Eukaryota > Metazoa > Arthropoda > Insecta > Hemiptera > Cercopidae > Prosapia > Prosapia bicincta. The sequence continues at coordinate 255,950,700 of JBAIZL010000004.1, forward strand.
TTAATTTTCAAAGAACGTAACATGCAACAAACATACATGTAAAGCCTCACAAGACTTTATTATAACGATAGAATCTCTAAAAACAGTATTTCACTAATAAAAAAAAACATGAATTATTTTAATAAAAATTAACGCTTGGACAATATGCCTTTAAAATATATAAAATTTTGTTTTAAACTAATTTTATATGTATCGAGTTTTTCTCGGATGAATTTTGCATCTGCTCTTGGAAGTTGGAGAAAGCTATTCGAATGCTGTGTACCTTTTTGGTAACAGCTTCGGGGACACCAATAAAACCAGAAATTTTAACTCTTTCAAGAGTTGATCGGCTAACTCTTGCTTCAAATTACTAGAATATGATTGCCACATTTTAATAATAATTGAAAAAAATTCAATTAGAGATAAAATAGATGGTTTAATTATTTAATACTCTAAAAACCATCCAGCCTGGAGGACCAAATGTGGCGTTCATCCCTTGAATTTGACTGAAATGACAATGAAAATAATTAAATTTTCAAGAGGACCACACAGATGTGAGTTACGTTGAATTTGTAGTTTGACCCATTGAATAATGAAAAATAATAACAAACACTAAATGACTTTAAATAAAATGTTCTTCACAGGTGTAGTTGAAAACATTGGGTGTGCACACTACTTTTCACTAGAAACGTTCACTAAAACACTTTGAATTGACTGCGTTTAAATTATAACTTGCAGTTTTTAATTGTACATCTTGAGGTTTTTAATTTTCCACTATTTGTATCAATTGGAAAAAACACTACTATTTTTTTCAGCAGACGCTTTTCGCACTAGATCAGCACAGTGTTCATTTTGTGAGTCAACAAAAAGATTTTCCCTGTTAGTCTTGTGCGTGACTAGCAGCATTGAACAATGCACTGAAATGGTGCGAAACGCGTCTGTTGAAAAATATCAGTAAGAAGTAGCTTTTTGCCAAGTGATACCAGTAGTAATAAATATTATTATACAAAAGTTTCATAAGTAGTTGACCATGTGCTAACACTCACGGTTGAAAACCATTTAATAAGAAAATAATGATATGTGAAGTTAAAATTAGTTAAATTTGAGGAAATAAATAACTCGTTGCTTTTAGAATGATCTCAATTACTTATTTAAAGAAGGATTTGTAAGATCTAAATGCATAAAACAATGAGCCAAAATAACGGAGATAAAACCAAGATGAGGAGAGAGACTTGTACCTTATTGGAGGGATAGCCTAACACTGCCGGAAAATGGCGACCAGTCTTTCCCAATTGAGCGTTGCTGTAGATCGTGCGTAAAAGATTGTGCACAGTAGTTTGATAAATAACCAAGCTGTATGGATATCAAAAGTTCTGCCAAACAGTATGCATTACTGTTGAATTTTGTAGTCCATTACGTTCGGTGAAACTTAACATTAGTTTATGACTATCCGAACTTTAATTTTGTAAATTTGTAAAAACTTACTGTAAAGTAAGTTTTTAGAAAATTAAAGTTTAGACAGTCATAAACTAATGTAAAAATATGCATTTATATTTTTACATATCTCTCTTGTTTCCTGCAATAATTAAATTCTAGTTTTACATTCTAGCAACAAAGTTTTCCAGAACAAAATATGTTCGATTGGAAATGAAATAATACGTTTTCGATGCTTAAATTCAATAGATCAATCACTTTATTTAAATTGTTTGTTGCAATCATCTTGAATTCACTCATAAACAATAATTAAATAACACTAAACTAAGTGAATGCGTAATAGTTTCTTTCTTGCTGAAAGAAGTAATAGTTACTAACATTTTACATGCAAATACCACAAAATCAAATTTATGTTAATAATACCTGAAGGTTCCACAACGATAATGTCCCAATAATTTTTAAAATTTTGTATAATTGATAATAATGAAAATGACATATGCAAACTAATATTATATACAGTACTTGACTTACAATAAAGAATATTATAATAATCCTTTAAAATACTGTAGTTTGAAGTTGTAACAGAAAATTCTTCAAATATCGAAATCCTGTTACTATTCATGACGAGCTGGTTGGTAATAACTTATTACACTTTTGCTATTACTTGCGATCAGACTTTTTGTTAACTAAAGGTTGTTAAATTGTTAACTTACACTTGGAGGAAACGTTTTCGTCTTACGACATTTGCTTCTGCGAATTTAGTTGTTTTTATTGCTGCTTTGTTTATTTGTTTTATGTTCACTTTAGCGTATTTAGGTGTGATATTATTTTTATTACACTTTTTGTTGAAGGAGGCTGAAGAAGTCGTAAGACGAAAACGTTTTCACCAACTGTAAGTTAGCAATTTAACAACCTTTAGTTAACAAAAAGTTTGGTCGCAAGTAATAGCAAAAGTGTAATAAATTCTTCAATATAGTAAAATTGTCAATTTCTACATGTAGATAGTCATCGTAAACACCAAAAAAGATATTATAACTGCAAAAGTATAATAGCAATTATCATAGTAAATAAAAAATACAGCATTAAATTTGAATAATAATATTTTTAGGATATTTTGGAATGTGAAAGGGAGTATTTTAGTGTTAAGGTTTCTATGTTGGAGTGGCCACACTGTGTTGCTCAACTGAACTGTAGCACCGGTGGATGAATGTTTAGCAGGTTAGTCATAGGAGAAAGGTATTAAATTGTAGTGCATTTTGTATATTAAATGGGAATATTTTAGGTTTAAATAACATTGATGTTCATGTAATGTGAACGTTACCTTGAACTAGTAAACGGCCTTAGTTGAGTGATGATTGCCTATCTGAATGTTGGTATCTACATATTGAGATTCATTCTAAAATAAAAGTGAAAATACTATAATAGGTAGGTTATTTTATTGAGTATTCATAGTCTGACGTTTTTACACTGCAATATCAGTATTATATCTTACTATTCTTTTTATTTAGATTATCATTACAAGGAAATAGATACAGAGTTTATAACCTCTGAGAAAGAAGTCCTATATGACAAAATTTTTTGATTTTGTCAATTATGGGTGTGAAAAAAGTAGGCTGTTTACTATAACCTAAACTATACTTACACATTTTAGTTGTCAGTCTGTAATGGCATGTAAATTGTGAAACACCAACTTCAGTATTACATAGCAATAGAATCAGAAGGCCAACATGTTAAGGTTAGTATTAAAATAAATTAACTTGAACCAACATGCAAATAAACTGTGGAAAACATGCTAAAGTTAGGTTATGTTAGGATTATTTATTCTCATTTTAACTGGAGCAACGTTTATGTAAATTTTTTACAATTACATAAAAGAAACAGGACACAAATACACAGACATTAACCTTAAGCTAGAAATCTTACACATCAACAAAAAAGACCACATCTCAACATACTAGAACAATATGAAATTTACAGACACACAAAAACACAAAGTACAAACATATTAAACGAACAAACCCAATACAAATCACACATACTCTTTGATACTATCGAAAACCTACCTTTAAAACCGTCACCTCTTAACCCAACATCTCCAAGCAGAAGACACTAATGAAGAGCGATCAAAAACATTCTCTTAGTAAGTTTTTACAAAATTTAAAGTTTGGATAGTCGTAAACTAATGTTAAAGTGATTAAGATTCACCAAACGTAATTGACTACAAAATTCAAGAATTACTTTTTGGTTGTACAAAGTATTCAGATAGGATAGATTTAATTTTTAATTAAAAAATAAATTTTAAAGAAAATGAATGAGTTTCTTATAAAAAGTTTCTGATACTTAAACAAATGAAATCTCTGTTATACTATATTAATATATAGCTATAAAGTATCTGGTTAGGATGGATTTGGTTGGTTATAAAAAAATTAAAATTCACTAAGATACTAATTTGTTGACAAGTTATGTGGTCTTAAATTCAGTTTACGGTTTTTTCACCAATTAATGGAACAAGGAGTCCATGTTTAATTTTCAAATGCTGCCTACTTCATGCTTTAATAAGAAATTTAAAAAAAATCAAAGTTGCAATGTACTAATGACATATAGCTTAGAGCTCCATTCTCAAAACTTTAAATTTGAAGGTTATATTCCGAAAAGCAACAACAAAGTAAAATCTTTTGACATAGAAGAATGTACTCAAATGTATACCAATATTTCTAACAGATGTAAAGATGACCATATTAAGAATTTCAATTTTATTCTTAGTAAACTTATTATTTTTTAAATAGCTAAACCTGTATAACCAGCCACTGTGTAAGTTTGTTATAGAAGTGCTATATTTGATTGTAGATGTAATATAGTGCTTTATTCATTAAACAAAGTGTTTATATTATACAGCTTTGTTTGTTTTGGGACATTGAAAATATGTTATCTTTTAATTTTGGTTTTTGGAAATTTTAACCACTATTTATCGTTTAGTAGCAACAACTTAGTAGTAACATTAGCTATCAGGTTTGTAGTCATGTACAGAAGTATCTCATGATAAATAAAATAATTCAAGATGTCATAGTAAAATAATTTTAACAAAGATTTTAGGTTTGCATAGAGTAAAAATAGAGTATAGAAACATATATGTTGAAAATATTTTAGAATATGAACATGCAAAAAAACAGATGGAAAATGTATCTTATTATGTTTATCATTTTGTATTTAATAAAAATATTAAATATCTAAATACTTATTTCATGAGTAAGAAAAATAACCTATAGAAAAATACTTTCTCTAGAAAAATAAAATATGAGTGATCATTGAAATGGAAAATATCTTTTAGGAAGGAACTACTACTGAAAACAAAAAAAAAATGCTTAAAATTCTCTTAATTACTTAGGATTATTGCTTCCTAGAAAAGCTAATATCAAAGAAAGTTCAGTATAGTCTCGATAATTCGAGGTAAATGGGAGTGAGAACCCCTTGGATTACAGAAAACTCGGATTACATGGATTTACGTTCCTATGCATTAGAAAAATTAGAAGTTTTAATGAACCGTAATACTATAATTAAAGATGCACTAAATAAGTTTATAGAACATTAAATAAACATTTCTTGGAAGCCTGACATTTCCTTTGCACACCCTATTGATATAAACATATATTGGAAGCCTGACCCATTTCTTTTGAATACCATATGGCTATAAACATTTCTTGGAAGCCGATTCATTACCTTTGCATATCGTACTGATATAAACATTTCTTGGAGGTCTGACTCATTTCCTTTGCATACCTTATAGCTATAAGCACTTCTTGGAAGCCGACTCATCATTATATTTCAAATATATAAAATTGGCTCAAATAGAATTAGGGTCGAATTTAACGAAAGCTCGAAATATTCGAACTCGAAATTTTGCTCTACTGTAGTAAGAAAAGAGAAAGGAGAAACACTGAAGAAAATCAAGTTAGTAAGACCTTTTTTTTTTTTTTTTTTTTTTTTCTTGGGAGCAAGTTTGAACTGCTTGAAGCACTGCTACCTTAAGGTATATTGTACTTACCTCCCTGATCTAGTCAAATAACCCCTTCCCTCTTACCAGGTTTAGGAGTTTCCTGACTAATGTTTTACCTTCAGCGTCCACCAGAGCCGTTCCATCATCAAAGAGGTTGAAGCGCCTCTCAGCAAGTACTTCACATCTGTAAATAATGTGTGTGGCAGTCTCCAGTTCCTGCCCGCATAATCTGCACACTGGTTCATCTTTTTAGATACCCATTTTATGCAAATGTTTCCTTAGTCCACAGTGTCCCGTGAGTAGACCTGCGGCTATCCTCAATTCCTGCCTAGACAGATAGATGAGACTCTTCTGCAGCCCCAAGGAAGGTTTCCTAAGGGTTAGCTTACTGTGTCTCATCCCTTCAGCCCTGATCCAGTGCTCACAGTGTCTTTCAGCCATCCACCTTCGCACTGTCATCTTGACCATGGATTTGGAAATACCTACCGCAGGCTCCGGTCCAATCAGGGGAGTCGAAGACCCCTCCCTGGCCAGCGCATCTGCGGCTTCATTTCCAAGTATTCCCCTATGCCCTGGCACCCAACCTATCTTGATTTGATTGTGCCTTGCCAGGGCTTGTAGGTTATTTAGGCACTCCCTGACTATGGCCGAGGTGACCACATGTCCGTTTAGTGCCTTAATTGCTGCCTGACTGTCGGAGAAAATAGCAATCCGGGTCCCGTGTGTTCCCCTTCTCGCTATCTCTCCCAGACAGGCATTTATAGCATATATTTTGGCCTGAAAGACAGAGGTATGCCTCCCCAAGGAAAAAACTAGTTTTACCCTTGGGTTTTTACAATACACCCCCGCTCCAGTGCCGAAGTCCATCTTGGAGCCATCTGTGTACTAGATCTGAGCTCCCGATGTTAATGTCCCTGACCATTCCATCACAGTTTGGTGGACCTGGTCAGGTGCAAACGTTCGAGTAATGTGGTCACTGCCCATTTCCAAGACGGGTTCTTTGACCACTCACTCGATACTCATATGTCCCGAAACATCTAGCAGGTTAGCCCAGTTGCGCAATCTCCATGCCGCCAGCCTCGCCTCTCCCCTAAGGACAAGCTCAAGGGGAGGGAGGTTAAGCATTACTTCCATTGCTGCACCTGGTGTAGTTGACATCGCTCCCAGTGTGCACAGACAGGCCAATCTCTGGATAGAGCTCAGTTTAGCTCTTGTCTGTGCCTGGTTGGCCTTTGTCCACCACACCAGAGCTCCATAGGTAATCATAGGTCTTATCACCCTCAGATACATCCAGTGCATCATTGATGGCTTCAGTCCCCATTTCTTACCCACCATTCTTCTCACAGTCATCAGTGCCCTTTTGGCCCTGTTAACTGTCCTCTCAAGATGTGAGTTTCCTGTCCAGGGTAACTCCCAGGTATTTCACCTCCCCCACAAACTCAAGGTATTCACCAAACAAGCGGGGCATCCTGGTTGTCAGATCTTTTCGCTGTCTGGTGAAGTTAATGAGAGCAGTCTTTTTTGGATTTACCCTAAGGTTCTCCTTTTTACACCACTCTTCAATCAATCGTAGAGGATTTCTGATTTACCTCAAGGACTGTATCAGGGAATCTGCCCAGGATCAGAACAACTATGTCGTCCGCATATCCTAGACAGAAGTACCCCTGTTCATTCAGGAGTTCAATAAGGTTGTCAACCATTAGGCACCACAACAGAGGAGAGAGAACCCCCCCCCCCCTGTGCACAGCCCAGACTTGTCTCCGCCCTTCTGACCTCCCCTGCCACCTCTACAGAAATGCTTCTGTTTGTTAACATGGAACTTATCCAACGACAAGTGGTCGCATCCACTCCATGACGTCTTGCACCACTTGCCATCGTCTCCACTGAGGGGTTATTGAAAGCCCCTTCAATGTCGAGGAAGGCACCTATGGCACAACCTTTCTTAGCGATCATTTGCTCAATCCTACCAACCACTTGATGGAGAGCTCCCTCGCAGGATTTCCCCGGTTGATAAGCATACTGGTTCCAATGCAGTGGTTTTATAGCCAAAGCACCCCCCCCCCCCTCCCTAATATGCCTATCAACCAGTTTTTCAAGTCCCTTAAGAACAAAGGACATGAGTGTAATAGGTCTGTATCCTTTCCCTTCCGATTGGTTACCGGTGGGCTTAGGTATAAAGACCACCTTACTAGATTTCCAGGCTGCCGGCACATGCCCTAGAGCAATGCTTAGCCTGTATAATTTAGTAAGTACCAGCACCAGCATATCCATTCCCTGCTGCAGCAGCACAGGATAGATCCCATCTGGACCTGGAGATTTGTAGGGTTTAAATGTGCCAACAGCCCATCTTACCCTTTGTGGAGTTACTATCCTCCTTGCCACTTCCCAGTCCTTCCTCTTACCACGTCTTGTGGAGAGTTTGGTAACTGGTTCAGTGTCTGCTCCCCCAAGTTTCCTCAGGGTACTGGAAGGGAAATGTGTTCTGATTAATTCTTCCACAGTTTCCCCTGCCGTTTTTGTTATATTTCCCAGTGGGGTTCTTAGCATCCCCACCGGGTTAACTGGGTCATTAGAGAGCACTTTATACAGTCGTGCCTCTTCCCGAGTTTTGTCAATCTCATGACAAAACTCCTTCCAGGACTTCCTGCGTGCTTCTCTAATTGCCCTGTTGTATTCGGTTAGTGTTTTCCTATACAGGTCCCACTCCCCGTTCTTTTTTGCTCTATTAAAGAGTCTCCTGGTGGTCTTCCGAAGTTTGGCTAGCTTCTTGTTCCACCATGACGGATCCCCTACTTTTCTCCCCTCACTGAGAGGGCAGTTATCAGTAAAGGATTCTACTATAGCCTCGCCAACCAATGTGGCAGAGTCTTCTAGCTCTCTCCTCCCATCATACTCCAATCCAGCCTCCTCAATCCGAACACCCAGGTCCCTCCTGTAGGAGTCCCAGTCTGTTCTTCTTGGATCCCTGGTTGGCCTAAGCATGGCTGGATTTAGGGAGATATCATACCTAATATGTCTGTGGTCAGAAGAAGATGGTTCCTCCGACACATACCAATTTAGTACATACCTAGCCATCTGGTTCGATGCCACCGTAATGTCCAGGACCTCCTGTCTGGCCCTAGTGACAAACATCGGCTCTTCCCCCTGATTTAAGACTAGTAAATTCTTATAGCTAAGATAAGCTAAAAGTTCCTCACCTCTAGTGTTGGTACCTGTACTTCCCCACGAAGTGTGATGGGAGTTAGCATCCATCCCCACCAGCAGCTCCTCATCCACAGTCCCGCAGTGCTCGACCAGCCTCCTCAGCTCTTGTGTTGGTAGAGCCCCCGCGTAGTCAAAGGGAAGATATGCCGTGGCCAGGTTCAGCCTCTTCATCCTCCCCTCTGGCCAATGCTCCACCATCACTGCTATCAAGTCCCTGCAGCAGAAGTTCGTTAGTACAAAAGCACTCAACCCCCTCCTAACCAGGATACACGTCCTGGGAACACCGGAGTCCTTATCATACAACAACTTACCTCCAGATGTTGCCAGCCCGCATATTCGTCCTCCAGATATCCATGGTTCCTGGATGAGAACCAAGTCCACCTCTCCCCTGTCCAGCATCCCTCACACGACAGCACTATCCGCTCTGCTATGCTGTAGGTTCACTTGGAGGATCTTGATCATTTTTCTGCTTACTTCGCAGTTGCCTGGGTTCGCAGAGCAGCCCCAGGACTAGAGAGCACCTTGAACGTGGCCTGTCTTAGCCCCACGTTCACCTCAGGTTGTTGTTCCGCAGTGCCCTCAGGGAGCCCTCTCCTATATACAAGATCAGGGTAAGACCTGCATCCTCCCTTTTCCTAGCAATCACCTTCCAAGTATCCTGAACTACCCCAGGGTTCTGGGTTTTGATCACCTTCAGGATCTCTTCCGGCTCCTTGTCATTGTAGGGTTTGGGCACCCGCATTGAAACCTTTGCAATGCAAAAGATCTCCCTGGGTGGCCCTGCCCTCAACTCTACCCCTTCACTCAGGGTGAAGCTTGGCAGGACCCGAAGGACCCACTCCAGGCTCTCCCGTGAGGAGCATACGACATTTAGAGCCCCCCTCTCTAAGTATGCTGTCCTGAATCCTCTATCCCTACTCTCCGCCTCAGAGGACAGCAGTTCCGAGAAGAACAGCTCCTCCAGCTCCAACGCCATCTCTTCCGAGAGTTGTCTCTCAGGGTAACTAACTGGGACAATTGCTAGCTTTTGTCTGAGGGTATCGCCGTATGTGCCCGAAGACACTCCAGCATCCCCTCCTTGTCCCAGCTTCACTTTCTTCTTTCCTCTCTTCACTGGAGAGGGATTGGACGTCGCACTCCTAGGCCTTTTGGACGTGCTGGGGTTTGGTGCTCTTGGTTGATTGCTTCCCTGTTGCACCTCCCTCCTCACAACATCCAAGCCCTGGACTTTGACAGGCTCAGCTCGGTTTTGGCCTCCCCTTCGTGTTTTCAGGGTTATTGGCCCTCCCGCTGCTCTCGCCTGTTCTTTTCGGAGCCGCCTTTTGGCCGCTCCACTCATACGCTTTCTCCGTAAAGAGAGCGTGCTCAACTCTACAGCCACTTCACCGGTTTCTGCAGTCGGCAGCTTGACAGCCGCCCCCGCACCCCCAGTGATGGCTGCCGTTGGCAACTCTGCTACAGACCCACGGTTTGCCATCTCATTGGCTCCCGCTGTCTGTGCAGTCTCAAAATCAATTTTTGTGTTAATCTGGTCCATAAACGTCCCACGAGTATGGGGGAAATAACGGCCGACCAGAGCAGAGCCCCCACTGCCCTGGCAAGACAACATACAATGAGGTTTTGTCTGGTTCCTCAAGGGGATCGTGTGCGACTGCATTTTATACCCTGCAGCCATTCATCCTTCGGCACGATGCCTTCCACCTTGGATTGGGTATTCAGTCACTGACCTTGAAGCACTCCTCAAGTTCAGGACATTATTAACTGTTGCTCATGGAGCGAACAGCCTGCTTTACTCTCTATTTTACAACTGTGTCGTTAGGGTAGTTTCCCGCCCATACTTCACTGTCGCATTGCCCTTGGTTCACCTGGGAGGTGAGAGTAGCATTGTGAGGACTTAATTCCCAACTACCCCAGTCTCCCCGGTCAGAGCAGTTATTTCTACCACACCCAACCGGTTGACTGACGAGGAGGGATAATTCCTCACCTTTGAACCATAGCCTTGGTCCAGGCCTGCATATTCAGAAACCTTCCGGAATCCTTATTCACAGGTAACCTACATTTCTGTAGGCCGTCCCACTATCCGCCACCTGTGGACCCGCCCGGTTGCTCAGGCCAGCTTGCCGGGTCAATAGTTAGACCTTAGTTAGTGAGAACAATTCACAACAGTAAACATTAAAACAGTTTACTCTAAATCTTATTACTCACTAGTTTATTAACTACTCGCTCATGAAGGTGACATCATCGAAACTATTCTGCTTCTTTCAAGAAACTAGTGTGTTTGTTTTAATAAACTAGTGTGTAGTTTGATTTGTAGTAAACTGTTTTAATTTTACTATAGTAAATTGTCAAATATTTAAGCCCATGGATAGAAAAAACATTTTAAATAATGTTAGTGGCATGACAACTATAATAATTGTAGTGCCTAATGAAATTCTCTTATTGCTATGTGTATTTATCCCTTATAACGGAATTATAATGTAACATCTATTTATGATGTTCACTAGTATTCATTAAGTTCTACTGCAAAAAATGTTTCTTTATCATATGTTAGGTATAAAACTCTTATCTTTTTCTTATCTTATTTATTATTTGTTACTGTGAGACATATCCTTTCTACGTAATCTTTCTAAATTTCTAAGGAATCAAATTGATCATTTATAGTATGATAAGATTAATTTCTTACAGTTTAAAATTGAGTAATATATAATTTAACTTATATCTCATTTAACTAATGACATAGCTCAAACATGGAACTACTTTGATCAAATATGTATTGTAGGTTAGTCCATTATAAGCCTGAAGATAAAATTTTTTTATGGAGTTCTGCTTTTTATTGAAATTTTTTGTTATTGTTATCAATAGTCTATTTTATAAAATAATATAACAAATAAATGTATTTGGATGATGGTTTTTATTTATATTGCATGACTTTAATATTAACGAATTCACCACCAGGTGAACAATATTTTTTATTTTAGTTCAACACTAATTCTTTCTAAAACAAAAATATGCTAAAAAATTGTTTAATACTTCCAAATTCATAAGATCTACATTTAAATAATCATATTCTATGAAAAAAAACATTAAATTATTTCCTATTTTCCTTATTATAATTTGTTGCAAAAGCACTGATGAAATAAAACAAACAAAATTAGAACTAAGAAGCTCTCAATAAATGATAGCACTATATTTTGTTACATTACTATAATATAGTTATAAAGTATCTGGTTAGGACAGATTTTGTTTTAAAACAATAATAATTTTACTAATACAAATATTACAGTTGGCAAAAACATCAATATACATACATAACATGATATACTTGTATGAAGCAAGATAAAAAAAAAAACAACCCAGCTTGATTAAATGTGGGATATTATACATTACTAGAGGCTTATAGGGGCAAATACCCTATTCTGATTGAAACAAATTGTAAACTTTTGTATCACAATTTTATTTTTTAAATACAAATTAAACTTAATATAATTGAAGCTATTCACATTTTGAAAAACATTTTTAACATTATTTAGATTGAGTGATTTGACAAAGATAAAATTTGTCAGTGATTCATTTCTAATCATTAATTGTTCCAGGATATCAACGACATCTTTGTCTTTATCACTTTGCAATTGCCCAATGTAGAACAGCATTCTGTTTTATAAAAAAACATTTAGTTTGTACAGTTTTTTGTGTTGATACATTGGGTTACATTTAATTTTTTTTGAATCTTAACTACTATTGGTTTTCCATTGCTTAAAAATCCCTTATTTGCCTTATCTTGTTATTTTTATTATCTACTCTTTTACTGCCAGGAATTGACTAAGCATATAAGATTGTTTATTGTGATGGAGTTTTAAGTTTATGTTGAGGGAAAGGTACTGTTTTAGCACCAATACAGTATTATTTTAACTGACACAATTCTAGAAATGGCTGCCCTAATATAAGAACAAAATGTTACTTTATAAAAAATTCAAGACTTATAAAAGCGCATAAGATTTATTAAATAATAATAAAATTATAGAATAATTAACTTAAAATTATTGATGGGTATTGAAAAATATATATTTCAAGAAAAAATATCTAAAAAAAGCAGTTAAAGAATTATTTTATCTGTTTGTGTTAACAAAAATATTTTCTCTGTAGCTACCAATTGTTTGTAATTTTCAGGTGTCATGTCTCTTGTAGTTGAAGGAGAGAGAGGGACTAATCCAAAGGAATCGGGTTACACACATTCAGTCGAAGTACACAGACATGTTTCAGATTTTGTTGTCCAACAAAGTTCTCCTTTAAAATCAAGAAAAGCAAAAAGAATTAGATTTTTATGTAATGGTGATAAGTTTTGTAAGGGAGTGGTAATGGCTGTTACGCCTGAACGATATAGATCTTTCGATAGTTTATTGACTGATTTAACACGAGCTTTATCAGACAATGTGAATCTTCCGAGTGGTGTACGAATGTTATTTACCATGGATGGCCGTAAAATATCTCATTTAGAAGATTTAGAAGATGGAAAATTATATGTGTGTTCAGGTACGGGAGAAACATTTAAAAGAGTAGAATATTCAATTTCCTCTCCAAATATGACCAAAGTTAAACCTTCAAGATCTTACACAAGAATATCTAGTAGTAGTCCATGTACAAGCAATAGTGTTAAAACATCTTCAAACATTGTACGTCCAAGAATAATTGTAATAATTAGGAATGGTGTAAGACCAAGAAAAGTGTTAAGGCTATTATTAAACAAACGTAATTGTCCATCCTTTGATCATGCATTATCTACTATCACAGACACTGTTAAGTTGGACACAGGTGCTGTTAGGAAAGTGTTTACATCTACTGGACTTCCTGTAAGTTATTATGGGTTTTAGTTTGACTATTTTAATAATAAAATTTAGAATTTGGTATGCGAATTTTGTAAATAAAGTATAAATAGAATAATAATGTTACTGTTTTATGTTAATTATATTATTATAGATGTCTTGTGCAAGAGCTAACCAGAAAGTAACTTGTTATTAACCTAGCATAGTGGTATTTAGAGTAGTAACACCTTAGTTTCATAGCATTCTCACACTAGGCATGCATCCAGCTGTCTTAGTATGTAGATTTAGCTGGTTGTAGTTTATTTTCTTCACTGTAAATTTTTAAGTACAATAGGATTGTAACAGTGATACAATAGGAATTTTCATGACTTGTGAGGTACTGTGGTGGTAAGTTAGTGTTCTGTCTCAACAACTGTAATTTGATTTACCTTGCAATAGTAAATAAAAAACATTTTTATTCGAGTAAGAAAATGATTTTAAACACATCAATAAACATTGTAGAGTTTTGTAGTATGCCAAAACTTTCTATATGAGCTGGTCCAACTATGAAAAACCTATATATGAGCAATACACACTTGATGATATAAAATCGCTAATGCGTTTCATATTGTTATTGGTACAAGAAGTTATTTTTTACCGAACAACAAAACTTTGGTAATGTTGATATATATTGAGGTATATATATGTCATAAATATTAACTGAGCCAATGAGGGTTATTATATGGATCACAACTTTTTTTAATATTTTTGAAACTAATGATATTCACGATTGACAAGTAATAAGGAAATTTTATAACAAATAACTTAACTATTATTGTGAACAAAACATTAGATTTATTATTTAAAAAACATTACTTTTGAAAGTTTAAGAGGTATATTATTATTATTGAATAAATGACATAATGTTGAATATCGAGTCTAATTTATTTAATTAGTGCAACTTGTTGGCAAATAATTGATTGCCTTTTTCAAGCCTGATAACAATATGACATTGTTTATAAATACGTACATAAAATGCAGTACACTCACTACAATAAAATAAAACTTTAAAAACACTCAATGAAATTTTAGTCAATATTGTACGAGGGTCGTCCAGAAAGTAAAGAACGATTGCCCATCACGGACGGCGCAGTTCCCCCCGCGGGAGTGGGCTTATTCTGTAGTCCAAACCTTCCGCTTCAGTTTGAACTATGTAGCGGTGCCGTGAGGTCACGTTTGCGTCTCTTGTGGAAGTTCAAAATGGCGGCGCCAATTGAAAATCCCGCCAAGTGTGAAGTCCGTAGTGTGATTCGGTTTCTGAATGTGCAGCATGTTCGACCCATAGAAATTTATAGGCAAATTAAGGCAGTGTACGGTGACAATGCGATGAACGAGTCATCGGTGAGAAAATGGTGCATTAAATGTAATGAAGGCAGAACTAGTGTGCACGACGAGGAACGAAGTGGAAGGCCGTCACTCGTTACTGACGAGTTGACAGCGAAAAAATTCAAGAAAACCGGCGTTTCACTTTGAGCGGTCTACTGGTATTTTTTCCACAAATTTCAAGGTCGCTTTTGCACGAAATAGTGACGGAGCGTCTTGGTTATCGAAAGATGTGTGCTCGTTGGGTGCCTAAGATGCTTACTGATGTCCACAAGACCAAACGGATGGGAGCAGCGCTTGAGTTTTTGACTCAGTATGATGAAGATGGTGAGACGTTTCTTGACCGCATCGTAACGGGTGACAAAACTTGGGTTTCGTATCGAACCCCGGAAAAAAAGCTCCAGTCGATGGAATAGCATCACTCGAATTCGCCAAAAAAAAACCGGAAAGAAAAGCCAAATTTGAACACCAGGAAAGTGATGGCAACAGTTTTTTGGGACAGGAAAAGCCTAATCCATGTGGAGTTCATGCCGAGAGAAGAAACAATCAACTCAGCGGCCTACATCGAGACCTTGCATCGGCTTCGCCGCGCTATTCAAAACAAACGACGCGGAATGCTGTCGTCGAAGGTGGTGCTGATCCATGACAATGCTCGGCCTCATTGCAGTGCACAAACCCAAGAAGAACTTCAATCTTTCAAATGGCAAATCTTTGGACATCCTCCGTATAGTCCGGATCTGGCTCCGAGTGACTATCACTTGTTTCCAAAGTTGAAAGTGTTTTTAGGCGGGAAAAACTTTTTGGACGACGATGATCTCAAAGAAGGAGTAAAAACGTGGCTTCATTCCTTTTGCGGCAGAAGAGTATAACGTCGGTATTCAAAAATTGGTGTCACGCTACAACAAGTGCCTTGACGGTTCCGGTGATTTTATTAAAAAATAGAGTAAGGTTGTAAATAGTTGTAAATAAATGTTCATCCTCGTATCTTTTGTTTTCATTGACCTACACCAAAACGTTCTTTACTTTCTGGACGACCCTCGTAATAAAATAACCTCCAAATGATGTTTTTAATCCTGGCGATTTTGGACATTTTTCAAACTTATGTCAGATAAGTAGCTTGTTTATAAGAAAAACATATGCCATGGTGGAAAACTAAGTAAAGAGACTTTCAGAATTAGTGTACGCAAATGCAGATGGCTCAAAAGACTTAAGGTTGTTGGTCGAAGTCACCGCGATGTTTCAAGAACATTTGGTCATTTCCATGCACAGTATCATGCATGGATGACAGAGAACAATATTTTTTATAAGTAAAACAGCTCAATAGAATTTTACAAAGAAAGAATTGAAATATTCTTCTACTTATTGATAACTGTCTAGCAAATCTGAAAAATATTGAATTAGCCAACATAAAAATATATTTTCTACCCCCTCCCCAAACGGCTTGAACAAAATATTTGGTATTTAAAAGTATTCATTTGGTACTATTTACATCAATTGCATTATGATTTGTTCTAAAAGACAAATTACAACTAATAATAACATCTTTTCAAAGTAGCATGAAGACTTTACAACAAAAACAAAAGAAATTGGTTAGAGGCATGTTTTTTAGAAAAAAATACAAAATATAAAATGATGCTGGGTTGTTTTAAAAAAAAGATTTTAAGAGAAGTTTTAAAATATAAAAAAAAACAACCAACATAAATTGTATAATGTTGTGTTTTTATTACAAAATGTTTGGTCCACCACATTAGTTTCAAAGCTTTGCATGTATGTACAGCTTTTTATAACAATGAAATTCTCACTGTAGTTACTCTCAAATAAAAGCATACTGTTTACCCAATTCAGGTAAAATTGAAAAAAACAAAATTGTATAAAAATGTATGTGTTGGTTGTAATAGAATAATGATTTGTGAAAATAATTTTGCTACAGAAATACTGAAAACATTTAATATGCAAAACATATTTTCTGTATATGATTCTTACTCAAAATAATTAAATTTTAAAATGTGTTATAAATATGTAATTTATGTTGCTTAATATTTATGTTCTTTTAGTCCTACGTTTATCATTGTTTTACTTTATAATTAATGCTTTTTTAGATCAGAATTAAAAAATATGTTTGATAATATAGGAACTAAAAAAGTGAAAAAAACTGAGAATTATGTTTAGTTTTTTTCTAATGTTAGCATTATTTTTTTAATCAAAGCATTTTAATAACAACTTGGAGCAAATGTGTTGTAATTTTTAATTATAAATAAATCTCGTGTACCACAAAAAGTTTTTATTTATGTCCAGATGTACATTTCGATTGCAAAGCAATCATCTTCAGATGAAAATACTACAAGACTAATTGTGACTTACTAGTATTTTAAATTTAAATTGCAGTTGTACATAATAATATAAGGTACTAACTACATTTTCACTTATTTCAGGTTGTCACTTTAGACGATTTTTTTGGGGAGGAAGATGTGTTCTTTGTATATGGAAATGAAAGGCTGTGTCATGATGACTTTGAACTAGAATTTGAAGGTAAAATGAATGCTTTAAAAATTATTATGTAAAGTGATCCTAAATAAAGCTTTTAAAGTGCAAATTCAAGTACAGTAAACTCCCGATTATCCGTGGAATAGGGTGGCCAGGCTACGCCGGATAACGAATTCCCCGGATAATCCGCTATGAACAAAGAATACGCAAAACGATCGATAATCGATTATTATACCATAAGTTACACAAATAATGACCCCAGTTAATGCAATTCACAAATATTCTTCAGAGGACAAAATAAATACGAAAAAAAATTTAAAATGTCGATGTATTTGACTGATTATAACATGTACATTTATATATCTAACTATTTACAATACGTACATAAGTATATGTCAAAAGTAAGTATGTATGTACATATGTAATTTCCTTTGCACATAATACTTTCACTTTTTAACAAAAAAAATCTGTCACTTTCGTCTGTTTTTTGTGAGCATTGATTTAGCTTTAATGTGCGATCTAAGTTTCTTGAGAACCATTTTGTCGCACAGTGTCTACTTGTGTCACGTATATCACAAAGCCTTAAAGATCGATAATGTATATGACAGATATGGATAATGCATATGTCAGGTCCTAGACTATTTATAGCCGAGATTAGCTGACATTTGTTTACAATCTTATGATACACATTAGGTTTTGGGGCGTCCAAGCATTTTGTCATTGTCTCTTATATACAGTAGTCTGCTCGTCCCTTTTATGTCGCTGGCCCGCGTCGGGATGCTTCCCTTTCAATGTAAAAATTATTACGTACATATTTACATATCTATTCCCTTCATCTTAACTTCTATTAAGCCTTATATGTATTTACGTTGTAATTCACCGTTTGTAAATTTAAACACATGAATCTGATTGGAATAAAAATTGGATATTTGTAAAACAATGGCAGACCCAAGATCATGTCGTTTCTGGGTGTTCTATTTTCTTCATCGGTTTGTATTGCAATATCCAGTTATTCCGTTGTTATATCCTTATAAAACAAGTTTTCATGCTTGTCTTCTCTTGTTGTAATGAGCAATTTTCTGGCTGACATTTTTATTTTTTTCCTGTCTCTGATAATTGATTTTACTAGCAATAAAGAAGCTTGACTTGTCACTTTTCCATTAGTATCTACAGTTGCCTAGACTCAACTAAGATTATTTGAGGATTGGATTACATTGGGAGTAAAGGAATTATTGAATGGTATTTTCCAATATTTAGCATCCTTTCTGGGATCAAGGAAAAGTAGTTTTAAAGAACTCTGTCTATTTTGACGGTTTGATAACAACTATTCTTCCTTCCACTATAAGGTTAGGGCACTACAAAGTTCCATTATTTAACGAACTACAAAGTGTGGTTGATAAGTCTGAGGAATGGGAAGGCAGTGAACAATTGGAGGTGGCTTCACTAGCAACAGTCTGCAGTGATAACCTGTTACTGCACGCTGCAGGGTGAAGTCTCACACAAAAATGGAACCTGTTCTATTTTCACACTACCCTCTGCTGCCTTCAGGTTGCTCCAGTAGCTCTAGATTGTAGTGTCACGCCTGCAGCCATGGAAGTTCTGGCTGACGTCTACCGCCATAATAAACAATAGTGAAGCGAGGTAGTGTGCAACCACACTGCAGATTGTGGTTAGCATTATGTTACCTATGGAGCCACCCAATTGTTGCATGTAGTGGACAAAACTTATGGAGCGGTTGACTATGGCAAGTGAAGCCCCAAACTAATTGATGTCTATGACAGGAGTCTTCTGTTTTCCTTCATATTATTTGTCTTCAGTTGCTCATATAATAGGTTGCTCTCCATAATTATAACATCTAAATTCTGATCTGTTTAAGGAATCCAGTTCTGTTTGTTCTTTTTTCTTGGAAGAACTTTTTGAAAACTCAAAAGTACAGTAAACTCCCGATTATTATATTCACAATTACTAAAATCTGAAAATATTTGAGCAGAAATTTTGTTTTAGTATCATTCACTTTGTAAGCGTTATGTACTTTGTTATGTTACATTAAGAAAGACTATTTATCAAAATCCTTTAGTGTTAATACAGTAAACTCCCGATTATCCATGGACAGATTAACCGGTTTGCGGATTATCCGGGGTCTGACATTGTTTTACAAATACCCAATTTTTATTCCAATCGGATTCATGTGTTTAAATTTCCAAACGGCGAATTACGACATAAATACATATAAGGCTTAATAGAAGTTAAGATGAAGGGAATAGATATGTAAATATGTACGTACTAATTTTTACATTGAAAGGGAAGCATCCCGCCGAGGGCCAGCGAAATAAAAGGGGGCGAGCAAGATGGCTATTAACAAGTTCAGCACGGCGAGCATCCCAGCACGTTTTGGGTTCCCTTGCGACTCACTGAGGGCATGCCGCTGTGGTCCCCTCTTCTCTTCCGAAGGACGGCGAGCACTCCGGCAAGCTCACTCTCAGTCTAATTGAAAGTCTCATTTTTTTGTTAAAAAGTGAAAGTATTATGTGTAAAGGAAATTACATATGTACATACATACTTACTTTTGACATATACTTATGTACGTATTGTAAATAGTTAGACATATAAGTGTACATGTTATAATCCGTCAAATACATCGACATTTTAAATTATTTTCTGTATTTATTTTGTCTTCTGAAGATTATTTGTGAATTGCATTAATAGGGGTCATTATTTGTGTAACTTATGGTATAATAATCGATTATCGATCTTTTTGCGTATTCTTTGTTCATAGCGGATTATCCGGGGAATTCGGTTATCCGGTGTTGCTGGGCCGACCTATTCCACGGATAATCGGGAGTTTACTGTAATTTTAACAGGAAGAAATATCTATAAACTGCAGTAGGAAGAATTTTAATTGGTATTTAAGTATTAATATTAATTGTTAGTTAACATTAGAATTAATATTATGGTTTAATTTGTGTAAAAATAACTGTATATGTTTCAATTTTTGTTAATTTAGTAATTATTTTTTGTTTTCAGAATTAAAAGCAATCCAAGCCCAGAAAAAAGGACTAAGGAGAACAGGAGGAGAACTGAAGTCAGGGACCCACTGTCTCGATGAGTTGGGTAAGCTGTAATAAAAATCTAATCTATAAATAGTACTATTTTTCTCATTTAACTCTGCTTGCTATAACTACATATTGGTAACTATATATTTTGTCTGGACTTAGCCCTTTTCTGATTTATAATTTCTATTTCTGAGAGCAGATATAAATTTATGAAAGAATACTATATAAGTTCTGCAAGAATTTATAATAATAAACCAAATCTAACCAACCAAAACTAACATAATAATAATAAACCAATTAAGATAAACTTAAAACTCTCAAATGGATACAGTAAAACACATTTAATTTTAAACCATTTAGAAAAACCTAAAGTAGAACAACTTATTACATTTAAAAATTTTATTTAGTATTAATATGTTAGATGTTGAATATTGAGTGACAATTTTACATAGTCAAGAGTTAACCTGCAAAGTTAAGGGCATTCTAAAATTAAATTTTATGAATGGTATATTCATTAAAAAACACTTATTTAGGTTTGAAAACAATGAAAATTAAAATTTTATTGATCATGAGTTCCCATACAAAGAAAATACATTTAAAGAAAATCATACAATTGTTACTCTCATTTTTAAAACATTTTACTTGTTACAATTTTTAATAATCGTTATTTTTTTAGAACTAGTGGTATAGGTATGAGATATCCACAACAACATTGCTTCATTAATTAAATGCATTACAAATTGATTATATATATAAAGATATTGATTCTACAATTGGTGTTGAAAATTTTAATTAGTTACATTATGTGGATTTATCTATAACTTTCACATCGACTTAAATTTCAAAACTTGCACTATATTACTTGCCCTAGATTTATTTAGAAAAATATTTAATTAAATTTTGACAGCATACATTAATACAGTGTACATTAAGTATTAATAGTTAATCACTTAGCTGATAAAAACTTATGTGGCAGAACGTAGTTCCTGGATGCTGCTTGCCAATCTTCCATTTGGATATAATTTTACGCATATTAACAAGAGGTTAATAACTGAATAATCTAAAGATAAAACATAATTAAAAGAAAAAGAAACATCTTATAAAGTCATACTTGAAAACGAAAAAAAATTAAAAATTTTAAATACAATATTTCTTTGAATCGCTAATGAGTGCTGGTCCTTTGAAGGCTTGCGGAAGACAAAGGACGCTTAGTGAAAACTAGACCTTCTACACATGTCGTCTTGTGCATCTCAAACAATTGGCTTGAACATCCTTCGATTTAATCGGCCTGTGGAAATCATATATCTCAACCAATATTCCTGTACACATTTATTATTAATATACAATTCACAATTTTTTAAAAATTTCTCTTCAAATAATTATTTCCATTTGGTTTCTGAATGCTGCTGTAATATTAAGATTATTTTACTGCCTAAAATAATGTTACAAACTAAATAAATTTTGTACAAGTCTTTCTGCTAAAAGATTTGAAGGATCGCTTGTGACAGGGTGATAATTAGGGTGATGTAATTGGCTCATCAAAGCGCTGCTGAAGAATACAAACACATTTTTGTTAATTTTATTTAACAAGTTATCCATACACCAAATATATAATCCCCATGAAAATACTTTACCTCGGCATTATTTGTCTAGTTCAACTTTAATAGGCAAAAAGTGTCCAAAAGGTTTTAAAAGTAACAAGAACAAACTTAGTTTATGCTCTAATGCTCTAACGAAAAGGCTGACAAAATTGCGAAAATAGCCTCAACCATGGGACCTACAGATGAAGGCAAACACTCCCTGTTACATTGCAAAAGTGTAAGCAGGGAAATTTTCCAAAAACTTTGGTGTGAAAATTGGGAAAAAGAGTCTACTGGTAGACACCTTTACCAGCTCCAACCAGAACCACCAGTCGAGGACAAATATAGGGAAGTAGCATGATCAACAGCATCTTTTGCTGCCAGAGCAAGAACCGGCCATCTGGTGACACAGGAGTACCTATTTCGTTTTAATCTCACAGAGTCTCCGTTGTGTGCACTCTGTGGTATGGAGAGCGAAACAATTGAACACATCCTGCTGAACTGCTTTTACCCATTTCCTACAAGAGACATCCTCAGACCAATTGTGACGAAGTGGCAAGATATTCTAGTTAAGAAGAACCTGTGGGCCATAGCATCATATATATATCGTGGATATCGGGCCATCGGCTATAGTTAAGCTGGAAGCCTGTACGAAGAAGTAAGAAGTAAGTATGCTCTAATGCTTTAGTTGACCACATGGTGACTTTTTGGCAAATAAAAAGATCACATGCTAACAGAAGTACTGCGATGGTCTTGGCCGGCGATTGGAGCGGTCACCTACTTTTATGCTACACCAACCACTACCGCTGTTTGTAAAAATTTTGTACAAGCATCACCGACCGGAGTTAGCTGTGTGCTAATACTTACAAAAATCTGCCAGAAAAGCAGTTGCTGAACTTTATTTTAAAAAACCTCCCTCTTGGGTACTGTTTCCCAGGGAATGATTTCTTTTTAGGCATCTCAGTTTAATGACCAGGGTGTCGGATTGTATAAGAAAATTGTTTATCAAATAAATTTCAACTCAATTTGCAAGTTAGTCAATACGCTTTAGCACAGATTAATCAATTTTACAAAATATAACTTCTTACAAAGCTAACTTCTTTTCATTTACAGAATTTTCAAATCACAACAAAACTTTTATAAATAAACTTATTATTTCTTTCTTAATGACTTTGCCCTACCTCAGTTAGTTGAATATTTTAATGGCTTATAACCCTTTATATCCTTTGATTTCAAATATAACCCTTTGAAAATATACTTTATTTGTAGCATACATTTATATCCTGAAAACTTATGATTTACAGATAAATTTAAATTATAGTAAAATACACAAAATTATCCCTGAAAAGAGAAACATATTAACACTTATAATTGCATTAAAAAAAATCATCTGTATAAATGAATCACATTTTACCAGAAGGCTGCATATATTCAAAATTATACTCTATATTATCACATATTAATATTCACAGTTTATACAAAATCTATGCATGTTTAAGATTCCCTGTCCTTCAAGACAACCCCACATATTTAGAAAACAAATAAGCAAAACTTCACTTCCTGATTTAACATTAAACATTTCAAACATTTTCCCATTATTTATATAAAAAAATTATGAAAGAAAACCCACAAACAATAACATATAACAATTTATGAAGACAATTCACATATTAAAATCATTTAACAAATCTCACCTATTTCAATCGACAAATCTTATCGAAATTATAACCGAAATTGACAACTAACATCATCATAAAAATTTTCCTATTTATAAAAATCATATTTACATTCAAATTTTAACACACCATTTGTAAATCAGTCTTTATATATATATATATATATATATATATATATATATATATATATATATATATATATATATATATATATATATTGTAACATTTATAGAATGGGCTATATAATATTATTTAAGAATTGGAAGAATATATTAGAAATAACTCACACAAAATTTAAAAAGAAATTCATTAAAAGATTGATTAGATTAAATTGAAACTAAATTTAGGTAAAAGCCTAGATTAGTAGACAAGGTATTTGAACTGTAAAATCGATTAGGAAATGTGTTATATCAAAACCCCTAACACATAAATTAAAACAAGATAATCTAATAATAATTATATTCAAACAAAATTGTAAATATTAGTAACGTAGGGCATAAGTAATTACTTGAAGGAGAAAGTGAAATACGATTGTAAACAATGAGATTAGAAAGGTTATGTTTCTATGAATTCGGCTCAAAACACACACAATTCGAATTATTACAAAAGTAAAACACAAAGACACTTCACACACTAATAATAGTAATTAAATAAACACTGGAAGGTTTGTTAAGGATCGGAAAATTGAAACAGTATGTTAACAAAATTAAAACTGGTGAAAACAATCGAGTTATTGCATCAGCTGTAGAAAGCAAGAAGTAGGTCAGGTGCAGTCGACTCTAGTGAGAAGGAATCGAACTAAATTATAATCCATATGATTTTTTTTTAAGAAGGAGAAGCCGCCATATTAAAAAAACAAACAATTGTTTAAAATCTAAGGACGCGTAGTTAGAGTCAGTCTGGCGTGGGACGCCGAGTAAGGTAGCGAATCTGCCAGGACCAGTCAAAGTTCTATTTATTGGAAACTTCGTCAGAATTGTACAGATTTGTGAAGAAACTTGACAAGATTGAACAGGGATAAGTGAATTGAAAGAGTTAATAAAATGTAAATGTGGTTTGAGGGAACTAGAACGAATTTGGGTGTGTGAGGGGTGAAATTTGAAGAGAACGGAATCTTACGTAAGCGACCTGTGGAATTTCAATATTTGATAAGTTAAGTATATATAGCGCTATAAAAAATAAACTTTAGTGGACTCTTGGGATAATAGGGAAGTTTAAAATTGTACATTAGAATATCTTGTGATTAATAGTAATAAGATCATAATCCAGTTCAAATAGTTTCGCCTTTTTTGCTCATTCCAAATTAAAGTTTTTCCATCAGGAAAATATTTATTAAAACAAATTTAAAAATTTAATATTGTTTTCAAAATTTATTTAATTAACAAAAGAAGTAGAGATATGGCCCATGCTATAAACCCCGAGATAGTAAGAGATCGTAAAATTAGCCAAGGATATTAAAATTGTGTAACTATAAAATCAAAAGAAATAAGAGTTAAACCGAGTTTGTTAAAACTTGTTAAGTTATAAATTTTTGTTCTGTGTATTGTTTTAAATGTTGAAATAAAAATTGTTATAATAAATGTTAATGAATTGTGCATGAGTAGTTTGTTTTTTTTGTTTAAATAGACATTAGATATCATTCAAAAAAAACAATAATAATAAAACCCCGTTGCGTCTTCTTTATAATTATGTTATAATTGGCGCCCAACGTGGGGCACGATTATTAGAAAAATAATAATAAAGAATAAATTAATCAGGAGTTTGTGTTTTGTAACTAGAGAAATTATATATCTTCATTAAATAATATTAATAGTAAAAAAACCCGTTGTATTGCGTCTCAGAATAATCTTTATAATTGGCGCAACAACGTGGGAGCTCGATAAAATAAGAGATAAAATTTATGTAGAGAGATGTTGAAATAAAATTAATTTAGAACTTTTTATATGAAAAACATTTGAACTGGAAATAGGTTTAGAAAAAATTTTGTAAAATTAAACACTGAGTTGAATAGAATCAAGGCTAGGTTTATAGTATATATAAAAAATTGTTTATGTTTGTATAATAAGTTACTTACAGATAAAAAAAAAAAAAAGAAGAAAATATTATAGGCGAGCTGGTAGTTGTAGGGGACCAGGAAAAAGGGACTAGTTATGAATTGAGGGAAATAGAAATGGAAGGCACAGATATGCCAATACCAAACATGGAGGTAGATGAAGCTAGGGGACTACCACTTGTAGAAATTGAACAGGAACGAAGGGGTAGTGAAAGTGGAAGTAGAAATAATGATGACTGGATAAAAAAATTGTTCGAAAGCAACCAAAACTTACTAAAAGAAATAAATAAAGGGAATGAGAAAATAAAAGAGGAGATGAAGGATATGAGAGAGGATCTAGATAGAAAATTAGATAAGATAGACGAAATAAAAGAGGATATGAGAGAAATAAAAAAAGAATTAGAGGAAAATAGAGACGAAATAAGAGAGATGAAGGAGGATCTAAAAGTAATAAAAGATGAAATACGGGAGGAAAATAGGAAAATGATAGAGGATATGAGGCGACAGTTGAGGACAGAGAATAATACTGTAGTAGAGGATGTGAGAAGAGACATAGAGGAGAAAGATAGAGAATTAGAGGAGGAGATTAAGGAAAATTTTGAGGAAACAAATGAAATAATAGCTGATGTAGAAATTATTAAAAAAGAGATAGAGAAGATAGAAAATATAACAAAGAAAAACACAGAAGAGTTAGGAGAGTTGAAATTAAAGGTGATAGGAGAAAGAAAGATAACAGATGAGAGTTTTAGGAAAGTCGAAGATGTAAGGGAGAAAATATTAGGAGAGCAGGGAAGGTTAGGAGATAGAAATAAAATGGGAAAATTAGAAATATGGCAAATCCATTCAAACCGCGACAAATAAGAAACTTGAAAAGCTGAATAAAATGAAAATGGTAATAGGAGAAATAGGAGGAGTTAAATATCCGTCTCAAGGCTTAGTGGTACAAGGCTTATTGAGAAAATTTATCAGAGGTACGGATATGTTAATGAATGTGGAGGCACAACTCGAGTTTGGAAAATGGGAGATGGAATTTAAATATGAGAATAACAGAGAAAATAGAAAATATGAAGCAGATGAAAGATACAATGGAGATGTAAACGGTGTTAAGGCAAGGACAGGCGTGGGGACAAGAAAAGAGTATGGTGCCCACAGTCAGTCGGAAAACTAAGACAATCAGAAACCCAGAAATAGAAATTAAAATAGAGGAAACAAGTTTACAGGCATTAATAGACACAGGCAATAATATGACATGTATCCAGGAGAACTGGATATTGGAAAATAAAAATAAAATAGGAAGGGAGATATTAAATATAGGTGAAGGAAGCAATATGAATAAACTCTAGGTGATTATGTGTATAAGAAAACGTTAGCAGGAGATAAGTTTAAGGGATGGTAACTATATCTACGATAATTTATTAGAAACTTCGTCGAATAATGAATAAAGATAAATATGAATCTATGTTAATAAATATTGAAGCATCGTTGAAATAAATGAAATATGGTAATTGTGTATTTAAACTTCGTCGTATTGTAAGGGAGAATCTGCGTTGATAAATAATGGAACTTCGTCGTATATATTATATGTTATAAAAGAAATATGAATCTATGATAATAAATATTAAAGCATCGTTGTATTAAAAATATGGTAATTGTGTATTTAAACTTCGTCGTATTGTAAGGGAGAATCTGCGTTGATAAATAATGAATCTATGATAAATAAGTATTAAAACAAAATTTATATCCGTTGATATAGGGATAGTGTAATCGAAGGAGCTATAGATATGATCAAATAGAGGATATGGGATTGCAACCTTTAAAAATATTAGATGTTAAACTTCATACAAAATAAACTGAAATGATATAAGAAAATAATTGAACTGGATGTGAGATTGGAAGGGGAGATAAAATACTTAGAACTGAGAGTTAGATGAAGCTAAAAGCAAAATAAATATGAGATAAATAATAAACAAGGAATAAACAGAAATAAGGGAAAGAGAAATGTTATAACCAATTTGACCAAATCTAGACATACTATGACTCTGATAGGCTGGGATTTAAAGACACGGTATCAGAGAATATATGTTAAATAAATATTGAATCAAACTTATGATTGGAAGGATTCCAATTGTAATAAATGTAAAAAAAAAAAAAAAAATATATATATATATAATTATGGGAGGAATTGTAAATACCAGAACATGATTTATTGTTACTATATGTTAGAATTGTTAAAGAATTGTTGATTGAATGTTAGTTATAAGTATATTGTATTGTTTGAAGATAAGTTAAGTAATATGTAGCTTGAAGTGTTCAGCTCAGTATTTGATTGTTAAAGAATTAAGATAAAATTGTGTCATAGGAATTAAGTATAAATGGACGAAAGTGGACAGATAAATGTATAAATGACTTTTAAATGGACAGTTATAAAAGTAGTAAAGACAATGGACGATAAGTTAGCCAAAAAGTGTTGAGGTACTTACTCATTAAAAAATGTGTTCAATTAGTTATTAAATAAAATGTACAATTAGGAAATAAATGTTAATTTAAATTTAATTAAAAAAAAAAAAATATGTATATTTAATCAAGCTTGTAAAATGTAAAGAATGTGTAATGCAGATATTAGGAATATTTTTTTTATTTAAATTAAATTAGGGGACATTGTAACATTTATAGAATGGGCTATATAATATTATTTAAGAATTGGAAGAATATATTAGAAATAACTCACACAAAATTTAAAAAGAAATTCATTAAAAGATTGATTAGATTAAATTGAAACTAAATTTAGGTAAAAGCCTGGATTAGTAAACAAGGTATTTGAACTGTAAAATCGATTAGGAAATGTGTTATATCAAAACCCCTAACACATAAATTAAAACAAGATAATCTAATAATAATTATATTCAAACAAAATTGTAAATATTAGTAACATAGGGCATAAGTAATTACTTGAAGGAGAAAGTGAAATACGATTGTAAACAATGAGATTAGAAAGGTTATGTTTCTATGAATTCGGCTCAAAACACACACAATTCGAATTATTACAAAAGTAAAACACAAAGACACTTCACACACTAATAATAGTAATTAAATAAACACTGGAAGGTTTGTTAAGGATCGGAAAATTGAAACAGTATGTTAACAAAATTAAAACTGGTGAAAACAATCGAGTTATTGCATCAGCTGTAGAAAGCAAGAAGTAGGTCAGGTGCAGTCGACTCTAGTGAGAAGGAATCGAACTAAATTATAATCCATATGATTTTTTTTTAAGAAGGAGAAGCTGCCATATTAAAAAAACAAACAATTGTTTAAAATCTAAGGACGCGTAGTTAGAGTCAGTCTGGCGTGGGACGCCGAGTAAGGTAGCGAATCTGCCAGGACCAGTCAAAGTTCTATTTATTGGAAACTTCGTCAGAATTGTACAGATTTGTGAAGAAACTTGACAAGATTGAACAGGGTTAAGTGAATTAAAAGAGTTAATAAAATGTAAATGTGGTTTGAGGGAACTAGAACGAATTTGGGTGTGTGAGGGGTGAAATTTGAAGAGAACGGAATCTTACGTAAGCGACCTGTGGAATTTCAATATTTGATAAGTTAAGTATATATAGCGCTATAAAAAATAAACTTTAGTGGACTCTTGGGATAATAGGGAAGTTTAAAATTGTACATTAGAATATCTTGTGATTAATAGTAATAAGATCATAATCCAGTTCAAATAGTTTCGCCTTTTTTGCTCATTCCAAATTAAAGTTTTTCCATCAGGAAAATATTTATTAAAACAAATTTCAAAATTTAATATTGTTAAAAAATTAGATATCATTCAAAAAAAAACAATAATAATAAAACCCCGTTGCGTCTTCTTTATAATTATGTTATAATATATATATATATTGTAAAGTTTATATAAAACGCTTTACAATTATTTTTTTTCTATTAAATATTTATTTTATTGATGATATCTTATTTCTAGTTAAAACACAAACAACTCAGGAACAATTCATTAACATTTATTATCACAATTTCATCTCAACAGTTAAACAATACACAGAACAAAAATAAATTTAACAAATTTTAACACAATATACTAAACTCACTTTCTTTTGATTTTATAGTTACACAATTTTAATATACCCTAGGCTAATTTTACGATCTCTTATTATCTCGGGGTTATAGCATGGGCTATATTAACTCTTTTGTTAATTAAATAAATTTAAAAAAAACAATATTAAATTTTGAAATTAGTTTTAATAAATATTTTCCTGATGGAAAAACTTAAATTTTGAATATGCAAAAAGGCTAAACTATTTGAACTGGATTATTTCTTATTACTTACTATTGATTAACTACAAGATATTCTAATGTACAATTTTAAACTTCTCTATTATCTTAAAAGTCCACTAAAGTTATTTTTATAGCGCTATTTCTCAACTTAATAAATATCAAAATTCTGCTTGTCGCTTACGTAAAATTCCCGTTCTCTCCAGTTAGACATTTTACACACTTAAATTCTTTTTTGTTTACTTCACATTATATTTCCACTGTATTATATTTTGAAATTCACTTCTCCTTAATTTAGTTTGGCCAATCTTCTTAACAAATCGGTATAATTTTGACGAAGTTCCTAATAAATAGAATTTTGACTGGTCTTGGCAGGTCCGATCTTGTAGCGTCACCCACGCTATCTCTGACTAAACCCTAACTACGCGTCCTTAGATTTTCTTTTAAAATGTTACAAATATGGCGGCCTCCTTCTAAAACACATGTTGTTATAATTCAGTTCGATTTCTTCTCACTATAGTCGACTGCACTGACCTACTTCCATTTGTTTTTACATCTGTTTTACAGCTGATTATACCAACAAGAACGAGCTTGTTTTTTCAATGGCGTTTTAATTTGGTTAAACTTTGGTTGAAACTTACTGTTTCAATTTTCCGTTCCTTAACAAACCTTCCAGTGTTTATTTAATTACTATTATTAGTGTGTGAAGTGTCTTTGTGTTTTACTTTTGAAAATATTTTGAATTGTGTGTGTTTTGACTGGACTTTTCCAAACATAACCTTACATTGTTTACAATCGTTTTTCACTTTTCCTTCAAGTAATTACTTATGCCCTATGTTACTAATATTTACAATTTTGTTTGAATATAATTATTATTAGATTATCTTGTTTTAAATTTTATTTTATACAACAAATTTCTTTATGTATTTACAGTTCAAATATCTTATTTACTAATCTAGGCTTTTACCTCAATTTAGTTTCAATTTTAACCTAACCAATCTTTTAATGAATTTCTTTTTAAATTTTGTGTGAGTTATTTCTAATATATTCTTCCAATTCTTAAATAATATTATATAGCCCATTCTATAAATGTTACAATGTCCCCTAATTTAATTTAAATAAAAAAAATATTCCTAATATCTACATTACACATTCTTTACATTCTACAAGCTTGTTTAAATATACATATTTTTTTTTTTTTTAAATTAAATTCAAATTAACATTTATTTCCTAATTGTACATTTTATTTAATAACTAATTGAACACATTTTTTATTGAGTAAGTACCTCAACACTTTGGCTAACTTACCGTCCATTGTCTTTACTACTTTTATAACTGTCCATTTAAAAGTCATTTATACATTCATCTGTCCATTTATACTTAATTCCTACGACACAATTTTATCTTAATTCTTTAATAATCAAATACTGAGCTGAACACTTCAAGCTACATATTACTTAACATATCTTCTAACAATACAATATACTTATAACTAACATTCAATCAACAATTCTTTAACAATTCTAACATATAGTAACCATAAATCATGTTCTGGTATTTACAATTTCTTCCATAATTATATATTTTTTTTTTTTACATTTATTACAATTGGAACCCTTCCAATCATAAGTCTGATTCAATATTTATTTAACATATATTCTCTGATACCGTGTCTTTAAATCCCAGCCTATCCGAGTCATAGTCTGTCTAGATTTGGTCAAATTGGTTATAACATTTCTCTTTCCCTTATTTCTGTTTATTCCTTGTTTATTATTTATCTCATATTTATTTTGCTTTTAGCTTCATCTAACTCTCAGTTCTAAGTTAGTATTTTATCTCCCCTTCCAATCTCACATCCAGTTCAATTATTTTCTTATATCATTTCAGTTTATTTTGTATGAAGTTTAACATCTAATATTTTTAAAGGTTGCAATTTCATATCCTCTATTTGATCATATCTATAGTTCCTTCGATTACACTATCCCTATATCAACGAATATAAATTTTGTTTTAATACTTATTTATCAACGCAGATTCTCCCTTACAATACGACGAAGTTTAAATACACAATTACCATATTTTTATTACAACGATGCTTTAATATTTATTATCATAGATTAATATTTCTTTTATAATATATACGACGAAGTTCCATTATTTATCAACGCAGATTCTCCATTACAATACGACGAAGTTTAAATATACATAATTTTATCTTTATTCATTATTCGACGAAGTTTCTAATAATTTATCATAGATATAGTTACCATCCCTTAAAACTTATCTCCTGCTAACGTTTTCTTATACACATAATCACCTAGAGTTTATTCATATTGCTTCCTTTACCTATATTTAATATCTCCCTTCCTATTTTATTATTATTTTCCTTTTCCAGTTCTCCTGGATACATGTCATTTTACTGCCTGTGTTGATTAATGCCTGTAAACTTGTTTCCTCTATTTAATTTCTATTTCTGGTTTTCTGATTGTCTTAGTTTTCCAATTGACTGTGGGCACCATGCTCTTTTCTTGTCCCCACGCCTGTCCTTGCCTTAACACCGTTTACATCTCCATTGTATCTCCCATCTGCTTCATAAGTTCTATTTTCTGTGTTACTCTCATATTTAAATTCCATTTCCCATTTTCCAAACTCGAGTTGTGCCTCCACATTCATTAACATATCCGTACCTATGATCATTTCTCTCAATAAGCTTTGTACCACTAAGCATTGAGACGGATATTTAACTCCTCCTCTTTCTCTTATTACCATTTTCATTTTATTAATCTTTTCAATTTTCTTATTAGTTGTGGTTTGAATGGTTAAATTTTTTATTTGCCATATTTCTAATTTTCCCATTTTATTTCTATCTCCTAACCTTCCTTGCTCTCCTAATATTTTCTTCCTTACATCTTTGACTTTCCTAAAACGCTCATCTGTTATTTTTCTTTCTCCTATCACCTTTAATTTCAACTCTCCTAACTCTTCTGTGTTTTTCTTTGTTATATTTTCTACCTCTTTCTTATTAATTCCTATTACATCAGCTATTATTTCATTTGTTTCCTAAAAATTTTCCTTAATCTCCTCCTCTAATTCTCTATCTTTCTCTTCTAAGTCTCTTCTCACATCCTCTATTTCTTTCCTATTTTCCTCCCTTATTTCATCTTTTATTACTTTGAAATCCTCCTTCATCTCTATTTTTATTTCAAACATCTTATTTAATTTTCTATTTATATTTTCATAATATATATCTAATTGTCTATGTAGATCCTTTCTCCCTTTTTCACTCATTTCCATGAGAGTTCTCATCATCTCCCTTAAATCTTCATTCTCATTATTTCCCCGTTTTTTTTTGTTGGGTTTGCATAGGTGGTAGTCCCCTAGCTTCTTCTACCTCAATGTCTCCTATTGGCATATCTGTGCCTTCCAATTCTATTTCTTGCACTTCCAAACTTGTCCCTTTTTCCTGGTCCCCTACAACTACCAGCTCGCCTATAATATTTTCTTCTTTTTTTTTTTTTTTTTTTTTTTTGTAAGTGACTTATTATACAAACATAAACAATTTTTATATATATACTATAAACCTAGCCTTGATTCTATTCAACTCGGTGCCTAATTTTACAAAATTTTTTTAAAAATCTATTTCCAGTTCAAATTATTTTCATATAAAAAGTTCTAAATTAATTTTGTTTCAAAATCTCTCTAAATAAACTTATCTCTTATTTTATCGAGCTCCCACGTTGTCGCGCCAATTATAACATAATTATAAAAAAAGACGCAACGGGGTTTATTATTATTATTTTTATTTAAATGAAGATATTTTATTTCTAGTTAAAACAAACTCCTAAATATTTAAATTCTTTATTATAACAATTTTTTTTTAATAATCGTACCCCACGTTGGTGTGCCAAATGTAAAGTTATATTTCCGACACAACAACGGGTTTTTTTACTAATAAATATTTATTTGAATGATGATATCTATTTTTAGTTAAAACACAAACAACTCAGGAACAATTCATTAACATTTATTATCACAATTTCATCTCAACAGTTAAACAATACACAGAACAAAAATAAATTTAACAAATTTTAACACAATATACTAAACTCACTTTCTTTTGATTTTATAGTTACACAATTTTAATATACCCTAGGCTAATTTTACGATCTCTTATTATCTCGGGGTTATAGCATGGGCTATATTAACTCTTTTGTTAATTAAATAAATTTAAAAAAAACAATATTAAATTTTGAAATTAGTTTTAATAAATATTTTCCTGATGGAAAAACTTAAATTTTGAATATGCAAAAAGGCTAAACTATTTGAACTGGATTATTTCTTATTACTTACTATTGATTAACTACAAGATATTCTAATGTACAATTTTAAACTTCTCTATTATCTTAAAAGTCCACTAAAGTTATTTTTATAGCGCTATTTCTCAACTTAATAAATATCAAAATTCTGCTGGTCGCTTACGTAAAATTCCCGTTCTCTCCAGTTAGACATTTTACACACTTAAATTCTTTTTTGTTTACTTCACATTATATTTCCACTGTATTATATTTTGAAATTCACTTCTCCTTAATTTAGTTTGGCCAATCTTCTTAACAAATCGGTATAATTTTGACGAAGTTCCTAATAAATAGAATTTTGACTGGTCTTGGCAGGTCCGATCTTGTAGCGTCACCCACGCTATCTCTGACTAAACTCTAACTACGCGTCCTTAGATTTTCTTTTAAAATGTTACAAATATGGCGGCCTCCTTCTTCTAAAACACATGTTGTTATAATTCAGTTCGATTTCTTCTCACTATAGTCGACTGCACTGACCTACTTCCATTTGTTTTTACATCTGTTTTACAGCTGATTATACCAACAAGAACGAGCTTGTTTTTTCAATGGCGTTTTAATTTGGTTAAACTTTGGTTGAAACTTACTGTTTCAATTTTCCGTTCCTTAACAAACCTTCCAGTGTTTATTTAATTACTATTATTAGTGTGTGAAGTGTCTTTGTGTTTTACTTTTGAAAATATTTTGAATTGTGTGTGTTTTGACTGAACTTTTCCAAACATAACCTTACATTGTTTACAATCGTTTTTCACTTTTCCTTCAAGTAATTACTTATGCCCTATGTTACTAATATTTACAATTTTGTTTGAATATAATTATTATTAGATTATCTTGTTTTAAATTTTATTTTATACAACAAATTTCTTTATGTATTTACAGTTCAAATATCTTATTTACTAATCTAGGCTTTTACCTCAATTTAGTTTCAATTTTAACCTAACCAATCTTTTAATGAATTTCTTTTTAAATTTTGTGTGAGTTATTTCTAATATATTCTTCCAATTCTTAAATAATATTATATAGCCCATTCTATAAATGTTACAATATATATATATATATATATATATATATATATATTTATATTGTAACATTTATAGAATGGGCTATATAATATTATTTAAGAATTGGAAGAATATATTAGAAATAACTCACACAAAATTTAAAAAGAAATTCATTAAAAGATTGGTTAGGTTAAATTGAAATTAAATTTAGGTAAAAGCCTAGAAAAGGTTGCAAAATGTAAACAAGGTATTTGAACTGAAAAATGCATGAGGAAATTTGTTATATCAAATAACCTAACAAATAAGATTAAAACTAGATAATCTAATAATAATAATTATATGTAAACAAATTTGTAAACTGTAGGAACATAGGGCATAAATAATTACTTGAGAGATAGGAGATGAAAAACAGTTGTAAACAAATTGAAAGGCTATGTTTGTAAAAATCCAGCTCAAAAACACACACAATTCGGAATTATTACAAAAGTAAAACGCAAAGACACTTCACACACAAATAATAATAATTAAATAAACACTGGAAGGTTTGTTAAGGATCGGAAAATTGAAACAGTATGTTAACAAAATTAAAACTGGTGAAAACAATCGAGTTATTGCATCAGCTGTAAAAACAGAAGAAAGTAGGTCAGAGGCAGTCGACTCTAGTGGGAAGAAATCAAACTAAATTATAGCAACATGTGTTTTAGAAGAAGGAGAAGCTGCCAAATTTTAAACATTGTTAAAAATAAAAAGACGCGTTAGTTGGAGTATAGCGTGGGGGACGCTAGGAGATGGGACCTGCCATGACCAGTCAAAATTTTCCATTTGAAGAAAGTCGTCAAAATTATACAGATTTGTGAAGAAACTTGGCAATTTTAAACAGGGATAAGTGAATTTAAAGATAAAGTACAGTGGTAATATAATTTGAAGGAACTAAAACGAATTTAAGTGTGTAAAATATAAAATTTAAAGAGAACGGAATTCTACGTGTGAGCAAGCAGCCATTCGCCGATATTTATTAAGTTGAGTATATAGCGCTATAAAAATAAACTTTAGTGGACTTTTAAGATAATAAGGAAGTTTAAATTTGTACATTATTAGAATATCTTGTGAATAATTAATAGTTAGTAATAAGAACATAATCCAGTTCAAATAGTTTCGCCTTTTTGCTTATTCCAAATTTGTAAGTTTTTCCATCAGGAAGTTATTTATTAAAACTGTTTTCTAAATTTAATCTTGTTTTTCAAAATTTATTTAATTAACAAAAGAGTAAAAAATATAGCCCATGCGTATAAACCCCGAGATATTACGTGATCTTAAAAATAGCCTAGGGTATAAAAATTTGTAACTAAAAATCAAAGAAAGTGAGTTTAGTATCCAGTTGTATTGCATAACAGAAGAATGTTTATAATATATATATGAAGTTAATATATTACTATGTAAGTAATTTTATCCACCATTAACTGCAATAATTTTACCTTGAGTGATGTAAAATTATTGCACTTAATGGTGGATAAAATTACTTATATAGTAATATATTAACTTCATAAAGTCAGTGCAACGGAAAAACAATGGATAACGTTAAATATCAAGAATATATATATATATATATATATATATATATTGTAAAGATTTTATAAAACACAACACAACTCAGGCATTTGTAATTTAAATTCTTTATTACAATTATTTATTAATTCAACAAGTAAACAATTAACACAATAAACAGAACAAAAATAAACTTGACAACTTTTAACAAAATATACTAACTCTTTTTTTCTTTTAATTTTAGAGTTACACAATTTTAATACCCTTGGCTAGTTTAAGATCTCTTGATATCTCGGGGTTATAGTATGGGCTATATTTTTTTTTTTTTATTCTTAGGTTATTTAAATACATTTTGAACAAACAATATTAAATTTTGAAAATGCAAAAAGGCTAAACTATTTGAACTGGATTATTTCTTATTTCTTACTATTAATTAACTACAAGATATTCTAATGTATAAAATTAAACTTCTCTATTATCTTAAAAGTCCACTAAAGTTATTTTATAGCGCTATTACTCAACTTAATAAATATCAAAATTTTGCTGGTCGCTTACGTAAATTCCCGTTCTCTCCAATTAAACATTTCACACACTTAAATTCGTTTTATTTACTTTACTTTATATTAACACAGTATTACATTTTGTAATTCACTTCTCCTTAATTTAAGTTGGCCAATCTTCTTAACAAAACGGTATAATTTAGACGAACTCTTTCCAAATAAATAGAATTTTGACTGCACAGCAAGGTCTGCTATTAGAGCGTCACCCACGCTACCTCTGACTCAACTAACGCTTTCGTTTTACTTTTTTACTTTTAAAGTTGTTAAAGAAAAGAATATGGCGGCTTCTTCTTCTAAAAAAACACATGTTGCCTGTAATCTAGTTTGTTTTCTTTTTCTTCACTAGAATCGATTGTCACACTGACCTACATCTGTTTTACAGCTGACGTTTCCTTGACTTTCACACATGTTAATGTCAACGAACTATTTTCACCGTTTTACCAGCTGATTATACCAAGAAGAACAAGCTTGTTTAGAATGGCGTTTTAACTTGGTTAAACCTGGTTGAAACTTACTGTTTCAATTTCCTATCGTCAACAAACCTTCCAGTGTTTATTTTATTAATATTATTAGTGTGTGAAGTGTCTTTGTGTTTTACTTTTGTGATATTTCCGAATTGTGTGTGTTTTGAGCCGAATTCATAGAAACATAACCTTTCAATTTTCTTTTGTTTACAAACGTGTTCACTTTCTCCTTCAAGTAATTACTTAGGCCCTATGTTACTACAGTTTACAAATTTGTTTACACATAACTATTATTAGATTTTCTTATTTTAATTTATGTGTTAGGTTATTTGATATAACAAATTTCCTAATACATTTCCAGTTCAAAAACCTTGTTTACAATTCTATGCTTTTACCTAAATTTAATTTCAATTTAACCTAACCAATATCTTTATGAATTTCTTTCTAAATTTTGTGTGAGTTATTTCTAATATATTTTCCAATTCTTAAATAATATTATATAGCCCATTCTATAAATGTTACAATATATATATATATATATATATATATATATATATATATATATATATATCATACTTATTTTATTAATCAATTAATATTGAAAATATACTTTTTGTTGTATACTTGCTGTTGTTTGTTTTTAAACAATATTTAATTACTTTCTGTAAATCTGAAAATTACTTCAACACAAATTATAATCTCTTTTGACATTTTTGTTTATTAATTTTTATTTGTTAACTTCTAACCTGCTTCACTTGCAACCCTTTATTCGGGGTTAATTTGTATATCTTTTCCCATCCAAAACTAGCTAATGTTTAATTTTCCTATTTTAGGGTTCTAACAAACTTAAAAGTTCCTTAATCATAATTAAGTACAATAGTACTATGCGTTAGTACAAACGCACATTATTACATAACCCCTCCTATAGGAGAGGTTTCACTGTATTTAAAAAACTCCAAGTGTACCATTTAGCATATAAAATCTTACTGGTCATAAAATTAACACTACCTTTGGTAACATACCTACCGAACAATGTTCGAATGTCCTGCTCACTCATCCAGTTTATTTATTTTGATGTTTAATATTGTGATTATAGGAAGAGGTGTACCTAAGCTACCAAACAAAACCAAAGCGTTGAAATTAGTGAAGCAACAAGATTGTAATCCTAGTATTCCAAATAAAGTGTTGAATAAATATTCGGTTGGTTTAGTGATAGGTGATGGAAACTTTGCTGTTGTGAGACGTTGCTTTGACAAGTAAGTTTCATATAAGTATATATATATTGTAACATTTATAGAATGGGCTATATAATGTTGTATAAGAATTGGAAGAATAGATTAGAAATAACTCACACAAAATGTGAAATAGGAAAAATTCATTAAGAGATTGGTTAGATTAAATTAAAACTAATTTTAGGTGAAAGCCTACGATTGCCTCCAACCTGCTACTGCCCCATTGCAAGTAATTTCGCAATTCACTCAGTTTCGCAATAATTATCTATAATCCATATATATAATTTTGTAAGCTGAATTTTGAGAGAAAAATTGTGGGAGCTTG
Organism: Prosapia bicincta; assembly: GCA_036971475.1. Lineage (NCBI taxonomy): Eukaryota > Metazoa > Arthropoda > Insecta > Hemiptera > Cercopidae > Prosapia > Prosapia bicincta. The sequence continues at coordinate 255,990,096 of JBAIZL010000004.1, forward strand.
GAAGGTCGTACAGACCTGGGATATGGCTCGATATAAAGGCAATTGACACGAAGAAGCTGGGGAAAATATAGGTTAATCTCAATTTACAACATTTATAGAGTTTTGTGGAACTTAAAAAATTTTCATAAGAAATACATCGTAGTGAAAAACAGCTGAGTATGATTTTCAAATGTTTCAGCTGAGTACAGCTGAGAAAGAGCTTTAAAAATATTATATGGAAAACAGCTGAGTACAAATATTATAACAATATCATAGGTTAGTTAGAAATATGAACTAGGGATCAGGTTTAGGTAATGGAGTACCTCTTATCGTACTAGATATGTTTGACAAGTCTATTAAATTAGAGAAGATCACTGGTTCTGGAAAAGGAAACATCATATTTTTACCAATAATTAAATTAATATCAACAGATCCTAACATGCCATTTCAAATGAAAAGGAAACAATTTCCTTTATAACTATAAGTAAGGCTAAGGGTCAAACATTCTTAAGAGTAGGGCTTCAATTGACCAGACCTGTTTTTACACACGGTCAACTTTATGTTGCACTAAGTCGAGTAAAATCTCAAGATAGATTAAAGATACATATTGAAATACAATATCAAGAGCACAGTGGAACAATATACAGTCGGCGCCGCTTATTGTGATCACGGTTAATGTTATCATTCGGTTATTGTTATCGTTTCATTGAAAAACAAACACGGACGTATATTAATACATTGTAATTAGGCCGCTTATTGTAATCATCTGTTCGCTTATTATTATCATTTAATTTGCCATGGAAAAAAAAAAATTAATTTGCCATTCAAAATCATATGCGTCAACGTATACTAGCATAGACCAAGTAAAAATGTCTACAAACTAGTGTAAACAGCACGTGCAACACACAATGACGCCCAATTCATAGAATGTTTATTTTTAGAATGACAGAAATACTTTATAACGGTTTCAGCACTTAGCACAGTTCTCAGAATGTCTCCCTTACTCTTTGTTTACACAAACCTAGCCTCGCTTGAGTCGACTTTAGTTGTTTGTTAACATTAGTTGATGTTACTACTGAACCATTTACAGTACAGTACTACTGTATTTTTTAACAGTGAATTTTTATGAACATTTATTACAGTATTTCAGTGTGATTTTACATAACTTAATTTTTAAAGATCTTTTTCGTTTGTTTTGTAGAGTTTAGTGTCACTTGAAGTTTCAAAGGACAGTATAGCAAGATGTCCGAATCTCAAAAAAAAGACGCGATTTAAGTCTTAAACAAAAACTTGATATTCTAGATAGGTACAGTAAATTACCAAAAATGAGTCAAAGAAACGCTGCTTCTCAACTTGGCGTTTCTCAACCTCTCTTATGTAAAATATTGAACAACAAAGAAAAAATCTTGTCATTATCAAAGTGTAATGCAAATGTTGACAACAAAAGACATCGTTCTGGGAAGGATCCGCAAGTGGAATCAGCTTTGAAATTGTGGTTTAAAAATGTTCTCAAAAAAGATGCTCGAGTTGACGGCCCACTAATGCGTCTAAAAGCTGAGGATCTTGCCAACAAAATAGGAAAACAGGATTTTAAAGCCACAGATGGATGGTTCAATCGATGGAAGAAAAGGGAAAACATTGTTTACAAGAAAACGTGTGGTGAAAAAAGAAATGCTGATTTTGTTGGAGCTGAGGACTGGTTACAATACGAATGGCCAAATATTTTCGCCGAGTATTCTCCTAGCTGCATATACAATGCAGATGAAACAGGACTTTATTATCGTGCTTTACCCGAACATACTTACTTATTTAAAAATGAAATTGCTAACGGCTGTAAAATATGTAAATAAAGAATAACTGTTTTGTGTTGTGTTAACATGGTTGGCCATAAAGAAAAACTCTTAATTATCGGTAAATCTAAAAATTCACGTTGTTTTCAAGGTATCAAAAGGGATCAAAAAGCTACCGGTTGAATATCATTCAAAAATTTTTAATGAATAGCTGACTAATTGGATACCAGCCTCAAACGCAACATTGTCCTTCTACTAGACAACTGCACTGCACATAATGACATAAGCACTACGCTAAAACACATCAAAGTGATTTACCTTCCGGCCAATACTACATCAATTATTCAGCCATGTGCCCAAGGCATAATTAAAAATCTCAAAAGTTTTTATCGACGAGAGATGCGTGCTAGAATTATAGAAAATATGGATGAATTTCAAACCCTTACCTAAAATGAATTGGCTAAGATAACTTCTTTACTCGATGCTATTCATCTGATAGCAAAATCTTGGAATGAAGTTTCTGAAAAAACTGTGAAAAATTGCTTTAGAAAAGGTGGTTTTTTTTGTTGAAGAAAATCAAGAGCAAGCTACATCTGAGGAAGACTCTGAAGAGAACTTGAAGCCTTTCGATTTGTCCTTAAAAGAATATACTGAGTGGATGGAAGTTGACGATAGTATTAAAACAGCAGCGGAAATGACTGAAGACGACATTTGTGAGGTAGTTGCTTCAACATCAAAAGTTACTGAAGAAGAAGAAGGCACCGATGATGACGAAAATGATAAATGTGTACCGCAAAGATCTAAGCAGGAAGTTCACCAAGCCCTTGAGATTCTAAGGCAGTTTGTTCAACAAAAAGCAGAAAATTTCAACAAACATTATGAATATGAACAATTTATAAACAATATTTTACGAGAAGAGTACAGACAGTCACATATAGAGGAATTCTTCGAGAAAAAGTAAATGTAAATTTGAAGTGTAAATAAGATTGAAGTGTTTTATAATGAAGTTTTATGTGTTAAAATGTTTTGATCAAGTGTTTTATGTAGTTCTATATACTGTATTTTTTTTCAATTATGCTAGATTCAGTGTTTAAAAAAAATCTATAGTGGAATAAAATAAACTGACATGAAATATGCCCACTACTAATTTTAACAAGTAGAAAACTAAATTACAGAAATTCTACTACTGTACATAAAACTGTCTGGAATAGCATCAAAATTTGGTAAGTACAGTTTAATTATAGTGTTACAGAATTAGAATTACTTGATGTAATGATAGGCTTACATATCGTTCAGAACAAACAGTTGTGGCAATAATACAGTGAGTTCAATGCATTACGGCTGTAGACTACATCGTGATTAAGTGTTCGGTTATTGTTATCGTTCGGTTATTGTTATCAAATATGCTTCTGACACATATGATCACAATAAGCGGCGCCGACTGTATAACAATGAAAATATTGGAAAGAACCCCAATACCACAAAAATAATCAAAAATAACAAATAAAACAAGTTACTTAAGATTAAACCCTGTACATTTCGATGACCATGTCATCATGATCAGAGGGTCTTATTACAAAATTACACTCTAGAAACATCATGATCAGAGGGTCTTATTACAAAATTACACTCTAGCAAACAAAAAGTTGCAAACTAGAGTGATCACTTCTTTTATTTGTTATTTTTGATTATTTTTGTGGCATTGGGATTCTTTCCAATATTTTAATTGTAATACATATTGAAAATACGGTTGGTCAAAAAAATCAAATTCAAAACACATTCTCAAAAAATTTAGTTCATAAGGAAATTTTGTTATGAGAAACATGAATTATATTAAATTTAATTTGTAATAAAAAACTAAAATTATGATACAAGGTTTAAAATTTGTTTAAGTACAAATAGGGGTATTGGTCCCTACAAGCCTCTAGTTATCTATAATTTCTATATGATTTAAAATTGTAAATGATCTTTAGTTTTACTTTCTAATCTTGTTTTCATACACTTGTAGAGTGAAGAATGTAGAATATGCTTTAAAGATCATAGACAAATCTAAGTGTGCAGGAAAAGAACACATGATAGAGAATGAGGTGGCCATATTACGCAGTGTTCAACATCCTAATATAATAAGACTTGTTGCTGAACATGATACTCCTACAGAATTGTACCTGGTCATGGAATTGGTTAAGGTAACTGTTGTCAATTTTTGAATTTATTGTTTAAGTCTTTATATATTTTCAAAATATTTTTATTATTGGTAAAGATTAAGTGTGCATACATCTCTTATAATTTATAGTATTTAAGTAATTCGTTATAATGTCTTTTATATTTATGGGTTAATTTTTTAAATCAATTTTGATCAGATAATACAAATGTAGTTTGATAAATTACTAATTATTTACCAAAGTAGTAAGGAGTATTTTAGATTATTCACTTATTTGATACTCTAATTAAGTTATAGAAGACAAGCTGTTTTTATTGAGAGGAGTTAATGTCTGTTATTGGCATCATCATAGATCAAACTATAATGTAACTTGTACTCAGAAAATTTAAGAAGCACAGTGCAAATATTATAATTAAAACAATTGATAAATAAATTCATTACTATATAAAAACAATAAAGCTTATTCAAAAACTGAAGTCAGAACTATTTCAGGCAATTAAATGTTATGCAATTATTTAAATGTGAGGAAGCTCTAACATCTGGAATGTGTTTAAAACAATTAATTAAGCCTGCAGACTGAAATAAGTTCAGTAATTCAGTTTTTGACAACCAGGTTTGTATTAGCAGCGGAATTCATTCATAGGTAAGGACAGTGATGAATAGCAACAAAGTACATAAACAGATGAGAGCTTGCAAGGACAGATGTGAAGATGTCTGGTGAATCACAATCAGGTTGACCATCAGAGACAACAGAAGATTTTTTGTCAAACCTGTGGGCAGAAAGATGATTCACAGTTTCAACTTTTAGGTGATATCGACCCATGCCCTTTCGGTCATCTAAAAGTATTTAATAAAATTAAAAATGGTTAAATTTTCTAATATATCTATGTTTTTTTTACTATTTTAAACATTGCACTTTTTTACTATAATTTTGATTCTTTTTTTGTTGTTCTTTTGCTTATCAAATTTTTTTGTATTCCTTTACTATAATGTTCTTTTTAATTACAAAATTTCATGATATGCAATAATTCATGTTGAGGTTCAACTTGAGCTGAATTTGTTTTTTTATGTTTAGGGCGGAGATTTGTTTGATGCCATATCTAAAGCAGTTAAATTTCCTGAATGTGATGCTCAACTAATGACACAAAATCTGGCTTCAGCATTGGCTTATTTGCATGAACTTGATATTGTACATAGAGACATCAAACCTGAAAATTTGTTGGTATGTTTTAGTTGAACAATATTTTAAAAATTTCTTATTATTTCTGAAAAAAAAACAATTATTGAATGCCAGCAATTTCTATAGACTTTTCAACTTAACATTAAATTTAATTAAATTAATTTAAATTTAAAAATATATTGTGTAGAAATGTTATCGCTTTACTCTATAACATAACAACTTTACATTTTTAAGCTTAACCTTGGAATGATGACAGGCGTGGAGCGTTAAGATATCTTTTGTATATTTCTATACAACTTTTCCCCACTAATTGGGCACTGCTTGTGTTATAATTCATAAGAGATATAGTTCATGATATTTTCTTCTTTTGAGTCTTATCTTCTTCAAGAAAAAAAATAATTTATATATATCAACTCCTCCATCTCAGCGATATTGGCAACTTCAGGTTTTGGTTATCCATCGACTTTGCCCATTATGAATAAAACAAATGAACAAGCTTAAAATAACTCATGCATCAAATCCAAACATACAAGTCATGTTCTTGCTTGCCAACACCCCATAGCTCTACAGCCATTAGACTAAGGGGTAATTGCTACTTTCACGGCTTATTATGTGCACAGAACATTTCAACTTCTTCTGAAATCGATGGATGATGCCCCTGAAACCATAGTTTCATTAATGTGGAAAACGTACAACATTGCAGATTACCTTATTAACATCAAAGAATTCATCGAATAAATGAAGCCGTTAAGCATATATGTGTGCTGGCCATAGCTATGGCCTGAAGTGGTAGGAGCGGTTCATTTGGAAAGCAATTTGAATGGAATGGGAACACCAGATGTAAATGAAGTTTTAGAAATTGCTCACAACGTAGAGGGGGCTTTCCTGAAATTGACCGCCAAGATGTCGAGGAAATGATTCCAAGTCCCAACGATTCCACTAACAGTGGAAGAGTTGGAGAACATGGTGACATCCCAAAATGATAACGTACGGTGACATTCTGTTCAAATAACGGAACAATTATCTGTGGGATTGCAACCCACTTTAATTCTCCGGAACCTAGTCCCTGTGGATATGGAGAGATTACTGTATTTAGATCCACACCAATTCATGTTAGAGGTTTGCTTACTTGCCCAAACCTCCATGGCAAGACTGGATTCTATAATAAAGATAACCTTAGTTAATGTTCACATTAAATTAACTGTATAATCTCTAAGTGTATTTTTAAATTTAATTTGTTTTTCTATTCAGGTGGAAATAGAAGGGGATTCTGTAAAAACTTTAAAAGTAGGGGACTTTGGACTTGCGCAGAGAGTTTTAGAACCTTTATTAATAGTTTGTGGGACCCCTACATATGTAGCTCCTGAGATTCTTACAGAAGTTGGTTATGGACTTAAGGTAAGTTACTTACAGAACTTACAAAATTTAAATATCAACACTGTTTTCTTAAATCAAAATAATAATTTGGCTTTTATGTAATAAATTATTTTTGGCCAGGATGCATTTTCTTAGTATACTTCTCCTTTAACATTTCACATTTTTTTCATATACTGCAAATAAAACGTTATTTAGATGGTTTATTGATGATTTTAAAGAATTAAAAAAAAATCATTTTAAAGGAAATATTTTATTTCTTAGAAAATATGTTTTAAGGCCCACATCAGGCCCGATGAGCTAGAGACCTAGAATTTCAAACATAGGCCAGAGTGCTATAGGTAAGGCAGTGTTTGATAATCTGTACATGTAGTGTAAGTATATAAAATTACAAACTAATATCTGTTTTTCGTTAACTTTCACCTCTGACAGGAGTGGAATGCTATGCGGGTTGCATAGCTTGTCGTAGCATCTAATTATCGAGCCTAATGTTTTCATCTCAATAATTTTATTTCTGACATATACATGTTTATTGGGGACATCAGAACAGTGTATTAGACACTAAAATATTGTTTTATTTATCGGGTCACAATTAAAAAAAAGAAATACAAATGATAAATTACTGTATGACAAATAATAAAACATAATAAAAAAGACAGAGAAAAAGATAATTTACATACAAAACTAAAGACCCTATTACTAAAATATACTACATACTAAAATAAGCACTGAACGTTAAACTCGGAATGTTTGTTTCTGTTTGTACCATGTGTTTCACAAAGCCATAGAGTTCCATAATGTAAACGGAGACATAGATAATACATATGTCACGTCCGAGACTATTTATAGCAGAGATTAGCTGATATTTGTTTACTACAATCTTATGTTGACACATTAGGTTTTCGGGCGCCCAAGAATTTTGTCAATGACTCATATTTACAATAGTGTGTTTAAACCTCGAGTTGGTTCATTCACTCTAATAGGACAGTTATCGCTTAGTTAATTTTTGTCCGTTGTTTTTACCTGATATTTAGTGGTTCAAACTAAAAAACAACATTAAAATATAAAAGTTAAACCAAATTAAATCTGTTCATAAAACTCTCTGAAGCATTGTTTCAGTTGAAGCATCAAAAGTTAACTTGGGATGGTCGAATATAAAAACGACTCAGGCAAAATGTTCTCCAAACTCTGCTGAAGCACTGACGTAAAAATCAAACCTTAATACAAACACGTATCGTCACTAGAGAAGTTTCAATTAGCCTGGGAGTGAGCGTGCCGGTGAGCTCGCCGGTTTCTCTAAGGAAATAAGCTGGGAGCACACCGGCAAGCTCTCTGTGCCTCGTTAGGGAACCCAGAGCATGCCGGTACTCTAGCTGTGCTATACGTGTTTAAGCTTCATTTTTTATTGTACACATTTTCTAACATGACGAAAATGTTACTTGTAGGAGTAATATTTTTGGATAAGTAAATACTTCATTCATAGGCTGCCCTTTTTGAGATAGTGCCTGCTAAAGATTGTAAGCAACTGTGTTGAATTTTGTGGTATTTATTTTTTGTTTTTTATGTAATGTCATTCATTGGTTTTGTTAGTTGTTGCTTTTAACCCTTTGATTAGCAACATGTGCCTTCGCTGATATGGCCCCTGGGAGCAACATATTTTTGAAAGGTTTTTACACTTTTTCTTTTTTCTAATTTTATTCTTTAGTTTTCTTAAATTTTTTAAAATTTTAGTAATATTTGTTATTATTTTTTTTAATTGACTTATTTTCTCATGTTAACCAAACTTTACCTTATGTTTACTGACAATTTCTTTGCTAAAAACTATCTGTAATCTTATTTTTGTAAAATACTTATTCGTTGTAAATTGCTGCACAAAATTCGAAACTATCTGTAAACACGTGGGAAAAACCATAGACTTTGGACAGAAAAGAACTTCTTCATTATTCAATTGCCTACTTATTATTATAAACTACCGCTCAAACTTCGAAAGCAATAAATAAGTGGGGAAAAGCCATAGACTTTGGACACAAAAGAATGATGACTATGTACTCTGTGAAGTATTTATTGTTCAAATAGCTGCAAATATTTAACCTAGAATACAGCACAATACACAGGAAAAAAATTGTAAATGTACGGCAGTGCTAATCTGAGGGAAGCATTAGAGCATATATATATGGAAATGCTTCTGCTGGGCGGGTGCGGATTTCATGTACTGGATCGTGAATGCAAAATCAAAGGGTTAAACATTAAATTCAAGTTGTTTGAAAAATAATATAATAAAAATATTTTATTACAGAGAATCACAGTTTGGAATCAAAATGTAGGGCAAAAATTGTACAACAAAAGGGCTATTTAAACTTTTACTGTCTATAATTGGACGTAATAAACCAAATTGTTGTAATTGATTTTTTGTAAAACTAACCAAGTTAATATTTTTAACCTAATAACATTTTACAGTTTAATCAAATGGTTTCCTTTAGTAGTCTATGAATTTAAAATGTGTTTTACTTTTGTGTGATCTCCAATCCTCATTTTTCGCATCTGTTCCATTGGTCATTGTTTTTACCTCCTTGTATTGATTCTAATTTCATACAATTTTCCTAGATATTTCTCTTGTTCTGTAGTAGTGTGTTTTAGTATTCTTCATCTTTCAGTTTGTATGCATTGGTATAATAAGATGTAGTTATTGTCAGGTTTTTTAAATAATGTTATGAGAAACATTTAATAATGTTACTCTGAGGTGTAGCCCCTAGAGATTTTGTTTTGAATAAATGTACAGGTATTCTCTCTTACTAATGTCTAAATTTCACATTATAAAGTATAATCTTAACCAAGTTGTTATATGTTTATTTTGAAATTGATTACGTTGACTATATCTAAAACTTGACATTTGTTTATAGATTGATGTCTGGGCGGCAGGAGTTATTCTCTACATCTTACTATGTGGCTTCCCACCTTTTGTTAGTGCCAACAATGATCAAGAAGAACTGTTTGATGACATTCTTAGTGGACAGTACAGTTTTCCTTCCCCATATTGGGATGATGTTTCTGATAATGCTAAAGATCTTATATCACATATGTTGCAATCTAATCCGAATCTCAGGTTTTCTGCCGAAGATGTCCTTGATCACCCATGGCTTGAAAGACGATTGCAGTAGGAAATTTAATGTATTATTTTATCTCATATTCAATACAAAAATATTTTTAAAAAGCTTAACCAAAAGAATCTATGACTATTTAAAACTAGTTATTTTAACAATAAATTATCCTCCGATTCATAGCTTTAATATCGTATATTATTTTTAATTATTTATAAAATTTAACTGTGTTTAGAACATATATAACTTTAAGATATGACTTTGGTTTATTTAATCAACAGGGTGTCTACCAGTTATGCAATAGACATTTGTTACAGGAATGACAACGCACAAAGTCCTACATTTGGAAGATTTATTTTGTATTAGTAATTTTTTTAATAACTGGAAAATTTTAAGATCTCCTGTTGCACGATTCTGTTGAAAATATTTTGTTTTGTCAATATAATAACATATGGTGTGTTGTTTTCACTTATTTTCCAATCAGTGATAGAAACTATTTTTTCTGCTAAATGTGTGCAAAAACATCTATATAACTACGAGTTATCTGTTAAAAAAAAAACTAACATGATCATTTTTATTATATTTGTTTTCTTGCCTTTAGTAAGCATTATACTTCAAGATCCCTCCATACATAAACAGGCATAATTACAAATATTTCACCTTTAAAATGTCAATGGGAATTTTTAAACATGTTTAATAACGCTTTGATGTGCTTAAAACAAAAAACTACACATACCTATGTTTTTTTAATGGAATTTTTCTATAAGTATTGGTATAGAATTATTAAAATTTATGTCCAACCTAAGTTTCACTAACTAAAATATTGTCAAGGAGTAAATGATAGTGTTTTTTCAGTAGGCTCCTAGGGACTTTGTGAAACAGATCTAGGACACGAGACTGAAAGCAGGATATTGATACCTAGATTCAATAAATATTTTGGTAAAGTATATAAAAGTTTATATTAATTATGAAAGTAGAATTTCATTAAATTTATTGAATCGCCAGTATAAATAAATGTTTTAAAGAAAAGACTTTAATAATTTATTAGTACAAACAAATAAGTTATTTTTATTTTATCATGGTATGACTTATAAATTGTTTTCCTTTAAAATATCATTAATAACTATTATCTTTATATGATTTTATCTCTGTATTTCAAATTTTTTACCATTGGTAGAGATATTTTGTACAGTTCATTTTTTTAAGACACCTGTAAAAGTAATTTATGTCGTGATATCTTATTGTAGGCACCCTGAATTCTTAAAATGTGTTCACAATAAACCCTTATTTACATTCCATGGTTTATACTCATTTTATTTTTCTTCTATTTTGCGATATTGGTCTACTTCGTAATTTGTTATTGTATTTCTTTCTTGTATAGCTAAATATCGGACCTTGCTTTATAAAAATAAGTATTAATAATTTTATAAAATAAATAATGTTTATAAAGAACCATTAATATACAATGTTTTATTCAACGAGTTACTTTAAGTATTTTATATATATATGAAGTATTTATTTAGTATTTTTAAGTTTTAGCAGTTTTATTTTTAAGTTTCTGGAGTAAGTTTATGTTTAGCAATTTGTTAAATTGAAATATTTTACAATAACCACAAGGTAACTTATTTGTGTCTTTGGAAGAGTTTATATACTACAATGAATTACCAGTTAGATATAGGTTATTTGCATAAATTACTCCAGGAATTAATTTTGATATTAATATTAATCATGTATAAAAGACGAAATATTTTGGTTACTAGAATATTAAAACAAAAATAAAATAAGTTAGTTTATTTTGTTTACTGCTATTCAATTGTTATTCCTTAAGGTCTTAATCAAGATTAAGTAAAAATTATACAGAAAATCAGTTCTTTATTAAAATATTAAAAAAGAGCTTATTTTCATTTACTAAATCAGGAATGTTGATTATTTAAATTAAGTAGCTGGTGTACTTTTATTTCATTAAAAATTTGTTTAACGTGTGAGTGGTCTAGTCCATCTAAATTCTGTTTTAGATTGTTAGTTACAGTTTTTGTTACGTACTCATTAAAACCTGCCAGAATCATTATTATTACTCTCATTAAAATCATTTTTAAGGTGCTCAAGACTTTCTTTTACTGGAATATGTAAAAAACAAATATAGGATCTTAATATCAAGAGCAATAAGGAAATAAGTTACTTGTATATGGAAAATCTACAAGAAATGGCTGTTTCTGGCAAATGCTGAAAACACACTAACATAAAATTAACATAAACATCATCATAACTGGCTAATTATAAAGTATAACCACATTATAACAGGTTAATTGGGGCTGCGAGTTGTCCATTTTAAGAAACTCCTAAATAAAGCTAAAAGCCATTCTAAAGTTGTTAAAATGAAAATAAAATGGGGTAAGAAACTAAAAAAGGTAAATGAAAAGAAATTAATTGATTAAAATCAGTTAACACATCTGTTGTCGCTACTGTAACGTTAAATTCAATGATAGGGCTAATTTTTTTTTATTTGTTAGGCAGTCTTCAGATTGATATTAAAAGCATGTTGAGATGTTGAGAACAGAAGTCACATTTCAGGCCAGTGACCCTCTGATTAGAGTAGAGTATATTTTTGTTAACACATGATACATCAGTATTATAAGTATTAGTGATATTTCTACAGTTTATATTGCATCATTTTAAAGTTAAATGCTTTTTGACTGCTGAAGGTAACTGTTGAGGTGTCACCTTTGACTGGCTGTTGGTGTGACTTATAAAAAGACGTCTGGTTTGATAGGGTCTGTTATAATGATATTCCACTATACTTGTACTAAAGAAATAAAATACTAGGATGTAAAAAATAATAAATATTCTGTTTCAAAGTAATGGAGAGTGAATGGTAGAAGATATAAGAGAGCATCGAGAAATTTCTTAGTTTCAGATAAATAAATTAATCCTGATCAGTAATAGCACAACCAGAGTAAAGAACTTAGTAAAAAAAAAAACAATCCAGATCATCAGTGGTAAAACTGTGTGAACTTTTTGTTTATTATATTTGGCTGTTATACAGCAGTTGATCAGTCGCTTACGAACAGAAAATACATGGGCTCAAAGCATAGTAGAATCTTCAGGCAGTTTCTTCCCATTAGAAAAACACCATCTGCCATCAATAATAATGACACAGTTGACTGCAGCGTACGCAGTAAATATCAAAAAGAAATGCTCTTGCAATATTGTAGATATTTAAGCTCTATCCAATGTGTAAGGATTTAAAAGTGAATATGTTTTTCTACTGATCATGTGTCAATTTAACTCAGAATATATAACACCCAAAGGGTTAAGCCTAGGAACCTGGTTATAGTATTAGTTTATATTATAGGGAGAAGCATTGTTTTCGGCTTGACATTAATAACATAAGCTTAATGCTCAATATACACTGTTCCTTACTTCTATTGTTTTTTAGGCTTTTAAAATTGCTTTGACTTAAAATAGGCTATTTCTTCACCTCATTATTTATCAACTCACTAATGAATTGCATTGTTTTCTCTTCATTATAACATACTTAAAAAGTAGCATAAAAAGTTGATCATAAGCTTTACCTGTTGTTCAGGCAGGTTTTACTTGTAAATAAATTCTCATATAACTGTCCTACAAAATTGGTTTAAGATTAGATAAGATTTCACTTACTAGCGTATTAAGTATTGTAAGTTTTTACAAAGCATTAGTTTTATTTTAAATATTGTCATTACCTTAAATTGAAGACATATCAGTAATGAGGTATACATTTGTAATTATTTAGGATGTAAATATTTTAGCTAATTTTAGAGAATATACAGATTATTTTCTAATATTTTGTTCAATTTTAAGAGATAGTAGGAATTCTAAAATCGGTAATTTACTGATCTTTTTAAACACATAAACAAATAGTTTATTAGCTTTTGCAATGTTAATAGTGATGCTCAAATTAGGATTGAAAGATTTTTTTTTCTTTGGTGAATGAGTTTAACTATACTTATGATAATTATTAAATAAATTAAATTAAAATTAAATTTTGAAATGGACCTTAGATGATTAATAGTAGTAATTCAATATCTTAGGCTGTATAAGTTAGTTGAAATAAGAGTTTCTTTTAAACATATTTTTAAGGTTAAGTGAATATTAATGGCTTAACTAATTCTGTGTGAAAATGTAAAAATATGGATAGAATTTATCCATAGAATATATCTGTGTAAGTTTCAGCTGCAAAAGTGGTTTCTGAAAAAAAAAATATTTTAAAATTCTCTATAAACTTACAACATAGTTTTCCATAAAAATGTAAATCAAATAAACAATAGTATTTTTTTCTTCATAATATTTTTTCAAACATATCTCTTGAAAAATATACCTTTTTTATAGGTCTACTAGCTACTAGCTGACCCAGCAAACTTTGTACAATCAATCAATGTTGTGTTAACTTTAGCTAAACTCAATTTGGTATTTATGAACATAACAGCTGATCCGACAGATATTATTCTGTCTAACATTTAAATACTAATTCGAACAGGATTAAAACATAAAATAAAAATAATTTCTTAAGTGCAATGTTAATGTAATGTACAATATTCAATTTATTTTAGATCATATCTAACCATGTGCTTATGGTTACTGAAAAACAACTATAGCCACTGCCCAGTTTATATGAAATCATTCAGCATCATAGTTACTAAATGAATTTAATCAGTATTTTAAAACTTAAGCATAAAAATAATAACCTAATTTGTGTCTTTCTCAAAACAAAACAATTTAGTCAATTTCTATATCTGTTACATTCAAATAATATGTTAACACTCAAAAAATAGACTCCATATTTATTATATTGAAATAATTTAGTAATATTTATTTTATAAATACATATATTTATTAATTTATAAGTTGAAAAGGTTTTAAATTCAATAGCTTTTTAACTTAATATTGTACAGTAAATAAAGTATTATATAACTTATGCGTTAAAAAAGCTGTTATGCAAACTAACCTAAACACATATAAATATTGTTGTATGAAATCTTATTTTCATATAATTTAAGTATCAGCTGTTCGTCATAGTGTGATTACCGCCAGCTATTGATTATTAATTGTGTATGTTAATAACTCTTAATTTCAATATAAATGACTGAATGCTCAATCAGAAAAGTAGGTAATGTGGTCTGATATTTATTTTGTTCTTGTTACATTGTTTAACAAATTTCAGGATAAAAGTGTTAATTTTGATAAATTAATATTGTGAAATTACTATAAAAACCTTCTGACCCAAAAGAATTGTTAAATAAAAGCAATTGGTTAAGGTAGTAGATTATACCACTGATTATGCACAGTTTTGCTGTGTGTTCCTCATGCAGGTTTAATACAGTAATTTGATTTAATACAATCTTCAAATCTGAAGTACCAAAACATATATTTCTCACTCTCCCTGAAGTCTTTTTTTCAACCTTGTGCAATTCTGAAAGGTTGCAACAGATATACCGAGTACCTTCAGTTTAGCTGCCTAAACTGAGTATAAATCTAATTCTAAGTTTTCAGCACTTTACTGGATAACAAAAGACAGCCAACGCTCATCTCTGATATCTTTGTCATTGCCGTTCTGCCGAGTAGAGCTGCAAGAGCTGAGCTCCCTGAGGAAGGTCACAACCAGCTCTAGCGAGCATGACAAAAAAATACTTACACTTTATTGAGATTATTTCTTTATCATTAAAAATAGAAATATTTGATTGCACCACTTGTTCTTTCACCCAATTGTCTCGAAGGCCACGTATGAACTCATAAAAATACATCTGAGATTGAATTGGTTTTCTCGCATTTGGATTTTATCGTAAATTCACAGTCAGCTAAGTCTTGCTGAGTTTGTAGCAGAGGCTACAAAATCTGAAATTGATTGATCATTCTTTTGATAAATGTTTAAGAAGTAGTTTTGAGATACAACAACATTTTTCTTCAGAACAAGCATTTGGGTTAGAACCTTGATAAGCTTATCATAAGTTTTTGGTTGGTTTCCCAGAGGCTAAAAAAAAGCTGATAGTGCATCTTAATGTACTGAACCAATTGATATGCATATAAGTTGAGTAATACTTTCTTTTTGAGATTGTTTTGTAATTTTCAAAATGTTCATATGGAGCAATATTAATTAGACCTACGGATCCTTCAGGTTTTTCTTGTTTCGTAAAGTAAGTAAATATTTGTTGAAACTGTTCTTGATGTTCCTGTTGAAAAACTGCTATAAATTCTTTGAACTGTTCCGCATCTATTTTGAATTAAGAAGGCTTTTAAAGATTAAAAAGTTTGAATTGAAATGTTCTGAAAAAAAAAATTTTCTGACACTCGGGGAAGTCCCGACAGAAGTAATAACAAAATAGCACTTCAAGCAAAATTGCCGAAAATATGAATTCATACATCTTTCATTCGATTTTCACGTCTTTATTTGATGAATGTATTTAATAAAGACTAATATTTATTGTAGTTAATCATAAAATAACATGGGCAACAAAAACATCTATTACATGTTTACTGAATACAAATTTTTTAACAATTCAAATCAGCTCTTTAAAAAGCATAAGTGGGCCAAAAATTGTTTAGCTGTAAAAAATTAGATTAAAAAACATAACTTATTATTATCTTTATATTGAATTATTTGTACTGAGATTTATCAAAGTTTAAATAAATTATATTTATTAACTGATTAAACTATTTAATATTAATCTATGTTCAAAACGAGATTAACTGATCTCAGAAGGCGAAACAATGTAAGGCAAATAATGCCTTTTGATTGGTCTGTAGCTCCTCCCACTCCACTAACAACAACAACTGTCAAATACGTAGACCCTTAAGAAAAAATTATTTCGACCTCAGACATGCAAGCCTCGAAATAAATTACATGGACCTCAAATAAATGAAATGTTTATATTATTACTCTATAGTTAAAAATGGGAAGATTTAATTCCCTCCAAAATATTATACTATGTACTTGTACAAACATCAAATGTTTATGATTTTAACTATATCATTTGGTAAACTTATTAATATTTAGCTGACGGGATATGTATTTTATAAATTACTTTGGTAATTAAGATCTTCAAATCAAATAAGTACTTACCTACTTTACTCGGAAATTGAATGAAGTAATTAAACAACTACCATACCTATAATATAGGTACCTATGACATATTATAATATAATGTGAATCATATATGTTTTACATCAACAAATACCAAAATTACCACTTTCTCTAACTAATAAAACTCAACTCTACCCCATTACAAAAATAAATTAAATATATATATATATGAAGTTAATATATTAACTTCATAAAGTCAGTGCAACGGAAAAACAATGGATAACGTTAAATATCAAGAATATATATATATATATATTTGTAGATTATGCAACACTGTTTTCTTGTATACACTTATCACTTTCACTTATGTACTTAAACAAGAATCTTACTTGGTATTTATGCGAGTACTTTCAAAGACTGGTTATTGTCTGCATCCTCGGGCATACTCAGGATCCCTGTTCCTCGAGTATGCCCGAGGATGGAGACAATAACCAGTCTTTGAAAGTACTCTCATAAATACCAAGTAAGATTCTTGTTTAAGTACATAAGTGAAAGTGATATATATATATATATATATATATATATATATATATATATATATATATATATATATATTCTTGATATTTAACGTTATCCATTGTTTTTCCGTTGCAACTTCATATATATATATATATATATATATATATATATATAGATTTTTTGGACTAGGAGACTGACAGACTTACCTTGGTAAGAGTCCACTCTGTAGTCTTGAAATAGAAACACATAAAAGCACTTAAACAATGATATATTTCAACCACACAGTGGTCTTTGTCAATCGAAGAGATAACACAAAAAGAAATATGAGAGAATTAAATAAAATAATTGTAATCACAGATTGTGTAGCGCAGAAATCAGATGTCACAGATGCACAGATTAAAGATATATATATTGTTTCCATGAACATATGAGTGATTATAGTTTATATAAGTCTGTCAGGGGAAAAGAGATAAGGCTATTTGGAAAAAAAAATGAATGGATTTATCTGATGTTGATGGTCTGAATATCAGAATGAATGGCCACAGACATGATGTTAAAATTATGAATATGGTCAGACCAACAGCTCAACATGTTGCGAGTCACAACATCACAACTTTTGATGACTGCTATACCACAAAAATAATTAAATCACTCCCCCCTGATTTTTATCTTGAACACTGTGTTTTATGGTGCTTTGAAGGTCATGACAGTATTTACTTAGTTTGCAGTTTTGGTTTACAAATTTTAATAAAAGTTCCTTGTGTCAGTTTTAATTGTAAGAATATTTTTTTTAATAATGGATGTTTTAAAAATAGATGCTGCTAGTACACCAGTATTATTGAAATAGGTCTAGTTTAGAATGTGTTTTAAGTAAAAAGTATTGTATTCCTATATTTCAGTTTTGTTAATTACATCTTTGTAAAGTATTTTCATATGAAATATTTATATATCACTAAACTTTAATGTATGCAAATAAGAATTTTAGTTGGTTGACTTTCGAAAGTTATATTACATTGCTCTCATTTCCGATCATTTGAATTCTGCAGTGTTCTTGTAGTTGTTGGGCGTGTGAGACTTCGTTGGCATGTGGTATAATGCCAAGTTTTGGTTTCACTGGACTATGGGTTAATTTTGTTCTATGTTCTTGTTAAAGTACATTTACATTAAAGTGTAAGAAGTGAATATAAGAAAATTGTCGTGCTATAATTAAATATAGTGTACACCCACACATACAGTATTGAATAATTTACTGAACACTTTAGTAATTGTTTGTATGGTTGACTTCTAGTTAACGTAGAAGGGGTATGTTTCATACTTCTTTCAAAAAATTAATCAAGATATTGTTTTCCGAGGAGTTTGGTGAAAATTTTTGACTTTTAAGAGGGCATAAATAATGAACAAAAATATTCTCATTTTAGGAAATAGATTAAAATTAAGTAAATGATTTGAATAAATGTTCTTTTGTTTTTTTTATATTGTGATAAAATTGTTTTTTTTTTTTGGTGTGGTTTTCGTCTTACTAGTCTATATTGAGTGCTAATATCAACAAAATTTATTACAAAAGCTATTCTCCAACTAATATCATAACAAAAATAAATAAAAATATAATCCACTACTCACACTATATGAGAAATATATTACTTTTTAAATATTTGTTAAATTATACTGACCAGCAATAAAAATTTAACATTTATTGTTGTTTTTTCATATTTTTTTAAAATTACGCGAGTTGAAAGCAATCAGGCAAAATCAATCATTTAAATGTAACCTTAATGGAAAAAACATTTCGTATAAAATCACTAAAACAAACATTGATCCCTTTATTGTGTAAAGAATATCAAAGTTATTATTATTAAGAATATTTTTAAAATCTATGAGAGTTTTTTAATAAAATTCTTGATGTATTAAATGAAGACCGGATCTATATAAATTTGTTTTTGACAGGATCTACATAAATTTTTTAAAATAAATTTTATTTCTACAATTTTTAGCTTTATACTCTTATTTTGAAAACATGAGATTTCAAAGTGCCTCAATCAAAATGAAAATTAACTCAAGTATGCAAAGTTTAACAAAAGCATAGAATATAATAATTTTACTGTGACAGGTCTTCATTTAATTAAATACCTACAAGTACTTATAATAGTTGTATGAGGACGATTGTGGACACAAATTTTGGCCTTTTATCTGGCAAATAGATCTGACCTTTTTAGTAGTTTTAAGGCTATCAGCCAGATGAATGTATGTGATAGTAAGAATTGTGTTAAAAGTAACAACATTATCTTTTGCTTAAGTTTGAATGATTAAATCATGTAACTGATTTCAAATGTACTCTTCACACAAATTTGTAATTTATTTATATTACTTTTGCTTCTTGCATAACATTTACTTAAAAATTTAACTTGATAAACAGCGCGTAATAAATTAAACTTTGTCCTTTTTTCATGCAAAATGTTTTTATTCAATCAACAATAATATGCTCCCAAAATTACAAATGTTTTTACTTAATACTGATTTAAATTTTGTTCTTAAAGTATAGTTTATATAATTTGTTTAGAGTCAAAGAGGTATTACACCTGCTTGTCTGATACTAGTAAAAAAGGAGTATTGGAAGTGACCAACGATCTATTAAGCTGTACCTTATTTTGTAAAATAATTTCAGTACTATGGTGGAACTTTGATGTTTGTTCTCATAATACTATTTTGTTCTATAATTTGTAACTTTTAAGTAATCAAAATTTAAAGTTTTTCAGCTAAGAATTTTTGTTTTCACTATTTTTTGCAAATACTTATAAATTAATTAATCATACTCTTATAGCTCACCATTTCTAATTAGTTGTCAAAATACTAGTACAGTAATCTCTTGGCATTCATTATTAAACACTTAATTTTAGACAAATAATCTTCTAAACATTGTTAATTTGAATTAAAAATTACTTTGTTGTTTTACTTTGTACACAATTTTTTTTGTACATATTTTTTTATATGGCAATAGTCCTTCCAACTTTCGAATAAATTTTAATCCCTTTTCTACAGAGTGATCAATTTCAAGTACGGTTGCGCAGCTAACTGGATAGATTTTAAAGTCAACTTCGGTCATACATTTTTTACGATTTCTTTGTCTTTGTTATCCGAGATAGGCCAAATTCAGTAATAAGTTCTTTCAGGCCTTCTTCCATCAAATCCTTGTTTGATTGTCGACATCTTCACGGTTATGTCTACAAATCCTTCACCATTATCCCCACATGCTATTGAAACAATATCAGTAACAATGTTATGAGCATCTATTGTGACATTGTCTTGGCTAACACAGTCTTGCCACAGTTTTTTCTAACATGCAGACACGATGATGGTTTTAGTTCAGCCTCTGATTCTTTTATGCAAGAAATGTCCTATTCTTTCGTGGTACCATATTTTTCCCAGCATTGGCTCACTATTAAGGTATACTTATTTTTCATGGCATTTAATAATTCGCTGGAAGTCTAGCGAAGATAGTAGGCTTTAAAAATGGTGATGACAGCCTGGTCTAGAGACTAAATCAAAGCTGTTGTTTGGTGACAAGAACAACTGTTCCATGTTAATAAGTAACAAATTTAGATGTATGAGGAGAACTTTAAAAGGAATAGCCTTCGATTTCAAAAAACATTTCACTTCATTAACAAAAAAAGTGAATCCATTCAATTTAAAATTCACTGATTATTCATGCCTTTTTGTTTGATTTCCATAACACCATCAAATGATCCTTGTCCTTACGTTTCAGTGCTCTAGATTTTAGGAATCTGTAAAATACCATTGTTTTCATCATGGGACTGATAGCACTACAGCACAGTAGAACAATCAAACGATCTTTTACTGCCTTAAATCCTGCATCAGATTTCTCCTCTTTAGATAAGAAGGTTTGTGAAGGCATTCCAAAACAGTCCAGTCTCATCCGCATTAAATACTTGATTGAGTGTGTAGCCCTTCTATAGAATAAGATTTGTGTAAATGTGTTGGTAACTGATGGGAAAAAACAAAATCCAAATTAGCTACGGTCGCTGGATACGATTATCAATATTTGGATTTCTAAAATTACTAAATTAAAAATAAGTTGATAGTAGTGATGCTAAATTTAAGTATGGAGTTGGATACGGGCGCCAGATTGACTCATCGTTGTTTGTAACTTGAAAGACTGTAATAAATAATGAATACCTAAATTTTCAGTATTAGTCCTGGAAGGGTATAGTATAATGGATGTTAGGAGAATAATCACATTTGTTTGTGATAAGTAACCACAGTACTGTACAAAACAAATAATACGAGAACATAGACGACAACCTGCTCAGTAACTATAGAGTCTTTGTTTCAAAATACAATACATATTCGCGGGAAATACTTAAATTGTGTAAACCGTGAATACCAATCCCGCGAATAGTGAGGGTCTACTGTACATACATTTTTTAATGTTTCCAACAAAACTTCTAAATTTTAGAAATAGTTTAAAATTTATGTATGTCGCTTTACAGTTATTTTTTAAGAAACATTATTTTATGACCAACCAAAGAAATCAAATATATTAGAAAAAAAGTTCTAAGGACCTTTCAAAACTATTATATTGGTATGTCAGTAAATACCAGCAGTGAATGTTCAGATGTTTGTTTTGCATTACTTACAATAGTTTTCATCTACTCTGGCCTTTAAATGATGAAAGATCAAGATTCCTTTAGATTTGTACAAATGTTAGTTTTTAAACAATTTAAAGTTACAGTAGCTAGATAAAATGAGGTTACTAAATAACAGGTTTTTAAAAGAAGGCATTTTCCTTTTTGTCGTGTTTCTCTCTGTAATGAAATGTCATTGCAATAAACATACATATAATGTATAAATATTAGTTATAAATAAACATTGTTCAGTGCTTCCTTATATATTTCTATTTATAATTTATGTATATAGTGTTTAAATGTCTTGTTTTATGGTGCTTAAACACACAAAATAAAATGTATTAATATTTAATTGTTTATTATTTTTAAGAAGTTAGGTGTTGCCTATATGTACATCATAACTAAAAAATGAACACTTTATAAAGGTTATTTAACAAATTAAAAGTAATAAGCTATACTAATAACAAACACTTAGATATTTTTAGTTTAGTTCTAGTAGAGCTCAATGCTTATTTGAGATTTATTGCACTGGAGGGGAGAGTGGCATTAATACTTTGGTATTAGCACTATTTTTCTCTTACATTGTATTAATAACAATCCCACATGTCATGAATATTGTAATGGGCAATGTAGAAAATCCCAAGCAACAGCAAAAATTATAAAAAACTTTGTGTTGCATTCCAAAATTTGTTGAAAAGACAAAGATATCCATTTTACATCACACAAAAAACTTCCTAAATGCAAGCTTTCTTTATAAAACATAAAACTATTTTATACTACATTATAATATACCTACAAAGTATCCACTTAAGATAAATTTAGTTAGAAAAAAACATGAGCTTCCTAATTATAAATTTGCTAAATGCTTGACAAGCAATTGGTCTCCATCTTAATGTAAATTTTTGTATTTCATGCAATAATTCATCGTAATTGAATTTACACAAATATATAAGAAATATAAAGTAACAAACTTCTTTATAATGGTGCTTAGAAGGATGACAGTTGTTCGTAGATTTCATTGAATTTACCTTCGAAGAGTTTTATTCAATGACTTCACAGAAATTACGTTTTGGAGTAAGATTTTATTTTATCATTGATAAAGTTATTACTATAAATGATTCAATTGGTTTTGGGAGGCTTTCTGAACTGTGTATGAGCACTATGTTATAGGAATGTATTAAATGTGTGGATGATAATTATTCATAAACAATTGAAGTCAACATATGTGACATTACCAAAGTATAGTAGAGTCTCGATAATTCACGTTGAATGGGATAGAGGCCCAATGGAATTACAGAAAACTCGGATTTCAAGGAAATATGTTCCTGTGAGTTAGAAAAAAAATATGAGTTTTAATGAACCATAATACAAAAATTAAAAATGCATGAAATAAGTTTATAGAACTTTATCGCAGATAGGGAGTGTGGATAGTGTCTGGAAAGTGCTGAGTTGCATGGTGTGATATAGAAATCATAAAAAGTTCTAGTACCCCTTCGATATGATTTCCATATCTATAATCCACAGTACTATAACTGTCTTGGACACTATCCAGGTCAAAAGTATAACTGTAAATGGGTTTGGTCAGTTTTTACAAATATATTTGATAATACTTTGTTTACATCATTTTTATGATGCCTACTAATAATAAATTCTATATATTCGAGTATATTTTTCAGCCTTTAAATATTTAAGTTTTAATAATGGAGTTATTCCGAATGGCGCCAACAAAAGAAAATATTGTAATGTTAGGGGAGGCAGAAAAATGTACTCAAATATATACAAATATTCCTAATAGAAGTGTAGATGAGTAGGTAAAGAATTTCAATAAGTTGTATATTTAACTTTGTTTTTTAAAAAAAGTTTTGTTTAAATTTGTCTTTATGTTTATTGTGATTATTTACTAATTAATAAAAGTACCAATAATAAGTTTAAATAATTTTTTAAAAAACAAAATTATTCATATATACATTATCTATGTTATACATATATTATGTTCAGTTATTTTTGAAGGAAATAAAGAGTGCCGCCTAGTTATTGAAATTAAAATAAAAGTTTGTATTTAATTTGAAATATTTTTCAACAGATTTTCATTTGAGAAAGAAATTCTTGAATTTAAAATATTTCCTTTTATTTTATAAATGACAATAAAAGTAGGTGTGCCTAAGTTCTGTAATAAAAAAATAAGTTATAAAAGACTTTGTTAATAACAAACTTAAAGTCCTTGTACAGCATGTGTTCTGAAACAGTCAAAGGCCTTATCTCTGAATTATTGTATGTTACCAGTATAGCATAGCCTAGTAGTGATTGCCGTAATAAAAGACAATTTATAGTGTATTTGTAGAATAAATTTTTTTACAATCGTAATGTATTTTGTGGTGTTGGCTAACAGTTTGAAATTTCTGTCAAACCCCATATTTGTGTGAAATGACAAATATAAATTTAGTTGAATTTAATTTAAAAAACTATTAGATTTTCATTACCTATTAAAACATAAAAGAAAATAATTTGTTGTAACTGTTGCATTTCACAGACCTTAAGTCTCTAGTAAATTATTAATTTGCAATATGTTATTTACTTTCATAAATTCCAACCACCTATAGCTCAGTGTAAAAAATTTTAAAATAACATAATTTTTTTTAAACCATACGTACATTTTTTTATTTTTCTCTGTTCTGTATGCAGAGGTAGTGTAAGTAAACACATCTCTGACTTCATTAGAGAAACGTCTACTTTAGGTCAACATTGCACATGCCTTTGTTCTCCTATTTACATACAATGAACCTTCATGCAACTTTCACTGCCATACCTATAATTTCATGTCTATATTTATGATGCCATTAGAAAATGGGAACATAACCTGGCTCAAATATGTAACCTTGCAGAATAGAGCCAAAATTCTTGTTTCTTAATCCAGCATAATCCAGTTCTATAATAAGTATATATATATTAAATATGGTGATATGTTTTCTTGTAATATGGTTAATATATTAAAAATATTTCAAAAACAAGAATACTTTTAATGAATATATTTATTCAAAGCTTTTCGCCGATAAAATAGTACCAGCATCTTCAGGAAAATAATTATCTAATAAAATTTTATTAGATATTATTTTACATAATATCATTTACATTTTATTAGATAATTATTTTCCTGAAGATGCTGGTACTATTTTATCGGCGAAAAGCTTTGAATAAATATATTCATTAAAAGTATTCTTGTTTTTGAAATATTTTTAATTTATTAATTATATATATATATATATATATATATATATATATATATCATGATATTTCACGTCCATTATTTTTCCGTTGCACTGACTTTATGAAGTTATTATATTATTACTTGTAAATAATTTTTCCACCACTAAGTGCAATAATTGTCTTGATTCGACAATGGTCAAGTGACTGAAAGGTACCTCATCACACAAAGTAAAATTATTGCACTTTAGTGGTGGAAAAATTATTTACAAGTAATAATAATAACTTCATATATATTGTAAGTGTTCTCTTTTTATTATTATATTATGATGAATGAATGATTCTTTAAAATGTATTTCTTCAAAAATTGTTTCTTTAATAAAAATTTCTCAATTATTTTGTACAAGGTAGGTTAGTAAATTTTCTAATTTATTTTAAGATAAATAAATATTCTAGAGCTTTCTTTTTTTAATAACAAGTTTAATGTATCATTTAAAACAATTTCTTAGCAATTATAAGTTCTATTAATAAATTACAATTTTTCTTTTTTAAAGTTTTACAAATTTACTATAAGTGTCCTCTATTATCATAAGTCTTATTACTCTAAATTGTATTTCTCTTTAGGCAGCAACAGTTTTTTATTTAATTTAGCCTAAATTGATTTTAATTTTGGTTTAGCACAAGCTCTCTTAATCTTGGGTTATCTGGTAGGTTTTAAATTTTGAATAATGAAATCTTATTTGGCACTCTAAAGTACAAGAACAAAAAAATCTAAGCTATAAATGTTATAAATTATGTTACAAATTAATTTATTTCTAAGCAAACTTGTCCCTTAATATTCTTTCTAAATGTTTTCTTTTATAGTTTGATTTTATAATAAATTCACTGGTTTCTTTTCTTTTATAAATGTTTGATTGCAAAATTTCAAAATGTAGTAATGGATCTAGCCTAGATACTCAAGTGTTTTAGATTGCAGATTCCACTTTTCGGCCTTTATCAAAATATTTAATAAGATCTTTTTAAATAAATAGTTTTAATTAATTTTCTTGAAAGTATTTTGTAGTGTTAATTGAATTCGAGACTAACACTCCCGCACTAAGTTTAAATTCGTTAAATTTTATTTGCCAATTCTGAAGTACGTCTGTCTTGCTTGAGTAGGTGTTTGCAACTGAAGCGACGCTAAGCCACGCATTTAAAAATGGCTAAACCGTTTATTTCCTTTTTTTAATTGTTATGGCTTTACGGATGCTGTATTCACTGCCTGGTACAATTCATGTTCTTAATAGCTAGATTTTAATTTCTTTGCAGGTAACTGCATTTAAAAATTATTTCTTCCGACTAAGTTTAAATTGTCAGCTGTTCTGTTCACAATGCGCACGCACCTCACTTAATACGCTAGCCATCCTGTCTTGGTTTATTTGTGCAATCTAAAATGGTTTCACTTTCTTAACACTTAAAGGCTTTTACTTTTATTTACATGGTTTTAGTGTTCTTTTCAAACTGTTACACATTAAATTGTTTCTATTATATTGTTTTTTTTAGTGGTTATTGTTCTAAACTTGTGATTAAATGTTACGATTTTGCCAATTTAGGTTATGTTTACATTTTTCTCTTTTTTCATAATTGGTTATTTTATGGTTTGAATTTACTTACATGTTACAATATATATATAATGAAAACAAGCTGTTAGCCATATCTTTACATTACATATAAGATACTGATGCTACAATTTTAACACATAATGTAGAGCTATAATCTCATTGGCCTTATAAGATATTATGTAATGTGTTTTTTGCTTGTATTTGTTGTGATTTTGTAATGTATGATTTGTATTTAGTTAATAATTTTAATGTATTGTAATATTTAAAATATGTTCACCTCTGTAGTAGAGGGATAAATACAAATGTATAGTTAGAATAGAAAAATACAAAGTACATTATTTTAAATCGTGATGTCTGTCAGTATGATTTCTATACCCAAACTATAACATTCATCTCAATTTGATACAGTAGAAAGTGGGTAATTTATTTGTTTGGATATTGCCTCGAATTCCAAGCACACTTTTATTGCCTTCCAGAATTCTCTGTGTTAAGATCGAAGTCATGGTGACGCTCTGCTCAGTCACCAGTTGTTGTTGTAGTGTACCTTTTCTTGTGTTTTGGAAGAGAATGTGGGAGTAATCTCCATATCTTTGAGTATACAACGTATTCAGTACAAGACATTAACATTTAGGGAAAAACTCACTGTTTTTCGAGGAAAACGGTCTTAAAATGAAATATCGCATTGCTAAATAGTATGAGATAGCACCCACTACAGCATATACATTTTTAAAAAATAAGGAGAAAATATTACACCATGCTTTGAGTGGAAATGGAATGGACTGCAAACATTCCAGAGAAGCCTGAAGGAGATTAATGTATGTTAAAATAGAAATAATGAGCTAGGGACAAAAACATTCCATTATCTGGCCCCATTGTTTGAACAAAAGAGAAGAGTTTGCTTCAAGTTTGGGGTAAAGAAATGGGTTTCAAGAAATGCCTACAAGAAAAGGTTACGCCAAGTCTTTGCTGTTGAAGTGCAACAAGTGTAAATCAAGGCAAATATTTGGAAAAACAGTGTTTTACAAATGATTGAAGAAATCCCAGCAAAATACATTTATAATGAAGACAAAACAAATTTGTTTTTTAAATGTACCCCAGACACTAACTTATAAAGGAAATCGGTTCAGGAAGGGGGAAAAACAATAAGGAAGGAGTGACTTTGTGGGTTGGGGCCAATTTGGATAGCACTGAAAAGTTGCCTTTACTGCTGATAGGCAAATCTGCTGATCCTAAATGTTTTAAAAGCATAAAGTCCAAACCGCTACAGTGCAAAAAGCTTGGATGACAGTAGGTTTTAAAGAGTAGCTGTTAAAACTCGACAAAATATTTGGTAAGCAGAACAGAACGATCTTTCTGTTTGTTGAAAACTGTACTGCAGATAACAATATCCCACTTATGAACAATGTTAAGGTTATTTTTTCACCCGAATTTACTTCAGTTATACAGCCAGTGGACCAAGGCATTTTAAGCAAAGTGGCCAGGGTACAAGAAATTAAGCATTTTTCTGGGGCTTTATTGTACAAACGCTCTTGATGGTTCATTGGAAAACACCAATAGTTTAAAAATTGATTTCTTTTAAGTAGTAAGAATGTGCTACAATGCCTGATGCAAAGTTACTGAAACTACAATAAATTGTTTTAAGAAAGCTGGATTCATAAAGACATCTGACCACATCCAAGTGAACTTTTAAAGATGTTCCTCTTGCACCTGTTGAATTGGAAGCCAATAACAACATCATCTTTTAAGAGTACTAGGAATGAAAAAACAAGCCTGACCATAACTGACATTAGTATTTAGAATGAACTTTTTCATGTAAACAATGAAGACACACAACCCACATTTATAAATCAATCACAATTATTTTTACTGTAATTAAACTCAATTAGAACAACACAATGTAATTTACAATGGATCTGATCTTAAATGATGCACAGAATATTGTACAAAAGTATGATACAAAATATTAAGGAAAATAAATGAGGCTGTTTAGTTACAAGGAGTATACACTTCAGAATACTATTGTAATGAAAATAGCCTTTGTACTTTAAAGTTTTAATTTATGACAATGAGTTATGTGCTTTTACGTAAGTAAAGTATTCCAAATTGAACCAGAAAGTGATTTTATAATTCAGAAAGTGAGGAAGATTGCTTAGTACATTCAAAAACTTTATGTTTCAGTAAGTTTTTCATAAATTTACTTATATTACAAGATTCCCAAGTCTTTAATCTGTTCAATTTAAAATTTAATTAATATGTTAAATAAGTTCCTCCATGACACATCCATGAATGTTTCCTTAAATATCGTTACCATCTGTCACCATATTCTTCTTATGTCTCTTCATTCTAGGAATTTTTGTGTTCTAGTATGTTAAGTTAAAACATCCCAGTACTGAAAAATGTGTGCTAGTACTGAAAAAATCCCAGTTTGAAATTGGAGGTTAATTTTTCATTAAAAATATTTTAGTTCCTTTTAATACTATCAAAATATTACCACTTTTGATATTCTAATTTATTGTTCGGTTTATATAATTTTAAACATTTTGATTTGCTAAACTTTTATGGTTTTAATTCTTTTTTTTGGCTTAATCAGTTCAATTAAAATTCTATATTCCTTTATTTGTACAACACTATTTATGGTGCTTTGAATATTTTCCTATGAATTATTTTATTAATAAATTATTTCATATCAAAATTTTGTTGCTGTTCATGACGAGCTCCACACATGCAGTAAAGGCCATAAATTAAACACACTATAATAGTATGAAATATATACACATAGCAACACATATAAAAATGACATCACGGCACCTACATGAACAAACACGGCACAGATCACACATACTCTTCGATCACATCACTTCTAACTTTCAAAAAATGGTACTGAAAAAGCACAACTGCAGCATTCCTGGTGGCTGAGTTGTAGGCTGAAGAAGTTGTAAGACGAAAACATTTCCTCCACGTTGTAACTGTCTCAAATACCGTGACAAATAGGAAATAAATAATTTCCTGTTTTTAAGTAATAAAGTTGATTTTTAAATTAATCAAGTTTGGAGTTATAAGAATAATAAAGAGTGAAGAAGTAAATAAAACCATAAATAGAATAATTAAGCTAAATTAAAAAGTATTAGAGAATAAATTTGTAATAACTAGCTAAATTTGACCATCGGGAGTGAGGCGAAAATTTTCTAAGTGCTTAAAGAAGCTAACTTAAGATCAAAACCACGTAGAACTTTCATCGACATTTTAGGAGAGCCAGAATAAACATTAGTGAAAACAAAATTTGACAAACTTAAAAAACAAAAAAGTTACAGCAGTTTTAATAAAATAGACATTTTTCAGTGTTCCAAAAATGATAATCAAACTCTGCAAGCTAAAACGGATTCGTTGCCCGACTTGCCTGTACAAGGAATAAATCCAAAGATAGCAAGTGTTGCAGGCGGGGTGAGGTAGGGTAACTTCACCGCTATATATACTAGGTCTCTAAGACCTTAAAGGGGAGTCTGAAATAAATTTTTAATACGAGGTGCCGCGGACCGCTATGCCGGATCGCGAATAAGATCTCCATCAGGCCAGATGGGACCGAACCTCAACGCTTTCGACGTCTAGGACTATCAATGGACGAAGGCTCCAGACTCAGCCTCCAGGACGCGGGAATGGGGGAAACCACCACCGACGAACCAGGGATGGCGACTTCCGATGTCCATGGACCAGGGAATCCAGACGAGGGACTCTAGGACCGGCAGGAACATCTTTGGCAAGTCATTTTCTCTATTCGATACCAATTACGTCAAATTTAGTCAGTTAATTTTATTAAATTCAAACAAATATTTAAGCTTAAACAATGTCTTCACTCTATATAAAAATTAAATAAATTTTATGCTTAATAAAATTAATTTGTGTGATCAGAATATTTCAAATGATAAATATTAAACTTACAAAGGGTTTTTGGCCATGAGCCATTTATTTTCAAGGAAATAACAATTTTTCGAATATTATAAATTTAAAAATTATGTGTCATAAATACGAATTTACCAATTTAATATAGAAGATAAATTTTTATTATGTCTAATTTGGGAAATAATTTTACTTTTATGTAAATGTAATTGATATATATATATAAATTATAAGATTTTAAAATATGAAAGATAAGTTATTTAGTGAATTGTTTTTGTCAATATAATTGCGTTTTATTTGAAAAGATAAATTTTCTTTTTTATTTAAATAAATAAAAATTAAATATGTTATAAAAATCAACAGTATTTGCATTTCATCCTGTGTTGAATAATCAATAAAAACTTTTTAGCTTTTTCCAACTAATATGAAAATGATTATTAAATCAGTAAACAAGTTTAATTAAATTCCATTAATTGATAATAGTTAAAACCTAATGTTTTTAAAGAGTTTCTCTCAACTAACTTCATTGAGCTAGCCTAAAGATTAGTTGGTTTTTTTGTATAAAAGTCCAGGGATTTATCTACTGGCAGATTGTGTTTAAAAGGGCACAGGAGCCTTTTAAAATAGGCAAATTAAACACGATCATATTTTGCACGTCCCCTTGCTGTCTCTGCAGATCATCATCAGGTGGTAAGACTCTGTGAATATTTTGTGTATTATTTTAAATGTGTTTCTTTCCAGCTGACTATTGAAATGACATGTGTGACTATATCTAGACCTTACATAATTGATAAACCAATTTTGGGGAGATTATACTTATTTTAAAATAGTAGTCAGCGGGAATAGGCTTGTTTTGGGCATGGCCCTATGAATGGGAAATATACACGTAACTCAGGGATTTTAGCACGGTTTAACAAGCGGGGTGATTGGCAGATGTTTGTTTTGTTTATAAATAAGTTTTTTAAACAACAAAATGTTGGTATTCTGCGTGCTGTGAAGTGAAGTGAAGGACGTTGCAACGTGTAAGTTAACAATTTAACAACCTTTAGTTAACAAAAAGTCTGGTCGCAAGTAAAAGCAAAAGTGTAATAAGAAATTATTTCAATTTTATTTAACTTGAACATTTTTCAAGTCATCAGATATTTTGTAAATGATTTCTAATTGTGTATACCCCATTCAAGAAGAGTTTTTTACTCCGATCTAGGTAAGCCAATTTTTTTAGTATTGCTGTCGCCATGCTCCACCTTGCTGACTACATTGGCATTGTAACCTAATGAGTTGGTGTTGTAACTTGAAATATTTTATTGTAAATATGGTGTTGTAAAATACAGAAAGAAATATTAATTAATAAGGTTTGTGATTTTGACTGTCTCGCTAAACATCACATCAACTATACATGTTCACTACAAGAATTCACTAATCTTGTTTTGAACAGAAAAAATAATTTGAAGGTATTAAATAAAGATGAAGAGGTACACAAAAACAAAAGTGATGGTAAGTGTTTGTACATCATATCTGGGAAAGAACAGTTGGAGAACGGTAAGTGTATAAAAAAAAATTATAGACACAGTTTCTTTTCATTTTATTACTATTTTTAATGGGTGTAGATAATTTCATGTATAACAAGTATCACAAGCATGATTGAGTTTAAAAATTAACAAATTGTTTTTCCCACTATAATAGGTAACTAAATCTATTAATTTTATGATTTATCTATTTGTATCATCTAAAATCTGTATTACATATCAATAATCTAGAGTGTTTGTTGGTTGTACAATGAAAACTGGTTTATCAGGTTGTTCATATTGTTTGATGCTTTTTAGGTGGTGTAAAAGCAAGTCATCTGGTACAGTCAAGGAAAATAGAATCCAGCCGATAACTGCAAGAATAGTACGACAAGTATTCCATAACTGCCATTCATACAGTGACTGTGATAGTTGCTGCAAATTATTAAAATGATTTTAATTAAGTTTTCTTAATGATCTGGGTTTGTTATAATTTAACTTTACAATTTATTTTGGCAATTCATTTTGCTACTATTTATTCATGACATATATATATATATATATATATATATATATATATATATATATATTGCAGATGCCATTTTTTCTTGATAAATATGTATTTTTGCTATTGTTATTACAATCTGTCTTTACTGTTATTGACATCATAAAGAGCCTCTTCACTTACCAACAGTTAATTAGTAAAACAACACTATCTCTTTCATATATAGAGCCCAATCCCAGTAATCTGAATTACGGTAGTCCAAAACTTCCACTAATCCAAAACAATTTTCGAAAATATCAAAACAAGAAATAAATAAATGGCTAAAAGAGAGGTTCAAAGAAGAAAGGCAATATTGTTTTGTTTACTTTGCAATGACCTCAGTTTATTGATCCCTTTTGTTCAGTCAGCCTACAGCAGTTCAGTTTCAACGTCTACAGTAAGCAGATGGTAGAATTGTTTTGTCATCTCAGTGTGTTATACCTTAATTTTCAAAATGGCATCTTGTCTTAAAAGAATACACAAAACACTTTTGTTGTCAGATAATTGGAACATTCTAAAACGGCGTGATGCTGGGGCATCTGCTAAATGCTTAGCAGAAGATTTTTGGATCGGAAATTCAACAGTCAGTGACATAAAGAAAAAATATTGTGGTTTGTGCCTTCTATGGAGCAAGGTAGCCAAGCATGGAAAAAAGTGAAAATGAGTGAACACACTTTGGGAGAAACTGCTCTTTACACCTGGTTTCTGCAAGAACAATCGCTAAATAACCCCATATATACCACTTTATTGCAAGAAAAAGCAATAATTTTTTTTTTCTGAACTCTACCCTAACGAGGAGAATTTCAAAAAGAGACATGAAATTCGGTGTCTTTTTATCATGGGAGAAAAATGTCTAATAATCCGGATGCTATATAACCTTTCCGTCAACAGTTTCTGGAAAAAGTTAGTGAATTAAATTTGTTCTGATCAGGTTTACAGTGCAGATGAAAGTGGCTTATTTTGGAAAGCTTTACAAAAAAAACCTTAGTCCACAAGTGCATACTTAACATTAGCCTGTACATACTTTATAATACCATATAGGCATATTTGTAGCCGTATTTACGTCATAGGTATACGTAGTTCGCCTACATCCCGGTAATCCGAAATGGTTGTACATTTATTATTTTGGATTACTGGGGTTTGATTGTGTGTGTGTGTGTGTATATATATATATATATATATATATATATATATATATATATATATATATATATTATAACATAATTTTTAAAGAGACACAATACAATATAATTATGTTTTACTATTTAATAAATTGAATTTTTTATTTAAAACAAATAAAACTACTCACTCAGGAACAATTCAAAACTTTATTATAACATTTCTTTTTCAACATTTAAAACAATAACACAATAAACAAAATTTTACAACTTAACAAGTTTTAACACAATATACTAAAATTCGATTCTTTAAATTTGAGTTACAAGGTTTTTATACCCTTGGCTAGTTTAAGATCTCTTGATATCTCGGGGTTATAGTATGGGCTATATTAACTCTTTGTTAATTAAATAAATTTTGAAAAACACAATATTAAATTTAGAACATAGTTTTAATAAATATTTTCCTGAGGGAAAAACTTAAATTTTGAATATAAAAAAAACTAAACGATTTGAACTGGATTATTTCTTATTACTTACTATTAATTAAATACAAGATATTTTAATGTACAAAATTAAACTTCTCTATTATCTTAAAAGTCCACTAAAGTTATTTTATAGCGCTATTACTCAACTTAATAAATATCAAAATTTTGCTGGTCGCTTACGTAAATTCCCGTTCTCTCCAATTAAACATTTCACACACTTAAATTCGTTTTATTTACTTTACTTTATATTAACACAGTATTACATTTTGTAATTCACTTCTCCTTAATTTAAGTTGGCCAATCTTCTTAACAAAACGGTATAATTTAGACGAACTCTTTCCAAATAAATAGAATTTTGACTGGTCCTGGCTGGTATATTAGAGCGTCACCCACGCTACCTCCAACTCAACTAACTACGCGTCCTTAGATTCTAAAATTGTTTAAAATATGGCCGCCTTTCTTCTTAAAAAAAACACATATGGGTTATAATTTAGTTCGATTTCTTTCCACTAGACTTTACATCAGACTTACTTTCTTCTGTTTTTACAGCTGATGTTTCCTTGACTTTCACACATGTTAATGTCAACGAACTATTTTCACCGTTTTACCAGCTGATTCGTCCACAATGAGCTTGTTTAGAATGGCGTTTTAACTTGGTTAACCTGGTTGAAACTTACTGTTTTAATTTCCTATCCTCAACAAACCTTCCAGTGTTTATTTTATTAATATTATTAGTGTGTGAAGTGTCTTTGTGTTTTACTTTTGAAATAGTTCTGAATTGTGTGTGTTTTGCTTGGTCTTTCATAAACATAACCTTTCAATTTTCTTTTGTTTACAAACGTGTTCACTTTCTCCTTCCAGTAATTACTTAGGCCCTATGTTACTACAGTTTACAAATTTGTTTACACATAACTATTCTTAGATTATCTTATTTTAATTTATGTGTTAGGTTATTTGATATAACAAATTTCCTAATACATTTCCAGTTCAAAAACCTTGTTTACAATTCTATGCTTTTACCTAAATTTAGTTTTCATTTAACCTAACCAATATCTTAATGAATTTCTTCCTAAATTTTGAGTGAGTTATTTCTCATCTATTTTCCAATTCTTAAATAATATTATATAGCCCATTCTATAAATGTTACAATATATATATATATGTTTGAAACAATATATAGTAAAATAACCTTTTTGAAACTCGCTGTAGATTATGATTTATAAAGGTATTTTAACTTGCACAAAGTTTAAATTTATTATGGTGTTTTCACTGTGTGCACAAATTGCTCTGCAAGGGCAGTATCTATTTTATTTATAGAATTTCAGAAAATAGGAGAAATGATATGAATGGGAAATAGTTTGATACCAGGAAAGTTGCAACTCCTTGAAACTTGTATGTAATGAAAATCAAGTTTTATATTTTATGTATCATATTTTAAATATGTTAAATACATTTATTTTCTTTCTTTCTTACCATTGTTTTATATCCTTTTTTTTAAACAATGCTAAGAAAAGTAAAAATATGATAGTTTTTTGCATTATTTTGCAGATTATGTTAAATTAATACTTGACTGTTATGTTTATTTTCTGGAATTACTGATGTTTTTGGCATATCTCGGATTAATTGGTCTTGTATACAAAAGGTTATGCACACTTCAGGTCAAGGGAATTACAGTATAATGCTACTTAAATAGATTTTTAAAATAAAAATAAAGTAATAGCTATTTAATGTATTCTGTAGCTACTGTACATTTGCAATATTTAGTAGACTTTACAAGTTTTTTTTCTGATAAAAAAATAAAAAATGTTGAATATATAATGATTGGTTACATTTAGTACAAAATGTTTAAAAAAATAACTTTACAAATAATTTGCTAATTTATTAGTATTTTAATGAAACAAATACTTACATAGACGTTTTTTGTAAAGGTTTTGTCAATAGGATAAAGAATAAACATATCGTCATAGAAGGCACAACAAAGTGTACATATAAGAACCAGGATATATATAACAGCAACTGCCCAAGACTGCCGATAAGCCAGAATGTCAATGCAGTGGTTCAAGTCAAGATGTGCAAAATCAAAACTGTTGAGAGAGAAATAACTATTAGATAATAATTTAATTTAATTTTTTGTAGTTTAATATACTTTCAGAATTTTAAATCTATTTTTTGAAGTTACATAATTGTGATAAATTTTTTTTCCATACAGTAAGAAATTAACAAACTCGTTATTATTAATAGCAGTACCAGGAAAAACATGAAAGAAACAAAAAAGAATATATATTGCCTAAATGAAGAACATTGCATGGTACAAGTAGTATATTCGTGTGATGAGAATGGGTACTAAAGCAGAAATGAAACGTGCACAAAGAAAAATAAAGCTTGTGAAAAAAATTGAAAGGAATAAATCACAGAAATTATTTACAGAAAGTGTAGTGTCATAAGTAGAGACAATGAGATTATATTAAGAAAGAGTTGAGTTCTTCTAACTGGGAAACTATAACTGCAGAATTAATTATGATAATAAATTAGAGCAAATGTGGTGTAATTTTTAGTTATAAATAAATAAACTTCTTAAACAACAAAAATTCCCTATTTATGTCCTGATGCACATTTCGATTGCAAAGCAATCAGCTTCAGAGGAAATTACTACAAGAGTCTATAAAAATAAAAAAGTGTTTGTGGTTTAAGAGGTTCTATTTATTTATAACTGCAGAATTATAGGTAAATTCTTTTGTTTTTTATTTATATTAATCAGTCAATTTGTTACTGAGATTGAAGGATATGTAAAGCATTTGTAATACAGATATGATTCAAGTAATCTATTTATCTGTTACACCGTCATATAAGACAAAAGAGGTATAATATATGTAAGACTAAGACTCTCTGATTTTGGGATTAGGGGAAATCTTGGCTTGTGTAAAATGGGTGCTTAACTGGACTAGATCTGCTCTCAACGATTTTCAAATGATTACAAATAAGCAATCACCTTAAAGTGAGATGACAAAAAAGTGATTCATTTTGTTGTTGATTTTCTAAAAGTTTTAATGTCAGATTAGCTGATGAACTAAACTAGCAGGAGTCCCTATACTATTGCCCATGAACCAAGAATTGGTAATGAGCACTACCAGCCCCACCTTTCATAGTTCATTTTGTTTATTACATAGTAAAATTGACAATTGTAAATAAATAAAAAGATGGTTTTATTTAACGACAAATCAATAAACACAATTACAGACAAAGAAAATGAGACCTAACTTAGTATAAATTTACTGTAATTGATGGTATGAGATGTTACACTCATCCTTGATGCATAGGCGTGTTAAAAAAAGTACTACCAGACTCAAAATTAATATGCAGCAGAACATTCCCAGATATACTCTAGCTCTGATAGTAATGCTATAAAATGGCATTGTATACTTTGAGTAACCAAGTGTATTTGATGTTTTTATATAAGCCACTATCCTCAAGATGGTACTGTACTTCTATATTTTTCCCATGTCCTACACTCAACTGCTCTATTCTCTAAAATATATCACCTCTATCCCCTCTCTATCTATATCACCTCTCTATTCTCTATTCTAAAATATATCACCACTATACATTTAGTATAATTAAAGTACTGTAATTGAGTACCGACAAATTCCAGTTATTCCAAAACAAGGTTTTGCAAATAATCGTGGAGGCAGCTAGATACACAAGATTAACACTACTTCAACTGACTTTAAAGTGCCTTTCAACAAACAACACCTTCAACATTTAGGAACATGTTTCTTCAAACAGGCCCACTTACAGACAACATTCACATTTATCTCCTCACTGGGTAGGTTTGACTCCACCCTCAACACACATGCGGCTGCTGTCCTTACTAACCATCTAGCTCTAATCATAAGATTGTAAATAAAATGTATTAGTAAAATACTATTATTAATTTGCTTCTCAGTTCTGTTCAGGTAATGCAGGGCTACATCCCCAGGGAGACAACTAAGCCCCATCAGAACTACTAATTTTGCCTTGCATGCCATTTCAGTTTCGAGTAGGCAGCGAAAGGAGTATATGTCATTCCTACCATAGCCTCGCTAATAAGGTATTTGTAAGGTAGTACCCTTCCTTAACCCTTAACATAACGATATCCTAGCCCCTAGGGTTCTTGTAAGATTTAATCGAGTATTTTCCTGGCAGGGTTTCATTCTTGCCATGTTTTTTTCATCCTGCTCTTAGCATGACACTTACCATACTGTTTCATTTGATTATCTCCTCAAGGAAAGAGCTCATCAGCTTTTTAGATGCGAAATTAGTCCTGTTTTATTCATGCACAGTAGGGGTATTAATTGGATGTGAGACGGAGGAAACTTGTTAGAGGATGGCTATCACAAAAACTGGGCGGGTTCTGGGGGCCCAGACCCTGGCATGAAAAAATCATAAGAAGTTATAAATGAAATGTCTTTAGACAAGTGGCCATAAGTACCAACCCCATGTCCTTAGACAAGTGCCCATAAGTAACAACCAAAATTTCAAACAAAATAACAGACTCCCATATACATATCTGCGCCATTAATATTCTACCTTTTTTTAGTTACTAATAATATGAAAATTTGCATCTAATTCAAAACTATAGTATGCTAGTATGAGTTAGCTATGTATTTACCTAGCTAGCCAAAGGCCTTACTTTAGAACTTATAGTAGAGTCAGTATGCTCCTTGTGTTGAAACGTATGGATACATCTGAACTAAAGCATTTCTCATATTTTTTTAATAGCACTTTTTTACATTTAAAAATATTTTCAATAGCACTTTTTTTTATGTAATAAACAACTTACCGATCTAAAACAGACACAATACAAAAGGCAAGAAGTATGTAGAAAGCTGTGGGTGCAATGCTGGCGATTTTAGAATATGATTCCAAGAAGACCAATCCTTCAGAACCATCCATACCTGTTGACAGACTGAAAGCCTGAAAAAAAACACTCATGTAAAAAAACTTAGCGCTAATTTTAAATTCAATATTTTGTTACAAATAACACTTTTTTATTTGAGTTAATTAGTTAATTACAAAAGAGTTAATTTTTCTCTTAGTATAAATTGTGAAGATTATTTAAAATGATTTATTAAAATTAATAATACATTAAATATAATGTTAATACATTTAAATATACAACATTCTTAAAAGTAAGCACTAATTTAAAATTTTTATTTGTGAAAAAATTTTAGTTTAAGAATGTACAAAAAATATAAAAAGATTTATCTGACAATAAACTAACAGTAAAATTATACAAGTAGACATGAATTTGAGGAAAGGGTTGCTTTCGAAAAATATATGCTCACTAATAAATGTTTTTTTTCCAAAATTATGGTTTGAACTCACATAATTGTGAAGTTTTGCCTGAAATATCTGACAAGCCATTTAAGATCTTAACAAAGAGATTGGTTTTTCCTGAATGTTACTAATAAAAATATAAATCACTTTTTGCAATGTATTTGTACAATGATAGTCTTATCAGATGGTTAATTCATTATTGGCTGTTGGCTGTTGAGAAGATTTATTGAGTTTTGTTTTGATCTGTTATTGTTTAGTTATTGAAATGGAAAAGATAAATAATTTTTATTATATTTTGCTTCAGATACTAAAATGTTTTAGATATCTTGAATATTACTTTCAGCGAGTATGTTATAGGGAAAAACAAAGGTTTTCAAGTTATATAAATGTTTTAAAAATGGTCAAGAGGATTAAGATGGCAAATAACATGGATACCTGAGCACATCAGTGACTGATAACATGGAAAAAGTAAAATCATAATTATAAGCAATTACTGGATTATTAACAGAAAGATAACTAGAGATGGGCTCATGTAATCACATTTCTAAAATGTTTTAGGTTTGAAGCATTTGACAACAGGATTTGTTCTAAGACTGATAATTTTGGAATAACCAGACTCCCTATGGACATCACATCTACATATATTTAAATGTTTTCATTCGATATTCTTTAAATTATGAATAAATATTAAAAACAAATTACTCATTTTTGTGCACTAGTGTTTAATTTTATGTGTTAGAATGACATTTCATTTTTAAAAGTTTGCTGTCACTATATATTATCTCCCAGTTTTCCTAAAGTCTAGAAACCTGACACTTGTGCATTTCTAAACAATGTAAAGACTTATGTAAAGAATATACTACATGTAAGTTAAAAACTTAATACTGAAATACTGAGTTTCAAAACAATAAATATTTGATTTTATTTATTGTCTAACAAGACTTGTTTCCCTTTTGTAGAAATAGAAGCAACTTGTTTAAGTAAGATTTAATCTGATCTTGCTGATACAGGGAGCGGCAGAAATACTTGACGATTTTCAATCTCGTACAGTCGAGCAGTTGTGTGGAGGGGGTGGTGGGGAACTGCGCATTGACAAGGTCATTCGACGCCATTTCAATAGCCATGGAGCAGTGGTCCGATGTACATCGTGCATTTGTCATTGAGACGTATTTTAAAAGTGGTGATTCGGTTGTTGCTACACAACGTCAGTTTCGTAGGCATTTTAATGTGAGTTGTAGAGGACGCATCCCATCCCGAAACACAATTAAGCTGTGGGTGGATAGTTTTAGAACAACTGGTTCATCTTCCATCGTCCAAAAACTTCAGCCTCATGGTTGACTGTAACCGTACGCCCACCTTCTTCAAAAAGTACGGTCCGATGACACATTTCTTAGTTACTGCGCACCACACGGTAACTTTAGCACTATGTAAAGGGCGTTCGTGCAACTCTTGTGGGTTCTCATTCGACCAATATCTAAAGTTTTGTTTATTAACATAGCCATCAAGGTGAAAATGAGCCTCACCACTCATTAGAAGAATTTTTTGGTCATCCATTAAATTGATCATTTGCTCTGAAAATGCCTGGCGATTAGCGTAGTCATGAGGCTGAAGTTTTTGGATGATGGCAATTTTATATGCATGAAAGTTTAGATCGTAGTGCAAAATACGTCTTACTGTGGGATCAGACATTTGAAGAGCGGCAGCTAGTCTATGCGCCGGTCTATGCGGGCTTGTTAGCACAGCTTGCCTCACTTGCTCAATGTTGTCCGGTGTTCTCACTGACCTTGGATGGCCTGAAGGCCTTTGTTTTAAAGATGAACCAGTTGTTCTAAAACTATCCAACCACAGCTTGATTGTGATTCGGGATGTGATGCGTTCTCTACGACTCACATTAAAATGCCTACGAAACTGACATTGTGTAGCAACAACCGAATCACCACTTTTAAAATACGACTCAATGACAAATGCACGATGTACACCAGACCACTGCTTCATGGCTATTGAAATGGCCTTGTCAACACGTCGCTCTCCACCACCCCCTCCACACAACTGCTCGACTGTACGCGATTGAAAATCGTCAGGTATTTCTGCCGCTCCCTGTATATGTTATATACTGATAATCTAATGTAAATCCCCTTTTTAAGTTGAGCTATTCCTCAACTTTGGCTACTTACCAATATAAGCTGCATCAATGCAATCCCACCTAAGAAACCAAAACATATCCCACTTATAGGAGTGAATATAGACTGTACTTGAATTGCAAAATCCAGTGGAGTCTCTCTGGAACTGCTGACAATTAGAAATGCTGTGTGATTAAATACTTAGAGCTTATAACTAGCTTGAACAAAAGTAAAGACACTAAAACATAACTATAATAAGTTCCAATTAGTTGGTGTATATATATATATATATATAGAATATCAAATGTGTTTTCCTGTTAGAATATTTTTAAGATCAAATAATATACACAAATACAGGAATATTTAATTTATTGAATAATAAACTCAATTTGAGTTGACCATGGTCAACGACCGAAAGGTGCCTCATCACTCAAGGTAAAATTATTGCACTTAATGGTGGAAAAATTACTTACAATAGTAATATATTAACTTCATAAAGTCAGTGCAACGGAAAAACAATGGATAACGTTAAATATCAAGAATATATATATATATATATATATATATATATATATATATGAAGTTAATATATTACTATTGTAAGTAATTTTATCCACCATTAAGTGCAATGATTTTACCTTGTGTGATGAGGCGCCTTTCGGTCACTTGACCATTGTCGAATCACTCTGATTTTGAGTGATTTGATAATGGTCAAGTGACCGAAAGGTGCCTCATCACACAAGGTAAAATTATTGCACTTAATGGTGGATAAAATTACTTACATAGTAATATATTAACTTCATATATATATATATATATATATATATATATATTGATATTTTACGTTGTCCATTATTTTTCCGTTGCACTGACTTTATGAAGTTGATAAATTACTATTGTAAATACTTTTATCCACCACTAAGTGCAATAATTTTACCTTGTTGTGATGAGGCACCTTTCGGTCACTTGACCATTGTCGAATACAACAGAAAAATAATCAGTGATTCGACAATGGTCAAGTGACCGAAAGGTGCCTCATCACAACAAGGTAAAATTATTGCACTTAGTGGTGGATAAAAGTATTTACAATAGTAATTTATCAACTTCATATATATATATATATATATATATATATATATATATATATATATATATATATATTTAATTAATAAATTAAAAATATTTCAAAAACAAGAATACGAATAAATATATTCATTAAAAGTATTCTTGTTTTTGAAATATTTTTAATTTATTAACTATATATACAAGAAAACATATTACCATATTTAATATATATATATCATTCTGCAGAATGAATGCATTAGTGTTTTCTCTGATTATAAATGAAATATTTAATAAAAATACAGCTAACAAATTATTTCACTCAAACTATTACATAACTTATTACAATGTATTTCAAACTGACTAGTACTGAGAGTTGTAGATGTGAACAATAAAGTCAGATGTAAGGTTTTGTTGCTTATATATTCTGTTTAAAGTTTTTTATCACTTAGTACATATGAAAATTTAGTTTTTATATTAAGTGCTTCCTATATTCTGCCCATATTTCTAAATATTTTGTAGCTTTTTCCATAGCACCTTCACTGAATTCTGTGTTACATACATTTTCTAATTTTATGTTTATAACTAGTTAATAATTACAGTAAACTCCCGATTATCCGTGGAATAGGGTGGCCCGGAAACGCCGGATAACGAATTTCCCGGATAATCCGCTATGAACAAAGAATACGCAAAACGATCGATAATCGATTATTATACCATAAGTTACACAAATAATGACCCCGGTTATTGCAATTCACAAATAATCTTCAGAGGACAAAATAAATATAGAAAATAATTTAAAATGTCGATGTATTTGACAGATTATAACATGTACATTTATATGTCTAACTATTTACAATATGTACATAAGTATATGTCAAAAGTAAGTATGAATGTACATATGTAATTTCCTTTACACATAATACTTTCACTTTTTAACAAAAAAAATCTGTCACTTTCGTCTGTTTTTTTTTGTGAGCATTGATTTAGCTTTAATTTGCGATCTAAGTTTCTTGAGAACCATTTTGTCGCACAGTGTCTACTTGTGTCACAAAGCCATAAAGATCGATAATGTATATGACAGACATGGATAATGCATATGTCACGTCCTAGACTATTTATAGCCGAGATTAGCTGGCATTTGTTTACAATCTTATGATACACATTAGGTTTTCGGGCGTCCAAGCATTTTGTCATTGTCTCTTACTATACAGTAGTCTGCTGGCTCCTTTTATTTCGCTGGCCCGCATCTAGATGCTTCCCATTCAATGTAAAAATTAGTACGTACATATTTACATATCTATTCCCTTCATCTTAACTTCAATTAAGCCTTATATGTATTTACGTCGTAATTCGCCGTTTGGAAATTTAAACACATGAATCTGATTGGAATAAAAATTGGATAGTTGTAAAACAATGGCAGACCCCGGACAATCTGCAAACCGGTTAATCCGCCCACGGATAATCGGGAGTTTACTGTATTAAGTTTTTTGATCTTGAAATTTGTTAATCAAAGAGCCCCAAGACAAATGGTGGGCATTAAAATCTCCTACCAATAAGAACGGAGTAGGTAACTGGCTTATTATGTTCACTAAGTCATTGTGTTCTTGTGGTGGCAATTAGACACATTACGCAGTGATTTTTTACGGGACAGCTGTTTGAACGGCTACTGCTTGTAAAGGAGTTATTAAGCTTAGAGAAACAGCATCCCTACAGTCATGGACTAGAATGGCTACACCACTTCTAGCTCAATTTTCTGTAACGAAGTTAGATCCAAAAAGTGAACACTCCCTTAAATTGTAATTATGCGATTCGTGGAGAAGTGTCTCCTGTAGACATACAAACATTCTGCGTCAAACTGGAAGTATCGGTCAAAGATTTGCCTTGTCCACCAAGCCCTCCAGTGGAAGAGTTCGGTAAAGGAACCAAATCACGTGAGGTGTTTGAAGGTTGAACCAAATTAAGAGATGGGCCA
The DNA here is from genome assembly GCA_036971475.1 of Prosapia bicincta. Taxonomy (NCBI): domain Eukaryota; kingdom Metazoa; phylum Arthropoda; class Insecta; order Hemiptera; family Cercopidae; genus Prosapia; species Prosapia bicincta. Next base: position 256,034,715 of record JBAIZL010000004.1, read on the forward strand.
TTGGCGACTAACAAAAGAAGGCAAGTTACTTGTTCAGTAAGAAGTTCTATTTTATCAGATCGAAACAGTTTGCACAGGACGACTTTTTAACGATCATAGTAGAGGCATAGGTTTTATCGTCAATCTTGGGTTGAGCAGATCGATAAATTTTCTGCCTCTGAAAACGATATCTTCTCCTTAGCCATAATGCCAAGGATTGCCTTCTCCTCCTTAAATGAAGGACAGTTAAATGATAGCACTACCACAGTTGGTGCACTATGGAGCATTTCCGCAATCCTTTTCATCATTGCCGCATAATACACCCTGTTTTGAACAGGTGGAACTAATGTGACCAAATTGTAGACACTTGAAGCACATCCCATGGTTAGCCATATATAGCCTTGCAGAGTTTTTCGTATCCCGGGACTCACTGCATCTACGAATTCGGGAATCTCCGGTTTACCAAATATAGGAATGGAAAGCGCTGTTGCAAATTTCTCGCCTTTTTCAGTTTACATGATACCCGTCTGAGAAGATAGTTCAGATTTGATTTTGTCGACAGAGACGTTCATCAAATCTCTACATTTAATGACCTCCCCTTGAAAAACCCAAGGATCTATGGAGAGCCACAGATACCTTGACTTGGTCAAAGAAGTACGTCATGTTTAAAGGAGAACGGGTTTGTCTGTCAGTACATATTGTAACAAGCATTGTCCCATTTCTTAATATTTTAATGGAACTGATTGGACCTCCGGCACAGGCGGTAATGGTTTTGTTTATAAGGAAAGGAGATACTTTAGAGAGGTTCTTTCCTTCTGCGGCACTTGAAAATACTAAGTATTTTGGAGATGGCAAAGTCGGGGACATTTGCCACCATCAGCTTCTTACTCCTTACAACCTTAGGTGCGTCAGGTGAATCCTGACAAACCCTCTTTAAACTAACACAGTTTGATGTGTTTTGTGAATCCATAAATGTTTTTAGACCAGCAATCGTGTCAGGCTTTACGGGCAAGACTATAGGAACGGGTGCACCCTTGGATCATGTATAATCGTTTCCAATCCCCAGCCTATAGTATTCTTCTTAGCTTGACTGGAGGGACATCAGTCGACTAATCGTAATACTGTGCACAGGCTCCGACACCTGTGCACCACGGACACTCCCTGACCAAGGGCCAAAGCCGCTGGCAGGCCAGACACCGCCCTTACGTCTAAGGCAGAGCAAGCTCACATCAGCATCCTGAACCAGAGTTTGTCAAGCTCTGGCCTTTTCAGCACTCCCAACATGCAAAGGTTCTTACCAGTCAGCCAACTGGGACACCTTTTCAAAATATTTTGTATCATTTGACACAGATTGTCTAACACCCATTGATGCAATTGTTGAAATTTTTACTTTGAATGGTGATGGAAAGACCATTTCTAAATCATCATCGCTCTCCACCTGTTTCGTGGTGGAACGATGAATGAACAGATATCCTCCTTTTATGGCGAAGGGCTTTAAGGAAATCCAACAACAGGTGACATCCAACAAATGAAAACCTTCAGGAATATAAAATACTCCATGCGAAAGCATGGAGGATATTTGGGCTGAGTGGGAAGAACTCTTGTGTACAGTTCATTAGCACAATTAGACGAACAACTCATTCCTCCACAGCATGGAGGGAACTAAGATCAGTTTGTGGTACTTCCATTCCGTTGCCAGCCATTGCGATGAAGTAGCCGGATGGAAGTTTGATCACAAACAGTATTGATATTGCTGATGTACTTGGAACATCATTTTCTAACTTTTCTGGTGCTACAGCCTATAATAGTCATTCTAGAGGTATAAACTAAAGGAAGAAGCAATATCATTTACTGTTGGTTTGTCTAGGAACTCTCCTTTGAACACTCTTTTCTCGATAGAGGAATTAACATCAGCTCTCACGTCAACAAAGGATTCTGCACCAGGTCCTGATTCCATTGTATATTTGGACTGAAACATCTACCATTGTCAGCGGGCCTTGTCCTCCTTCAAATATACAATCATTTACTCGAGAGCCAGTCTATCCTCGATGCACAGTTGGAAGCGACTGTAATTCTTCTTTTAATGACAGGTAAAGGCAAAACCAATCCTAGTAGTTACAGGTCTATATGCCTAACAAGCGTCTTGTAAAACTGCTGGAGAAGATGGTCAATCGCTGTCTTGTCTACTACCTAGAAACCAACAATCTTCCTTGCAACAAACAGTGTGGTTTCAGACAAAAACAATCATCTGTTAACCAATTATTTTGTTAGAATCTGTTCAAAATGCCTTCCTCTTGCATTAAACACTAGTTGCTGTTTTCTTTGACCTTGAGAAGGCATAAGATATGGCATGGAAAGGAGGAATTCTGAATGCTTTGAAATCATGGAGTATACAAGGGAATATCCTAGCATTCATCTCTAACTTCCTTACAAATAGATCTTTCCACGTTTGTCTTGGAGGCGCATATTCAAACAGTTGTAAACAGGAAAATGGTGTACAGCAGGGCAGCGCGCTGAGCGTTGCAATAAATAGTATCTCATCTAATATACGATCTCCGGTACATTGTTCTCTCTTTTTGAATGACTTGTATTTGTGTGCCTGCTAGTAGTATGGCAACTGCGGAAAGATCTTTACAGTTAGCAATAAGCAGATTAGAGGAATGGTCAAGAACTACAAGCCTTTACCTTCTCTACTTCGAAGACCCAATGTGTAGGATTTAGTGCTTAGATATATTTTCTAAAGAGAAAATAAAATATCACTGCTTATCAAGTGGTCTTTTAACCATTTGATAAGCAGGGGCTTATCGTTTATCTTGATGGGATTCAGCTTCAAGCCATGGATGGTGTTTGAATTTTAGGTCTTTTATTTAATAAAGGACTCTCATGGATCCCAGATGTTTGTGATTTGAAGGTGGGATGCAGTAATATATTGGATACGTTAAAAGCCCTTAGTGGTTCGAATTGGGGAACTGACAGAGTTAGTATGCTTCGTATGCAGTTCTGAACGCTCTCGATGCCCTACACCACTCTGTACTTAGACTTGCTACTGGTGCGTTTAGAACAACCCAATCCCTAGTCTTCTTGTTGAGGCTGGGGAACCTTCCTTGTCAAAACAACGCTAAAATGTTACAAATATTGTACATTTATGGTCTTGAAAGTACACCTAATCATCCGGCATTCAAAATGGTCTTTGGTTACATTCACCAACAGGATTACGATGCATGTCAACATTCAACCGTTACATTCAGCATATGAACGTTACAAATAATGGATAACTTTGATTTGTAGCTTCCTTCTATGTTTGAATGATCAATGTGCTATCTAACTCAATGGATATTAAAAATGCCACACTTCAATTTCTCATTGTCCAGTTACAAAAATATGGACTCATATCACAGTACTCCTGATATGGTCTACCACCAAGAATTTTTGGCAATTTATAAATTCCACCAACACAGTGAAATTATTTTCATTGATGGGTCTAAACTAGACAGTGGAGGTTTTATGCTTCGGGATGTACCTACACGTATGGATTGCCCTCAGCTAGCAGTGTTTTCACGGCAGAACTATTTGCCAGTCTGAAAGCATTAACTGTTATTCAATCTCGATCTTTCCATTACCTTTTGTGTTCTGACTCCAAAAATGCTCTTTCGGCTCATCAGGACGTTTTCTCTGTTAGCCCTTTAGTTGGGAACATTTTGTGTGCTGTACACAGGTTTCAATTGGGGGTATGGGGGTATCATTCTCTTGGGTTCCTGGTCACTGCAGAATACTCAGAAATACAAGAGTGGATGAAGCGGCGAAGAATGCTACAAGTTTGGTGCCAATTACTCAACGAGTTATGACATCTGATTATGTGTATTATGCGAAACATATATTGCTCGCTGATGGGAATGACGAATGGCATACTGTGATTCAGAATAATCTGAGGGAAATTAAAGATACCGTCCATCCATGGAGGCCTTCTATTCGTTCAAAGCATAGGGAGGAAGTGGTGGTTACACGCCTTAGTGTTGGCTACTCTTTTGCAACTCATGGATATTTGATGCATCATGGTACCAATTTGTCAGTGCTGTGGAGATATCTTTGCAGTGAGACATATTTTGGTGGATAATGTTGGTTTAACCAATATTCGTGCCATTTTTAATATAGAAGGCAGTTTGAAGTTGATGTTTGGGGACAATGCTTTGGCTATTGACCGTTTCAACACTTTCTTGTACCCCTTAAACATATTTTTCCAAATTTAATATTTAGAAATATAATACTATGTTTTTATATTTATACATATATTTCTTTGTGTCTGTGTTGTGTTTATAGATGTTTATTTATTAAATTGTATTATATTTTATTCTCTTGCTGAATGCCACCAAAAATATATATAATCTTTTTAAAACTAAAAAAAATTATATCAACTTCTGTTTTGTAGTGCAAAAATTAGCGATAGTTTGGAGTTTGAAAATCAACTTCAGAACTAGAATTGTTTTGAAAACAAAAGGTTGTATATTTTGAATATTATAGAAAATAAGTAAAAAAACAAATCTTTTGATTGCCTGAAATGATGTTTTTCTTATTCAAGATCTTTGATTTTTATGAGACAATGTATTATCTCATTTGTTTCTAACAATGATAATTTTCCTATTCCTTGTAAAGAAATGTATTATAAACTTTGCTCTCCCAATTGAGCCTTTCTTTTTTTGTATTATAGATTTAACCCTCCTCAGACAGAAAAAATTGTTAAAATATGTTCAGTTTTTAAGATTTAGAATGAGAAAAAATTTCTATTTACATATATTTTCTGAATAATTTTTAAGAGAAACTAAATGTGTGATAATTTTTTTGACCTAATAAATAATGTGTATATATCCGTTCCCTGTCCTTACAATGTTTAAGTGATTAATAAGATGCACCGAACGTAATAGACTACAAAATTCAAGAAAATAAGAATATTAGCAGCTAAGCCTATATTATTATTAACATGTGGGACAGCTTGTTATTATTTTCAAATTTTGATTTATTATTGCAAGTAGGTAATCAATGGGCAGAAATAAATTCAAAATATTTAACTGGTAATCCTTGACTTTAATGATGAGCCATTCATTACATAAAAGAGAAGAAATCAATAAAATATAAAGTCTCTTTACTTACTTTTTTCATTTAGCAAAAATGTCACGTGATCAAATCTAAGCATATGCATATTTTATATGATAGGCTTCAAAGCAGAAATCAGCATAAAAGTAAGGCTTGTCAATGCAAGTTTTACAGAAATATACAGTCACCTTATTGTACAAATAAACTGAGAAAAACTATTCGAAAAGAAAACTCCTTTTTAACACACATATAAAGAACTGACTGAACATCTGACAAAACAAAACACTGTTGTCTTAGAAGCTAGTAGCATGAGAGGCGGCTGATAAACTAAACTTACAAAATTTTCCTTGAGAAAAGAAATTCTAGTTCTATTTTATAGTAACTACTTCATAAACAAAGTTTTTATGAAGTACATCTTTAATATGAAAAGTATAAAAGTACATATTTTCATAAATTTTTTGGTATATCTGCAATCAGTCTGTAACAGATGTGATTAAAGCTAATATATCCACTGACATCGTCATTAACAAATATGCCAGCACACATCTGGTAAGGGTTTACTTGTGAGTTCAACATTTTGAGAAACAGTACTTTTAAGGCTATTGTTACTACTCCAATCAAAGCTAATTTTTTTATCGTCTGCTGATTTTTAGGGAATCAGTTATAATAAATTATAACTGGAGTCATCACATATTTTTGATCAATTCATCTTAATAACTTCTGAGACATGTCTCATAAAATTTACTTTATTAGGAACTACTAATTAACTTTTGTTATTGAAGAGAGGTTATGATATAACACTTGATAACAGGTATATTTGATTTTTTTTTTAACAGAGTATTTAAAATGTGCATGATTCAAATGAAATTCTAAAAAAAATTTTAAAAAAAATATCTTCCTGCTTACAATAATCAAAATTAGATTTCTTTAAATTATGAATTTGCTGATAATGAATTTATACTCACTCAGCTATTTCATGCATCCATTCACTATTTGTATGATTATTCCTCCCCATTCGCTGAGTTATAGCTCTTTCTCTTGGTGTTAATGCAAAACCACTTTTATTCTGAACATAAACATTGTCTCTTCCAGAAATTCCTCGATCACTTTTATGTTCTTCATAAATTACTGGAATACAATAATTACTTTATATGGTAAACAAATAGCATGTGTTTCTGCAGTGAGCTTATATAATTTTACATTCTCTGTGATTTAGTGGAAATTAAAATATAATAGGAAAATATTTTGTAACAAAACATTACCTGTTGGTCCAGCAGTTCTGGTAGATACAACATCATCCCTCAACTCTTGGAGAACTGCTGTTATAACAGTTGCATGTGTGGAATCATGAGATGTAGCAGTCCTGGTACCTGGTCGTGACACTTCAACTGAAATAGAAAAGTAAAAATCCTGATTGTTTTGTTAGACTCAAGTTCATTTGAATGTTGTAAAGCTTATACACTCCGGTCATTTTAAAAGTAAGTTACACTATTATTTTTTATCTGTGTGTAAGTGGAAAAAGTCTAGGCATCACTGATAATTTTCATCTAGGAGTAGTGACATTCCTGTAAAATTTCTATGTCCATCTATTCATCAATTTGGACCCTACTTGCTTCTACTGTTGATTGCATACTTCAAGCGTTTTTAATTTTAAACAGCAAAAATTAAAATTCTACTGAAATTCACTGAGTTTTGTAGTGTATGGTGAGGTTTTCAAGTCACAGCTAATGGTCTTATTGGCACCGATTATTCATTAAAGAAATACTTTACTCAATCAACAAAAAAGTGAGTTACTTCAACTATGTTGAAGATGTAAGACAAGTAATTAACTTGGCACCTAGCGCTTGAGAAAATACTTTTCCAACTGTGAAATAACCTGTGCATTATTTTGCAGGATTATTTCTGATGATCTATCAAATGTGTTTGGAAAATAGGTTCCATCCTTGCTTGTAAGACAGAACAGTTTTTTTGTGTGCCATATCAGTGCTTGCCCACAAGGTATACATAAAATAATAACTGTCTGAAGGGTTTTGATGGGATGTTTTTGGTTATTCATCTCCCTACCTTGACTTTATATCAAGTAACTCCTACCTGTTTCTGCTGCTGAAGTAAAATTTTTGCGTGAAGACACTTATCAAACAAGGATGGTTTCAAACAACAATGTAAGGATTTCAACAAGAACTTGAAATATTGCTAACCTAATGGTTGTATAGGATGATGCGGAATTGAAAAATATTTTCACTTTAGTATAGTGCCCGCTACATAGCCGAGTGCCTCGTTGGTCCATGTGCAAAAACCTCCTTCCACCACCAGCAGACATGTACAGTCTAAACTTACAACCAGTAACTCCGGTTCAGTCAGTTAGTATTACTAAAGATTATAAATATATTTAAGTGGACTAAACTAGTGAATATTGGGAAAGTGAAATGGGAATAAAACGAACTACTGTTTCCTTACACACCGAGGTACATGCCACGCAATATGGCAAAAATATATTGAAAAAATAAGATATCTGAAGGTATTGAATCTTTACATTTGTTTCTTTAAATTATCATCCCAGCTAATTCTTACGAAACAAGACATGCTGGTATTGAGTCAAATAAAATTTACCAAGTCAATTTTATTATATGTTATATAGATATAAATCCTAGATATACGAGTACATACAGATAATACTGTAGAATTGTATATTATACATTAGAACCTTTTTATTTTTAAATGATTATTGGCAGTTTCTTTACAAAGAAAAAGTATAATAAAAATGAATACAATATTTTTTACCTTTACCTACTTCATTTAAATATAAATAAATAATATTTTTATTTCAATAATATTTATATCACTACTGCAAGATGTCCCTGTTAAATCAAAGACAGTCTAAGAAATTAATACCTTTTTTACCAATATAAATATTTGAAGGGTGTTTTCTCAACAAAATTCTATGGTGTTTGGATTTACGTTTGTGTCCTGTTTTATTTTTTCTCATTTTTTCTACATGATCAATGGATTCTAAAAATAGGATAAATAGTCAAATATAAAAAAAAATCAGAGTATAGGAAAATGATTAAAATTGAATATTGTATTCATTTACAATTGATTATATAGGTTTGAATTTAAAAAAAGTACATTTTAAGGTAAGCAGGCTGAACATCAAATTACTTGTAAGATGCAGCAGGTTTTTATAAGTTACATAATATAGTTGAAAATTATAATAAAATAAAAGAAGTAGTGCTTTATCTAAGAGTAATGTTTGGTCTTGATGTTAAAATCTATGATATATTGCATACTAGGAAATTAGTAACAGTATATTTTAATTGAATTGTTTGTTTTATCTTCTTTAGGATTTGGGATGAAACCAACAACAATGAGACACTAGCAACTTATTACACTTTGATATTACTAGCAACCAGAATTTTTGTTAACTTGTTAAATAGATTGTTAATTTACACTTGGAGGAAACGTTTTCATTTTACAAGTGTAAGTTAACAATTTAACAACCTTTAGTTAACAAAACGTATGGTGGCACGTAATATCGAAGTGTAATAAATAATTAAGAACCAGCTCGTCAAGAACAGTAACAAGTTTTCGATAGTCACTAACAAGTTAAGATACAACCTGTATTCCTTAGAGAATCAAGAGTTACATATTTGACAGTTTTAGATTCTCCAGACAGAACCAGAGGGGAGAAGAAATAATATTAAATTATAATTTAATACAAATATTTATATAATATATTTGTATATAATTTCTAAAAATTATAATTCTTTGTATATAATTCCATTTTTGTTTTCAATAATATGAGGTTTTGGTATTTCACAATTCTTTATAATCCACTGCTGATCGATAATATGCAGTAAAAAAGAACCAAACAATGGTGCAGTAAAAAAACCAAACAATGGCTAACGTTAGTCACTTAGCTACATAAATTCAAAATGTGGCTTTTTTACAAAAGTTATTACAATAAGTTTATTATAGAGGTTTTTTGTTAGCTTCATTATAGATTCTTTAGTAATCTGTAAAAGGATATACCAATATAACAAAACTAACACAATATAATAAAATAAACATTTACCTTTGTAGTACGTATTATTGGAACCATTATTGTGACTTATCTCTTGTAAAACTGTAACCTTAGGTAGATCGGTTTGAGTATTGCGAGGAAGTTGGGACTGTCTACTGTCACTAGTATCGCTGCTTGGTGAAGTATCTCTCCTTAACAGATTCTTATTACTGCCCATGGCACTGCCTTTTTGTTAAAAGGTTTGAGAAGCAGGCATCTAATGGAAGGAAGGTATACTTGAAGGTCGCAATGAAAGCTACTTTTAAGATTTAGAATTCCAAGTTGAATGATTAAAATTTGTAAATATGAATGTGAACAGAATTATGTTGTGCAACCATTAATTTTAATTTGTTTATCCTAATATTTAACACTAGTGTAAAACATATCACTGAATATGTGTAGGAATTGGGTTTATTCAAAATGAAATATTTAACATCTTATCAACTATTATATAAAACACAATAAATACATTGAGACAAAATTGTGGCTTGACATAAGCCTACAATTTCTATATTTTATGAATAAAACTTCATACCACTTGAGACCCTAGTTTACACATTACCATTTAATATGTTACACTTGTTTATATTAATACTTACGTTTTGCTTAAATGATAACAGTTTTGAAAAATGTGTCACATTATCAGTTTGTGCCATACAGGATTAAACCATAAATGGTTAATAATTAGCATCAGCTATTTTGTGTGATAGTGCTTTGTTTTAAAATTTAGCACTTAATTCCCATATTTTTATTTTTATAAAAGAGCATTAAACCTCAACACGTAGATGGTTCAAGAGAGATAAAGCTTACACACAATAGTAATTATCACTCATTTAGTTTATTTTTTACACTGAGCCTACTAAAATATTAATCAAATATTTAATCTTCAAAAAACTAGCAGTCCTCAGTATATAACATTGTATTCTAAATAGTTGAAAACACTGGGTATTAATTGTTTAAATACTAAAAATAGCTCTTACCAACAGGTTTTTTGCCAATAGTTCAATAGTTCTTATTTCACTTGACAAATTAAATAATTAACAACGGAATTTATGATTAAGATTAAATGACAAAAAACTAGGAAATACTTCACTAATGAAATTCAGATGTACAGTGAGATCTTAAAAGACTGAAGTTTTAATTTGTTGTGTTTAACGTCTCCATGGTAACACTGCTACTATTTTAACCTGTACTCATTAAATTTCGTCGTCAAATACTTTTTTCTGTATTAATTTTTTATTATTCGAAAATAAAACTACAGTTAATAAAATTAAGCGTCCTACTTGGAATACTTATTATTAGATATTATTAATTTAAAAATATTAGTGTAGTACTGTATTTAAATATTTGACGTTATTACCCACTATATTTCAACATTATATTGTAAGAAGTTTAAAGTTTACTTATCACTTGTGTTGGTTCACAGCCTCACACTCCGTTCTATAATCCACAGATCCACACTATTAGTTAATTTTAGTGCCTTTCTGTTAAGCGTACATTTAAGTTCTTAAGTGGAGCTTTTTTTCTTAATTAATTTTTAAAATGTCTTGCAATTGGTTTGTACGTCATATTATTCTACAACTGTATAAAGGTTAGTTAAAGATAATTATGTAGTAATTTTAGTGTGTAATCAACAAGCAATGATTTACTTTAGTAGGTGTTTCATAAAAGTAAAATGTATAAAACATATATCGCTAATTATTAATTTCTTACTTCTTATTACGAGCTTCCAAGGTTGGCCTCGATGGCTCGACTAATTATTAATTTCAATTATCCTAAATATGTATCGGGTCATGTGGAATTAATTGTGAAATAAGATTTTTAATTTTATTCGCTTCAGATCTTAATACTACTTAAAAAGCTTGTACCATCTTTAATAAGTGGTGTTTTACGAAATTCTAGTAAACTAGTTGTTGAAAATGGTAATATTCGTTGCTATTTGTAAATATGTTACAATTTCTGAGGAATATGAAATTGTTTGGTAACTATTCCGTTTACCCACGTAAGCGATTTAGGCTGAAAAAATTTACCGGCCGAAGCAGAAACTCATAACAACTAAAAAAAAAATAGTAATAAAACTTCCGCTTACTCCACAAACAATTAAAATTTGGAAAATAATATCCCCTCACCTCTACGGCCATCTAAAATCTTCAAAATCAATTTTTTACCTTTATTTTTTAGGTTGAAACTAGCAAAATCCCTCGAAAAGTATTTAAACTTACTGGTGATGCAACAAAAATTACAATTTTTTAAAACATCACCCTTAACAAAATACCTTGCACCATTTACGTACAACGCGTTTTGGTACTTTGGCATTATACCAACTACATGCCTATAGTAAGTATTATTGCAATATTTTATACAACATTACTATATACTTATAATAATATTTACCTTTAAAGTATCCAGTTAAGATGGATTTGGTTGTAATTTTATACATTACTGTATACATATATTAAAATATACCTATGAAGTATCCATTTAGGATAGATTTGGTTGTAAGAAATTAAAAAGTGTACAGACACAGTCTTATTCCAGTCATTTGTTTCTAACTTTGGCCTAAAAATGATATAAGTTACCGTGCAATGCAGCGTCTTGTCACCTGGGAAATGTGTTGTATGTAAATGGTGCATAGTGTTTTGTTAAAAGTAACATTTTTTCAAAATTTGTAAATTTTGTTGTCACCAGTAAGTTTAAATACTTTTTGAGGTATTTTGCTAGTTTCAAGGTTATACAAATCAAGGTTGAACATGTAAGGTTGGTTTTGTAAGATTTTGGATGACTGTATAGGGGGTTGAGGGGTGAAATATTTTTTTCCCAAAATTGTAATTATTTGGAATGCAAGTAAACAAAATTTTTTTTATAATAACAAATACAACACCAGGCATAAAGTTACCTATCAGCTACCTCAAAAAGAAGAAAAGTTAGATTAGATTTTATAAAAGGTTTAAAAAATACCTTGGGTTTGATAATTTCACAGAGTTAGCCTATTCTTTATTTAGCTAAGGTTTTTTCTTGGCCTATTTTAAAAAAAGTTATTGTAGTAATGATAAAATAGAACATGTAAATAATATTGCAATTCAAATTTTACCACATGATCTAGGTTTAGACAAAAAACCCTTGAATACTTGAATAAATCTTGGCCAAATCTAATACATGTTCCGATCGATGACTGGTAATAATGTTTTTATCACTCTCCTCAGCTACATTACTCAGTTCCAGTAGTCTGTAGCTACTAGAAAATAATTATAAGTTTTTATAACATTCTGTACTTGTTAATAAACGTTTGTGTTTTTACATTTTTTCTCAAATTTTCCAATAGTTAAATTGGTGGCTTCCGTTTAATGCAAAAGTATTGACTGATCTCTATGTACTTTTATTTTCAAGGGAGTTTAAAGATGGTGTTGAGAAACCATTATATGACATTGAATTTCTTTATATTCTCTGGTCTTAAAATTCCCTTCGATTCCCAAAGTCTGTGACCAGTTCCACTTCAGACTTCCAGCCAACTTTGGTAGGACCCACTAACTATTAGTGGCCTCAGTAGCTATTAAAATTAATATATATTTTTAGATTGTGCAAAAAATACAGATATTTTGTGCATTTAGCTAATGTGGGTATGCCCCCCACTAAGCTCATGGTGGAAAAACAATGCTTTTTACTGGAATATTTTATGCAGGAAGCATTTCTAAACCTTAATAAGGCTTTATGGTAATTGTTTATTACGTCGGACACCTACAATATTTTGGATTATTGTTCAAAACCACCAAAAATGACGATATCCACGAAAAAAAATTATTTTCTTTGAGGAAAGGTAATTTTTTGTAAGGAAAAGTAGGGGAAATTTTTTTCGGTGGAGGCATAAGTAGTGAATAGGTGCGGAGTGATACAAATGTTTCCTGTTGTCAGACTGCTGTGACGTCACGCGAACTCTATGCCGCAAAACTATTTACCAGGACCAAACATTCAATTACAGACACTATTTCAAAACTTAACATCTCAAAATTTAACTTTTCGTTATAATTTTATACAACATGACTATATACCTACATTAAAATATACCTATGAAATATCCAGTTAAGATATATTTGGTTATAATGTTATTCAACTTTACTATCCACCTATATTGAAATATACCTAAGAAGTATTCAGTCAGGATAGATTTGGTTATAGTTTTATACAACATTACTATATACTTACATTAAAATATACCTATGAAGTGTCAAGTCAGGATAGATTTGGTTATAATTTTATTCAACATTATTATCTACCTATATTAAAATATACCTACGAAGTATCCATCAAGATAGATTTGGTTGTAATTTTCTGCATAGGCAATATTTACCAAAATTACAACCAAATCTATCCTGACTTAATACTTCTTAGGTATACTTTAATACAGGTAGATAGTAATGTTAGATAAAATTATTACCAAATCTATCCTGACTGGATACTTTGTAGGTATATTTTAATATAGGTAGATAGCAATATTGAATAAAAGGTAATTGTTATTTCGGCCACCTACGATATTTTGGAATATTGTTAAAAACCACCTAAAAAGACGATATTCACACGAAATAATTAGTGAAAACATAAAAATTTGTGCAAAATGTTTTCTTCTCGGAGTCACAAAATTGGTATTAACCCTTAGCGCTCGGATTTTTGTAACATGCTTTGCTTCCCCACTTGTAATTAAATTGAGACAAATTCCTCACCTGCAGGTTGCATTATTTTTTATAGAAAACTTTGTTTTCTCTTACTTGATTTTAGTAAACTAAGCTATTTTTATTCACTAATACTGTATGTACATGATTTTATTATCTTATTTGTAGTTTTGCAGAGTATGATATCTTTGAAAACAGTATTCCGGATGAAGTCCTGGTTTTCTGCTGCATGTTTTGTAGTGAAAAACTGTTCCCCTTATACCTCCTTTTATCTTCCTGTTACTGCAAACTACTCAATCCTTAAAACTACCTTTATCATTGGAAAAGATTAAATGTAATTTCCCATTCAGTCTTTCTTCTTTGTCAGTAGTTGATGGCCGACCCCTCTCACTATACGGGTTATTCCTGATATCACCAATGCGTTCCCTCATCAAGTTTTGGCGAAACTATTTTTGTTTAACAGGATTTTCTCTCATTTCCTTTTTTTTGTTATTATAGATAATAAAACTATTTACTACAGCTACATCTAATAGCCAGAAAAACATTTTCCTCCACCATTTATTTGTTCGTCTCGTAAAACTGCACGGTTCATTATATTGAACAACTAAATCTACACCACCTATAAACTGGTTATATTTACAAATAACTGTTGGTTTAATTATTTTGTTTATGAAACTGAACTACATTCTAATAAAACAGGATCAAGTAAAAGGTCAGGAATTTCAGAATCACTAATTGCACGTGAAGCCACGGCAAACTACGAGTAAACAAATAACCGGCAAAACTGTAACCTACTTGTAGCTTACAACGTAGTGGCAAACTAGATTTTGTGATGACTCACATATTCCTAGACATTTTCAACTTAGTTCACATTATTGTCAATAGAGTGTAGCACCAAACTGTAAAAGATTGAATGTCGATAGGCATTTGAAAATCGTGTCAGGTGACCTCCGACATACGAGTAAACTGCAATATACGCTTGGCAGTCCCCCGACAGTGGAGTGCTAAGGGTTAATGTAGAGTTCGCGTGACGTCACACGTTTGTATCACTCCATGCCTATTCACAACTTATGCCTCCGCCGAAAAAAATTTCCCCTACCTTTCCTTACAAAAAAGTAACTTTCCTCAAAAAAAAAAAAATTTTTTTTCCGTGGATATCGTCATTTTTGGTGGTTTTGAACAATAATCCAAAATATCGTAGGTGTCCGACGTAATAAACAATTACCGGCTTTATATAGAGCCAAATCTTGAGTTACTTCAGAAGCGACTGGATGAAATTCATGAGAGGGCTTGTTGCACCATCAAGAACAACAAGATAAAGATAATAAACACTTGTAAATATTTACAAACTTGCCTATAGTAGCACTTATATTTGTTGAGGATGGCCATTTCGGTAGATGTGTCCCATTGTCAACCCAGACCGTCACAAGACAATGGGTCATATCTCCCGAAACGGCCGTCCTCAACAAATATAAGTAAGTGCTACTATAGGCAAGTTTGTAAATATTTACAAGTGTTTAGTAAAAACTAGTAGCTCACGTGAAGATGGAATCAACAAATATAAGTAAGTGCTACTATAGGCAAGTTTGTAAATATTTACAAGTGTTTAGTAAAAACTAGTAGCTCACGTGAAGATGGAATCAACAAATATAAGTAAGTGCTACTATAGACAAGTTTGTAAATATTTACAAGTGTTTAGTAAAAACTAGTAGCTCATGTGAAGATGGAATCAACAAATATAAGTAAGTGCTACTATAGGCAGGTTTGTAAATATTTACAAGTGTTTAGTAAAAACTAGTAGCGCATGTGAAGATGGAATCAACAAATATAAGTAAGTGCTACTGTAGGCAAGTTTGTAAATATTTACAAGTGTTTAGTAAAAACTAGTAGCTCATGAGAAGATGGAATCAACAAATATAAGTAAGTGCTACTATACGCAAGTTTGTAAATATTTACAAGTGTTTAGTAAATACTAGTAGCTCATGTGAAGATGGAATCAACAAATATAAGTAAGTGCTACTATTGGCAAGTTTGTAAATATTTACAAGTGTTTAGTAAAAACTAGTAGCTCATGTGAAGCTAGCTGATGGAATCAACAAATATAAGTAAGTGCTACTATAGGCAAGTTTGTAAATATTTACAAGTGTTTAGTAAAAACTAGTAGCTGACGTGAAGCTAGTTGATGGAATCAACAAATATAAGTAAGTGCTACTATAGGCAAGTTTGTAAATATTTACAAGTGTTTAGTAAAAACTAGTAGCTCACATGAAGATGGAATCAACAAATAAAGATAAAAGTACACTATGAATTAAAGGTCGACGAAGAGGGCTACACATCAGAAGATAATGTTTGGCTGTGTAAACCCTGAAAATACTGATTTTCTTTTAGGCTTCAAAGGTCATGGGAAAGCCGATATAAGGTTATAATGTGAATAAACGAGGTCATCTATAGTGTAAGGAGATCACCAAAGGCAAACTAAAACTTGTGCATTTTAACTGACCCTTTACAAGAGAGGTCAATCTTTCAGGGAGAGCAGCGAGTTTTGATCGTTGTGTTGAAATATTGTTTTTATGGATAATTTTGTTTATTGAAAAAAAAAATTCTTGGCATATGAATGTTTAACAAAATATTCATCCAAGGTAAATAATTATATGAGTTAAAAAATTACCTAAATTTTTTGTAGTATATCCATAAGCTACCAACTCACCTCTATTCTTCTCTATGAACAATATCAGCTATCCAGCAACATTACTGTCTGTGTGTTGATCATATGAATCGGGTATCTTTCTTAACAAATTACAGTTTCTAAATAATAAAGTTAAACTAAAACGGGCACATATTTTGAAAAAAATGATATTGGGGTTAATTTTAATAATTCAGTGTTTATTCTTCCATATAACATTAAATTTCAAATGATCTTCCTGAATTAAACCTTGTTTTGTTGATTGGACCTGTAAACAAGTTTTTATTTTGTATCCCTGGAAAATTAACAATGGAATTTAATACTTTTTAAAGTAGCTCATATTCAAAACAGAAAATCTTTGTAAAGATTAAATGACTTTATTTTATGTTTTATGATAAATAATTGATGTTTTAAATTTATTGAACTAGATAAGCTTTGATTCATAATACAGTAAACTCCCGATTATCCGTGGAATAGGGTGGCCCAGCAACGCCGGATAACGAATTCCCCGGATGATCCGCTATAACCAAAGAATACGCAAAACGATCGATAATCGATTATTATACCATAAATTAGACAAATAATGACCCCGGTTAATGCAATTCAAAAATAATCTTCAGAGGACAAAATAAATACAGAAAATAATTTAAAATGTCGATGTATTTGATGTATTATAACATGTACATTTATATGTCTAACTATTTACAATAAGTACTTAAGTATATGTCAAAAGTATACATGAGTAAGTAAGTATGTATGTACATATGTAATTTAATTTACACATAATACTTTCACTTTTAAGCAAAAAAATCTGTCACTTTTGTCTGTTTTTTTGTGAGCATTGATTTAGCTTTAATGTGCGATCTAAGTTCCTTGAGAACCATTTTGTCGCACAGTATCTACTTGTGTCACAAAGCCATAAAGATCAATAATGTATATGACAGACATGGATAATGCCTATGTCACGTTCTAGACTATTTATAGCCAAGGTTAGCTGACATTTGTTTACAATCTTGATACACATTAGGTTTTCGGGCGTCCAAGCATTTTGTCATTGTCTCATATACAGTAGTCTGCTTGCCCCTTTTATTTCGCTGGCCCACGTCGGGATGCTTCCCTTTCAATGTAACAATTAGTATGTACATATTTACATATCTATTCCCTTCATCTTAACTTCTATTAAGCCTGATATGTATTTACGTCGTAATTTACCATTTGGAAATTTAAACACATGAATCTGATTGGAATGAAAATTGGATAATTGTAAAACAATGGCAGACCCTGGATAATCCGCAAACCGGTTAATCCGTCCATGGATAATCGGGAGTTTACTGTATTAACACTAAAGGATTTTGATAAATAGTCTTTCTTGATGTAACATAACAAAGTACATAACGCTTACAAAGTGATTGATACTAAAACAAAATTTCTGCTCAAATATTTTCAGATTTTAGTAATTGTGAATATAACAACAAAGATATTATGAATAAGAAAATACCTATGAATTATTATGATTAAGTTGAGCAAAATTATTTTTTTCTCATAACTCTTTACAACCAGAGGTAATTAATTTAATTTTATATGAAGAACATTTATTATAAAAGTAACCATAGAGTGTGTTTAATTATTGTAAAGAGTCTGTTTAATCCAGTCCAATACTGAAGTTAAGTTTGAATACAACTCTTAACGTTCTGCATATTTCTCTTCATTATCCTTAAAAATGTCCTATTTCTGACAATTCTGTTTTGCATGACTTAATCATGTGATTTATCGCTCAGAAATTGTTTCAGTTATTTAAGCTTATGTATAATGGAAATGGCACATTGGAAGTGAACTCATCAGAAAGTTTGTTTCCTTTAGCTCGTTATTTATTCTGGTATTACAATATTAGTTCTTAGGAATAGAAAATGTATAAGGGATATTGACATTTTGTAATCTGAAGCAAATTTTTAGGCTTAGTAGTATTAAAATTTGAAGTTATCTGGTTCTTGGTAACAAACGAGAAGACAAAATAATGTTTTTACCTCTTTCTAGTTTGCCAAATTTATATGAGAGATATTTGTCTGTTTTCTAGATTTTCTGGGAATGAGATAGTATGTTATCAGTCGTCCAAAAAAATCACTTATAAGAGTTTTCTTTTAGCACCGAACTAGCACGAGCTTCTTTTGCATACTAGATTTTGAATAAACACTTGAAATATTTGTTAGGTGTTCAGCATTTAGAAAAAAGGTAATTATATCGAGTCTATGCTTAAATTTTATGGCAAAAAGCCTTTTTGTTACTGTAACAAGTTGCATTAACAGTTCTAGACCAGAACAATAACTTATATGGTAGATGTCACGACAAGGAAACAGATGGCGTAAGTGACAGATTTCAAGATTATTTTAAGATTATAGTTCTATGCCATAATAATTATGTCAATCTTGTGAAACAGATTTCAGTTACTTGGTTTATTATTCAAAACACCTGGACAAGATTTGAAAAAATCACGTCTGTCTAGACAAATATTGTAACTTGAGATAGTTTTTCAAACAGTTTGTTATTGCAAATGAAATGTGGTTGAAGATGTAAATAAATGGGTGAATTAATTTCTTCCTTATGCTACCATAGTCTAGTTTGAAATTTAATTGTTTCTGATACTGTACAAACCGAATTTAGGTTATGGTGTTGCAAATGTAAAAATTTTTGAATAGCAAATAATAGGGTTGAAAATATTACCATCACTCATTTCCAATTCTAAATTAAATGCTTATGCTTTTGTTTAATGTCATTTTAAAATTTGCTTTAGGTCCGGCGCACATGAGCTTGAAAGTAATCGGGACCCCAAGATAGTTTTCAAGCGGATAGGCAGAAGTACATTGGGAGTAATGGGGCAACGCACATGGGACGCCGGAGCTATCGGATAGCCTCGGCCTATCTCGATAGATATCTGGACTGACGCAGGTTTCTCCTCCTATCTTGGCATCAATTCTAGTACAGAGTACACTAATACACAGTGGGTAATGAGATAGCGCACATGCACCACAGCTTATTTTCTATCTGTTTTATTTTATTAGGTACGTTTTCGATAATTTAATTACTAATTTAATATTATTTATATGTTTAACTTTAAATATTATTGAATCACCAATTGACATCGATGTGTAACATTAATATTAATTAGGTTGATAATTTGTTATTAATATCAATGATGATTTATAACATTTGTTGATTCCATCTTCATGTGAGCTACTAGTAATCACTAAACACTTTTAAATGTTTTAAACTTGCCTATAGTAGCACTTATTTTGCTTGTTGAGGACGGCCGTTTCGGGAGATGTGTCCCTTTGTCAACTCAGACCGTAACTGTTCTC
Source organism: Prosapia bicincta (assembly GCA_036971475.1). Classification (NCBI taxonomy): domain Eukaryota; kingdom Metazoa; phylum Arthropoda; class Insecta; order Hemiptera; family Cercopidae; genus Prosapia; species Prosapia bicincta. Next base: position 256,054,542 of record JBAIZL010000004.1, read on the forward strand.
AAGGTTTACGTACATTAGGGTGGGGGTGGGATATTTTGGTGGTGTGGGTGAATTTTATGTGTATTAGGAGTTATGATGTCAAAAAGTGCGTGTGAGTTGTAATGTAATTGTGTATTGAGTATGTGTGTAGGGTGTAGTTTGAAGTGCCTATATATTTCGTATTGTTCGGTTGTGTAGCGTTGGTTATTTCTGTGTTGTTTATGAAGAATTTGTAGGTTAGATGTTATGTCTATGTAGTCAAGTTTTGTGGAGTTGAGATGATCGGCAAAGTTTGATTGGAAGTTATTGTTTTTTTTTTTTTTTTTACCTACAAATTCTTCTTGAACAACACAGAAATAACCAACACTACACAACTGAACAATACGAAATATACAGGCATTTCAAACTACACCCTACACACATACTCAATACACAATTACATTACAACTCACACACACTTTTTGACATCATAACTCATAATACACACAAAATACACCCACACCACCAAAATATTCCACCCCCACCCTAACCTACGTAAACCTTGAGATCAGTTACGGTCTGAGTTGACAAAGGGACACACATCTCCCAAAACGGCCGTCCTCAACAAGCAAAGTAAGTGCTACTATAGGCAAGTTTAAAACATTTAAAGTGTTTAGTGATGATTTATAGTTTTAATCTTTAATAGTTACTAATCATTTTATTTAACAACAAATTTATTTATATATTTATATTTTTAATAATTAAATCTCTCAGCCATGGAGAGTGAAGATTTGGACATGGATGTAGAATTGTTTATAGAGGAAATTAAACAATATAGGACAATATGGGATGTGCGAAGCAAAGAATATAAAGACAGGGTAAAAAAGCTATCGGCTTGGAAGGAAAATCTGCAAAAACATGGTTTTAGATTTTCAAACAAAATTATCAAACAGAATTCATCAAAAGATTGAGTAGACATTTGAAAATAATTAAAGATTTTGTGTTCATCTTCCCTTAAATCAATTGAACGCACCTTTTAAATATCTCTCATTATTAAATGGGTGAATCCAATATCTTCTTCATTTACTTTCTCTTTCACCAATGTATTTGTACACCAAGAACGAAAACACTACTTTCTTTTTGTAAACTTACACTTGTTTATGATCCATCTCGTAGGAGAAACAACATAGAGTGAAGCCAGTCCCCAACATGGAAAATAACTATAAAAAAGATAGGCTTGAAATGACGCGCGCTTAAACTCTATCTTATGTACACTGAAACTGCGATAGGTATAAAAAATATTGGATAGAAAACTATCTCGGCGTCCCGATTACTTTCAAACTCATGTGCGCCTAGGCTTGGGAGATTGACTCTTAACCTAACCAATGACATTCTTAGTGTGATCAACTGTTTAGCAAGAAAAGTAATAAATGAAGTTAAAATATGAAAAATATTGAAAACTAGTAAAGGATCAATGGAAAAAATTCAGGGGGTCTTTACATACCCCCATCAATACCAGTAAATGTTGAATATCCCTTGATGGTTCAAACGACAATTTTAGGAGATTTCTTTGTTTTACAATTATTTAATTTATTTCTTAAACAACATTTATTATACATTTTAATAGTACCGTTTTGTTTTTAAAACAATCTGGTGAACATCACTGAAATATACACATACCTAATGAACATAACCTGATACAGACAAATAACGTTATTTTTTTATTAAAAAAATTTGTTTATAAAATGATTAAATAACAACGGGTCGTCATATTTGTATGTCAAAAAACCAATATACCAGCAATGTAAATTTCACCTGGTGCAATACATAGGCTTAACCATATATGGTAAAAGTATCTGAATCAATGGCCTCATACATGATTTTAGACCCCTGAATGTAGGTAGGTAACGTTAACAACAGTTCTAGCTGCTGGGCATAATGCCATGCCTTTGATGACTGTTACACCACAAACGTAATTAAAGCCATAGGTTAACTCATAGGCCTATTTTTATTTAGAAATTCCATCAGGGCACCGACCCACTGGCCTTGGAAACTCCCTTAACGGTAGGTTTATAAACTATAGTTTGATATATTTATTGGCATTTAATATCAGTAAATTAAATTCAACCCAACCAGTCTCCTAGTCCAAAAAATCTCTCTCTCTCTCTCCCTCTCTCTCTCTGATATCATGATCATACCCCATTTCTATGTTTTACTGTCATATTTCCCAAAATCCTCATATTTTATCTTTCAAATCTGGTAAAATAAATTCAGTACAGTTTCCGAAATCACAAAAAAACCAAAGCAAATAAAATGGATAAAGGACATAATTATCTCTAACTGCAATAGAAATCATTGTCGAAATATCACACCTCCAAAAACTGTCTCCTGTGGTAAAATGCATGTAAGCTTATTGCAATACTGTTCTGTAATTTAATGTATTGTTAGTGCAAATTTATAGGTGGCTAAATTTCTGATGTTAGGGTTTCCTAGCTTATTACCTAATCCTGAATATTTTTGTTGTGGGATGATGATGAGCTTTATATGACTTTTTCTTTGACAACCTCATTTTATTACTTCATAACCTTTATGTTAATGCTGTACTAAGTGTCAATTACAACTTTCGATTCCTCTTCACCAAATCCATCATTAAATCAACTGCTCCTCATCTTCCAGTAATCAGTTACCAAAATTTCATCTAATTTTTATAGCCTAAATGTCGATTTCACTTAAAGTAATTTGTTTTCAGGTGCAGCATTGCTGTATAGATACTTCGTATTACCTGCTGTAATTTTTAAACATTAAAGGAATAATTCACCGATGTTTGTTATTAAATAAGGTTTTCACTGGTTTGTGGCAATAAAAATTTCAGTTGTCAGATTTTAAATTCTAAAAATGTTTTTTTTAAACCTTGTTATTTTCATCCTTGTAGAATTCCTTTTGCCCTTGGTTTCAATCACCTTCCATTGTTTCTATGAAGTGCAACAAAAAAAATTTTGGTATATAAAAAGAACTTGTAACAGGCTGATATACAATAGGTTGTGTTTGGATTTATAGTAATCTCTTCCTTTGCATGTAGAATATTTGCTTAATGTGTTTTGTTGATAATAATAAATAAACTTTTTCTTAATATTCAACTCGCTTAACATTTATTCAATAGCTATCTCAAATAAACATTGGTATGAGTCAAATTAATTTGTAAAACTTTGAAGTTTGATGGAAATCATTCCAAACAGTGGTTGTTGTTTTTGTAACCAAATTAAAATGCTATTTTAACTGAATAACATAAAATAATAAAGAGTACTCTAGACCGGAGGACCATCCACAAATATACGGAAATCTAATGCCTTAAACAGAGTATATTAAACTATGACGCAACAACTATTTGGTTTAAAGAGAATAAGTCTTAAGCGCTACAGCTTACCTAAGAACCGAGGTGTGGCTATCTTTCACTTAAATGTGGTAACTGAAATGTACCTGTAACACTTCAACTTTAATTAGAACAGGAGTCGAAACACAGAGTCATTACAAGGAGTGCACTCAGTTAGAAATAAAAGTCACTTTTAAACACTAAGTCCTATTATGTCCTAGGTTAACCATTCACAGTTCACTTAACAACCGAGTACAACGTAATTGAAGACAAATTCCTGGTATAATTGTTCTGGTTACGGCCCGTAACGCACTAACGCAAGCTATTGCACCACATTACATTGACTAACGTAACACAAAGGTGAACTTTTCTTATACACTTGTTTAAAGACAAATCGTGGTTAAACTTTATTGAGAACACTAGTCACTTGTTTCATGATTAATTACAATGGTTTATAGTACATATTTGAGTATTTAAACGGTTAAATGCGGTTAATTTAGCGGTCACATACATAAGGAAACAAGAGCAAGCGGTACCCAACACATTCTGATTACTGCGACTGCCGTTAGAGGAACAAGGAAAAAGAGACAAAAACTAATCTAGGTCAAGCGCTTATCCTAATGCAAGGAGATTCAAATCCAGCTGTTCCTTAATCTCATCGCTGTTCTCAACAGTGCTGTTAGATTTGTTGGATGGGAAATTCTTTAAACCCAAATTCATTGAACTGCAAAGCAACTTTTATTTAAGTATAACATAAAGCAAATTATGATAGTAAACTTATTATTTTTTAAAATTATTAATGTAATGAGATTGATAGTTTGATTGCGTAAACCAAAAGCTATATTCGCTACAAGTTGTGTAATTATCGGGACTGTGGTATATTTCATATTTTAGTGTTTTTATCACTTTGTAGAAACATTTCATTGGCTCTATTATAAAACTAAAGAAACCTAGATCAATGTAGAGTAAGCCAAAATTTACATACATCACCATTTGAAGGAAATGCTGGCGTAAATAATAATATAACTTCATTAAATATGTAGTTGGTTCTTCAATGGTAGTGATCAGACTTTCTATCATTGTGTCAATTCTTTTTTTTCTTTCTTGTATTTGATTGTTGCCAGTTTTCCTTCTTAGCAGGTTTACAAAAAGTGTGTCAAGTTCCTTTTTATTTATAATAGATATACAATCAATAGATTGTAGTTATGTTTTCTTATTATTAGAATTTTTTATGTATACTTGAAGCAGATCTGGGTATTTTAATATAGATTTAAAATTTCGTATTTTCTATTTTCATGTGTAATATAGGTGTGACAATACCACATTATAATTATGTTTAGACAACTACAAGATTATCTGGTAAAAATAACTACCAAAACTGACACTGGGACATTGGAACACATCTCCCAAAACGGCAGTCCTCTACAATCATAAAAGTAAGTGCTACTATGGGGAAATGTAACATACTCGTATATACAAGTGTTCTTGGCTCAAAACTAGTAGCTCGTGTGAAGATAGAATCAATTAATATGAAGATTTTCTACAATTTTTATTTTAAATGCCAAAATTAAATATAAAAAAATATATACATCTTTCTATGAGAAGTTTACAAGAGAGTTCATATTCCTTGAGATACTGGTCTAAAACTCACCCTAGAGCCATAAATATAATAGGTAGAGATTTGGGAAGGAACACTACTTTAGTTTCACATTGTATGCATTCATTAACACTTTTAACACGGCAGCGATATTTGAGATCTCATCAAACTACTGACTGTTTTTCCGTTAACTTCCACATTTGGCGGCATTGTTTTATTTCAAAATCTTTACTTAAATGCTTAGTTGTAAACGGAAAAAATAGTAAAAAAAATTTAAACATATTTAATTGTAAAAATCGAGAGCGTGCTAGTGTACTCCCGTCCAGGGCAGTGGAATTATTGAAATGCTATGCGGGTTGCATAGCTTGTTGTTGCATATAATTATTGTGTCCGTTGTTTTCATCTCAAAAATTTTATTTCTACCATATACAGGTTTATTTGGGACATTAAAACAGTGTATTACACATTACAATGTTGTTTTATTTATCGGGTTACAATAAAAATAGGAAATTTAAATAAAATATCAACTAATACAAATGATAAAATACTGCATGAGAAAAAATAAAATTCAATAAAAAAGACAGAGAAATAAAAATTCAAACTACCTATTACTAAAATAACTACTCAACGTTCAACTCGGAATATTTGTTTCTACTTGTGTCATGTGTGTCACAAAGCCATAAAGATCGATAATGTATATTACAGATATGGATAATGCATATGCACATCCTTGACTATTTATAGCCGAGATTAGCTGACATTTGTTTACAATCTTATGATACACATTAGGTTTTCGGGCGTCCAAGCATTTTGTCATTGTCTCTTATATACAGTAGTCTGTTCCCACCTCGAGTTGGTTCATTCACTCTAACAGGACAGTTATCGTTTATCCTTGCTTTATTTGAGAAAGCTTAGTTTATTTTTATGATTGTTGTTTATACCGGATATTGTGCCGCATTGAGTGGAAAAAAACAATAAAATAAAAAAATTAAACCTAATTAAAACTGTTCATGAAACTCCCTGAAGCATTCTTAAATGCAAAAGGGAGGCTTTTCAGAGCAAGCGGAGCAATATTCTGAAATAAATTGTATAAATACAATAATAATTTTAATTAAAGTAAACAAATGTTAAATTTATTTATTTATTGCAAAGATTAAAATGTTTTTGTGCATAAGAAAATACTCAAAAATATAAAATTTAATAACAAATGCACAAAATAGTACGTTTATTCAAAAACATTAGAACAAAAATAAACCTCCACTTTTTGGGAAAAAATAAGTCTTTACAAAAATGCAATTATAAAACATTGTACACGTCAAAATGGTTTAAAAATACAAAAATAAGAAACATACAGCACTAATAACTTACCCAATATTCGAATCTCCAAAAAGGTAATATGCAATGGTCGGATATAAAAACGACTCAGGCACAATGTTCTCCAAACTGTTCTGAAGCACTGACGAAAAAATCAAACCTTTATACAGACACTTATCGACACCAGAGAAGTTTCAACTAGACTGAGAGTGAGCTTGTCGGAGTGCTCGCCGTCCTTCGGAAGAGGAGAGGGGAGCGCACCGGCATGCCCTCAGTGAGTCGTAAGGGAACCCAGAACATGCTGGGACGCTTGCCGTGCTGAACATGTTAAGAGATGTTTTTTTAAAATCTCACTTTTAAAGGTAAAATATATATCACCTTTGTAATTTTAATACACTAAGAAAGTATTTTTTGATATAAATGTATGTGATTTCCTATAAAGTATACTTTGCCAAGACAATTACTAAATCTCAAGGACAGTCTTTAAAGTTTGAAGGGGTAGATTTAAAACAGAACTGTGTCTCACCGTATGTTTTATGTAAAACTCTTAGAATGATTACACCTATAGGTTTACACACTTTAGTTTAAAAAAAAAAAACAAATGTAATTTTAAAAGAATTTTTGTGATAATTCTGAATAATTTTTTTATAATTCTAAATAAATGAAAAATATAACAAATTACACTTTTGCTATTACTTGCGACCAGACATTTGTTAACTAAAAGTTGTTAATTGTTAACTTACACTTGGAGGAATGTTTTTGTCTTACCACTTCTTCAGCCTCGTATTTTTGCTGCTAGGAATGCTGCTGTTGTGCTTCGTCGGTACTATATTTTTTTGAAAGTTAGAAGTGATGTGATCGAAAAGTATGTGTGATCTGTGCCGTGTTCGTTCATTTAAGATGTCATTTTTATGTGTGTTGCTATGTCTATATATTTCAAACTGTTCTAGTGTGTTTAATTTATGGCCTTTGTTGCATATGTCGAGGATGCTCATGTTATTTTCCATACTTTTGCATGAGTGTTTAGTTTCCATGAGGTGATTTGCGAAGGTGGATTCAATAGTAGTGTGCAGTTTTTTTTGTGTTCTTTATATCTTTTGGCGAAAGATCTGTCTGTTTGTCCAAAATAGAACTTATTGCAGTTGTTGGATTTTAGTTTGTATACTCCTGGGTTATTGTATGTGTTGGTATTGTTATTAATGCTGTCTGATAGCTGTTTGGCTTTTATTTGTTGATCTGTAGGCTACACTGTAAACTGCTTTTTTGAATTGGTGCGCTATCTTATTTGTGAGTTTGTTTATGTATGTGAGGGTGATGAATTTGTTTGTGTTTTTGTTGTTACTGTTTTTGTTGAGTATTTTTCTGTGTAGTTTGTCTATTAAATAATTGTCATATCCATTTGACCATGTGAGCTAAATATTTGATTGTGTTTAGTTCCTCTGTGTAGTTAGTTGTGGACATATGTATTTTATTTAGTCTGTGTAGTAAATGTTTGAATGCTGCGTGTTTATGTTGTATTGGGTGGTTCGATGAATTGTGTATCAATGTGTCTGTCATGGTTGGCTTGCAATATATGTTGAATTCATGTTTGTTTTGATTTTTGTTATGGTGATGTCTAAGAAATTCAATGTTTTGTTGTTTTCAACTTCTGCAGTGAACTGGATATTTTTGTGTATTTTGTTTACAGTATATGTGTTTGAAGTTGTTGGCATTGTCTTATGTTTCCTCAGTATTATAACGTCATCTACATATCTGTGCCAATATATTATCTTATCTGCGTGTTTGTTGTTATTTATGATTTTATTCTGTTCTATGTGTTGTAGGAATACTTCTGCGAGAATGCTTGAAATCGGTGAACCCATTGGTAGGCCTTGTTTCTGTGTGTAATATTTGTTGTTGTGAGTGAAGTAGTTCTGTTGTGTAATGGTGTTCAAAATGTATATGATTTCTTTTGTGATATTTTGTAATATGGAAAATATAAGCCTCAGTTCCTCAACCTGAATTTAAATTACTAAGTGAAATAATGCAGGTAGTAACTTTTTTACATAATCTAAAAGTGTAAAATAAATACTACACATAAAATGAAATAAGAGTATTAAAATGTCGTTATATTGAGTAGGCTATCAGTTTTCAATAGGAGATGAGCATGAGTATGTCTTTAATAGAATTATACAAAAATGTTTTTAAAACCATGATTTAAAAAATTTGAAGAAAAACTAGTACTAAACCGTAGAAAATGAAAAATAAATATAATGTCTTTCTAGGAAGTCATATTTTTAACTTTACCATATGTTTTAATAATTGTCTATTTCTGCTAGAGGAAAGGAAAAGCATGAGGCGTTCTATCTGTACACACAATGATTGACTATTAAGAAATCTAATAGTATCTGCCGTATTTTAATAATTCATGTCTGGTTACAGGATATCGTAATTATGTATGAAGTATATAAATGTTGTGAATGCAACCAATTTTCTCTAGGCTGATAATTATTACGATATATTTACAGTCAAATATTGGATCGGGACATGATTTGCTGAAACAAACTTTGAGATCTTTAGGTAAACTGCCTGTTTTGTTAATGTTGGATATGGGCTTATTAATAGTGTTTTAGTTGCTTAATTGCATCCATGATGATCTTTACTTCAAACATTTTAGTATTTTTACTTTTGAAATACTTTTAAGATTTTTTTATTATGAACATCAAAATACATTCAGCCATCTCTGCTAAGCAACCTGCTTTACACTTTTCCATTGTTTGTATGTTATAATAAGTAAAACTACATATGGGGACAGTAGTTTAACAGTGACCAAGAAATTCTTACTTAGACAGAATTAAATTTGTTGTCCAAATGTAACATGGTTGCTAGATAGCTTTAATAAATCAGAAATTGGGATTTTTTGATGACTTAAAGCAAAAGAAGTGTACCACAGATTTAGAGATCACAAAATTATTTTTTTCTCTTGAATTTTGTAGTCCAGGTTAGTGAAACTTAATTTATTACTTTTACTTCATATTTTAACTCTTAATTTATTTTTTTCTTGGCATAATTATAAGACTAGAAATGGTCAGCTTATGAACCTGAAGCTACAAACTCAGAAAAAAATTAGTTTGTGTGATTTATGATTTAAGGTTTCTCAGGAAAGATAGGTATTTGACAAAACCACCTTCAGAGGTAAACTTTTCACCCATTCCTCTTTAAATGATTCCTCAATGATACTTAAATCTTCCATTTCAGCTAATAAATAAATTGGAATATTTTAGAGCAGAATGAAATTAGGCTATTTTTAATAGGATAGATAAGAACATTGCGAATTCAAGGTGACTAGAGATTATTATTTTCTGGTATATTTTTTGATCATACCTAATTGTACCTAATGTGATTCTGAATCAAACAGAGAATTCCCAACCATTAATGTTAAATAGTTTTAATTAAGCAATTTTCCTGTTTACCCAAAAGTTGCTTTGAAAGCTGCAAGTCATATTGTCCGATTCAAAATTATGGACCCCTGAGTTTAAAGTGTCATGGAATGTAAACAAAAAAAGATATCAATATGAGAGTTACATTGAAATTTTTGTAATTTAATTGGGTGTTTAGGCATGTAAAAAATATTTTTTTCTAACTATAACTTCCTATTTATTTATTATTTTAGAATAAAAAAAGTACCGGTTTTTGTGTGCTTTTCAACCAAGCCGTAACTTTAAAAAATCATAAGGCAACAATTTGAACTTCGATCGAAACCAAATTTTAACACAATATAGCTACAAGGGTTCTTTAATTTTTCATATAATTTTATGTTGTTAATAAAAAAGTTGTTATCAAATTTCCAAGATAACATTTTCTCTTGACAGAACAGACGGAAAAATTTGACTTTTCTTGCGTTATGTAGATTTTACAGTAACTAACTTGGATGTGTTATGTGGTAAACTACAAATTTATACGACGATTTATTTGAAGAGGAATCTTGATTTACCGAGGACGGCTCCTTCTTGACGTGACTCGCTTAGCGCTCGGCAGCCAGAGGTGCGGTGTTGCCACGATGACACGGTCAGCGATCACTGGACATATTGATCGTATTTAGTATAACTACTTTGAAGGGATTCTATGATATTTTCTTGCCAGCCATGGTTCTTCGTGTGGTTTTGTCTGCACCAAGTCTCATCTGTTAAAAACAACTTGTAACCTTGGGAATGATGTTCTTTCATTTTCCTGAGATAGGTATGACGTGATGCAGCAATGGTGACTGACTCCATCAATACAGGCTTTCTGTTTAGTTTTTTAAAACGGAATTCAATTTTCTTGACGATTCAGAGAAGAGTTGATTTTGACATCTCAGGAAAAAGGGATATGTTTTCAACAAGTTTTTGTGGAAGGCATTCTATTGTTGGAAATATTTTTTTGAGGTAAAAGTCGTGAATACTTCGCCTTATTATTCCATATGTGAAGTCATCCAGCTTAATTGAAGATCGTCCTGGTCCAGATGTACACATCTTCTTACGTCGTGAGCCGGGTGAAACACAATCTGCGTTTTCTTTTTGAGAAGCGCTAATCCTCTTCACCGTTGACTTTGATATTCCCAAACACGTTGACACCTTTTCATACACTGGGTAACGTTTATCCCCTACCTGTTCCCCTTCCAACCTAAAAAAACAAATTGCACTTGAGATCATCGCAGTCTCTCCTTCAGATATAGGAGATCTTGGAGGCATGGTGTAAAGTTAATGCTCGCACATACAACACTAACGACAGAATGAGTGATATTGAACCAGTTCTTTTTTATCTATTGTCGTTGACCTGTTCTCAGAATAAAGGAGTTTACCTATCATGGTGGCAATGACCAGTGAGTAATATATCCAAGGGTTGCAATGTGTCACACTGTGGAAATATTTCAACCTTAGTTGGAATTCCCAAACGATTGGCAGCGTCATCGTGGCAACACCGCACCTCTGGCTGCCGAGCGCCAAGCGAGTCACGTCAAGAAGGAGCCGTCCTCGGTAAATCAAGATTCCTCTTCAAATAAATCATCGTATAAATTAAACCTGTTTTGTTGTAGTTTACCACATAACATATCCAAGTCTGTTCTGTCAAGAGAAAATGTTATCTTGGAAATTTGATAACAACTTTTTTTTTAATAACATAAAATTATAAGAAAAATTAAAGAACCCTTGTAGCTATATTGTGTTAAAATTTGGTTTCGATCGGAGTTCAAATTGTTGACTTATGATTTTTTAAAGTTACGGCTTGGTTGAAAAGCACACAAAAACCGGTACTTTTTTTATTTCAACTAAAAAATAAATAGGAAGGTATAGTTAGAAAAAAATATTTTTTAAATGCCAAACGCCCAATTAAATTACAAAAATTTCAATGTAACTCTCATATTGATATCTTTTTTTGATATCATGACACTTTAAACTCAGGGGTCCATAATTTTGAATCGGACAATAGGTACAAATTTCATTAATATATTTGTAAATCTGAATTTTTTAGCCTCTATCAAGACAAAATATCAATCAAGGCTGGGCATCAAAAGTGATTTTTTGTCACAGTTACAACCAAATATTTAAGGATAAAGTGATACCCTCTTATTCATTTTTGGAAGTAAACCTATATTACAAATATAAGTGCACATCTGAAAGTGCACTAAGTTTACCTCAAAAAGATTTGTGTCTAAGGTAATCGAAAAGTTGTAGGATTCTTGGATTTCAAAAATAAAACATGATTTGGCTATTAAAATTTGAAATTACTTGCGACCAGACATTCTATTAATATAAGTTGTTAAATTCTTAACTTACACTTGGAGGTAACGTTTTTGTCTTATGACATCTTCAACTTCACTTTTCTGCTGCTATGATGCTGCGGTTGTGCTTTTTGGTTCCAATTTTTGAAAGTTAGAAGAAATGTGATAGAATAGCATGAGTGATCTGTACCGTGTTTTTCATTTAGAATGTCATTTTTATGTGTGTTGTATATTTTTATATTTCATTTGTTCTAATGTGTTTAATTTGTGGTATGTGTGGAGAATATTCATGTTATTTTCCATACTGTTGCATGAGTGGTTAGTGTCCATGAGGTTATTTGCAAAGGTGGATTCACTAGAAGTGTGCAGTGCATTTATGCGTTCTTTATATCTTTCAGTGAAAGAACCGCCTGTGTGTCCAATACAGAACTTATTGGAATTGGTGCATTGTAGTTTGTATATTCCTGGGTTATTGTATGTGTTGGTGTTGTTAATGTAATGTCTGATAACCATTTGGCTATCAAGTGTAAGTTGACAATTTTACACTTATAATAATAGAATGTCTGGTTGCAAGTAATTTCAAATTGTAATAAGTGAATAACAACCAGCTTGTCATGAACAACAAAATTTCAAAATCTGATTTGGTATTTAATGCAATTTCTAATAATGTGTGTAAAATAAAATAATGGGTAGTAATATTTGTTGTATGGAGTTGTCTGAAGATTAATTTAATAATCAGATTCACTTTCATATTGCCATTGTACTATGGTAATTTGTATAGGACACAAAGGGGGAGAAGGGATCGCATAGCCTGAGAGGTTACGAACTCAGGAAGTCCAATATTATTGTGTGATGTTATTTGAAGGATTTATTGTGAAATTTGTTGATTTTTTAATATGTTATTTGCATATTGATCTTAAAGCAGAAGCAAGACATGTTATTTACAGTGAGATAAATTTTAGGATAACCATTTGTTGCTGTAGTGTTCATCTGTGGTGTTACAAAGAAATGGCTGTCTGAGGTATTGATATCTTTGTGGACTACAAACATATTTGTAATTTCAGTAACTCTAAAAGACATGTGATCTACCATTAGTTTTTACGATAATTAAGTTATTATATATTCTCAAATATAAAATCCCAACTGTAATAAATATAATAACAATTTTGTAACATTGTAATGCTCTTTGAATAATTACAAAAATAGAATCACTTTTCAAATGCTAGTGTATGTTTATAAATACACTCGAATTTTAACTTAAGTTAATTTGTCTTTTATTGTAAATAAAAAATAAAATTGTAATTTTTAATTTGAAAATGTGACGCGTTTCCTCAGCCTACCCTCCTAAACGTCTAAAAGTTTTAACAACAGATAGTGCTATTGAAGCTTAGTCTCGAACATATGATTTTCAAAACATAATTTTGCAAGCGTAATATTCGCAGTTGACTTCGGAATTGTTCGTGTTGGAAGAATAACTACTTATAATAATTAATAAACAATTTTTATAATAATAGCTTATTATAAAATTAATAATATTCTCTAGCCATAAGTATTATCGAAATTGGAATAATCAATTTTTAAAAAGTCTAATTTGCCTATGAATCTTAATCACGTTACCGATTTCTAACGCAAGCGTAAAAAGAACTTTTTCTAGTTAAGAAGATTGAAAACATGGCTAAGATCAACCATGGAATAGGACCGCTTGACAGGGTTAGCATTGCTTAATATTAATCGAGAAACAAAATTGATATAGATTCTGTCATTGATCTTTACGCAAGAAAACGCAAACATCGACTAGAGTTTATTATTTAACTACGAACTATTAATTTTAGTATGAATTTAATTTTTATTTGATATTTGATTATATTGTTAAATAAATATATATATATATTTTTTTTTAACCTGGGAGCGGGTTTGAATTGCCCGAAGCACTGCTACCTTAAGGCATATTGTACTTACCTCCCTGATCTAGTCAAATAACCCCTTCCCTCTTACCAGGTTTAGGAGTTTCCTGACTAGAGTTTTACCTTCAGCATCCACCAAAGCCGTTCCATCACCAAAGAGGTTGAAGCGCCTCTCAGCAAGTACTTCACATCTGTAAATAATGTGTGTGGCAGTCTCCAGTTCCTGCCCTCGTAATCTGCACACTGGTTCATCTTTGTAGATACCCATTTTATGCAAATGTTTCCTTAGTCCACAGTGTCCCGTGAGTAGACCTGTGGCTATCCTCAATTCCTGCCTAGACAGATAGATGAGACTCTTCTGCAGCCCCAAGGAAGGTTTCCTAAGGGTTAGCTTACTGTGTCTCATCCCTTCGGCCCTGATCCAGTGCTCACAGAGTCTTTCAGCCATCCACCTTCGCACTGCCATCTTGACCATGGATTTGGAAATACCGCAGGCTCCGGTCCAATCAGGGGAGTCAAAGACCCCTCCCTGGCCAGCGCATCTGCGGCTTCATTTCCAAGTATTCCCCTATGCCCTGGCACCCAACCTATCATGATTTGATTGTGTCTTGCCAGAGCTTGTAGGTTAATTAGGCACTCCCTGACTATGGCCGAGGTGACCACATGTCTGTTTAGTGCCTTAATTGCTGCCTGACTGTCAGAGAAAATAGCAATCCGGGTCCAGTGTATTCCCCTTCTCGCTCTCTCCCTCAGACAGGCAATTATAGCATATATTTCGGCCTAAAAGACAGAGGTATGCCTCCCCAAGGAAAAAACTAATTTTACCCTTGGGTTTTTACAATACACCCCCGCTCCAGTGCCGAAGTCCTTCTTGGAGCCATCTGTGTACCAGATCTGAGCTCCCGATGTTACTGACCCTGACCATTCCATCATAGTTTGGTGGGCCTGGTCAGGTGCAAACGACCGAGTAATGTGGTCACTGCTCATTTCCAAGACGGGTTCTTTGACCACGCACTCGATACTCATATGTCCCGAGACATCTGGGAGGTTAGCCCAGTTGCTCGAGTTGCGCAATCTCCATGCCGCCAGCCTCGCCTCTCCCCTAAGGACAAGCTCAAGGGGAGGGAGGTTAAGCATTACTTCCATTGCTGCACCTGGTGTAGTTGACATCGTTCCCAGTGTGCACAGACAGGCCAATCTCTGGATAGAGCTCAGTTTAGCTCTTGTCTGTGCCTGGTTGGCCTTTGTCCACCACACCAGAGCTCCATAGGTAATCATAGATCTTATCACCCTCAGATACATCCAGTGCATCATTGATGGCTTCAGTCCCCATTTCTTACCCACCATTCTTCTCACAGTCATCAGTGCCCTTTTGGTCCTGTTAACTGTCCTCTCAAGATGTGGGTTCCAGGTGAGTTTCCTGTCCAGAGTAACTCCCAGGTACTTCACCTCCCCCACAAACTCAAGGTATTCACCAAACAAGCGGGGCATCCTGGTCGTCAGATCTTTTCGCTGTCTGGTGAATTTAATGAGAGCAGTCTTTTTTGGATTTACCCTAAGGTTCTCCTTTTTACACCACTCTTCAATCAGTCGTAGAGGATTTCTGATTACCTCAAGGACTGTATCAGGGAATCTCCCCAGGATCAGAACAACTATGTCGTCCGCATATCCTAGACAGAAGTACCCCTGTTCATTCAGGAGTTCAATAAGGTTGTCAACCACTAGGCACCACAACAGAGGAGAGAGAACCCCCCCCCCTGTGCACAGCCCAGACTTGTCTCCGCCCTTCTGACCTCCCCTGCCACCTCTACAGAAATGCGTCTGTTTGTTAACATGGAACTTATCCAACCACAAGTGATTGCATCCACTCCATGACGTCTTGCACCACCTACCATCGTCTCCACTGAGGGGTTATTGAAAGCCCCCTTCAATGTCGAGGAAGGCACCTATGGCACAACCTTTCTTGGCGATCATTTGCTCAATCCTACCAACCACTTGATGGAGAGCTCCCTCGCAGGATTTCCCCGGTTGATAAGCATACTGGTTCCAATGCAGTGGTTTTATGGCCAAAGCACCCCCCCCCCTAAAATGCCTATCAACCAGTTTTTCAAGTCCCTTAAGAACAAAGGACATGAGTGTAATAGGTCTGTATCCTTTCCCTTCCGATTGGTTACCGGTGGGCTTAGGTATAAAGACCACCTTACTAGCTTTCCAGGCTGCCGGCACATGCCCTAAAGCAATGCTTAGCCTGTATAATTTAGTAAGTACCAGTACCAGCAAATCCATTGCTGCTGCAGCAGCACAGGATAGATCCCATCTGGACCTGGAGATTTGTAGGGTTTAAATGTGCCAATAGCCCATCTTACCCTTTGTGGAGTTACTATCCTCCTTGCCACTTCCCAGTCCTCCCTCTTACCACGTCTTGTGGAGAGTTTGGCAACTGGTTCAGTGTCTGCTCCCCCAAGTTTCCTCAGGGTACTGGAAGGGAAATGTGTTCTGATTAATTCTTCCACAGTTTCCCCTGCATTTTCTGTTATATTTCCCAGTGGGGTTCTTAGCATCCCCACCGGGTTAACTGGGTCCTTAGAGAGCACTTTATACAGTCGTGCCCCTTCCCGAGTTTCGTCAATCTCATGACAAAACTCCTTCCAGGACTTCCTGCGTGCTTCTTTAATTGCCCTGTTGTATTCGGTTAGTGTTTTCCTATACAGGTCCCACTCCCTGTTCTCTTTTGCTCTATTAAAGAGTCTCCTGGTGGTCTTCCGAAGTTTGGCTAGCTTCTTGTTCCACCATGACGGATCCCCTACTTTTCTCCCCTCACTAAGAGGGCAGTTATCAGTAAAGGATTCTACTATAGCCTCGCCAACCAATGCGGCAGAGTCTTCTAGCTCTCTCCTCCCACCATACTCCAATCCAGCCTCCTCAATCCGAACTCCCAGGTCCCTCCTGTAGGAGTCCCAGTCTGTTCTTCTTGGATCCCTGGTTGGCCGAAGCATGGCTGGATTTAGAGAGATATCATACCTAATATGTCTGTGGTCAGAAGAAGATGGTTCATCCGACACATGCCAGTTTAGTACATACCTAGCCGTCTGGTTCGATGCCACCGTAATGTCCAGGACCTCCTGTCTGGCCCTAGTGACAAACGTCGGCTCTTCCCCCTGATTTAAGACTAGTAAATTCTTAGAGCTAAGATAAGCTAAAAGTTCCTCACCTCTAGTGTTGGTACCTGTACTTCCCCACGAAGTGTGATGGGAGTTAGCATTCATCCCCACCAGCAGCTCCTCATCCACAGCCCCGCAGTGCTCGACCAGCCTCTTCAGCTCTTTTGTTGGTAGAGCCCCCGCGTAGTCAAAGGGGAGTTATGCCGTGGCAAGGTTCAGCCTCTTCATCCTCCCCTCCGCCCGCAGCTCCACCGTCACTGCTATTAAGTCCCTGCAGCAGAAGTCCGTTAGTACAAAAGCACTCAACCCCCTCCTAACCAGGATACACGTCCTGGGAACACCGGAGTCCTTATAGTACAACAACTTACCTCCAGATGTCGCCAGCCCGCATATTCGTCCTCCAGAAATCCATGGCTCCTGGATGGGAACCAAGTCCACCTCTCCCCTGTCCAGAATCCTACACACGACAGCACTCGCCGCCTTGCTATGCTGTAGGTTCACTTGGAGGATCTTGATCATTGTTCTGCTTAATTTGTAGTCGCCTGGGTCTGCAGAGCAGCCCCAGGACCAGACAGCGTGCTCAACTCTACAGCCACTTCACCGGTTTTTGCAGTCGGCAGCTTGACAGCCGCCCCCGCACCCCTAGTGATGGTTGCCGTTGACACATCTGCTACAGACTCACGGTTTGCCGTCTCATTGGCTCCCACTGTCTGTGCAGTCTCGAAATCAATTCTTTTACTTACTTGGTCCATTAAAGTCCCACGAGTATGGGGGAAATAACGGTCGACCAGAGCAGAGCCCCCACTGCCCTGGCAAGACAACATACAATGAGGTTTTGTCTGGTTCCTCAAGGGGATCGTGTGCAACTGCATTTTATACCCTGCAGCCATTCATCCTTCGGCACGATGCCTTCCACCTTGGATTGGTTATTCAGTCACTGACCTTGAAGCACACCCGAAGTTCAGGACATTATTAACTGTTGCTCATGAAGCGAACAGCCTGCTTTACTCTCGTTTTTACAACTGTGTCGTTAGGGTAGTTTCCCGCCCATACTTCACTGTCGCATTGCCCTTGGTTCACCCGGGAGGTGAGAGTAGCATTGTGAGGACTTAATTCCCAACTACCCCAGTCTCCCCAGTCAGAGCAGTTATTTCTACCACCCCCAACTGGTAGACTGACGAGGAGGGATAATTCCTCACCTTTGAACCATAGCCTTGGTCCAGGCCTGCATATTCAGAAACCTTCCGGAATCCTTATTCACAGGTAACCTATATTTCTGTAGGCCGTCCCACTATCCGCCACCTGTGGACCCGCCCGGTTGCTCAGGCCAGCTTGCCAGGTAAATAAATAATACTTATAGAAATTAAAATCATTAAATATTTTCAAAGTTTAAGCATTTTTGTTACATGTTTTTTACATACACGCACACACGTGCGCACACACACATATTTTTTTTTTTTATATATAAAAAAAATGCATCGATCACCCCCCCTAAAGCAAGTCGCTGGATACGCGCCTGAAGTAATAATTAAAACAAACTTTAAATCATAAAACTAATTAATAAAACTATTGTATGAAAAAATTCAAAACATTTTCTTCATTTGTAAAAGAAAACTTGAGCCCTCATTTATGGCATTGGTTTATCATTTGTGCTACTTGCCAGTTTTGCTATTTAGATTTAACTCACTTTTGTTTGCCTTCTTTGATCTCATTAGACCAGGACAAACAAATGAATCCCCTGGTGTATTGATATTTTATAAGTTTAAATCCTTACATTGACTTAGTGAATCTAAATACAGAATTCATCATTTTCTTTCTGTAAGATTGCCTGATGAGATTTTATTTTGTAAATGGAGTAGGGGTTGTCTCGTACTAATGAAATATGTACAATAATGTTATTTTTGTAAATGTTATATAG
This sequence comes from Prosapia bicincta, assembly GCA_036971475.1. Classification (NCBI taxonomy): domain Eukaryota; kingdom Metazoa; phylum Arthropoda; class Insecta; order Hemiptera; family Cercopidae; genus Prosapia; species Prosapia bicincta. The sequence goes on from JBAIZL010000004.1 coordinate 256,073,501, forward strand.
TAATATTGTAGTGGAGCCTGATGTAGAACCCATGGTTTTCCTTCCTTACCAATACCTCGAGCAATAATATTTTTGTTATAAATGTTCTGTATTATAATACTAGTGAATCCTAATGCAGTTCCATGAAGTTTAAATTAGTTCAATTTTATAAAAACCCACATATATTGTTGTTCCTGAATTTGTAAAAAGTCTTCAACTACAGTTTATTCCGATGGCAAGTTTTTTTATGATGTATCACACTTAGTTTTCAATTTGATGAAACAATACTGTCTAGATCAGGGTTAATAGAGGTGTTACATTTAGGTTCTAAAATAAATGCTGATTAACACACTTGTACTTCAAAGTTTTTTTTGTGATGTAAGGAAATAACAATTATTACAAATAGATAGCCATGATAAGCAGTTTAATAACTTAACTGGGCTTTCAAAGTTGATAAAATAAACACTGAGTTTTATAGCAATATTTTGAACGGTTATATATTGCCCTCAATTACTCTGTATAAGTCTGTTAAATAAATTTTGAATAGGAAAATGATATATTAACAGATTTCAAAAAAATTAATCGGGTTATTTTGTAAACTCAACTCTAGGTTAGTTAGGATGTATTGGATATACTGCAACACTTAATCATAAGGTGTGAACTTATGTTATATTAGCCTCTAGATCTCATCTGATTTTTTATAGGAAGTTTATTGAAATAAAAATTTAAAAAAATGATAACACAACACTCTGACTATCTCTATTTCTATTTTGTGCTTTACAGTAAACTTTGCTGTTTGGCAAGAAGGCGGTACTCAGGATCAAAACTAAAAGGGAAGGGGGCAAGTCATGGTAGTTCAGAATGTAACATTTTAGCTAGAAAAAGGAAAATAAAACTAAAATTTTAAGAAAGTTATATATAATTATAGTAATGCTTTATTAGTTACTATAATTATTTGCTTCAAAAATAAATTTTATTTTAAATACATCTCATACTAACATAATTTCTTTGGTTTTAAAGAAAACTTTTGTTTCAATCCAGTCTTATTTTCCTTAGAATTTTTAATATAACCTTATCAAATAAACCTAGTCAGTCCGACCTCTCTCATTGTACTTCTAAGGAAAGTCTACCTTTTGAAAAGGACTGAACGATCATTCAACAGGAGCTGTTGTGGGCAGAAAAACACTTAAAATGAGGAGTGCATGCCTTGTTGAGAAATAAGTTTTAATCTCCTCCAACAGTGTAGCCACTTCAATGTCAGTTAATTTGTCTCTTAAATCCTTCTATTCACACAGATTATACCAGAAATCTAATTTAGCAGATGTATCACACAACTCATAAAATTCGATATAAGTCTTGGAAATGTTTCCAAATCTTTGAAGCCATTCATAGCATGTATGAAGGATGAATATGAGATAAGATGTATTTTTGTGCAAGAATCTAATTTTCAAAGATAAAGTTAGGAAGTCAAGATAAAGGATGATCAATATCTGTGTCCATTATTCAATTACAGTCTCAAATGGTGGATTATTTCTGTGTATTTGATTTTGAGCAATTTGTGGTACTGATAATTTTGATTTCTCTGGAATGTTATGTGATTTTTTAAAATAATTCATCAAAAACATGTTCACAACTACCTGCTGTTTGTTCTTAATATCAAGGATTTGATAAGTATATTTCCTCACCATAATCAAACCCATATTTTTACCTGGTCGAGCACACACAACAGGTTCCAAAATCACAGCATTTTGCAATCATGGATAAACCTACTAAAAAAATTAGTTTATTAACTGGACATTGCAATTAATAAGCAAGTTTTCTTGTAGCATATATTCGTTCAACTGAGAAATGTTCTAGGACATTGACGATTTTATTAGGTGTCTGAAAATTTTCTTATGCTTTTATATTTTTCAGACTATCTAGTATCACAGACTCTTGATAGATTATGAACCGAATTTTTGCAGACTTGTGGCATAGTGAAGAAGGAAATTGGCATTTACTGTTGTAAATATGTTTATTATTTCTGGTACTTTATTAGCATTATTGACCACAAGATTTAGTTTGCAGTTAGAGCAAAAGAAAAATAAAGATTTACTGTACGTTATTCTTCAGAATAGCCTGCACAGCACCTTTTCTAGCCTTGCGCCAAATCTAAAAATTCTCTGTTGATACTGATCAGCTAAAAATATACAATTCTGAATTGTGGTAGGGATTATAGGAGCATCTTGAAATTTAAGCTCAATATAGCCTACAATTTCTCTCTGATTTGTTTTTAAATCTCATCATAAAACTGCAATCCAATAGAAAACTGTTCTTTCCCAACATAATCAGCTGTTAGATCAGCTATTACAGCTTAAGGTTGCTTGTTTACAATATTCGATAATTCTTTGTTTCACAACTTCACCACATAATCGTATAATCTCATTTTGAATTTTTGGTGAAGTATAGACTGGATTTTTTTCAATTTATATCTAAGTGATCTCATAGCCTCTTAACCCACAGTCAATTCTCAAATTTAAAAGATCAAAGAAAACCCCTTCGTCTATTTCTTCTGAAATTTTGTACCGATTTAATTCATCTTTGAAAAAATAAAATCACTATTTTACTGGACATTGAAAACCTACAATAATCATTGATTGTGAAGTGAAAACTATTACATAATAAACCTCTATTTTTACCAGTTCTTGAAGACAGAAAGGATATTCTGGATATTAATGATAGCAACAAAGATTACTCATTACATTATACCTGCAGTGGAAGTTATACATATTGTATGCCTATTACTCGGTGAAATGAATCCTAATAGCAAATTTTGCAGTTATTGGGTTGTACATCTTGAGGTTTATGAATAAACACTTTTTATTGTTATTAGTTGAATCCACCTTCACGTGAGGTACTAGTTTTGACTAAAACACTTGTAAATATTTTTAAAGAAGAAATCTACCAAAAATTAAACACCATAAAACATATAGCACAAACTAATGGATACAACACAACAATGATTAACAAACTATACAACCGCCTAAAAAATTAACTCAATAATCCAAATACAAATACACTATACAAAAAACCCATAAAATACTTAACAATACCATACAGATCATCCAAAATGCACAATCTAACCAACACATTATTACAAAATAGCCTATTCCACACACAACACTCTCAATAAACAATTTGAATCCAACAACAAAATCAACATCATTTACAATGCCGCTGGAGTTTATAAACTAACTTGCAGTTCAAACCCCAGTTTTTACATTGGCCAGACAGAGAGGTCATTTTACACATGCTACCAAGAACATATAAACGCACTAACAAACAATAACTCCCAATCAAACTTCGCCGAACATCTCATATCCACAAAACATAACCACATAGACTTAACATCTAACCTACAATTCTTCATATACAATACAAAAATAACCAATGTTACACAACCGAACAATACGAAATATACAAAGATTTCAAACTACACTCTACACACATACTCAAAACCAACCACATTATGACTCACACACACTTTTCGACATCATAATTCCTAATCCTCACCAAATACACCAATACCCACACAATAATATCCCACCCCACCCTATCTATAAAAACCTTGAAATCAGTTACAGTCTGAGTTGACATGGGACACATCTTCCAAATTCGCCTACCAACAAATATAAGTAAGTGCTACTATAGGCAAGTTATAAAATATTTATAACTTTTAATTGATGAACCAAGGCAGCATTAAACATTACACTGACCAAGTGTGAAACATGTCTGTTGAGGAATATCAATAACTAGTGTTTTTTCTCCCAGTAAATCAATAAATAAGGGCTTGAAAGTAAGCCTGAATATTTCTTCTATGCAAGGCAGAGCTGGGGTGTTCTTATATTTCTGGTGCAAGGATTTATTATCTGTTGGTTATTATTCTTTGACATTTTTACTTTTGGGTCAAAAAGGTAATGTGTGGAATGTTTTATATATTTGGGACTTACCTCATTTTATGTCCATTTGAAAGTTAATATTTGGTTCTATTGTCATCATTGTTACAAATAATGTTTTAAATGGTCTAATATTGTTTTGGATCGTTCTGGTGCTGTTAAGTTTATATTTAAGTTAAGTAATACTGCTGAAAGATTTGTGTTTGTCAGCCATTATTTGTGACTTTAAGTTTGATCTTTTATGTTTGGTTTGTCTGAGATTGTTTGAACCATGATATTGTGTTCTAAATACCTTCTACAAGAACAAACAGTGGTGTTTATTGCTTTTCAATCAACCTGCTTTCAGCGTTGGTCTCAGTTTAATTCAGTTTAAAGAAATAATAAATGAACTTATTTTACAAAATAAAGATTAATAAATAATTTTAAAATAAACAAACTTTTGAAAATATCATATGTATTATGATAAAAACTTGTCTTTAATATGTAACTAAAAAATTAAACATATTTATTGAGATTAACATTATCATATAATTACTATTTTGTATTTTATACATATTAGACATTAATTAGTTTAAATTTTAATCATAATTATTTATTTTGTTTGAGTTTTAGTCATTTAATTCATATATTTAAACAAATCTTTAAAGCTGATATATCCTTGAATTTTAATATGGTTTATCAATTAATTTATTATTTGTTTTAATTGTAAAGTTAAAAAGAAATCTATTCTAAATATTTTGAATTAAGGTGTATAAAAGTAATAAGACAACACATAATTAAACACACAAAATGTGACATATAAACTGAATGATACAATGTCTTATGGTACAATTAAATTAAGAACCCTTTTCAATATCATTGAACAATGGAAAATTGTAAATGGCAAAAAATAAATTTTCAAACATGTAAATTATATATATATATATATATATATATATATATATATATATATATATATATATATATATATATATTGTAACATTTATAGAATGGGCTATATAATATTATTTAAGAATTGGAAGAATATATTAGAAATAACTCACACAAAATTTAAAAAGAAATTCATTAAAAGATTGGTTAGGTTAAAATTGAAACTAAATTTAGGTAAAAGCCTAGATTAGTAAACAAGGTATTTGAACTGTAAAATCGATTAGGAAATGCGTTATATCAAAACCCCTAACACATAAATTAAAACAAGATAATCTAATAATAATTATATTCAAACAAAATTGTAAATATTAGTAACATAGGGCATAAGTAATTACTTGAAGGAGAAAGTGAAATACGATTGTAAACAATGAGATTAGAAAGGTTATGTTTCTATGAAGACAGTCAAAACACACACATTTCGAAATATTACAAAAGTAAAACACAAAGACACTTCACACACTAATAATAGTAATTAAATAAACACTGGAAGGTTTGTTAAGGATCGGAAAATTGAAACAGTATGTTAACAAAATTAAAACTGGTGAAAACAATCGCGTTATTGCATCAGCTGTAAAAACAAATAGAAGTAGGTCAAGTGTGCAGTTGACTCTAGTGAGAAGGAATCGAACTAAATTATAATCCATATGATTTTTTTTTTAAGAAGGAGAAGCCGCCATATTAAAAAAACAAACAATTGTTTAAAATCTAAGGACGCGTAGTTAGAGAGTCTGGCGTGGGACGCCGAGGAAACGGACCTGCCCTGTGCAGTCAAAATTCAATTTGAAAGGAATTCGTCAAAATTATACAGTTTTGTGAGGAAACTTGGCCAGATTAAACAGGAATAAGAAAATGTAAAGATAAAAGTACAGTGATAATATATTTTGAAGGAACTAAAACGAATTTAAGTGTGAAAAAAGTGAAATTTAAAGACAACGGAATTCTATGTGTGAGCAAGCCGCCATTCGCCGTTATTTGATAAGTTAAGTACCTAGCGCTATATAAAAAAAATAAACTTTAGTGGACTCTTAGGATAATAGGGAAGTTTAAAATTGTACATTAGAATATCTTGTGATTAATAGTAATAAGATCATAATCCAGTTCAAATAGTTTCGCCTTTTTGCTTATTCCAAATTAAAGTTTTTCCATCAGGAAAATATTTATTAAAACTAATTTCAAAATTTAGTATTGTTTTTCAAAATTTATTTAATTAACCTAAGAATTAAAAAAATATAGCCCATGCTATAAACCCCGAGATTGTAAGAGATCGTAAAATTAGCCAAGGGTATTAAAATTGTGTAACTATAAAATAAAAAGAAATAAGAGTTAAACCGAGTTTGTTAAAACTTGTTAAGTTATAAATTTTTGTTTTGTGTTTATTGTTTAACTGTTAAAATAAAATTGTTCTGTTAACTGTTGAAATAAAATAATTATAATAAAGAATTTTAAATTATTCAGGAGTTTTTGTGTTTTAAATAGAAATAATATATCTTCATTTAATAGTATAAAACATCGTTGTATTGCGTTTTATAAATACTTTACATTTGGCACACCAACGTGGGGTACGATTATTAGAAATAAATAATTATAATAAAGAATTTTAAATTATTCAGGAGTTTTTGTGTTTTAAATAGAAATAATATATCTTCATTTAATAGTATAAAACATCGTTGTATTGCGTTTTATAAATACTTTACATTTGGCACACCAACGTGGGGTACGAATATTAGAAAAATAATAATAAAGAATAAATTAGTCAGGAGTTTGTGTTTTGTAACTAGAGAAATTAATTATTTTCATTTAATAATAAAACCACGTTGTATTGCGTAACGGAAAAATCTTTATAATTGACGCAACAACGTGAGGCTCGATAAAATAAGAGATAAAATTTATTTAGAGAGATTTTGAAATAAAATTAATTTAGAACTTTTTATATGAAAAACATTTGAACTGGAAATAGATTTAGAAAAAATTTTGTAAAATTAAACACTGAGTTGAATAGTCAAGGCTAGGTTGTTTTGTAAAATAAGTTTACTAATAGCTTAAATATGTCTGATGAAAGGGAATCGTATAATTTGCGGGGAGAAAAAGCTAAAAAAACAGAAATAGGGGAACAATTAGAAAAGGGTAGGCGGAAAAGGGTGATAGAAACAGAAGGGGCTGCTCAGGGGAGATTTGTTAGTTTTCAGGAGGGGATCGAAAACAGGGAGGAAAATATTATAGGCGAGCTGGTAGTTGTAGGGGAACATGAAAAAGGGACAAGTTTGGAAGTGCAAGAAATAGAATTGGAAGGCACAGATATGCCAATAGGAAACATTGAGGTAGAAGAAGCTAGGGGACTACCACTTGTAGAAATTGAACAGGAACGAAGGGGTAGTGAAAGTGGAAGTAGAAATAATGATGACTGGATAAAAAAATTGTTCGAAAGCAACCAAAACTTACTAAAAGAAATAAATAAAGGGAATGATAAAATAAAAGAGGAGATGAAGGATATGAGAGAGGATCTAGATAGAAAATTAGATAAGATAGATGAAATAAAAGAGGATATGAGAGAAATAAAAAAAGAATTAGAGGAAAATAGAGACGAAATAAGAGAGATGAAGGAGGATCTAAAAGTAATAAAATATGAAATACGGGAGGAAAATAGGAAAATGATAGAGGATATGAGGCGACAGTTGAGGACAGAGAATAATACTGTAGTAGAGGATGTGAGAAGAGACTTAGAGGAGAAAGATAGAGAATTAGAGGAGAAGATTAAGACAAATTTTGAGGAAACAAAAGAAATAATAGCTGATGTGATAAAAATTAATAAAAAAGAGATAGAGAAAGTAGAAAATATAACTAAGAAAAACACAGAAGAGTCAAGAGAGTTGAAATTAAAGGTGATAGGAGAAAGAAAAATAACAGATGAGCGTTTTAGGAAAGTCAAAGATGTAAGGGAGAAAATATTAGGAGAGCAAGGAAGGTTAGGAGATAGAAATAAAATGGGAAAATTAGAAATATGGCAAATAAAAAATTTAACCATTCAAACCGCAACAACTAAGAAGATTGAAAAGATTAATAAAATGAAAATGGTAATAGGAGAAATAGGAGGAGTTAAATATCCGTCTCAAGGCTTAGTGGTACAAGGCTTATGGAGAAAATTTATCAGAGGTACGAACATGTTAATGGATGTGGAGGCACAACTCGAGTTTGGAAAATGGGAGATGGAATTTAAATATGAGAATAAAAGAGAAAATAGAAACTATGAAGCAGATGAAAGATACAATGGAGATGTAAACGGTGTTAAGGCAAGGACAGGCGTGGGGACAAGAAAAGAGTATGGTGCCCACAGTCAGTCGGAAAACTAAGACAATCAGAAACCCAGAAATAGAAATTAAAATAGAGGAAACAAGTTTACAGGCATTAATAGACACAGGCAATAATATGACATGTATCCAGGAGAACTGGATATTGAAAAATAAAAATAAAATAGGAAGGGAGATATTAAATATAGGTAAAGGAAGCAATATGAATAAACTCTAGGTGACTGTGTATAAGAAAACGTTAGCAGGAGATAAGTTTTAAGGGATGGTAACTATATCTACGATAATTTATTAGGAACTTCGTCGAATAATGAATAAAGATAAATATGAATCTATGTTAATAAATATTGAAGCATCGTTGTAATAAAAATATGGTAATTGTGTATTTAAACTTCGTCGTATTGTAAGGGAGAATCTGCGTTGATAAATAATGGAACTTCGTCGTATATATTATATATTATAAAAGAAATATGAATCTATGATAATAAATATTAAAGCATCGTTGTAATAAAAATATGGTAATTGTGTATTTAAACTTCGTCGTATTGTAAGGGTGAATCTGCGTTGATATATATAAGTATTAAAACAAAATTTATATTCGTTGATATAGGGACAGTGTAATCGAAGGAGCTATAGATATGATCAAATAGAGGATATGGGATTGCAACCTTTAAAAATATTAGATGTTAAACTTCATACAAAATAAACTGAAATGATATAAGAAAATAATTGAACTGGATGTGAGATTGGAAGGGGAGATAAAATACTAACTTAGAACTGAAAGTTAGATGAAGCTAAAAGCAAAATAAATATGAGACAAATAATAAACAAGGAATAAACAGAAATAAGGGAAAGAGAAATGTTATAACCAATTTGACCAAATCTAGACATACTATGACTCGGATAGGCTGGGATTTAAAGACATGGTATCAGAGAATATATGTTAAATAAATATTGAATCAGACTTATGATTGGAAGGATTCCAATTGTAATAAAAAAAAAAAAAAAAAAAAAAAAAAAATATATATATATATATATATATAGTTATGGAAGGAATTGTAAATACCAGAACATGATTTATTGTTACTGTATGTTAGAATTGTTAAAGAATTGTTGATTGAATGTTAGTTATAAGTATATTGTTTTGTTAGAAGATATGTTAAGTAATATGTAGCTTGAAGTGTTCAGCTCAGTATTTGATTGTTAAAGAATTAAGATAAAATTGTGTCGTAGGAATTAAGTATAAATGGACAATTATAAAAGAAGTAAAGACAATGGACGATAAGTTAGCCAAAGTGTTGAGGTACTTACTCAATAAAAAATGTGTTCAATTAGTTATTAAATAAAATGTACAATTAGGAAATAAATGTTAATTTAAATTTAATTAAAAAAAAAAAATATATGTATATTTAATCAAGCTTGTAAAATGTAAAGAATGTGTAATGTAGATATTAGGAATATTTTTTTTATTTAAATTAAATTAGGGGACATTGTAACATTTATAGAATGGGCTATATAATATTATTTAAGAATTGGAAGAATATATTAGAAATAACTCACACAAAATTTAAAAAGAAATTCATTAAAAGATTGGTTAGGTTAAAATTGAAACTAAATTTAGGTAAAAGCCTAGATTAGTAAACAAGGTATTTGAACTGTAAAATCGATTAGGAAATGTGTTATATCAAAACCCCTAACACATAAATTAAAACAAGATAATCTAATAATAATTATATTCAAACAAAATTGTAAATATTAGTAACATAGGGCATAAGTAATTACTTGAAGGAGAAAGTGAAATACGATTGTAAACAATGAGATTAGAAAGGTTATGTTTCTATGAAGTCCAGTCAAAACACACACATTTCGAAATATTACAAAAGTAAAACACAAAGACACTTCACACACTAATAATAGTAATTAAATAAACACTGGAAGGTTTGTTAAGGATCGGAAAATTGAAACAGTATGTTAACAAAATTAAAACTGGTGAAAACAATCGCGTTATTCCATCAGCTGTAAAAACAAATAGAAGTAGGTCAAGTGTGCAGTTGACTCTAGTGAGAAGGAATCGAACTAAATTATAATCCATATGATTTTTTTTTTTAAGAAGGAGAAGCCGCCATATTAAAAAAAACAAACAATTGTTTAAAATCTAAGGACGCGTAGTTAGAGAGTCTGGCGTGGGACTCCGAGGAAACGGACCTGCCCTGTGCAGTCAAAATTCAATTTGAAAGGAATTCGTCAAAATTATACAGTTTTGTGAGGAAACTTGGCCAGATTAAACAGGAATAAGAAAATGTAAAGATAAAAGTACAGTGATAATATATTTTGAAGGAACTAAAACGAATTTAAGTGTGAAAAAAGTGAAATTTAAAGACAACGGAATTCTATGTGTGAGCAAGCCGCCATTCGCTGTTATTTGATAAGTTAAGTACCTAGCGCTATATAAAAAAAAATAAACTTTAGTGGACTCTTAGGATAATAGGGAAGTTTAAAATTGTACATTAGAATATCTTGTGATTAATAGTAATAAGATCATAATCCAGTTCAAATAGTTTCGCCTTTTTGCTTATTCCAAATTAAAGTTTTTCCATCAGGAAAATATTTATTAAAACTAATTTCAAAATTTAGTATTGTTTTTCAAAATTTATTTAATTAACCTAAGAATTAAAAAAATATAGCCCATGCTATAAACCCCGAGATTGTAAGAGATCGTAAAATTAGCCAAGGGTATTAAAATTGTGTAACTATAAAATCAAAAGAAATAAGAGTTAAACCGAGTTTGTTAAAACTTGTTAAGTTATAAATTTTTGTTTTGTGTTTATTGTTTAACTGTTAAAATAAAATTGTTCTGTTAACTGTTGAAATAAAATAATTATAATAAAGAATTTTAAATTATTCAGGAGTTTTTGTGTTTTAAATAGAAATAATATATCTTCATTTAATAGTATAAAACATCGTTGTATTGCGTTTTATAAATACTTTACATTTGGCACACCAACGTGGGGTACGAATATTAGAAAAATAATAATAAAGAATAAATTAGTCAGGAGTTTGTGTTTTGTAACTAGAGAAATTAATTATTTTCATTTAATAATAAAACCACGTTGTATCGCGGCACGGAATAAATCTTTATAATATATATATATATATATATATATATATATATATATATATATATATATATATATATAGTGGAGTCTTGATTAACCAACCTTCGATTATCCTACATTCTATTTTTTATGACACCGTTTGTTTTGTGGAGTGTTAGTGTTTCTAAAGAGTCGGTGTTACTTCCGTATTTTTAGTCATTATTGTTATCAGTTTGTTTTTTTTTTATTGATATATTTATTCATTATTATTACGTTATTATGGCAACAGAAAGAAAGAAGGTCGTAGTATCAATACAACAAAAATTTGAGGCAATAAAACGATTTGATAAAGGAGAGGTCAATACAGAAGGTTGCTGATGACTATGATGTCGGATTGGTAATAGTAGGAGATTGGAAAAAGAGACCATTGGAAATAGAAAAATGGTGTTATTTAAGAGTGACTGAAAGAGCATCAAAGGAGAGAAAAACAATGGAAGGTTGTGAATACTGAGAAGTAATCAACTCATTGTACCTAGTATAGAGACAAAGTGGTTCCTATTTCCAGGCTATCTTGCAGGAAAAGGCTTCGCATTTTCGAAACGAATTTAATAAAGGTGTTGCAGAGTTCAAAGCACGTGTTGGGTGGCTTGACAGGTGGATAAAACGTTATGGAATCTACCAGTTAAATATCTGTGGAGAGAAATTGTCATCTAACTTTGAAGAAATGGTTGAGTTTTGTATAAAATATTTCAACTCTTTATTAAAAAAAGTAAGCTTAACTGGAGATCAAATTTTCAACTGTGATGAAACAGGGCGTAACTTTAAGTTGTCCCCTAGTAAGAGCCTTGCAGCCCAAACAGAAAAATCAGTCAGGCTATAAACGTAGAAAAGTAAGGGTAACAATTCTGGCTTGCAGTAATGCATCAGCAAACCATAAAATGGATCTCTTAATGATCGGGAAATCAAAAATTCACAAGTGATTTCATAAAATATTATTCCAGTAAAGTATTAGAGTCAGAAAAGTGCATGGGATGAGCAGCTGAATTTTCAAAGATGGGTAAGGAATTTGTCGTTACTACAAAAAAATATTTAAAAAAACAATCTTTCAAGAAAAGCTGTATTACTAATAGACAACGCCTTGCGCCCGAGTGAGAGGAACTTCAAGATTGTAACACCCAGGTGATGTTTCTACCACCAAATGTAACAGCCATGTGCCAACAAATGAAACATGGTGTCTTGGAAACTTTTTTGAAAAAAGTTATCGAAGGAAGCTACTATCAATATTGTTAGAACTAACTGATGTTGGGCAGACTGATGTGAAAGGTAATTTAAACACCAGTAACTTTAAGTATGTTGCTTTTTGTGTTGCAAGGCCTGGGCTGATGTAAATGTCATATGTTGCTTTTTGTGTTGCAAGACCTGGGCTGATGTAAATGTGTTGACAATTGCCAAATGGTGGAACAAGTAGTTAAGAGAAAATGTGACTGAAGACAAAGAAGATCCTGAATTAATAAAGAATACGTTCTTTTTTTAGTCAAACGAATCCCTGGTTATGAGAGACATTGAAGATAACTTGCAGGAAGACAATGAGTACGCCACAACAGAAGATGATATTGTAGATCTGGTAAATAATGGTGGCAACAATATTCGTGATAGTGAACTTGTGGTTATTCTTCCAAAGGTATTCAATGAAGATGCAGTGAAGACTCTAGATGTTGCACGTCAAGAAAAAGTTGCTGGGCTCGACTTAGTGATACTTCACTAGTGGCGGAATTTGGTAGCAAGAAAACGGCAAACATTGGCAAAACAGACAAAGAACACTTTTGTTACATGTTAATAACGAACGTACATCCAGAACTTTCAATATTTGCTGTAACAGTCAAACCTTAGCAAACTGTTTAATATCTCATACATTCCCAACTTAATTTGTAAAACTTACACTCTCTTGGTTATACCCGATTTATTAACTTTTCCCTATAATCTGACATTTTCGTTTATCTGACCTCATAGTGACCCATTTACAACGGATAATCGAGACTCTACTGTATATATTATAAACATAAAAAACAACTGAGGTTATTCAAATACAAGAATTATTTATTAATATCTTGTAGATTCATTCCTGATGATGCTGATACTGTTTATCAACAAAAAACTTTAAATAAAAATTAATAAATAATTCTTGTATTTGAATAACCTTAGTTGTTTTTATTATCATACAAGAAAACATATATTATGTATATATATTATATTATATATAATATATGTATATATATATATATATATATATATATATATATATATATATATATATATATATATATATTTAACATTATCCATTGTTTTTCCGTTGCACTGACTTTATGAAGTTAATATATTACTGTGTGAGTAATTTTATCCACCATTAAGTGCAATAATTTTACCTTGAGTGATGAGGCACCTTTCGGTCGTTGACCATTGTCGAATCACTCATGAGTGATTCGACAATGGTCAACGACCGAAAGGTGCCTCATCACTCAAGGTAAAATTATTGCACTTAATGGTGGATAAAATTACTCACACAGTAATATATTAACTTCATATATATATATATATATATATATATATATATATATATATATATATATATATATATATATAAGTCTCTTTATAGTTGGTTCACCTGCCATCGGAATAAACTGTAGTTGAAGACTTTTTACAAATTCAGGAACAACAATATATGTGGATTTTTATAAAATTGAACTAATTTGAACTTCATGGAACTGCATTAGGACTCACTAGTATTATAATACAGAACATTTATAACAAAAATATTATTGCTCGAGGTATTGGTAAGGAAGGAAAACCATGGGTTCTACATCAGGCTCCACTACAATATTACTATATAACATTTACAAAAAAAACATTATTGTACATATTTCATTAGTACGAGACAACCCCTACTCCATTTACAAAATAAAATCGCATCAGGCAATCTTGCAGAAAGAAAATGATGAATTCTGTATTTAGATTCACTTAGTCAATGTAAGGATTTAAACTTATAAAATATCAATACACCAGGGGATTCATTTGTTTGTCCTGGTCTAATGAGATCAAAGAAGGCAAACAAAAGTGAGTTAAATCTAAATACCGAAACTGGCAAGTAGCACAAATGATAAACCAATGCCATGAATGAGGGCTCAAGTTTTCTTTTACAAATGAAGAAAATGTTTTGAATTTTTTCATACAATAGTTTTATTAATTAGTTTTAAAAATGCTTAAAATTTGAAAATATTTAATGATTTTAATTTTTATAAGTATTATTTATTTAACAATATAATCAAATATCAAATAAAAATTAAATTAATAGTTCGTAGTTAAATAATAAACTTTAGTCGATGTTTGCGTTTTCTTGCATAAAGATCAATGACAGAATCTATATCAATTTTTTTTTCTCGATTGATATTAATCAATGCTAATCCTGTCAAGCGGTCCTCTTCCGTGATCTTAGCCATGTTTTCAATCTTCTTAAACTAGAAAAAGTTCTTTCTACGCTTGCGTTAGAAATCGGTAACGTGATTAAGATTCATAGGCAAATTAGACTTTTTAATAAATAATTATTCCAGTTTCGATAACACTTATGGCTAGAGAATAATATTAATTTTATAATAAGCTATTATTATAAAAATTGTTTATTAATTAATATAAGTAGTTATTCTTCCAACACGAACAATTCTGAAGTCAACTGCGAATATTACGCTTGCAAAATTACGTATTGAAAATCATATGTTCGAGACTAAGCTTCAATAGCGCTATCTGTTGTTAAAACTTTTAGACGTTCACGAGGGTAGGCCGAGGAAATGTGTCACATTTTCAAATTAAAAGTTAAAATTTTATTTTTTATTTACAATAAAAGACAAATTAACTTAAGTTAAAATTCGAGTGTATTTATAAACATACACTAGCATTTGAAAAGTGATTCTATTTTTGTAATTATTCAAAGAGCATTACAATGTTACAAAATTGTTATTATATTTATTACAGTTGGGATTTTATATTTGAGAATATATAATAACTTAATTATCGAAAAAAGTCCTAATTTAATAATATATTGTCGATTTTTAACCCAAAGTTCTTGAAGGTTGGGGGGAGGGGCGATTACCCCTTGGATACGCGCCTGTTACTTTAATATTTACTTTAATTAATAAAATTGAATGTTTTATTTATTACTTGAAAACAAATTTTGTATGTTTTTTCATACTATTTTATAACAACAATAAACGCGTTTAGGGAGTTTCTTTATAAGTCTACCCACCAATCTGATCCAGGCTATTTGGTAGTGTGTTATGGGGGGGATATCATTTTTTCTCATAAAAAATGTGTCAAAGTTAATAAAACAGAAAAATTATCAAAATTAGACCATAAAGAAAGATAAACAGAAATAACTATAATTTGATATTTTTTATCCTTGTCAAATTAAGGATTATTAAGGAGAGTTGTATCACGAAAATGTGTTCCCATTGCCAACTCAAACCATAAATAACCTCTTGGTTGTTTCAGATTTGGGTTCCTGAATACCTATAGTGAAACTATCATCATTAAACAAAATAAAGTGCTTCTATAGCCTCCATGTTAAAATGTATAACCAAATTTTATTATTATTTTTTATATTTTGCAAGGACAATATTTTTTGACATACAATATTAAGAGCACAGTGGTACAATGTATTACAACAAAAATATTTAAAACAACCCCAATACCACAAAAATAATAAACAATAACAGATAATACTAGTCACTTAAGATTAAACCCTTATGTACATTTCAAAGACCATGTCCTCATCATCAACATCAGAGGGTTTTATTTCAAAATTACAATCTATTAATCAAGAAGTTACAAACTAGGCCACTCTAGTTTGTAACTTCTTATTTGCTAGATTGTAATTTTGTGATAAGGCCCTCTGATGATGATGAAATGGTCATCAAAATATGCATAAGGGTTAATTCTTAAGTAACTAGTATTATCTGTTATTTATGTGGTATTGACGTTGTTTTCAATAATTTCATTGTAGTCTTTTTTTAGATCAAGTTACAACACTTTTGAAATCCAGTTTTTTTTGTTTGAAAAATCCAGCAAGATAGTTTTTACATTTTATTTAACTAAATTGAACTTTCTCTTTCAGTCCACCTACTCTTAAGGCTGACTAAAAGGGGTGTGTAGTTGGCTGAGTTTTCATTACAAACATAGTAAAATAAGCAGAAGTTTATTTCTGTATCACCTAACACCTGCACACAGTTGACAAATAGGTAAGTAATAAATGTTGCTTAATTTCCACATTGTGCAAGAGCAGGAATAAAGTAGACTATAAACTTCACACAGTGCTATAAAGATAAGGAAATTTTTTAGGTTATCAGTGCTTACAGAAACCTTTAGAAACCCACTCACTCTATTTCTAGTAAATAAAACTACATATACAAGGTGATGGTATCATCTTAGCTCCATTCAGTCAACATGCAAAGTCATATTGATTTAACATTTCAGTTTCCTGAGTCGGTATCTCGACAATAGTGATAATTTAGCAGATTTGTTTAAACTTTGAAGAGAAGTTTTTTTTTCAATTCCTTCTATTATTGACTTTAACGGATCGTTGATTTTAGTGACGGCGCCAGGTTTGGATCAGTGACTTTTACTGGTGACACGGGATACTGAGACTGCTCTGTATGAACCAATAACAAGCAGGCATAACACACTGGTGTAATGATTCCACACTTCGTTTTTTTTTTTTGGAAGACTCATTTTAATTAAAAAATAAACTCTTACACGAAATTAAGAACAACCTATCAAGTGCAAAACAGCGTTTACTGTACACAACTTTGTCACTATCTTGAAACATGACACAAGTGGACCATCCACACATGACGTAAATGAGTAAAACCAGTGACAGCGTCAAATCAACAAATGAGAGCCATGGTAAAATATGCATAACTTTTCAGTCGCAACAGCGACATTTTGCCCAATCACACCAGATAGCAGCCCCCACTCTAAACTTCAGTCAACGACACTCGACGATAATTGGCGCCATGAGCCAAGTGGTGAGAACAGAATCAGTGACAGCGACAGATCAACCAATGACAGTAGTTTTATCCAGTTGCTACTTACGATCAATCCATTGTCACTGGAACTGGCATTTTCCATATTTTGTCATTGGTACCATCAGGGACACACGAATATCAGTGACAAGGCACCGTGAAAGAAAATATCGTCCATCCCTAACCTGTAGTGAATGACAATTGATGTTAATACAGTCTTTTGAAATATTTATTCAATAATTAAATTATAAAAATTTGAGGGGTCTAGGTTGAATTTAAACTGAGTATCTTCATGTTTAAAGTCTAGCGTTTTGGCACTAAGCCAACTTTCCCATAGCTAGAATTGTATATCGCAACTTTCTCAATGATGCATATATCAGTAATTTATTGATTTGTCTACCTTAGACATTTATATAACATCAATTGTTTTAATTATCATTTATGTTTCTTCATCGATTTAAGAAACTAAAGTATTCTAAGCAACAAGTTACAACATATTTATTAACAAAATATAATTATTATTCAACTAAGAATGAACTTTATGATAAACTGTACTGCAACAAGCAGTGATATTGACCTAAATTTTAGACAGTTTATTCATTCCTACTGCAAAATTTTTGGCACAATTTCTTTTGCTATGGATCAAAGAAATGATGAAAATACGTGTAATTATTTCTCCCACTTCTTTTTTAGATATTAAAAGAATTCACGAGTTGTGTGTGTTTTGTGTGTGTGTGTGTGTGTGTGTGTGTGTGAGTGTTGGGTTGTGTGTGTGTGTGTGTGTGTGTGTGTGTGTGTGTGTGTGTGTGTGTGTGTGTGTGTGTGTAGGTGTGTGTGTGTATGTGTGTGTGTAGGTGTGTGTGTGTGTGTGTGTGTGTGTGTGTGTGTGTGTGTGAACATTATTATTAAACCAATTAACCACTTTCTGAGGTTGTAATGGAAGTTAATTTTCAAGAAGTACACTGTTTACACATAGCTTAAAAAAAAACAGTTGCTGCATTAGCAAATTATGCTTTCAAGTGGCCAACCTTGACACTAATGAAGATAATGTTTTGTCTTGATATGTTTTTCAAATATTTATTTAAAATATAAATTCTGCATTTAGTTAATTAGTTTAACAGTAGAAATATTAATATCAAATAACGAGATGAAATAAAGTATCATATAAAAACAATGATTGACATTTAGAAACATTAGGTACTGAAGAGAGAATAATTAGATTATTTTTTTTTCTATTTTTACATTCCACCTGAATTTGGACATTTGGTACTTTTGAAGGGGATAAACATTATACAGCAATAGTTTTCAACTTGCAGATGTCTAGGGATCGCTCAGTCTGAAAGTGGATTACCATGGACTCCATTACCTTATTACGTATATCTTATCAGTAAGAACACAACTCTAAAGTAAATTAAATAACTTTCAAAAACTGTGAACTATTACTATGGTACATTTCCAACCATCTGAATTGTTGATTAGTCGAAGTACTTTCAGATTTTTAGAAAAATAATTAAGAAGGAAGCATAGGCCTACTATGATTTCCAAAATAATGATCTTGCAATTCTAGCTACTTGTGCTATTGGCCTTTTTTTGTGAAGCTATTGGAAGCGCTGAACTAACATTACTTGGATGCTGAGCCACCATATTAGTGTAATTTTTTATACAGTAAAGTAGTTGACTGTCGTTCGTCGCCAGGTGCGGAGCCAGCCTAACTGTCACTATTAGTCAGTCGGTGAGTCTTTGTTCGAATCGGTCTGTTGTTTTGTATGTGATTGCGTTTTGTCGTTCACCATGGTTTCTAAAAAAAAATAGGTTGTCTTATTGTTAGCAAGTAAACTAAAAGTTATAGACTAATTAGATAAAGGGGTTACGGGTAAACAGTTGACTTGGGTATGTTGCTCTTCAAATGAGGTAGGGTCCTTGGACATTCATTATAAACATTTGATTTAGGATAACCTCATAAAAAAATCGCACGGAGCCAAATCAGGAGATCGGGCGGGCCAAAGAAGGTCATCTCTCAAGGAGATGAGGTGCTCTGAAAAATGTTGTCTCAAAAGATTTATTGAACATCACGCTGTGTGGGCTGTGGCTTCATCCTATTGGAGCCATACATCACTGACATCATTTCAGGCACTTTATGCAGCAAAGAGGTATCAATCATTTGCGTATCAAATCATGTGAACTGTGTGGAAAATGCAGAAACGATTTTTTAAGTCTCTCTACATTTTCGGGTATAGTTGCAGTCCTCTGACCTCTAGACCCACTTGCATTCACACTTTCACTTGCCCTAAATGTGTTCAATCATGTAATATTTGATTTCCGATCAGGTACCGGACCTGAAGGACGAATATAGAATGATCGTTGAGTAGCAATAATGGAACGAGCATTAGGAAAGTACGCCTGGATGGCAAACGCATACTCCAAACTTGACCAATGCATATCTGCAACTGATTAGGCGATAAACAAAACTTCATGACCTTGCCTTTCATATGAAATACTTCCCGCCCTTTTCCTACCACATGTGGCTGCTTGGCACGAAATACAAATCAGGAAGTTCCTGTGACTCATCCTGTATTATTACCGTTCTTTATTGGAATATGGTTACAAAGTACTTGGTTAGGATAAGCTTGGCTACAAACAAAACTTATTTTACTAGTGTAAGTTGATTTTGGATGTCATGACAAACACCGACAACACTGAAGGAAATAGGGATCACTATTTCAATTTGGCAATCAGTTTGTTTACTTACGAAACTTAACTTTGCTTTTTTATCAAGTCCTATTAGTTATTATATTAGTTCTTAGTATTATATAAATTTTTCAAATTTTCAATCGTTAATTAAATACTTTTTATTCATCCACTCAAGTTTACATACATTTTTTAAAACTGGTAGTAGATGGCACTTGATGCAGTTTAATACTGATTTTTCAAATATTAATTCATTAAATAAATTTAACAATGAATTATTTTAGTTTTATAAGGGAGACAAACCTTTCACAAAAAGGGCTAGTATGCAATATAGTTATTTCGCCCCATTTGGCTTAAAATAAGAGATAACATATGATTTCATAAGACAGCTGATTTTATGTTATAGGTTATGTAGTGGAACAGATGTTTTAAAGCAAAGGTTATGTCACTTTATTTATATTAATTGGTTATTATTTTAAAAAAGTAATTAAAATAATTTTTTTTTTTTTACTTAAGTAGGAATTGACTTTATACAATTTTGGTTTATAATAATTGTTACTTGTTATAACAAAAATTTTCCTATTAATTGATTCCATCTTTACGTGAGCCATCAGTATTGAACTAAAACACTTACAAATGTTACACTTACCTATAGTAGCTCTTACGTCTACTTTAAGATTGTTGAGGTTGGTGGTTTTGGTAGATGAGTCCCTTTGTCAACTCAGACTTTAACTGAGCTCTTGGTTGTTTTAGGTTTGGGTAGGGATGTTAGGTGTATATTTATAAAGGATATTGGGGCCTATAATGTCAAAAAGTGTGTGTGTTATAATGTTGGGTGTTGAGTATGTGTGTGGGGTGTAGTCTGAAATGTTTCTGCATCTCAAAAATTTTCTTAGCCGGATATTTTGTATTGTAATTTAGCTGGTCACTAATTTAGTAATATTGTACCACAATTGCTGGAGAATTGCCTGGTAAAGGAGTGTGTTAAAAGTGAGGTAATGTTCGTATAGTGATGAATCTAAGCTCAAATACTACATTTATGGCTTGCGTCATTTAAAGTATTTTTTGATTTATTTAGAATGTATTTAAAGTAACATGTTTAAAATTTGAAAAAATCAGATTTGGTTAAGTTTTTGTCAATTATGACCAAAAATTTCTCTAAATGAATATGTGCATTCAACTCTATATGCTGCGAAAAAGCAACTTCAGTTTGCGTTGCGTTGCCATCATCAGTTGCCTTCTGTATGTCTGCAGCCTAAGAACCTGATTGCGACCCATCATGTTCCTCATTTTAAGAAGGGCCTTCCTGTTTATTAAGCCTATAATTAACTGTCCTGACAAATTAAGTGTAATATTACCATCACGCGATAGTGTAATTTGTTAAAACTGGATAAATAGGCATTAGGCCTATGCCATAATTCTGCTGTACAATAATACCAGGTTTGTATTTGTCCCTCACTAATACCCTGAGCTAGAATGTAATTAGCTCTTATAATAACAGATGTGTAACTCGCTGTCCGTGACGTAATCAAGGCGATATTTCCTAAAGTGACGATCCTGGTGATGTAACTTTATCAACTGAAGTTTATATTTTTTATTTTTGTTTTTTCGTATTCTCCAAATTTATGGAAGCTTAAATACTTCATGAAAATTAATTTAAATTTCCTTTTATGTTTTAGGTTTTACTAAATATGTATTTTTGAACTGTGGCTAAAAAAATCTATTAAAAATAAATAAACAATTTTGATTCAGTTAAAAAATTATAAAATTTGGAAATAACTGAAAAACCTAGTTTTAGCGAATCTGCTACACAAATGTTAGTAATTTTAATTTAGGATTTCCTTAATAAAAACGATTTCAAGCAACCTAAATATAAATTCAAGATTCAGGATTAGTTTACCAAACCGGAGAGGAGGTTAAATAATAGCGTGATTGTATGTCCTCAATAAATAGTAAAGTACAACATGCCAAGGTCCAGTCTAGGGAAGCTCTCTAGGCCTTTCTGATATATGGTTCAATCGGATAGAAATATAATGTACTATTACATAACACATATACTTCGAAGTAGTTTAGAAACATCGCCATTTACACAATCACCTAAATACCGTTTATATACCATGTAGATACCGTTTGTATACCAGGTAGATATTGTTTACACAACCACCTATATCGTTTGTATACCATGTAGATACCGTTTATATACCTGGTAGATATTGTTTACACAACCACCTATATCGTATGTATACCATGTAGATACCGTTTATATACCAGGTAGATATTGTTTACACAACCACCTATATCGTTTGTATACCATGTAGATACCGTTTACACAACCACCTAGATACCGTTTATGTACCAGGTAGATACCGTTTAAACAACCACCTAGATACCGTTTATATACCAGGCAGATACCGTTTACACAACCACCTAGATACCGTTTATGTACCAGGCAAAAATCATTTACATAACCACCTAGATACCGATTATATACTAGGTAGATACTGTTTACACAACCACCTAGATACCGATTATATACCAGGTAGATACTGTTCACACAACCACCTAGATACCGTTTATATACTAGGTAGATACTGTTTACACAACCCCCTAGATACCGATTATATACCAGGTAGATACTGTTCACACAACTACCTAGATACCGTTTATATACCAGGTAGATACTGTTTACACAACCACCTAGATACCGATTATATACCAGGTAGATACTGTTCACACAACCACCTAGATACCGTTTATATACTAGGTAGATACTGTTTACACAACCACGTAGATACCGTTTATATACTAGGTAGATACTGTTTACACAACCACCTAGACCGTTTATATACCAGGTAGATACTGTTCACACAACCACCTAGATACCGTTTACATACTAGGTAGATACTGTTTACACAACCACCTAGATACCGTTTATATACCAGGTAGATACTGTTCACACAACCACCTAGATACCGTTTATATACTAGGTAGATACTGTTTACACAACCACCTAGATACCGTTTATATACCAGGTAGATACTGTTCACACAACCACCTAGATACCGTTTATATACTAGGTAGATACTGCTTACACAACCACCTAGATACCGTTTATATACCAGGTAGATACTGTTCACACAACCACCTAGATACCGATTATATACCAGGTAGATACTGTTCACACAACCACCTAGATACCGTTTATATACTAGGTAGATACTGTTTACACAACCACCTAGATACCGTTTATATACCAGGTAGATACTGTTCACACAACCACCTAGAAACCGTTTATATACTAGGTAGATACTGTTTACACAACCACCTAGATACCGTTTATATACCAGGTAGATACTGTTCACACAACCACCTAGACACCGTTTATATACTAGGTAGATACTGTTTACACAACCACCTAGATACCGTTTATATACCAGGTAGCTACTGTTCACACAACCACCTAGATACCGATTATATACCAGGTAGATACTGCTTACACAACCACCTAGATATAGTTTATATACCAGGTAGATACTGTTCACACAACTACCTAGATACCGTTTATATACCAGGTAGATACTGTTCACACAACCACCTAGATACCGTTTATATACTAGGTAGATACTGTTTACACAACCACCTAGATACCGTTTATATACCAGCTAGATACTGTTCACACAACCACCTAGATACCGTTTATATACTAGGTAGATACTGTTTACACAACCACCTAGATACCGTTTATATACCAGGTAGATACTGTTCACAAAACTACCTAGATACCGTTTATATACCAGGTAGCTACTGTTCACACAACCACCTAGATACCGTTTATATAACAGGTAGATACTGTTCACACAACCACCTAGATACCGTTTATATAACAGGTAGATACTGTTCACACAACCACCTAAATACCGTTTATATAATAGGTAGATACTGTTTACACAACCACCTAGATACCGTTTATATACCAGGTAGATACTGTTCATACAACCACCTACATACCGTTTATGTACCAGGCAGATACCGTTTACACAACCACCTAGATACCTTTTATGTAACAGGCAGATGCCGCTTTTACAACCCCTTAGATACCGTTTATGTACCAGGCAGATACCGTTTACACAATCACATAGATACCGTTTACACAATCACATAGATACCGTTTATGTACCAGGCAGATACCGTTTACACAACCACCTAGATGCCGTTTATGTACCAGGTAGATACCGTTTAAACAACCACCTAGATACCGTTTATGTACCAGGCAGTACCGTTTACACAACCACCTAGATACCGTTTATGAACCAGGCAGATATCATTTACACAACCACCTAGATAACGATTATATACCAGGTAGATAATGTTTACACAACCACCTAGATACCGTTTATATACCAGGTAGATACTGTTTACACAACCACCTAGATACCGTTTATGTAACAGGCATGTGCCGCTTTCACAACCACCTAGATACCGTTTATGTACCAGGCAGATACCGTTTACACAATCACATAGATACCGTTTATGTACCATGCAGATACCGTTTACACAACCACCTAGATGCCGTTTATGTAACAGGCAAATACCGTTTACGCAGCCACCTAGATACAGTTTATGTACCAGGCAGATACCGTTTACACAACCACCTAGATACCGTTTATATACCAGGTAGATACTGTTCACACAACCACCTAGATACCGTTTATATAACAGGTAGATACTGTTCACACAACTACCTAGATACCGTTTATATACCAGGTAGATACTGTTTACACAACCACCTAGATACCGTTTATATACCAGGCAGATACCGTTTACACAACCACCTAGATACCGTTTATGTACCAGGTAGGTATTGTTTGTACAACCACCTAGATACCGTTTATATAACAGGTAGGTACCGTTTGTACAACCTCCTAGATACCGTTTATATACCAGGTAGATACTGTTTACACAATCACCTAGATACCGTTTATATACCAGGTAGATACTGTTCATACAACCACCTAGATACCGTTTATGTCCCAGGTAGGTATCGTTTGTACAACCACCTAGATGCCGTTTATATAACAGGTAGGTACTGTTTGTACAACCTCCTAGATACCGTTTATATACCAGGTAGATACTGCTTACACAATCACCGAGATACCGTTTATATACGAGATAGATACTGTTCATACAACCACCTAGATACCGTTTATGTACCAGTTAGGTATCGTTTGTACAACCACCTAGATGCCGTTTATATAACAGGTAGGTACCGTTTGTACAACCTTCTAGATACCGTTTATATACCAGGTAGATACTGTTTACACAATCACCTAGATACCGTTTATATACCAGGTAGATACTGTTCATACAACCACCTAGATACCGTTTATATACCAGGCAGATACCGTTTACACAACCACCTAGATACCGTTTATGTACCAGGCAAAAATCATTTACATAACCACCTAGATACCGATTATATACTAGGTAGATACTGTTTACACAACCACCTAGATACCGATTATATACCAGGTAGATACTGTTCACACAACCACCTAGATACCGTTTATATACTAGGTAGATACTGTTTACACAACCCCCTAGATACCGATTATATACCAGGTAGATACTGTTCACACAACTACCTAGATACCGTTTATATACCAGGTAGATACTGTTTACACAACCACCTAGATACCGATTATATACCAGGTAGATACTGTTCACACAACCACCTAGATACCGTTTATATACTAGGTAGATACTGTTTACACAACCACGTAGATACCGTTTATATACTAGGTAGATACTGTTTACACAACCACCTAGACCGTTTATATACCAGGTAGATACTGTTCACACAACCACCTAGATACCGTTTACATACTAGGTAGATACTGTTTACACAACCACCTAGATACCGTTTATATACCAGGTAGATACTGTTCACACAACCACCTAGATACCGTTTATATACTAGGTAGATACTGTTTACACAACCACCTAGATACCGTTTATATACCAGGTAGATACTGTTCACACAACCACCTAGATACCGTTTATATACTAGGTAGATACTGCTTACACAACCACCTAGATACCGTTTATATACCAGGTAGATACTGTTCACACAACCACCTAGATACCGATTATATACCAGGTAGATACTGTTCACACAACCACCTAGATACCGTTTATATACTAGGTAGATACTGTTTACACAACCACCTAGATACCGTTTATATACCAGGTAGATACTGTTCACACAACCACCTAGATACCGTTTATATACTAGGTAGATACTGTTTACACAACCACCTAGATACCGTTTATATACCAGGTAGATACTGTTCACACAACCACCTAGACACCGTTTATATACTAGGTAGATACTGTTTACACAACCACCTAGATACCGTTTATATACCAGGTAGCTACTGTTCACACAACCACCTAGATACCGATTATATACCAGGTAGATACTGCTTACACAACCACCTAGATATAGTTTATATACCAGGTAGATACTGTTCACACAACTACCTAGATACCGTTTATATACCAGGTAGATACTGTTCACACAACCACCTAGATACCGTTTATATACTAGGTAGATACTGTTTACACAACCACCTAGATACCGTTTATATACCAGCTAGATACTGTTCACACAACCACCTAGATACCGTTTATATACTAGGTAGATACTGTTTACACAACCACCTAGATACCGTTTATATACCAGGTAGATACTGTTCACAAAACTACCTAGATACCGTTTATATACCAGGTAGCTACTGTTCACACAACCACCTAGATACCGTTTATATAACAGGTAGATACTGTTCACACAACCACCTAGATACCGTTTATATAACAGGTAGATACTGTTCACACAACCACCTAAATACCGTTTATATAATAGGTAGATACTGTTTACACAACCACCTAGATACCGTTTATATACCAGGTAGATACTGTTCATACAACCACCTACATACCGTTTATGTACCAGGCAGATACCGTTTACACAACCACCTAGATACCTTTTATGTAACAGGCAGATGCCGCTTTTACAACCCCTTAGATACCGTTTATGTACCAGGCAGATACCGTTTACACAATCACATAGATACCGTTTACACAATCACATAGATACCGTTTATGTACCAGGCAGATACCGTTTACACAACCACCTAGATGCCGTTTATGTACCAGGTAGATACCGTTTAAACAACCACCTAGATACCGTTTATGTACCAGGCAGTACCGTTTACACAACCACCTAGATACCGTTTATGAACCAGGCAGATATCATTTACACAACCACCTAGATAACGATTATATACCAGGTAGATAATGTTTACACAACCACCTAGATACCGTTTATATACCAGGTAGATACTGTTTACACAACCACCTAGATACCGTTTATGTAACAGGCATGTGCCGCTTTCACAACCACCTAGATACCGTTTATGTACCAGGCAGATACCGTTTACACAATCACATAGATACCGTTTATGTACCATGCAGATACCGTTTACACAACCACCTAGATGCCGTTTATGTAACAGGCAAATACCGTTTACGCAGCCACCTAGATACAGTTTATGTACCAGGCAGATACCGTTTACACAACCACCTAGATACCGTTTATATACCAGGTAGATACTGTTCACACAACCACCTAGATACCGTTTATATAACAGGTAGATACTGTTCACACAACTACCTAGATACCGTTTATATACCAGGTAGATACTGTTTACACAACCACCTAGATACCGTTTATATACCAGGCAGATACCGTTTACACAACCACCTAGATACCGTTTATGTACCAGGTAGGTATTGTTTGTACAACCACCTAGATACCGTTTATATAACAGGTAGGTACCGTTTGTACAACCTCCTAGATACCGTTTATATACCAGGTAGATACTGTTTACACAATCACCTAGATACCGTTTATATACCAGGTAGATACTGTTCATACAACCACCTAGATACCGTTTATGTCCCAGGTAGGTATCGTTTGTACAACCACCTAGATGCCGTTTATATAACAGGTAGGTACTGTTTGTACAACCTCCTAGATACCGTTTATATACCAGGTAGATACTGCTTACACAATCACCGAGATACCGTTTATATACGAGATAGATACTGTTCATACAACCACCTAGATACCGTTTATGTACCAGTTAGGTATCGTTTGTACAACCACCTAGATGCCGTTTATATAACAGGTAGGTACCGTTTGTACAACCTTCTAGATACCGTTTATATACCAGGTAGATACTGTTTACACAATCACCTAGATACCGTTTATATACCAGGTAGATACTGTTCATACAACCACCTAGATACCGTTTATGTACCAGGTAGGTATCGTTTGTACAACCACCCAGATACCGTTTATATAACAGGTAGGTACCGTTTGTATAACCTCCTAGATACCGTTTATATACCAGGTAGATACTGTTTACACAACCACCTATATCGTTTGTATACCATGTAGATACCGTTTACACAACCACCTAGATACTGTTTATGTACCAGGTAGATACCGTTTAAACAACCACCTAGATACCGTTTATGTACCAGGCAGATACCGTTTACACAACCACCTAGATATCGTTTAAGTACTAGGTAGATATCGTTTGTACAACCTCCTAGATATCGTTTGTATACCATGTAGATAACGTTTATATACCAGGTAGATATTGTTTACACAACCACCTATATCGTTAGTATACCATGTAGATACCGTTTACACAACCACCTAGATACCGTTTATATACCAGGCAGATACCGTTTACACAACCACCTAGATACCGTTTATATACCAGGCAGAAATCATTTACATAACCACCTAGATACCGATTATATACTAGGTAGATACTGTTTACACAACCACCTAGATACCGTTTATATACCAGGTAGATACTGTTCACACAACCACCTAGATACCGTTTACATACTAGGTAGATACTGTTTACACAACCACCTAGATACCGTTTATATACCAGGTAGATACTGTTCACACAACCACCTAGATACCGTTTATATACTAGGTAGATACTGTTTACACAACCACCTAGATACCGTTTATATACCAGGTAGATACTGTTCACACAACCACCTAGATACCGTTTATATACTAGGTAGATACTGTTTACACAACCACCTAGATACCGTTTATATACCAGGTAGATACTGTTCACACAACCACCTAGATACCGATTATATACCAGGTAGATACTGTTCACACAACCACCTAGATACCGTTTATATACTAGGTAGATACTGCTTACACAACCACCTAGATACCGTTTATATACCAGGTAGATACTGTTCACACAACCACCTAGATACCGTTTACATACTAGGTAGATACTGTTTACACAACCACCTAGATACCGTTTATATACCAGGTAGATACTGTTCACACAACCACCTAGATACCGTTTATATACTAGGTAGATACTGTTTACACAACCACCTAGATACCGTTTATATACCAGGTAGATACTGTTCACACAACCACCTAGATACCGTTTATATACTAGGTAGATACTGTTTACACAACCACCTAGATACCGTTTATATACCAGGTAGATACTGTTCACACAACCACCTAGATACCGATTATATACCAGGTAGATACTGTTCACACAACCACCTAGATACCGTTTATATACTAGGTAGATACTGTTTACACAACCACCTAGATACCGTTTATATACCAGGTAGATACTGTTCACATAACCACCTAGATACCGTTTATATACTAGGTAGATACTGTTTACACAACCACCTAGATACCGTTTATATACCAGGTAGATACTGTTCACACAACCACCTAGATACCGATTATATACCAGGTAGATACTGCTTACACAACCACCTAGATACCGTTTATATACCAGGTAGATACTGTTCACACAACTACCTAGATACCGTTTATATACCAGGTAGATACTGTTCACACAACCACCTAGATACCGTTTATATAACAGGTAGATACTGTTCACACAACCACCTAGATACCGTTTATATAATAGGTAGATACTGTTTACACAACCACCTAGATACCGTTTATATACCAGGTAGATACTGTTCATACAACCACCTACATACCGTTTATG
This sequence comes from Prosapia bicincta, assembly GCA_036971475.1. Classification (NCBI taxonomy): domain Eukaryota; kingdom Metazoa; phylum Arthropoda; class Insecta; order Hemiptera; family Cercopidae; genus Prosapia; species Prosapia bicincta. The sequence continues at coordinate 256,103,649 of JBAIZL010000004.1, forward strand.
TACCAGGCAGATACCGTTTACACAACCACCTAGATACCTTTTATGTAACAGGCAGATGCCGCTTTTACAACCCCTTAGATACCGTTTATGTACCAGGCAGATACCGTTTACACAATCACATAGATACCGTTTACACAATCACATAGATACCGTTTATGTACCAGGCAGATACCGTTTACACAACCACCTAGATGCCGTTTATGTACCAGGTAGATACCGTTTAAACAACCACCTAGATACCGTTTATGTACCAGGCAGTACCGTTTACACAACCACCTAGATACCGTTTATGAACCAGGCAGATATCATTTACACAACCACCTAGATAACGATTATATACCAGGTAGATAATGTTTACACAACCACCTAGATACCGTTTATATACCAGGTAGATACTGTTTACACAACCACCTAGATACCGTTTATGTAACAGGCATGTGCCGCTTTCACAACCACCTAGATACCGTTTATGTACCAGGCAGATACTGTTTACACAATCACATAGATACCGTTTATGTACCATGCAGATACCGTTTACACAACCACCTAGATCCCGTTTATGTAACAGGCAAATACCGTTTACACAGCCACCTAGATACAGTTTATGTACCAGGCAGATACCGTTTATACAACCACCTAGATACCGTTTATATACCAGGTAGATACTGTTCACGCAACCACCTAGATACCGTTTATATAACAGGTAGATACTGTTCACACAACTACCTAGATACCGTTTATATACCAGTTAGATACTGTTTACACAACCACCTAGATACCGTTTATATACCAGGCAGATACCGTTTACACAACCACATAGATACCGTTTATATACCAGGTAGATACTGTTTACACAATCACCTAGATACCGTTTATATAACAGGTAGGTATCGTTTGTACAACCACCTAGATACCGTTTACACAACCACCTAGATACCGTTTATGTACCAGGTAGGTATTGTTTGTACAACCACCTAGATACCGTTTATATAACAGGTAGGTACCGTTTGTACAACCTCCTAGATACCGTTTATATACCAGGTAGATACTGTTTACACAATCACCTAGATACCGTTTATATACCAGGTAGATACTGTTCATACAACCAAATAGATACCGTTTATGTCCCAGGTAGGTATCGTTTGTACAACCACCTAGATGCCGTTTATATAACAGGTAGGTACCGTTTGTACAACCTCCTAGATACCGTTTATATACCAGGTAGATACTGTTTACACAATCACCTAGATACCGTTTATATACCAGATCGATACTGTTCATACAACCACCTAGATACCGTTTATATACCAGGTAGATACTGTTCATACAACCAAATAGATACCGTTTATGTCCCAGGTAGGTATCGTTTGTACAACCACCTAGATGCCGTTTATATAACAGGTAGGTACCGTTTGTACAACCTCCTAGATACCGTTTATATACCAGGTAGATACTGTTCACACAACCACCTAGATACCGTTTATATACTAGGTAGATACTGCTTACACAACCACCTAGATACCGTTTATATACCAGGTAGATACTGTTCACACAACCACCTAGATACCGTTTATATACTAGGTAGATACTGTTTACTCAACCACCTAGATACCGTTTATATACCAGGTAGATACTGTTCACACAACCACCTAGATACCGTTTATATACCAGGTAGATACTGTTCACACAACCACCTAGATACCGTTTATATACTAGGTAGATACTGTTTACACAACCACCTAGATACCGTTTATATACCAGGTAGATACTGTTCACATAACCACCTAGATACCGTTTATATACTAGGTAGATACTGTTTACACAAACACCTAGATACCGTTTATATACCAGGTAGATACTGTTCACACAACCACCTAGATACCGATTATATACCAGGTAGATACTGCTTACACAACCACCTAGATACCGTTTATATACCAGGTAGATACTGTTCACACAACTACCTAGATACCGTTTATATACCAGGTAGATACTGCTCACACAACCACCTAGATACCGTTTATATAACAGGTAGATACTGTTCACACAACCACCTAGATACCGTTTATATAATAGGTAGATACTGTTTACACAACCTCCTAGATACCGTTTATATACCAGGTAGATACTGTTCATACAACCACCTACATACCGTTTATGTACCAGGCAGATACCGTTTACACAACCACCTAGATACCTTTTATGTAACAGGCAGATGCCGCTTTTACAACCCCTTAGATACCGTTTATGTACCAGGCAGATACCGTTTACACAATCACATAGATACCGTTTACACAATCACATAGATACCGTTTATGTACCAGGCAGATACCGTTTACACAACCACCTAGATGCCGTTTATGTACCAGGTAGATACCGTTTAAACAACCACCTAGATACCGTTTATGTACCAGGCAGTACCGTTTACACAACCACCTAGATACCGTTTATGAACCAGGCAGATATCATTTACACAACCACCTAGATAACGATTATATACCAGGTAGATAATGTTTACACAACCACCTAGATACCGTTTATATACCAGGTAGATACTGTTTACACAACCACCTAGATACCGTTTATGTAACAGGCATGTGCCGCTTTCACAACCACCTAGATACCGTTTATGTACCAGGCAGATACTGTTTACACAATCACATAGATACCGTTTATGTACCATGCAGATACCGTTTACACAACCACCTAGATGCCGTTTATGTAACAGGCAAATACCGTTTACACAGCCACCTAGATACAGTTTATGTACCAGGCAGATACCGTTTATACAACCACCTAGATACCGTTTATATACCAGGTAGATACTGTTCACACAACCACCTAGATACCGTTTATATAACAGGTAGATACTGTTCACACAACTACCTAGATACCGTTTATATACCAGTTAGATACTGTTTACACAACCACCTAGATACCGTTTATATACCAGGCAGATACCGTTTACACAACCACATAGATACCGTTTATATACCAGGTAGATACTGTTTACACAATCACCTAGATACCGTTTATATAACAGGTAGGTATCGTTTGTACAACCACCTAGATACCGTTTACACAACCACCTAGATACCGTTTATGTACCAGGTAGGTATTGTTTGTACAACCACCTAGATACCGTTTATATAACAGGTAGGTACCGTTTGTACAACCTCCTAGATACCGTTTATATACCAGGTTGATACTGTTTACACAATCACCTAGATACCGTTTATATACCAGGTAGATACTGTTCATACAACCAAATAGATACCGTTTATGTCCCAGGTAGGTATCGTTTGTACAACCACCTAGATGCCGTTTATATAACAGGTAGGTACCGTTTGTACAACCTCCTAGATACCGTTTATATACCAGGTAGATACTGTTTACACAATCACCTAGATACCGTTTATATACCAGATCGATACTGTTCATACAACCACCTAGATACCGTTTATGTACCAGTTAGGTATCGTTTGTACAACCACCTAGATGCCGTTTATATAACAGGTAGGTACCGTTTGTACAACCTTCTAGATACCGTTTATATACCAGGTAGATACTGTTTACACAATCACCTAGATACCGTTTATATACCAGGTAGATACTGTTCATACAACCACCTAGATACCGTTTATGTACCAGGTAGGTATCGTTTGTACAACCACCCAGATACCGTTTATATAACAGGTAGGTACCGTTTGTATAACCTCCTAGATACCGTTTATATACCAGGTAGATACTGTTTACACAACCACCTATATCGTTTGTATACCATGTAGATACCGTTTACACAACCACCTAGATACTGTTTATGTACCAGGTAGATACAGTTTAAACAACCACCTAGATACCGTTTATGTACCAGGCAGATACCGTTTACACAACCACCTAGATACCTTTTATGTAACAGGCAGATGCCGCTTTTACAATCCCTTAGATACCGTTTATGTACCAGGCAGATACCATTTACACAATCACATAGATACCGTTTACACAATCACATAGATACCGTTTATGTACCAGGCAGATATCATTTACACAACCACCTATATACCGATTATATATCAGGTAGATAGTGTTTACACAACCACCTAGATACCGTTTATGTACCAGGTAGATACCGTTTACACAACCACCTAGATACCGTTTATGTAACAGGCAGATACCGTTTACACAACCACCTAGATACCGTTTATGAACCATGTAGGTATCGTTTGTACAACCACCTAGATACCGTTTGTACAACCTCCTAGATACCGTTTATATACCAGGTAGATACTGTTTACACAACCACCTATATCGTTTGTATACCATGTAGATACCGTTTACACAACCACCTAGATACTGTTTATGTACCAGGTAGATACCGTTTAAACAACCACCTAGGTACCGTTTATGTACCAGGCAGATACCGTTTACACAACCACCTAGATACCGTTTAAGTACTAGGTAGATATCGTTTGTACAACCTCCTAGATATCGTTTGTATACCATGTAGATACCGTTTATATACCAGGTAGATATTGTTTACACAACCACCTATATCGTTTGTATACCATGTAGATACCGTTTACACAACCACCTAGATACCGTTTATGTACCAGGTAGATACCGTTTAAACAACCACCTAGATACCGTTTATATACCAGGCAGATACCGTTTACACAACTACCTAGATACCGTTTATGTACCAGGCAGAAATCATTTACATAACCACCTAGATACCGATTATATACTAGGTAGATACTGTTTACACAACCACCTAGATACCGATTATATACCAGGTAGATACTGTTCACACTACCACCTAGATACCGTTTATATACTAGGTAGATACTGTTTACACAACCCCCTAGATACCGATTATATACCAGGTAGATACTGTTCACACAACTACCTAGATACCGTTTAAATACCAGGTAGATACTGTTTACACTACCACCTAGATACCGATTATATACCAGGTAGATACTGTTCACACAACCACCTAGATACCGTTTATATACTAGGTAGATACTGTTTACACAACCACCTAGATACCGTTTATATACTAGGTAGATACTGTTTACACAACCACCTAGATACCGTTTATATACCAGGTAGATACTGTTCACACAACCACCTAGATACCGTTTATATACTAGGTAGATACTGTTTACACAACCACCTAGATACCGTTTATATACCAGGTAGATACTGTTCACACAACCACGTAGATACCGTTTATATACTAGGTAGATACTGTTTACACAACCACCTAGATACCTTTTATGTAACAGGCAGATGCCGCTTTTACAATCCCTTAGATACCGTTTATGTACCAGGCAGATACCGTTTACACAATCACATAGATACCGTTTACACAATCACATAGATACCGTTTATGTACCAGGCAGATACCGTTTACACAACCACCTAGATGCCGTTTATGTACCAGGTAGATACCGTTTAAACAACCACCTAGATACCGTTTATGTACCAGGCAGATATCATTTACACAACCACCTAGATAACGATTATATACCAGGTATATAATGTTTACACAACCACCTAGATACCGTTTGTATACCATGTAGATACCGTTTACACAACCACCTAGATACTGTTTATGTACCAGGTAGATACCGTTTAAACAACCACCTAGATACCGTTTATGTACCAGGCAGATACCGTTTACACAACCACCTAGATACCGTTTATGTACCAGGCAGATATCATTTACACAACCACCTATATACCGATTATATATCAGGTAGATGGTGTTTACACAACCACCTAGATACCGTTTATGTACCAGGCAGATACCGTTTACACAACCACCTAGATACCGTTTATGTAACAGGCAGATACCGTTTACACAACCACCTAGATACCGTTTATGTACCATGTAGGTATCGTTTGTACAACCACCTAGATACCGTTTGTACAACCTAGATACCGTTTATATACCAGGTAGATACTGTTTACACAACCACCTATATCGTTTGTATACCATGTAGATACCGTTTACACAACCACCTAGATACTGTTTATGTACCAGGTAGATACCGTTTAAGCAACCACCTAGATACCGTTTATGTACCAGGCAGATACCGTTTACACAACCACCTAGATACCGTTTAAGTACTAGGTAGATATCGTTTGTACAACCTCCTAGATACCGTTTATATACCAGGTAGATACTGTTTACACAACCACCCATATCGTTTGTATACCATGTAGATACCGTTTACACAACCACCTAGATACTGTTTATGTACCAGGTAGATACCGTTTAAACAACCACCTAGATACCGTTTATGTACCAGGCAGATACCGTTTACAAAACCGCCTTGATACCTTCTACACAACCCCTAGATGCTGTTTGTATACCATCTAGATAACATTTACGTACTACCTTGATACTGTTTACACACCACCTAGATTACGCTTCGTACCACCTAGGTTCCTTTTACACACCATCTTTGCACTATTAAGGTTTGTAAAACCAGTATATCACTAAACTTTATCTATTTATGCTATATTGTGTTTTCACACAATTAGAATACATTTACATGGACATAGTTTAGGAAAGTTATCATTTACATACCACCTAGGTACCGTTGACGCCTTGGCTATTTGAAAAGCAGTAAAGGACCCTGGTTAGTTGACAATTTCCTTACACCTCGGTCAATTTAAAAGCAGTAAGAATGTTTGGTAAAATGTCTTAGAAAGGGCTCATGTCAATGTCATTTTTTATTTAGACAAACGAGTCTCAAGATTTAATAATGCTAAAATTTTTGAGACATTTCAAATGTCGGACTTATTCATAATACCAACCATTCCGAACCATTGATTAATAGTCACACTGTCTGATCACTTTAAAACAATGCGAGTATCTTGGCTGGGAGATGAAGATTTGTAAACCAAGGCCAATTTCACTTTGGTTTCTCTACAACCTCAGGCGGTTCAACAGTTGCAATGGACGTTAAACAGGCGCGAATAAATCAAACGTGTCTATTACATCATAAGAAGCATTCTTCTCGTCCTTAGTGTACTCTGTGGACGCAAAGTGGAACTACACGGATATTAGTAATTCGTTACGTAACCCATAAAACAAACGGGGATTTGAAAGACATTTGTTAAGACAATGCCATCCCTATCGAAAATATAGAGAGAAGATGTTTACTATAGTTGCTTTAAAAATGCCGCAAAAGAGAGGTTTATTACAAGTATCTTGAAATGACACGTCTAGCTTTAACTAGCGGATTACTATGCGTTTTTAGTCTTATTTTTCTGGAAATTATAAATACAGTAAACTCCCGATTATCCGTGGGCGGATTAACCGGTTTGCGGATTATCCGGGGTCTGCCATTGTTTTACAAATATCCAATTTTTATTCCAATCAGATTCATGTGTTTAAATTTCCAAACGGTGAATTACGACATAAATACATATTAGGCTTAATAGAAGTTAAGATGAAGGGAATAGATATGTAAATATGTACGTACTGATTTTTACATTGAAAGGGAAGCATCCCGACGCGGGCCAGCGAAATAAAAGGGGCGAGCAGAATACTGTATAATAAGAGACAATGACAAAATGCTTGGACGCCCGAAAACCTAATGTGTATCATAAGATTGTAAACAAATGTCAGCTAATCTCGGCTATAAATAGTCTAGGACGTGACATATGCATTATCCATATCTGTCATACATTATCGATCTTTATGGCTTTGTGACACACGTGACACAAGTAGACACTGTGGGACAAAATGGTTCTCAAGAAACTTAAATGGCAAATTAAAGCTAAATCAATGCTCACAAAAAAAAACAGACGAAAGTGGCAGATTTTTTGTTTGTTAAAAACTGAAAGTATTATGTGTAAAGGAAATTACATATGTACATACATAGGCCTACTTACTTTTGACATATACTTATGTACGTATTCTAAATAATTAGACATATAAATGTATATGTTATAATCCGTCAAATACATCGACATTTTAAATTATTTTCTGTATTTATTTTGACCTCTGAAGATTATTTGTGAATTGCATTAACCGGGGTCATTATTTGTGTAACTTATGGTATAATAATCGATTATAGATAGTTTTGCGTATTCTTTGTTCATAGCGGATTATCCGGAGAATTCGTTATCCGGCGTTGCCGGGCCACCCTATTCCACGGATAATCAGGAGTTTACTGTACTTGAATAAAATAGAAAATTCAATATTGATTAGCGTGTGTTAGTTTTGGAACTATAGCGTGTGTTAGACCGCTTGGGCTGTAGAAGTCTCCTATATTCGGACAACGGCCGAACGGGCAGACTCATTAAGTTCTTCCGGAGTTATTATTTCAGAAATTACCTTGCTACGAATTGCGTTCCTCTTGTTTACGTGTTAGGTACCCACTCGGCAGTTTGCCTAAATTTTGCAGGGTATTTTATAATATAGACCCTAACTGTCATAAATTATTAGCTGTGATGAGAATTTATAAATCTAGTATTTTGCATCTATAGCGTGATTTATAGAATGGTTTTATCTATAATATTTCTCCCTGTGAAACATCCCCATTCACCGTCTACACATGAGTGTGTGATAGTAGTCTATCGCGTAAGGAGTCAAGTCTCTATCCATAATGCTAGCTAGAGAATTGTTTATTAAACTAATCGATAGATATGAATAGGTTTAGTCAGACATGGGAGAGCGCGGGCTCAGTACTGTACTGTAAGCAACAGGCCCACGGTCCAAATCCGACCCCCCCGAAACATTTCTAGTCTTCGTCTACACATGAGCGTGTTTTAGTAGCTTATAGCGTAAGAAGTTAAGATTCTATCCACATCTCTAACTAGAGAATGGTTTATTAAACTAATCGATAGATATGAATAGGTTTAGTCAGACATGGAAGAGCGCGGGCTCAGTACTGTACTGTAGGAAACAAGCACGCGGCCCGACTCCGACCCTCCGAAACATTTCTAGTCTTCGTCTACGAGCGCGTGTTACTAGCTTATAAAGTAAGAAGTTAAGACTCTATCCAGATATCTAACTAGAGAACTGTTTCCTCAGTTAATCGACAAATATAATTAGATTTAGTCACACATGCGAGATCGCCGGATCTGTTTTCTACTGCAAGGAGGAAGCCCGTGCCCCGAATCCGGCCTTTAAAACCATCTCTAGTCTCCGTCCACATTTAAGTGTGTGTTGGTACCCTATCGCTCAAGAAGTCAAGACTCTGTCCATATTCCTAACTATAGAACTGTTTCCTCCTCTAATCGATAGGTACAAATAGATTTAGTCACACATGCAATAGTGCGGGGGAAACCCAAATTCGGGCCCCAAAACACCCTTAGCCTCCGTCTACATATAAGTTTGTGTTGTTACCCTATCGCTCAAGGAGTCAAGACTCTGTCCATATTCCTAACTAGAGAACTGTTTCCTCAGCTAATCGATAGATACAAACCTATTTAGTCGCACATGCAATAGAGCAGGGGAAACCCAAATCCGCCCCCCAAAACACCTTAAGCCTCCGTCTACATATAAGTTTGTGTTGTTACCCTTTCGGTCAAGGAGTTGAGGCTCTATCCATATTCCTATCTAGAGAACTGTTTCCTCAGCTAATCGATAGATACAAACTTATTTAGTCATACAAGGGAGAAACGGAAACCCGAATCCGGCTCCAAAAACGCCTTTATCTTCCGTCTACATATAAGTGTGTGTTGTTACCCTATCGCTCAAGGAGTCAAGACTCTGTCCATATTCCTAACTAGAGAACTGTTTCCTCAGCTAATCGATAGATACAAACCTATTTAGTCGCACATGCAATAGAGCAGGGGAAACCCAAATCCGCCCCCCAAAACACCTTAAGCCTCCGTCTACATATAAGTGTGTGTTGTTACCCTATCGCTCAAGGAGTCAAGACTCTATCCATATTCCTAACTATAGAACTATTTCCTCAGCTAATCGATAGATACAAATAGATTTAGTCACACACGTGAGAGAGCGGGGGAAACCCGAATCCGGCCCCCAAAACACCTCTAGCCTCAGTCTACATATAAGTTTGTGTTGTTACCCTATCGCTCAAGGAGTTAAAACTCTATCCATATTCCTAACTAGAGAGCTGTTTCCTCAGCTAGTCGATAGATAAAAATAGATTTAGTCACACATGAGAGAGTGCTGGATCAGTTCTGTACTGTAAGCAACAGGCCTGCGGCACGAATTCGCCCCCTAAAAGGAAATGATGTGGCCGCTATTGATTCTTCTACTTAATAAATTATTAGTAACTTTCTATCGAATAAGTTGAATCGTTTTGTAAGTAAATTAATAATTCAAATTATCTTTTAATTAGTAAATTCCTATCAATTATATTAACTAATAGGGCAGTCAAATATTATTTCTTTGGGGTAGTTTGATGGTGAGGATTTTGAGGTCATTCCTAACCAATATAAATATTTAGAAAATTTGCTGCCTTTAACGTCTGTCTAACGCTTAATAATCAACAAAGGTCACATAAATAAATAAAATGTCTTTAATTTCCAAATTCAATTAATTAACAAAGTGGTATATTTTTTGGAAAATAAAACTCCTACAAAAAATATTAAGGCGTTAAAAACAAATTTTAAAATTTTATCTCCATAAGATCTAATTTTATAGAGAAATATTCAGCCAGTAAGACTATGCTGTTAGTTCTTTAAGAGATTCATTCTTTGTTGCAGAGATCCACTTACCATTTAGGTGTTTTTTCACAAATATGAGTTCATTCAAATTTTATATGTTCATTGTATTTATTACAAAATTTAGGTTAATGTCAAGATATTAGATATAAAAATTGTCATGAAGTTATAATTGTATTATTCTCTTTGAGAATTTGGAATTAATATTATTTGATTACAAATCTTTCTATTAAATTAAATTTGCGCCTGATATGAAGCGAAGTTTTTCATTCAAGATGTCACCTTTGCTGTACAGCTACTCACTAGGTAAAATTATATTAAAAGTAGAACGTGTTCTTAGATTGTTTTTGAGAACATAACTAAAAAAAAACGGCTGCTTGTTAAGGTTAACATTAGAATTTTGGATTTCTTAAATATATTATATTCTAATATTTTGAGAAACGAATCAGTATTTCCTCGTATTTTAAAGATATCGTTGTTTTTCATAAGTTTAATGCTGAGCGAACTGTTTTTTTTCGAAACAAACAGGTTGTACTGAGCGATATTTGAAAGTTTTCTAATAAGAGCAGGTTTTTTTATGTTGTCATATTGGTAACACTGCATGCAGTCAAGTCAGCATGAGCTGCAGTGCTCTGTAGTAGATGCATGGAGTGTTGTTGGAAGCATGGCTCCTACTCAAGGGACTTCCGAGGGCCGACGGACTAGCGGGTAATTTAAAAATGCCTTAATTTTTTTAAAATTTGATAAGCTTCTTTTGCGTTATTATTGGAACACGTTAAAAACTTCTGTTGGACTAAATGTTTATGATTTTTTAAAATATTTAAATATATTTTTATAGTCACAAATTTTTAAGTATTAAAAAAATTCGTTTAAAGAATTTTAAAAAATTAAGTATTAAAAGGGTATTTTTAAGTACCCTTTATAAATATTTTTGTTTTTGTATAATCTTGCTGTTTATTTTTGTTTTTAGTTGGAAGATAATTGAAATAGAACATTGTCTCATAATGTAGGTTATATTTCCTATAAAAATATGTGGGCAGCCTACGTGATAAATAATTTGATTATTGTAAGTTTAGTTCGAGAAGTCCGAACCTCCCATGTAGTATTAATGTATTTAGAACGATTTCAACTCATGTTTTCTGTTTTATGAGGTTTGTTTCAAATAACTTTGATATCAATTAAATTTAAAAAGAAGCGATTAAGCTTAGAATCACTCGAACAAATGAAAAACCTCTAAGTCATTTAAATTTTAACTATGCACTTTCCTTCGCTTTAGAGAAATGAACAGATTTAAATTCCAAACCCAGGGGCGTATCCAGCATAGAGTTTTTGGCAAAGTACAAATGAGCGGTTTTATGGGACGTCTGGGTGAAATTGAACCCCTGCTTTTGTCTTAAAACACATTCCCACTCGTTTTATCCAAGTCACTCTCCATTAGTGGCAACTCCCAGCCTATGACAAATTATACACACACATATATATATATATATATATATATATATATATATATATATATATATATATATATAGTTCTAACGTTTTTACATTTTGTAATAAATTAATCATGGAATATATTTCAGGTTAATACTTGACAAAGCGGTAGCCAACTGCGATTTTTTCCTATCCACAATCGTTTTACAAAAATCTTATATTCTTAAACGACTAATAATTGTCAAGTTTCCGAAAATTGTTTATAATTGGAAACTACTATAAGGATTTTCACAATAATTGGGATATAGAGGGTTATTAAACTCAGCAATCCAATGGCGTACGTGAAAATGTTTTGAAAAATCGTTATAATGAAGTTTTCGAAAATTGTATATATATAATTGTAATTTGTTGCTCGAAAACTGCTTTAAGAATTTTCATTAAGGTTTGTTTTAAAGGGGATTTTAACCTTAGCAATGCAATGGGCTTAGTGAAAGTTTTCTGAAAATCATTAGACCTATCAAATTTTCGAAAATCTTTAAACGTTTAAAGCTACTTTAAGGATTTTCACCAAAATTTATGTGTTAACCTCAGTAATCCAATGAGCTAAGTGATATTTCTCTAAAAAACCGTTATCATCAAGTTTTCGAAAATAAATAAATAAAATAAATTTTTGAGTGGTTCATATTTCCAAAATTACATTGGACTCAAGCAAGAGTCAACCTGGGTGTACAATACAAATACATCCATTCCCAGTTAGACCAGCATTTGCCATGACAATCTATAAGTCACAGAGGCAAACTTTTGATTATGTTGGTATCGACTTATGCACAGGACTTATGCTATATGTGCCATTCTCTAGGATTAAAAGAAGGAGTAGCTTAAAAATGTTTTTGCCAAACGATAATCCACGTAATACGGGAAGCATAATGTTTAAAATTTCGGAGTGTGACCCGATCGTAGATAGGTTTCCTGATATTTTATATATAAATTAACAAATATATATAAATATAAATAAATAAATAAATAAATATATATATATATATATATATATATATATATATATATATATATAAAGAACATAAGTCAAAATACAAATACAAGAATTATAATTGAATTTACAATTCAAAGCTTTTCGTTGGCTAACAGTACCAACATCATCAGGAATGAATCGTATATATATATATATATAGTTTTTCAAATTATTATAGGCCTATACATGGTTTTACCTCTTCAATTCTTACAAAATCGTACCCCTGTATATCAAGGGTTCGTCCGTCAACCTTTAACTAGAAAATGTTAACAATGGTTCAGGTTTATGCGATCCGTAAGCCCATTATCCCCTTTCTTAAGTTTTGTCACGATTATGTTCACTTAACGGTTTCAGTGTAGCTAAGATTTTATATCACAAGTAATATCTCTGTGCAGAATCATCTGTTGTCCTACAATTACACAGATACCTCATCGACTATGGGTTGGATAGATCTGTAAGTTATGCGCGTTTGCAGGTTTCCAGTTGCATTAGTTACAATTTAGAGCCTCTTGCTGCCAGAACTTTTATCACATTTGTCTTAGTCCGCCTCTTTCTTAATATCCCTCGTCGTGGTTTCATCCACAAATGTTTCTGTAAAAAAACCTATTGTTCACAGCGCAAAGTCGTTAAATCATATGTTTACTATTTTAAAGATATCAAAGTGTTTGTGTATTTTACGTTAGTGTATGTAACTTCATAACTTCTCACAATGAGCAGCCTCCTGTTGTGTCATTATGGGCCTTCCTTTTGCTCTCTGTGTATGGTCGGCTATATGAGTACTGTATATGTAAAGTATTTCTGAAATGTTTTCCAAAATTATTCTTTTTTCGAATTTTTTGCTCCTTTACTCGATAAAATTAAAATTAGGTCAAATTATTTCTTGGTGCGCCTTGATAACAAATGGATACATCTTCAAAGATATGTAGTTTCTAGATATAATTCTTAGTTTAAGCTGTTCGTTGATCAGTCAGTACTTGAGTTAATCAGGACACTGAATTCCATTGCAACTTTTAATTTGGGATCTATCTGTTGATTTGTTGATAATTCAAAATATTATTTTTTTCGTAAAAAGATTTTGCAAACTAATGCTTCGCCTACGAACACGTGGTTATACTATTTGTCATACGCTCGGTGCATTTCTTGTGCGAGATGTATTTTGCGATTTCTACCCTTTAAAATACAAATTTTGCAAAAACATTTTTTAGTGAGAACCTAAGAGGTAAGACTACCCTGTGTACAAAATTTTATCTAGAAAATCTCATCCCTTCAGTTACTCCAAAAAATTTCGTTGTTTCAGGAGTAGATAGGTATATATATATATATTTATATATATATATATATATATATATATATATATATATATATATATATACATACATACAGTCGAACCTCTATATAACGAACCTCCAGATAACGAAATCCTCTATATAACGAATTTTTACCTTGTCCCATGACATTTTAGTAGTTATACTGCTTATTTACCTCTATGTAACGAATTTCGGACCTCTCAATAACGAAGGTTTTTCTTCACTTCAACCGAAGAAATGTAGTGCTGTATAGGCAGGTCACAATGTCATTTCCAGGAAAATGTTTATTTTCAGCAGGAAAAACAACAAAACCAAGAATGGTAGGCGAAACACATGTCGGCAATTGACTGCATGTTATAGTTCAGTTCAGTTAAGAATGCAGTGACTCATCGGTTAAGAATTTCTAGAACTCAGCAATTATAGATAGGCCTACAGTACATTCCCATCCTCCCACAATATTCTTTTATCACTCATTTCAATGTTGCTAGCTCAGTAACTCATTTTTATTCGATCCGTGAGTTTGTCGTGCTGTGAAAAAATGTCAAAAAGAAAGTGTTCAAGTATAGCAGAAAAAGTGAGTGTTTTACGAGAGGTTGATGAAGGTGTATAAAAGTTGGATATTGCGAAAAAATTCTGTATACCTCAGAGTTCGCTATCCACTGTTCTAAAAAACAGGGATCAAATTCTAAAAGAAAGTGTTTCTTATGATTTGCAAAGAAAGAAAATGAAACTTTGTACATTCGACAATATCGATAGCGCGATGATTAAATGGGTTACGGTAATGCGCGAGAAAAATCTTCCATTGTCAGGAAATCTTATTAAAGAAAAGGCTTTGGAATTTGCAGTACCATTAGGACACAGTGGCTTTAACGCAAGTAATGGTTGGATAGACAAATTCAAAAAACGCCATAACATTGTTCAAAAAGTCATTTAGGGAGAAAGTGCTAGTGTTGATATACCCACTTTTGAATTTTGGACGTGAGTGTGTGTGTGTGTGTGTGTGTGTGTGTGTGAGTGTGTGTGTGTGTGTGTGTGTGTGTGTGTATTTAGAGAGAGAGAGAGAGAGAGAGAGAGAGAGAGAGAGAGAGAGAGAGAGAGAGAGAGAAGAATATACATTTTCCAGTCAAACTATCCATTGTCAGTTGTCTTCTAAACACTCTCCCCATGGGAGAGCTGTAGTATAATTAAAATTAGAAAGGTATTTGAAAGTCAAAAGAGTAGGAAAATGGGTGGCGCGAAACAGCCATATCGTCAGTATGGTACGTCGTCATTCCAGTTTTACACATCACTCTGAAAGGACAATGTACACGAGACGAATGTGAGCGAAGATCGGCAATTCTGTTAGTGTTAGTTGTCCCTGATCTGAGAACATATCTGATGAGCCTTCTTTCTATCTTCGAACTTGGCTGGAAAATACCTTTTTAGTTTTAAACCTACTATAATATCTTCTCCACCACAGTCATTTAATTCCTTTAACCACCCATATCTTTATTTTCTGTTTTGTCTTTGATTCCCGTTTTCAAATCATAGATCCTCCGTTAATTGTCTAATACTATTCTGTCTGTCTCATCTCTCGTGTCTTCTTTGTTACACTTTTTCGTTAAGTGTATATTAAACCACACTTGCAGTAAAACGAATACAGTTATAAAACCTGGTTTGCCTCAGATCGGCGAGTGGACGTGTAAGGTTTGAAAGTCTAGACAAACTTGTCATGAAATTCTTGTATTACAAGTGAATGTCACTATTTGTGTCGTGAAGTTATAAAACTTGAAGGACAGTGTATGTGTGTGTTTAAGCTGTCCTTCAAGTTTTATATTGTGAGAATCATTTTGAAACACATAAAACTCGTGTAAGAACACATAAACCCTTAACCTAGGACAGGGGTTCTTAAACTGGGGGGCGTAGGTTTCCAAGTAGGGCGTGGATACCTACAGGCAAGAAGTGTACCTCATCAGGGGTACCAGCTGGTAGACTGACGTGACATGAGCGTACTCAAGCACTAAGTCATTGTTTTTTGTAGAATGTTTAGTCTTAATAGACTTTTTTGTCATTGAGTTATGGTCTCTGTGATCAAAAATAACATTTCTGAAGCATAGTAACAATCTTAATTCATAATATAATCCTTTCCCT
Organism: Prosapia bicincta; assembly: GCA_036971475.1. NCBI lineage: Eukaryota > Metazoa > Arthropoda > Insecta > Hemiptera > Cercopidae > Prosapia > Prosapia bicincta. Next base: position 256,120,206 of record JBAIZL010000004.1, read on the forward strand.
CATTCCATTGTAGAAGCTATGTTTTCTACCATACGTTATGCACGTATGGTAACTATGACATATTTCACCTACGTTATGTATTTTAACAATTTTAAAGATATATCTTGAGCAAGGCTTGAATCAAGTGTATCACTGTAGGATTACAACATTATCAGTTGTAGGGTAAAATATTTTTGTATAATATATAAATATTTATATTAAACGTAAATAAAAATATCTGATGTTTAATTGACCTTACCGGCTTTTGTTTCATATTCATATTCTAATTCTTGACTAAATATAAATAGGAAGGGACGTGACCTCATGCGAGTGATATAAAATGAGGCGCAGATCCTAAAAGACTGAGGAGCCTAGGCCTAAGATATAAAGGAAGACTAAGGCTGGACGTAATCTAAAATGGGAAGTGGGAGTAAGAAGCAATGGTCCCCGTTCTCTACTCGGATCCTAACTTACGTTGGTGTGTCCGCTAAGGCTTCAAGTAGTCAGGCAGGTTCCTGCTACAAGGCGAAACTCGATCTCAGCTATGGAAGGAAAATTAATGAAGTCTACACGTAGTTATAATATAATGCTGATCAAATACCGGTAACTTTCCGCCGTCTATTGAATAAAAACACACTGTGCAAAGATAATCCAATTGCAACAGGTATGGGTAACAGGTCAGGTAAATAGTGAAAGGGAAATAAAAACTGACGGGTAATTGCGTTTTATGGCCGCTTCCTCATTGCTGTTTATTCTCCCAGGGAACATTGGGAGAGACCGATCCAGCATATTAGTTTGTTCGTGCTTCTATCAAGACAAAGGTTTATCTGGATTAAAACAAACGTATCCACAATTACTCCCAAATTTTTTTATAGGCATGGTCTTCACCTAAGCAAACCTCTTTATACGATTCCACTGCTGGCTACAAATAAGACGCTTTATTATTACTCAAGTGTAGTAATACACTTGGATTCCTTATTTCCAACCAAATACGCTTTTTTAAAACCCTATGCTATAGCATTCTCAATGAGAACTAAATTTCACTAGAGTCTACATTTATAGGGCATTACTTATTTAGGAAATCGAGTTAAAGGCTTGCAAGAAGTATCAAAGCGTTAAAAGGTATATCTAAAAATTTCTTTCATAATTAATTATTGAAATAACTGAGTGTAAACCTTTAATTTACTCGCTGACGCGTTTCAAAACAATCGTTTCATTGACGAGGTCTAACCTGCTACTCCCATAATACTTAAACGAATAAATACTTTTAAACAAAGGGCTTAAATTTACACCCCAAAAAATACGACCACAAACAAATGTCAAACATACTTTTGGGCACAGAAACAGCAATACAGAACACAGAACGTACTCACCATGAATGTATTAGACAAGATATTAAACATAAAATGCCCTTCATAAACACATTAAACACCAAGTTAATGAATACACGACACTTAAACCATTAAACACAAACGTGATTAACAAAACCTCAACTTTTTTAAAGCAGATAAAGGTAATGCTTTAGTAATAATGGGTCTACAAAACATTCAGAATAAAGTAACTACATTCATGACAAGATACTACATAACTAAATAACAGCCATTCTACCCTACACCACAATAACAAATACAAGTTAAATATCACCTAAACAAATGCATCAAAATCATGAACCAAGAGCAAAAGAAATCCAACAAACAAATAAAACCCCAAGCTCCCATACTTAATGCCTTTCCTAAAACATACCCATTCGTCCACTAATCAACTACACACCGGAACTTCCACATTAGCTACCCAGATACATAGAGAAACTTATTAGAGACAAAATAACCTTCGACAACCACGCATACCTACGCAGTACCATTGACCTGACCAACAAAATGAAAGACATCCATCTACCATACAACTCCACCATAGCATCATTCCACATAAAACAGAGTAGCAAATTTCGACAGTGAAATGACCGTTTCGAGCCGCGTTAGCATATACGTTTTCATTTAGTCTTTTAAATGATTACTTATGATTTAATTAGTGAAATTCAAATTATTGCAATTGCTAACTTTATTGAATATAACGTTATTTCCTTAAATGTATACGCCATTTAAATGTCTACATACCTACATTAATAAAAGGGAAATGAAGTTAAAAATGTATAGACAAAAATTTGCAATATTTTTGTTTTTCAGAATGAGATTATTAAATTTATTTTTCTAATTTTCTAAAATGCTGACCGGACTCTCAGACTCGGGACTTCGTCCTAGTTGAAGATACATCTCCAGCCCTTGAGACGTTGAGAGCAATCCTCTGTTACAGTGTGTGTAGTGTTTTGTGTGAAAAATGTTAGGAGAAAGAAAGATGGTGAAAATAAGAAGAGTTTGACTTGAGTATTTCGAGTCTTATCTCAAGCCCTAAAGAAACACTTTCGTAGACACATTTTGTATCGTGACTGGCCTCAGGCCCAAGACGGGGTTTGTGCCGCGGCCTGTGGTACTAGTCTGCAAGAGTCTTTCGGATCACTATAAGGCCTGGACCTGGGATAAGACGAGATTCAATACACCATCAGATTTGTTAGGTACACGTAGTACAATCGGACCTTTATTCACTCTCGCTTGGCCTTATCTAAGAGCCGAACCTTTAGACTCGGGTCTCATAAACCCATCCCGCGTGACCTTGAGAGCATACACAGTTACAAGTAAGGCTGTGTTTTGTGAAAAGCAAAAGAAGAAAGAAAGAAGATGAAAACAGAAGAGTGGGACAAAGGAGGACCTAGCCTTTCGGCTCTTACCACTTTGCCAAATAACACTATTTTATACCATATTGCTGGGATGTCTACAGTCTCAAACTCGTGACTCCCGTCTGGGTGACTAGCGTCAGGCTCGAAGCAGAAGGAGTGGTGCCACGACCCATGGTACCAGTATGTAAAAGTCATTGACCTTGTTGTGTGACCTAGACTGGTCACCGGCTCGCCATTGTGATGAGACGAACTCCAACCAGTGACAGCGGTTCGCCCATTTTTCCAGAACTACTCGGATCCAGTAGAACCTTTCGAATGCCCAGGTTTCCGCACCTCTATACCCCGTCTGATTAGTTCGATTCAGATCGTGCAATCGGACCTTTATCCACTCCCGGGTGGGCTTACCTTAAGGCCGGACCCCAGACTGGGGACTTAGTCTTAGGCGGGCATTACCCACTCATTAGACCTTGATAGCCATCCTCTGTTACAGCGACTCTCTCGAGGATATAAGACATAGCTAGGCCATTTAGAAGCTCTTTCGTAGTTTTATTTGTCTAATAATTGTGCGTCCTTCGCCAAACGTAGTTACGCACTTAAAGTCTTTTACTGACATTTTATTAAAAGCTGCAAGGTTACTGACAACTCGTTTTATAGAAACAAAATTCTGAAGTTACAATATTTCAACTTCCTTATGGGAGTTTGAAACTAATTTAAAGTTTTCTGCACGACTAGTCAATAAAAAATAATTTTTATTAAACGCCAAAAAAAAGCTCATGTATCATTCTTCTGGCGAGAGTAAACCTCCTCCCTCGAACCCTTTCGCTTCCCCTATGCGGTAATAAAATACTTTAGTTAAAATCGTTTTTAGTATATTTAACCTGTTAATAGTGTCTTTAGGTGTAGACAATTTAATTAAATGGACATTGTACAAACAAAATATTAACAGCTATCAGTTTACTGGTTTTATAGGAAAACTACAAGTGTATCTCGACACGTGAGCTGGCTCGACGGGCGAGCTTAGGAGGGGAAAGGGTAGAGGAAGCAAAGACAGATATTGTAATATGAAGTATAGTACAGTATTTATATTACAATAATTCAGATTTGAGAATCTTCATTCTTTGAGAAGACTGCTATAAAAATTATTTGATTTGATTTTTCATATTAAATATATATGATTTACTTGCAGTTTTGAAACATTTAGACTACTTATAAAAGTTTAATAAACGACCGCAATTTTTCAGCAGTGGCCTTTGATGCAACACGCACTGCTGAATAGGGCTAGTAAGGTTTTTTTTATAGATCGATCATGTGCCAGCTTATGAGTTACCAGGTATATCTTGTAGTTATTGTATTTGAATATCCGTGTGACAATTTGGCATTTATATGATTAAAAATGGCCAATTAAATATATATATATATATATATATATATATATATATATTTAGCCGACGAAAAATGTAAAAACTATATAATCCTTCTGAAGTTTATACACACACACACACACACACACACACACACACACACACACACACACACACACACACACACACACACACACACACACACACACACACACACACACACACACACACACACACACACACACACACACACACACACACACACACACACACACGCACGCACGCACGCACGCACGCACGCACGCACGCACGCACGCACACACGCACACACACACCATATATAATATATATATATATATATATATATATATATAAATATATATATATATATATATATATATATATATATATATATATATATATATATATATATACATATATTAATCTAAAATACGTTTTCTTGTTTAATAATTTAAAACAACATAGGTTATTCAAATACAAGAATATTTATTATTTTATATTGAAAGCTTTTCTTTGGCAAACAGTACCAACATCATCAACAATTGTAATTTTCATTCCTGATGATGTTGGTACTGTTTGCCAACGAAAAGCTTTGGATATAAAATAATAAATATTCTTGTATTTGAATAACCTATGTTGTTTTAAATTATTAAACAAGAAAACGTATTTTATATTAATATATATATATATATATATATATATATATATATATATATATATATATATTTCGCCGACGAAAAATGTAAAAACTATATAACCCTTCTGAAGTTTAGCTCACAAACGCATTGGCTACTCCAATGTTAATGCTTCCCGAATTCAGATTGATATCCATCAATCTATGAGGACTTTAGAAAAATCATTGGCCAGAATGATTTATTTAAAAATTGTATTAGTTTCAAAGCTAAATTAAGATTCCTGTTTCAGCCCATTCTCGATTGAAATACGTCTTAAGGGGGTGATTTTTGCATTACGTTTTTATCTGAGCGCTCCTAAATATTGAAATTTTTGTAAAAATACCAAATTTAAACATAACCTTCTACAAAGTATTTATTTTATGTGTTTGTAGTATTTATATTGTGTCTATACAAGAGCTAGTTAGCAATGATTTTGTTTAGGCCTAATCAGTAAATAAAAGTTTGGGTGGACCCCGCTACTATCTCAGTAATAGTTTAATGTCAAGCTTATCCTTGAGAACCAGTCCAGGCGGTGAAAGTAGTGTCTGTAGGAAGCTCTCTTTAAATGAGATCGCTGCTGTAACACAGGAAGTGGAGAGTCACAATGCATCTGGGTCCGCAACCTGTTTTTTAGACTTAAAAGGCTTGCGAGTAGAGCCTTAGCTGAGGGACAACATATTATAATTTTACAATTCACACAAAACCGCGAGAAGATTTTCCCAAAAGGAAAATTTCAGGATAATGGCTGTAGAACAAGATAAGATGCAACTTCCGAATCCGTAAAATTATGCTAACGTTAATAACACAAAGTGTCCCCATAGAGAAAAATTACTTGGCTTCTACATTTACGCAAGTGCGAAACCAACAACCTAGATATAGAATGTGCTGAAAGACTTGGAGCATCCTGATAACGAGCTTTATGTGGCATATAAATCAAGATGACAGCGAGAGCTAACAGATTACGGGAGGGTTCATTAAACTTGGAAGTGTCGTTACACTTGCAGCTCTACGTAACCCAGGAGCCATGTTGGCCCGGACTTTATTACATCTTGCCGTGGCTCTTTGCTCTCCAAAGCACAAGACACTCCTGGCCTGATAAAACTGCGCGATGTGCGATATGACAGCGAGAGCTAACAGGTTACGGGAGGGTTCATTAGACTTGGAAGTGTCGTTACACTTGTAGCTCTACGTAACCTAGGAGTCGTGTAGGCCCGGACTTTATTACATCTTGCCGTGACTATTTGCTCTGCAAAGCACGAGACACTCCTGGCCTGTGGAAACTGCGCGAGAGCTAACAGGTTACGGGAGGGTTCATTAGACTTGGAAGTGTCGTTACACTTGTAGCTCTACGTAACCTAGGAGTCGTGTAGGCCCGGACTTTATTACATCTTGCCGTGACTATTTGCTCTGCAAAGCACGAGACACTCCTGGCATGATGAAACTGCCCGATATGACAGCGAGAGCTAACAGGTTACGGGAGAGTTCATTAGACTTGGAAGTGTCGTTACACTTGTAGCTCTACGTAACCTAGGAGTCGTGTAGGCCCGGACTTTATTACATCTTGCCGTGACTATTTGCTCTGCAAAGCACGAGACACTCCTGGCCTGTGGAAACTGCGCGAGAGCTAACAGGTTACGGGAGGGTTCATTAGACTTGGAAGTGTCGTTACACTCTCAGCTCTACGTAACCTAGGAGTCGTGTAGGCCCGGACGTTATTACATCTTGCCGTGACTATTTGCTCTGCAAAGCACAAGACACTCCTGGCCTGTGGAAACTGCGCGAGAGCTAACAGGTTACGGGAGGGTTCATTAGACTTGGAAGTGTCGTTACACTTGTAGCTCTACGTAACCTAGGAGTCGTGTAGGCCCGGACTTTATAACATCTTGCCGTGACTATTTGCTCTGCAAAGCACGAGACACTCCTGGCCTGTGGAAACTGCGCGAGAGCTAACAGGTTACGGGAGGGTTCATTAGACTTGGAAGTGTCGTTACACTTGTAGCTCTACGTAACCTAGGAGTCGTGTAGGCCCGGACTTTATAACATCTTGCCGTGACTATTTGCTCTGCAAAGCACGAGACACTCCTGGCCTGTGGAAACTGCGCGAGAGCTAACAGGTTACGGGAGGGTTCATTAGACTTGGAAGTGTCGTAGCACTTGTAGCTCTACGTAACCTAGGAGTCGTGTAGGCCCGGACTTTATTACATCTTGCCGTGACTATTTGCTCTGCAAAGCACGAGACACTCCTGGCCTGTGGAAACTGCGCGAGAGCTAACAGGTTACGGGAGGGTTCATTAGACTTGGAAGTGTCGTAGCACTTGTAGCTCTACGTAACCTAGGAGTCGTGTAGGCCCGGACTTTATTACATCTTGCCGTGACTATTTGCTCTGCAAAGCACGAGACACTCCTGGCCTGTGGAAACTGCGCGAGAGCTAACAGGTTACGGGAGGGTTCATTAGACTTGGAAGTGTCGTAGCACTTGTAGCTCTACGTAACCCAGGAGTCATGCAGGCCCGGACTTTATTACATCTTGCCGTGACTATTTGCTCTGCAAAGCACGAGACACTCCTGGCCTGTGGAAACTGCGCGAGAGCTAACAGGTTACGGGAGGGTTCATTAGACTTGGAAGTGTCGTAGCACTTGTAGCTCTACGTAACCCAGGAGTCATGTAGGCCCGGACTTTATTACATCTTGCCGTGACTATTTGCTCTGCAAAGCACGAGACACTCCTGGCATGATGAAACTGCGCGATATGACTGCTAGAGCTAACAGGTTACGGGAGGGTTCATTAGACTTGGAAGTGTCGTTACACTTGTAGCTCTACGTAACCTAGGAGTCGTGTAGGCCTGGACTTTATTACATCTTGCCGTGACTATTTGCTCTGCAAAGCACGAGACACTCCTGGCATGATGAAACTGCGCGATATGACTGCTAGAGCTAACAGGTTACGGGAGGGTTCATTAGACTTGGAAGTGTCGTTACACTTGTAGCTCTACGTAACCTAGGAGTCGTGTAGGCCCGGACTTTATTACATCTTGCCGTGACTATTTGCTCTGCAAAGCACGAGACACTCCTGGCCTGTGGAAACTGCGCGAGAGCTAACAGGTTACGGGAGGGTTCATTAGACTTGGAAGTGTCGTTACACTTGTAGCTCTACGTAACCTAGGAGTCGTGTAGGCCCGGACTTTATTACATCTTGCCGTGACTATTTGCTCTGCAAAGCACGAGACACTCCTGGCCTGTGGAAACTGCGCGAGAGCTAACAGGTTACGGGAGGGTTCATTAGACTTGGAAGTGTCGTAGCACTTGTAGCTCTACGTAACCTAGGAGTCGTGTAGGCCCGGACTTTATTACATCTTGCCGTGACTATTTGCTCTGCAAAGCACGAGACACTCCTGGCCTGTGGAAACTGCGCGAGAGCTAACAGGTTACGGGAGGGTTTATTAGACTTGGAAGTGTCGTAGCACTTGTAGCTCTACGTAACCTAGGAGTCGTGTAGGCCCGGACTTTATTACATCTTGCCGTGACTATTTGCTCTGCAAAGCACAAGACACTCCTGGCCTGTGGAAACTGCGCTTGAGCTAACAGGTTACGGGAGGGTTCATTAGACTTGGAAGTGTCGTTACACTCTCAGCTCTACGTAACCTAGGAGTCGTGTAGGCCCGGACTTTATTACATCTTGCCGTGACTATTTGCTCTGCAAAGCACAAGACACTCCTGGCCTGTGGAAACTGCGCGAGAGCTAACAGGTTACGGGAGGGTTCATTAGACTTGGAAGTGTCGTTACACTCTCAGCTCTACGTAACCTAGGAGTCGTGTAGGCCCGGACTTTATTACATCTTGCCGTGACTATTTGCTCTGCAAAGCACAAGACACTCCTGGCCTGTGGAAACTGCGCGAGAGCTAACAGGTTACGGGAGGGTTCATTAGACTTGGAAGTGTCGTAGCACTTGTAGCTCTACGTAACCCAGGAGTCGTGTCGGCCCGGACTTATTACATCTTGCCGTGACTATTTGCTCTGCAAAGCACGAGACACTCCTGGCCTGTGGAAACTGCGCGAGAGCTAACAGGTTACGGGAGGGTTCATTAGACTTGGAAGTGTCGTAGCACTTGTAGCTCTACGTAACCTAGGAGTCGTGTAGGCCCGGACTTTATTACATCTTGCCGTGACTATTTGCTCTGCAAAGCACGAGACACTCCTGGCATGATGAAACTGCGCGATATGACAGCGAGAGCTAACAGGTTACGGGAGGGTTCATTAGACTTGGAAGTGTCGTTACACTCTCAGCTCTACGTAACCTAGGAGTCGTGTAGGCCCGGACTTATTACATCTTGCCGTGACTATTTGCTCTGCAAAGTACGAGACACTCCTGGCATGATGAAACTGCGCGATATGACTGCTAGAGCTAACAGGTTACGGGAGGGTTCATTAGACTTGGAAGTGTCGTTACACTCTCAGCTCTACGTAACCTAGGAGTCGTGTAGGCCCGGACTTTATTACATCTTGCCGTGGCTATTTGCTCTGCAAAGCACGAGACACTCCTGGCCTGTGGAAACTGCGCGAGAGCTAACAGGTTACGGGAGGGTTCATTAGACTTGGAAGTGTCGTTACACTCTCAGCTCTACGTAACCTAGGAGTCGTGTAGGCCCGGACTTTATTACATCTTGCCGTGGCTATTTGCTCTGCAAAGCACGAGACACTCCTGGCCTGTGGAAACTGCGCGAGAGCTAACAGGTTACGGGAGGGTTCATTAGACTTGGAAGTGTCGTTACACTCTCAGCTCTACGTAACCTAGGAGTCGTGTAGGCCCGGACTTTATAACATCTTGCCGTGACTATTTGCTCTGCAAAGCACAAGACACTCCTGGCCTGTGGAAACTGAGTTTAAAAATATGCAAATCTGATTAACACAAATTTGTGATCACAAAAATATGTTTTTCGCTGTTCTAAATAACTTTGCCTTTTCAGTTAATGACCGGTTATTTCTTTAACATGTTAAAAACATGTTTCATTTTTTAAAATTACTTTTAACAGTACAATTTTACTTGTCTTGTTTTCATGGCTTTTGTTAGGCGTAGAAGATTTTAATTGTTTGGTGCTTATTGTTGAGGATCCTACGCTTCAGTGGGTTCTTAGTCAATGATGCAATAATGCAGCTCAGGAACATCCAGATGTTTAGGAACAGGTTTAGTGATCTACGAAGCGAGACAAGGCTAATGAAATGGGCGCGTGTGAATTTTCCTTTTAATTGTTATGTGACTAGTGTGTTTGAATTGTACTCGAAGCAGTGAAGGCTCTTTCAAAGCTTTCTTAAAAGTCATCACATAAAGCTGACGGCATCAAGGTGTTTTCCAGAATAACCTTTAAATAACGTTGCAACAATAGGCCTATTTTACCAATGTTTGCAATGCATATTATTAGAATGAATAGGCTCTGTGTCACATATTCTGCTGCGTACGAGTTTACTTTATTTGCCGGTTTTCTTCGTTTACAATTATAACATGAATACTTTTAGAGTAATATTTCCGTTCCCTTCTTGATCTAGATCTGCTTTGTTGCGGTTAGACACCTCTGCACCTCGGTAGAGTAGGTCTTCTTCAGAGAAGAGGCTTTAACAACGCAATGAATGTTTCTCTCGTTCTCTAGTACCAGGGGATGGTTGCTTTTCATAACCAAAATTAATTTTATCCACATTTTCTTATAACTTTCCTACAAGAGGGTAACGCATAGACACCTCTTTATATCCCCTTAGAGAGTAGGTCTACTTAAGTACACATCCCTTCACATTTGATGCCCCGTTCCTCTTCATCGTCTACCAGAAAGGTTTCTATCTCTACTTAAATCCTAGCTTTATTTATAATCCATTCGTTAGCGATATTAGTCATGACTGGCCAGTTCAAGACTTTAAAACCTACTACATTTTACACTTATATAAATATGTAAACGTCTTTACTATAAGTTACAACATGAGTCTCTACTGTAAGTAATTAAATTCCTTATTCCACATATTTATAAATCAGTGAAGGACATGATGTCTCGTCTGAGAGTAAAAACTATTGGGGAAAAGGCAGGGCAAGTTTAAACGTAAGTTGTTTAAATGTTATAAACTTCCTTATCTGTGCGCGCGAAACATTCTGAATATGTAAAAACGCAGCTCAATGGCATGTGCTTCAGATAAATGTAAACGTACGTATCTTCACGCAATCGGCAATAACCACCAGTCGACAGCAGCTTGGAAACTACAATGCTTGGCTCCAACGCCAAAAGCCCCTCCCAAACTATAAGGTTTTCTTCATTCGTTTCTACCTGTCTGTCCGTAACTTCGACATTTCGTTAACAACTGTCTTTCCTCCTATAGACCTATCTCTACCTAAAGAGGTACCGTCTACTCCCTCAGCCTGATCAAAAAAAATATATATATATATATATAGGTGTATATACATAAATTAAAAATTACACTGAAAAAGATTATAGGTTTAAACTGAAATTTAGGTGTAGTGTAATACGAAGAACTTATTATTTAGCCAACTTGTAAATAGAGTTTCCCTTACCAATACTTCTGAAAGTGAACGACTGTAGTAGGCTATATTTCTTCTAAACGCGCCATCCTCGTTAGAACAAGAAAAGTGCGCATGCGCCGCTCCGGCATAAAAAACCATTATAAAAACCGAATGAACTTATAACAATAAATTTTCCCTATATTTGTCAAAGGTTGTATTGTTTTTTTTTTTTTTTGCTGTCCATGGTGTTTGAATTTAGACAGTAATTAGAAAATATTGTTTGAATATTATCACTTTGTAAAAAGCAAAAAAAAAAAAAAAACAATTAGATAACTTCAATGAATGTCAATGGTAGGCCTACAGGAATAAAAATGTAAAAGCGTCCAAGATACTCATCGAAAATCATTAAATATCCTACTATACTATGACCTAAACACAGATTTATTCTTAATTTGAGTCTTTTTTAGTGCTGGAAATGTCTAAAACATGAGTTTTAGAGTGGTAAAAATTCAATATTTTCTACGGGGGCTGAAGATCCCCCGACCTTCCTTGTAGTTCTCTCCTCCTCGTCGAGAAAATCCTGGTTGCGATGCCGTTCCACCCCCATTCCGGAAAGTTATTTCTGTAAGTTTAATTACATGATTTTGTTCCTCTCAAAACCATATGTTGTCCCTGTCTCTGTCTTGATCAGTGAGAAACTAAAGCCAAGACTTAGTGACTTCTCACGAGCCGTCTATGTGTAGGCATGCAAGTTCAGGATTCTCTATATAATGTTTTGATCGTAAATCTGATGGCAGTTGGACTATATACAGTCCATTCCTTCTCACTCGAGACTGAACTAGCGCACAGAGCAATATAAAACAAAGTACAAGTTACAAAGTTGAATAGGCGTGAGTACATACCTTTAGGGAAGTTTTAATTTACATATTATTTATACATAATTTGTTTTTAATAGACCACTTTCAGGATTTACGGTTAATTTTTTTAACTCGTGGTAGCGATAAATCAGATAATTCCTGGTAAGGAAATTACTTTTAGAGCGAAATGTTTAATCGGAGAAATTTCGTAACAATATTAATAAGAAGCATGTCAGCGAGCTTAATGCATCAAGAAGCAGACAAAAAGAAGTTATTTTTATTTATCTGATGACATAAAGTACCCAGAATACTGATTGGTCTCCAACCAGTAAAATAACAAAAGCGTGAACAAGTAGTGATGGAATAGCACGCGGAAACTACCGACGTGTCCTATTAAGTCTATAAATAACACGTACCGACGATGAAGAAAACAAAATGACAAGGCAAAATGACTATTTCTCTCTCACGCTTCTCTCTTTCTCTCTCTCATACACAACTCTCTCTTCTCTCTCTCTCTCTCGCACACACACACACACACACACACACACACATACACACACACACACACACACACACACACACACACACACACACACACACACATACAAGATGTTTAAACGTGCGTTTGAAACGTCACGTAGTTTTCGGGTCCTTTAAATCAAGAAACAGGTATAAAGAAATATTTTATTGTCACCACTTATGAGAGAAAGTCTTCTTTTCAAAGCTATAGCTAGGCATAGAAAATTTTAATTGTTACGTGCCTATTGTTGACGGTCTAGTGGGTTCTTAGGTAATGCCATCATTAGGGTTCGGCCGTTCATGACGTAAAAAGGTAAAGAAAGTGCACTTAATAATGATTAAAATTGACTTTATTATATGCGCTGAAATGTAAATAAATGCATTATAAATTTAGAACAAATTATGTTATTAATTGTGATTGCCTGAAAATTATATAAAAAAAAAAATAATAGCTTAAAATAGTAAAGGCCTCTAAAACTGAATTATGTGTTATCTTAGTCTGGTTTCACTGTCCTAACAATGCCACTCACAGATGGTTGAACGCAAAGAATCCGCCAAGTTTTTACACGTTTAAAATTTGTGTCTCACAACTGAAGTGATTGGAGGATACTCGAAGTCGCGAGATCGTTGGCTACTGTTCTTCGGTTCCGTCCATAGAGTGGTTTTACCACACAGTACTGTAAATCCAAAATTTTACATACGGTATTCCGGTCCAGTAATTTAAACTTACACGCAATAGCTGTAGCCATATCGCCGCGACAGTTGTTAACACCATTATCTATCTGTTGTAATAATGAAATGGAATCTACCGTTGCCGTACCCTTTTCATCTAATACCGTGTTAGTTGTCGACAATGTTTCAAAGTTTGACTTAATAAATGCCATGTTTGGTTCAGAGAAAATATCTTGAACAATTTTCATTGGAGAAGAAAATTTATATTCGAAACTCTGTACTATTTATCTCATTAGCTTGCAGGGTTCACAACAATACAAGCAAGCACTAACCTAAGTGCCCCGGCGTCTTAAGATTAGCGGTAACGCTACGTCTGGAGCTTCAGCTTGGAAATGTGCGACTCATGAAGGTGCTTCAAGAAGACCTTCTTTACATTTGCGTTAAGCTTGTCCGAATACCTTGCTCGCAATACTTTAAAATCTGTTTAGTTATGTGACATGGACCATTTATAGAAGAGAGCCTTCAACGCATTAGCTGCTCGTATAAGAGGCTTTTAAGCTCATATATGAGGCTGCGGCAGTTAAAAATAGAAACACATTGACATGTTCAATGCTCTCAGGCTACAGCTTTGAAATTGATGAATAATTAGGCTTCAATAAAGTACTTCAGTGATCAGCAAAAATATTTGTCCTCGTCTATCAATTATTATTGGAATCACAACGTCGGCTACATATCGCCCCACATCATCTGCAGATACACATAACTCTTTCCCAGGAGTACAACTTATTTTATTCGTTATTTATAGCACTGTGGTGAATGCGAAATAATTTTTCGTATGTTTATTAAAAAGTAATTTTAGATGACTAAGTTTATGTAAAGGAATTTGCAGTTACAAATGTTTGCAGAACTCGGAGGACTTGCTGGATGTTGAGGAGTTGAAGCAGTAAGCGAGTAGGCGAGTACACGCTGCAGCGTCTCACACAGTTTACAATACAGTACGCTACCATCAGTTGATGACGGAGTCACAAAACTCCGCTACGCACTGATTTAATTGGATCCTTTAGTTTATTTTTAGGCATCTTCAAAACGATACGGAAATGCTACTACATACTCCAATCTACCGTAACTAGGTACTTTTTCAAGGTCACATTCCAATATCTCCTAGTGGCAGTATATAACATTCCATCTGCTACAAGTAGTTTCTAGGAAAATCAAGTGTACTTTTACCCATTCAATCCTGAGCACAGAAAACATATTTCTACGACCTCACTAGTAAAATATATTTATGTCGAAATATTGCATAAATTATTGTACAATCATAATATAATAATTATGATTTTCTTAGTGAAAACAAATTTCTGTTATCATTGCCAAACAAAAGTACTGTCTACAAAATTTAATTTAAGAAATATAAAAATACTAAAATAGGTATCAAAGGAATATATTCTATCAAACTAATAACAATAATTAGAATATAAAACCTTGAAAATAAATAACAGTATAATAAACAATACTATAACAATAAATAACGACATTATAATAATAAAAATATAGTCACAAATAACAACACAACAGTAAATAACAATAAATAGCAACATAGCAATAAAAATAACAATAAAAAAATAGTAATAACACTATAACAATATGTTTTCAATACTTAAAAGGTAACATAAATAAATATGAATGAATGAATAAAAAAAGGCATTTAACAATAAATATAGTATAACACTAAATATAAAATAAATCATTTTTGTAAATTTATTATTAAACACTGAAGGGCGTAGTCTTGAAGAATAATATGGTAATATGAAAAAACAAACAAAAATGCATAAACAGGCGAACTTCTCTAACAAATTATCGAAAATTATAAGAAATATCAGAAAATTGCTCCTGAAAATTACATCATACCTCTCAGTAAAAATATGACGTCACCAACATTCAGGCCTGCCATTTTCATGTAACGGTAGTTCAGAAACATCCAGATTTTTAGAAACAGGTTTAATGATCAACCAAACAAGGCAAGGCTGACCAAATGGGCGTCAACTCTTGAAGTTTGCTTTTGCTTTTTATTTGCCGTAAGTGTGTTTGCGTTGTATTCAAAGCTTTCTTAATGTTCTTTATTTGCGTTAAAACTGACGGCTTCAGGGTCATTTCCGGAATGACCTTTAAATAATGTGGTAATGCATTATCAATATTTACAATGCATATTATTGCAGTAAGTAGCTCTGTCACTTATTCTGCTGCTTATGAATTTACTTTATTTGCCGGTTTTCTTCATTTATAATTATACCCTTTATTTTATTAAGGGAAATATTTTAGTTCACATCGTGATCTACATCTGCTGGAATGACGGGTAGCGGGCAGGATACGCCTTTACTCTGAGAGTAGGCCTTCTTCTGATTAGCGGCTTTGTCAAGCAATGAATGATTTCCCTCTTTCTCTAGTTCCAGGGAATGGTTATGCCACTTACAAGGGTGGCGGTGGGTAACGAACAAACATTACTTTATGTAGGCCTTCTTCAGATTAGCGGCTTTGTCAAGCAATGAATGATTTCCCTCTTTCTCTAGTTCCAGGGAATGGTTATGCCACTTACAAGGGTGGCGGTGGGTAACGAACAAACATTACTTTATGTAGGCCTTCTTCAGATTAGCGGCTTTGGTCAAGCAATGAATGATTTCTCTCTTTCTCTAGTACCAGGGAATGGTTATGCCACTTACAAGGGTGGGGGTGGGTAACGAACAAACATTACTTTATGTAGGCCTTCTTCAGATTAGCGGCTTTGGTCAAGCAATGAATGATTTCTCTCTTTCTCTAGTACCAGGGAATGGTTATGCCACTTACAAGGGTGGGGGTGGGTAACGAACAAACATCACTTTATGTAGGCCTTCTTCTGATTAGCGGCTTTGGTCAAGCAATGAATGATTTCCCTCTTTCTCTAGTACCAGACAATGGTTATGCCACTTACAAGGGTGGGGGTGGGTAACGAACAGACATCACTTTATGTAGGCCTTCTTCAGATTAGCGGCTTTGTCAAGCAATGAATGATTTCCCTCTTTCTCTAGTTCCAGGGAATGGTTATGCCACTTACAAGGGTGGCGGTGGGTAACGAACAAACATTACTTTATGTAGGCCTTCTTCAGATTAGCGGCTTTGGTCAAGCAATGAATGATTTCTCTCTTTCTCTAGTACCAGGGAATGGTTATGCCACTTACAAGGGTGGGGGTGGGTAACGAACAAACATTACTTTATGTAGGCCTTCTTCAGATTAGCGGCTTTGGTCAAGCAATGAATGATTTCTCTCTTTCTCTAGTACCAGGGAATGGTTATGCCACTTACAAGGGTGGGGGTGGGTAACGAACAAACATCACTTTATGTAGGCCTTCTTCTGATTAGCGGCTTTGGTCAAGCAATGAATGATTTCCCTCTTTCTCTAGTACCAGGGAATGGTTATGCCACTTACAAGGGTGGCGGTGTGTAACGAACAGACATCACTTTATGTAGGCCTTCTTCTGATTAGCGGCTTTGGTCAAGCAATGAATGATTTCCCTCTTTCTCTAGTACCAGGGAATGGTTATGCCACTTACAAGGGTGGCGGTGTGTAACGAACAAACATCACTTTATGTAGGCCTTCTTCTGATTAGCGGCTTTGGTCAAGCAATGAATGATTTCCCTCTTTCTCTAGTACCAGGGAATGGTTATGCCACTTACAAGGGTGGGGGTGGGTAACGAACAAACATCACTTTATGTAGGCCTTCTTCTGATTAGCGGCTTTGGTCAAGCAATGAATGATTTCTCTCTTTCTCTAGTTCCAGGGAATGGTTATGCCACTTACAAGGGTGGTGGTGGGTAACGAACAAACATCACTTTATGTAGGCCTTCTTCAGATTAGCGGCTTTGGTCAAGCAATGAATGATTTCTCTCTTTCTCTAGTACCAGACAATGGTTATGCCACTTACAAGGGTGGGGGTGGGTAACGAACAAACATTACTTTATGTAGGCCTTCTTCAGATTAGCGGCTTTGTCAAGCAATGAATGATATCCCTCTTTCTCTAGTTCCAGGGAATGGTTATGCCACTTACAAGGGTGGCGGTGGGTAACGAACAAACATTACTTTATGTAGGCCTTCTTCAGATTAGCGGCTTTGGTCAAGCAATGAATGATTTCTCTCTTTCTCTAGTACCAGGGAATGGTTATGCCACTTACAAGGGGGGGGGGGGGTGGGTAACGAACAAACATTACTTTATGTAGGCCTTCATCAGATTAGCGGCTTTGGTCAAGCAATGAATGATTTCTCTCTTTCTCTAGTACCAGACAATGGTTATGCCCCTTACAAGGGTGGGGGTGGGTAACGAACAAACATTACTTTATGTAGGCCTTCTTCAGATTAGCGGCTTTGGTCAAGCAATGAATGATTTCTCTCTTTCTCTAGTACCAGACAATGGTTATGCCCCTTACAAGGGTGGGGGTGGGTAACGAACAAACATTACTTTATGTAGGCCTTCTTCAGATTAGCGGCTTTGGTCAAGCAATGAATGATTTCTCTCTTTCTCTAGTACCAGGGAATGGTTATGCCACTTACAAGGGTGGGGGTGGGTAACGAACAAACATTACTTTATGTAGGCCTTCTTCAGATTAGCGGCTTTGGTCAAGCAATGAATGATTTCTCTCTTTCTCTAGTACCAGACAATGGTTATGCCCCTTACAAGGGTGGGGGTGGGTAACGAACAAACATTACTTTATGTAGGCCTTCTTCAGATTAGCGGCTTTGGTCAAGCAATGAATGATTTCTCTCTTTCTCTAGTACCAGGGAATGGTTATGCCACTTACAAGGGTGGGGGTGGGTAACGAACAAACATTACTTTATGTAGGCCTTCTTCTAATTAGCGGCTTTGGTCAAGCAATGAATGATTTCTCTCTTTCTCTAGTACCAGGGAATGGTTATGCCACTTACAAGGGTGGCGGTGGGTAACGAACAAACATTACTTTATGTAGGCCTTCTTCAGATTAGCGGCTTTGGTCAAGCAATGAATGATTTCTCTCTTTCTCTAGTACCAGACAATGGTTATGCCACTTACAAGGGTGGGGGTGGGTAACGAACAAACATTACTTTATGTAGGCCTTCTTCAGAATAACGGCTTTGTCAAGCAATGAATGATTTCCGTTTTTCTCTAATATCAGGGGATGGTTATGCCACTTACAAGGGTGGTGGTGGGTAACGAACAAACATCACTTTATGTAGGCCTTCTGATTAGCGGCTTTGTCAAGCAATGATTGATTTCCCTCTTTCTCTAGTACCAGGGATGGTTATGCCCCTTACAAGGATAGCAGAGGGTAACGAACAAACATCACTTTATGTAGGCCTTCTTCAGATTAGCGGCTTTGGTCAAGCAATGAATGATTTCTCTCTTTCTCCAGTACCAGACAATGGTTATGCCACTTACAAGGGTGGCGGTGGGTAACGAACAAACATCACTTTATGTAGGATTTCTTCAGATTAGCGGCTTTGGTCAAGCAATGAATGATTTCTCTCTTTCTCTAGTACCAGACAATGGTTATGCCACTTACAAGGGTGGGGGTGGGTAACGAACAAACATCACTTTATGTAGGCCTTCTTCAGATTAGCGGCTTTGGTCAAGCAATGAATGATTTCTCTCTTTCTCTAGTACCAGACAATGGTTATGCCACTTACAAGGGTGGGGTGGGTAACGAACAAACATTACTTTATGTAGGCCTTCTTCTGATTAGCGGCTTTGTCAAGCAATGATTGATTTCTCTCTTTCTCAAATACCAGGGAATGGTTATGCCACTTACAAGGGTGGCGGTGTGTAACGAACAGACATCACTTTATGTAGGCCTTCTTCTGATTAGCGGCTTTGGTCAAGCAATGAATGATTTCTCTCTTTCTCCAGTACCAGACAATGGTTATGCCACTTACAAGGGTAGCGGTGGGTAACGAACAAACATCACTTTATGTAGGATTTCTTCAGATTAGCGGCTTTGGTCAAGCAATGAATGATTTCTCTCTTTCTCTAGTACCAGGGATGGTTATGCCACTTACAAGGGTGGGGGTGGGTAACGAACAAACATTACTTTATGTAGGATTTCTTCAGATTAGCGGCTTTGGTCAAGCCATGAATGATTTCTCGCTTTGTCCAGTACCAGGGATGGTTATGCCACTTACAAGGGTGGCGGTGGGTAACGAACAAACATCACTTTATGTAGGATTTCTTCAGATTAGCGGCTTTGGTCAAGCAATGAATGATTTCTCTCTTTCTCCAGTACCAGACAATGGTTATGCCACTTACAAGGGTGGCGGTGGGTAACGAACAAACATCACTTTATGTAGGATTTCTTCAGATTAGCGGCTTTGGTCAAGCAATGAATGATTTCTCTCTTTCTCTAGTACCAGACAATGGTTATGCCACTTACAAGGGTGGCGGTGGGTAACGAACAAACATCACTTTATGTAGGCCTTCTTCAGATTAGCGGCTTTGGTCAAGCAATGATTGATTTCTCTCTTTCTCCAGTACCAGACAATGGTTATGCCACTTACAAGGGTGGCGGTGTGTAACGAACAAACATCACTTTATGTAGGCCTTCTTCAGATTAGCGGCTTTGGTCAAGCAATGATTGATTTCTCTCTTTCTCAAATACCAGGGAATGGTTATGCCACTTACAAGGGTGGTGGTGGGTAACGAACAAACATCACTTTATGTAGGCCTTCTGATTAGCGGCTTTGTCAAGCAATGATTGATTTCCCTCTTTCTCTAGTACCAGGGATGGTTATGCCCCTTACAAGGATAGCAGAGGGTAACGAACAAACATCACTTTATGTAGGCCTTCTTCAGATTAGCGGCTTTGGTCAAGCAATGAATGATTTCTCTCTTTCTCCAGTACCAGACAATGGTTATGCCACTTACAAGGGTGGCGGTGGGTAACGAACAAACATCACTTTATGTAGGACTTCTTCAGATTAGCGGCTTTGGTCAAGCAATGAATGATTTCTCTCTTTCTCTAGTACCAGAGAATGGTTATGCCACTTACAAGGGTGGGGGTGGGTAACGAACAAACATCACTTTATGTAGGCCTTCTTCAGATTAGCGGCTTTGGTCAAGCAATGAATGATTTCTCTCTTTCTCTAGTACCAGACAATGGTTATGCCACTTACAAGGGTGGCGGTGGGTAACGAACAAACATTACTTTATGTAGGCCTTCTTCTGATTAGCGGCTTTGGTCAAGCAATGAATGATTTCTCTCTTTCTCTAGTACCAGACAATGGTTATGCCACTTACAAGGGTGGCGGTGTGTAACGAACAGACATCACTTTATGTAGGCCTTCTTCTGATTAGCGGCTTTGGTCAAGCAATGAATGATTTCTCTCTTTCTCCAGTACCAGACAATGGTTATGCCACTTACAAGGGTGGCGGTGGGTAACGAACAAACATCACTTTATGTAGGATTTTTTCAGATTAGCGGCTTTGGTCAAGCAATGAATGATTTCTCTCTTTCTCTAGTACCAGGGATGGTTATGCCACTTACAAGGGTGGGGGTGGGTAACGAACAAACATTACTTTATGTAGGATTTCTTCAGATTAGCGGCTTTGGTCAAGCCATGAATGATTTCTCTCTTTGTCCAGTACCAGGGATGGTTATGCCACTTACAAGGGTGGCGGTGGGTAACGAACAAACATCACTTTATGTAGGATTTCTTCAGATTAGCGGCTTTGGTCAAGCAATGAATGATTTCTCTCTTTCTCCAGTACCAGACAATGGTTATGCCACTTACAAGGGTGGCGGTGGGTAACGAACAAACATCACTTTATGTAGGATTTCTTCAGATTAGCGGCTTTGGTCAAGCAATGAATGATTTCTCTCTTTCTCTAGTACCAGACAATGGTTATGCCACTTACAAGGGTGGCGGTGGGTAACGAACAAACATCACTTTATGTAGGCCTTCTTCAGATTAGCGGCTTTGGTCAAGCAATGAATGATTTCTCTCTTTCTCCAGTACCAGACAATGGTTATGCCACTTACAAGGGTGGGGGTGGGTAACGAACAAACATCACTTTATGTAGGCCTTCTTCAGATTAGCGGCTTTGGTCAAGCAATGAATGATTTCTCTCTTTCTCTAGTACCAGACAATGGTTATGCCACTTACAAGGGTGGGGGTGGGTAACGAACAAACATTACTTTATGTAGGCCTTCTTCAGATTAGCGGCTTTGGTCAAGCAATGAATGATTTCTCTCTTTCTCTAGTACCAGGGATGGTTTATGCCACTTACAAGGGTGGCGGTGTGTAACGAACAGACATCACTTTATGTAGGCCTTCTTCAGATTAGCGGCTTTGGCCAAGCAATGAATGATTTTCCACTTTCTCTAGTACCAGGGATGGTTATGCCACTTACAAGGGTGGCGGTGTGTAACGAACAGACATCACTTTATGTAGGCCTTCTTCAGATTAGCGGCTTTGGCCAAGCAATGAACGATTTTCCACTTTCTATAGTACCAGGGGATTGTTATGCCCCTTACAAGGGTACCAAAGATGGTTATGCCCCTTGGGTTCCAGAGGGTAGCGAATAAACATCCCTTTATGACCTTGACAGACAGTAGCTCTACTTCAGAAACTCGTCCCTTTATTCTTAAGGCAATGATCCTTCTTCATCCCTTACCAGGGGGGTTTCAGCCCCTTCCTAAATCATAGCCTAATCATAATCCTAGTTTTTCTTCATTTTGGAAACTTTTACGAGCTATTTAAATGAAAACACCCGATGCTTTCGTCAGTTAATTTCATTTACGCGTCTAGAATTATGCAATAATTTCATTGAACTCTGCCTAGCGTGGCCCTAGTTTATGCAATACATAACAGTAAAAGCAGCGTACAAATATGCGGGTACTCATTAAGTACACATTGCGAGTGTGTGTGTGTAGAATTCCTGATTTTTTATTCCTTCTATTACCTCACACTCCTTAAATATATCATGTACAATTTTTCTTTCGTAATAAAATACGTTTTTTTATTCATCCAATCAAGTTCTAATACATTTTTTTAACGTGTAGTGGATAATAAATTATGTTAACACAGTTTTTTCAATTATGTATTCATTAAATTAATTGTGAAAAGCCGATGCTTCAGTAGGATTCAAACTGGATGACTACATGTTTGAAATTCAGCACTTTAGCACTGAGCCAACTTTCCTATTGCTAGTAATCTATTACTTAGGAATAAATATAAAATTATACGAGGAAAGTTCCTTGCAATAATGAAGCAATACGAGAGGTAGATAGAATAAGAAATTATAGATCACCATCACCTTCATAAAAAAAGAAAAAAGAAATTCAATAAATAGTAACAATACAAAATAATAATCCAACACCCTTTAGCATATAGGGAGGAAAATTGCAAGGAAATTCGCTTTCTATTTTGGCACTTATGTTTGTGATTCTGTCATACGTATAAGCCTATACGTATTACAAGTTATATATTATTGTAAATTATAATATAAAAATAACTCAAATAAAACTGTCAGTGTTGGCCCCAGTAGGAATTGACTTTATTATTTTTTTAATATTAGTTGATTATTATTTAAACGCCCTAACTAGAAAAGTAAAGGAGAAAATTGTGAGGGGGAAATAATTTTAGAAAACTTTAATTTTATATAGAATACTTAGTACTGATAACATTTATTTAGTCTTGAATTTTATATTCCATTACGTTTGGTGAAACTTTATTAATCACTTTAACATTAGTTTATGACCATCCGAAGTTTAAATTTTGTAAATTTGTAAAAACTTACTGAGACAAAACGTTTTTGATCACTTCATGGCGATCTTTGTCAGTGTTTTCTATTTGAAGTTGTTAGGTTAAGCGGTGACGGTTTTAAAAGCAGGTTTTCGATAGTATCAAAGAGTATGTGTAATTTGTATTGGGTTTCGTTTAATATGTTTGTATTTTGTGTTATACACAAATGGATACAACGCCACAATAATAGACAAACTATGACACAATATACAAAACAACACTAAAATTAACACTACAGAGAGGAAAAACAAATACATCACAATACCATACATAAACAGAACATCAAATAAAATAGCTTACAAATTTAAAAAAAAAAAACAGGATACAAAATAGCATACAAAACTAATAGCCTAACAATTTACAATACAAAACACAATACGACACCAACAACAAAGATAAACTACAAGCACCATTTATACAAATTAAACTGCAACAAGTGCAACAAATTCTACATTGGACAAACAGGTCGCAGCTTCAAACAAAGAGTTGAGGAACACAAACAGAACACCAACTCAGCATTTTACAATCACACAAAAGAAACAAGACACAAATACAGACATTTACAATAACCTAGAAATCCTACACATCAACAAAAAAGGACCACATATTAACACACTAGAACAATATGAAATTTACAGACGCACAAAAACACAAACTACAAACATATTAAACAAACAAACACAGTACAAATCACACATACTGTTTGATACTATCGAAAACCTGTAAAGTTCGGATAGTCATAAATTATTGTTTAAGTGATTAAAGTCACACGATCACTTATGTATCGTCAAAATGACAACTTGAGCTCTGTTTCACTAGGACACATGTGAACTTTAGTGGTAAAACTGTTAAGTAACATTGGCTGTTATAGGTACGAAGGTACTGGGAAGATGAATGCGCACGAACCGCTCATTCATCAGCTACAGCATTTTTTTAAATGGAGCGTCGTCATTTTGACAAAAGTATAAGTGGCCTAGGGTTAATGTGCGTGTGTTGTCTGTTTTTTAAATTAAGATAGACCAGTGACACGAAACCTAAAATCGCCCTAAACGATTGTAGTAGACACAAACAAAAAACTGGCCTGCTTTAGACCAAAAGGGTATTTTCCAACTTTCATAATTCACACTTTTAGTTAGTTTGAATTTTTTCATTAGTCCCTTCACTATCATTCAAGTTCTACTGTATAGTCTATTCCTAAACCTAGTAGTAAATGGTATGTCATTATAGTATGTACATTATGATTAAAGTAATGTAGGGCTTAAAAGTCAATAATCTATATAACTATGGTAGAAAATACAAAAAACACTAAAATCAACACTACAGACAGGTAAAACAAATACATCACATTACCATACATAAACAAAACAACAAACAAAATAGCCCAACAAATTGAAAAAAAATAGGATACAAAATAGCATACAAAACTAATAACAAACTACAATACAAAATACAACACGACACCAACAACAAAGATAAGCTACAAGCACCAGGCGTATACAAACTAAACCGCGACGAATGTAACAAATTCTACATTGGAGAAACAGATCGCAGCTTTAAACAAAGAGTCTAGGAACACAAACAGAACACCAACTCAGCATTTTACAATCACATAAAAAAACAGGACACAAATACACACACATTTACCATAACACACAACACACTACAACAATATGAAATTTTTTAAACACACAAAATACAAACATATACAATACAAATCACACGTACGCTTTGATACTAACGAAAACCTGCCTTTAAAACCGTCATCGCTTAACCTAACATCTCCAAGCAGAAGACACAGATGAGGATCGTAAACGTTCTGTCTGAATAAGTTTTTACGAATTTACAAAATTTAAAGTTCGGATGGTCATAAACTAATGTAAATGTTATTGATTTATTTAGATTCCAAAAGATACATCTCTTCGTCTGTGTTTCAATACCTATTAAGTATGAAGTAGATAGGATAAAACAGAGTTTATGTAATAAAGATTTTCTCTCACAATATTTTACTTTATTTTCTTAAAGATTCAAATACAGTAGAGTCTCAATAATTCGAAGTACATGCGACCGAGACTCACTCGAATTAACGAAAACTAGTATTACCCATACGTTCCTATACATTAGAAAAAACAGGAGTTCTAATGAACCCTAATACTATAATCATTTAGGAGTGCAGAAAATACGTTTATAGAACTGTATTGATTACAGTACTTGGACAAATTCATCTCGATTTGAAATAATTTGTTCATAACGGTTGCAGCATTATTCTGGGAACCATTATAAAGTGTGTTCTGCGTCTGTTAACAGATAGATTTCTAACTGCGGTGTCACGTAGACATCTTAGCAGAAGCACATCTGTTGTGGTGGTGTCTGTTATTCAATATAATGCATTGGAGTTTTTCAAAGCGGTCTTTCCTTCACCATGACTTATTTTCCCTTCTTGCACTGTCTCGGTCGAACATTCATCATTATTCTCATCATCAAGGCCTTCAGTGGTTCCTTGTACCATCAATAGTCATAACATGTGCTATTGTTACTTACATACATTCGCCCTTAATAATTTACTTACTAGCCAACGCCCACCCTTGGGTGTTTGAGCCATTTGGTGACGCGCTAACCAGTAGAGACTAGCTGCCCGGTATAATTCTTCTTGAATGGAATGCTCAAGTGCCGGGAATGCAGCGAGATGTAGTGTAGTGCACTACGATTGTAGTGTAGCCGTACAGTTGTCAATGTGGTGTTGGTAAAACTTTGATGCGATTCAGATGGGCTGCCAGGTAATCATGGTCAGTTTTCACGCGGAATGCAGCAACAGCAACACCTCGCGGGAGATCGTTTCAAACAGTGACAAGGCTTTCCCATTTTTTACCAGCTGCCTCTTGGGTTAAATGCTGTAGGACCCACTTCTCTGTTGCAGCACTTATTTGCAGTTTAGAATATTTTAGAGATGGTTGGCACCCAGGTTGCTGGAGTGTTAGTCCCTTTCCTTGCTAGTTTGTCAGCTCTTTTGTTTCCGAAAATGTTGACATGGTGGCGTGGACTTTCCGACCGTGGGACTTCCGATCACAGACACAGGCGTGGTATTTCCGATCACAAAAATTTCATCGGTGGGAGTTCCGACCACTGACAAAACCACGCGCGGTTTCCTACGATTCAATTCACTACTCCACAGTAGCGATGTGACGAGTCGAGTATTTTAGTCGAAAGGTATCGAGTCGACTTGATTCTTATACTACGATACTCGAGTATCGACTCGGTCAAATAGTTTACGAATTCCAAAATTAGCAGGCAGCAGCTGAAACGACAAATTTAGCCAGTTTAAACAGCGACTATGCACTCGCTAGCCAGTTAAATACTCGACTAACATCACTACTCCACAATAAATTATGTAAATCATTTGAAAAATATCCATTCATATTTTATCCAGACTTAGGAGTGGCTACGTAGGCCTTTAGCGCAAACATAGGCGTGTTTAAATATTTTTCTTTAGCAAGTGATTAAACACTCTTGTCGTATTTTAAGGATATAATTGTATTATTTTACATTACTATAAAGCAAGTGATTGAACACTTTTGTCATATTTCAAAAATGCAATTGTATTATTTCACACCATTATACTCAAGAGAATATACAGTTTATAATATATATGAATTCTCTAATCCACATTTTGTAAATAAGCTAGAGATTGTAAACATTTTTTTAAATCTCCCGAGTCGCTATAAGCTCCCATAACGTTTTTTTATTCTTTTGTCTAATGTTATGTAGGTTTGTTTTCTCTTTTTCAACGGTAGGCCTATTGAATTTTTCCTAACTTCGAATGTAGCATTTACTGCTTCCTCTTTTAATTTGTTTATTAGGAAGTACACGTTTGGTTTCTTTTGCCACACGATTGTACTAGAGCCAGGGTTCTGGGTCGTCCCTATAACTTCTCTCCTTGCTTTGCACAAGGAAGTCTTTGCACTTTCATAATTTGGCATATTTGCAACAAAATCTAAACCTTTATCCTTTAAAACTTGAAACTCTTCTTTAAAAATATTACAAACCGGCACTGTCTTTTCTTTACGGACTCTTTTCCTACAGTTATGCCGACGTATTTGTACCTGTGCGTCTGCTTCGTCTGGTACACAGAAATGCTACTGTTCAGAGATGATTGCATCATTTGCAATTTTTATACGCCCGTGGCACTTACTCTTTTCGTTTTTGACGCATAACCAATTAGTATACTTTTCAGTTTTTTTGTGTACTCGATAGCGATAACCATCCTTCACAAGACACGGTTTCTCTTTGGTTGTAGTGATAATTTCCATTTTGCTTCTCGCGATAGATGTCAACTATCAACTTCTTAAGCCTGTTCGATCCTACAGTCGGTAAACGTACACTTTAAAACGCTGTAAACTTACTCAATTCAGCCTACAACTTATGCACGCCTCGAACTTTCAGATCCGACCGAATGTATTGTCAAACAACCATATTAATGTTTAGGTGGGGATGTTCCGTTATTAACCCCCATATAATGGGAAAAACCACAAACCTGCGAATATTGTTTATGTTAGTAGGCCTTTATATAGGAAGAGTGGTGACAGATCGGAAATCCCACGTCTCGAACCCGATCGGTCGGAAACGCCACAGCAGCAGGTGTTCAAACAATAGGATCGCAAATACCACGGTCGGAAAACCCACGTAGTCGTTGACATGGCTGGGGATCCATTGAAGTTTGATAAGCCATTCTTTTAAAGGATTCGCCCTTAATAATCCATTGACTTACGTCCGTATCATCGACATTTTCACAACCTGGAAATTTTCTGATAAGAATTGTTAAATCTGTTTCTTCTTGTTAATCAATGACACAGCCAACTGTTTTATTATGCCTCAGGACTTTATTCCATGATTCGACTATCCAGTAGGTACACCACTTCCTTAACTGTTCTTTTTTTGTAGAAAGTCTACAGTGCTTTTTTCTCTTTCAGTCGCTTCAAAGACAGATTGTAAAAGGTAACGTACGTATTTTTTTTCATACCTTCCAGAGAGCCTGATCTATCGGCGGGATTAGGGTCGTATCATTTGCAGGTAGAAATAAAGTACGGATATCGTCAGACCACAGTTGATTTTCATCGGGATGCGTCGGTGCTTTGCCTAGCAGTAAATAATTTGAATTCTCTTCCAAATAGATAAAATAGTCTGAAATAGAAACAGACTCGAATTTAACGGAACCTCGAAAAATCGGGACTCGGATTTTCGAGACTCTACTGAATGTGCTTCACCATACGACCAAATTGCGTTTCAATAAATTTGTTGTTGTTAAACATGTATTGCAAGTTGCATTGAATATTTCTGAAGGCGCGTTCTGTTTGTGTTAAGTACTGTATCATTTTTCACAGATAGTTAATAACTGTGGGACATCGGATATTGGCCACAGTGTACGTTGTATTAAATAATTCATTACGTTTTGCTTACATCTCAATCTGTGACTTATTTCGCCACTTTTTGCATGACAGGTGACCGTTAAGGATTAGAGCTCAAGGTAGCCATTGTGCAAAGAAGTTAAATCCAACAATGAATTTTATTAGAGCGTTAAATGCAACGAAGGTTCAAGTGTTGGTTAACTTTTGATTGATTCCGTCCAAGGTCCCGTTTTGTTTGTGGCTGTCATTATTGAGATCTTCTGATTTTTTAAAAATTAATTTTTTCCATCCCATTACATTTGGTGTTTTTTTACTTTCTAGTTGTAAAGGTATGCATTTTAAAAATCTAAAGGTTTAGTTCTTTGTTTTTAATCACCCAATAATTTTCAAAATTCATCTACGTTTTTAGGTTAAGGTCTAGATTGAGTATAAGCATTTAGGTAGGAACATAAAAAGTACGTCGGCTGATTTCAAGGGTTAAATGGGCATTATCTCCAAATGATACTCTAACTAATTCTTGCCAGACTTGATAATAACACATCACCTTTGTTGTCCATTTGTATATCTCTATTTTTCCTCCTGTTTCTCCAGGTGTTGTAGAAAAGATTCTGCAGATTTACATCACGGCAACAATATTGCCTTATGTACCATCAAGAAGGCTCCTATGTTTCATTCATCCTATTTTATTACATATTTTACCCACAATATGCATTAATGCTCTCTTTATATCCCAGGAAATAAATACTCCAGACTTATTGTCCATATCCTCATGACCCAAATCTTCCAACGCTATGGATGGCTCTTAGCCCTACCTATTTTATTCCCCACTATTATATATATATATATATATATATATATGGTGAATTAAAATAACTTTCATATACAAGAATATACGAGTATTACTTCATTTTACTCCAGTCTTACTCTAGTCACATAAATGGACAGTGATTTATAAATTTTGAAAATGCTAGTAATGTAAATTAGCAAAAAGGTTCAATCAACAATAAAACGAAGTAATACTCGTATATTCTTGTTTATGAAAGTTATTTTATTTCACCATACATATTCAACAAGAAAAAATAATTCATCTAAGGATTACAATATATATATATATATATGTTTTCTTATTTAGTAATCTAAAACAACTAAGGTTATTCAAATACAAAAATTATTTATTAATTTATATTCAAATTTATATCTATAAGATTATTATTTAGTAATTTTTGTTTTAAATGTTTAATTTCTAAATATTTTTTCGTTTGTGTTTTATTAACAATATTATTTTTAATCAATTTTTTAATTTTATAAGCTGCCAATTTTAAGGCCATGAAATAAAAAAATATCACCAAATTATTTAAAAATACAAATATCAAAATTGCATACAAAACTAATAACAAAATAATAAACATAATGAATAACAATAATAAAACAAATGATATGCTTGAAAAAGGTAATGTTTGTAAATTAGAATGCGAAAACTGCAATAAAACCTATATAGGTCAAACCAAGAAAAAATTAAAAGAAAGATATAAAGAACATTTGAATGATTATACAAATCCAGAAATACATAAATCAAATTTTGCAATTCATTGTATTAATAATAAGCACCAATTTCCAAATATAGAAAATGTGAAACTTATAAAAGAAATTAATAAAGGATTAGGATTGAATATATATGAAGCATTCGAAATATATAAATGCAGTAATAATAACAAATTAATAGAAGAACAAATCTAAATTTGATCCTATATTCAATGTCTATAATGTTACAGCAACAAAAATAAAATTGGCAATTTGTATAAATTTAGCAATAATTCTTTACAACTTTTTTTAAAAAATGTTTTAACTTGCCCATAGTAGTACTTACTTTTTTTGTTGAGGACGGCCGTTTCGGGAGATGTGTCCCTTTGTCAACTCAGACCGTAACTGATCTCAAGGTTTACGTAGGTTAGGGTGGGGGTGGGATATTTTGGTGGTGTGGGTGTATTTTGTGTGTATTAGGAGTTATGATGTCAAAAAGTGCGTGTGAGTTGTAATGTAATTGTGTATTGAGTATGTGTGTAGGATGTAGTTTGAAGTGCCTATATATTTCGTATTGTTCGGTTGTGTAGCGTTGGTTATTTCTGTGTTGTTTATGAAGAATTTGTAAGTTAGATGTTATGTCTGTGTAGTCGTGTTTTGTGGAATATCATGGTATTGTAAGCAGCTAGTTTGTGTTGGTGTGGGTGGTTTGAGGAACTGTGTATGGTCGTATTAGTGCTGGTGGGTTTTCGGTATATGTTGAATTTATGTGTTTGTTTGTCTGTTCGTTTAATTGTGAGGTCTAAGAAGCAGACTAGCTGCTTACAATACCATGATATATCACCTCCTTAAAACACCACTAGACAAAGATGAACACTATCAGGAGTTAAACACCATAAAATATATAGCACAAACAAACGGATACAACCCAACAATGATTGACAAATTATACAACCGCCTAAAAAATAAACATAATAACCCAAATACAAACACACAAGATGACAATCCCATAAAATACTTATCAATACCTTACAGATCATCCAAAACCCACAATCTAACCAACACATTACGAAAATACAACTACAAAATAGCTTACTCCACACACAACACTCTCAACAAACAATTTAAACCCAACAGAAAAATCAACGACATTTACAACACCACTGGAGTTTACAAACTAACTTGCAGTTCATGCCCTAGTTTTTACATAGGCCAGACAGGGAGGTCATTTCACACATGTTACCAAGAACATATAAAAGCACTAAAAAACAATAACTACCAATCAAACTTCGCCGATCATCTCAACTCCACAAAACACGACTACACAGACATAACATCTAACTTACAAATTCTTCATAAACAACACAGAAATAACCAATGCTACACAACCGAACAATACGAAATATATAGGCACTTCAAACTACATCCTACACACATACTCAATACACAATTACATTACAACTCACACGCACTTTTTGACATCATAACTCCTAATACACACAAAATACACCCACACCACCAAAATATCCCACCCCCACCCTAACCTACGTAAACCTTGAGATCAGTTACGGTCTGAGTTGACAAAGGGACACATCTCCCGAAACGGCCGTCCTCAACAAAAAAAGTAAGTGCTACTATAGGCAAGTTAAAACATTTTTTTAAAAAAGTTGTAAGTGATTACTAGTAGCTCACGCGAAGATGGAATCACAAATGTCAATAATTCTATTTATAATTTAACAGATGTTTTAGGCCTATAGCTTGCATTATTGTATTATTCATTCCTGATGATGTTGGTACTGTTTATCAACAAAAAGCTTTGAATATAAATTAATAAATAATTCTTGTATTTGAATAACCTTAGTTGTTTTTGATATATATATATATATATATATATATATATATATATATATATATATATATATATATACTGATAAAATACAAATTAACCTATCATTTAATTGTACACTCTTGGCACATTTATGCAGGGGGAATAGAATTAAAAGCCTTATATAGAGTATTATGTTGTACCTAATATAAATTTTTTATTTTCGAATTATTTGTTTATTAATTTCATGAACGGGTTATAGTTTTTGAAACATTGATCTGGATTTCAATAATCTTTCAATATCTTTTCTTTTGCCATATCTGGTTGTCATCCACTGCACAACCTTAAATTGTTGCCATGGTTATATCTTGAGAAATACTCTAGGATTAAAGATGAAAGAGAAGAATAAAATAAACAAACAAACTGGATTAATGGTCGCTTCACAAACGGAAAATGTGAAAGGAAACCGAAAAAACTACAACACAATGCCAGTGATGAAAAAAGCATATAAATAGTAACAAACACACAAAAAACAGTCCAACAAATGGATGGCTAACCAGTGGCCACAGACACCCCAGACTAATGTTAAAAACATTAGATTATTGATTTATTAATAAATGTAAAACATAAAAAATTTAGGTTGGTATAGGTTGAACACAGCTCCTATCCCCAGTAAGAGCTCTGTGACTTGCAAAGTGACCTATTTTTTCAGACAAGGTTGGAAACTGGTCCTGCATTTTGGAGTCAAGTGCCTGAGGAGGAATATCCCAAACTAGATGACTTTGATAGGAAAATAGTTTCAATGTTTGGAAGCACACACATGTTTCTTTTGTTAGTGCAGCTTTTCAACAATGAAATTTATAAAATCAACTCACCGCAACAGACCCACAGACAAACATCTTCGAGATCTGTTAAAGGTTGCAGCAACTTCAATTCCGATTAATTTTGAAGAACTGTTGAACGTGAATGTGCCCACACACATTGTTCTCATTAAGTGATGTAGGTAGGCCTACATAGCTACGGATGATTTTAAATTTAAATAAATTAGTTTTTTACCAATACTGCGTTTCGATAAGAGTAAACAACATGATTAAATAACAACTAAAAATTTAATATTATACTTATTGAGCTTGATATTAAATGTATATGAAAATTTTTTGCATAGCGTTTATTGATTAATATCATTTTATATACGGCACATACTATACGATACATGTATTGCCTACATTTGGCTTGTTGATATGTGTGCCCCTCGTCTTCACTGAAAATATTGAAGTGGCCCTTTAGGTTTAAGAATTTTTGCATGCCTGGTCCAACACCATATATAGAAAAGAAAATGGAAAATTACAAGGAAATTTTCTTTCTATTTTACCACCTAATATTATTATTCTGGCAATTGTATATTGAATTACTCTATTTAAAATGAACTAAAATATAACAAAAACTATAAATTTCTCATCATACCAGAATTATTATTAATTATGGATTACAACACTTTTGTATCTTAATACACTTCTCAAAATATAAATAAACTTTTGTAATATATTTCAGGTATGAAGATGATGTCGCAATATTCTCACTCAATGGAAAGGTGTATACAGGTATTTGCATTTCTATTTTCTATATTTTATTGTAAATGACCTCTTTTTTCAGTGACCTTAAAATAACAGCAGCACTAAATCATTGACTAGGTATCAGTGTAGTCATTGAAAAATATCATCATGAGTTTGTAAAACATTCTTGTCAATAATGTCAAAGAAGCTATTAGATTAAAGAATAATAAGCAGAATGTGTATGAAACTGAAATTTAGCTCTTTTGTTTATGATAAAATACTATGATTATGTTTAGGCTAATTTCTTAGTTAAACAAAATATATATTAGCTACAACATAGATATGTTTCATATTGTTATACTCAAGATGGAATAGGAACAGTGTTTCTTGTTTTTTGTTGAAATATCTTTTATAAGATTTCCTAGAAAATTTTGAAAAAAGCCGTCTGTCTCTTTTAATGAACATGCAGGTGAACTTGATTGGCTCAGGCTAATATATAGAGTGCATTAAGTGTATATAGAGTGTATTGAAAGTAGTAAAAAAGTTGAATAACCTCTTATTTGATTTAGGGACTTTATAGAAGCATGTATTTATCTTCAAAATTAAATCAAGTGTCATACATTTAAAACACACATTTTTTTCCAAATTAGATTTAACAATTTGATTTTCTATAAATTAGCCCAAACACATATTGAAACATAACTGCTTGACAAGGCAAAGAAATAATTACATAAAAGTGATTGCATAAAATTTGTTCAAGGAATTTTAAGTTTCATTAAGTATACATACCATTTTTAAAATTATTGCACAGATGTTTAACTAAACTTGGAACAACATCTATTTCAGAAATTTTAAAACCACAACAAAGGTTTAGGCACTTTGTTTTGAGTTGCAGTAAATAATATATTAGCATAATCATAGGTTTCTTGAAAACATTTCTGAAAAGTGGTCTACAGGTGTAGAACAATGTGCATGGGAAGAAAATTTTAGCAGAAGCTTACACCTGATGAAAATAAGGAACACTAAGTCTTTAGGTATAAAAAATAGCCCATCCTAATGGATTTTGGTAAGTTGTAAGAAGCCCTTTGTGGGAAGGTAGTTCCAATACAGGTGTACAAAGAAATAGGCAAGGAATGGCCAAAACAGGGACGACTACATTGCAATTGACAATTACGAAATGTACAATGGTGCTAATTGGTGGAGAGAAATATATATCCTCAAGAACAGAGTTAAGGAGAAAGATGACTGAAAGTTGATAGGATGCTTGATATTAAAACTCATGGTGGGAATTTAAGGTTAAAGGTTTGCAGAGTAGTCTAAAAGTAGTTTAAGATAAAATTGACCGACGTTTATGTAGGGAAATAATCAATAGTATTTTGAGAATGAAATTGTAGAAGGTTAGTATTAAATTTAGATTTTTGAACTATTATCGGTTTCCAAAACTAAGGTGGATTACGGTGAAGTAGAAATATATTTGTACAAAATGATGTACTTATTACTAAAACAATACGATAATCTATTTTGAAGATTGGGATGTTATTTTATTGGAAGATTGGGATGTCAAGTTAACTATGAAGCTGTTGGCTTATAAATAAAGGTTTGGAAGAGTTATTTTCAAAAATAAAAAAAGATTTTACCTGAATACATTTTTCTTTGCCTCTTTAAGAACGTTTCAGATACTTGTTCTGATATTTATTGGGTTCAAATATATATATATATATATATATATATATATATATATATATATATATATATATATATATATATATATATATATATATATTTGATGAATAGTTACATCCGGAGCATGAATAGATGATCTAGAGTACATCCGTTCATTCTGCAGTCCATAAATTCGCAGTTCCGACATTTCGCTAGAATCTCATCCAGCATTGACGAGGTGAACCCAACAACAGTAGAAGAGCAAGTGAAGAGTGTAGATAACTCGGCTCCTATATATAGAGGAATGAAGCCACGCCCATTGACGTTAATCCACGCAATTACGTTAATCCACACACACCTGATCCAAACAATTACTCATATTCCTTTGCCTTTGTTTACCATTCTGCCGATAAAATCTATCGATGATACACTTCCAGACTGCGGGCAAATTCAAAGTATCATCGAGCTTATTTTATCTATTTGAAAGAAATTGATGAATCGGCCTTCCAAAAATTGTTTGTAGCCATGCAGTATGTAAAGGAAATGAGTCAAGCTTCAAAGAAATATGCATATCAGTATGGTATACGAAGGAAATGACTCGAGCTTCTAAGATATGATTTTAATAATATGGCATGCAAAGAAAATGAATATATATATATATATATATATATATATATATGTGTGTGTGTGTGTGTGTGTGTGTGGTGTGTGGTGTGTGTGTGTATGGTGTGTGTGTGTGTGTGTGGTGTGGTGTGTGTGTGGTGTGGTGTGTGTGTGTGTGTGTGTGTGTGTGTGTGTGTGTGTGTGTGTGGTGTGTGTGTGTGTGTGTGTGTGTGTGTGGTGTGTGGTGTGTGGCGTGTGTGTTGCCATGGCCTTTCCGAAACTTCACACCCTTTGCGTGGAGAAATTTCCTTTCCCCCGAAACGCGCGTTCCTTGGCGATAGCCATCACCCTCCAGTCCGACCGCGGTCAAAATATGATCTCACTCGACTTACCAGTTCCTTGTACCTGTGGTGTGTCGAGCTCGATCTGCCAGTGAGTAAATTCCTGGACTTTGTTTTGAAAACTATGGGATTTATTTAATCTCTACTCTTTTTATTGATTGGAAAAATTTTATGAATTTTATTTAATTAATTTCACCACAGGATGGTTTTAATAAATTCAATCACAGTTTGTTATAAATTGTTTAGTTGTATAAATTTGAATTATTATTTTAAATCGATTCTATTACATGATGTTTACTTTTTCTGTAAATTTAACTGATTTTTGAATTTATTTCTACATTTTCTTAAAATTTGTCAACATTTTACTTATATTATTGTTCACCTTCTTTAACGTTCATAGTCTATCCTTGAACTGGTTGTATCTTAAAGTTCAAATTACATCCTTAAATTTACTCACAAATTCAATTAGACAAGAAAATAATTTATATTAATTTGTTTTATTAGTGGATAGACTAATTTATTCGTTAAATAAATGTAATTTTAATCATTTGCTTTCGATATTTGATATTAATTACTGGAACAATATTTTATTTTATGACCACCTTTTATGAAGCTTTTTCAAAAAATAAATTATTTGCTTATATATTCTATTAATTTTAACTTACTTTTTTTTATTAATTGATGATTTTACTGTTAATTCAAAATCTGGTAATTATTCATTAGAAAATTTATAAAATTTTAAAAATTGGTTTATACTATTAAAATTTTGACTTGCCCCACAACTTTCATTGTGATTGTTCTTCTTGTACCTTTGAGGTTGTCCTGGAATCCTTAGTTCCCCCTCGGATGTTGTCCTGGAATCCTTGGGTAGGGCAGCAATCGCTCTAAATCGGTTTAAGGGCCTTCTTTAATACTTTTCTACTTTAATTTACATTTTACAAAAATAATAAAAAGTTCGTTCTCACGGAAGCTCGCAAAGCAGACCATCTTCACGTTTATCTGGGACTAGTTGTTGTCTTTAGCCACGGAACATCATCCTGGAAACGCCTCAGGATGTCCTTGCTAAAAATACGTCCGTTCTCCACTAAATCTTGTATGCGTCTCCTATGCTCTCTCATCAGGCTGTTCCCCGCCCCTTCTACAACCCGTTTATTTACATTAGACAAACCAGTTCAGACCTGCAAGGGTGGTTGTCTATTACACTTTCTCTTTTTGTTTTGGTTCAATTTTAGCTAGGCCTCGTAAGTGTTCCTTGCGGTGCGAATTTAGATAATTCCTTAAACCATGGTCCATTATCATGATTTGAGATTCTGCTACGAACCTGATTGACATTTCTAACCCTTTCCATTCGTGAGTTGCGCTGCTTTAGACATATTTCTCCTTACCTAGACAGTTTATCGTTTTTGGGGCAATTACAGAACTATTCCTTCTTTTACTCTACTAGTACATAATTTCAATTATATCCTTTTCATTAATTTTGCTTCTAACATAATTATCTTTTATCTTATTTTATATTTAGCTTCGGTGTTTCATTTTCTAAAATTTTATAGTTACATTTGCTACGTTTGTTAATTAATCTAATTAACAATTTATTACTTTTTTTTATCTATTTGAAAGGAAAACATTGCATATATTCTAGCATTCTGTTATGTGAACAAAGTCGATCCTATGGACTGGCCTTGTTCACATAATCAGGTTGTGCCGCTCCACAACAGCATTTGTTTAAATTTCTACTGTTTTTTCATAACAATGTTTGAAAAGATTTTGGGCTAGCCTCAATCTTTTCCCTTGAGACGGTTTTGGCCGTCTCAGTGTGTGTGTTTTAAACTGTCAGTGAAATTTTTAATTTCTGTTTGTTATTATTTTCAGAAGCATTAAGTTTTGTAATTATTATTAACTGTTTAAGATCCAACGTATGTTTTCTGTTCCAAGTGCCGAGCAGTCTTCCACCTGACACATCTCTTAACACTTTCATCAGAAACTCGGCTCTGCTTAAGGGGACAAAGTTTATGTGTAGAGAAGGAGGGTGTGGTGCATGTGTTGTTACCTTAAAGTTCACAAGTCCAGTTACACAGAAACTGGTCACCATTGCTGTAAACTCGGTGAGATTCTCTTGTTTGAACCATTACTCTGAAATTATAAAAATAATACAGTATAAAAAACAATAAAGTTAACATTAAATATATATCCCCAATTATCATAATAATGCTATCTTGAACAATAGATTTAACACAGTACATAATCAAATCAATTGTTTTATTGTTTACTTTATCAAACTTTTTTAGTTTCTTAGACTTAAATTATTTTTAAATATTTTTCAGACTTTAGATATAATTATGTTTTCAATTTTCTAACCTATTAGAAATCAACAGTTTGTTAAAGAAAGAACTCTGGTATTTAAAATTTACTAAATGTATCACACAGATAATTTAACTCCCCAAATGATTTTCTTTTCTTATATTCAAACTTTATTTAGATGAATAAATCTTTGTTAAATTTTTAAATGGAAACTGTTGTAGAAAAACAGAAATGTCCAGATTATATTACCTCCCTCTATCTGGCATTGTCATCCTTTAGAATTAATAATAATTAGAACATTTGCAGTCAAAATTAATCATATTTTGTTGATTTCTTTAACATTTTAACCAGTGAGAGGTAATTATGTAAAAATATAAGTGAATATTATTAGAGATAATACCACCATGAGAGATTCAGAAGTTTTGATAAATAAGTAAATTCATAGTTCAATAAATATTCATAATTTAAGAAGAGTATAAATTCCAAAATAAATTTGTATCCTTTATAATTACCTTGTATATTTATCTTTTAATTTTGTATGCCAAAATGTGGAAAGTACTACTGGGAGAGAAATTCTCGTGCACGACCAACCATGTAGCTTTATACTAGCAACTGATAGTGTCAGAACCAATACTTCTTTTTCAAAAAACATTTGTGACTAAGAGAAAAGCGATATATTTAGTTTTTACAATACTCTGAACCAATTTCATTCAACTTTTGATGGCGAAGTTGAAGTGAAATTTACAAGAAAAGGAACTATGTAAACACTTTTTATAAACTCAAATTATTAAAACAATATTACATTTTACATGCTACAGATTCACTTTACCTATGTATTTCTAAAATTCTAGACATCAAATTTTTGAAGCAAAAAAAGTTGCATTCAATGGTTTTATTTGCACTACGGTTGTAGGCATAATAAAGTAAATCTTATTGTAAATGAAAACGGAACAGGCACAACTAGTATGAATAAATTATTCTAAAGAGTTATTTCACAACAATATATGGAAACAGTAATTTAATTAAGATTATAAAATAAAAAGTTAAAGAGTTGAATATTCTAATAATATAGTTTCAATTCTAAATTAATCAATCAGTGACTAATTTTAGTATTTGAAGTCATCCTCTAACACTAACAACTATATGATTGTCTGTATCAAGTTTCCAGGTTTAACATTTTGTTTCTCTAAATAATTTTGTATAATAAGTTCATTAGGCTCGTTCGTCTGTTAGCAGGCCTTGTCTTTTAATTTTTAATTACTAGAAAATTTTATGCCTGGGTATTATTTGCTCTGTTGTTTTAGTTGCACAACTTCTATAATGTGCTGTCTCCTTGTTCTTTATTGGATATTACTAATTTATATCCAATATGTTCTTTTTACAGTAACTATTTTTTTTCTCAGTGGAAAGAGCGTGCAATATATTTGTAATGTTTTTGGAATTTGTAAAATAACTTATTCAAATAGACTTCCGTTTCTGTCATTATTATGCATCTTCTACACAACAAACCCATAGATCTCAGTCTGTATCCTATTTTACCTTCCATATTAGCTTTTAGGGTGTAAAGGGAAAAGTTACCTCTTTATCACTATGATTGAGAGAAAGTCTATCTACTTCAGGATGTACAACTTTGCATATCTTATTAACTCAAGTTATGTTATGTTATTCAGTTATAAACAAATTATCTAGAATTTCTAGTGTTTTAATCATCAAAACTAAAGGCTATAACAAGAGTAAACCCTCTCTATGTATTTGATGCTACGCAAATGTCACAAGTAGTTCCATCTTTACACCACATCTCAGTAGTATTAGAAAGCTCTTCTAAATCAGTAAGTGAGCAATCCATGACGCCAGAGGGATATTTTTTCTTAAATTCATACCAATGACAAAATCAGTAGAATCAAATCTCTTGTGGCTAGATTAAAACTAACTTCATGAAAATATTTTAAAGACAGATTTGTAGGTAAAATTTTATACGCTGGCCCTTGGGGGCGGCGGGGCTTGGCGAGAGGCCGAGGACGAGGGGAGGGGCCTCACAGGTCATTTTCAAAAACATCGACCCTTAGACTTCTGCTGACTCATAGGATCGACTTATTATTTTTTTACTTATTATTACTTTTTAATGTTTTGTGAAAATAACAACAAATAAAAATAAGTCGTTCATGGAAGCGTGCTAATAGGATTGTCTAATGCTTAGGACTGGTAGGTCGCGATTTATGGTCCTGATGAGGGATGACGACAGTGCCAGATGTTTTATAGATGACGAATACACAATTTATACCTAAGAGCCAAGTGCAAGCTTATAAAATTTGACCTATACCTTGTTAGAACTGGCCTAACAGAAGACAACATATATCTCCAATTGTTACTTCTACAAATGGTTACTTCAATCAAAAGACTTGTCATATATGTGTAAAATAATGTAAAACTATTAAATAAAATCTGTCCTTTTAACTGTATGAAGCAACTGTAGTGTAATATTTATTTTTAAATAAATAAAGCCTCTAAACCAAAAATAACTTTTATTTAAACCTTATGTACATTTCAATTGCACAGCAATCATCTTCAGAGGTATTTAAAAATACAACTGTTGTATTTAAAACTACAGTTGTATTTTTAAATACCTCTGAAGATGATTGCTGTGCAATTGAAATGTACATGAGGTTTAAATAAAAGATATTTGTGGTTTAGAGGCCTTATTTATTTTAAAATAAATTTGACTTTTTTGATAAATAATATAAAATACACTATAATTATAAAATAAAATAATATATAAATATAGACAGAAAATATCTTTATTGATTAAATTTTTTGTAACTTGAATGCCATCTATTTCAGTGTTTATTTCCTGTGTTTGCCTGCCATGGCATGACAGTAACAACTATTGAAGGCATTGGAAATATGAAGAAGGGCTATGATGCAACACAAACTAGGCTTTCCAACTTCAACGGTACACAATGTGGTTATTGCTCACCAGGCATGGTCATGAATATGTACAGGTTAGAAGACTAATAAAGTGGTGAATGCTCAGAAACTTTATAAAAACTTAGAAATTTGATAATACCCTATCTACAATACTGCATCTATGTAGTACTTTAATTGTTAAAATACTATATTCTTAAATTAAAACAAAACTTTAATGTTCTAACTAACCTTTTTACATAGTTTTCAAATTTATAAATATCAACTTGCTAGTCTTGTATTCTATCTGATACTGCAGTAAGTGTTTAGGAACATAGGTAGTACATAACGTTCTCAGGATACATAAAATCTGGCTAGAAATTTAAGAGTTGTAAAAAATTAGAAAAGTTAATTTACTTCACAACACTTTAAAAGTTTTAAAAAATCAAGGTTTTTTAAATTCCTTTTATTAGCTTACACTCTCCTGATTTTCAATCGTTAATAAAATAAGTTTTTATTCATCCAACCAAGTTCAAATACATTTTTTTAAAACCTATAGTGGATGACAATTGATGTTAATATAGTTTTTTCAAATATTCAATAATTAAATTATAAAATTTGTGGGGTCCAGCCGGATTTGAACTGAGAATCTTTATGTTCGAAGTGTAGAGTACCTTGGCACTGCCCCAACTTTCCAATACCTAGATATATATTTCTCAAAGATCTACATGAATTTTTTCCCTCATCTGGTTGTCATCGAAACCTCTATTGTACAACTTTAAACGGTTGCCATGGTTACCACACAATATCATAAATAGAGCTCTAGGGTAACTAAAACAAATTTTTTTGTTAATCCCAGTAGGAATTTACTTTGAAATTTTTTTAAATATTACTTGTTATGAAGCAGATCATTACGTTCATGGGCTTGGCCAGGGTTTTCAAAAAACAATTTATAACAATTTTTTGGTACAATAAAATGTTTGTAAGATGATAAAAAAATTTATATAGTTTATATATACTTTATTAACCATTTCAATCTGTAGAGTTTAAAAAGTAAATAATAATAAAGTAGGCATATTTTTCTGTTCAAGTTATTTTTTTTCGATATTTTATGAAAATTTAAGTCATCATTTAATTGCCATCACTAAAAAAGAGATTTTTTAAAATAGGTACAAATTAACAAGAAATTATATAATTAAAGTTAAGATAAAGCCATTAAAAACCTTAGATATAAATTTATGTAAATTGAATACAAACTAAAATGATTAAATGAGACAAAATTATTGAGTTTATAATAATTAGAGAACTATTAAATACTATTCATATCTTGTATAATAGTTGTATCAGAATCTTGATATCTTGTTCCAGGATTGTAAATAAGAAGATAGATTTTTATTAAAAATACATTTCAGGTTTCAGAGCAGGAAGAGTGTATAAATTAATATATGCTTTGCTTATATTTAATTAAGTCAGAGAAAATACTATTGAATTTATTGTAAACTATGACAAATTATTACATTAAAAAGTGTTGAATATTGTTATTAAAATGAGGATCATTAAAAAGTTGTCAGTCGCATGTAAATAAAACTGAAACATGTAAATACAAAGTAGCCTGTAATTGTGGGATGAGTGCAAGAAAAATTTGTCTATAAAAAAATATTTCAAATATACTTTACAACTCTAAAACAATAATCATGCCCCAAGTATTAAATAGCAAGGATATCTGTAGACATCAAAGAAACTAGTTGTACAAAAGGGCGAGTAGAAAATGGGAGTAAATTAGGAAATAATAAAAATTATTAGTTAGTATCAATACTCATACAAGGTGATACAAAATAGTTGAAAATAAAAATTTAATAACATAAATGGAATGGAAAAAGAAATATAAAGTAGAGGTTAGGCTCACTACAGTATGTGTAATGTGTGAATAATTTATTTTATATGTTTTTAAATTAAACATTTTTTGATATAATAAAATATGCAACAAGGCTTTTTTGTAACATAAACAGGATCACATTTCTGATAGATGTAATCTAGATGATTTACTAATGTTTTTTTTTGTATTATACAATTATATAACTTACAAAGAATTAATTTCAGTTTCTGCTCAACTCACTATCTAAAATTCATTTAGGTAATATCTACCTGAAAACACTGATACCATGTAAATCAACAAAAACATTTTTTAACAATTTTATTTTTTAAAAACATTCTTGTTTTGAAAAATTGTGTAGTAAATAAATATGTACTACTAGTAAACTACTTTTTTTTGTTATTTATATAAAAATTAGTAAGTTTGGGTATTATTGTCTTTAAGGTAAATGGAGAAGTTTGTGAATAATATATAGGATTGGGGACAAATGGAAATAAATTCACTTGATTTGAGATAAATGGATAGATCATGAAATTATGTTTGCATAGCAGATGTAGATCTACTCCTTATCAGGATCATGAACCATTGTGTACGTAATACATTCTTGTGTAAGAAGATGCATTAAGAAAAGATTATAGTTTCCTGTGTAAGATTAGACAAGATAGGAAAAAATTGTGTCATAATGGGATTTTGATATCAGGAGAAAAACAAAATATGAGTAATATGAGGATGGTTGTTTATCTGAAACAAATTTACTCTCAACCATACTCTACTTACTACCTGATAAACTGTGTTTAAATTTAGCTGATAAGATATTTATTAGGTTGTAGATTTCTATTGATTTTTTATTGAAATAATAGAAAACTCTATTGGCAAGTAATATCTTGGGTTATCAAAGATGTATAAAGGATTTAATTCACATAAATTTACAATCTTAAAAAAATTTCTATTTTGTGTCTGAATTACAAAATACTGTTATATTTCTTCAGCCTAATAAAATCTCAACCAAAACTTACAATGGAAACTATTGAAGAATCATTTGCTGGTAACATATGTCGCTGTACTGGGTACAGACCAATCCTTGATGCATTTAAATCATTTGCATCAGATGCTACTAAAGAACTGACGCAGAAAGTTGTTGACATTGAAGTAAGTTCTGATATCTAGTTTTTTTTCTGGATTAATGCAGAATAAATAATTGATTCAAGATTAGTTTATAATAATTTCTAATTATTGATAGAATAATCACTTATTAATTTATAATAATATATTTGCTTTTAATATATCTTATTTAAAATGAAATAACCTCAATTTTGTTTAGGATATCAGATTTAAAATGTAAATTTACAGTTTAAAAATTTTCTCAAGTCCAATTAACTGTCATATTTAGTTTAGATGTTTTTAATAACGCACAAATTTATTATTTCTGCATAGTAAAATTGCTTTGTCTATTTGATTGAATTTGTAGTATTTAAGAGAGTTTAACTTGTCCTAAGACAAGAATAAGAGTGTTATTTAAGAGACAATAACAATATTGTAAAATAATTTTTAAATATTTTAAAGCAGAAAAACTGAGTATCCATTTTAATTTGTAGCATGTATATCTAAATTCTTATTCCCATGTTCAGATTTGAATTAAATAGCTTGAAAAGAAATGAAACCTTAGAAAGGATTCCCATTTGGATGTTCTATTCTTGCTAAGTAACGTTTTTTAAAACCAATGTGCTATTCAAAATGATCAATAAAGACCATTTCTACAAATATATTAAAAATAGCTCCTGTTTTCCTTAATGTTGGAAAAAAAATTAAGAATTAAAATCTCTTGAATTTTATTGTTTTGTGTATGATGATTTGTAAACTTTTAATGTTTTTATTAAACAAATTAA
The DNA here is from genome assembly GCA_036971475.1 of Prosapia bicincta. Classification (NCBI taxonomy): domain Eukaryota; kingdom Metazoa; phylum Arthropoda; class Insecta; order Hemiptera; family Cercopidae; genus Prosapia; species Prosapia bicincta. Next base: position 256,165,178 of record JBAIZL010000004.1, read on the forward strand.
AGAATTGCAAAATTTATATTAGGCAGTTGAGAGTTATTATATGAACAAACAGTTGTTAATTTACTCAAATCACTTGAACATGAATATTAGTATGTTGCTCTGGCCCAGGGGTCTCCAACCTTTTCTTCTCAAGGGCCTAATCAAAAACATTTGGAGGAAAGGTGGGCTGGCAATATTTCAAGGCAGAAAGTCTAGACCCCCCCCCCCATACACGACGTTTTTTCTAATCAAGAGCTGTGTGGTGGTTTTTGAGATTTTCTTGCTTAGTTTTTTGCTTGTTTACAGCTAGTTTTACACTTATAGAGAAAAGAAGTGGCAAGTGAGAGACGAGTACTGCACTCATATTTAATAGTAAAAATGCTTAAAAGGAAATATCTTTAGTTACGCCTTGAAGTAGTAGTACGACAGTAGTAGCCAAGCACTGAGGAAGGTGAAATCGTCGCCGAAACTAGTCTGTTGTGAACTAGTGTCTTTGTTTATTAAATACTAGTTTTGGTGAGATTTTGAGTTAAATATTTTGAATTTTACCTTTAGGAAATATATTACTAAATAAATTTTTGTTTTCAGTATGATAGCTTTCTCTATAGTAGCTCTTATGTTTTTTCTATTTATTTTAAATATTCTCCAATTGAGAAAATCTCTTCTCGTTAAAACAAGTTCTTTTTAAATACTTTACTTGTTTTATCAGTGCTCAAAAAAGCTTCCCACCTAGCTGCTGTTATTTGGAAAAATTACATCATTTATTATATTTGTTAACACCATGAATATATTACAAGAATTATTTCCATGAAGAATTACCATAAAAGTATTTTTTAGGCTTTGAAAAACATTGTTACTTATTGATAATTTGGTAGTTTATACTTTTGTTACTATTTTTAGAACTGATAGCCATAAAAAATATATTTTTTTAAAATTTTCTGCTTCAAGAAAATTTTATTTGCCACTTTTTAAAAATATCATGCTTTAGGATGTAGCATGTCTACATGTGGCCCTAGATTTCAGATAAGCTATTTTTAATATAATTGGGATTTTTAATTGACAGTAAAAAAAGATCTACGTTTCACTTTAGAGATGTCTGGAAAATAATGATTTTTCATTTATATCTAAGTAGAGGGGACAAATTTTATCCTAAAGACATTGGTAAAGATATGGTAATAGCTAGTTATTAGTAGAGAACTATGACTGTTCAAACTATTTACAGAAAAGATATTGTTACAAAATTTGTATGTTAAATTATATCTATTTTTGTAGATTAAAAAAATGTCAAAATTTTACAGGATATTTTAAAAGTTTGTCCCACCAGTGGAACTCAGTGTTTTGGCAAGTGTGACAAAAATAAAGCAAAGAATGGGATTTATGATTGTGTTAAAAAAGAAAATGAAGAAGAAGATTTTGAAGTAGACTTTGTTGAAACAGCTTTAGCTTCTACAACACTTCGAGTTAAGTTGCAGGGCACATTTTGGTACAAAGTTGGACAAATCAAGGAAATTTTTGAAATTCTTGACATGGTCAGTGGCTCTTACCAATTAGTTGGAGGAAACACTGCTGAAGGTAAATTTATTAAAAACAATTGTATTTGTAACAATTATTTCCTAGAAAACATGTTTCTTCAATCAATACAAAGTATGTTTCTTCTGTTAGGAGTAATAAATTTAAGACATACTACGGGTTTTTCTAAATTCCTGTTGTTTTTACTTATTTTACTGCATCTAAAGCTTTCATGGATTTATTTAAAATATCTTCAGAGGTATTAAGATAAATAGACTGGAAATATTATTCATTTACTCTTCAGTATTTAGCCTTAGTTAAGGAGTTTAAAACCACACCATCACAATATTTAAAAAAACTCCTAATGGCTAGGAGGTTAAATTTAATAGTGTTTTTGAGTATATGTTTTAAATTACGAGGGTAAGTCAATAATTATCCGCAATATAGTTATAAAATTTTATTGAAATCAAATAGGAAACTTACAAGTACATCATTTTTCGACATAGTCCCCTTGCTTATCAACGCACTTGGTCCAACGTTGTTCAAGTTTCCTGATGCCCTCGTGGAAGAAGGTTTTGGGTTGAGATGCGAGCCAGGAATGCACCGCTTCTTTCAATGCTTCGTCTGTCGTAAATCGACGGCCCCTAATTGCCTCTTTGAGTGGACCAAACAAGTAAAAATCAGATGGAGCGAGATCGGGACTATATGGAGGATGATTCAATACTTCAAAATTGAGTTTCTGAAGCGTTTCTGCAGTGTGGGCAGCTGTATGCGGACGGGCATTGTCGTGCAACAACACAACGCCTTTTGACAGCAGTCCTCGGCGTTTGCTACGAATTGCAGGCTTCAGCTTAGCAGTAAGCATCTCACTGTAACGTACACTGTTTATTGTTGTGCCTCTTTCCTGATAATGTTCCAGTAATGGACCCAAAAAACCGTAAGCATAAGTTTTCCTGCGGACGGTTGGGTTTTGAATTTTTTCTTGCACGGCGAATTTGGATGTTTCCATTCCATACTCTGCCGTTTGCTCTCCGGCTCGTAATGATGGATCCATGTTTCGTCACCAGTAACGATCCTGTCTAAGAAGTTGTCCCGTTCGTTAACATAGCGATCCAAATGTTTTTTGCACACGTCCAAGCGCGTTTGTTTATGCAACTGTGTCAGTTGTTTTGGAACCCATCTTTATGGGTTAAAGCACAAACTTTATGAAACCCAAGTCTGCTGTAAATGATTTCGTAGGCAGAACCGTGGCTAATTTGCAGACGATTTGCCACGTCGTCAACAGTTATCCGTCTGTCTGAGAGAATCATTTCACGTGAACGCTCAATGTTTTCCTCGTTTATGGCGGTAACTGGTCGTCCAGCTCCTTCATTTTGCGTAACACTTGTGCAACCATTTTTGAATTTTTCAATCCATTCATAGACACTCCGTTGTGGCAAACAATTGTTCCCGTACTGTACCAAAAGTCTTTGATGAATTTCGGCCCCTGATACACCTTCCGACCTCAAAAAACGGATCACTGAACGTTGCTCTTCTTTGGTGCAAATAGAAAGTGGAGCGGCCATTATTAACAGCACGGCAGCGATAACGAAACTAACCTAGCAGCTTGTAACGTGCATAGACATAACAACGAATAAACAAAGCATGCGTCATCAACGCAAAAGGACAGTACTGCCAACGTAAACAAAAAATATACCTATATTGCGGATAATATTTGACTTACCCTCGTAGTTCATGTCTGAGTTTATTAAATAGTTTGTAAAACTGCATAATTTTTGCAGAAAATTGCTAGTTTTTGTTGTGAAGTAAGTTTTAACAATTATAAACGGCAGTCAAAATTAGTTAATTTGATGATGCTAATGACAGTCAATTAAGGAATGCCTGTCAAAAAATAAATATTTCAATTTACCAACAAAGGGGAACATCCAGGAACACCTGGATGATTCTACCACTCTTTACCCACTGCAGGAACATCTGTAAATGATATAAAAAAGAAAGCTACAAAAAGAGGCCAACTTTTTGAAACTGATTGTTATGAGTCAAGAGCGTGATCTGGCTAATGCAACAGGACAGGAAACATTATTTTAGTGTAAAACTACAGATTTTTTTAAAATTCTGTACTCCATTACATTTGGTGAATCTTAATTAATCACTTAAACAATAATTTATGACTATCCGAACTTTACAGGTTATCGATAGTATCAAAGAGTATGTGTGATTTGTATTGTGTTTGTTCGTTTAATATGTTTGTACTTTGTGTTTTTGTGCATCTGTAAATTTCATATTGTTCTAGTGTGTTAAGATGTGGTCCTTTTTTGTTGATGTGTAGCATTTCTAGGTTATTGTAAATGTCTGTATTTGTGTCTTGTTTCTTTTATGTGATTGTAAAATAGTGAGTTGGTGTTCTGTTTGTGTTCCTCAACTCTTTGTTTAAAGCTGCGGCCTGTTTGTTCAATGTAGAATTTGTTACATTCGTCGCAGTTTAGTTTGTATACGCCTGGTGCTTGTAGCTTATCTTTGTTGTTGGTGTCGTGTTGTATTTTGTATTATAATTTGTTATTAGTTTTGTATGCTATTTTGTATCCTATTTTATTGAAATTTGTTGGGCTATTTTGTTTGTTGTTTTGTTTATGTATGGTAATGTGATGTATTTGTTTTACCTGTCTGTAGTGTTAATTTTAGTGTTTTTTCCATAGTTATAAAGATTATTGACTTCTAAGCCCTACATTACTTTAATCATAATGTACATACTATAATGATATACCATTTAATCCTAGGTTTAGGAATAGACTATACAGTAGAACTTGAATGATTCAAAAGTGAAGGGACTAATGAAAAAATTCAAACTAACTAAAAGTGTGAATTATGAAAGTTGGAAAATACCCTTTTGGTCTAAAGCAGGCCAGTTTTTTGTTTGTGTCTACTACGATAGTATAGGGCGATTTTAGGTTTCGTGTCACTGGTCTATCTTATTTTAAAAACACAGACATCACACGCACATTAACAATAGGCCACTTATACTTTTGTCAAAATGACGACGCTCTATTTAAAAAAATTCTGTAGCTGATAAATGAGCGGTTCGTGCGCATTCATCTTCCCAGTACCTTCGTACCTGAAACAGAGCTCACGTTGTCATTTTGACGATACATAAGTGATTGTGTGACTTTTTTAATGTTTGTGTTCTCTTTACATATTCTTGTAAACATCCTTTCATTTGACTAAAAACTTGTTCTACAACTCATTTGTTATTACATTTTGTGTTTTTTGTAAATAAAATGTATTTTACATTATTTTAAAAAGATGTTTTTAAGCATTTGTGTTTCACTATTCCATTAAAACGTAGTCATCATAATTATTATTTTTCTTTCTAATAGTAGGATTCCTAGCTAATATAATATTTTTTCCCAAGCACTAAAGAAGTATGTGATATTACAAAGTTCAACATATTAATAAAAAAAACACTATTTCGGCAAAAAAAAAAAAAGAAACTTGAGTAGTCAAATTGATGATACATAAGTAATGGTGTGACAAAATTTAGAGATAAGTAATCTAGGGTTAAACACTCTAATTCAAATAAGCAATAAACTTTGGCATAGCAGATTTATAAAATTTATAATTATTAGTAGTTAAAAGTTACTGCAGTCAACATTATAAAAAAAATCACATGAAAGCAATATGTACATATACAATAAGCTATAGATAAATGTGTACAGTATGAAATTAAAGTTTGCAAAATATTTGGTAATTGTCTTACAGAATTAATTCATTTAACATTTGAAAAGTCCTCAAGTACATTTAAGGAGAGGAAATCTCCATCATTAAGGTTGGTTTGTCTTTTGATGTACCGCCAAAAATCACACAAATGATGAAGAGCCTCTGAAATTGCAGGGATAGGGACTCCATACAGTTTGATTTTTTCTAAATCCAACAATTTATCACTTTTTTATTTTCAGATCTGCTAAAATGTCTTGATTAGAAAGTTCTCCACACACTATTGTTTGTTTATATTAACCTACTTTTCAAAGGGGATATTCGTATTGGCCATTGTTTTGCACATGCAGGGGGAACATCTTCACTAAAACAACTAATTGGGGATTGAGCAGAGGATCGATCGATAACTCTTGATTGCTTAGTCAACACTGCTTCCCGTCACGCATCAAACACAGCGACCTTCAACTAAATGCAAATAATTCTTGAAAAACAACCACTAGTGTTCTGGAAATTGAGCCCATATCAAACACATAACTTCTAGTTAAAGCAAATGAAAATCTAATTATTCATAATTATTTTACATTGGTAGCATAATAAAGTTCAAGGAACCAACCCATAACTTAGAATTATGGGCAATTTCGAATTAAAGACGTTTGAAATATCCACTCTCTATTGTATTTAAATATGACTATCTTTATTTTATAATTCTCTATTTTGCCTAATATTGTAATATCATATTTTAAAGGTAATTAAAAGACAAACAAACATTGTTTATTCAGGTGTATACAAAGGACTGCCACAACCAGGTGTGTACATTGACATCAACTCTGTTGCGGAACTTAAAGGAAATTACTTTGATGGTAATTTTCTTTCACTTGGAGCTAACATGAGTCTTTCAGATGCAATAACAGTTTTGACTGCTTTAGGACTAGAATGCCCTAAAACAATGGGTCATGCCACGGTGCTTGCAAATCATATTAAACAGATTGCCAATGTTCCTGTGAGAAATGTAAGTATAATTTCATTTTGCCCTGGCACAATCTGAGAATTGTGTATATTTTAAGGTTATTAGTAACTTACGAAATAATTATACTATATTTAGGAATGTAATTCTAATTACATTAATTGAAGATTCTTATTTGGTTGTGTAAAGGGACAAAAGAATCATTTTGTTGCCTCAGTTCCTGTGAATCATGAGATCTTATGAAACATGATGTTAGAGTTTAAGATATCAATTTTTCTAATATTATGATGTTAAGATTTCAATTTGAGATTTAAATAGTAAATAAATAACACCACTGTCTGAGTACAATATTTGGTTTTAGTACATTATACACATTTGTTATAAAGCATTATCCTAAAAGACATCAGAACTTACAGGATGTTTTTATTTATTTATTATGAATTCATTATAGTTTTGTACCAGATAGTAAATGCCTATTTATTTTACATTCTATATTAATTTCCTCTTTACATTGTCAACAGAGCTGTTCTTAGCAAACGCGAGGCCTGGAGCAAAGAAATTGTTTTAATATTCTCGTACAAAAAGGTGTGTTTAGAGCAATTTTGATAGTTATTTTGTCACAAAACATGCCAATTATTTTAAGTGATTTTTTTTTATTTGCCAAGGTTGAGTCTATTTTAATTTTTTATGTGTACCATATTTTATTCTGTGTAAAACATTAGGAAAATTATAAAAATTCAGATCTGACAAAAAATAAATAGATTTGTATAAGAATGTTTAGCAATAAAATCAATTTTGTTTTGTTTTGCTTTTGTAATTAATATTCAATTATAGAAAAGCATATGTTAAACAAAATAGTAACATTATTTGCATATACTATTACAGTATTTATTTAGTACATGGTGGGGGCCCGCCGGCAAGCATGCTCACCGGGGTGGCAGGCGGGCCATCAACCAGCCGTGCTATTAAAAGATGGTTTGGATTCTTTTGGTCAAGATTCCGATATCTCATTTGTATGCTTTGTCATTATTCTATAATTTAACATATTACGTGGGTAATCAGACAGATATTTAAGACACATATCTGTACATTATTATATTACTTTCATTAAACCAAAACCTTTTCTTATTTTTTATCATGAGTAAGGTCTCATTGAATGAGCCATGCTAGAGGGCTGAAGTGACCACTTGACTTGCTCCACCCTAAGGACAGCTCTGGTTGTTATACTGATAAAATTTAACTCATTTGTATTTGGTTGAACTAAAAAAAAAAATTAAATTGCAATCTGATTTACATGTGTACAATCAGGATCAAAACACAAGAGAAGTCGTTTCTATAGATTATTAAGATCATATTGATTTTATTAAATAGATCTCCAATATTTAAGTTACACAAATTTATTGTCTTTTATCATCTTTCAAGCCCATTACTTGGGTTTAACTTGTTATAATCTTGAATTACAACACAAGGATTTTTACACTTTTATATATGATGAACTTCTTGATATTTGTGTCTGTAATATCTTGGGTTTTATATTTGATCAGGTTTTTAGACCAACAGAAGATATTCTTCCGGGCTAGAACTTCTGGATTTATAAATTTGCTTTGGCATCATGTTAAGCACTATGAGAAACTGAGTGATGTTGCATATTTGTGGTTGTCTTGTTGAAATGCTAATTTTATCTTAATAACCTTTGAGTTAGGGCTCATTTCTGACTGAAGTTATGTTTGTTGATCCCCATGTTAGCTACTAGTTTTCACTTAAACACTTGTAAATATTTTACAAACCTGCCTATAGTAGCACTTATTTATATTTGTTGAGGACAGCCGTTTCGGGATATGTGTCCCATTGTCAACTCAGACCGTAACCCAATGAGTTGACCGGTCTGAGTTGACAATGGGACACATCTCCCGAAACGGCCATCCTCAGCAAATATAAGTTAGTGGTACTATAGGCAAGTTTGTAAAAAATTTACAAGTGTTTTAGCGAAGTTATGTGTTGTACAAAGATTTGAGTATGCACAGCCTCCCAATTTTTTTGTCACATTTCTATTTTCTCTTGATTGCATTGAAATTGGTAATAAATTTAGCTTTTGAAAAAATATTTTAATGACTATCTTTCTGCTTATACAGTGAGCTAGTTTATTTGGCTTCCTGGCAAATCCAAAAAAATACAGATCGTCTCAACACTTTTTATTTTATTTATTTATTAATTTAACTTAGCAAAAAACTACTACTTACACATATGTCTTAGTGACACTTTTGCACTCGGTCAGTGCATTATGCAATGCTGCAAGTCATAGACTGGCTGTATGATATAGGTTAGAGGATGTGTTTGGGGTCATATTTTAAGTTTTTTAGTTCAATTTTTTGGATCAGAGTTTTTGAGTTTTTATGAGATAATAAAGTGGTACATTTTTTATTAAAATGTTATCATTATTTCGTTATTTTATTTGACTCTATCTCCACTTCAGCTACTAGTTTTTCACTAAAACACTTAAACATATTCAAGGAGCACTTGAGTTATGTCCTGAGTTGATAATGGGACACATCTCCCAAAATAGCCATTCTCAATAATAAAAAAAGTAAGTACTGTATTACTAGGTATATCGGCAAGTGTAACATATTATTGTATGTTCAAGTATTATTATTATTTAGTTACAAATAATAAACTGTTGTTAGTTTTTAATACAATTGTTCTATTGATATTGTTTGAAAGATATTTTATATGTTATGTTTGTAATTATAGGTTGGGACATTAGCAGGAAATTTGTCAATTAAACACCAACATAATGAATTTCCTTCAGATCTCTTTGTAATTCTAGAAACAGTTGGAGCAAACTTAATAATTGGTAGGTTTATAAGTTTTAATATACATCTTTAAAATTAGTTGTATAAATTAGCTCTTTCCCCAAATTAATTTTTAAAAAAAACCACAGCGTGGCGTTTTGAGTGTGACGCTGTTTGCTGTTGCCATTAACAGCGTCACTTTAAACGTACAGTCACCAGTCCACTGTTCCCTGTTTGTAGACGATTTTTGTATATATGGGGCTGCTAGAAGTATGGCAACAGCAGAAAGATCCTTACAATTAGTCATTAACAAATTGCAAGAATGGACCAAATCTACGGGCTTCAAGTTTTCGGCTTCGAAGACCCAGTGTATAGCATTTAGCCGTCGCAGGCAACACCAGGAACCTATTCTTTATCTTGACGGTACGCTGCATCAGACCGCGGATAATGTGAGATTTTTGGGTCTTTTATTGGATAAAAGACTTTCATGGAATCGGCATGGCGTGATTTGAGGACCCGGTGCAGCAAGATATTGGATATGTTGAGAGTTCTAAGTGGTACAAATTGGGGAGCAGACAGAACCTGTATGCTCCGTTTCTATCTTGCCGTTGTAAGATCACGCATAGATTACGGCTGTATAGCCTATTCATCTGCTCGACCTACGGTTCTGAAACTCCTGGATTCAATACATCACGCTGGTCTTAGACTTTCTACTGATGCTTTTAGATCAAGCCCAATCTCCAGCCTTCTAGTTGAAGCTGGAGAACCATCTCTCTCAATACGACGTCAAATGCTACAAATTTCATATTACACTGGTCTTCGAAGTAAACCTAAACATCCGGCATTCAAAGCAGTTTTTGAGAACTACCTCGAGGATCGTTACAATGTGCGTTAACGTTCAACTGCTCCCGTTGGAATAAGAACATTGCGCATTTTTAGCAATCTAAATTTAGAACATCCACCTATATTCGAACGAACATAATGCTATATCCCTCCATGGATAATACCAAAGCCAAAATGTAACTTCTCATTGTCCATGTACCTAAAACACAATACTCCTGACGTTATTTATCATCAGGAGTTTTTGCAGATACAACTAACTCACCAACATACTTTGACTATATTCACAGATGGTTCAAAACTGGACAATGGGATAGGTTTTGCATTTTATATGGAAGGACAAACCTTCACTTACGGATTGCCCTCAGCCTGTAGCGTTTTTAATGCAGAACTTTATGCAATTTTTGAAGCTTTAAGATCAATTCCGTCTCCAAAATCTAAATATCATGTGTGTTGTGATTCCAAAAGTGCTCTCCAAGCTATTCAGGAAATGTACACTAAGAACCCTTTAGTTGGAGACATCTTGTGCTCTATACACAGGCTCCAATTACGAGGTGTCATTTCTCTGGGTACCTGGTCACTGTGGAGTATTCGGAAACACTAAAGCAGATGAAGGTGCAAATTTAGCTGCATTTATGGTACCATCGACACAAAGTGTGATGGCATCAGATTTTCTATGCAAAGTTAAAACTACACTATTCTCTGTTTGGAAGGGAGAATGGCAAAATGTAAATAGAAACAAGCTTAGGGACATAAAAAATACCGTCTGACCATGGAGGACATCTGTTCCTTCGAATCGTAGGGAGGAAGTGGTGGTAATTCGAAAATCGGCCACTCTTTGTTAATGCATGGATGGTTGATGAGACATGACGATCCACCACTTTGTCCGTTTTGTAAAAGTACCATCACAATCAAGCACATTCTGCTTGATTGTGATGAGTTGACCAATATGTATATTCATTACAATCTTCGAGGTAGTTTAAAGGTGGTTTTAAGGGATGATGTCACTGCTATCGTCTGTGTCCTCGCTTTCTTACGCCACCTTAATCTATTTAATAATATTTAAATTTTGTATAATTTTAGGTTCTTTAGTTTTAGATAGTTACAATTAGTTTTAAACATCTATTTTATTTTATTATTTATTTATTTATTTGATTTTGTTTTATTTTGATTAGTTTTTTTTATGTAACATTTATTTTAAATTTTAATTTTAGCTAGGCAATGATAGCCTAAGCTAAGGTTTATAACCTTAATAGTTTTTCGCCTGAAAAAAAAAATTTATACAAATGTTGCTGTAAATTTTATATAAAGTATTTATAACAGATTATATTGTAAAACTATGTGCATTGTGTTTAGATCCAGGTGGAGGTATTTCTCCTGAGTCTGTGCCGTTACAATTATTTTTACAAATGGACATGTATAAGAAAGTTATAACTACAATAATCATTCCTTCATTTGATTGTGATAATACTGTAGTCAGAACTTACAAAGTGAGTATAGAAATGTTAACTAAAATGTCAGTACTGAAATATTGAATCCTCTTGTCTCATGTTACTTTTGCTAATCGATTTTAAAAAAATAACATCATGTGCAAAACAATGTAAATCATAAATCTAAAAGAAAATTTTTGACTCATTCCTTGAGAGGGAAAAATGTTTTTATGAAACTTGCCTAGAAATGATCTCTCCAATTCTATAAAAGGTTTAATAATTCAACCCTTCATTGTTTTGTTGTATCATTTCTCGCCAGTCTGATACATTTCAACCCAATTAGCTCCACTCCTGACTATTAAATGTCAAATGCCACTGCCGTCTTAGGATTTAATAAAATGAGAAATCATCGATATTAATTCTAAAATAGCATTGAGTACAATTTACGAACATTAAATCCTTCACAGGCTGTGGACAGTGCGATCAAATTAAAATATGAATTATTAACAAATATAAAAAGGAACATTAAATCAATCGTTTACCTGTTGTGAGTCGTTACTAGGGCTTATGAGTTACCTCTTACTGGTTCCCTCAGGAAGCTAGCACTCGGCCGGTTGTAGGCTTTTGTTTACCAGAAAGACGCTTTCTCTCTCGACTAGCTAGTCTGGGTCTCTCTCAACGACTACTTTATTTCATTTTAAAACTATACCGGAAATATCAAACTTTGCCTGTGCAGCTGATTTACTATCGGTCTCTCACTGCGACAATTAGAACTGTTTGCTCTCGGAACTATTTGGTGGTAAAATACTAGTTTGGCGGTAATATATAAAAAAAACACTACAAATATAAGACTTGAATTAATATCTCATAAGAGTAACTTTTACATTTCAGGGGTGTCCTCACTTCCTGGACCCCCTTGCCTACACCAGTGGTTGGAATTACAATCAAATTTGTTATTATTGCTGTTGGTACGAAAAAAATGTAATATTTTAATAATAAGGCTCTATAGGCATTTATGGATATATGAGCCAAATTAGTGTTTTATCCTTTCTTTTACTATTGAGGAGATAACATTGGGCATGAAGTGATTTTCAAGCAAGTTTAAAATAATAGAAAGATAATTAAAAATATATTATTGCTTTGAAAAGTTTTTGGTGTTTTATTTTGTAATATGCCTTTGAAGTTTTTGATTAAGAATTTGGCCATTGTGAGTGCTTCTTTTCAAAAACATTTGAATTGTCAATAAAGAACTTCTTAAACAAAGTTATAGATGGGAATTTTCTGGAGCCTGGATTATCTGGTCAATAATTGGAGAAGGGCTACTTTCAGAGAATTCAAGATAAAATTTACATATTTGTTGATTCCATCTTCACATGAGCTACTAGTTTTCACTAAAACACTTGTAACTATTTTACAAACTTGCTTGTAGTAGCACTTACTTATATTTATTGGGGACGGCTGTTTCGGGAGATGTTTCCCATTGTCAACTCAGACAGTAACTGATCTCAAGGTTTTCGTAGGTTAGGGTATTAGGGTGGAGGTGGGTGTACTTTGTGAGTATTAGGGGCTATAATGTCAAAAAGTGTGTGTGAGTTATAATGTAATTGTGTGTTGAGTGTGTCTGTAGGCTGTGGTTTAAAATGTCTGTATATTTCGTATTCTTCGGTTTTGTAACATTGGTTATTTCTATGTTGTTTATGAAGAATTTGTAGGTTAGATGTTAAGTATATGTAGTCATGTTTTGTGGAGTTGAGATGTGTAGTCAAACTTCCCCGATCATAAAACATGACTACATAGACATAACATCTAACCTACAAATTCTTTATAAACAAGACAGAAATAACCAACGTTACACAACCGAACAATATGAAATATATAGACATTTCAAACTACACCCTACACACATACTCAACACACAATTACATTATAACTCATACACTTTTTTTGACATTATAACCCCTAATATTCACAAAGTACACCCCACCCCCACCATAATATCCCACCCCACCCTAATACTCTAACTTACGAAAACCTTGAGATCAGTTACGGTCTGAGTTGACAATGAGACATTTCTCCCAAAACGGCAATCCTCAACAAATATAAGTAAGTGCTACTATAAGCAAGTTTGTAAAATAGTTACAAGTATTTTAATAAAATTTACTCAAACATGTTTCAAGATTATGTCAGGATAAACTTAGACTTTAATTATGGTGAGTTGACATTGGGACACGTACTCGATTTGGCCATCCTCAATAATCAAAAATTAAAGTGCTACTATAAGCTATTATTGCATAATTATAAATTTTCAAGTGTTTTTAAAAATAGTAGCTGAAGTGAAGATGAAATCAGATAATATTATTTAATTTCATTCCAGAATTTTGGAGATTATAACCCCTTAACTCTCCCCCTCAAGTGATATGGCCCTGTTCCTAAAGTTCTGGTTTTGGTCTATAAAAAAAAACCTGGTCATTGCATTTGTATATGAGAAGTAGTGGCCTAATAGTATTAGATAGATCAGAGTGAGTCAATTTAAATTTGTTTTTTTTTATAAGAAAATTGATATATTATTCCTTTTATTGTTTACAAGTGTAGCTGGGCTCTCTATTGAAAATACATTAGATTTTTGTTTGTTGATTTGTTAACCTACTAATGGGGAAGCACTACCCACTACATTGTATGTAGTATATGATACAGGAAAAAAGGAACGATATACATTGCTGAAACAGTCAGTGCTTTCTCTAACTTTTTCCTAATAATATTATAAAATGTTGGCTATTTTTCTTAAAATAATAAATTAACATGATGAAAAGAAGAAAAATTTCTTATAAAATGTATTAAAAACCCCCTAATAGGGTTTTAAAAAAGCTCATTTTGTTCAGTTATCACTTTGTATTTTGAGCTTTGTTTGAAGACCAGTCAGTAACACTAAATTTTGTAGCAATTCTGTTTAACTTTTTGAACTTTTACAGTATTTTACCAAAATATTTAGAGGGGTGTGAGTGTAGGATGGATGAGTTATTTAGGGGAGTATACAGTAGTGCGATCGGTGTGTAACCAGTGTTCTCTTTTATAATTTTATGTATTTTATTGTATTGTATTGTATATACCACTTTTCTATTGAAATAAACAAGAGTCCTTATTAAACAATGTTTTAAAACTATTTTAAATAAAATTCTCAAATTTGATATTGTTTGACAGATAACACCTCGAGCTCAAAATGCTCATGCATATGTCAATGCTGGATTTAAGTTTAAAGTGGACAAGACTAACAGATATCGCGTTTTAGAAACTCCAAGTATTGTTTTTGGAGGAATCAACAGCAGATTTGTAAGTGCATTGTTTTTAGAAATAAATTTCTTCAATGAATAATATTTTATCTGAGCTGTGTATAATCAAAAACAGAAAAATTAATTATTACACTTGTTTGTATTATCTTGGCAAAAAAACACTACTTACTGACTTATTCAGCAGACGCGTTTCACGCTATCAATGTTTTTTCAATGCTGTGAATTACTGACAAGACTGTTGCTCAGGTGTGTTGTGTTGGTGTGAGTGTGATGTATTTTTGTTCTGCGGTGTGTTATTGTTCATAGAGTAGTTGGTAACTATGTGCTCAAATATAGTGTTTGATTGGGAGTGAGTTTGGTCATTTAGAATGTGTTGTGGATAGTATTTATGGTGTTTAATATATCATAGTTTTCTACTGTATTAAGTTTTTTGCTTTTATTGATATAATGTAGGATTTTTAGATTAGTGTCTATGTCGGTCTGTGAGTGTAGTGTGTTTTGTATGTGTATGGCGAAATTTGATGTGGGTTGTGTCTTTTTTATCTGTTTTACGTGTTCTTTATACCTTGTGGTAAATGTTCTCTCTATTTGTCCTATGTATTTTTTTGCCAAGATAATACAAACAAGTGTTATTCTTATAAAAATCTTAAGAACTTACAACACAAAAACTGCAAGAAAAATTAAATTAAAATTAGTGATTACAACTAGTTGTTGAAAGATTTAATGAAAAAGATGTGAAACAGTTGTGGTTTTCAATTACGTAATTCTTATTCAACTAAAGGTACGATTATCATTTTTCTTTCTCAAATATTAATTGTTAATAATAATGCTTTTATGTACAAATATTTGACAGCTTCACCAGATAATTTTGGACAATATCTGCATTATTATTTGACTAGTTAAATTGCTACTACATTTTTTGGTAGCTATTAATGTAATAATAAGTTATAAGCGATAGAGTAAAACAGATCCCCAAATTGGTTACAATCAATTATCTGAACAAAAAAAAAACATAAACAAACTTTCTTTCAAAATATTCTTCTCCTTTAACAACACATTACCCCAACGTTCATAAAACTATTCAAAATACTTTTAGAACTCATTTTGTGAAATTTCTTTCAACGTTCTTGTATTTTTCCGACAACTTAAACATTTGCAAATCATTCTGCCTTCAAAGATGCTGCTGGTACGGCATTCGATAAATTCCCACACTGTGTAATGTCTAATAGGATTATTCAGTGTTTTATTCCCTCTTACAATACAATTTTAAAAATCTATTTGATAACCAATAACTTGAAATTCAGTTCTTCACTATTGTGTCACGCATGCCACATACTTGCCACAGATAATTTATGGAACATGAAATCTCAGTAGTGATAATGATGCAGCCTATTACAACATGTTGTCTAAGAATTTAACATATTCTTGAAAATTTGATGAAATTATAGATTTAAGCATGTCTGTTAGTAAAAGTAAGTTGGTATGATATTGTGATATATTTCTGATATGTGATATTCTAATATGTGATGTATTATGATATTGTGGTGTTGATTCTGATGTTAATAATTCTGAAAATTGTAGAATCGATAAAATTAGCTAAAGTCCGCTTTTTAAACAGTATTATAAAATAGTCAGTGAAGGTGATCTATGATTTTGGTTCCATTTCAATAGTTATGAAATTTGTACTTAGTTTTATATTACAATATCATCAATTTATGTTGATTACTTTTTCAATTTTAATTAGGTGTACCAATAGAGTAGTTTTAGTTCCGTTTGAAGACTGTAATATGGCAACACAGTGAGCTACTTAAAATAACAGATAGTTTAAAATAGAAAAACATAATGCATTTAAAAAAATCAATAAATGTATCTATTTCATTTCTGTTTCTATAAGTTGCATATATTTTTAGTGCAAACGCATGCATATTTAAGTAAGATTTTATACTAAAGATGTATTTAAATTTTTTGAATCAGTATTCCAAAAAATTACCATTTGTCTAGGATAATACGTTTTAGGATGATAGCTACACCTTTTAACTTTTAATAGATCTTTTTGTTTTAATGGTATTTTTCTGTGGGTCATCTCATTTAAACTTTTTGTAAGTTAAATTGTTTTCTTAATATTTTTTTTAAGAAAAGAAGAAAACTTGCAAAATTGGTTCAAGATGGAACTTTTTTACACAAAAGTCAGAATTATAGTCTGAAAAAAAAAATAAAACAATAACCCCAAAATGTAAGGTTGATGTATACCATTTTTTTGTAAATATATAGATTCTTCTACATTATGTATGCACAAGAGTTTTAGGTGATCTTACATATTTCTATAATTAAAAGATACTTAACTAAATGAATATGTAAGGGCTTACTTGCTGATGCATTTTGAAACAATCATTCCTTTTACAAAACAAAGCCTCTACTGGTGGCATCACATTAGGTACAAAGGTTGTCGGAATAGATTTATGACTGTGGAAGGGATTTATGACTGTAGCACACATTCAAAAAACTTCACTACCAAATATCTTACAAAACAAAACACTGTAAGGCAGTACACACAATCCTTTCAAAAACAAACAGACAAATACAAACTATCCGGTATTTACAAATTAACATGTAATGATTGTCCCAGTAGAGGCTTTGCTTTGTAAAAGGAACGATTGTTTAGAAAGTCGTCAGCAAGCAAGCCCTTACGTATTCACTTAGTTAAGTACCTTTTAATTATAGTTTTATCAATGAATTCAAGATGATTACATCAAGCAACTTTACTTATTTCATTGTAGAGTATTACCATTATTTCAGGTCCATGCATCACAGACAGAGAATTTCTTAGTGGGTAAATTTCTATTAGATGCATCTGTACTCCAAAGAGCACTGAGTATATTGAATACTGAAATAAATCCTGATTATGTACTGCCTGATGCTACACCTGCTTATAGAAAGACTCTGACACAATCACTGTTTTACAAGGTAATAATATAACAACGTTTTATTAAATATGGTTATGTACACCAAATTTAGAATAGTGTTAAGAAGAAAATACAGTCATAATATTAATTTTTAATTAATAACTTACTTAAGAATGATTGGAAAATTTTGTAAGACTATGCTGTAATTAAACTTAAAATGATAATAATTATTAAAAAATTAATCTGATAAAGGAAAGATTATAAAATATGGCTATAAAACAGCCAAACATCCAGCCAATTAGCTTTTAAAAAGGAATGTTTGTTTCACCATCAATGTTTGCATTTGTAAGATAAACAATAGAAATTATAATAACTTTGAGCAGCTGTGGTGTAATTTTAGTTATAAATAAATGCAACCTCTTAAACAACAAAATTTTTTACTTTTCAAGACTAAGTTAGTCTTGTAGTTCTTTCCTGTGAAGATGATTGCCTTGCATTTGAAATGTACATCAGGACATTAATAAAAATGTTTTGTGGCTTAAGAGGTTTTATTTATTTATAATTAAATATCAATTAGTAATTTATAAGTATATTATTTAATAATTTGATCAACGTTTCTTCACTAGAGATGGTTCAAAATCAAACAATCTATTTACAACACATCATTTTTATTCTAGATCTTCTGATCATCTGAATTACCAATATATTTTCAGACATATAAATTTGAATTATTAGTATAATACTTAAATGTTAACCATGTAGAAAGTTTTAATTATTTTACTTATGTTAGACAAAATATTTTACATCAAGGGAAATGTTAATTGTTTGATTCAGTATGAACTATAAATATTATTTGGAAAATATTGGAATGAAATAGTAAACTGAAAGTTAATTTTTTTACTTGTAAAGAGAGCTTTTAAACAGAGTAACTAAGCTTTAGGCTGTCTAAGTGACATTTTAGATTAATGTGTGAGTTGTCACCACTTTTGTTGCTTACATGTAATCAATGATTCACTATTTGAAATTCTAAAGTAAGCATATTTTAATATATTATATTGGTAGGAAAAGTTATTTTATTACCCATCTCTACCAATTTAACAGCATCTCACATTATTGTATATTGTTGCAAATAGTTAAAACAGGTAACTTTTCTATTGTCTGTATGATTTCAGTTAATATAACAAAAGTTTTTAGTTTTTACTATCGGATGTGTAATGAATTGAAAAATACTGTATAAAAGTTTGAAACATACAAGAAAACATAAAATTATGAAAGTTACACACCAATTTGAAATTGTACCATTAAAGAAGAAAATTATTGTTATTTTAGTTGAAGCCCGAGTTTCTTCTCATCATTGTACAGAAGCCTTAAACTCGATATGGACTACACAATATCAAGAGCACAGTGGTACAATATATTACAATGAAAATATTGGAAAGAGCCCCAATACCACAAAAAAGTAATCAAAAATAACAAATAAAACAAGTTACTTAAGATTAAACCCTTTTGTACATTTCGATGACCATGTCATTACATCATCAGAGGGTCTTATTACAAAATTACAATCTAGCAAACGAGATGTTACAAACTAGAGTGATACCAATCGTTTTCTACGTTCGCTATATATAGGCGTGATGTAAGCTCCGCTTCTCTGCCCTCGACCAACAAATAACGATCGGCCATCTTGAACCAAATAGGTTATGTCAAAAAGTAGACTAAGGAGACTAAGGTGGAATTGTGTGGGATATTTACGTTTTTAATTTTGTCTATTAGATTTAGGCTAATCATCCACCTCACAAGATTAATCACATCTCAAAATTACTTCACCTACAATAACACATACTACAACCAGAAAGATGGACTACCTATGGGCTCCCCCATAGCTAGCATCTTAGCAGAAATATTCATACACCATATTGAACAAAACCATATTTTACACAACAACAAATACTCAGATAACATAATTTACTGGTACAGATACGTCGACGACATCAAAACATTATATAAAGGCAACACATGTAGAGCACACATATTTCTAAAACACCTAAATTCCATACACCCTAAACTAACATACACCATCGAAACAGAACAACAAAACTCTCTCAACTTCTTAGACCTCACAATTAAATGAACAGACAAACAAACACATAAATTCAACATATACCGAAAACCCACCAGCACCAATATGACCATACACAGTTCCTCAAACCACCCACACCAACATAAACTAGCTGTTTACAACACCATGATATATCGCCTCCTTAAAACACCACTAGACAAAGACGAACACTATCAGGAGTTAAACACCATAAAATATATAGCACAAACAAACGGATACAACCCAACAATGATTGACAAATTATACAACCGCCTAAAAAATAAACATAATAACCGAAATACAAACACACAAGATGACAATCCCATAAAATACTTATCAATACCATACAGATCATCCAAAACCCACAATCTAACCAACACATTACGAAAATACAACTACAAAATAGCTTACTCCACACACAACACTCTCAACAAACAATTTAAACCCAACAGCAAAATCAACGACATTTACAACACCAATGGAGTTTACAAACTAACTTGCAGTTCATGCCCCAGTTTTTTTTACATAGGCCAGACAGGGAGGTCATTCTACACACGTTACCAAGAACATATAAAAGCACTAAAAAACAATAACTACCAATCAAACTTCACCGATCATCTCAACTCCACAAAACATGACTACATAGACATAACATCTAACCTACAAATTTTTCATAAACAACACAGAAATAACCAACGCTACACAACCGAACAATACGAAATATATAGGCACTTCAAACTACACCCTACATACATACTCAATACACAATTACATTACAACTCACATGCACTTTTTGACATCATAACTCCTAATACACACAAAATACACCCAAACCACCAAAATATCCCACTCCCACCCTAACCTACGTAAACCTTGAGATCAGTTACGGTCTGAGTTAACAAAGGGACACATCTCCCGAAACGGCCATCCTCAACAAGCAAAGTAAGTGCTACTATAGGCAGGTTTAAAACATTTTAAAAGTGTAAGTTATTTTTTAATGATTTGAGTTTTAAGACAACATTATTCAATGTCTACCACGTTTTCCATCCCCTCAGAGACTTAATTAAATGTAACTTTGATCATTTTAGGAAAGTGAGATATTGAAAATCTCAATGCAGAATTGGATAAAGTACAAGCGACAGAAGAATAACTGGATAATATAATATAATATGGTAGAATTTTGTATAAAAGAATCTATGATCACATAGATTTGTACGATATCAAAAATGTTTGAAAGAAAATTATGATTATGTAGGAAAGTAAATTAATTAAATTTTAAAACTATTGATAAATAAAAGTAATAATACTATTTATTTATTAAATAAAACTATTTACTAAATAATTTGACCGACCTATTTTCAACTGTGCTATGCAGTTGGACTAGAGGCCACAACCTTCACTGTATGTTATACTATTTGTCTAAATATCACATGCACTCCTTGGATTGAATTATAATATGTTGACCTTATTCATTTCATTAACTTCTCATATAAAGAAAACAATTGTTTGAATAATAACTTTGTTTATGTTAATAATGTTGGCAATGGTGTATATTAAAAGAGTTCACTCAAAATCCCATTACGCACTTGTTTTTTTAATACATACAGACTACTTTCGACAATGATGTTGCCTTCATGAATGATTGGCTTCTACACTGATGAATCACTATTTGTAGTAAGCAATCACTGATGAAGGTGACATCGTTGTTGAAACTAATCTGTATGTATTAATATACTAGTGTGTAGTGAGATTTTGAGTAATCTCTTTTAATACCTACAGTTGTTCTCACTAGCTAATCTCTAATTAACTTAATATCATTAATGTCTATATAAAAATGAGAATCGTAGTTATACAAGAAAAAATATACAAACAATGATGATTGAAATGTGCTACACGCCTGTGATGTTTGTAAGAAATTTTACTCTGTCTAGGCTTTCAGGTATGATTGTATGATGGGAATTATGTTTGTTCAGGATAAACTCTTACACTGCTAGTTGTTATTGTTAGAAATATGGGGTTAAATAAGTAGTTTTTATTTTGTTTTGTTTCATTCAAATAGCCAAAGCCAAATCTTTGAAAACATGGATCAATTGTTTCCAGTTTAATTCAAATAAGTGAAAATTTACAGGATCTGACAATGTTTATGATATATTATAAATTGTCTGTAGTTAATGGTCGTATAATTAGATGCTTCATTATAATTATACATAAAACTTTGTAGTTCAACTATATCAGAACCAGAACTTCCAATGAACTAAAAAATTTTAAACTAACCAACAGTACAATGTTTATACTGTACTGAGTTTTAGCCTAAATAAAGTTCAGTACAGTATAATCAGTTACATTAGTATTGTACATGGTCCGGCAATAAAACCTTCCTTATTTGAAGAAACCGTTGTGTGAGTCCTAGTGGTAGCACTGATGTGGTGTGGGTATTGTTTGAAACGGTGTGGTGCCATTTCCAGTGTGCATCATGGCTTGCCTTAGTGAGTATTGTACCTTTGTTGTAGAAGAGTTTATTACTAACAGTGGTTCTGTGATTGCTACTCAGAGAGCGTTTTGTATTTGATTTGAACTTGGCAGACATGATCATGCTCCTGATAGGAAAACTATTCAACTATGGGTGTCGACCTTTAGACAAACAGGCTCAGCATAAAAAAGAATACATATTGACCAGCCTCAGACTGCAACAACGCCGGGAAAAAAAGTAACCTTAACAATGAACAAAAATAATTTTACTACATTATAATTATGTAAGGTAAGCCTTTTAATAGTGTTTAATGTGTTACAGTTAAAAAAAAAATTATTTCACACATATGTATGTATATATTTTTTCAGACTATATTAAGCCTATTTCCTGAGAATGTTAAAGCAAAATACAGACTCGGAGGAAAACTGCTGTCCAGGCCTTTATCCTCAGGAAAACAAGACTTTGAAATCATTACAGATATGAATCCTGTACATAAACCTGTCATCAAACTCGAGGCTCTTGCTCAGTGCTCAGGTGAACTTATTGTAGTAACATAATTAATTACAACAATATTTATTGAGTATGCAAGTATCAAAGATGAATAGGGAGGTCTTTCTACACATGCTACCAGGAACATATAAACACACTAACAAACAATAATCAAACACACTTACCAATCAAACTTCACCAATCATCTCAAGTCTATAAAACATGACTACATAGAGATAGCATCCAACCTACAAATTCTTCATAAACAACACCGAAATAACCAACATTACACAACCGAACAATACGAAATATACAAACATTTCAAACTACACCCTACACACATACTCAATACACAATTACATTATAACTCATACACACCTTTTTACATCATAACTCATAATGCTCACAAAGTACACCCACACCCCCACCATAATATCCCACCTCCAATCTAACATCCAAACCTACGAAAACCTTGAGATCAGTTACGGTCTGAGTTGATAGTGGAACACATCTCCCGAAACGGCTGTCCTCAATAAATATAAGTAAGTGCTACTATAGGCAAGTTTGTAATATATTTACAAGTTAATCACCTAAACAATAGTTTATGACTATCCGAACTTTAAAGTTCGGATAGTCATAAACTATTGTTTAAGTGATTAATAAAATTCACCATAACGTAATGGACTACAAAATTCAAGATATTTACAAGTGTTTTACAGAATAATTGATTTTCCAAGGTAGTTCTGGATTTAATAATATATTTTTTTAATGTGTTCATTCAGAGCATCAGTTATAGTACTAGAGATGATAACTCAACAGAATTATTAGTAATTGACATATTATTAACAAATGACTTGTAGCACATCTGAGGTATGTTATTAAGTCTTCAACAGTGCTAAATTTATTTAGTTGTACTTTCATAGCAGATCCATAAATCAATATCAAACAGTATCTGCCAGCCCATAATTTCTTCCAGCTCATAGTTACTGTTATGAATAATTTCCACATGATCTCTTACATCCTGCCTTTTATCCAATAGTTGCAAAGCTTTGTTTACTAGAGTAGTTTGTGTGAGAAGACAAGGTGTAGCAGCCTTATGTTTCCTAATGCGTTTGTTGATCCTTTTGGTCTTCTCCTAGAATTTTATGCAGAATTTTTTTCAAAAGTTGTAACCCTATTTTGTCCGGGTAAAGTATGACAATAAAACTTGTACAAAATTTCCTATGAGCTAGAGATTGGATATTTTAAACACAGCTCAGGACTGGAATAATATTCCAGGAGACTGCAATAATATTAGGTTATTTATAATTTACCGTGAATTGAGTAAAGAGATGATTTTGGCCTTATGTTAAAACACAGGAACTAATTTGTTTGTGTTAGGTTAATTGTATATAGACAAGAAAGGGCCTATCATATGGTCATACATTAACTTACACAACAGATTCACTTTTAGCAAATTTGTTATATTTTCCTACACAACTTTACCTTGTTTTGAATTCCATATTTGACAATTGTGACAATTAACAACACCATTTGTGTGGAACGTAGCTTTGTCTGAAAACAGTACTATTGTAGGAAACTGGAATTTGTCATCAATCTCATTTATCATGAAGCTGGCATACACTGTAAACAAAACTTACTTATTTCACCTTCAGATTGATGTTTAAATCGTTTAGTTATCTTGAACAGTCTTTCAGTTTCGCTAGTTCAAAATCCCTGCATTCTTTTTGGGACATTCTGTATAATATAAAAATTATATTATATTTATATTCTGTTTGGATAATAACTACTAAAGATATGATATGTAAAGATATGTAAATATCCTGAATTCCCTAGAAAAATATACAGGCCCCCTATACAAAACTTTTGGATCAGTATTCGAAATGTTAAGATATAGTAATACTAGAAATAAATTAATACAAATTTCTGACAACTTTTAATACAATTTAGTCTAGTTGGATAAAGAAGCAATAGATTATGTGGATCGAAAACAACTGCATTAAGGTTTTTAAAATAATTTTTTCCAGATGATGTACAGTTCAAGGTGTTAGGAACTATTAAACCACCAGAGCAATATCAGTTCTCCATAGAAACCTCAACCTGTTACACAGTGCTCAACGAACGAGATTTAGTTAAAACTGTTTTAATATATTAAAACAAATATTTTTTTAGACACACAAAATTTAAAAAAGATTCTCATTTAAAATACCTGAACTAATTAAACTACACTTCAGTTATTATTTATGTATTTTTTATTAACATATGTGTAAACGAGTTTGAGTTAAGATAGTTTTAGTTATGTATTATCTAAATCTTTTATCAATAATTTAAGACTATTACAGACATTAAAAAATGCGTTCTCAAGTGAAAATAAAAAAAATATTATCTTTACTATTTATAAGTTACAGTGATATTCTACAACGTCATATAATTTGATATTTTTTTTGTAAGTCATGTATTTAGCATTAGTTAAAATAATGTTTATAATTCCAGGTGAAGCAGAATATATTTATGATATGCCGATAGCAAAAAATGAGCTTTTCGCACAACTTGTTATAACTGAACATGGTCCAGCGACATTGACATCAATAAATGCAGGAAGAGCCTTGGTGAATTTAGCTTTTAAAAACAGATATTCGTTCTTTAAAAAAATAGAGAAAATGAAATAAAAAACACCTTTATATACTAGAATTCTTAAATCATACCTTATACAATTTTAAATTATATTAAAATTAAAGCCTAAAAGTAAAATCTCTGCAAATAAATTTTCAGGCATTATGTAATGATTTGAAAACTAAAAAAGTACTGTGGTAAGGAATATTTAAAATTAATTTATTCATATTACAAAATAATATGCTCTATTATATATTAGGTAAATGTGATTAAGGTTTCTTTCTTGATACAAAAATGTTGTTACCATGAGATTCCATTTTTGTAGGTGTAAAAGGTTGTTGGCAAGATTTTTGTTAGGTGATGACACCTAACAAGTTAAATTTACAAAATGTATAAGTAACTTTGTGAAGCTCATACTATGGGAAGTCATCAGAAAAAAGTTACTACGAGTAACCTTCTATTGTTTTTGGCAGTGCTGACTCCAAAGCAGTTGACTATACCTAAGAGAAACCTGGTCAGCTAAATAAG
Organism: Prosapia bicincta; assembly: GCA_036971475.1. Classification (NCBI taxonomy): domain Eukaryota; kingdom Metazoa; phylum Arthropoda; class Insecta; order Hemiptera; family Cercopidae; genus Prosapia; species Prosapia bicincta. The sequence continues at coordinate 256,190,788 of JBAIZL010000004.1, forward strand.
AATTGAATCGCTCTTAATTCCATTGGATAACTGTTTGATTTCTTGCATTTTACTAAATCCAATTCTTTATATTTTTGGAGAGCTATTGCTGTTTAGGAAATGACATGTTTATACCTTTCATTTAAGCAATATTAAATGAGCCTGAACGAAGTAAAATTTATCAACCCTCAATACATGTGTAATGTTGATCCCTCCGATGTTGGTTAACAGATAAACATTTTGATATTTAAATATGGTAAAATTGGATACGAACAATATTAAAGACACATAATGGTACAGGTAACACCATTACGGAGACATTACAATGAATAACATTTACAATTATCTCACAGTACTACTTAGATAGTATGTTTAATTTTGGAAAGTAGTAAGTAGTTTATACTCCTTGTACAAAATGTTGAAAGGTAATATGTGTAAAATTATCCATATTTTCCACAATTTAAAGTTCCTTCATGTTCTAAAAACATTTTTTTTAAAATTTAAAGATCAAATCGGTATTTATATAGTATGAATAATGTTTATAACATTAATGCTGTAACTTGTGACAGAAGACTTCAACATATCTTAGGTTGCAGGTGTACTTCTGAACTTAAGTAACTTCTTCAGCCAACTTTTAGATTTTCTGAAATATTTTAACCAAAAATTTAATGAAAAGCACTTATTTAACCCTAGATTCATAATCTGTGTTTCTTGGGTACGCTAATCATAATCCGTCTGTAACCCTGGCTACCTTATAAAAATTAATGTATATACATATTTTTCAAAATTATTTAATTCAATGTAAATACCAATGTAAACTACATTATAAGTAGTTACAGAGTTGAAATTCCCATTTTTGTCATCTATGAAGCGTCTGTATAGATCTTTGCTTGATGTTCATGACAGTGACTTTTGCAGCTGAAGCAGGAGAATCTAGTCATCCTCCTTTTTCTAGATGGACAAATGCACATATTTACCTTCCAACATGTTCTTGAGGTTCAAAGTTATTGAGTAATGTCTCTTCTCTAAGTATCTCTTGTATTTTAACCTTTAGATTCTTCCATAGCGTTGGTATTTTTATTCTCTTCTGTAGGTGCGGTCTTATTAGGTGTTCGCACATTTGTTTGGCGAATACCCTTAGGCAGATAGATTTTCCCTTCCTTAACCATTTTATGAATATGTATCATGTAGGTATTCACTAAAAAGTGGTCACATCCACAGCATACTTTAAGCTCTACGTGTCCCCTGGGTAGTGGTAAATGATCAGCAGAGTTGGCTGAGGGGCCTGGCGCACACAGTGCTAACACCACATAGGCTACCTAGAGTGGAAGCTGTTGTCAGATTCAGAATGCTTATGGGCCATGAATATCTGCAAGCCCACCTATATAAAATAGTATTAGCAGCCTCAGATATTTGCCCTCTGTGCAACCGTCAAAAGATGAACGCTCCACATCTTCAGAATTGCACAAGATTGCAAGATGTGAAAGAGCGAAGCCAGCATTATCTCTACTGGGAGGCTAGGAGGAGAATAGCAGATATGCCAAGATCTGGCATTAGATAGAGTAAAGTAAAGTAAAGTAAAAATTCACTAATGTTCTGTTTATCATATCGTAAAAAAAATGCAGAGAGTTTATCTCTGTGTCTTTTGGCTTCATGACATATTAGGAGACATCTCATAGAAAGCTTTAACTGCACCTCTAATTGAGTTATAGAACTTAACAATTTCTGCTTTCCCTGTAAGTTCTGCTAGTGTTCCATATTCATGAGTAGTGGAGACTGGTATTATATCATCTTAGCCTTTTTGGTTTTTTATGAAAGTATTGTAAGTTCATTGACTTTAGTGAACAATACTGAATCAATCTTTCTTGTTTTCAGTTTCTTCATTTCTGGAGGGATTTCTTTATCACTTCGTAAAGTAACTACAGCTGTTAATTAATGGTTTGTCAACAAACCTATTGTAAATGGGATAGGTATAAACCAATTATCTGTGTTTACATATCTATTTTTGTCTTGGGTAGAATTGGCCAGTTCTATTGTAAAATAGGCACCTGATGGCAAACCAGATGTGTTAAAAGACTTCCCCAAGTATGGCATACCATCAATCAGATACTTTGTTTTACCTCACATAGCATAACTATTTTTATTCCGTATTAACTTGGTTTGGAAGGTAAATACATTCTAAATAGGCATCGGGATCTGAGAAAAACATACTCCCTACTATTCATAAACACTCGTCTCTCATACAATGTAACATAACCTCAAAACAAATAACACTTACACGACAAACTGCTCAGTAGGGTGACAGTGAGACCAGAAAGTTGACGGGAGGAGAAGACACCCCTCCCACTCTCCTCCATCATATCAAAGTACAAATTCCTGGAATCTTGCATCGTCTGATAGACAAATGTTTATGAATCTAGGGTTAAAATTTAATTTTATAATTATATCTATTATTCGAATTAAATTGTATAATAAATTAAATGTTTTAATTCAGTTACTAGTAATGGTAATATTTATAATTAAAATTTAAACATTCTGGTGTTTTGCAAACAGAAAATGCACGGCGTTATTGCGTTCTTCTCAGCGAAAGATGTTCCTGGAAAAAATGTATTTACAGTATTTCATCCATTTATGCCTGATGAAGAACCGGTAAGTAACTACATTATGACCAGTGGCATATGTTAATTTCATTGTTCCTCAAGTACTAAATTATGAGCTAAATATCTAAACTGTTATTATGTACTATGTTTTATAGCTATTCGCCCAAACTGATATCTTGTATGCTGGCCAAGCTGTTGGAATGATTGTTGCTACTACTCAAGAAATTGCAGACAAAGCATCAAAACTTGTAGTTATTAACTATGCTAATAAGAGAAAGCCTTTGATTGATGTGGAAGAAATTGTGAAGTCTGGTGACAGGTCTAGGATAATTCAGCTGGGGAACATAACACCAACACAGACAAAAAGTAAATTATTATTAATGAAATTATAGAACTAAGTAATTGTAGAACCAACAACATCATCATATAAACAAAAATAAATTTGCTAGTAATGACATTTTTGTAATTCTGAGGTAAAATGAATATTGTCTTAAACACATTGACTGGGGAAAAACTATTAGGGTTACATTATTAAGGAACATTTTCATAAATCATAAATCATCTTTCCTTACATGACTACGAGTCAATGATGTTTCAAAATGTGTTTTCCTATGTTTTGCTATCTATATATTCCAACTTAGTAGCTCACTTAGTGTAATAAGCCTGTGACTGATGAAAGCGATAGAGTCACTGAATTATTTTGTTGGAATAAAATAGTATTAATGAGATCTTGTAAGCAATATTTTAGTATGTCACTTTTATATACATTTACGGAAATCCTATTCTGATATATATATATATATTTATTTATTTATATGCAGCAATACCCTGTACTTACGCTATGGGTGGGACCGAGCGATAATCGTGTAAGTCGAATTTTGTGTAAGTACTTTTATATACAATCACATAGGAATCATGTTTAATTGGGACCAAAGACTAAATAATTTAGTAGAAAAATCTATATATGTATTAAAATCTTAAATACATAAATCAACAAAAAATTTTAATTTATACATACATATTGCAAAGAAGTAAGTTAAAAAAGTTATTTTGACATAGAAAACTTCATAAAATCTAATAAATTAGTATGAAGAATTAAAGATTTTTTTCTTCTCACTCAGAATTTCCTCGTAACCCGCCAATTTTTTTGTTTTGTTGCAGAAATACACTCATTGTTGGAGTTTATGTTTTTCAAAATTTGTAAGCCTTGTTCAATTAAACTAAGGCCTTTATTCATATTTCTAACAGTCATTTCTTCTTCTATGTCAACTGGGTGTAAAGAATCTGCGTTTTTAAGGTCATGCTCTATTTCTATGAGCTCATCAATTAATTGTCAGCTCCTGGTTGTGTAAATCCAGCAGTTCTTGAACGTCATCAGTATCCACTTCCAAATTGAGTTGTCTGGCATAAACGACAACTTATTCAATCATATCAACAATTTAGTCAGATTCTGACACTGATTCTGCTAAAGTTAAGGTGGCGACAAAAATAGACACACCTTTTTTCAAACGCGATTCAAAGGTTTTTGTGAAGTTTCATTCGAAGATTGCCCAATGATTCTCAAAGCATCTATAACGTTGAATTGTTTCCAACATTCTTCAACGGAGAGCTTGTTGTTCTGTCTCAGCTTCACGCAGATGCGCAAATGATCTTCTTGTGTAATAAGCTTTAAATGTTTTGATGACTGCCTCATTCATCCGTTGAAGCAAACTAGTTTTCTTTGCTGGCAAAAATATCACTTTCACTCCTGTGTCAAAATTAATTAAGTAGTAGGGGGATGGCCAGGTGCATTATCAATTATTAAGAATTACTTTAAAAAGAATTTGTTTAGACCGACAATAACGTTCGACTTGAGGTATGAAATGATGATAAAACCAGTCCTCAAAAAAGGAAGCTATCACCTAAGCCTTCAAATTCAACTTTCAAATCACGGGCAAGCTAGGAAAACTATGAGAGGTTGCAATTTACAGTCACCAACTGTATATGCTCCAACCATCACTGTCAATCGGTCTTTGACGGCCTTAAAACCTGGAAATATTTACTCTTCATGCATTATTAAAGCCCTTTGAAGCATTTTCTTCCAGAACAGGCAATTTTCTGCATAACTCGGACAGCATGATTTAAAAACGAGTAACTTGGGAATCGCATAAGACGGGGTAGCGTAAGTTGAGGTGATACTGTATATAAAACCCTTTATATTTATACATACAGAATGTTAAAAAAAATAATGCTAGTATTTTGAACGAGTGTTAGGAATTGTCAGCTCAAGATAACTAAATGATTTGAATATTAAATTGAAAAGAAAAGAACAAATTCATATTTTTCCATACGTTATTATCTTGTTCAATGTCTTTGATTTAATGAAATAAAATTTCTTTTAGCATATAAAGATAAATTATGTCATTAATTGGTTTTTTGACAAACAAGAAAGACCAATCATATGGTCATACATTAACTCACACAACACATTCACTTTTAGCAAGTAGCTCATATTTTCCTACACAATGTAAGGTTGATCTGAATCCCATAATGACAATTGTGGCGATTAACAACACTATTTATGTGGAGTGTAGGTTTATCTGAGAACAGCACTATTGTAGGAAAATTGGGATTGTCATCAACCTCATTTAGCATGAAGTAAAACATGGTAAAAAATACTTACTTATTTCATCTTCAGATTAATGTTTAAGTAGTTTAGTTATCTTGAATTAACTTTCAGTATCACTTGTTCAAAATCCCTGCATTTTTTTTGGAACACTCTCTATAGTAAACAAAATATGTTATAATTATTTATTCCATATTTATATTGCGTTTGGATAATAACTACTAAAGATATGATAAGTAAAGATATGTAAATATCCTGAATTCCCAAGAAAGATGGGACAAATTTTAAGTTAGTATATGAAGTGTTAAGAAAGTAATACTAGAAATAAATTAATACAAATTTCTGAAAACCTTTAATACAATTTAGTTTAGTTGGATAACGAAGCAATAGGTTATGTGGATGCAAAAACAACTGCATTAAAGTTTTTAAAATAATTTTTTCCAGCTGATGTACAATTTAAGGTTAAAGGAACTATTAAACTACCAGAGCAATATCAATTCTCTATGGAAACCTTAACCTGTTACACAGTGCCCAGAGAACGAGATTTAGATGTTTATTGCAGCACACAATGTATGCTTGTTGTGCAAGAAGCAATTGCAGTAGCTCTCAATATTCCAGAAAATAGGTAAATTTATATTATAGTCTTAAATAAATCACACTATCCTAGCTTTAACTGTAGACTACACCACTCCTTGCTGAAAACCCTTTCAAATTATTCAGAGTTAATGTTGGATTTCTTTATTAACCCAATAGGACTCGCACTGGGTAATTATTCTCCCAGTGAGTTTTTAACAAAGATTATAAAACAGTTGCAAATTCTGAAATACTTTCGCCCCCTACATACCTTCTAATTGATTTGCCCTGTATCTATTTCTGTCCCTAAATCACGTAGTTTGACAGTTTTTGTTTACTTATAACAGTTTGAAGTTATTGTTGCAACAGCTTGGAAAGTTTTTACCCCGCATATGTTCTCACGTTACATTACTGGTTTCTATAGGTGAAGTCTATTTCTATTGGTATTCTGCGAGGTTTTTATAAGTGAAGTTTATTTTAAATTGTATTTTGCAAGGTTTTTATAATATAAATGAATTTCCATTGTTTTTTTTGCAAGATTTTTATCAGTGAATTTTATTTTGATATGCATTTTGTGAGTATTTTATAACTGAAGTTCTTTTTAATTTATAAACCTAATAATTATTTTAAATTATCTACAATCATATTTTGTCATAGCTATAAGAGACGACACAAATTTTATAAAAGACTTGTTACAAGAGGCAGAAGATAAAGTCTATGGTGGATCTTCAAGTGAAGAAAGTGATAATTTTGAGGAAAGTATGTATTATTCCAAGAGTGAAAAATAGTGCATACTCAGGTGAAAAAAGTTATGTTAATCAGGCTAGTGTTGTTTATGAAGACCTAAACCGAGATTTGGATTTCGGAATTGAAAATCCAGGTAACTCTGGTAATATAAATAATGTGAATGGTAGTTTAGAGGAAAATTATGCTAAAAATTGTCGCTTAGAACTGAACATGGACGAGTACACCTCTGACAAAGGTGATTTACCTTATAATGATCATATTATTTGAGATTATGGCAAATCTAGAATTGACGAAAAAGCTAGAGTGATTATGCACCGACAAAATAATATCGCAAACCGGCTCTCAAAATGTAAGTACTCTTTCCCATATTATTATAACTCATTTGCCAGGGGTAAAGGGAGAAGCAAAAATTCAAATACACCCATGAAACCATGGAATCAGCTGGTTGATTCCTTATTACATGGTGTCGACTTGATTCCTTACAACAGTTGGTTGACTTGATTCATTACATGGTATCTTGCACAAATAAATATATACAAACAAAAAAGGATAATTTTGCAAGGGAGAGAGGTGCAAAAGAAACCTTGCACCTTTTGAAGATATTAATGCTTTGATTGAAGTTTTGTATATTTGTGGAGCAATGAAATCTTTGCATAAAATTCTACATGTATATGGACAACAGACAGGACTGGTTTGGATATAGTAATGAGTACACTGTCAAGACACAGATTCTATTTTCTCTTGTAAGTGTTAGGTTGTGATATATACTGTGCTTGTAAACTATTCTTGTTTATGAAATATTTTCTTTTCATGATTACTGTAACAAAAAAACGTTCATTTACAATAATAGGCTATAGCTTTCTATTTGGCAATATTACAAAAAGAATTTTTTATTACTGGTGTTATTTTGCCCGAGGTACTTGGACAAAAAGCAACAAAATGCTCTGCTAACTGTGGGAAAAGTGTTTGAAAAAACCCTTTAGTTGATGTATGTTAAGAGTATGTTCACGTATAAAAAAGAAAATCATATTGTATTTGTTTGTTTATATCTTTTATAATATAACAAATTATGTTTTGATAATTTCTTTATTTATGACATCAACTATTTCACTGATATTGACCTTGAAAACTAGTTGAGGTAAAAAATTACCCCCCCCCCCCCCCAGCTCTGGTGTAACGGTTATTAGCGCGAGTCCTATAGGGTTAAGGGAATTTTTTATTTGTCACTTTTTAAATAAGCCTAATGTTTCCCAGACTTTTGTTGTGTCTTAAATATGTTGTATCTACTACCAGTTAATATATATTTTTTAATATCATGTAAATGAACAAACCCATATTCATATAACAGTGATGAATAATTATTGGAAATATTAATTAACAAAGTTACTTTTAATTTATTTTTCAAAAAAAAACAAAATTTATAAAACTGATTTTATCAATAATTTAATAATTTGATGTAACAAATTCATAGAAATAAATTCTGGTTTAATATAATACAATAATTTAAATATACTAACAACACTCTGATAGTAGAATTTATATTTTTACTAATTTTAAAAATACTCAACTACCGTAAGTGAATACGTAATTGCTTACTTGCTGACGCGTTTCAAAACATTCGTTCCTTTTACGAAGCTAACCCTCTCACGTATTCACTTAGTTAAGTATTTTTTAAATTAGCTTAATCAGTGAATTCAAGATGATTACATCAAGCAATTACATCAATTTTTATATTTTTAATTAAATATTTGTCATAGTAACCATTTAAATTTCATATAAGTAGTGTGGTTAAACAATTGTAATTTTATGCATTTTAACATAGTAAAAAAAAAGATTATAAACTATATCTCATCTAACCTAAGTCATTGAATCTTTACTTTTTACAGTATGAATGTTATCAGAAATTTTTGGCTTATGCAGAATTAAAATGTAGTAAATACGTATTACTCATCCTTTTATATAATCCGCTTCCATGTTAGACAGTTTCTGTCTTATTAAGGTTATTAACTAGGTAAATCAATAGGTGACAGGACTTTTTAAAGTTTCCACGATTGAGGGTCCATCTAAGACAGGTTGACAGGTTAAATATATATTAAACGGAACACTATACCATAGAATGTGCATCTATCACCCATTTGCTGAGATCAAATATAATTACTTCATTAATTAGCCTTATAAGAGATAAACTTTATTAAAACCAAACTATATATTATATTACATATAGTAAGATCTTTTCCCATTACTATTATATTCTAACCTATCTATAAGTTCACCTAGCCATGTGCCATATTCTATTTTTTGTTGAATTTTTATTTGTTATTTATATGAAATATAAATAATTGAAATGATTCAAAATTTATCAACTACATAAAACATCAATATCAATCATCACTTAATTACAATAAAAACAGAAACATTTAAGAATCATAATATATTTTATATTTATCTATAAAGTTTTTTAATTTGTTTATACTTTGTCACTCTATAACAATAATTTAGTCAGTCAGAATACATACTTTTTGTAGTTAAAATTTACTAAAATGTTGAAATGGCTAACTGTACTCAAAGAAATAAAAAGCAATTTGAAATTATTTGTGATATTTTCAAATTTATTTATTTAGCCATCCTTATTTTACTGTTTTGATCATGGTTACATATTGTTTTTAATAATTGGAACAATTGTTTTACTGGAATGAGAATTATTCTTTTAAGTGCTAACTCAAAAATGGTTTTAAATTATTAAACAAGAAAAATTACATAACTAAAAACATGTGTACATGTGTTAACATGTTACACTTGCCTATAGTAGCACTTACGTTTTTGATTACTTAGGATGGCTGCTTCAGTGGGACACAACTCCCAAAACGGTCGTTCTCAATAATCAAAAAAAGTAAGTACTACTATAGGCAAGTAACATACTCACAAGTGTTTTTAGTTCAAACTAGTAGCTCAAGTGAAGATAATAAAAAAATAATATATCTTCACTAAAATACTATATAAAATATATAATATAATATGTTTTATAAAAAATATAATAATATATGAAATAATATAAAAATTGAATGTTATAATAATTTAAGATAAGTGTTTTATTATTGAAATATGTTTCAACCCCTCTATATATTATTTTACTCAGGGTGAATATGAAAGTAAGCAAAATAGGAGGAGCTTATGGTATAAAGCTAACTCGAGGATGTCTTGTGGGTGTGGCATGCAGTCTTGCAGCACACCTGCTTCAAGTTCCTGTCAAAATGATTCTCACCATAGAGAACACAATGGAAGGAATCGGCAAGAGATATGCAAATTACACTGAGTATGAGGTATTGCTTATTTGAGTATATAACATTAAAGTATCATAAGATAAAGCCGTTATGTTATTTTGTTAAAAATGTTGTACTGTATTTTATTTACTTCATATAGGTTGCTCAACACATTTGTTAAAAAAAACTTTAGTAATTAATTACTATACGACTTTAAACACAATGGCTTTTCTTCTGTGTTCACATCTTCCAAGTTGTCATTTGCTATAATAATGCAATACAAATGTTAAATGCATTTAATATGCTCAGCCTCTCACTTGATAACCAAAAATACATCTCAAAAGATATAAATGGCTAACAGTGTAATGTGATACAAAACTTGCAGTTGGTTAACATTTACCAACAGACAGTATGTCATTATACCTTAAAAACACTGGACCACTATCTTAGTGTAACCACCATATAAGGTTGCTGATAGCTGGAGTTTTACCACTTGCCAAATTTGCCATTATTTTGTTCATATAAACTGTTTTTCAAGAATTAGGAAAGGCCACACAAGAAATTATCATTTAAATTTTCAAACAATTGGCTTTTTTAAAACATATTTGTAAACTACCTAATTGTGGAATATTTCTTCATAAAATCATTTAAGCATAAATAAGAAATAGGAGAATGTAAATATGTACTGGAGGGTGGTATCTTATTTCATTATTTAAAGTGTGAAAAGTTCTGATAGCCGTTCAAATTTTATTAGAATCATTCTTAATAAGTTTGTGGATGTTTCTGTAACCTTGATTTTCAATTTTAGAAGTATTGAAGATTCTAATAGTCCTCTTCATTATGCCCATAACCTGAGTCAACCTCCCAAGTTAGCTTTTCTTTAGTTCAGTCATTCAAATTCTAAAATAAACCCTACAAATATTTTATCTAAACCTACAGAAAACATATACTTTGAAACAATGAGATTACCAAATATCGGTTTTGTGCTATCCGTGTTTCTGTGAACTCTTTTGAGTTACTGGGCAATAACCCTCCAAAAATAAAACCCCAAACTGAATCAATTGCCATCACAGGAACTTAGCTTTCAAAACTATATTGTCTGATTTCTAAGTAAGTGGAGTAAGTCATCATCTCTTCTTGCTTAGTCCTAACTCAGTACTTGATAAACAAATTTCTTTTTGATTTTATTATTCTAATTAAAATATTATTCAAGTAAAAAAATCATTACATAATCACTTGTAAAAGTTATTTGTTGATTACAAATATAAACATTTTTTTCTCAAATACATTTAATTCTTTTTATGGAAAATATAAATTTTTCATGTAAGGGATCATTGTGACTATATGAGGAAATGTTACACATGACACCTAGAGGAGGTACGCCAGATCTATAACCTGGGTTTGGAGGATTAAGCTAGCTCCATGAAGATTTAATGCTCCCTTCACATCCTTTCTATTGGTTTTCTCTATGCAATAACAAAAAAAGTCTGTGCTGCAGCTTTGATAATCGTTCCAATGAAGGAGTTTCTAATGTGTCTGGAGAATCCCAAACTCTTAAAAAGTTTATAAAAAGACTATCCCAACACCCATTTCAGTTATAAACAAAATTGTATAACAACCCTGCAACCTCAAACCAGGCATCAATACTTCATACATATGGATTTTACACTACTAATATATAGGAATTTTATCCTCCAAAAGCACATTTAATGTAACCAGTAATGCCTGTTTGGCAACAATCAAATATAGTAGTATATCCGTGTATAAAAGACATCCTGTAAAATTGCATTAGAAAACAGACCATCTTCCTAGTTTTTTTACACTCTGTATGTATACAATGTGCAATACAAACCTTAAATATTTAATACTGGGATCAGGAAATGTTCACAGAAAAGAACTAAAATAGAATTTTGACAAATTTCAAAACCAGTCATACATTGCAGTTTTTCAAGATAATCTTATCTGCGAACAAAACTCATTTATACATACCCAGTGATTTTGTATCTACAACTACTCGTATAACATATGCTCTCTCTCATGAATATAATCTTTCAGAACCAATTTCTTTATTGTGTCAAACTCACTCATTCTCTTTCAGCCAATCCCAAAGCCAACTTGCCCAAGATTTGCTCCAGCAAAAAAGTCTTGTAGAATGTTGCTCTATCATCACGATAATTCATATTTTTATATGCCGAGATATACACATTTCCGTCTTTATCCTTCTTTTAAAAACAATGCTTTCCACATCTCATTTACCCTTATCTGGCAATGGTATGTAATATTCTCCAACCAGATATGAGCCCTAGTCTAAATACAATGCTTTCCAATTTCAATTCTCTTAGTGTCTGAAGGGAAATCAAACAACAATAAAGCCTATGTAAGATGATCAAAAACAATGTTATAGAAAATCTATAACTTCTTCTGGCCCAGTATTAAAGCTCAGAAACTCAGCTCTAGAATGACAAAATGAGAGCCACTTATTAATTTAACACATCTCTTTCTTTAAAATCCAAATGCTTCCCCAGAAATCTAATGATAGACCTTACAAATTCAATCCTGGAGTGTTTCCCCACCAAATTAAGTTCAAATTTCTTGAATCTTATAACAATCCTTCCTGAAGTAAAAGAAAAACATTTTGAAAAATTTATGTAGATACAGTCTAATAAGAATAAGTTCTCAATTTGTCACAGAATATTGCAACAACCTTTACCTTAGAAGGCACTAGAGTAGCATTATCCACAAAATAATGAGGGACGGGAATTACTCTGCCAGATTTCAACTTATATTATCCCTCACTGGTCTTCAAATTCTTTCTTTTCTGAAAGCCCTGATTAATGCAGTATGTTCTACTCCAGTACATTCCTGAGACCTCCTGGATAAGATTCAAAATACTCTTATAAGTCATAACCAAGAAATGAGTCACAGAAAAATCTCCCAGGGTCTTTCCCAATCTAAGCCTCTATTGATTTCAGCTCACTTTTCCTTTTTCTCAACCTAACTTTAAAGAATTCTCGTTCTTATTGTAGAAATAAGTACTTCTTACTTCAGTAGAGTTTCTACCATTGTAATTTACCATAAGCGCCAAAATAAACAGTACTGAAACAGTTGTAAAATATTATTTTATTTTAATTAATTTATTTAGTTTTCTCTGCAGTAGTTAGCAACATGTCAGCAAATACTAACCCCAAATGAAATACGTCAACATGAATATGCGGCAACAATCAAAATTTGGCACAGATGATTGAGAAGACTGATTCAGTTTCAGTACTGTTTATTTTGGTGCATACAGTGGCGGACTTTTCATTAGGCACGTGCCTCGAGGCATGGGCGCAGCCTCGAGGGGGTGGCAGGCGGCAGCCGTTTTTTTTTTTGTACCGATGAGTTTTAGTGAAAATAGTAACAGTACCTAGTTAAATTTGGTGAATATCATAATGTGAACCTCAGTTAAATCGATGGCGGATCCAGCAGCCCCTCTCCCCTGAGAATAGAAAATTTCCTTTTATTTTATTGTTTTTTAATTTTATCGATGGAACCAAAATAAATTTTTTAATGTATTTTTATAAAAAATAGTCTTTAAATTATATCTTATCTTGGCATTTTTTTTAATAAATTGAAAGTATCACCAAAAATGTTTAAAAATTTATACTTGTGTAATGTCCGTATGTGTAATGTTTGGGTGTACATGTGTGACGTCACGTGTGTGTATGTATATATGTGTATGTGTATTATGCGCGCTTCGAGCTGCACCCGACAGAAAATTTAAAAATTCCATAGTACATGCCATCGGATGTTTTAGGTGTCTCCAAATAAGGAGATAACAAAAAACATCCGTTGCTATGTACCGTTAATTGCGTATCTCGCGGCCTTGAATGCAAGGCATACTAGGGCCACGTACTGCCTCCCACAGGTGTAAAAAAATTAACAAGCAGAGGCCGCCCCCTTCGCGACCATGATGAAAAATTTGGTTCATTGCACAATGGGGAATTTATGATGTCATTAGAACTTATAGCTGCATTTGATCCGTTTCTGGCTAGGACAGTAAACTATAATCCGCACAGTAATCGGTAATTAATTTAAATGTAAAATGCATTATTGCATGAATACCAACATACTTTTTAATCTCAAAGCGCATCATTATTAAAAGTTAATAATTTTTTTATCATGCATTTCTTTGAACAGGCATGAACGGATTCGTATGGTGAAAAATTAAATGCATTATATTACGTTGGGCCGTTTCCAATAAATTCGTGAACGGGACCATGGCAAAGTCCGCCACTGGGTGCATATGGTATTTATTACACCAAGAAAATTGCATAATAATTATTTAATACAATATGAAACCCTATTTTACAAAATAGCATGCCTAATTATTATCTTTTAATGATTTTATATCTACTATTTTGGTATTTCTAGGCCTAAATTGTTTATTAATAATGGATCATTAATGTTTATTGCTTTTATTTTAACAAATGATGGCGAAAAAATTATGTAAAAATATTTCAATTATATATAGGTTGGTGTTAACAAAACTGGACAGATCCAGTATCTGACAGCTAATATATATGAAGATACAGGCTCAGCAAATAATGACCCTGTTGTTGTTCCCTTCTTGTTACCAAACATAACAAGCGTCTATGACCCTAGTACATGGACAGTTAATGGATACAATGTGAAGACCGACAAACCTTCAAGTACTTGGGCAAGAGCACCAGGTATAACATTATGTAGCAATATTAGCATTATGTATCTAATTAATAAATCCAAATAATATGATTGTTTATATTTAATTTGTAACTATAATTCTTCTAAGAGTTAAAAGTTTTCTCTAGTCATTACTTAGAATTTAAAATTATCATACCATTTCTTTACAAACTCTTAATTTATGTTTTTGAAACATAAGAGTAACTTTCTAACATTTCATACTGTGATGTAGTTTATTTTATGTGTGTTATTATTGAAATAAGATTAATGGTTATGAACATAGCTTGTAGCTTTAAATATTACCAAATGTAATAAATATTTTTACTACGTATGAAAAACTTTTTGAAATTGTTTGCATATGATGTGACAAGGGAGTGGTACTTAAAAATGCAATTTAAAATTTTGGGGGAGTGTTTACACTTTGACAATGGCACCAGGGTTTGCCATTCCATGTGCCAAGAGTGTTCTGTGTAAGAGGAACAATTTTTATATTATCTAAACATATTAAATAAAACTGAGCTCTATTGAGAAGAGACAAATCTCATAACTCCTTATCTGTTTTTGCATTTTATTTACTTCTATTTAGTTCCCACTCTTGCATTTTGCTGTAAATAATATAAATTTACTTTTATATTCAGTGTTACTTGTTAATTACAACAGTCCTTCAATAATCTGGCAGATATAGGATATAGACCTCCGTATTACTGAGAGGTTAAATCTAAAACTAAGAGTAGCAAAAAATGACACATATGGATCGACTTATAAATATGTGTGTGCTTTATGTTAAACATGATTTATTTACTATTGTATTGATTGATATCTGCTAAATGTAAGTTACATTAATAATTATTAACACAGATTAGTTCTTGGTTAACAAAAATCAATTGTATTTACCTGGATATGAAACAAAGTTTTTTTATTACATCATTGCTACAATATACATTCACTGTCTCCGGTGGTGCCTTTGTTTATGGTGGAATATGTATTATGATACTAACCTAAAATGGGTGACCCTTGTTAATCTATTCATAATTGACATGGGATTGAAAACGTAAATGATGTTATAAAAAGGATATTCTACTTTATATGACGAAGGGGATGTATTTTGATATCACTGGTTTTTATATCTTATAATGATTTATTATTCTTGACTTAATAATCACATAACTGGTTCTCATGTAGAAGATATGATAATAAAACATACAGTTTTTTTGGTTGTATAGGTTAAGGTTTCTGTGATTTTAAGATTTACTTACTAATTCATTTGGCACAGAGACTACTACTTTGCAGAAAAAATCAGTAAAAAGTGCTTTTTTGACTACTTTGCTGAAAATAATCAGTAATATGTGCTTTTTTGATTAGTGAGTTGATAGGCAAATAAGCTAATAAAGAAAATTAGCATGTGGTTAATACAAATGGCTCTACATAAATAAAACTAATTGGGAAGAGAAAAGAAGTTTTGAAAGTTAATCAGACTAAGGCAATAGCTTACAATTGACCTGCACATAGTTTGGTTTTTCATATAATTTTTTTTATTTTCAGTTTTATTCGATATGTGTATAAAAGAGTTTTTTACAATGTTTCACACTCAGTTTCAAACTAACATTGTTTTTCAAGAGAGTTTTAATCTTAAAACCATTTTTCTGACATAAACTAGACATAAGTCTAATAACTCTCCCAGAAGAGACTTAATTCCTGAAAATAGTTTGATTACTGGAGATGCCGAAGTAGTTAAGTGTTGGATTCTAAAGTCACTGCTGTATTTATTATAGGTGTAATTCTGTGTAACTGTTTTGTATTTCTGTTCCCTTCTGAAAATCCTTAGTTTTAATTTTAGTTTACATTTACATTTAGTTGTCTGATCTTAATTATTTGGTGTTAGTTTTTATTGTTAACAACTAATATAGGCAATAATAGCATTCTTTGGTTTTTTGATAAAAAACTATTTATTACTAGTTATCTGTATTTTTGTAAATATCTAAGATAATGACTCATAGTTTTTGCACAACTAAAAATCTCAAGTTCACGAACATTATTTGGTGAGTTGATTTTTCTTAATTAACTGGTCTAAACAGTAAAAATAAAATTTATAGGCCTATATATTAAAATTAGCATTAAATTTATTATTGGTAAAAACATTTAATTTTTATCGGAATCTTGTTGCTGTTCATGACGAGCTGGTTGTTAATTCTTATTACACTTTTGCTATTACTTGCGACCAGACTTTTTGTTAACTAAAGGTTGTTAAATTGTTAAAGATAATAATTACTTAAAGATATTAATTACATTAATAGATTTATAAAAACTCTGTTGATATGGCTTGATGCTAACTCTGTAAAATGATTTATATTGTGTTAAAAAAGTTTTTGTAATTAAACGTAATAGTTTGCACGTCCTCAATTAAAATAATTTCATTTTTTTGTGTAGGTACATTAGAAGCTACAACAATTATTGAAATAATAATGGAACACATTGCTCAAGTGGTTAGTGAAGATCCTATAAAAGTGAAGCTGAATAACACATTAGTAGATAGGTTTCCTATTATAGCAGATATGATTGCAAGTCATAGGGTTACAAGTGACTATGATAATCGCTTGCAGTCTGTTAAGAGATTCAATTCAGTAAGTAAAAACAACATTTTTGGTTAGGTTTAACTTTTATAAAGAAAGTAAAGCATAAAAATTGTATTAATGTATTTATTAAAAATATAGCAAGTAAAAAACTATTAGTAACTTTTTGTTTCTTACAAAGCCGAGCTTTTTAAATTTTACTTTACATATTTTATCTGGTCTTAAAAAGTGTAAAAGTAATATTTACAAAAAAATGTTATTAGCAACAAAATCATCTTATTTTACCAAGTAATGGAATATTACAGATGAAAGAGACAAAGCAAACAGAAATGGTTTTCAATACTAAATTTAACTCTCTGGTAATATTCCTATATGTCATGTTACTAATGGATTTTATGGCTTCATGGAAAACTATTTTAGTTTTAGTCACATTTATTCTCTCCATATATAGAGGAGGATTAAATGCAATATAGAATTTGTTCAGAATTCATGATTGACTCAAATGAGTCAATTTTTGTTTTGCATTTAAATCATGTTTCTTGAAATATAAGTTAGTTTCAATATTAATTGAAACAGAGTATTCTTGCCATTACTTTGGAGTATGAAAAGGAACATACAGAACACATTGTTGTCAAGAAGAAGATTATTAAAGGAAATGTGTGAAATCCAGTCCTTTTTCACTGAAAATAATTCTTTATACAAAACAAAGAATAATATTTATAAAAAAATATAATTTTTGCTGAAAAAATTAGCAAAATTGTTAAAATTATATTCAAAGACAATACTATTTCTTGTTTTAGAACAATATATCCTATGAAGGAAACTATATCAATTTGTATAATATATTTAATGAGTACATATAGTTTTTTAAAAAGAAATAAACAAAATTAAACATTTTCATTTTCAGGAAAATATGTGGAGGAAGAAGGGTATTTCATTAATACCAATGAAGTATGAAATGGTATTTACTGGAAATTTTCATGCAATGGTCTCAATTTATCGTAATGATGGAACCGTTGCCATCACCCATGGAGGAATGGAAATTGGACAAGGAATGCATACAAAGGTAAA
Source organism: Prosapia bicincta (assembly GCA_036971475.1). Taxonomy (NCBI): domain Eukaryota; kingdom Metazoa; phylum Arthropoda; class Insecta; order Hemiptera; family Cercopidae; genus Prosapia; species Prosapia bicincta. Next base: position 256,208,894 of record JBAIZL010000004.1, read on the forward strand.
ATTCTCATGCTGGATAAATGAAAATTAATAAATTGCTTTGAAATATTTATGTTTATATATTTAAAAAATTAAATATTTATAGATTAGGAATTTAAAACTTTACAAAGAAAACTAAATTAAATGAAATGTTTGGTGACATGGTTTTTGTGAGAGACTTCAAAATTATTATTTTGTTAAAATGAATTTTTGAAAGTAAAATTTTTTTAAACAAATATTTTTGAATGTAAGTATTTATAGTGTAAATTATGATGCATCATTCATTCACTAAATATTCTCTGATATTTTAACATTCATTAAAATGAATGTAAGTTGTAAGTTTTAAATGTTAGTTCTTGTAAAATATACATAAATAATAATTTTAATACTATTTTGTATATTATTTTTACTATAATAAAAAAAACCTTTTTGAATTTTGTAGTCGTAAAAAAACCTATTAAAACAAAAAATAGAACTATTAAATCTTTAACTAAATGATACTTAAATGTTAAAGAAGGATAGGATAGAGATACCTCACCCTCAATATATGGATTCAAAGATAAGTTGAGTCCACAGATAGTTGACTTGAAAATGAAATCGATTTTCCCTGCTTACTCCAAAATAGTGGTAAGTGCAAAGCATTTGTTATAATTTTGTCAATTATTTTGTGTGGAAAGAGAAGAGCTCAGGATCTTGTAAGATGAACAAGTAAGATTGAAAATTTGATCGAAATAATTATGACTTCAAAAAGCTTTTGATCGTGGTTTTAAGCTCCGGATTCTTGGGAATAACAGAACTGTAGTCCGTATTACCCCACCTATTTGGTTTCACAAACATGACACATAAACACACTCACAAGCACACACACACACACACACACACACACACACACACACACACACACACACACACACACACACACACACACACACACACACACACACACACACACATACACACACACACACACACACTCACAAGCACACACACACACACACACACACACACACACACACACACACACACACACACACACGCACACACACACACATACACACACACACACACACACACACACCTCAGATATGGGTGGGAGAGAAAGAGAGAGAGGGGAGGGAATAAAATAAAATAAAGAGATTATTTTATTCTTCTATTTAACAAATAGAAGAGTTGAAAATAGTAAACAACTAGATATAGGCCAAAATTTACATTAAGTTTACCTGTTTCATAATAATGATATAAAATATAAGTATCTTACCTTATTTTGTCATTTACAAAATTCAACTAATAGTTGTCCTTACTTATATATTTAAGTGTGTTTTAGTAATTTTTTTATGTAAAAAAAAAATACTTAAATTGATACAGTTTTGAAAATAGGGAAATTAGATTAGTATGAAGGGAAATGTGGTTGGGAAAAGTCCCCATATGTTCAATTACATATAAGAATTGTAGTGTAATCAAATATTCAGTATTTGTATGTGTTGTGGTTTAAAGATTTTGTTAATTTTACATGTTTTGGGTGAGTGGCTTAGTGCCCCTTTGTTATCATGTGAAATTTTATTCCTATTTAATTGAAGTAGAAGCTGAATGAATGTTAGAATTGTTGGCTGAGATTTTAACTCTTGCAGTTTTTGCATTGTACATATTGAGGTATTTTAAAACGTTCTTATTAATATCCCTTGGCAAAAAACACCTACTTACAGTTATGTTTCAATAGATACGTTTCACACTACAACACTTAGGTGTGTTGTATTTGTTTTTTGTAATGCAACACACCTGAGCAACAGTCTTGTCCGTGACTCAGAACAATGCACTGATCTACTGTGAAACTAGTCCGCAGTAAGTATTGGTTTTTTGCCAAGTAATATTATGAAGATATGAAAAGATTTGAATTTTTTTGGGAAATTGTTGTAATGGGTTGTTTTTTAATAAATATTTTGCTTTATTCCTTTTTTGTTTAATGTGACAAGTGAAATAGATATATTTATGTAGTAAATACCAAGTGAGTGACCAAGTGAGTTTTCCTTCAAGTGGTACCATTTATTAGGAAATTATTCTAACATTGGAATATTTTGGTTGAGCTATTACTTGTTGTTAATGTGCAATTTAAAAGCTCATGTACAAGATGAAAACAAAAAAAAGCATCTACCATTATTGTTTTAGGCTGCCCAGGCTTGTGCATACAAGTTGGGGATTGGCTTGGAATATATCGAAGTAAAACCATCCAACAATCTGACTTCACCTGACAGTGGATTCACAGGAGGCAGCGTCACTAGCGAGTCAGTCTGTCTGGTAGGTTTTAGAATAAAATGTATTGCATTAGTGTTGTAGGTTTTAAAAGCATTACTGGTTTTAAAAGCAACACTTTTTGGAATATGCTTAATATGCAAGATATGTATGGATGTTTTTCGAACAATGACTCAATAAATAAGGATATTATATATAGTTTGTGGTATTTTCATATTTCATTAGGCAGGAACCTTTATCTAAGCAATTGCTCCCTGAATGTTGGTCTTAGCTACCATCGAATGTTATATATAGATATAAAGTACTAGCTCATGACACAAAAGTAATTTCGTAGTTACAATACAACCATAATCAATTTGACCTTCATTAAAGAACAAATAACACTAAAGAGGATCTAAAGATAAGTCAGAAAGAATTATAGAAGACTCATTTTTAGTTATTCATATTATTAGCTTCTCTTTATATTACCCTGATTTAGTAAATTAGATAACAAGAAAAATAATTAAATGGGTAACTCCTGCTCATCTTTTTTACTTCTCCCCATTTTAAACTACTGCTTTTTTTAAATGATTTTATAATCATTAAAATTACATGTTTTGTTTCAATATGAAAATTGTATTTTTAGCCTCATTGCCATATTTACGGTAAACACCCAAATTATTTTTGGGCATTTGATATATAGTGGTTGTAGTGGGGGATCTTCATACTCTTCAAAAAATTAAATTTCAATCAATCATTATTCCTTGATACATGTAATAATACATGGACATGTAATTATTTTAAAATAAGCAACAATAGCCCTTGCTACAAATATTTAAATTACTCTACTGTTCTCCGTATAAATTTGTATGTAATTAATTGGGAAGAGTAGCACTATGGAGTTAAGTCAACATCAGTGTTTGAAAATGATGAAAAATGTTCCTACTTTAGTAGGCCAGAGTCCTGTATAACTGTTAGTATCAAAATAGGGGTATGACTTGATTTCTATTCGTTATTATTTATGCATACATATTTGGTGTGAGCTTGAACATCACAGGATAGTCACCAAGCTTAGATCAAGGTTAAGTGTGCAGCACACAGTTCATTTGACAATTCTAAGTTAAATATACTTAATTTGTTTATATATCTTGATATTTTTGCAGACTACAATAATAATTACAAAGAAAGCAAAAAGTATATACTTTAACTTAGGAAATATTTTTAAAACAAAATATTTTAAACCGTACTGATTTGTTTAAAATATTTAAATATAGAAGAAACATGAAAATATCATTATGAATACTGCTTTAATTCATTATTTTAGATGTTTGTGTTATGCATTGTTTTTTTTTAAATTACTATACCTAACAGGGAACAAGTGCTTTGAAAATATAACAATAATTTAGTATGTTTGTTTTCTTGCTTATGTTTGTATTATGAAGACAGGCGAGATTATTACCAATGTAAATTTGTCAGTCTTCTCCCACACAAAAAAATATATGATAAACATTTGTTAAATAAAAAGTTATTATTTTTATATATACTTAAAATATCTGTTTTATAACAACTTTTTTCTAGGCTGTAATGAAGTGTTGTGATGAGCTGAACTTAAGACTGGAGCCAATTAGAAAAAAACTAACAAATCCAACTTGGGAGGAGCTTGTGAAATCAGCTTATGAAAATTTTGTTAACCTTAATGCTAGTTCAGCGTAAGTTATCTTGAATTCTATTACATGACAAATTTTACATGATGGCATTACATGATGTAACTTCAAAAATGCTAATATTAGTCTTAGTGAGTAAATATAAATCAGGGTTAGATTCATATAAACTTAGATGTTTTGATGACATCTTCAGACTATTGTAAACTATAGAAGCATATATAGCAGGCAACATACTGTTTAAACTTCAGTGTCCTGATTACAAGTCAAAATTATAAAACAAAAATAACTTATAGATTAAAATTTTCTTGATAGAAATATTCTCAAATGAAAAATGAGTTGAACAAAATCTGGAGGACCAATAAAATTCCTTTGTAATAACCCCTCTACAAACCAGTAATTTGGGAAATGATGATGTTTTTCATCCATTTAATTAATTTTTGTTACCTAAAACATAATTTTTCAGATAACAAACAGAAAATTCTTGTGCGATAAAACTTTTCCTGTAAGGCCAAAGTGAGGAACAGTAAGACATTTTTTTGGTCTTGTCATTTATGAAAATATTATGCATATTTAACATTAAAACACCCATAGTATACGAGGTGAGGCTAGAAAAAAACAGAACTAGCACAGGTGAAACAATAAAACGAATGCAATGAGGGTGAAAGTCGCCTGGCCTGTCACGTGACTCTTGCTCCGCCTACTGCTCGAGTTTCATCTGCCTCCTGCACTCAGTCTGCCCGTGGCGTCTGTTCTAAGTAGTTGACGTTATGTCTGTGCATCGGAAAAATGTTGAGTGTACAGAAAGAACAGCGTGTTAACATCAAATTTCTTTTCAAACTTGGAAAATCTGCAAGTGAAACGTTTGTAATGTTGCAAGAAGTGTACGGCGATGATTGTTTATCGCGAACACAAGTGTTTGAGTGGTTTAAACGATTTAAAGATGGCCGCGAAGACACAAGTGATGAAGCTCGCACTGGCAGACCATTGTCAGCGAAAACTGATGCAAACATTGAAAAAATCGGTAAACTTGTTCGAGAAGATCGCCGTTTAACAATCAGAGCAATGTCTGAGTTGACAGAAATTGACAAGGAAAGTGTTAGGCAGATTCTTCATGAAAGTTTCAACATGAACAAAGTGTGTGCAAAAATGGTTCCAAAGTGTCTCACAATTGAACAGAAGGAACACCGAAGAATGATTTGTTCTGACATCCTAGAAAACATTGAAAGTGATCCCACTTTTTTACAAAATGTTATTACTTGAGATGAATCGTGGTATTTTACTTACGATCCCAAAACCAAACGCCAATCGATGCATTGGAAATCTCCTGATTCTCCACGACAAAAAAAAGCACGAATGTCAAAATCGAAATTCAAGGCAATGATGATGGTTTTTTTTTTATGTCAAAGTGATTGTACACATTGATTGGGTACCAGAGGGACAAACAGTGAATCAGCATTACTACATTAGCGTCCTGACTACCCTACGTAAGCGAGTATGGAGAAAACAGAACGATTTGTGGAAAAAAAGACATGGATCCTGCAACAAGACAATGACCCAGCTCACAATGTGTTGTCAGTGAAGACGTTTTTAGCTAATCACAACATTCCCATCTTAGACCATCCACCCTACTCACCTGATTTGGCCCCCTGTGATTTTTTTCTTTTCCCTAAAGTCAAGTCAGCTTTGAAAGGAACTAGATTTCAGAGTGTTGAAGCAGTAAAAGAAAAAGCGACGGAAGTACTGTATGGACTTACCGAAAATGATCTGCAGCATTGCTATGAACAGTGAAAAATTTGTATGGAGCGGTGTATAGACCGAGGAGGAAAGTACATTGAAGGAGATAACATCAAATTGTAAATAATGGAAAATAAAATTTTTTTATAGCATCAGTTCGTTTTTTTTCTAGCCACACCTCATAAACTGAAGTTTTAACTATCACACTGAATATAAATATCATGGTGTTCTTACAGTAATTACATTTATACACAAAAAATATCAATTGCAGTTACTAGTCTCAGTATTAGGATACATTAATACAACACATGGGTATTAGTGAGCCAGTTAAAATTAAATCCCAGGATTAATAAATAATAACTCACAAAAACAGACAAATTTTAAATTGTTATTTAATATTTTACATATTGTTTATTAATAAATACCTACTAACAGAAATAACAAATGTATTAAAACTTTTGGTAAACAAACAAAAGAAAAGAATACTTTAATTCTTAATATACTCACCTTCATTTCTGTTGAAAATATTTCTATATATTTGAGTACATTTTTTTGCCTTTCCTAACATTACAATGTTTTCTTCTGATGATGAGTACCAGAACAACTCCATTTTCAAAACCTAAAGCCCACTGTTCCCTTTACAGTATGATTTAAGTTTTGAAAATGGAATCATTCCAAAAGGGGTCAACAGAGGAAAGAATTATATTAGGAAAGACAGGAAAATGTACTCAAATATATATATATATATATATATTAGGGATGGGCCGATTCCTAAAATTTTCGATTCCGATTCCGATTCCGATTCTAAAATTTTCCATTCGATTCTCGATTCTTTACTCGATTCTCGATTCTCGATTCTTTCAAGTTATATTAGCTTACATTCTAGTTCTCTAATAATTAATTTAGTTAACATCTCGGTCATATGGCAAAACCTTTTAAAAGTTCTGTTTTGATGTAATAGGCTACACAAAACCTTCAACCTTGATTTATCAATAGGAATTTTTAAAAGCATAAAAACATATCAGATAAAAGTAATGACTTATTTTAAAGTTAACAATGTGAACTTTACTTAATTTATGATGTTTGAAAAAATACCTAAACCTATTTACATTGTCTCTCAAAACAAAACAAAAATTAAAAACAAACAAACAACATAAAAAGTAAAAAATTAATACAAATAGGATAGTTTTTAAAATTTAAAAGTCTGGCAGGTAATGTACATTTCTGTTCAAAAACACAAGCATTTGAACACGTTGTAGGTCAAGCTAGTTTCATCGCTAGTCACATATAGCTCCTGAAGTTGAGAAAGGTTTTTCAGTAAACACTGTCGCGAGTGGACAGACAGGTATTTTATTGCCATAGCATTTAAATGAGGGTATTTGGCACTTTGTACTGCCAAATACTTTCCAACATCACAATCTGGACTGGCTAATGGTTCCCCCAGATAATTGTTTACTTCTTCTTCTACTGTCAATTCCCCTGGGGTACCTTCTTCCTCAACATTCTGGATTAGTGGGGCATACCTTCTCCACATCTGGTGGGACCTTTTTTCTGCAGGTGTCTGGAACAAGTGCAACTGATTCAGGCCTATTTTGTATTTATTCCTCAATCCCAGTTGATTTTTAACCGACTATCACTTATAGGTCCTGTGTCTGAGGATAAAGTTTCTTCAAGTATAGATCTTTTTTGTTGATAAATTTGGGCAAAATGAATGTTGTTTAATTGCTTTTTCATATTTGATATATTATGTGGTTTTCCACCGTCAGTTTCTGTTAACTGTCATCGAATTGACGCGACGGCCAGTACCCTGAACCGAATACCGTCTATAATATAATTTATTGAGGTTAAGTTTCGGAGGAATAATACGGTGTTTCTGTTATCCGTCTATTCGCTCAACCATCATGGCCACGGTTAATCGAGTTTTTACTGTACTTTTTTTGTGTTTTGTTCTGACATCTATAAATCAGTGGCAGTAAGACACGTGGGGGAGAGAGAGAGAGTATCGAACCCGCTCTAGTGAGAGAGAGAGAGAGAGAGAGAGGACCGCTGTCAAACGACCAGAAATGGTTACGATCTTGATTGCTGTTGCTTCATAAATAATAATATTTTCGTTTACTTTAATCATTTAATTCATTGATATCAACCATTACATAAATAAGATATAGTTGGTAATTAATTATTTTTCTAATAAATTACTCCACAGACATATTTTAATAGTTAACAAAATAGGAATCGGAATCGACACTTTTATGATAAAGAATCGAGTATCGACGATTCCTCGATACCACCTAGAATCGACGATTCCTGGAATCGAGAATCGGAATCGGCCCATCCCTAATATATATATATATATATATATATATATATGAGTACTTAGGCCTAAATACAATTTTCATAAGCAGAACTAAAATGTAACATGATATGCACATATATATCACATGTCCTTTATATATTTGCCCTCATATATGCACATATATTTGAAAGAAAGTTACAAAACACTACATATAATAGATTAAAATATTTTTTAAGAATAAAAACTGAAAATGATAATATATATTTTGACTTATTGAACACTAATTGCTCAACCTCCCAACCATTTATTAAATTACCAAAAGGCAAAAATTACCAAAAAAAAAAAACAACGAAAGCTTCAAATTAAATCACTAAGTTATAGTAATTTTAAAAATAACTTAATATGTTTATTGAATATTGTTCCAGAAAGCCCTAATACATTAATAATGGTTAGGTACCTACTGTATACGTCTTTCAAAGGAACTAATGCTAATTTTGGCATATATGGCATATAGAGCTGATTTTCAATATTTTTCACTTTCAAAAATTTAACAAAATTAATAAACTTTAGGTTTTTTTTTGTTTCCAACTTTATTAGAATTTAATATCCATCATTAAGTTCCCTGGATAATTCTTCAGGCTCTGGTAACTTATCAATAATCTTCCAACTCATCTAAAAAATGAATATATTTTGGTTTAAAATTGTCTTCTTACAATCTACTTTCTATGTTAAATCTAGCTTTGTTTACTTTTTCCTCCTTTTTATATTTGCTACATTACATTTCATTCTTCTTATTTCTTCCCTTTTCGATGTATTTTCCAATAAATGGTCATCCTCAATAATAAAATAAGTAAGTGCTATTGGCAAGTGTAACATAGCAATATATTTTCGAGTTTCTTAGTGAAAAAATCCTGATATATATGTATATATATATGAAGTTAATATATTACTATTGTAAATACTTTTATCCACCACTAAGTACAATAATTTTACATTGTGTGTGATTGGACAAGGTAAAATTATTGCAGTTAGTGGTGGATAAAAGTATTTACAATAGTAATATATTAACTTCATAAAGTCAGTGCAACGGAAAAATAATGGACAACGTAAAATATCAAAATATATATATATATATATATATATATATATATATATATATATATATTAATTAAAACAACCTCTCACCGTTATTTGTAAAAATACCTCTGAAGATGATTACTTTGTAGTCGAAATGTACATAAGGTTAAAATAAAATTTGTTGAATTTATAGTGAGAGGTTGTTTTAAATTAATATAAACATTTACGCCACAGTTGCTTTAAGATATATATATATATATATATATACTTCATTTTATACTTGAAAAAGTATAGTTTTATTTCATGTATAAATAAATAAACCTTAAATAAATAAGATGTTTAGCTGTAAAAAGATTTAATAATCTGTCAACATTGTTGCAACAAAAAATGTTTTAAATATTTTTTGCATTATATTTCATGAAACTCTTCTTTGAATTTGGGGCAAAAGCTGATGTATATTAAATAGTTGTTCTTTTTTCATTCATGATATTCAATTTAATTTAGTTATAATTTTTACTGTAGAAAGATTGTATTTTAACACTTTCCACAAAACATAAAACTATTTAAAGAGAATAAAATATTAACAATTACAGGATTCTTTCTTTAAAAAATAATTATTGTACTAAAACACTTGAACATATATTAGTGTGTTACACTTGCCTACAGTTGCACTCACTTTTTTGATTATTGAGGACAGCTGTTTTGGGAGATGTGACCCAATGTCCATCCTGAAACTGTGTCCCATTGTTCCAATGTTCCATCTTCCAAGTTAGCTGTCCTGACTAATAAGAGAAGTAAGTGCTACTGTAAGATACTAAAGGTTTAAGTGGTTCTTAGTGAAATACTAGTGGCTCAAATTAAGACAGAATCGACTAATATTAATTATTGTATTTAAAATAAAGTAATTGTGTGTTTAATGCCATCACTACAAACTATTATTTCCTCCAAATAATATTTTTTAAATATGTAGACAAATTTTAATGTTAGCTTTTTTCAATTTAGATTGTGTACATCATGCAATTGGTTTTAATTTATCTTCAGTAGTCTTAATATTTATTAGTAAACTAAGATTAGATTTTGTGTGACTGTAAATGTCAAATGCAATGCTTATATTACAGAATGACACCTTCGGATGTGAAGACGTACAATGTGTTTGGAGTTACTGTGTTGGAAGTTGAAGTCGATGTCTTGACTGGACAACACCAGGTATATTGGTTTTTTGTTTTTATCTACAAAAGAGGTATTGACAAAATAGTGAGTTTCTCTATATAATTTTTAAAGAAGCCAAAAATTGTTACCACTTCCTGCTATGAATTTTAAGACAAGAAAAGGAAATTCAAAATAACATTTAAAAAAATCACTCTCAAAAACTTGAAATACGCAATTTTAAATGGAATACGTCAGAAACACCTCTCTTTATCATATTTAGAGCAGCTTTACTTCAGGTAAAAAATCTTCCCCATGTGATACACGGTTTTTTGTTATTCCTATTATTAGTGGTTGATTATGTCTTTTCGTTTACACTTTCTTATACTTCTTACAAGGGTATATAACAATAATATAATTCTTTATAACCCTGATGGAGAGTAGATATACTTCAAGATGAGACCTTACACATGTGATGTCTGATCCCTCTTATATACTCTACAAAGGACTGTTATTTCCCTACCTATATTTACTACAATGCTTTCCCGCCCTTTACAAACAATTCTAGTCACACTGTTGGATTGCTTTTGACCTATAAAAAAATTTGGAAAGCAATGTGGAGGGCTTAAGAAAAAGCAAAAAAACTGTATTTGTGGAGTGAACCATTTTTTTAATCTATAATTAAAAGATACTTAACTAAGTGAATACGTAAGGGTTTGAACTAAGTAACTTGCTGACGTGTTTTGAAACAATCGTTCCATTTACGAAGCAAAGCCTCTACTCCTCTTTTATGTTCAGGGTTTTGAAATATTTTAAAATTACTTATATATATATATATATATATATATATATATATATATATATATATATATATATATTTATAGGTTAGTTTTGGTTGGTAAAGATTATTTAGATTTTTTGGACTAGGAGACTGACAGACTTACCTTGGTAAGAGTCCACACTGTAGTCTTGAAATAGAAACACATAAAAGCACTTAAACAATGATATATTTCAACCACACGGTGGTCTTTGTCAATCGAAGAGAAAACACAAAAAGATTCTCATACATACATTCTCTCATATTTCTTTTTGTGTTTTCTCTTCGATTGACAAAGACCACCGTGTGGTTGAAATATATCATTGTTTAAGTGCTTTTATGTGTTTCTATTTCAAGACTACAGTGTGGACTCTTTCCAAGGTAAGTCTGTCAGTCTCCTAGTCCAAAAAATCTATATATATATATATATAGGATCCAAGGAACTTAATTTTTGTAGTGTTTACATTTCAGGTGCCTTGTCATAGACATTATTTAGAAATAGAAAATTATCGATTAAATATAGGTTTTAAAATTTAGTTTAGAAGATCAAAGTATTATTAACTAGCCTATGTTAATTACTCATCCTGTTTTCATCTTAATATTAAATTTTAAGACAATAAGGTGCTTGGAATGACATTCCTGATTTTTAAGGAACTGGGGCATCACTCCAGTTTTACTGAGCTTTGTATGTTATAATCACCTGGTAAATAACCAACTTTTTATTTTATCATTCACTTTACTAAGTATTTATCACTTACCAGGCTAATTGTTTCCTTCAAACAATTTCTATCTCAGATGGTTGTAACCGTCTGCCCACTTAAACTTCTTCTTGTGGAAGGGCTGGTAAAGTTATATTTTAAAATAGTACCATGAATTACAACCAAGAATAATATTTCAGTTAATGATGCAGTACAAACGATCATTATTATTAGTGTGTAAATTTAAATAAATCATAAAATTTTTATAACTTATTTTACACATACGAATGATAATAATTTTGATATACCTTGGATTTGTTTAATTTATTATTACCAAAACAGTTACAACACTAAACAAAAGCAGGCTCCCGTAAACCATATTAATATTACTACACACAACACCAAATTTCACTGTAACTAGACTATCAATTGAGTTGTATCCTAACATTTTGTACTATAAAAATTTTACTATAAAAGTTCTAATTGGCAATAAGTTACTATTTATAATTAATTTTAAAAATAAAACCAAAACAAAATGAAAATTTGTTTTTAATTCCAAACCATACCATTGGCGATTTGCTTCTATCAAATATCTCAAAGCGAATACCAACCTTCTACCATATAATGGAATCTAGATTGGATTGCTATATTGTGTGTTCTCTTTCTATATTTTCTATTTGCAACAACTCACAATGTTTGGGATTGCATCAGACCATCCCCTTTCCACATGTTCAAATTATTAAACATGGCTCATGCTAAATTTTATTTAAAAGAAACAAAACTAAGTAGACATTTTCTTTTATACTTAATAGCAATCTCACTCACAGTTTAAAAAACAAACCAATGGAAGATGCTACAAATGTATTGGCTTGTTTTAGTATGTTACAATCTAATACATTATACACATTACAGGACATTTATGTGTCTTTGTTTTTGTGTTGGTTTAACATTGTTTGTTGAGGTTGTGTATGGAGTAATCTACTTTATAATTGTATTTAAAAAGGTTTTGATTAGGCTGTGTGTTTTAGATAAAGGTAGTGGTATGTTCTTTGCATGTACATTATTGTTTTGCTTCAAATGGTATTGCAAAACTGTTTGAATTATGTTCAGGTCAAACGTGTAGATTTACTTGAAGATGCAGGTCAGAGTTTAAGTCCATTGATAGACATTGGGCAAATTGAAGGAGCTTTTGTAATGGGACTTGGTTATTTTACGTCTGAAGAAATCAAGCATGATAAAAACACTGGAAAATGTGTAACAAACAGAACTTGGGTATGTTTCTTACTAATTAATGTGAAATAATACTTAATTAATACCCATTAAAAAAGTTTTTAATACTTATAAATAACATACATTTTTTAAACTTACAAAAATACATTTATGTGTTTACATGCTAAACGATACTGGAGGTAGAATTATTCATAGCACTATACTATGAATAATTGTGGCTTGTGTTTCAAAGTGCGTTGAAAAATATCCAAACTCACAGAGAAAGAAAATCCACTTGACATAGATTGAGCCTAGACTTTGAATATGTCCCAAGAAAGGATTTAGCTCATTTTACTGGGTGACCATAGTACTTTAAGACCAGAGACTTAAATGTTATTTATCTTTCAAATAATTTTTTTAAAGAAATGATGGGCAATAACCACTTACCAAATAAAACCATTATATATATCAGGCGGGTATCCAGCGACTTGTTTTGGGGGGGGGTGATTGATGCATTATATATTTATATAAAATATGTGTGTGTGTGCGCGCGCGCGTGCGTGTATGTAAAAACATGGAACAGAAAAAGTTCTTTCTGCTTGTGTTAGAAATCGGTAACGTGATTAAGATTCGTAGCAAATTAGACTTTTTAATAAATAGTTATACCAGTTTCGATAACACTTATGGCTAGAGAATATTATTAATTTTATAATAAGCTATTATAATAAAAATTGTTTATTAATTAATATACGTAGTTATTTTTCCTACACGAACAATTCCGGAGTCAACTGCGAATATTACGCTTGCAAAATTACGTATTGAAAATCATATGTTCGAGACTAAGTTTCACATAGCGCTATCTGTTTTTAAAACTTTTAGTCGTTTACGAAGGTATACCAAGGGAACGCGTCACATTTTCAAATTAAAAATTAAAATTGTATTTTTTATTTACAATAAAAGACGAATTAACTTAAGTAAATTAAGTTAAAATTCGAGCGTATTCATAAACATAAACTAGTATTTGATAAGTGATCCTATTTTTGTAATTATTCAAAGAGCATTACAATGTTACAAAATTATTATTATATTTATTACAGTTAGGATTTTATATTTGAGAATATATAATAACTTAATTATTGAATAAAGTCCTAATTTAATAATATATTGTCAATTTTTAACCCAAAGTTCTTGAGGGTTGGCTCGGCGATCGCCCCATCGCCCCCCCCCCTTGGATACGCGCTTGTATATAGTTATAAGTACAAAAAATAATACATTTTATCTAAGAAGAAGCTGCAGAGTCTGAATTTGTTTCAAGCGTGTGTTATATTAGATTTACATCAAATTTGAGTTAATATTACTTTTCTTCAGACTTTATTTTTAAACAAGATAAATAAAATGTTGAGAATATAAAACAGCCAAATAACATTGTATGATAAAAAGTAAATACTATATGGGAAGTTACTTTAGATTTAACTTGTTCCTTTTGCAGCACATACTAGGTCATTCTATTAAAAGCTTTTGTTACGGTAAAGAAAAGCAACTCCTTAGCTGAATTCCTCAAAACTACATCTCTAAAGTAAGTACTAATTTCCACAGTTTGATCTTTCAGATGGGCCTGGAAAAATCCAGTGTTTATACTGTTACCAAAAAGGTTGTTTACTATTGCACTTCAGGTAGAGATATGCAGCTAATTACTGTCAAAGTTTCAGTTGTGGATTTTATCTTGAGCTATGTTGGAAAAATATTTTAAAGACAAATTTCAGTATACTTACACTATAACTTCAGGGAAAAGTTTTACACAAAAATATCAAATTCCATTTAATATCCAAATGTTATGCTATTAGATAATTGTGTGGGAGACAAACTTGCTTGAAAAGCAGTTGGCCAAGTTTAAAACAAGTGCCTAATGAAGGAAATGCGGTGAGGGACCCTATACTTTATAATTACAAATTACACTTTTGCTATTACTTGCGACCAGACATTTGTTAACTAAAAGTTGTTAATTGTTAATTGATATTTTATTTGCGAGTTTGTTTATGTATGTGAGGGTGATGAATTTGTTTGTGTTTGTGTTGTTGTTACTGTTCTTGTTGAGTATTTTTCTGTGTAGTTTGTCTATTAAATAATTGTATATCCATAGACAAACCACGCAGAAAAATACTCAACAAGAACAGTAACAACAACACAAACAACAAAAACACGAACTCAAACAAATTCATCACCCTCACATACATAAACAAACAGCTTACAGAATAACAAATAAAAGCCAAACAGCAATCAGACACAACATTAATAAGAATACCAACACATACAATAACCCAGGAGTATACAAACTAAAATGCAACAACTGCAATAAGTTCTATATTGGACAAACATACAGATCTTTTGCCAAAAAATATAGAGAACACAAAAGCACACTGCACACTACTATTGAATCCACCTTCGCAAATCCCCTCATGGACACTAAACACTCATGCAAAAGTATGGAAAATAACATGAGCATCCTCCACACATGTAACAAAGGCCATAAATTAAACACACTAGAACAGTTTGAAATATATGTAGACATAGCAACACACATAAAAATGACACCCTAAATGAACAAACATGGCACAGATCACACATACTTTTCGATCACATCACTTCTAACTTTCAAAAAAATCGTACCGAGGAAGCACAACAGCAGCATTCCTAGCGGCAAAAATACGAGGCTGAAGAAGTCGTAAGACGAAAACGTTTCCTCCAAGTGTAAGTTAACAATTAACAACTTTTAGTTAACAAATGTCTGGTCACAAGTAATAGCAAAAGTGTAATTTGTAATTTACAACCAGCTCGTCATGAACAGCAACAAGATTTTGATACTTTATAATTGTATTCATGATCTAACCTATTGTGACATGATTATTATTGTGGTAAAATAGTTACTTGAACAATGGCCACCATACAGGCTCTTTCTAAAACTTAGTCATATCTCAAATATCATTACCAATTGAGGACATTGCCGGAAGAAGGGTGTATGTGAAACACGTGTTTTGAGAAAACAGCTTTTAAGTTTTTATTGTATTTTAGTTACTTTTCTAACATTTTTATTGTTCTAAAAAGTATTTTGTCATGAAGATTAGTTTTTCAACAGACACTCCAAATACAAGTTGTATCATCTTATTTGTGAATAATAAAATTAAAAAATGGGTTATACACTTTTTTTCTAACAATCGTTAATTGGCATTAAGAACTACTGTAAACTATATTGTTATAAGTCAAGTAGTAACTCTTATATGAGCTACCTTTGTATGTTTGTAAATAATCTTATACATATTCATAATCTTTTTGAACTGTTTATATATAATGAAGATTAAATATTTACTTCATTAAATTTACTAAAATATTATTACTGTAATATTTTGAAAAAAAGTAATAAACCAAAGATAAAAAAACATGGTTAAGCCTAATGTTTACATTTAAACTTGCTTTTATTGATAGGTAAAGTACAAACACACTCAGGCACATCATTATCAGCATATTTTTAGTGTTTTTTCCATAGAGATTGTTTCTTTATACACAGTCATTATGATCTGGTCAGAGATACTAACTGAATGTGCTTCCACTAAAAATCCATAACAGCTCAGAAAGCTATGCTATCAATATGAAATTTGGTGGGCATTTTTAAAACAATATGGCAGATCCGAAATACCAATAGCCGGAAAAAAGATGTATGGGCCTATACGCCCGTATTCCAGCAATGTCCTCAATTTAAGAACGCACTTAAATAGTTAAAAAGAGAATAAAACCATAAATCGCTAAACGTATTTACATTCTCTAAATATTTGTTTTTTTAGTCTAATTAAGAAATTAACCTTATTGTAACGCTATCAATACCAGTTTTACTAGAGAATCATTGAGTCATTTAGGTTGCTTTAAAGTTATATTGTATTGAATTTGGAGAATCATACAAAAACATTTTTTTTATGAGTATAGGCTAACTTAATTTTAACTATCATCTATGTTTTTAAAAAAAATCCAGGGTTTAATTCAATTATTACTAGTTTTATCCTTTTCTTTCATTATTTTGTACCCTATTTCTCATTTTGTCTTTCTCGAAAGCTTTGGATGTTCAGAGAATCTCTTTGAAAAACAGAGATTTAAGTTGGACTAGAAAAACAGATGTCTACAGAACAAAAGTTCAACTAAGACTTAAAGGTTTTTTCTCTTTTTAATCAGATTTGAGTTTTACAATGACTACGCTACTGCTAAAATAGTGAATGATGGAGAGAAGTTACAATTTTCAGAATGCACATACTAAATCTGAGAAAAAAACATCATCGTAACTATTTTCATATTTAATATTTTGTTTTAGAAAACCAATACACTCTTCTCTAGCTCTTTTGTGATCTGATTATTCCAGTTATTATTACTCATAAGATAACATTGTATAATACTAAGTAAACAATAAATTTTATAATATATTACAATTTAGTTAATACATACTTATATAATACTGTTTAAAATTTTGTATGTTTTTGTATAATGTTACAGAATTACAAAGTTCCAGGAGCCAAAGACATTCCCATAGATTTTAGAATTTATATGCAGAAAAATTCAGATAATCCTCTAGGAGTTTTGAGATCAAAAGGTAATGCCAAATTCAATATAATTATCTAAAATTTATCAGTAAATAAAAGGTTAAACAATTAGGTGAATTTAAATAATTTCCGAGAGAACTGTAGTATTTACAACTGTATACAGTGGGAACATCGTTCATCCTAATTTTAGTCATACAATAACAAACAACTTTTTGATAAAATAGGAAAACAGATGTTTGGAGGTGAAAATGAAACCTCCATAATGAGACCTTTCATTTGATATCAATTTTCAATCTTCTGACAACAAAATTTTGATAACAGGTAACCTAAGTTTTTGTTACTTTTTTCTCAGGAAATAAACCAGAGCAACCTTCTCTGCCAATAATTATTTTACAGAGTACAATAATTGTATTTATCAAACTCAATTATTGATCCTCAGCTAAGTTTCTAGTTGTATTTACTTTTAGTTTATAAGTTTCACAAAACTATTCTCAGAAATTTGTTGACCTGTTGGGCATATTTTGTCTTTAAACCAAGTCATATTGTTCCACTAGCCAAAACATAAAGCAAGCAATTTGCAAAGCTAAAACTAGTCTCATCCCCATACATACTTTGGCTTGACCCTTAAGACAACAGGCTCCTTTGAGGCTTATATACCTCAGGTTAAATTTTTTAAAACATTCAATAGAAACTACAACTAACTATACATTATTTCATTATTTAGCTATACATATTATAATGAAAAATCACTCTACTTTGTAACTTCTTGTTTGCTAGATTGTAATTATGTAATACGATCCTCTGATGATGATGACATGATCATTGAAATGTACATAAGGGTTTAATATCAAGTAACTTGTTTTATTTATTTTTTATTATTTTTTGTGGTATTTGGGCTCTTTGCAATATTTTCATTGTAATATATTGTACCACTGTGCTCTTGATATTGTATAGCTATACTTTACTTTCTAAAAGTTTTTTTATGTTCTTTGCCTTTATTCAGAAAATAAATTGAAGAAAAATTATGAATTGTAGAAGTACGGCTATTATGTGGATAGACATACCTTTGTAATAACAATTCAAATCTTTAAGGAAATAAATTTTTAGTAATAGGCTCCGGACTAAATGGGACAGGATATATGAGACAATTTAAATAAAACAAGTGCAGTCAACACAAAGATTAGTGGAAATTGAATGACTCAAGGAATAAAAAAAATATCAGTATAACCTCTTATTTGTGAAAACTTTTTTCAAATAAACCAAAAAGACAGAATCATCCACAGATCCTTACATATAAATGTAAAACACAAATAACAAAAGCACCAATAATAAATACACCCAACCTTTACTAAAATTATCTTTAATCACTTTTACATTAGTTTATGACTATCTGAACTTTAAATTTTGTAAAAACTTACTGAGACAGAACGTGTTTGATTGCCCTGTGGCGATCTTTATCAGTTTCTCTGATGACGAGACACTGATGAAGATTGCCACGGAGCGATCAAAAACGTTCTGTCTCAATAAGTTTTTACAATTTACAAAATTTAAAGTACAGATAGTCATAATCTAATGTAAAAGTGATTAATTAAGTTTCATCGAATGTAATGTACTAAAAAAATTCAAGACAATGTTGCATAATTTTTAGTCCCCTGCCTAAAATACAAACAAATGAAATTTTCAAATATCCTTTAATTATCCATAAAAAATTCCTTCACTTAATATTGAAATATATTTAGTCCAAATAATCAGATAAAATCACACATAAAAAAACATAGACAACAAAACATAAGAACACAATCCTTAATAATCTTCACAATGTTATGGCATCTTTGACCGCACATGTTTGACACTAACGATTTTACACTGCTGCTCATAAAAAAATAGATATACTGATATGAATATTTATACAAAACAATACAGTGTCAGGGACATAAAGGAAATCATAATCCCAAAATAACTCATAACATTTTAGGACTATTTGACAAATAACAACCGATGGGGTGGCAACAGTAACTTCCACGCTAATTTTTGTATGGGAGTAAAATTCAGGATAATTCATTTATGGAGTAAAACAAATCTGTGAATTAAGTAAAGCTTAAAGTAAAGAGAAAACATTATGGAACTAAACTGTAAACCTATTCTATCTCTGATACAATATTTATATGGCAAATAGACATCCCGAACACAGTAAACATTATTCTTCCAATTTAGTAATCCCTCGGTTCTGATGAACTATGTGTGAAAAAAATACATTGTTTTTAGCTATAAAAATCCGGGTCTTTTCTTCCAGTGATTGAATTGTTAAATTTTGTATGCAACTTGGAGAGAATAATTCAGATGTGTTTAAGTGTTACAAAAATAGTAAAACCATTATTAATATAAAAAATTGTGTATCTTATAAAAGTTTTGTTTGAACATTTAAAAAAGAGTACATAATGGGGTGCTAGTTTCATCATCGGCATTCATACTACAAAATCCAGGTGACACCTATAATATTTGACAACAAAAAGATGGCCACTCGTGGGATCCCCATATAAGCATTCTTATTCAACATAGAATAAAAATATACACCCCATACAACAAATCAGTAATATAATATAATTTACTGGCATTCGTGTGTAAATGAAATATTAACACTATTAAAAAGAAATAAATAAATAACTCAAAACATCTAGAAATACATTTGAGGATGTATCAAAAAGTTTATGTGTTAGGCGTAAAATAACTTTGTCACTTAGGCCATTAACATTGCATCCATCTCCTTCCAAGTAGTCTTCTTGTGAAGTAATGTAATGAAACCACCAATTTTACATCCACAAAATTTATAAATGTATACTTTTCCTCAAATTTCTCTAGTATCTTATAAGATTTTTGTTTAATGTTTCCCACAGTGTCAAAAAAATAAGTCACTTCCTCTGAAATATCATTTTTGGGAAGAAAGCAGATATAGTATTTTTTTTTTCTTTGGAACAAGTTTGTAATTTCTGGGAAAAGAGAGCTAAGTGTAGCCATTGTGGAGGGCTATAATTTTTTAAGTAAAAGTTTTCTCTCAGACAACTACCTGAGTCTTTCCTCAGATCAAAATGTCACTTTTTCAAACCCCAAGGCAAGACTCAGAAGTTAAATTTTTCAGGTACACAAAGAATCATAACTATTTTCAGTTAAACAACTTGTGGTGTAACTTGTGCTAACTTCTAATTTCAGGATTACTCTGTTTAATGCTTCTCCGTTTGATGCTGATACATTATAGCCCTTCTATGATTTTCCTGCAAGGTTACAGGTCACTTGTATCAACGTGTTGTAGTAGTCAAAAATATACTGGAGTACAGATGTGCTTATTGCTTTCGAGGCGATCAGAAAATGACAGTTAACATTTTGTTACGTGCCCAGTTACTGTTCCGTATAAATAAACCACTTATTATGACAATTATGTAGACTACATACCTTACTATATTTATATTACTCTATTTATCATCTGTAACCATGTTTAACTGTTACCATGTTGACAAGTTGTTTGATCTCAGTCTTGTTGAGAGTGAACATCTATAGAACATTGACTTTCTATCTGTTAACTTTACTAAATGTCAGTTTAGATGAAAAACTATAAGTTTTAAGGTAGTTAAGTGGGAGAGCATTAACTTGACATTGGTAATTTGATAAATCTGGCTCTGTCTGCTATAAGGATAATTCAACAAAATTTTGAGAAGATTAAAGTGTCTGCAAGGACAGCAACGACTTTGACAGCTACCAAAGCTACTCATTTCAGATATTTAATTATTAGTAATATATATTTAAAACTTATTACAAAAAAAATTATAGTTCTGTATTTACTAATTAAAACCTATGTTACAGTGTAATTGTTCGATTCATATTGCTAAATCATATAACACTGTATGACCTCCAGCACTAAACGAGGTATTACTGTAAATTAATAAACTTATACTAAGAAAATTAATAACTTGGGCAATTTCCAGGACATAATAGCATTCATGTCTTCTATGTCTTAAAAAACAAGTAAAGCGCTGATGAAATTACTGGTAAAAATACAGAATTTTTATTTATATTTGCTTTTTATTTCCTAATTTTATTATTTTTTAAAATTATATAACTCACAATAAAGCTATTGAAAAGAACCCCAATACCACAAAAATAATAAAAAATAACAAATAAAACAAGTTACTTAAGATTAAACCCTTATGTACATTTCGATGACCATGTCATCATCATCAGAGGGTCTTGTTACAAAATACAATCTAGCACACAAGAAGTTACAAACTAGAATGATACCAATCGTTCTCCGCGGTCGCTATATATAGGCATGAGGTAAGCTCCGCCCCCTCTCCGCCCTCGACCGACAAATAATGATCGGCCATCAGGAACCAAATAGGTTAAGTCAAAAAGTACATTATAATAATACTAATGTAATAAAAACTACAGCAATAACAATAAATAAACTAAATGTCATTTGGTTCCTGATGGCCGATCGTTATTTGTCGGTCGAGGGCGGAGAGGGGGCAGAGCTTACCTCACGCCTATATATAGCGACCGCGGAGAACGATTGGTATCATTCTAGTTTGCAACTTCTTGTGTGCTAGATTGTATTTTGTAACAAGACCCTCTGATGATGATGACATGGTCATCGAAATGTACATAAGGGTTTAATCTTAAGTAACTTGTTTTATTTGTTATTTTTTATTATTTTTGTGGTATTGGGGTTCTTTTCAATAGTTTTATTGTAATATATTGTACCACTGTGCTCTTGATATTGTGTATTATATAAGTCGATGAAAAATAATTTAATATATAAAAATAAATACAAATAATATAGTAGGAAAGTTATAATAAAAATATTTAATTTCCCAGCTGTTGGTGAGCCTCCACTTTGTATGTCTGCCTCAGTATTATTTGCTATTCGCCAGGCTGTTGCATCTATAAGACAGGATATGGGATTAAAAGATGAATGGTTTCAATTTGGTAATTATAGATTTACTTTTGCTTGTTGCTCTGATAGTATTGCTAAAGTGTTTACTATATCTGTTATGTTTTAATTTATTACGTCGATTTGTTATCTTAATTTGATTTATATATTGCTTTTTTCATAAAATAGTACTTGATTAATACTACTGACTTCTGATACTTTTCAGTAGACATGTTTTGTACAACTTCAGTTCATAATCTCTTGTATTCAAAATATATCATCTTTGAATCTGAACTGTATCTCAAAGAAAAAAAAAGATGCAAATTAGAGTACTTTATTTACTCTCGCTGTACAGTAGAACAAAGCAAATCTACTGAAAGGTATTGGTTAACCATGATTAAAATTATAAAAATAATTATGTAATGTTTTATTCTTTGTCTTTTTTTATCATTATTCAGGTATTATTTTGCATTCCTTAATTATTAATTACTAGGGACTTGTAGGGGCAAATGCCCCTATTCATATTGAAACAAATTTGGAAATTTTGTATAGTAATTTTATTTTTTAATAGAAATTAATTTAATATAATTCAAATTTTTCATAGCAAAATTTCCTCATAAACTATACATTTTTGTGAATGTGTTTTCAATTCGATTTTTTTGACCAATCGTATTATCAATATGTATCTTTATTCAATCTTGAGTTTTTACTCGACTTAGTGCAACATAAAGTTGATCATGTGTAAAAACAGGTTTAGTCGATTGTAGCCTTACGTGTAGTCTAGTTATTGAAAATGTATGTCTTACAGGAAATTTGTTCCTTTTCGTTTGAAATGGCATGATAGGATTTGTTGATTTAATTTAATTATTGGTAGAAATATGATGTTTCCTTTTCCCGACTCAGTGATTATTTCTAATTTAATACACTTGTCCAACATATCTAGTATGACAAGACGTACTCAGATGTTTTTAATATAATATTTGTACAGCTTTTTCTTAGCTGAAATATTTGAAAATCATACCCAGCTGTATTTCATTGCAATGTATTTCTTATGAAGATTTTTGTTAACTTTAAGTACCCTATAAATGTTGTAAATTGAGAAAAATGTATAATTTTCCCAGCTCCTTTGTGTCAATACCTTTAATTTGAGCCATCTCCCAGCTCTGTACAACCTTCCAAGCTCCCACAATGTTTCTCTCAACATTCAGCTTACAAAATTATATACATGGATTGTTCTAGATTATTTAGTTCTATTTTGGTAAAATTCTTTCTTGAAATTCCAAGAAAACTGTTAAAAACTATCACACACTTTTTTTTTCTTCATCTCTTATATGAAATAAAATTATATAAATAACAAATAAATTTAATAAAAAAATAACACAAGCATAAGAACATTGTTTGAAGAAAGTTTTGTCTAGGAAACCAGTGTGAAGAGATTAAATTATTTATAAGTTTAAGAAAATAAAATTGAACATCATGCCAGTTGTCTATGCAAGGTATAACTCAAAACTGCTGTAGTCATGTTAATTTGAAAAAACTGATAGTTAAAAAATTAGTGTGATCACCTCACGAGCCCTACTAGAATCTGATTAGTAGTTCCTAATTACCTTTTGTCTTTTAGTTTATTACATCACCTTTGTTTTTGCGTTGAATATTTGAGGATGTTGAAGATGATTAGTTTTGGTTGATGAAGTGAGGGTTAATACTAGTTTTTAAATAATGTAAATTGATATATCTTACAATTTAGATTATTGTTAAATTAGTGACAAAATACCATTGAAACCAATATCTATGTAGCAACTTTGTACTCTAGTATTTCCTGAACCTTAGGATACATTTCAGTATATACCTTGAATAGCATGTAAAGTACCTTGAGAATATGTAAAAAAAACAAAATTGTTTATAATATTGAGAATGATACTTGCATTATGGTAAGTTAAAGAGCGTGTACTACTTTCCGTTAGTATTTATAGTAATTATAGATTTTATTCTGTGATATATCCTTATTTATTTTAACAAAAACAATTATATTATAATATTACATTTATTAAGAAATACACTAAAACACTTGTAAATATTTTACAACTTGCCTATAGTAGCACTTTCTAATATTTGTTGAGGACGGCCGTTTCGGGAGATCTGTCCCACTGTCAACTCATACCATAAATGATCTCAAAGATTTTTGTAGGTTAGGGTGGGGGTGGGATACTATGGTGGGGATGTAGGTGTATTTGGTGAGTATTAGGAGTAATGATGTCAAAAAGTGTGTGTGAGTTATAATGTAATTAGGTGTTGAGTATGGTGTAGGGTATATTTTAAAAAGCTTTTATGTTTTGTATTGTTTGGTTGTGTATCATTGGTTGTTTTTGTATTGTTTATGAAGAATTTGTAGGTTGGATGTTATGTCTATGTAGTCATGTTTTGTGAATATGAGATGTTCGCCGAAGTTTGATTGGTAGTTTTCGTTTTTTAGTGGGTTTATATGTTCTTGGTTAGTGTGTGTAAAATGACCTCCCTGTCTGGCCTAAGGCTAATTTATGTTGGTGTAGGTGGTTTGAAGAGCTGTGAATAGTAGTGTTGGTGTTGGTATGTGGGTTTTCGGTATATGTTGAATACAAACAAACTAATAAATTCAACATATACCGAAAACCCACCAATACCAATACTACCATTAACAACTCTCCAAACCACCCACACCAACATAAATTAGCTGCCTACAACACCATGATATACCGCCTGCTTAAAACTCTGTTAGACAAAGAAGAACACTAGCAAGAATTAAACACCATAAAACACATTTCACAAACCAATGGATACAACATAACATGATTGACAAATTATAGAACTGCCTAAAAAACAAACTCAATAACCCAAATACAAATACACAACATGAAAAACTCATCCAAAACCCACAATATAACCAACACACTATAGAAATACAGTTACAAAATAACCTAATCCACACACAACAGTTCAATAAACAATTAAAACCAACAACAAAATCAACTACATTTACAATGCCACAAGGAGTTTACAAACTAACTTGCAGTTCGTGCTCCAGTTTTTACATAGACCAAACAGGGAGGTCATTTTATACATGCTACCAAGAACATATAAACGCACTAAGAAACAAAAACTACCGATCAAACTTCTCAGAACATCTCATATTCACAAAACATGACTACATAGACATAACATCCAACCTAGAAATTCTTCATAAACAATACAAAAATAACCAACGATACACAACCGAACAACGAAATATAAAAACATTTCAAACTACACCCTACACACATACTCAACACCCAATTAGATTATAACTCATGCACACATTTCGACATCATTACTCTTCGACATCCCCACCATAATATCCAACCCTACCCTAACCTACGAAAATCCTTGTGATCAGTTACGGTCTGAGTTGGCAATGGGACACATCTCCCGAAACGGCCGTCCTCAACAAATATAAGTAAGTGCTACTATAGGCAAGTTGTAAAATATTTACAAGTGTTTTAGTGAAAACTAGTAGCTCACGTGGAGATGGAATCAACAAATATAAGAGATACAAATGTCTGAGTAAATATGTTCTTGTAATTGAAATAAGAATGAGGGCTGAAGAAATCATGATAATGAAAACTATTGCATTGTTTCATTCCCAAATAATTATATGGTTTTTAAATAAAGGAAGTGGGTGAGACAAAGGGAAACTGTTTCAATTTTTTTTAGGATGACTATCAAACTCAACTATTGTGTATGTAGAATTCAGAAAATAATTATAGGTAGAAGGAAATTAGGATGGAATCAGTTACATTTAGTCTACACATGAAAGATGAAATAGATAACCATTGTGAACTCATCATTGAATGTCCACTTTACAGAAGTTTTGGAGTATAAGATATAATACTCCTTTTCTAAGTAGCATGAATGCCATCAGTACCATGTTTAAAATAAATATGACCGCACTAATAAATTCTGTACATGTTTTAAACAGTATTGTATTATTATAAACAATATGAGTTCATTTGAAATCTCTGGATTATTCTATAATTGAAGAATACTTATGATTATGCTAATAATAAAAGCAATACATTTTATTTCTGTTTCAGATCCTCCATACTCAGCAGAAAACATTGTCCTAACCTCCAAACTTGACAGAACAAAGTTCTTGTTATAAATAAACCGATATTGATGTATAAATAAAAATAGAGAAGATTAAATGATCCTGAAAATCAATGTTCAAGCAGGGGATTAATTACAATATAATATGGAGAAATACAAAACTAAAAATAATATTTGAATAAAGAGTTAAACATTTTTATAAAAATACAAAACTGAGGTATTCAAATGCATTTTATAATATAATATAAAACAAGTAATAATTTTTTGTTTTAAATCCATTCCTACAGGAGTCAACAAGGAAAAGTTTTATTTTAGTTTCTTTTTATTTTATAATTACAATTAATATAATTATGTATATACGTATGTCAGAATAAAAATATTAAGTGGCTAAATAGAAAGCGAATTTCTTTGCAATTTTCCATTTTCCGTTCTATGTATGGTGTTGGGCTATTAAGCTAATTTATAAGCTTTTTTTTGTTGCTTGCATAATGTTGTAGTTTCTTCTCGCTTTTCTTTCGCATTGTCTGTTTGTGAAGCAAGGTTCAATACTGTTTATCCAGTTTGTTCGTTTATTTTATTCTTTTCATTCATTTTTATTCCTAGAACATTATTTATGTTATTGTGTGGTAACCAAGGCAACAATTTAAGGTTGAACAATGCACGTTTTCTTCAACTAGATGGTGTTGAAAGAAAAATTCATATAGATCTTTGAAAATTACATTTCGAGATGTGGGAAAGTTGGCTCAGTGCAAAAGCACTAGACTTCGAACATGAAGATACTCAGTTCAAATCTGACCTAGACCCTCCAAATGTATATAATTTAATTATGGAATAAATATTTGAAAAAACTGTATTAACATCAATTGTCATCTACAAAAAGACAATGTTTAAAAAAATGTATTTGAACTTAATTGGATGAATAAAATCATATTTTCCTAACAATTGAAATTTTGTACAAGACATATATATATATATATATATATATATATATATATATATATATATATTGTCTTTCTATATATGGTTTTTCTCTTTCTTGACTGAAGAAGATCATGTTGATCGAAATATTTCAAATAAAAGTGTATTAAGTGTTTTATATGTGCTTATTTCCAAGAGATTGCAGTTTTGGACTATTGCCTTTAGGTAAGTCTGTCAGTCTCCTATCAAGTCCAAAAAATTCCTATATATATATATATATATATATATATATATATATATATAGATTTTTTGGACTAGGAGACTGACAGACTTACCTTGGTAATAGTCCACTCTGTAGTCTTGAAATAGAAACACATAAAAGCACTTAACCAATGAAATAATTCAACCACACAGTGGTCTTTGTCAATCAAAGAGAAAACACAAAATGAAATATGAGAGAATGAAATAAAATAAAGTAAAAGTTGTAATCACAGATTGTGTAGAAATCAGATGTCACAGAAGCACAGATTATAGATATATGTATTTTTTCCATGAGCATATGAGTGATTAACCTTAGTGATCAACCCTTAGTAAAGAACCTTCCATCAGATACCCAGGACACCAATCATTTCATAGATCGACTTTCACAAATATCTGTACCTCTACCCCCGGAAACTATTTTGGTCACCATAGATGTCACCTCTCTCTATACCAACATCCCTCATGCACACCGCCTATCTGCAATAGAGAATTTTCTAAACAAACGCCCAGGCAAGCCTTTTCCCCACTACACCTTTTCTTGTGAACCTGACCAGATTCATCCTCGAGAATAACAACTTTCAGTTTGAGGGAAGGAACTACCTTCAAATAAAGGGAACAGCAATGGGCACTAGAATGGCCCCATCGTACACAAATCTGTACATGGGATTGTTGGAAGAAAGTTTTCTAAAGTCACAAACACACCAGCCATTATGTTGGTATAGACATATAGATGACATCTTCCTAATTTGGATACAGGGTGCTTCAACACTTGATTAATTTTTAGACAGCCTGACACAATTCTCCACACTTTAATTTACCTGGGAGAAATCTACATCAGCCATCACCTTTTTGGATGTAGAGGTAACACTCCAGAATGGAAATATCAACACAGGAATTCACATCAAACCGACAAACCACCTACAATATCTACATTTCGACAGCAACCACCCAATAAACATAAAACGATCCATTCCATACAGTCAGGCAATCAGGGGTAAGAGAATCTGTTCTAATGATAGGGAATTGGAAGATTTTAATAGAAAGATATCAACAGCCTTCCAGAGAAGAGGATACCCAAAAAAACTCATTGAAAACCAAATTCATTCAGCACAGTCCTCGGTTCACCATAAACCACAAACAGAACAAAATAAACTGTCTTTAATAACAGACTACCATCCTGGTCTACATAAACTCAACAAGATATTGAGAGATGGCTTCAAAATTCTTCGAGCTTCCGTCCACACCAAAAATCTTTTCACCGATCCACCTCAAATTTGGTACAAGCAACCTCCCAACTTGAAAAACATCCTAAACTACCAGATGCAGAGAAACCACACAAGCTTCCTCATGGCTCCTAGCCATGCAATAGACCTAGATGCAAGACGTATCCATACACCCCCCAGCAAATAGTTTCACAGTCAAACAACAAAAATTGTCTTAAAAATACAGGGTCAATTGTTCATCGAAAAATGTCATATACCAGCTACAATGTAAATTTTGCTCAGCACAGTACATAGGCCTGACCACGGATGGTCTGAATATCAGAATAAATGGCCACAGACATGATGCTAAAATTATGAATATGGATAGGCCAACAGCTCAACATGCTGCGAGTCACAACATCACAACTTTTGATGACTGCTATACCACAAAAAAAATTAAAGCACTCCCCCCTGATTGCAATCCCTCAGAACTGAGAAGATGGGAACTGTCATACCAGTGGTATACCAAGTCCAGAGAATCCCCTAACCTTATTATCAGATAAATCTATTCACTTTTTTTCCTAATAGCTTCATCAGACGTCCTCAATCTCTTTTCCCCTGACAGACTTATATAAACTATAATCACTCATATTCTCATGGAAACAATACATATATATTTTTAATCTGAGACATCTGATTTCTACACAACCTGTGATTACAACTTTTACTTTATTTTATTTCATTCTCTCATATTTGATTTTGTGTTTTCTCTTTGATTGACAAAGACCACAGTGTGGTTAAAATATTTCATTGGTTGAGTGCTTTTATGTGTTTCTATTTCAAAATTACAGAGTGGACTATTACCAAGGTAAGTCTATCAGTCTCCTAGCCCAAAAAATCTAAATAATCTTTACCAACCAAAACTAACCTAAATATATATATATATATATATATATATATATATATATATATATATATACACCACGAGGAGGCTGAAGAAGTCGTAAGACGAAAATGTATTTTCCAAGTGTAAGCTAACAATTAACAACTTTTAGTTAACAAATATCTGGCCGCAAGTAATACCAAAAGTGTAATTTGTAATTTACAACCAGCTTATCATGAACAGCAACAAGATTTTGATATATATATATATATATATATATATATATATATATATATATATATATATATATATATATAAGGAGAGTGTGGGCTAATAAACTGCATTGAAAAAAGCATAAACTTGAATTTTAACATTTAACAGGCTTGTTATTAAATACACTTTCGAGAAAAAGTTTATAAAATAAGTTTTTTATTAATTTAAAGTTTATTTTTATTTAAATTCTTACATGCATCTAAGGACAAAAATAAACAATTTTTTTAGTGGAATATATATTTTCACAATCTAAAAAGATTCTAAATATATTTTCACTAGATAAACTTGGAACCATTCCTCTGGGTATAATGTGGGGTTAGATACACAGGTTTACAATTGTAACAATATTGTCTAACTGCATAAAAGCACTGTGGCGTAATGTTTGATTTAAATAAATATTGTCTAAATTCAACACACAGATTGTAATAACAAAGTCTCAAAAAATATGTGAAATACTCACTAGCAAACGTTCCGACTGAAGAGTAAACCGAGTAAACATTGGGGATGGAAAACGCGAACTACTGTTACTGTATTGCTAATATATCTCTTTCGGCTGCAATGTTTACTCAGTTTTAATAATACACACTCCATAAAGGCTGCAGGTTACTATGATAACAAATTGCTGTGAATAGCAAGTGGCTGAATATGATAATACAGAATGGATGTCACTTTATACAATGCTGACATTATCCAGCACTCTATTTGATTTCTTTGAATCTCAGTAAAATATAGAGTTTTAAATCTAAAAATATGAGTTATCATGTTATACTCATTCTTAGCAAGATATCCCATAATCAGTGATGTGACTAACAGTGATTTCACACTAACAGGTCAATCTGTGACTGCTACTTTAAAATAACTGTGATTTTCAACCGTGATTGTGTATTTTAACTGTGATTGTTAAATGCTATTAGTTATTGAGGTTAGGTAATGAAGTCAGTTGACCATGTCAGTATGATTGTTTTATATCAAATATAACAACTATATTAACAAGATTAATTTTTTTTTGAAATTTTAGCAGCTTTTAATTTATTAACCTAAATAAATTGTCAAAATGTTACTAAAAATGAAAATAATATTTATAAAAATTTCTGTTATTTTATTTCAGATGCCTTTTATTGCAGATGGCCTTTGATGTCCTATATTTTATTAAATAGAAGACAAAACTAGTTTAAAAATATCAATACATTGTAATTACTCCTGCAGATGTTGTTTGCTAAAACCAATTGAAAAACAAGAGGTGTTCGTTACAGCAGTGTTTATTGCATTTCCTCTGGATTGGGTTTTGCCGGGAGTGATCGTTTCTACCTGACTCGGTGACTACAATTAAATCGATGACTGCGTATCAACTCTGTGTATAGAATAAAGAGGTTATTACACATGGACAGTATGCGAATTGAGAGTAATTACATTTTTTTGCCTTTCATTACAACTTTTGTAAAACAATTCAAGGGCATTTGCAAGTTATTACTACGCTATTTTAAATCAGAGCATATTGAGTGACATTAATGTTCAATGGTAAACACTTAAATAACTTCTACTGAATAGATTAGTTTTTGCGCTATTAATTACCACCATTAGTAATTGATATATATCAGTAATGATAAATGTTGTTGATTAATTTGACACTGATAAATTAATTGATTACATCGTCTCTTGGATAAACTATTTATTAATAAGAACTGAGTTAATCATAAAAGAGTTTACCATTTTACAACTAGGTTCAGAGAAAGTGATTCATCTCCTGAGAAAGGTAGGTTACTGTGAAGAACAAGAAATTCCATTCAAGGTAAGGGACAATCGATGAATCACAGACACCTTAACAAAGAGATTGCCCAGGATTGAGAAGCGTGGTAAAAGGGGCTTTAAATATCACAAATCATTAATACGAATGCGGCATGAATGCACAAACATATATATAACACTTTATTTTCATACGAGTTTCAATGATTTATGCAATCATCAGGGAGAGTGCTACACAAACACAACTGTAACTTAATTGCATCTGTGATTATGAACTAGCCTCACTGATAATGTTGACCCAAGTAATTTAATCGCCTACGACAATAAAGTGTTTTTAATTCTTAGTTTGAGTACAGGTTTTTAATAATTTAAGTACAAGAAATTGTGTAAACGTAATGTTTCTCTATAAAATAGAGCATCATTTTGTATTACATTTATTTATTACATTCTCATTTGTTATCTAGTAACAAAATCTATTATTGGGATAGTTTCAATTATTCAAAAAATAATTCGATTGTTAACTCTAATGTCCTATGCAGCAACCTGTTAGCTTATGACAAGACAATTAGATTTTACTGTTTTTTCTTTTTATATAAAGTAGTCATATTAATACATTTTTGCTATTTATAATATAGGTGTATAAAAAAAATAATAACTGTAACAATGGAAAAGACACAGAAAAAGAAAATTTCCATAACTTGTTCGCTATCTCCGGATATAAGTGGCAACGCCTAGGTTAGAGAGAGGACTCAAATGTTTCATTTCAGCAATTGCTTAGAGCAGAGGTGTCAAACTCAATTTTGCAGAGGACCATATATTAAATTTAGAATCTGTAGGTGGACCAGATTCAAATTAAAAAATGTTTTGAACTATTACGACATTTTATTTATTTAATTCTAAAGTATATAATATACAGTTGTTAAAAATCATATCAAAGTTATAAAAAAAGGGTAATTATTTTGAGCTCGAGGATCCAGATACTTGACTTCTCTTGTTTTTGACAAGCCCTTTGATGTCAGGTATCATATTTGTTGTAATTATTTGAAGAATTGATTCGAGATATTCTTATTTATTTTCATGATGGAAAACGTCTGCTCATATACATAGGTGCCACCAAACATGCACAGAATGTGTGCTGCATGGTTTTTTAATTCTGGGGAGCTATCCAAACTCTTGAAATATTGTGTATAAAATGTAAAAGGGTTACCTTCTTTAATTTTTTTTCAAAATACTGTCTGATTGAAGATATATCAACTCCATTTGCAAATGAACTGATGCCTGTGAAGCAATTGAATGGATTGTTGAAAATTTGGAATTAGATTTCATTAGTTTTGTAGAAGTCCTCAAAATGATTGTTGATTTCCGTGACAGATATTGCAGAAGTTGAGAATATTGATCCAATTGTTTTTAGTCCACTGTGCCAAATGTTTTTAAATGAAATGATCCAAAGTTTGATTTTTTACCTGATTTTCCCAGAGTCTCAACTTTGTTTCAAAGACATGAATAGATTTGATTGACAATCAGATTTTTACCCTGTAACTTTAAATTCAGATCAGTCAAGTATTTATTCATATCTACAAAAAAGGCACAATCAACCCACCAGTCATTGTCCTAATCAATTGAGTTGCCTTTTCTAACATTAAAGCTTAAATAAGGTCACGTACGCAACCTAGAGATGCTATAAAGGGTAAGAGGTAAGTTCTCATTTATATCCTATTATTTCCTAAATAATAAAAATTAAGTAAATATTTGTAAATATTTACAAACTTGCCTATAATAGCACCTCCTTATATTTGTTGAGGACGGCCGTTTCGGGAGATGTGTGTCATTGTCAACTTAGACCATAACTTATCTCAAGGTTTACGTAGGTTAGGGTATTAGGGTGGGGTGGGATATTATGGTGGTGTTGGTGTATTTTGTGAGTATTAGGAGTTATCAGTCAAAATGTATGTGTGAGTTGTAATGTAATTGTGTGTTGAGTATGTGTGTAGGGTGTAGTTTAAAGTGTCTATATATTTCGTATTGTTCGGTTGTGTAGCGTTGGTTATTTCTGTGTTGTTTATGAAGAATTTGTAGATTAGATGTTATGTCTATGTAGTCATGTTTTGTGGAGTTGAGATGGTCGCTGAAGTTTAATTGGTAGTTATTGTTTGTTAGTGCTTTTATATGTTCTTGGTAAGGTGTGTAGAAGGACCTCCCTGTCTGGCGTATGTAAAGACTGGGGCGCGAACTGCAAGTTAGTTTGTATACTCCAGTGGCATTGTAAATGTCTTCGAATTTGTTGTTGGGTTTAAATTGTTTATTGAGAGTGTTGTGTGTGGAGTAAGCTATTTTGTAGTTGTATTTCTGTAGTGTTTTGGTTAGATTGTGGGTTTTCGAAGATATGTATGGTATTGATAAGTATTTTATGGGATTGTCGTGTTGTGTGTTTGTAAAAAAATCCAAAGCTACAATGAGTGTGATGATATTTCATGGTATGAGTGCCAAATAAACCTGTAGTGGAACTTGTCCAAATCTAACACTAATCACTATAATAGAATTTTTTAAAGGCATGTATGTCATTGCTACAACTAACTTTTAAATATAAATAGAAATGTCCCTAAAATATTATGTCTACTACTAGATAGACATTTATGTACACAGTTAAATACCCAAAACGAATTTTGTGCTGTAATACATATAAAATGAAAAGGTTTTAGAAAATATGAAAATAATTCTCTATACCACTACTTTAACAAAAAGAAATTCTATATTTTGTCTAAGAAAAAGAGACAGAAATGCTGAACAGATATTAATGTTTAAAAAAAACTTTAAATTTGAAACATTGGTTTCACATTTACACTGGCACGTTTACAAGGAAAGATGTTAAGAGTTGGGAAGATTGCAAATGTATTCCCTTATGCAGAGATTTGTAGTTCTTATCTTGAACAAAGCATTAACAGTGAAGCAGAATCAGTTAAAGTGGTTCGAGGAAATAATATCCAGTCAATAAATTTTAATGGTTAACTTTTAATGGTAAGATTGGAACTATTTAAACTTAGTTTCAGATAATTTACTAAAATAATCCTTCTATACAAATTTTTAGTGTAATAAAAAGATAACCATCTTTTTACTTCTAATCTGATTTATGTGAATGATATTTAAAGATAAGATTAAAAGGTAATTTATTTTGTTTCAGTCTATAAGGATAGAAATTTTTATAGTTTTAGGAAACCATATTGGACAGATTTGAACCATATTGTAAAAAATATAATTCACTTAAACAATAGTTTATGACTATCAGAACTTTAAATTTTATAAATTTGTTAAAACTTACTGAGACAGAACGTTTTTGATCGCTATGTGGCGATCTTCATCAGTGTCTTCACTCATGAGAAGACACTGATGAAGATCGCCACATAGCGATCGAAAACATTGTGTCTCAGTAAGTTTTAACAAATTAACAAATTTTAAAGTTCGGATAGTCATAAACTATTGTTTAAGCGATTAATAAGATTCACCGAACGTAATGGACTACCAAATTAAAAATATAATTCCTTCGCATTTATTGAAATTAATTTTCATTCCCTTATTACTAGTTGATATAGTACTGTAATGGATTCTATTTATTCCTATAATAATTTATCACCAAGTAACTTCATGTAACTTGACAAAATACTTTTTATTATCTAGTAAAACATGCAAAGTAATACAGAACTGTTTAATAAAAGGCACAATAGTGACATTTTTCATTCTTTACAAATTTTTAGTAACAAGACCAGCAGGGCCAAGTCCAATATTTTCTAGAAGTAAAGGTTTATAACCTAACTTACTTTTGTCAATACCAAATTGTTCTAGTTTTGTCTCATAACTTTTTATCAAATCATCATGAGCTTTACATACTTTAGATAGTTCATACTGAAGATCTTCTACTGTCAGGCATTTTGTCTCCAAAAATTTGATGATTTCCATCTTTTTATTTGGATTTGTATTTATTGTGTTACTAAGAACTTTCACTTTTGATTTAAATTCTAAATTTAATAACTGAATCATATCTTCTAGGTCAGAAATTTCAGGATAGGGATTAAAGTTATTTTTCATTGATTGTAAAAGTGTTTTATAATTTGATTTACTTTTTTTCAGATTTCTAACTGTTGAGGCAATATTTTCGTTTTCAATTTTAAGATTATTAATTCCCTCTATAGTTTTATCAATAGATATTTGAGTTGTATATAGGCAGTATAAATCTTTTTCATAATTTGTTAGCACTCTTTTTAATTCTTTTACCTCAGCTTGGGTTTCTAAAAGTGTTTTTCTTAAATTCTCATTTTCATTTAGTACTTCTTGAACTTGACTTGCTGTTTCTGCTTCTTTACTTTTCAATTTTTCAATGCTATCTTTTAAATTAGAAATTACAGTCAAGTCATCCTTAGTAACTGAATTATAATGGCCTTTCAGCTCTTGACATTGTTGCTTATGAATTTTTCTCAGCTCAGTAATATGTCCATTTTTTCGTTCTTCTACCTCTGCCATTTCCATTTCATGTTTTAGAATAATCTGGTCTATTACCTTTTGTAAATAATTATTAAATCCCTTTTCCACTTCTATTAACTTATTTTCTGTTGAAATTTTTACTTGTGATAAATTCTCTAAATGGTTTTCCCTAATTAAGCTAAGTTGTTCTTCATTTTCAGACCTAATATTTCTTAGTTTCTCTTTCAATTTCTTTTTTTCTGATAACAATTCAATCTTTTCTTGAGTCATTTCATTCTCTACATTTGAAAACATTGCAATATCAGCTTTATTCAGATGTGAAATATGTTGTTTGTGTTCATATCCAATATATTTGACTTCTTGTTCAATTTCTTCAAGTAATTTATTACTCTTAATCTGCACCTCTTGCAATTCATTATCTTTAAGTAGACATTTCGCTCGACAAAGGTCAATTTCTTCTCGAGTGATCTCCCAAAATGTTCTTAACTTATCACGATCAACTTGTAAAGTAATTCTTTCTTCTCTTGTGTTCAATAGCTTTTCATACAATCTTAAGGTTAGTTCTTGGAGCTTAGGAAATGTTAGTGTCAAAATATCAACACCTTCTATGATGATTGGCTCTGGCTTCTTTTTTTTTACTTCATCATCGAATTTCGGTGGCATATTATAAAATTATTTTACTTCCAGAAAGTTGAGTTAAAAATTAGATTGATGGGCTATTTTTCAGAAAAAAAATTGTCCCTTCCTATTTCAGACAAATATATTTCTGACCAGTTTTTTTGTACTAGATACAACACTATCAAATTGAAGATAAATAAATTGTATTTACATTTTAAATTTGATTTCAGATCATTATTAATTGCAAGATTAGTAAACTCTATTTTATTTAAATTTCATAACAGAAATTATAATGATTACATCATTTCTTTTTTGTAACAGTTAGAAAAATATATTTCTTGTAATTGTGACTGGATGTTTTTTCTACTTAACCTAATAAAATATCAGCTGTATTATGATTCATATACATATCTTACAAACATTTTTTTTTTGAGTGATTAAAATTAAGTCAATTTTCTTGAACATGATATTATGGTCGGAATAGTATTAGTACAGTGTCTAATCTATTTTGATGATTTGTTGATTAATATTTGTCAAATTTTTATTTAAATAATTTCTTTAAAAAATCATTCAAATAATCAATAAAACTGTAAATTATAAACCTTACATATTAAAATTGAAGATATTTAGTATTCAAGTCTTAAGAGTAAGAAAAAGCCAATCCCACTATTTTAATTGTTAGTCTGATTCAATTAAAACACTAAAATTTGGCTGTAAATTTAAAAAAGTTAAGGTTTAAATATACATATTATTTTGTGCGATTTATCCAAATTGTGTGCAGTAATTTTATTTCAATCTTACTATACTCTGAATCAATCTCATTAAAATCATAGCTTATGATATTATTTTTTTGAAGTTTCACAATAATATTTAGGCCTACTATTTTCAAATTCCTCCTTATTTAGAATTCATATTGATTTTACTGCAAAACATGATGTGATGTAAAACAATGCATATTTATGTAAGTTATGTGAACTAATAATGTAAACTTAACTAAATATTATGCTTACTAGAGTAGATTCCTGCTTAGGCAGACTTTATATTGTGCAGCTGGTAAAACAGCTTTAGCTTCAGTGTGTACTGTGTAGCAAACTCCTGTACAAAACAGTCGTCTCTACTCCAACTGAATGTACATCAGTTGAATATTTGTTAAGCTTATTTGTTGTAACAGTTTTCAAAATTAAATGTTTCTTAATTAACAAAGGTTTATAAAAATAAAATTATTTTTAAAAACCTTTCAAGCTTAATAAAACATGTAACTTGTATAAACAATGCTATTTTTATTATAATTATTAACAGAAGTTTTAAAGACGAGTTTAGTATTTTATAAAACCAATTGCCTGAAAAACAAGTAACTATTATGGTTCAGACAACTTGAATAAACCCGCCTTTTTAAACTTCTAAAGTTAAAAGATGGCGTGCCAAATTTTTAATTTATGTATTTGTCAGTAGTCCACTGCGCATGCAATTCTAATCAGCTGTTTTTTAACTTAAAAATGAATGCCTTGTTTGTGTTTAATCTTTAGTTTACTTTTTGAAGTATGAAAGTATTCAATATTTGTTTGAACTGTTGCAAATTTTTTGGGTAGCTGTTTGAACATGAGTTAAAAATTGTTTAAAGACTATGGCATTTTTTAAACACTTATTTTTTTGGCATTTGCCCACAAAACAACTGCAACTTTTTTCAAGTTCATTTAGCCCAATCATATTACCTAGTGTACTTAATTCAAATTTACTCAATCACATAAGAAATTTATCAGTAACAAGTCAACAGTCATCTACAAAACAGTAAGTGGTTATCGATTAAATAATACATAATTCTATTTAATGTAGTATAATATTTGTAAAATTAAACTATAAAGTTTTCTAGTCTGAAATCAGTTTAAATAGACGAGTTAAGATTTGAATTAGTTGATATCTTGAGACTAGTTTTTGTACATTTCTAAATTTTATGTAAGAGGTGGCTGGCTGTTTATTTTGAAGGTTATGCAAAATTATCTAATATGGTAACTTATTGTGAAATTATTGGCTTTAAGGTCATTTTATGTTTAATAGATAATTTGTGAAAATAACATATTTTGGTATTTATTTTTATTGACACATTGGTAAAAATAGCCTTGGTGGTTAAAACTAAGGTAATTACTTAGTTTCGGGACCCTTAATGTAACTAGTATAAAATCACTGATAAAAAAATAGCCTTTATACATGTTTCTGAATATTTCATGAAAATATAGGCCCGGTTTAGGAATCTAAACAATTACCATTATTTTTGTTATTACCATGGAAGGTTAATTTTATATACAGATATTGAAATATACCTATACAGTATCCAGTTAGGATAGATTTGGTTGTGATTTTATACATTTAATTAAACAATTATACACAAGGCAAGAATAGAGATCCCGTGACTTCATTTGGCAAAAGGTATAACTCCGCAGAAGCAGACGTTCAATTAGGTAATGTTGTATAAAATTACAACCAAATCTGTCCTAACTTTATAGGTATATAGTAATGTATAAAATTACATCCAAATCTATCCTAACTGGAGACTTTATAGGTATATTTAAATATATGTACAATACGGCACACCGTTGATACAGCATTCCAAAAAACTAATCACAACTTAAATTCAATAAAAAATAACTTTCCATGTAAACAAACAATTTAAATTGATTCTTGAGGACATGTTTTTCATTGATTTTAAACACATTGCATTAAGAGTGCCTAATCCAAGTATTTACCAAAACTAATGATAAATAGGTAATTATATAGACCCATGACTACCGCTATTTTCGTCAGTTTTTTTTTCTTTTCTTATGTATTTTTATGTCCTAAACACGAATATGAAGTGATTTTTAATGGTAAAATAAACTAACCTTACCTGACCTAACCTAGATGCTTACCTTGGAGATATTTTGGTAGGTAGATAGTTGATACTGCACCAAGTTGTTTCATGTTCACTTCGGTTTGCTCTAAAAACGAACCTACCTTGGAGGAAACCCTCCACCCGCACTTTTTCTGGCCTATCTTGGCAATGAAATAACCTTCCCACACCTAAACTTGATGTCGTCCGTGATCTTCACTGTGTTATCGCACATCAAACAGTTTGTCTTTGTTGGGAGCACTTTGTTTTAAGATAAAACTCAATCCACTTTTCATCGAACAAGCTTCGAAAAATAACATGTGACAAGATCCATTACAATATATCGCATAAAAAGAAAATATGTTCAGGTTTTAACGCCGCCAAAGACCGATTGACCGTGATGGTTGGCGCAAATACAGCTGGTGACTGTAAGTTGCAACCTCTCATAGTTTATCACTCACAAAATCCAAGGGCATTAAAAAATATTTTTAAAGCTATCTTTCCTGTGATTTTGGAAGTCGAATTGAAAGGCTTAGGTGACAGTTTCACTTTTTGAGGACTGGTCTGGTCATTATTTCATACTTCCAGTCGAACGTTATTGTAGGTCTAAACAAATTCCTTTTAAAATAATTCCAATTAATTGACAATGCACCTGCTTATCCTCCTACTACTTTAACTAATTTCGACACACTCTTGAAAGTGTTATTTTTGCCACCAAACACTACTGTGGATTTTTCCTTCAACCGATGGATCAGAGAGTCATCAAAATATTTAGAGCTTATTACACAAGAAGATCATTTGCGCATTTGCATAAAGCTATGAGATAGAGCAATGAGCTCTCTGTTGAAGATTTTTGGAAACAATTCAATGTTTTAGACGCTTTAAGAATCCTTGGACAATCTTAGAAT
The DNA here is from genome assembly GCA_036971475.1 of Prosapia bicincta. Taxonomy (NCBI): domain Eukaryota; kingdom Metazoa; phylum Arthropoda; class Insecta; order Hemiptera; family Cercopidae; genus Prosapia; species Prosapia bicincta. The sequence goes on from JBAIZL010000004.1 coordinate 256,249,496, forward strand.
GAAATTTCACAAAAAAACTTTGAATTTGTTTGGAAAAAGATGTGTCTATGTTTTTGCCACTGAAACTGAATTAGTGCCGGAGTCAGATGAAATTGTTGATGTGATTAAAGCGGTCGGTTTTTCCCTGACAACTCAATTTAGATGTGGATAATGATGATGTTCAAGAACTGCTGGATTTATACAACCAGGAGCTGACAATTAATTGATGAGCTCATAGAAATGCGTGCGCAAGAGGAAGACCTTATAACGTAGGTGATTTAGAACCAGTTGACGTAGAAGATGAAATGACGGTTAGAAACTTTACAAAATGCCTTTAATTGAGCAAGCTTACAAATTTCAGAAAACATAGACTCCAACAATGAGCGTATTTCTGCTACAAAACAAACAAAAATTAGTGAGTTACAAAAAAACTTCATGAGAAGAAAAAATCTTCAATTCGTCAAACGAATTTATTAGATTTTTAAGAAACCTTCTATGTTAAAATAACTTCTTTTTACATCTTTGCAATATGTATGTATATAATATAATTTTTTGTTGTATTATGTGTCTAAGATTTTGATAAATATACATTTGTATTCTAAATTATTAATTTATTTAGTCTTTGGTCCTAATTAAACATGGTCCCAATGTGATTGTATGTAAAATTATACCCCGACTTACGCGAATTCGACTTACACGGTTATCACTCGGTCCTACCTATCGTGTAAGTACAGGGTATTACTGTACTTAAAATTTGTTGCCTTTGGTTTTATAACGTTTTCTGTAGGATTAATGGTTCATAAGATAAAAGTGGTGTATAGTTTTGGTAGCAAAACTAAAGAAAGAAAATGAAAATAGGGTAGTTCAAATCATTAGCGGTTACACTAAAACGTCCGGAAGACCACCCACGCTTTGTTGGAGCAGTATGGGGTCTGCTTTATTAATAAGAAAAAAACACTGAATTTAAATTTAACACTAAACGTTAATTAAAAGAAATAGTTCAATTTTATGAGTGAAGTTAAGCCTACGCCACTTACCATTCCAAGTTATACAGGGTAGTTGAAGAGGTGATGATGCGGGTTTTCCCAGGCCTGGGTTAAGTCCTGAAGTGATGAACCGTAGCTTGCGAAGAATGGCATAAAACTAAAACTCATTTAAAATTAATTGAAAGTTAAAAGCACTTCAAATAGTCACAACAGAAAAGCTTTAATCAACACTTGATAGTTCACCCACGAGGTTAAAGAGTTAATTGTCTGCGGTGTAATGAAATACCACGCGGCTAACCTAACAAATTACACTTGTATAAGGAAAGCGGTTTAAAACAGTTTTATCGCGGCTAAAATCGTTAATTCATAGTTAGAACGCATCTAAAACATTAACTGAACATAATCAGTAAGCGGGGTAATAATCAGACGCGGTTTAAACCCGATGTAATCGGCTAAAACACTTGAACAGAAACCAGGAAAGCCGCACTAGAAAGCCATGTTGCAAGAAGTGTAACTTGAGAGAAGACGGAAATGCTAGCAACAGGTAACTAAATCAGGTAATTAGTCTAAAACCATAGATGAATAGTCTAGATTCGTCTGGTGACTGGATCGTAAAACCTACTTCTTTGAAGTAAAAGAATCCTAGATTCTGGTCGGCAATGAAAGTCTAGTAGGCGGTGGAACTTGAACTGTGATAAAACACCAGCTGATTGCTAGGTTATACGAAATAATGAGAATTGTAAACAAACGTGGTCTGTTGAAAGTGAGGTTAAGGATCCTGTACTTAACAAGTGGTACCAACTTATATAGGTTTTTATTCCACTGCCCCCTGCTCCACCTTTGGTCCTATTCTACTTCCCTTCAAAATTAAATCTATTTATCAAATAGTTCAGTTCTACTTATATTCCGTGGTTCAATTATAAGCAGTTTATGAAATGCCTAATAAGTGTTGCATTTGTGAAAAAGAGGTAGTCATAAGGGTCTTGCTAGTGATAAAGGGATAAAGACGTTACTAAGTGCTAGTATATCAAAAGAGATGGTAAAGACAGCTGTTTTAGAGGTAATAAAAGCATTAGTAGCTCATAGTAATTGCAAGAAACATGTCTTCGACCAGTATCAAGTAATTCAAAAAAAGCTCAGTCTCTACAAGATCCGTCTATATCAAGCCAACCTACCAACACCTTCTCCCTCCCCCCATTTAAGATCATCTCAAATTCAGTTTGAATTTAAAAGTAAGTGCTTATTTTGCATTGAAACTATTGATCAAGAATTTTATAAATGACAGAAAAAACCCTGTCAGTAGGCGTCAAAAAGTATTCTCTGTGTGATCATTTGCATTTGATAAATCCGATGTGAGAAGAGCAAGATAAAGAAATGACGAATGAAGTAGTGTGGTTGAAATACGTATAAATATTTTAGGTAACCTTCATGAAGCTGATGCAATACACTGGGAGGACTGTCATACAAATTTTATTTATATACCGAGTTACGACACCAACTGGAGAAAAATAAAGTCATCCTGAGGATGATTCGGTTTCAAAAGCAATTAAAAAGATTTATAAGTACCTTGACAAAAAAGACAACTGCCCATATTCTCTTGGGGAATTGATAGAACCATTCCCTTTTTATCAAGTGATAAACCAACGCTAGCTATTATCAAGGACAAAATGGTACAAAAATATGGTGAATGTATAATTTTCAGCAACATGGGTAATCGAAAAACTGTTTTATACTTCATGATTCAGGTGAAAAAATACTTAATGACAGGTGTGGTTTCATACAGGTGATGAAAAAGAGGAAAAGTCGAGAATATTGTGGGCTGCTGCTGCTATCATTAGAAAAGATGTCCAGTCAGAGGCTTATGAACTTTATCCACCTAACGACAGTTTCCTTAATGAGGCTGAACAGATGGTCCCAGAAACCCTCAAAGTATTCATGAGTTCACTGTTATCTTAAAAAAAAAACTTGGAGAGTTGCAGAACAAGTAACTAGAATCTTAAAATTTACTGGCTGCTTTAGGTTTTAGTGCTTCCTACCGTAATGTCCAACAATTGGAGGTATGATTTGTTTACCATCCTGATCAGACTCTGTCTGTATAAATATTCTGCCAGGCAGACTATTAACATATATTGTTTGACAACTCTTGACTTTAAAGTTGCAACTCTTGATGATTTTAACACTTTACATAACTTGGGTGGTATCAAGTATATAACTCCAGCACAATTTCCTCTTTCCTCACAGCTGATCCAAAGGTTGAAATTTTCTCCTTATGCTCAACAAATAGGCCAACTGAGTGTTACTCAACAGGCTGTTTTTGAATATTAAAGATATAAGGAAATAGATAAATTTATTGGATATAAGGCTAAGACCACATAAATGCACTTAGTGTCTCTTGAAATGTATTTTTTGACATTCTTTGTAGAAATCAATAGGCGTAAATATGTGAAGAAACATGAATGACATTGATACTGAGATATGGACGTGGAGCTGGAGCTCTGAGAATTACTACAACCCACTTTGAAACATGTTGACATATGTCACTGCATTGTATAGTCTTGAATGCCGGTAGCTAGGCACGGGCTCAGTTATATCCGTCACACATTGATAAATATAAATATATATATATATATATATATATATATACACAGTAAACTCCCGATTATCCGTGGAATAGGGTGGCCCGGCAACACCGGATAACGAATTCCCCGGATAATCCGCTATGAACAAAGAATACGCAAAACTATCGATAATCGATTATTATACCATAAGTTACACAATTATGACCCCGGTTAATGCAATTCACAAATAATCTTCAGTGGACAAAATAAATACAGAAAATAATTTGAAATGTCGATGTATTTGACGGATTATAACAGGTACATTTATATGTCTAACTATTTACAATACGTACATAAGTATATGTCAAAAGTAAGTATGTATGTACATATGTTTTTCCTTTACACATAATACTTTCACTTTTTAACAAAAAAATCTGTCACTTTCGTCTGTTTTTTTGTGAGCTTTGATTTAGCTTTAATCTGCGATCTAAGTTTCTTGAGAACCATTTTGTCGCACAGTGTCTACTTGTGTCACAAAGCCATAAAGATCGATAATGTATATGACAGACATAGATAATGCATATGTCATGACCTAGACTATTTATAGCCGAGATTATCTGACATTTGTTTACAATCTTATGATACATATTAGGTTTTCGGGCGTCCAAGCATTTTATCATTGTCTCTTATATACAGTAGTCTGCTCTGTAAAAATTAGTACATACATATTTACATATCTATTCCTTTCATCTTTAATTTCTATTAAGCCTTATATGTATTTACGTTGTAATTCACCGTTTGGAATATTAAACACATGAATCTGATTGGAATGAAAATTGAATATTTGTAAAACAATGGCAGACCCCGGATAATCCGAAAACCGGTTAATCCGCCCATGGATAATTAGGAGTTTATTGTATATATATATATACAAATAAGTATATATATAAGTTTATTGTATATATATATATAGCCTTCAATAAGTGAAAGGCCATCAGACGTGCCAATATTCATTCTTAAGAAGTTGAAAAACTAGTAGATTGCCACTCAAATGTTTGTATAGTAAGTTAAAGTGACCATTGTTTATAAAAAGTGACCACCACTTTTTTTTTACTTTAAAAGAAATAGAAGTAAACTAGCGATGCAAAGAGCTTCGTCTGGTTCCATTGTGGTTCCAAGTGACGTTAACACCTCCCATTCAAGGCTTATGTGGCGTCATCGGTTATATCTGTTGATGTAGCTCAAATTAAAGATAGAAAGAAATTAAATTTTACTTGTAATCTTACAGAATACAATAATATTGTATGTACATTAATTATTTCTTGTTCTTTAGATACACAGTAACATTTGTCAAAGCTAGTGGAGAAAAAATTACTGCTAAAGGAAAAGAAGGTGATAGCCTTCTAGATGTTGTTGTTAACAACAGTTTGGACTTTGATGGTTTTGGTAAGTTATTTAACGTTTTGAAATAATTTACAAAGACTCCGTTAACTTTGATTTTGTTATGTTTAGAACATGTTTTTTAAATATCATGTAAAACAAAACAAAACTCCATGTTGAAGTAGTACCAATTTTTGTTATTATATTTTATATTACTGCCTCAAGTATTAAACAATTTGGATTGGTTAAAGCTATTTATACTGTTGTCAAACATTTGTAAATGTTTTAAAACTATTATAGAACTTTTTTGATTACTAGACAAACATATTTTTAATCTGAAATGTTCAACATCAAAAATCTCTATTTCACATTGTATTAGCAGTAGAAGTCGTAGCATTGAAAAATACTATAGATTGCAGATTCTATTTAATTTCTTATTCATTGAATTTGGATGAATTCCATTTAATTTATTCGAAGATAGCATAAGGCGAATATTTGAAATTAAAGCTTTGTACTCTAATTATTTTCACAAACTGATAATAAAGTAAATTTGAAAATAATTTAGGCACCAGGAAGTGATGTTGAGTTTAGTGGTGTGTGTATTGCAGGTTTCAATGATGTGGTAGACCGTGAATTGGTTTTGTGATGAGTTTGGTAAGTGTTGTTTGTTTTTTTTTAATTTTGTATTCTGTCTATAAATATAAAATGCTTGCCTCTTTATGTTGTTTTCTTTTTTTTGAGTTTAAAGAACATATTTTTTGTCCCTTATTTTTTTTAGTATTCTTCTCTACAAGTCGCTTAAGAAGTTATTCCATATCTTTCTCAGAATCGATTAACCCATCCAACAACCCTTGCTGGAAACATTTCTTAGCCCAGTAATTTTGTAAAGTCCTTTTCTCAAATTAATTGTCTACTAATTGGCACATATTAAATCTGACATCAATAATCCACGAATAAACTGCCTTGTCTGAATCATCAAGTATTGAACTATGCATTTTTTTCTGAATAGGTGCAAGTCCACAGTCAGACAACACATCTTTGATTTTTTATGGTCTTTCAAAATTGTAGATAACGTAGATGGTCCAATTCCAAAATCTTTAGCTAGATCTATTTTCTTCCAGCCCGAAACAACACTTTTTAGTACTATAATTAAAAATTATTCAACTAAGTGAATACATAGCGCTTACTTGCTGACGTGTTTCGAAACAATCGTTTCTTTGTTGAAGCAAAGCCTCTTTTGGCAGTATAACGCGTTAGGTACAAAGGATATCGAAATGGATTCATGACTGTGGAAGGGGTGGGTTTTTTTGTTTGTGCAGTATGTAATGGAAAAGAAAGTTGACCTCAAAATATGTGTGGTCATTTAATATGTTTTTCTGTAATTAAAAATTACCTAACTAAATGAATACGTTGCTTCGTCAAAAGAACAATTGTTTCGAAATGCGCCAGCAAGTAAGCCCTTGATGTTACTGTTAAGGATATTGAGAAATAACCCACCTCTTCCACATTCATAAATCCATTCCAATATCCTTTGTACCTAACGCATTATGCCGCCAGTAGAGGCTTTGCTTCAACAAAGAAACGATTGTTTCGAAACGCATCAGCAAGTAAGCGCTATATATTCACCTAGTTAAGTCATTTTTAATTATAATTTAATCAGTGAATTCAAGATGATTACATCAAGCAACTTTTTATTACCTAAATAAATAAAAAAACCTCTAACCACAATATACAAATTTTATTTTACTAAAAAAAATTATGTATATTTCGATTACATGGTAATCATTTTCAGAAGTAGTATTTACAATTAATTGATAGGAATATAACTTAAGGTTGAACAGAACCTTCAATAACTTTAATTTAAAAATTGTATATAAGTAATAATTTAAGCTCAAATAATTTAAGAAGTTTTTTTAGGAAATCTAAAAGCAATATTTCTCCTTTAGAAAAATCGGGAATATATAAAATAGGTTGTAACAATTGTGATGACGTTTATATAGGCCAGACCAGGAGAAAAATCGATACCAGTTTTAAAGAACATATCTCGCATATCAAATACCTTCGACCAGAAAAATCAAGTGTACTTGACACATATAATTTGCCAAAAACCATAACTTAAATAATGTTAAATTAGTTTAAAATGTAAATGATAGAAGATTATTGAATGTTTTTGAAAGTATTTATTTATATAAATGTAGGTATAATAGTTTAGTGAATAATAATAAAGGGCCTATCCTTAATTCACCTTTGTATACTTTGATTAAAATATTGTACTATATACGTATAAGATTTTGAAGTTTTGTATAAATTTGAGAGAATCTGTTTTCGTTTATTAAATATTAAGGTTATATTTGTAAGGAGTGGCTCTTGTCGTACATATGATGATACGTGATTGGTTAAGATTGTTAGTAGGAGATTAGATTAATTTTCTATTTAAGAAATGTTATAAATTAACTTTATACAGTACTTCTGAAGATGATTACCATTTATTTGAAATGTACATAAAGTAATTTTTAGTAAAATGAAAGATTTTTTTTATTGTGGTTAGTAGGGTTTTATGTAATCAGCTAAAATTAGTCCATAGTGCTCAAGAAATTTATTAACTTTTTATTATTTCAAGTTAGTCTTTGATGGTAAACTGATGTCTTCTCACCTTTTGTTTCTCCATTATAAAATGATTCACTAAAATACAGTACACTATAGATACTTGAAACTACTGTAGTATACTATTCAATTCTTTACATTGGTTCAGATTGTGAGTCATTTATGTTTCTTTTTAGATATGGTGAATAAACGTGACCCCTTTAGAAATTGTAATTAGAGTGGAACCTCTCAAAACCGAACTAATTGGGGCTATAGCCTGCTTGGATTTGGAAAAGTTCAAATTTGGCAAAAAAGTTTGGCTTTCGGATTTGCTGTGGATTTTGCATTTGACAGAAGTGCGTTTTTTTTAAATAATGAACAATATTAGAGGATTCATTACATATTTCTGTATCAAAAAATGGAAAAATTTTGCAATGCTACAAGTGAAAAGTCATTGGAGCAATACCATCATGCGAAAGTTTCTGTGAATAAAAAAATTGATGAGGCTGTATTTTTATGGTTTACACAAGAGAGGCAGAATTTACTGCTAGAAATGGATGGTTGGATAGATGGAAGAGAAGGCACGGAATTAGACATCTAATGGTAAGCGGGGAGGTAATGATCACACTGTGCTGTGCTGCAGAACATAAAACTGAGCTACAGAAAAAAGCTTCTGCAGACAATAATTGAAGAAGATTGTTCTCTTTCTATTTCAAAAAAACTCAAGATGATTACAATAAAAGATATAATTACTGGGTAGCTGAATCCTGGAAGCCTCGAATTTGTAGAAACATCACTTAGAACACAGGATGATGAAACTGAACTCCTTCAGCTCATTCAAAGAGTACCAGGATGTGAAGATGTTGGAGAAAGTTGCCTGGAAGAGTGGACACCACTAGATGAACACAATGACATTGTAGCAGATAGCGATAGCGAGGAAATAGATACCTCTATGAATGCTGTTACTTATGTCGATGCCGCCGCCGATCTTGACATTGCATTGCGTTACGTAGAACAACATGCAGCTGCAACACCCAATGATGTTATGCTAATGCAACGGTAGCGCAACATCCCATCTTTGGGAAGGTTTACGTGTTTGTCTTTTTTGTTTTTATTTTACTGTCAGTAAATTCTATGCTAATGAAGTGATACAGTAGTACAGTATAGACTTTCATATTATATCATGTTTTTGCAGTATCAATTCCAATATATTACACATCTCAGTCCTGTTTTATGTAAGTAGCAAACTTTCAGTACATACCTCATTAAATTTTAGATACTTTTTTAAAATTTGGTTTTCATCAAATCATGTTCGGATTTCACGGGGGTTCGGATTTGAGTGGTTCTACAGTGTATATTTTTGTATTGTAAAAATATTTCATCACTGAAATTTATGTGTTATTGTTTCAATAAACAGGATTTGTTACACAAGTATTATACGGCATCAAAACAAAAGACAATAGAAAATGCATTATCCTGAAAATTGCATCATATCGGCTGAATTTAGTAGTCCATTATGTACGATGAAAATAAATTAATCACTTTCTACATTAGTTTACGACTATCCAAACTTTAATTTATTTTGTAAAAACTTACTGAGACAATGTTTTTGATCACTCCGTGGCGATCTTCATCAGTGTCTCATTATCTTGGTGTTTTCTATGTGTTGTAGGGAAATTTCGTTTGGGATGGTGCTGGTAGGACTTCCCATGAGTAGGCCATCTGGTTGGGAATAGAAATTTGAGTTGTGGGTGAAATTGTTATGTTTGGTGATGGTTTGGAGGATGTTCAGGATTTCGGTGACATGGGATTTTGGTATTAATTTGTTCTGCATTAATCGGGTCTTTAGGATGTTGAGAGTTTCGGATATGAGTATGTTCATCAGAGACACTGATGAAGATCGCCAAGGAGCGATCGAAAACGTTCTGTCTCGGATTTTACAAATTTACAAAATAAATTAAGATTTGGATAGTCAGAAACTAATGTAAAAATGAATAATTACATTAGTATTATTATAACACGATTTGATGTGTAGTTATGACAGTATTTTAACTTCTAAAGCTAAAGGTGATTTCCTAGGTAAATTTCCTATTCAAGGTTGAACTCAAGTTTAAGATTGACTGGAAAACTATTAAGGTAGAAATCATTGCCTTTCAATCCATTTATTTTCATTTTCATTTATGCTAAATAAACCTTGTTTTCCTTGAAAACTTATTACATTTTTTTACTTGTTGATATTTCTGGAATGAAAGTATCTTACTTTGGTTGCTGTTAGAAGAAAAGTACATTGGAACATATTTTTAAATAAAAATGTATCAATTTATTATGAGTTTCTTTGTGTTTTAATTTTAGTTATGAGATTGGTTATATTTGTGAGGATAAAGTGTTATAATTTATTTGGTTATTATATAGAGAGTGTATAGGTTTTCTCTTTAAATGTTTAAAAAAAGTCATTTCTTGTTTATACACCATGTTCTAATTAGTAATTGCACGGGTTAGGGTTTTAAGTAATACATTTCAATATCTATTTTCCTATTGTAAGCATTATCAATAACAGAAAATTTTTACATTCTCTTACTTTATTTGCAAAATAATTGTATGAAACATAATTTGGACTATTATATCATTTTAATATGTAAAATGTTACATGAAATATTTTTAAATTATGGTAATTTTTAATTTAATGTAATGTTTACCAGGGGCCTGTGAAGGTACTCTAACCTGTTCAACATGTCATGTTATATTAAAAAAAGAAGATTATGATAGACTGCCTAGTAAACCAAATGATGAAGAACTTGATATGTTAGACCTAGCGTATGACCTGACAGACACGTAAGTATTCGAGGCTTTGATATTTATAAATATTTTGGGGAATAAATAAACATAATTTAATGTACATATTATCTTAGTTTTAAATGTTTTGACTTCAGAGATAAATTTATATTTCAAAACTTTAATGCACATGATGTATACATTCAATTTATTTTTCTAGCAACAATCAGAAAAAAAATAATCGTCTAACCGTAAAAAATATTATTCAAACATTGTGAATAAATATTTTACTATGGCAGATTATTCTATGATATTATGATGTGGGTTATTTGAAATTAAAACAGTTTTAGACCAAGCTCTATAGAAAGGCATGCTTGTAATATTAAATATATAATCTTATATATCAATTTTTTATCACATATAAACAATGTAAAATAGCTCTGCTAGTAGCATAAGAGGGGCCCTTCTTACACTTCAGCCCTTAGTTGAGACGTGTTTTCCATACATAGTTACAACTGATGCCTGTCCATAGGAAACTAAATGGTCTAGAGTTCTAGGATTTGGAAATATATACAAGTTTTATAAAATAAAACTTAAGGAAAAAATCACGTTACCATTGAAGAGGAAAGGTAAAAATTCCACAATTTAGTCTTTCAAATTAGGCAGTTACACGCAGTAACATGATTAACATTATGATAGACGAAATCAAGCCTGAGCTTGCCACTCAATAGGGATAACATGAATCCTTGGCATTGTTTTCAGTGCCAGTGATTTAGATGTATTTGCTAATCATATTCAAAGACAGAAGTAAGCAATCTGTGTGTATATGCTTCTAATAGTGCTCATAATCTGACAAATTAAATTATATTATAACGACCAGAAAATATGTAATTACCATTCACATACACAGTTCATACATTTTCATACACAGTTCTTATATACATTTCTTGAAAATGCTAGCCTTTTTGTTGGTTCTGAAAAACATGACCACAGTGTTAAAGAATTCCTTTGAAATTTAGTTTTATAATTTTCTTAATTTAAAATTAAGTTTATATATGATTTATACTTTGATTTAAAGTAGGATATGATTGGGTCTCTGGTATGGTAGGGATGCAATGTGGTCAGTTTGAACGGATTGACAGTCACCCCGCCAATGCCAGCGACTGAAAATGCAAAACGAAGCAAGCTGCACCACTAGTAAATCATTGCACCGCAGTTATGATGTCACTGAGCGACGAACGGAAGTTAAACATCGATATGGCAACAGGGCTCACCCATTAAGCAAGATGTGAGTTTCCTATTAGCTCAGGCGGCTGTAATTCCCACTCCCTCTGGTCGATTCCACCTACACAGAATCCTATTCTGTTTTAAATCAAGCTATAATTATTTGACAGATGAGTCTTTTATTACTTCTCACCATGCCTCCTACTATGATTGTTAGAGTGGTTTGATAAATGAAAGTGGACAGGTCCTACATGTATTTGCTAGTAGTTTGTACGTTGATCACAGTTTTGCTCCAAATTTTGAAGTTTAACAATTCTTTGAGTATGTAGAAGGCCATAATTAATTCAGCTTCTTCAGCTGCTATGTATATTATAACTTCAGAACAGAAGTGATTGTTACACTCTTAATTTTAGAACATTTGTCTGCCTACTTTGGTTATTTAAAAAGTAATTTTTCAACATGTTTTCATTTCAAGTAATATTCATTGTTGGAAGTTTAAACTGTAACTTCAAAGGTTTGACAATGAAGATTATCTGAAATATGGGAGCTGAAAATATAAGATATACATAACATTTTTACTTTGTTTTAGATCTCGCCTTGGATGTCAGATCCAACTTTCTAAAGACTTGGATGGCCTTGAAGTAAAAGTACCAGCTACTGTTAATGATGCAAGAAGTTGACTTATACTTTCCTTTAGTCTGTAAGTCATTTAAATTAATGAAAATAACTGATTATTTATCTTAAATAAATATTTATAAAAAATACCTGACCTAGTAATCCCAGATATTCAAATTATATTTTTATTATACTAATATATTAGTGAAGTAAATTTTTTGTAATTTTATTATTTTGAAATTAACTATGTAGCTTTAGGTTATTTCTGGTAGGTTTCAAAGGAGATTTGAAATGTGTTGAATATAATGAGGGACTGACAGACTGACCTTGGTAAATTCATGGGGTCTATATCCATTACATAATGTACAAAGACAGATCTCATGACTTTTACCAGGGTAAGACAGTCTCTTACCCAAAAACCCTAACAATGTATTTGTAAACAGTTACACATGTACCTAAACTTGTATGTGCAAGGAATACTCATATTTAATTTTATTTAGGCGTATATTAGTTTACACATGAAAACTATAATTTAGGAAATATAATTTATACTATATTTATTTTAAAATAATTTTAAAACTTGAGTAATTAATTAATTAACTTAATTAATTACTTAATTTAAGAAAGTTAGTGGCTCACATAAAATTATATATGTATAGTTTATTTAAAATTTTAGGTAGCACTAGACACTATACCATAGGTGTTTACAAAACCTGTGGTTAAATACAAGTATTTATTTAAAGGAAAACTATTATATAAGTTTTTTTAAGTGAAACAATAAGTGAAAAAGGATATATTCTCACAGTATGCTATTCAGAGCATTTTTACGGTGGTTTCTTCTTTTTAAAAAATTTAATCGAAGTGTGAAGGTTATTTTTTTAAAACATTACTTTAGGCAAATCTATAATAATAACTCTATGATATATATATATATATATATATATATATATATATATATATATATATATATATATATATATATATATACACATATATTGTTTATATGTAAATTTTAATGGTTAGTGATTTGTTTATTTCACCTTAATGTATATAACCTTAAAGTTATTTTAAATAAAGTAATGTGAGCTTGTCTTTTAGTTATTACTCGTGGGAAAACTGATATACTAAAGTATACCCTAAATAACTTTTGTTGCGTATCTTTTGTTAATCCTTCTATATAAATATATTGAATGATCAGTTGAAATGATATTAATGTTCTGGTGTTAATGGAGTAATGTTCTACTTTCAAAGACCAGTGCTATATAAATATTTTAATTATAGATGCATAAAAAAAATATTCCTTTTTTTTCATAAAATAACTTGTTAAAAAACTTTTAATTAGAATAAGTTGTATAAAAAAATCAACTTCAATTAGTTTAGTAAAGAGATATAGGTTACTTTATTTTGAAACATAAATGGTATGATTTTGGTGTATAGATGGTGTTATTATAGTAATTAATTTATGTAGTGGTAATAAATTAATACAAATGTTTTGTATTGTTTATATATAAACCTGCTTACAGAAACAGTTGGACAATTTCATAAAAATTATTTTAGGGGGTTCATATTTTTATTTTCAGTTACAGTATAATAAACTGAGAAACTATAGAAACAATTAAAGTAATGAAATTTTATACAGAGCACAGTAGCGTAATTATGATAAATAAATAACAATAACCCTTGCTGCAAATATTTAAACATCCTTGATGTACATTTCGCCAACACAGTTAGCATCATCAGAGGGTTACAAACATACCAAGACTAAAAATAAAAAGTAGACCTAAAATCGCGATGGGCTACTCCCACTCCTCCACTCAGTGACCACGTGGAGCAAGACCACACCCACCACTGACTTGTGACAATTCTAAATTAAAACTAATTACAAACTAATATAAACTAAAATTATAAAAGAAACATAATCAATAATAAATTATCATGTCAACTTAAACTAAACTATAAATACAGTTAAAAATCATGTGTTTGGTCGTAACAAAGAGAATAAACTAGAACCAGGTATTGGGCCTTTATCAATGTTCATCAACAAATCGCCCCTAGTTTTAGTAATGAATATACTTTCATAACTATTCAGCAACTTGTTGGAGAACACCGTTTTACCCTCTTTAACACTATTTATATCCAATTCATGGCCATTATTAAGGATATGTGCAGCCACGTTGGACTTATCCTGTCTCCCATATTTAATATGGGCTAGATGTTCTTTAAATCTAGTTATAGTCTTTCTCCTTGTCTGACCAATATACATTTTGTCACAAGTTTTACAAGTAATGGTATAGAACTGGTTGCTGGGCGGAGGAGTGGGAGTAGCCCATTGCGATTTTAGGTGTACTGTTTCTTTTTAGTCTTAGTATGTTTGTAACCTTCTGATGATGCTAACTGTGTTGGCGAAATGTACATCAAGGGTGTTTAAATATTTGTAGTAAGGATTATTGTTATTTATTTATCAATTAAAGTCGTTAGTTAATGGAAACTTAAGTGTCAGTACAGAGTTCAGAAACAATCTCCTTTATCATTATCATGTGTCCCAACTTTTCAGGTCGTATCACCGATCTCTAACATACATTTTAAATTTTCTGTCTTCCTGTTTTTTGTACCTGGTTTTCCTAAAACGTTTGAGAACCTCAATAATTTTTATTCCATCGTAACCTAACATAAAAAGTTAGGAGAATATTAATTGTTATAAAACAATTATTATATGTGATTTTTTTCTCGTTATAAATTGTTAAACAATTCATATTAAGTAAAAATTTAACATTTTAAGATGTAAACAATTTTTTAGATATTTTGTATATTGCATAAATTTTTTTATGAAAACATTTTTCATGCAAAATTGAGACGATTTCTATACAATTTTTGTCTAGATCCTTATTAATGTTTTGTTACAGCATTAAACAACTTCCACATATTTTTTGAATTAATGAGTGTTAGTAAAAATTGCTTCATTTGTTTACGAACTATATTGGATAAAAAATAAAATAATCTGTTATAATAAACAGTAATGCATTCAATCAAGGAAAGGTATCACATTGCTTCTCTATCTTTAATTTAAAAAATGTATATATATTTTAGTCAACATATATGTATAATTTTACATTATTTTGAAATAATAATACTTACAAATATTTTAATTATTGACATTTCAGAAGTAAGTAATATTGACAAAACAAATTATACCTTGTGATGCACAAAGTCTTAAGAATCATGGGAAAAATAAAAGTCCATAAATTTAAAGTTGTTGGAGGAGATTTATTAAAAGATCCCTATTTTAAGTGGGAATTGAAAATTTGTCTGTAAAATAGAGGCATCTGTAAAATATAAGTCTTTCGGGAGAGGTTTTACTGTGTATTGTGATGTAGTGCAGTGGTGTATAAATGATAGTGTTCTGAAGTAAACTTTAAAAAGGTTTTAGTGTTCTTTTATAAAAGTCTTAAAATTTTAGGGTGTCAGCACCAAGTTTTATTATTTCTCCCTGCATTTATGAAGGCATGGATCACCAGGCATTATTATTAAATTCCTTTTACTAGCTCACACTCTCTTAACTTATATCTTGTACGAATTGTCAATTGTTAATAAAATACGTTTTTATTCATCCAACCAATTTCAAATACATTTTTTTAAACCTATAGTGGATGGCAATTGATGTTAATACAGTTCTTTCAAATATTTATTCAATAAATTAATGTGTGGTCCAGCCGGATTTGCACCTGAGAACCTTCATGTTCGAAGTCTACTTCGCTGCCTTGCCACTGGGCCAACTTTCCAAAAGCTAAAATTTTGTTTCTCAAAGATGTATATGAATTTTTTCCCTCATCTAGTTGTCGTCGAATCCTCCTTTGTACAACCTTAAACTTTTGCCGTGGTTACCACACAATATCATAAATAGTGCTTTAGGGTAACTCAAATAAAATTTGAGTTCGGATAGTCATAAACTATTGTTTATGTGATTAATAAGATTCACCGAACGTAATGGACTACAAAATTCAAGAATTCAAATAAAATGTTTCTTTGTTAACCTCAGTAGGAATTTATTTACAAAATTAGTTTTTATATTACTTGTTTTGAAACTAATATTGAATATCTCTGGAATGCTTATAATAATTTGATTTACTTTTGAAGAAATAATTTTTTTCCATGCTGCATAAAATAGAATTTCCCAATTAGTTTTACAATTAAATAGTAAAAGGCTTGGACGTATCGGACATTGACAAATTATCAATTAACGGGATTTAATTTACGCTGTGTACATAAAACAAATTTAGTTACTATAGAGATGATACCTATTACAAATAACATAATAGTAATACAACCTGGAATAAGATTAGAATAATTCTTAATATTTGTTTGTAATGAACAACATGACATTAATTTGTAATTATAAATTTAAGCAGTAAATGTTGTATGTTAGTTTTGAATAAAATGAGATATTAGTTTATTCAACATAATAATAGTACTGCTTATAAGATATCGTATACAAGGCTGAAAAAATACAAGGTAAATTTTGGGTAATATAATGCAAATGTTTAAATTTGTTAAAAACTATAAAATAATTTAAAGTTTAAGAGGGGAATGTGTTAATTCTGCAATTTAAATGGGTAGGTTTAACTTATTAATTTTCTTGAATTTCATTATTGTTAGTATTTTTAACAAAGAATTTGTAATGACAATTATATTTCATTTTAAATGTTTATGGTTTTTTAACCCCTTAACTTCTCATATGTACAGTAGCTTCAAATTTTGTTGAGAAATGTTATAACTTTTATAATGCAATAAACCTACAATAGCTCAGCCTTTGATAATTTGGCAGTCCATATACTTTAGCACTGGCCATGGCGATGTTACAAAGTAGGCTGGCTGGCATGTATTCACTTCTTATTTGTAGTGCATCCTTCCCATTATACTATTTTCCTCTTTCCGCACAGCATAAACAGTTTTTCTGTAACACTTCATTTAGTTAAACATGCTTTTAGCATGCCTTCTACCTAATGTCAAACATTCTGTTCAATTAAGAAGTTAATTTTGGATTAATTTATCTTATTCTTTTGGTTTGAAAAGGAAACAATTAAAAAAAAAAATTGGTAGAAGCAATTAATTTCTCTTGGTAGAAATTAAAAAAAAAATATTCACTGTCCTTAGTCCAATGCATCATTTTGAAGATATTTGTCATTGTGTACTACAAAGGGAAAGTGCAAACATTAATTAGATGCTGGATCATCATAGTTAGCTGCCATCAATCCCCAGGTGAACAGCTCTACCCGACTGTCGTTATTTGTTTTGATTAGAGAGTCAGTGTGTCTTTGATTGGGAATGGTATTTTGTTTTGTTTGTGAATATGGTTTGTTCACTGTGGCTTCTAAAAAAAAACGAGTCGTCTTATTGTTACTAGATAAACTAAACAATAGATCAATCTAAGTTATAGATCAATTAGATAAAAGAGTTATGAGTAAACAGTTGGTTGAGTTGTACAGTGTTGGACAATCTACGATTCTAGTATTTAAAAAAAATCCTATACTTTTAAATTTCGTATTAGAGCTTGAAAATGAAGATGAAAGTTATTAAAAAAATCAATGAAAGCAGCAAAAAACAATGAATTAGAAGATTCTGTTTTCAAATGGTTTTTGCAACAACATTCTATGGGAAACTCAATTTTAGGTGTGATTCTTTAAGAAAAAGCTCAAATGTTTAGAAAAAACTGTAGTTTTGTTCTTCTATCTGTAACATACAAACAGTAATTCATTAAAATTAACCCTTTAATTAAAAAAAAAAAAAAAACATCCAAAAGGGAGTCCTGTCCCAATTGATTTGGATAATTGGAGTTCTACTGTATTGACACACTTTAGATATGTAATAATAAATGATAATTGTATTTCAAGTTTTTATCAATAAAATGAAATATGTAAAAATTATTTTTAAAATAAGGAAAATTATTATTTAGGAAATTTTACCCATGTGTTCTGTTTTTCTAGTCTTGAAACCAGTTTTTTTGAAGTGAAGTGTCTGAAACCCCATACAGAAAATAATAAAGGTTGAAATGAAAATTAACATTCTAAGGTACAAACATAAATAGTTCTTGAATAATTTAGTTGTACCTATATTATTAATTATAATTTAATAGTAATAAATTAGTTATCTATAAAAAAACTCAAATGTTACAGCAAAGTCCTGAAGCTACACTTGGTTTAATCATAACCTAAAAACAGGTAAAAAATTGAAGCCATACCTTTATACTAATTATCCAATAATTTAGTGGATAAAACTAAATTAATTGAAATACAAAGATAAAGTAAAAACTTAATTGTTTAATAAACTGGTTGCTTGTTGCTTGATGTAACGAGGATGAGTTCATATAGTGTAGTTGTGTCTTTATGACAAACTGGTCAGTGCTGTCTCTCCTTGTCACTTTCATCTTCATTTAGTTCAGTAGTAAAATGAAATCAGTAGTAATTGAAACTAAAACTCAATTCAGAAGAATAAAAGCAAAGTTTTGGGAGTGCTCTTGACCAGGAAACATTTTCCCTTAGTATTAGAACCTATAATTTAAATAAATGTTTTGTTATTTTTCCCTGCAAAAAACCATTGCTGGTTATCATTGCCATAAAGGGCTCACTTTTCTCTATTTAAAGATTTGGGTTAAAAAATTAATACTGTAGCTACATGAAACTTTAAATTTACCCATACCTGTTTAAAAGACTTGGTTATCTTTCTTTTTTAGAACAACTATAATTTCCTTCATGTAATTATTTAAGTTGTACAGAAGTCATAATGTATTTTGAAATTGTTTTTTTAAAGAGAGAAAAAAACACATTTGTGTTTTCTTATTTGGATTTTGTTATTAAGAAGACAATTTTTCCCCCATAGTTAAACTGCACTGTAATCGCGGATTTTTAGCAGAGTTTTCTCTATAACCTCAAAACCCTGACAGATTTTCAACAAATTGGTCACGTTCCTTATTTTCAGATTCAGCTATTATGTCTTCATTTATTTCAATTTCATTGGCTAGTTCGTCAGGTTCGTCATCTGGCAGAGACTAGCTTTTATCAGAATTATCAAAGAGCTGTCAACAAAATTTCTGGTAGGCCATATTTCTTAAATTTCCTCTTGTTCGACACTGTCCAGCATTATACTAATTCTCTCCTCTTCAAATGGAACAACAGTAAAATGTGAAACTTAGATTCTAAAAAGACACACAACACTAAAATAATAATAATGACAAATACAGTAATAATTTAACTCTACAAAGTCTTTTGTAATGTAAATAGCAGCGTATAAGGAACTCCGCACAAATGAGTTAGACGAAAGGACACTTACAGACAAAACCTCCGCAATCTGACCGCGAATGACAAAGATTAAATTCACACTAACGCCTCAAGGGAAAAATTGACAAAAATAGTTTAGGCCATTTCCTAGAGGCAGGTTGTGGAGTATCGAGCTGGAAATAAACTTCTGAAAACTGGAAAGACGTTTTTCAACAAACAGTGATACGTGCAGAGAAAAACTTCGCATGCGCCCTCTCGAAGGTTAAATTTATAATGAGCTTTGTGATGTGTACAGACAAAAATAATTAGTAAAAACTGAGTAAGCATATATACAAAATAACTCAAATCTCAACATATACATAACAAAATTACTTTAATGCTATGAATGCGTCATTGAATGTTCACGTGTCACTAAAGATGATACCTTGAAGAAACATGTTTGACAATAAAGTCATTTTTTTATCAACAAAAATGTTATGTTATCTATCCTATTTTATTTCTCAAATTATATTTAAAAGCAAATTATTGAACAAAATTAACAATGGCTTATATACCTTAATTGTAGATGAACTCTATTCTTTGATTTTTTAATGCGAACTTCTGGATCATAGTATTATAAAAGTGTTTTCCACCTCTAGTTTTTCCCATAATCCCTTTTCAGTAGATAGTGAGATATTACTTACCTGCTCTTGTATATTCTATTTCTCTCAAGTGCCACAATACATCTCTCTACCGATATTTTAGTTGCCACCGTGCAGAATAGCTAAGCGGAATATGTAATTAAAACCATTTTCTAAATGCTCTTTGTATGAAAAAGGAAATAATTTTGTCCTGAAAAAATATTAACTTCATACATAATACTAAGTTCATTTTAAAGTTCTTGTTGGTCAAGAGTTTGGCTTCAGAAAATGACTTAAACGTTTGTGGATTTTAAGTTTAAAAAAACTGCAAATTCTCTAATGATGCAAACAAAGTTACTACAAGATTGTCAGTTTAATACAGAGCCTTCTACTAGATGCTACTATATGTGATTTTTGCTGACAACTGACAAGTAGAAATAGCGAGCGTACAATAGATGCTACAACGGAGAGATGATTTAGTTTGCTTAACACAATGGGTTAAGTCGGTGGTGGGAGTGGGAGCAGGGCTAGTTCAATAAGGTGCTGACAATAGAGAATCCGGTGCTTACTCATGGCTATTTTCCATCTTTCTTTTTATAAATGATGGACTTTTTGCTGCATCATTTTCTAATTATGTGTATTTATATATATATATATCGTGATATTTCACGTTGTCCATTATTTTTTCGTTGCACTGACTTTATAAAGTTATTATTATTAGTTGTGAATAAATTTTTTCTACCACTAAGTGCAATAATTTTACCTTACGTGATGTCACTCTCTGATTCGACAATGGTCAAGTGAGCAAAAGGTGCCTTATCACATAAGGTAAAATTATTGCACTTAGTGGTAGAAAAATTATTTAACCTAACAGTAATAACTTCATATATATATATATATATATATATATATATATATATATATATATATATATATATATATAATAACATAAACATATGAAACATCTAGTATAACATTAGTTAATATTCAAAATAATAATAATAAGTAGAATGATTAAGGAACGAGTGACCAAGGAGGCATAGAAAAAGTCGACAAAGAGGGCTTAACCAATTTATTTAGGTTGGGAGTATTAAACCAGTCGTGGGAACCTGTTGACAAAAGAAGGCTGCAGATATTTCTAAGGTTTAAGTATTTTAGAAAAACCAAGGAAAGCATGGGAAAGTAACACGGGTTACAGTGTGGGAATCATACAATTTGTAAAAGTGCGTGAGATACACTGAATTAGCAGAAATCATTGGCCAAACATTATGCGTTCGAAATTTTAAAAAGATAAATCAGATTGGCTGATATACATAAGGGGGGATATTATGCTCGTTCTTAAAAACTAAAATCATCGGGCATAGGGCTACAGCTGAATAGGTTTGGGGAACTTCTGAAAGTTGCAGACTTATTGGGAGGGGACTAGTTGTAAGAAAATGTTTAAAAGGGGTTAATTTGTTTAGAAGAGTTAAGGGAATTGTAAAAGGAATTTATTAGTTATTTATGTATAGAAATTCTAAAAGTGTGATGAGTAATATATTAAGCAGATATTAAAGAAAATAGAAAAGTAAGGTTAATTATTGAGTAAATGTGAAGTGAAGAAGCTAACCACCAGTAACCTGTGAATTCCAGAGTGCAAACAATAAGTAGGAACTTTATTATATTGGATTCAGCCAACAGAGATTTTTATAATTTATTAAATTCAGAACAAATTTAAATTCATTGTCTTTATAAATTTTAATCAAGTTTTCTCACCACTTTCTACTTTATAGAAGATCCTATAATAGCGACCCGAGAGAAAAAGCAATTGAATTCTGTATTTATTAAACTTCATTGTATTAAGAACCAAAAACTCAAGAGTCCACCTTTATAGTAATTGTAGTTTTAGTTATGCAATCAATATTTGTCACTGTATTATATTAATGTATTTTGGTATGATTTGGAAGAATTGGAGGTCAGATGAATAAATCTAGGGGATATTAAATTTATATCGAAATCTTGTGGCTGTTCATGACGAGCTGGTTGTTAATTACTTATTACACTTTTGGTATTACGTGTGACCAGACTTTTTGTTAATTAACAATTGTTAAATTGTTAACTTACACTTGGAGCAAAGTTTGATTGCAAGTAATAGCAAAAGTGTAATAAGTAATTAAATTTATGATTGTTTAATTATTTAGAAACCTTAAGGTGTGACTATTAGAAAGGTAAAGTAGGAACTAAAGAAAGGGTAAAAATTTAATAACTTTAATATTATTATATAATATCAATTTAAACAATTTTGGTTAGTCACCGCTGTATCTAGATAATTCGTACTTCCCATTGTAAATTGTATTTAGCAGAATTGTCCATCTTTTTAATAAGAACATTTCGTAGGTTCTTCTTTTTGCAAATGGACAAGACCAATGCTGTGGACACTTTAACATTGGGCCTGCTTAGAAACTCATTAATGCTTGGTAATGCCCTGTCCTTCCTTTCTTGAAAATTTTTGGAATTCTCCATCTCAATCTACTAATTAAACTAAATTGGGAGCTACTGATTTCTTAAAGCAGTAAATTTTTTGTCATGTGCAATAGAAACTGTATAATATGTGATGCCAGGGGTGGAGATGTGGCTAGATGATTTCTAAAAATAGACAATTAGAGAATAAAAATGAATTTGCTTACTAAAATCGTACTAATAAAGGTACACACTATAAATTAAAAATTCAAAAATAATTTACTTGTAAACACTATTTCAAAATTTAAAACTCTCAAAGTGATAACAAACTAGCAATTATTAGTGTGTTTTAATTTATCTGCTGCTTTCAGAAGTGGCAGCTGTAATCTCATTACACAACATGCTGACCTCAGCCAATTTGGTTAACGTACAGTCATCTATCTTAATTGGCAATTTATCATTTTAATAAGAGCTTTTTCTAAGGAAACATCCTAATATAACTGGCTTGTCATTTGTGCATGGTTTTTCTCAATATGGTATTACTGTTTAATTTTGTTAGTATTTTAGTTTGTTGTGTTAATGGGAGGGTATGTTGAATTGGCGCCCCTAGAAGCAAATTGTAGAAACTACAAATATTTACTTACTAGCAAACTTCTCTATGTAACTTGTATTTCATTTTTTTTATTTCTTATTATATTTTTATTTTTAAAAATGACATCCTCGGCCCCATATTTGTGGGCGTAATCTCTTCTGGTTTGTCATTTTGGTAATGACACTTATTCATCTTGTTTGGTTTTAATACCTTCCTCAAAAACAAACTGGTATTGAATAATTCATTACAAGATATTTTCTTAGTTCACTACAGATTACTTTAACGTCTTCTCCTACTGTCCATTTTAAATGGTCCAAGTATCTGAAAGTACAATAGTATAATACCCTTTACTGTGTCATGAAACCTTTCTAACAATATGTTTTGTTCTCATTTAGCTTTAAACTACTTTGTTATAAAACTTCTGAACTGCAACTTGTTATAATCCAAAGTTTTGGATGTTTATTTACATCAAGCTAAGAAGTATATATAGGCCTCTTTTCCAATTTAGAGATTCAGTTTTAGGGATTTGATTTTAGTTATTTTATTTATGTTCTATAATTTTTAGTGAAAATTTTCCATCTTAGTAAATACAAAGAAATCTGTTCAGCATTAAAGTTTACGACTATAAACAATTTCAGTCAATAGAGAGAAAAGACAAATCACTAACATTATGATATATAACTCCATGTGAAATTCCAAACTAATTTCGAATGACGTGCGTCGTTATTTTCCCATCATCCTATGTTATAATTGGAATGTATGGTCAGGAAAACCTAACAATACAGGTCCTTTATTGTGATAATGTCTCATGGTTAGTCATTATGTCTATGACATGACACAAATTGCCAGTTTTGAGTGCCTAATAATTGTGCAAATCTAGCACAAGCGACCTTGAGCTACCAACTGTTTCACTCGGTTTACAGTGTATTATAGCCCGTGTAATGAAGCCTGTCTTCTAGACCTGTGGTGTCCACAGCAGCTTCATTAAAGAGTCTCGTTTCTTCCTTAAATACCTGGGTCTCATACCTGAGTCACATAAAAAAAATACATTGTAGGGGTAGCCACTTGATATGCGATAACCATGGACGGAGTTAAGGGCAATGCCCCTCCCAACTTTCTGGACAGGTATTATTTTTTTATTATCAAAAGGTAACAATGAACTCATTAAAGTACTACAAAAAGAATAATAGTGCTGCCAAGAAATATACCCTGCAGTATCAGTTGTTATGTTGATAGTATGGAAGATTTTCTAAATATGACTTAAAAAAAAATATGAACCTTATTTTAATCTTGCAAGTCATGATGTTCCAAATGAAATGTTTGGAATTGTTTCAGATGAAGTTTGGTATTCAACATTATGTTTCTCATAGAAACAAAATCATGCTTATTTTTAGACATATAACTTTGTAAAATTTGAATTTTTTTAAAATTTTGCAAAGCTATAAGCCTAAAAGGCCTCAATTTGCTTTCTATGAGAAAGATATTGTTGAATAACAGATCCTATTTCAAGAATTAAAAAAGTATTTTATACTTTATACCTTAGTAAAAAGTAGTTTATACCAACATGCATAAGTTTTTGGCTCAATGTCAACAAGCTTTTATATGTTCTTTATTTTTTGGGAGTACTCCCGGATTCCATTTGATACTTCCAGGGCAATCTTTTGCTCCCTCCAGAACAAAACCTTCAACTCCCCCTATGGCAGTATCAATCCAAATAGGTTTATTAATGATATTAAATTTTGTTAAAATGTAGAACATATTGCTACAACAAATGTTGTGTACATATTGCTTATTAGTAACAAGTGTGGCAAGTAAAACGGTTTTTTGGAATAATCAGAAAAACAGGCTAAGTTTAATTGTTGGTTTTTTAAACCCATTTTGTCATGTTTCGTATTGTTCTTCTTACTTTTTTTTACATACTTTTAAAATATTCAATAGACTATGATTAGGGTAAAAAAGTTAATTTACTTTCTGAGGATGCTGGTATGTTTCTCATTAAGAAACCAGTCCAGAAGCAGTCTGTACCATACAGTTTTGTGTGTAGTCTATAATGACATCCTGAAAAAAACTTTAATGTTTAGATCTAACTTTCAATGATAGGAAAAAGTAAGAAGGCAAACAGTGTTATTATTGGATTAATGTTTAATGTTCAATTGTAGTGAAATTATTTTTGTTAGTTTGTATACCTATAAACTACAATATACAGTAAACTCCCGATTATCCGTGGAATAGGGTGGCCCGGCAACGCCGGATAACGAATTCCCTGTATAATCCGCTATGAACAAAGAATACGCAAAACGATCGATAATCGATTATTATACCATAAGTTACACAAATGATGATCCCGGTTAATGCAATTCACAAATAATCTTCAGCGGACAAAATAAATACGGAAAATAATTTAAAATGTCGATGTATTTGACGGATTATATCATCTATATTTATATGTCTAACTATTTACAATACGTACATAAGTATATGTTAAAAGTAAGTATGTATGTACATGTTTTTTCCTTTACACATAATACTTTCACTTTTTAACAAAAAAATCTGTCACTTTCGTCTGTTTTTTTGTGAGCATTGATTTAGCTTTAATGTGCGATCTAAGTTTCTTGAGAACCATCTTGTCGCACAGTGTCTACTTGTGTCACAAAGCCATAAAGATCGATAATGTATATGACAGACATGGATAATGCATATGTCACGTCCTAGACTATTTATAGCCAAGATTAGCTGACATTTGCTTACAATCTAATATGATACATATTAGGTTTTCGGGCGTCCAAGCATTTTGCCATTGTCTCATATATACAGTAGTCTGCTTGCCCCTTTTATTTCGCTGGCCTGCGTCGGGATGCTTCCCTTTCAATGTAAAAATTAGTACGTACATATTTACATATCTATTCCCTTCATCTTAACTTCTATTAGTCCTTATATGTATTTACGTCGTAATTCGTTTGGAAATTTAAACACATGAATCTGATTGGAATAAAAATTGGATATTTGTAAAACAATGGCAAACCCCGGATAATCGGCAAACCGGTTAATCGGCCCACGGATAATCGGGAGTTTACTGTACCTTGTTTTCACTTGACTCTCTATGGAAACATTTCTTTAAATATTAATTCTGTACGAGTATAATAGCAAATGTTTAAAAGTTTCATTGAAAAAAAGGGGGTTTTCAATAATAAAAATATATTGGACTAGCAAATTAACAATGTACAACAGAATTTAGCTTAACCCATTAGTGCATAGCGTCCAATTAATCAAACGCAAGAATTTTAATTCCTACTATAAGGAATTTTTGTTTCTAAAAATTATGATGGCTATTAGAGGTTCCCAGACAGTTATAGAACTGCCTGGTGATTTGCCTTTGTCGACAAAATCCCACATTATCAGATGCAGTTATGTCGAGACGTTTATTTTCTGTCATTAATGAAAGTAAGTTTCATTCCCTACTACTATATACTTGTACAATAATTAATGTATATGTTATAATTTTACTTGTAACAAAACAAGTAATAAATTTGATCATGTGTCTGACGAAGGGAATAGTTTATCTTATATTTATAATCATATAAACAATAGCGTCCGATATATCGTACTCTATGCAGTCACACAACATAATATGTCCAAAATATTAATAAAATGTATTTGTTTTTTTTAATACACGCATTGATAACTACTTAACTTTAGTTCTTATAAATACTTTGCAGAAATAGGGCTTTGTGCAAAACGCACTATTAGAGCTGACAGAATTAAACGCTGTACCATAAGAACCATCAAACAGTTAGAAAAAGAAGAACGAGCATCATTGCCCTTTGGACAGCTGATTATGTTGCTTACATTGGCATGATAATAGTGTCAGCTTTGTAGCATCAAACTGTAAGAGTTTTTCTGTTGGAAAAACAAGCCGATGGTCAATGGAAAAAATTCTAAATTCCAGGTACCCCAACCAACTGTATTTCCTAAATGTAATAAGGATATTTGTTGATTCCATCTTTACGTGAGCTACTAGTTATCACTAGAGACTTTTAGATGTTTATAAACTTGCCTATAGTAGCACTTACTTATGTTTATTGAGGACGGCTGTTTCGGGAGATGTGTCCCATTATCAACTTAGACCGTAACTGATCTCAACCTACATAAACCTACGTAAACATATCAATGCTACGCAATACTATCAAGAGCACAGTGGTACAATATATTACAAAAATATAGGTGAAAAACCCCCAAAACCACAAAAATTAATAAAAAAATAACTAAAATAAATTACCTAAGATTAAATCCTTATGTACATTTCGATGACAAAGTCATCATCTTCAGAGGTTCCTATTACAAAAGTACAATCTAGAATAGAAAGAAATTAACAAACTAGACTGACCTTCTAGATTGTACTTTTGTAATAGGAACCTCTGAAGATGATGACTTTGTCATCGAAATGTACATAAGGATTTAGTCTTAGGTAACTTATTTTAGTTATTTTTTGATTAATTTTTGGGGTTTTTTCACCTATATTTTTGTAATACTATAGGCAAGTTTATAAACATTTAAAAGTGTTTTGTAATAAGGAATTAAGGCATTGCTAGCCTACCTATTGAACTAGAATAAAACAATGAAAATGGTGGTGCCCTCTATTTGTTTGCTGGTAGTAAGTTTATGGTACAAGTGCTGGCCTACTGTGTAGTAAGTGCATGCTTACTCAGTAGTAAATTACTGCCTAGGAGCTCTGGCTACTCATCAGCTTTTGCACCTCAGAATAATCTTAGCCATTACTTTATTGAAAAGACATGGAAAACTACCATAACAGAGACAAATAGCAAGACCTCTAAAAGATAATCAGTCACTGGCCAGCACACAATACCACAGAGCGAAGTTGAATAAACTATACAGGAAAAGCCAAAATCATATGCTCAAGTGTCAAGTTAGACTTCATCCTAAATGCTTGCAACAGTACTACAGACAGTAGAAAGGACTTTTGGGAAGTAACACGTTTCATGTAATAACATCTGTATAAGTTCTCAACTTCGTATCATAAACTCTCTCTCTCTCTCTCTCTCTCTCTCTCTCTCTCTCTCTATATATATATATATATATATATATATATATATATATATATATATATATATATATATATATATATTCTGGAATAAAGTTTACATTCCAGTTTTTAAGTATTTATAAACATTTTGTGGGTGAATGTATGAACAAAGACATGCTTTTAACAAAACAGATTTCTATTATATTCACTTATATAAATTAGTAACCAGTAGTTATTATTTAAAACACAGGCAGGCTATTGTGCATGCAAGTGGAATAATCTTGCAATAAACATTCGGATCCCATGTAGTCTGAGTGCATTGCTCCGATTTTTGGACGTACCATTACTAACAAAATACGAATATAATTTTTTCAAAACATTTTTTCTGTGTTTATTATATTCAAATTACGAATATACCATGAAAAAACGTTTGAAATAAAATATTTATTTTGTATGCGCTAATGGGTTAAAGTAATAAACCCTGGCCTACAAGTAATAAACCCATGTTGTCGCGTAACTTTGAACTTATATTTCTCAATGATATAAACATGAGTGGAAACAAAAACAGCAGTGTTTGATTCTGAGAAATCTGAAAAAATTCGTTCATCACGGGAATGTAATGCTAAAGGGTCTGAAATGTGACGTCATATTTCTACAGTTCAACTCCTTTTGGAAAGTAAGAAATACTGTGTAGGCCTAGCAATTGTTAGAAAATTGTGATATGGCTGCTCGATATCACTAACTGTTGGCCACTCGAATTCCAATATTAAACAATAACCAAACATTCTATTACAAATTTCATCTCACCGTATGTATCCTGTATCCAGTGGCGGCGATAAGGCCCCCGCCGGGCGGGGGTCCCCTTACCGTCAAAATATAAAACAATAAACAAGGATAAATGGAAATGAAAAGAACATAG
Organism: Prosapia bicincta; assembly: GCA_036971475.1. Lineage (NCBI taxonomy): Eukaryota > Metazoa > Arthropoda > Insecta > Hemiptera > Cercopidae > Prosapia > Prosapia bicincta. The sequence continues at coordinate 256,278,475 of JBAIZL010000004.1, forward strand.
TAAACTCCGACCGTGCTACAACATTGCAATCGGTAGTACTGCACTGAAAGGAAACCATTGATATTTTAGTATTAGAAAACTAATAATTTGGTAGCCCATAGGGTAATCTTATGCCAAAAAAAGTATAAATTCGAAGGTATATTTGTATAAATATTATGCTTTTATAGCGTAGCACCTACTTATACTGAAATAATAGTATGTCCTTGTGACAAAATAGTAGAAGTTCTATACGAATTTGACATAGAACTCTACAACTTCAAATTATGTCACGCCTAACCAAATGCGCACATTCTTTCTTCGACATTACCGGTAGTAAGGAGGCGTGGCCTAATTCTCAGTTGTAGATATCTATGCCAAAGAGGTATAGAACTTCTACATCATAAGAACATACCATATAAAAAACGTTGAACACTGCAAAAATATATAATCCCATATAGGCCTAATATTCCGACGGCCAGCCTGTTCTCGCTGAATTTAATCAATGACTTATGTATGTTATTATGCGGTTTGTTACGTTAACGTTGAAATAGTTTATTCTGTCATAGACGATAGTGATATAATATGCCTAATAAGTGGAAATATTATAGGCTTTGCATTGCATCTTAAAAATCAGTTCGATACGCTTTTTATTAAAGGGGGCCCCTTAATTCTTTTCGCGAGGGGGCCTCCGATCGTTTACCGCCGCCTCTGCCTGTATCCACAGCAGTGGTGTAGTGATAAATTGTCCAGCGTGGGACGCTCACCATCTTTTACGAATTGACTAACATCGGGGAATCCAGAAGGTTGTTTCCAAAGTGTCCACCGATTTCTAGCTTTAAAGACAGTGTGTAGCTAATCAGTGCAATGGTTATACGGTGCATTGATTTTAAGTTACTAGTAAATAACCTGTAAAAAAGTAAACATAGTATTAACACTGCCTAATACAATTTAAATAATTTTCTGCTTTAATAACCACTCTTGTATTTTCCAAGACGTAGAGATGTCGGTACACCAGATCCCGTCAGGGCCTGATGATTTGAAAAATAAAAATGAGAAAATTTACCCGTTTAGTCCTATTTAGAAGAATGATTTGTTCGAGAATGGCATTGGAAAATATCCATCTAAATTTAAACTCTTATAATGTAATAAATTTGTCATTAATTTTTATTTAAGTTTAACTTATTCGACAGCTATTTAAAATCGCGGGTCGGCTATTAGTAAATAGGATTTTGGAAAATGCAGAGTGGGAACGCTGTTCCCGCCCCACGACAACTCAGGTCCAGAGCTACCGTATGAAGTTCTTGGCCTACTTCCTTCTTCGATGAGAATCAGGAAAATAATTGGTAACCATCCAAAAGAATAAACTGATTGACCTTTGTGAATCACAAGCACGGCGCGTGTTGTTTGTTTACTTCACGGCAACACTTCAGGCCTTAAAAATTGACAGTGACCTCGACTAGCATGATCTCATCTACCACACCTACATGACAACTCACCGACTGTGGCCTCTTCGATTGCTTCTCTATTTACCCAGTTTTGTATTGTTCCGACAGCAAATACGGATTGTGTGTCGTTACTACGAGGTTTCTGTTCCGTTTTGATAACCTTGATTTATTGCACGTAATGGTTTTCAAGCTAGACTTTATAATTCCTAATAGTATTTTGCTATCACCTACGCCTCTGGTAAAATAAAACTAAGACAAGAATGTAATTGTATTCAAATTGAAATTTTATTTTATATATCTCGTATATTTCTAAAGATGCCTATTTTTATTAATAACTAGCTGTACCCTGGCATGCTTGGCGGTTGCACATTATGGTTGCATGGATGAGAAATGAGGGCCAAACCAAAAAATATTTGTCTAGAAGTTTAATTTTTCAATACTTCAGAGGAAAAAGTAATACAGAGCTAAGTCTACGTCATTTTTTGATCGAACCGTTGCCAGAATCAATCTGATATCTTCTCCAATTCCTCCTGGTTTGTACAAGAAGACACTCCTCTTCGTCGTTTATCATTTGCATTATGCCATCATAAATGCCTTAATTTTCAGGCGTTGATTTGGTAATGCTTGATTGGACATATGCATTTAGATCACCGGTGTTATCCCCGTGGGTGCTGGCATTCCCAAATAACTTCTACTTACAGTCGAATCACTAGTGCGCGTGCGCGTTAGGACGACAGCTCTGAGCGACACTTCAGTTGATCGTGAAAGCAGCCGGTGGTGGATCTATACACACCTTTCCAAAAACATTTGGGGGTGTTATGTTTGGATTTAGGTTTGATGTTGTCTTTTGTATTTTATAGTGCACGTGTTTTTAGTTTCTTTAAGAAATGGTGTAACCGGGTGGTGCCTGGGTTTTTCTTTTGACTTCCATAATTGAATTAACTCAGCCGAAACTATGTAGACAAGGTAGTAGCGTTCCTACTTGGAACTTTCTCTTCCTCCTTCCCCTAGCACGCGGCCAAACCGCACCCCCACATGCCTGCGCGAGGCAATTTTAGTCAAAGTGATTCAACTGTACGATTTAGCCAACGCCACAGCTCAATCACGACATGATCACACACAAGTACCTCGATTAAGGGGATTATTTAATTCATATTGTATAATCTGAATGAGATACAAGTGAGTACGATTGTTTTTGTTAATAAACAACGTAGTTGGGAACAGGTAATGTTCCACATGTGACTATGGTCAAAATTTGACCTCAATCGCTGCAGAACGTTTTGAGTTTTTGAAGCGTATAAAGATTTTTTTTTTATAATTTTATTTACGTGGAAAACTAACGAAATTGTATTACACTCCTGCATTATTCATTTCTTTTTGTTTAATAGGCTTAATTCATTAAAGGTAAAGGTCTAAATTATGAATCGCTAAATACACTAAAGTTAAACATAGGCCTGTATTGATATGTTACACTTGCTATAGTAGTACTTGAGGACGGCCGTTACGGAGATATGCGGAACAAAGTAATACACAAATACAAACCATATATGTAATAGATTCGGTTCTTTCTCTTCCCTTCATTATAAAGTTATAGTTTAGCATATAAACTAAATATGGAAAGAGTAACGAAATACAAATCAAAAGTATTTAACAAAATATATATTTATTACACACACACACACACATATATATATATATATATACATATATTATCAAAAGTAATTGCTTATAATATTTTTAAATGCAATTAACTACTAAATTAATCACTCGTTAGCGAGAGAATAAAAAAATGTATAGTGCAGACAACGTAGCCGTGGACTTGATCTTGAGAGATCGCTGTAGGCGAGAAAGGAGGGAGAGGGCCAGTATTTTCCTACAGATGTAAATAAGGACTGTTAAAGCACCGACTTGCGTGAAACGGTCAACATTAGATAAATTTAATTATAAATTAGCTTCCGAATGAAATGAAAAACAATCTTGAAACATGTGTAGACATATCGGATATAGAAGCTGTTGGTGTATAGAATATTCTGAAAATGTAAACGTTTTAAGAAGTGGTAGTAGGCACGGCTACTAGAATACGATTCTAGCGTTCATGGTAGTAGGTACACGAGAAATCTCGCAAGGCCAAGTCCAACGCTGCGTGGTCGACACTATTGTAAATAAAAATAATATACATTAACTATGAATAAAGTGAATAACGTATGTTGAACTATACTTTAACTCTCTTGGCGAATTCAAAATAAAATGTATTTTCAGGAAAGAGCAAAAAGCTTTTTTTATTAAAGGTTAGAGGTAATTTAGTTTTGGAGTTCAACGTCACAGAGTATTCTGCCAAAATCCGTGCTATCGTCACCTTCACCTCGAGCACTGCGAACCTCATTGCTGAAACAAATATTTTATTATAATTTTGCGGACGAGGAATGCTTTAGGACAGGAAGAAGCTTTTATAGTACTTTATGAGTGGGAACTTTTAAGAGTATGGGAAAGTGGGAATTTACCATGTATATTGTTTGATGGGCAATCCTAACCGGAGCTATAGAGAGAATAAAATCTTAGAACTACTTACTGACACTATGAGGCCGGTGGGAGCTAGAGACGTACGAAGTAACTCTTAGGCGTTCTCTCCTCCCTCCCCCTCCTCTCCACTATGACGACTATACTAACGTACTTTAATAAGTTATTCTCTCTAAGTAACTTACATTATTTTGTACAATATTGACTGTTAATGAAAAATAAAATTTATTTTTACCATCGTTGTTCCTTTGAAAAGTTATTATGAAGGGTAAAAACTGAAAAATGTTATCTTTGGAAATCGTGAAAATACGCTAATTGTTTCCAGTTTACTCAGTTTTGACTGACATATTTTCGATGCCATTGGAAAAAAATTATTTTTAGGAAATATTGTTTCATTAATAAATTGGGGATGGAGAGGTGACTTGGTGGTAGCAACAGAACGAAAGGTAGCAACTCCACAACACAACACGAAGGTGGAGCGGATGGAATGAATAGAGCTCTACATTCATTCTCATTCTAAATCCTTCAGAGGAAGTGATGACCATTGGTGATGGAGAGGTGACTTGGAGATAGCAACAGAACAAAAGGTAGCAACTCCACAACACAACACGAAGGTGGAGCGGATGGAATGAATAGAGCTCTACATTCATTCTAATTCTAAATCCTTCAAAGGAGGTGATGGCCATTGGGGATGGAGAGGAGACTTGGTGGTAGCAACAGAACGAAAGGTAGGAACTCCACAACACAACACGAAGGTGGAGCGGATGGAATGAATAGAGCTCTACATTCATTCTCATTCTAAATCCTTCAGAGGAAGTGATGACCATTGGTGATGGAGAGGTGACTTGGAGATAGCAACAGAACAAAAGGTAGCAACTCCACAACACAACACGAAGGTGGAGCGGATGGAATGAATAGAGCTCTACATTCATTCTAATTCTAAATCCTTCAAAGGAGGTGATGGCCATTGGGGATGGAGAGGAGACTTGGTGGTAGCAACAGAACGAAAGGTAGCAACTAAAAAACACAACACGAAGGTGGAGCGGATGGAATGAATACACTCATTCTCATTCTAAATCCTTCAGAGGAAGTGATGACCATTGGGGATGGAGAGGTGACTTGGTGGTAACAACAGAACGAAAGGTAGCAACTCCAAAACACAACACGAAGGTGGAGCGGATGGAATGAATACACTCATTCTCATTCTAAATCCTTCAGAGGAAGTGATGACCATTGGGGATGGAGAGGTGACTTGGTGGTAACAACAGAACGAAAGGTAGCAACTCCACAACACAACACGAAGGTGGAGCGGATGGAATGAATACACTCATTCTCATTCTAAATCCTTCAGAGGAAGTGATGACCATTGGGGATGGAGAGGTGACTTGGTGGTAACAACAGAACGAAAGGTAGCAACTCCACAACACAACACGAAGGTGGAGCGGATGGAATGAATACACTCATTCTCATTCTAAATCCTTCAGAGGAAGTGATGACCATTGGGGATGGAGAGGTGACTTGGTGGTAACAACAGAACGAAAGATAGCAACTCCACAACATAACACGAAGGTGGAGCGGATGGAATGAACACACTCATTCTCATTCTAAATCCTTCAGAGGAAGTGATGACCACTGGGGATGGAGAGGTGACTTGGTGGTAGCAACAGAACGAAAGGTAGCAACTCCAAAACACAACACGAAGGTGGAGCGGATGGAATGAACACACTCATTCTCATTCTAAATCCTTCAGAGGAAGTGATGACCATTGGGGATGGAGAGGTGACTTAGTGGTAACAACAGAACGAAAGGTAGCAACTCCACAACACAACACGAAGGTGGAGCGGATGGAATGAACACACTCATTCTCATTCTAAATCCTTCAGAGGAAGTGATGACCATTGGGGATGGAGAGGTGACTTGGTGGTAGCAACAGAACGAAAGGTAGCAACTCCACAACACAACACGAAGGTTGAGCGGATGGAATGAACACACTCATTCTCATTCTAAATCCTTCAGAGGAAGTGATGACCATTCGGGATGGAGAGATGACTTGGTGGTAGCAACAGAACGAAAAGTAGCAACTCCACAACACAACACGAAGGTGGAGCGGATGGAATGAATAGAGCTCTACATTCATTCTCATTCTAAATCCTTCAGAGGAAGTGATGACCATTGGGGATGGAGAGGCGACTTGGTGGTAGCAACAGGAAGAAAGGTAGCAACTCCACAACACAACACGAAGGTGGAGCGGATGGAATGAACACACTCATTCTCATTCTAAATCCTTCAGAGGAAGTGATGACCATTGGGGATGGAGAGGTGACTTGGTGGTAGCAACAGAACGAAAGGTAGCAACTCCACAACACAACACGAAGGTGGAGCGGATGGAATGAACACACTCATTCTCATTCTAAATCCTTCAGAGAAAGTGATGACCATTCGGAATGGAGATATGACTTGGTGATAGCAACAGGAAGAAAGGTAGCAACTCCACAACACAACACGAAGGTGGAGCGGATGGAATGAATAGAGCTCTACATTCATTCTCATTCTAAATCCTTCAGAGGAAGTGAAGACCATTGGGGATGGAGAGGTGACTTGGTGGTAGCAACAGGAAGAAAGGTAGCAACTCCACAACACAACACGAAGGTAGAGCGGATGGAATGAATACACTCATTATCATTATAAATCCTTCAGAAGAGGTGAACGCTAGAGGAAATGGAGAGGCAACTTTGTGGGATCAACAGAACAAAAACTAGCAACTCCACAACACATAGATAAAGCGAATGTAATGAATACACTCATTCTCATTCCAATTTCTAAATCCTTCAGAAGAGGTGATCGCTAAGGGGGTGTGGAGAGGCGACTTGGTGGTAGCAACAGAACGAAAGGTAGCAAATCCACAACACATAGATAAAGCGAATGTAATGAACACACTCATTCTCATTCCAATTTCTAAATCCTTCAGAAGAGGTGATCGCTAAGGGGGTGTGGAGAGGCGACTTGGTGGTAGCAACAGAACGAAAGGTAGCAAATCCACAACACATAGATAAAGCGAATGTAATGAATACACTCATTCTCATTCCAATTTCTAAATCCTTCAGAAGAGGTGATCGCTAAGGGGGTGTGGAGAGGCGACTTGGTGGTAGCAACAGAACGAAAGGTAGCAAATCCACAACACAACACGAAGGTGGAGCGGATGGAATGAATAGAGCTCTACATTCATTCTAATTCTAAATCCTTCAAAGGAGGTGATGGCCATTGGGGATGGAGAGGAGACTTGGTGGTAGCAACAGAACGAAAGGTAGCAACTAAAAAACACAACACGAAGGTGGAGCGGATGGAATGAATACACTCATTCTCATTCTAAATCCTTCAGAGGAAGTGATGACCATTGGGGATGGAGAGGTGACTTGGTGGTAACAACAGAACGAAAGGTAGCAACTCCAAAACACAACACGAAGGTGGAGCGGATGGAATGAATACACTCATTCTCATTCTAAATCCTTCAGAGGAAGTGATGACCATTGGGGATGGAGAGGTGACTTGGTGGTAACAACAGAACGAAAGGTAGCAACTCCACAACACAACACGAAGGTGGAGCGGATGGAATGAATACACTCATTCTCATTCTAAATCCTTCAGAGGAAGTGATGACCATTGGGGATGGAGAGGTGACTTGGTGGTAACAACAGAACGAAAGGTAGCAACTCCACAACACAACACGAAGGTGGAGCGGATGGAATGAATACACTCATTCTCATTCTAAATCGTTCAGAGGAAGTGATGACCATTGGGGATGGAGAGGTGACTTGGTGGTAACAACAGAACGAAAGATAGCAACTCCACAACATAACACGAAGGTGGAGCGGATGGAATGAACACACTCATTCTCATTCTAAATCCTTCAGAGGAAGTGATGACCACTGGGGATGGAGAGGTGACTTGGTGGTAGCAACAGAACGAAAGGTAGCAACTCCAAAACACAACACGAAGGTGGAGCGGATGGAATGAACACACTCATTCTCATTCTAAATCCTTCAGAGGAAGTGATGACCATTGGGGATGGAGAGGTGACTTAGTGGTAACAACAGAACGAAAGGTAGCAACTCCACAACACAACACGAAGGTGGAGCGGATGGAATGAACACACTCATTCTCATTCTAAATCCTTCAGAGGAAGTGATGACCATTGGGGATGGAGAGGTGACTTGGTGGTAGCAACAGAACGAAAGGTAGCAACTCCACAACACAACACGAAGGTTGAGCGGATGGAATGAACACACTCATTCTCATTCTAAATCCTTCAGAGGAAGTGATGACCATTCGGGATGGAGAGATGACTTGGTGGTAGCAACAGAACGAAAAGTAGCAACTCCACAACACAACACGAAGGTGGAGCGGATGGAATGAATAGAGCTCTACATTCATTCTCATTCTAAATCCTTCAGAGGAAGTGATGACCATTGGGGATGGAGAGGCGACTTGGTGGTAGCAACAGGAAGAAAGGTAGCAACTCCACAACACAACACGAAGGTGGAGCGGATGGAATGAACACACTCATTCTCATTCTAAATCCTTCAGAGGAAGTGATGACCATTGGGGATGGAGAGGTGACTTGGTGGTAGCAACAGAACGAAAGGTAGCAACTCCACAACACAACACGAAGGTGGAGCGGATGGAATGAACACACTCATTCTCATTCTAAATCCTTCAGAGAAAGTGATGACCATTCGGAATGGAGATATGACTTGGTGATAGCAACAGGAAGAAAGGTAGCAACTCCACAACACAACACGAAGGTGGAGCGGATGGAATGAATAGAGCTCTACATTCATTCTCATTCTAAATCCTTCAGAGGAAGTGAAGACCATTGGGGATGGAGAGGTGACTTGGTGGTAGCAACAGGAAGAAAGGTAGCAACTCCACAACACAACACGAAGGTAGAGCGGATGGAATGAATACACTCATTATCATTATAAATCCTTCAGAAGAGGTGAACGCTAGAGGAAATGGAGAGGCAACTTTGTGGGATCAACAGAACAAAAACTAGCAACTCCACAACACATAGATAAAGCGAATGTAATGAATACACTCATTCTCATTCCAATTTCTAAATCCTTCAGAAGAGGTGATCGCTAAGGGGGTGTGGAGAGGCGACTTGGTGGTAGCAACAGAACGAAAGGTAGCAAATCCACAACACATAGATAAAGCGAATGTAATGAACACACTCATTCTCATTCCAATTTCTAAATCCTTCAGAAGAGGTGATCGCTAAGGGGGTGTGGAGAGGCGACTTGGTGGTAGCAACAGAACGAAAGGTAGCAAATCCACAACACATAGATAAAGCGAATGTAATGAATACACTCATTCTCATTCCAATTTCTAAATCCTTCAGAAGAGGTGATCGCTAAGGGGGTGTGGAGAGGCGACTTGGTGGTAGCAACAGAACGAACGGTAGCAAATCCACAACACGTAGATAAAGTGAATGTAATGAATACACTCATTCTCATTCCAATTTCTAAATCCTTCAAAAGAGGTGATGGCTAAGGGGGTGTGGAGAGGCGACTTGGTGGTAGCAACAGAACGAAAGGTAGCAAATCCACAACACATAGATAAAGCGAATGTAATGAATACACTCATTCTCATTCCAATTTCTAAATCCTTCAGAAGAGGTGATGGCTAAGGGGGTGTGGAGAGGCGACTTGGTGGTAGCAACAGAACGAAAGGTAGCAAATCCACAACACGTAGATAAAGCAAATGTAATGAATACACTCATTCTCATTCCAATTTCTAAATCCTTCAGAAGAGGTGATGGCTAAGGGGGTGTGGAGAGGCGACTTGGTGGTAGCAACAGAACGAAAGGTAGCAAATCCACAACACATAGATAAAGTAAATGTAATGAATACACTCATTCTCATTCCAATTTCTAAATCCTTCAGAAGAGGTGATGGCTAAGGGGGTGTGGAGAGGCGACTTGGTGGTAGCAACAGAACGAAAGGTAGCAAATCCACAACACATAGATAAAGCGAATGTAATGAATACACTCATTCTCATTCCAATTTTTAAATCCTTCAGAAGAGGTGATCGATAAGGGGGTGTGGAGAGGCGACTTGGTGGTAGCAACAGAACGAAAGGTAGCAAATCCACAACACATAGATAAAGCGGATGTAATGAATACACTCATTCTCATTCCAATTTCTAAATCCTTCAGAAGAGGTGATGGCTAAGGGGGTGTGGAGAGGCGACTTGGTGGTAGCAACAGAACGAAAGGTAGCAAATCCACAACACATAGATAAAGCGGATGTAATGAATACACTCATTCTCATTCCAATTTCTAAATCCTTCAGAAGAGGTGATGGCTAAGGGGGTGTGGAGAGGCGACTTGGTGGTAGCAACAGAACGAAAGGTAGCAAATCCACAACACATAGATAAAGTAAATGTAATGAATACACTCATTCTCATTCCAATTTCTAAATCCTTCAGAAGAGGTGATGGCTAAGGGGGTGTGGAGAGGCGACTTGGTGGTAGCAACAGAACGAAAGGTAGCAAATCCACAACACATAGATAAAGCGAATGTAATGAATACACTCATTCTCATTCCAATTTTTAAATCCTTCAGAAGAGGTGATCGATAAGGGGGTGTGGAGAGGCGACTTGGTGGTAGCAACAGAACGAAAGGTAGCAAATCCACAACACATAGATAAAGCGGATGTAATGAATACACTCATTCTCATTCCAATTTCTAAATCCTTCAGAAGAGGTGATCGCTAAGGGGGTGTGGAGAGGCGACTTGGTGGTAGCAACAGAACGAAAGGTAGCAGATCCACAACACATAGATAAAGCGAATGTAATGAATACACTCATTCTCATTCCAATTTCTAAATCCTTCTGAAGAGATAATCGCTAAGGGGGTGTGGAGAGGCGACTTGGTGGTAGCAACAGAACGAAAGGTAGCAGATCCACAACACATAGATAAAGCGAATGTAATGAATACACTCATTCTCATTCCAATTTTTAAATCCTTCAGAAGAGGTGATTGCTAAGGGGGTGTGGAGAGGCGACTTGGTGGTAGCAACAGAACGAAAGGTAGCAACTCCACAACACATAGATAAAGCGAATGTAATGAATACACTCATTCTCATTCCAATTTTTAAAACCTTCAGAATAGGTGATCGCTAAGAGGGTGTGGAGAGGCGACTTGGTGGTAGCAACAGAACGAAAGGTAGCAAATCCACAACACATAGATAAAGTAAATGTAATGAATACACTCATTCTCATTCCAATTTCTAAATCCTTCAGAAGAGGTGATGGCTAAGGGGGTGTGGAGAGGCGACTTGGTGGTAGCAACAGAACGAAAGGTAGCAAATCCACAACACATAGATAAAGCGAATGTAATGAATACACTCATTCTCATTCCAATTTTTAAATCCTTCAGAAGAGGTGATCGATAAGGGGGTGTGGAGAGGCGACTTGGTGGTAGCAACAGAACGAAAGGTAGCAAATCCACAACACATAGATAAAGCGGATGTAATGAATACACTCATTCTCATTCCAATTTCTAAATCCTTCAGAAGAGGTGATGGCTAAGGGGGTGTGGAGAGGCGACTTGGTGGTAGCAACAGAACGAAAGGTAGCAAATCCACAACACATAGATAAAGCGGATGTAATGAATACACTCATTCTCATTCCAATTTCTAAATCCTTCAGAAGAGGTGATGGCTAAGGGGGTGTGGAGAGGCGACTTGGTGGTAGCAACAGAACGAAAGGTAGCAAATCCACAACACATAGATAAAGTAAATGTAATGAATACACTCATTCTCATTCCAATTTCTAAATCCTTCAGAAGAGGTGATGGCTAAGGGGGTGTGGAGAGGCGACTTGGTGGTAGCAACAGAACGAAAGGTAGCAAATCCACAACACATAGATAAAGCGAATGTAATGAATACACTCATTCTCATTCCAATTTTTAAATCCTTCAGAAGAGGTGATCGATAAGGGGGTGTGGAGAGGCGACTTGGTGGTAGCAACAGAACGAAAGGTAGCAAATCCACAACACATAGATAAAGCGGATGTAATGAATACACTCATTCTCATTCCAATTTCTAAATCCTTCAGAAGAGGTGATCGCTAAGGGGGTGTGGAGAGGCGACTTGGTGGTAGCAACAGAACGAAAGGTAGCAGATCCACAACACATAGATAAAGCGAATGTAATGAATACACTCATTCTCATTCCAATTTCTAAATCCTTCTGAAGAGATAATCGCTAAGGGGGTGTGGAGAGGCGACATGGTGATAGCAATATAACGAAAGGTAGCAACTCCACAACACATAGATAAAGCGAATGTAATGAATACACTCATTCTCATTCCAATTTTTAAATCCTTCAGAAGAGGTGATTGCTAAGGGGGTGTGGAGAGGCGACTTGGTGGTAGCAACAGAACGAAAGGTAGCAACTCCACAACACATAGATAAAGCGAATGTAATGAATACACTCATTCTCATTCCAATTTTTAAAACCTTCAGAATAGGTGATCGCTAAGAGGGTGTGGAGAGGCGACTTGGTGGTAGCAACAGAACGAAAGGTAGCAACTCCACAACACATAGATAAAGCGAATGTAATGAATACACTCATTCTCATTCCAATTTTTAAAACCTTCAGAATAGGTGATCGCTAAGGGGGTGTGGAGAGGCGACTTGGTGGTAGCAACATAACGAAAGGTAGCAAATCCACAACACATAGATAAAGCGAATGTAATGAATACACTCATTCTCATTCCAATTTTTAAAACCTTCAGAATAGGTGATCGCTAAGGGGGTGTGGATAGGCGACTTGGTGGTAACAACAGAACAAAAACTAGCAACTCCACAACACATAGATAAAGCGAATGTAATGAATACACTCATTCTCATTCCAATTTCTAAATCCTTCAGAAGAGGTGATCGCTAAGGGGGTGCGGAGAGGCGACTTGGTGGTAGCAACAGAATGAAAGGTAGCAAATCCACAACACATAGATAAAGCGAATGTAATGAATACACTCATTCTCATTCCAATTTATAAATCCTTCAGAAGAGGTGATCGCTAAGGGGGTGTGGAGAGGCGACTTGGTGGTAGCAACAGAACGAAAGTTAGCAAATCCACAACACATAGATAAAGCGAATGTAATGAATACACTCATTCTCATTCCAATTTCTAAATCCTTCAGAAGAGGTGATCGCTAAGGGGGTGTGGAGAGGCGACTTGGTGGTAGCAACAGAACGAAAGGTAGCAAATCCACAACACATAGATAAAGCGAATGTAATGAATACACTCATTCTCATTCCAATTTTTAAATCCTTCAGAAGAGGTGATCGCTAAGGGGGTGTGGAGAGGCGACTTGGTGATAGCAACATAACGAAAGGTAGCAAATCCACAACACATAGATAAAGCGAATGTAATGAATACACTCATTCTCATTACACTTTCTAAATCCTTCAGAATAGGTGATCGCTAAGGGGGCGTGGAGAGGCGACTTGGTGGTAGCAACAGAACGAAAGGTAGCAACTCCACAACACAACACGAAGGTGGTGCGGATGGAATGAACACACTCATTCTCATTCTAAATCCTTCAGAGGAAGTGATGACCATTCGGGATGGAGAGATGACTTGGTGGTAGCAACAGGAAGAAAGGTAGGAACTCCACAACACAACACGAAGGTGGAGCGGATGGAATGAATAGAGCTCTACATTCATTCTCATTCTAAATCCTTCAAAGGAAGTGATGACCATTGGGGATGGAGAGGTGACTTGGTGGTAGCAACAGGAAGAAAGGTAGCAACTCCACTACACAACACGAAGGTGGAGCGGATGGAATGAATACACTCATTATCATTATAAATCCTTCAGAAGAGGTGAATGCTAGAGGAAATGGAGAGGCAACTTTGTGGGATCAACAGAACAAAAACTAGCAACTCCATAACACATAGATAAAGCGAATGTAATGAATACACTCATTCTCATTCCAATTTTTAAATCCTTCAGAAGAGGTGATCGCTAAGGGGGTGTGGAGAGGCGACTTGGTGGTTACAACAGAACAAAAACTAGCATCTCCACAACACATAGATAAAGCGAATGTAATGAATACACTCATTCTCATTCCAATTATTAAATCCTTCAGAAGAGGTGATCGCTAAGGGGGTGTGGAGAGGCGACTTGGTGGTAACAACATAACGAAAGGCAGCAAATCCACAACACATAGATAAAGCGAATGTAATGAATACACTCATTATCATTATAAATCCTTCAGAAGAGATGATCGCTAGAGGAAGTGGAGAGGCAACTTTGTGGGATCAACAGTACGAAAACTAGTAACTCCACAACACAAAGATAAAGCGAATGTAATGAATACACTCATTCTCATTCCAATTTCTAAATCCTTCAGAAGAGGTGATCGCTAAGGGGGTGTGGAGAGGCGACTTGGTGGTAGCAACAGAACGAAAGGTAGCAAATCCACAACACATAGATAAAGCGAATGTAATGAATACACTCATTCTCATTCCAATTTCTAAATCCTTCAGAAGAGGTGATCGCTAAGGGGGTGTGGAGAGGCGACTTGGTGGTAGCAACAGAACGAAAGGTAGCAAATCCACAACACATAGATAAAGCAAATGTAACGAATATACTCATTCTCATTCCAATTTCTAAATCCTTCGGAAGAGGTGATCGCTAAGGGGGTGTGGTGAGGCGACATGGTGATAGCAACATAACGAAAGGTAGCAAATCCACAACACATAGATAAAGCGAATGTAATGAATACACTCATTCTCATTCCAATTTCTAAATCCTTCAGAAGAGGTGATCGCTAGGGGGGTGCGGAGAGGCGACTTGGTGGTAGCAACAGAACGAAAGGTAGCAAATGCACAACACGTAGATAAAGCGAATGTAATGAATACACTCATTCTCATTCCAATTTCTAAATCCTTCAGAAGAGGTGATCGCTAAGGGGGTGTGGAGAGGCGACTTGGTGGTAGCAACAGAAAGAAAGGTAGCAAATCCACAACATATAGATAAAGCGAATGTAATTAATACACTCATTATCATTATAAATCCTTCAGAAGAGATGATCGCTAGAGGAAATGGAGAGGCAACTTTGTGGGATCAACAGTACGAAAACTAGTAACTCCACAACACAAAGATAAAGCGAATGTAATGAATACACTCATTCTCATTCCAATTTCTAAATCCTTCAGAAGAGGTGATCGCTAGGGGTTGTGGAGAGGCGACTTGGTGGTAGCAACAGATCGAAAGGTAGCAACTCCACAACACAACACGAAGGTGGAGTGGATGGAATGAATACACTCATTCTTATTCTAAATCCTTCAGAAGAGGTGATCGCTAAGGGGGTGTGGAGAGGCGACTTGGTGGTAGCAACAGAACGAAAGGTAGCAAATCCACAACACATAGATAAAGCGAATGTAATGAATACACTCATTCTCATTCCAATTTCTAAATCCTTCAGAAGAGGCGATCGCTAAGGGGGTGTGGAGAGGCGACTTGGTGGTAACAACAGAACGAAAGGTAGCAAATCCACAACACATAGATAAAGCGAATGTAATGAATACACTCATTCTCATTCCAATTTTTAAATCCTTCAGAAGAGGTGATCGCTAAGGGGTGTGGAGAGGCGACTTGGTGGTAGCAACAGAACGAAAGGTAGCAAATCCACAACACATAGATAAAGCGAATGTAATGAATACACTCATTCTCATTCCAATTTTTAAATCCTTCAGAAGAGGTGATCGCTAAGGGGATGTGGATAGGACTTGGTGGTAACAACAGAACAAAAACTAGCAACTTCACAACACATAGATAAAGCGAATGTAATGAATACACTCATTCTCATTACACTTTCTAAATCCTTCCACTTGGCGACTTGGTGGTAGCAACAGAACGAAAGGTAGCAACTCCACAACACAACACGAAGGTGGAGCGGATGGAATGAACACACTCATTCTCATTCTAAATCCTTCAGAGGAAGTGATGACCATTCGGGATGGAGAGATGACTTGGTGGTAGCAACAGGAAGAAAGGTAGGAACTCCACAACACAACACGAAGGTGGAGCGGATGGAATGAATAGAGCTCTACATTCATTCTCATTCTAAATCCTTCAAAGGAAGTGATGACCATTGGGGATGGAGAGGTGACTTGGTGGTAGCAACAGGAAGAAAGGTAGCAACTCCACTACACAACACGAAGGTGGAGCGGATGGAATGAATACACTCATTATCATTATAAATCCTTCAGAAGAGGTGAATGCTAGAGGAAATGGAGAGGCAACTTTGTGGGATCAACAGAACAAAAACTAGCAACTCCATAACACATAGATAAAGCGAATGTAATGAATACACTCATTCTCTTCCCAATTTTTAAATCCTTCAGAAGAGGTGATCGCTAAGGGGGTGTGGAGAGGCGACTTGGTGGTTACAACCGAACAAAAACTAGCATCTCCACAACACATAGATAAAGCGAATGTAATGAATACACTCATTCTCATTCCAATTATTAAATCCTTCAGAAGAGGTGATCGCTAAGGGGGTGTGGAGAGGCGACTTGGTGGTAACAACATAACGAAAGGCAGCAAATCCACAACACATAGATAAAGCGAATGTAATGAATACACTCATTATCATTATAAATCCTTCAGAAGAGATGATCGCTAGAGGAAGTGGAGAGGCAACTTTGTGGGATCAACAGTACGAAAACTAGTAACTCCACAACACAAAGATAAAGCGAATGTAATGAATACACTCATTCTCATTCCAATTTCTAAATCCTTCAGAAGAGGTGATCGCTAAGGGGGTGTGGAGAGGCGACTTGGTGGTAGCAACAGAACGAAAGGTAGCAAATCCACAACACATAGATAAAGCGGATGTAATGAATACACTCATTCTCATTCCAATTTCTAAATCCTTCAGAAGAGGTGATCGCTAAGGGGGTGTGGAGAGGCGACTTGGTGGTAGCAACAGAACGAAAGGTAGCAGATCCACAACACATAGATAAAGCGAATGTAATGAATACACTCATTCTCATTCCAATTTCTAAATCCTTCTGAAGAGATAATCGCTAAGGGGGTGTGGAGAGGCGACATGGTGATAGCAACATAACGAAAGGTAGCAACTCCACAACACATAGATAAAGCGAATGTAATGAATACACTCATTCTCATTCCAATTTTTAAATCCTTCAGAAGAGGTGATTGCTAAGGGGGTGTGGAGAGGCGACTTGGTGGTAGCAACAGAACGAAAGGTAGCAACTCCACAACACATAGATAAAGCGAATGTAATGAATACACTCATTCTCATTCCAATTTTTAAAACCTTCAGAATAGGTGATCGCTAAGGGGGTGTGGAGAGGCGACTTGGTGGTAGCAACAGAACGAAAGGTAGCAACTCCACAACACATAGATAAAGCGAATGTAATGAATACACTCATTCTCATTCCAATTTTTAAAACCTTCAGAATAGGTGATCGCTAAGGGGAAGTGGAGAGGCGACTTGGTGGTAGCAACATAACGAAAGGTAGCAAATCCACAACACATAGATAAAGCGAATGTAATGAATACACTCATTCTCATTCCAATTTTTAAAACCTTCAGAATAGGTGATCGCTAAGGGGGTGTGGATAGGCGACTTGGTGGTAACAACAGAACAAAAACTAGCAACTCCACAACACATAGATAAAGCGAATGTAATGAATACACTCATTCTCATTCCAATTTCTAAATCCTTCAGAAGAGGTGATCGCTAAGGGGGTGCGGAGAGGCGACTTGGTGGTAGCAACAGAATGAAAGGTAGCAAATCCACAACACATAGATAAAGCGAATGTAATGAATACACTCATTCTCATTCCAATTTATAAATCCTTCAGAAGAGGTGATCGCTAAGGGGGTGTGGAGAGGCGACTTGGTGGTAGCAACAGAACGAAAGTTAGCAAATCCACAACACATAGATAAAGCGAATGTAATGAATACACTCATTCTCATTCCAATTTCTAAATCCTTCAGAAGAGGTGATCGCTAAGGGGGTGTGGAGAGGCGACTTGGTGGTAGCAACAGAACGGAAGGTAGCAAATCCACAACACATAGATAAAGCGAATGTAATGAATACACTCATTCTCATTCCAATTTTTAAATCCTTCAGAAGAGGTGATCGCTAAGGGGGTGTGGAGAGGCGACTTTGTGATAGCAACATAACGAAAGGTAGCAAATCCACAACACATAGATAAAGCGAATGTAATGAATACACTCATTCTCATTACACTTTCTAAATCCTTCAGAATAGGTGATCGCTAAGGGGGCGTGGAGAGGCGACTTGGTGGTAGCAACAGAACGAAAGGTAGCAACTCCACAACACAACACGAAGGTGGTGCGGATGGAATGAACACACTCATTCTCATTCTAAATCCTTCAGAGGAAGTGATGACCATTCGGGATGGAGAGATGACTTGGTGGTAGCAACAAGAAGAAAGGTAGGAACTCCACAACACAACACGAAGGTGGAGCGGATGGAATGAATAGAGCTCTACATTCATTCTCATTCTAAATCCTTCAAAGGAAGTGATGACCATTGGGGATGGAGAGGTGACTTGGTGGTAGCAACAGGAAGAAAGGTAGCAACTCCACTACACAACACGAAGGTGGGGCGGATGGAATGAATACACTCATTATCATTATAAATCCTTCAGAAGAGGTGAATGCTAGAGGAAATGGAGAGGCAACTTTGTGGGATCAACAGAACAAAAACTAGCAACTCCATAACACATAGATAAAGCGAATGTAATGAATACACTCATTCTCATTCCAATTTTTAAATCCTTCAGAAGAGGTGATCGCTAAGGGGGTGTGGAGAGGCGACTTGGTGGTTACAACAGAACAAAAACTAGCATCTCCACAACACATAGATAAAGCGAATGTAATGAATACACTCATTCTCATTCCAATTATTAAATCCTTCAGAAGAGGTGATCGCTAAGGGGGTGTGGAGAGGCGACTTGGTGGTAACAACATAACGAAAGGCAGCAAATCCACAACACATAGATAAAGCGAATGTAATGAATACACTCATTATCATTATAAATCCTTCAGAAGAGATGATCGCTAGAGGAAGTGGAGAGGCAACTTTGTGGGATCAACAGTACGAAAACTAGTAACTCCACAACACAAAGATAAAGCGAATGTAATGAATACACTCATTCTCATTCCAATTTCTAAATCCTTCAGAAGAGGTGATCGCTAAGGGGGTGTGGAGAGGCGACTTGGTGGTAGCAACAGAACGAAAGGTAGCAAATCCACAACACATAGATAAAGCGAATGTAATGAATACACTCATTCTCATTCCAATTTCTAAATCCTTCAGAAGAGGTGATCGCTAAGGGGGTGTGGAGAGGCGACTTGGTGGTAGCAACAGAACGAAAGGTAGCAAATCCACAACACATAGATAAAGCAAATGTAATGAATACACTCATTCTCATTCCAATTTCTAAATCCTTCAGAAGAGGTGATCGCTAAGGGGGTGTGGAGAGGCGACTTGGTGATAGCAACATAACTAGAGGTAGCAAATCCACAACACATAGATAAAGCGAATGTAACGAATATACTCATTCTCATTCCAATTTCTACATCCTTCGGAAGAGGTGATCGCTAAGGGGGTGTGGTGAGGCGACATGGTGATAGCAACATAACGAAAGGTAGCAAATCCACAACACATAGATAAAGCGAATGTAATGAATACACTCATTCTCATTCCAATTTCTAAATCCTTCAGAAGAGGTGATCGCTAGGGGGGTGTGGAGAGGCGACTTGGTGGTAGCAACAGAACGAAAGGTAGCAAATCCACAACACGTAGATAAAGCGAATGTAATGAATACACTCATTCTCATTCCAATTTCTAAATCCTTCAGAAGAGGTGATCGCTAAGGGGGTGTGGAGAGGCGACTTGGTGGTAGCAACAGAAAGAAAGGTAGCAAATCCACAACACATAGATAAAGCGAATGTAATTAATACACTCATTATCATTATAAATCCTTCAGAAGAGATGTTCGCTAGAGGAAATGGAGAGGCAACTTTGTGGGATCAACAGTACGAAAACTAGTAACTCCACAACACAAAGATAAAGCGAATGTAATGAATACACTCATTCTCATTCCAATTTCTAAATCCTTCAGAAGAGGTGATCGCTAGGGGTTGTGGAGAGGCGACTTGGTGGTAGCAACAGATCGAAAGGTAGCAACTCCACAACACAACACGAAGGTGGAGTGGATGGAATGAATACACTCATTCTTATTCTAAATCCTTCAGAAGAGGTGATCGCTAAGGGGGTGTGGAGAGGCGACTTGGTGGTAGCAACAGAACGAAAGGTAGCAACTCCACAACACAACACGAAGGTGGAGCGGATGGAATGAACACACTCATTCTCATTCTAAATCCTTCAGAGGAAGTGATGACCATTCGGGATGGAGAGATGACTTGGTGGTAGCAACAGAAAGAAAGGTAGGAACTCCACAACACAACACGAAGGTGGAGCGGATGGAATGAATAGAGCTCTACATTCATTCTCATTCTAAATCCTTCAGAGGAAGTGATGACCATTGGGGATGGAGAGGTGACTTGGTGGTAGCAACAGGAAGAAAGGTAGCAACTCCACAACACAACACGAAGGTGGAGCGGATGGAATGAATACACTCATTATCATTATAAATCCTTCAGAAGAGGTGATCGCTAGAGGAAATGGAGAGGCAACTTTGTGGGATCAACAGAACAAAAACTAGCAACTCCACAACACATAGATAAAGCGAATGTAATGAATACACTCATTCTCATTCCAATTTTTAAATCCTTCAGAAGAGGTGATCGCTAAGGGGGTGTGGAGAGGCGACTTGGTGGTTACAACAGAACAAAAACTAGCATCTCCACAACACATAGATAAAGCGAATGTAATAAATACACTCATTCTCATTCCAATTATTAAATCCTTCAGAAGAGGTGATCGCTAAGGGGGTGTGGAGAGGCGACTTGGTGGTAACAACATAACGAAAGGTAGCAAATCCACAACACATAGATAAAGCGAATGTAATGAATACACTCATTATCATTATAAATCCTTCAGAAGAGATGATCGCTAGAGGAAGTGGAGAGGCAACTTTGTGGGATCAACAGTACGAAAACTAGTAACTCCACAACACAAAGATAAAGCGAATGTAATGAATACACTCATTCTCATTCCAATTTCTAAATCCTTCAGAAGAGGTGATCGCTAGGGGTTGTGGAGAGGCGACTTGGTGGTAGCAACAGAACGAAAGGTAGCAAATCCACAACACATAGATAAAGCGAATGTATTGAATACACTCATTCTCATTCCAGTTTCTAAATCCTTCAGAAGAGGTGATGGCTAAGGGGGTGTGGAGAGGCGACTTGGTGGTAACAACAGAACGAAAGGTAGCAAATCCACAACACATAGATAAAGCGAATGTAATGAATACACTCATTCTCATTCCAATTTCTAAATCCTTCAGAAGAGGTGATCGCTAAGGGGGTGTGGAGAGGCGACTTGGTGGTAGCAACAGAACGAAAGGTAGCAAATCCACAACACATAGATAAAGCGAATGTAATGAATACACTCATTCTCATTCCAATTTCTAAATCCTTCAGAAGAGGTGATCGCTAAGGGGGTGTGGAGAGGCGACTTGGTGGTAGCAACAGAACGAAAGGTAGCAAATCAACAACACATAGATAAAGCAAATGTAATGAATACACTCATTCTCATTCCAATTTCTAAATACTTCAGAAGAGGTGATCGCTAAGGGGGTGTGGAGAGGCGACTTGGTGATAGCAACATAACGAGAGGTAGCAAATCCACAACACATAGATAAAGCGAATGTAATGAATACACTCATTCTCATTCCAATTTCTAAATCCTTCGGAAGAGGTGATCGCTAAGGGGGTGTGGTGAGGCGACATGGTGATAGCAACAGAACGAAAGGTAGCAAATCCACAACACGTAGATAAAGCGAATGTAATGAATACACTCATTCTCATTCCAATTTCTAAATCCTTCAGAAGAGGTGATCGCTAAGGGGGTGTGGAGAGGCGACTTGGTGGTAGCAACAGAAAGAAAGGTAGCAAATCCACAACACATAGATAAAGCGAATGTAATGAATACACTCATTCTCATTCCAATTTTTAAATCCTTCAGAATAGGTGATCGCTAAGGGGGTGTGGATAGGCGACTTGGTGGTAACAACAGAACAAAAACTAGCAACTCCACAACACATAGATAAAGCGAATGTACTGAATATACTCATTCTCATTACAATTTCTAAATCCTTCAGAAGAGGTGATCGCTAAGGGGGTGTGAAGAGGCGACTTGGTGATAGCAACATAACGAAAGGTAGCAAATCCACAACACATAAATAAAGCGAATGTAATGAATACACTCATTCTCATTCCAATTTCTAAATCCTTCAGAAGAGGCGATCGCTAAGGGGGTGTGGAGAGGCGACTTGGTGGTAACAACAGAACGAAAGGTAGCAAATCCACAACACATAGATAAAGCGAATGTAATGAATACACTCATTCTCATTCCAATTTTTAAATCCTTCAGAAGAGGTGATCGCTAAGGGGTGTGGAGAGGCGACTTGGTGGTAGCAACAGAACGAAAGGTAGCAAATCCACAACACATAGATAAAGCGAATGTAATGAATACACTCATTCTCATTCCAATTTTTAAATCCTTCAGAAGAGGTGATCGCTAAGGGGGTGTCGAGAGGCGACTTGGTGGTAGCAACAGAACAAAAGGTAGCAAATCCCCAACACATAGATAAAGCGAATGTAATGAATACAGTCATTCTCATTTCAATTTTTAAATCCTTCAGAAGAGGTGGTCGCTAAGGGGGTGTGGAGAGGCGACTTGGTGGTAGCAATAGAACGAAAAGTAGCAAATCCACAACACATAGATAAAGTGAATGTAATGAATACACTCATTCTCATTCCAATTTCTATATCCTTCAGAAGAGGTGATCACTAAGGGGGTGTGGAGAGGCGACTTGGTGGTAGCAACAGAACGAAAGGTAGCAAATCCACAACACATAGATAAAGCGAATGTAATGAATACACTCATTATCATTATAAATCTTTCAGAAGAGGTGATCGCTAGAGGAAATGGAGAGGCAACTTTGTGGGATCAACAGAACAAAAACTAGCAACTCCACAACACATAGATAAAGCGAATGTAATGAATACACTCATTCTCATTCCAATTTCTAAATCCTTCAGAAGAGGTGATCGCTAAAGGGGTGTGGAGAGGCGACTTGGTGGTAACAAAAGAACGAAAGGTAGCAAATCCACAACACATAGATAAAGCGAATGTAATGAATACACTCATTATCATTATAAATCCTTCAGAAGAGGTGATCGCTAGAGGAAATGGAGAGGCAACTTTGTGGGATCAACAGAACAAAAACTAGCAACTCCACAACACATAGATAAAGCGAATGTAATGAATACAGTCATTCTCATTTCAATTTTTAAATCCTTCAGAAGAGGTGGTCGCTAAGGGGGTGTGGAGAGGCGACTTGGTGGTAGCAATAGAACGAAAAGTAGCAAATCCACAACACATAGATAAAGCGAATGTAATGAATACACTCATTCTCATTCCAATTTCTAAATCCTTCAGAAGAGGTGGACGCTAAGGGAGTGTGGAGAGGCGACTTGTTGGTAGCAACAGAACGAAACGTAGCAAATCCACAACACATAGATAAAGCGAATGTAATGAATATACTCATTCTCATTCCAATTTCTAAATCCTTCAGAAGAGGTGATCGCTAAGGGAGTGTGGAGAGGCGACTTGGTGGTAGCAACAGAACGAAAGGTAGCAAATCCACAACACATAGATATAGCGAATGTAATGAATACACTCATTCTCATTCCAATTTCTAAATCCTTTAGAAGAGGGGATCGCTAAGGGGGTGTGGAGACGCGACTTGGTGGTAGCAACAGAACGAAAGGTAGCAAATCCACAACACATAGATTAAGCGATTGTAATGAATACACTCATTCTCATTCCAATATTTAAATCCTTCAGAAGAGGTGGTCGCTAAGGGGGTGTGGAGAGGCGACTTGGTGGTAACAACAGAACAAAAACTAGCAACTCCACAACACATAGATTAAGCGAATGTAATGAATACACTCATTCTCATTCCAATTTTTAAATCCTTCAGAAGAGGTGATCGCTAAGGGGGTGTGGAGAGGCGACTTGGTGGTAGCAACAGAACGAAAGGTAGCAAATCCACAACACATAGATAAAGCAAATGTAATGAATACACTCATTCTCATTCCAATGTTTAACTCCTTCAGAGGAGGTGATCGCTAAGGGGGTGTGGAGAGGCGACTTGGTGGTAACAACATAACGAAAGTTATCAAATCCACAACACATAGATAAAGCGAATGTAATGAATACACTCATTATCATTATAAATCCTTCAGAAGAGGTGATCGCTAGAGGAAATGGAGAGGCAACTTTGTGGGATCAACAGTACGAAAACTAGTAACTCCACAACACAAAGATAAAGCGAATGTAATGAATACACTCATTCTCATTCCAATTTCTAAATCCTTCAGAAGAGGTGATCGCTAGGGGTTGTGGAGAGGCGACTTGGTGGTAGCAACAGATCGAAAGGTAGCAACTCCACAACACAACACGAAGGTGGAGTGGATGGAATGAATACACTCATTCTCATTCTAAATCCTTCAGAACAGGTGATCGCTAAGGGGGTGTGGAGAGGCGACTTGGTGGTAGCAACAGAACGAAAGGTAGCAAATCCACAACACATAGATAAAGCGAATGTAATGAATACACTCATTCTCATTCCAGTTTCTAAATCCTTCAGAAGAGGTGATGGCTAAGGGGGTGTGTAGAGGCGACGTGGTGGTAACAACAGAACGGAAGGTAGCAAATCCACAACACATAGATAAACCGAATGTAATGAATACACTCATTCTCATTCCAATTTTTAAATCCTTCAGAAGAGGTGATCGCTAAGGGGGTGTGGAGAGGCGACTTGGTGGTAGCAACAGAACGAAAGGTAGCAAATCCACAACACATAGATAAAGCGAATGTAATGAATACACTCATTCTCATTATAAATCCTTCAGAAGAGGTGATCGCTAGAGGAAATGGAGAGGCAACTTTGTGGGATCAGCAGAACAAAAACTAGCAACTCCGCAACACATAGATAAAGTGAATGTAATGAATACACTCATTCTCATTCCAATTTCTAAATCCTTCAGAAGAGGTGATCACTAAGGGGGTGTGGAGAGGCGACTTGGTGGTAGCAACAGAACGAAAGGTAGCAAATCCACAACACATAGATAAAGCGAATGTAATGAATACACTCATTATCATTATAAATCCTTCAGAAGAGGTGATCGCTAGAGGAAATGGAGAGGCAACTTTGTGGGATCAACAGAACAAAAACTAGCAACTCCACAACACATAGATAAAGCGAATGTAATGAATACACTCATTCTCATTCCAATTTCTAAATCCTTCAGAAGAGGTGATCGCTAAGGGGGTGTGGAGAGGCGACTTGTTGGTAACAACAGAACGAAAGGTAGCAAATCCACAACACATAGATAAAGCGAATGTAATGAATACACTCAATATCATTATAAATCCTTCAGAAGAGGTGATCGCTAGAGGAAATGGAGAGGCAACTTTGTGGGATCAACAGAACAAAAACTAGCAACTCCACAACACATAGATAAAGCGAATGTAATGAATACACTCATTCTCATTCCAATTTCTAAATCCTTCAGAAGAGGTGATCGCTAAGGGGCTGTGGAGAGGCGACTTGGTGGTAACAACAGAACGAAAGGTAGCAAATCTACAACACATAGATAAAGCGAATGTAATGAATACACTCATCATTATAAATCCTTCAGAAGAGGTGATCGCTAGAGGAAATGGAGAGGCAACTTTGTGGGATCAACAGAACAAAAACTAGCAACTCCACAACACATAGATAAAGCGAATGTAATGAATACACTCATTCTCATTCCAATTTCTAAATCCTTCAGAAGAGGTGATCACTAAGGGGGTGTGGAGAGGCGACTTGGTGGTAGCAACAGAACGAAAGGTAGCAAATCCACAACACATAGATAAAGCGAATGTAATGAATACACTCATTATCATTATAAATCCTTCAGAAGAGGTGATCGCTAGAGGAAATGGAGAGGCAACTTTGTGGGATCAACAGAACAAAAACTAGCAACTCCACAACACATAGATAAAGCGAATGTAATGAATACACTCATTCTCATTCCAATTTCTAAATCCTTCAGAAGAGGTGATCGCTAAGGGGGTGTGGAGAGGCGACTTGGTGGTAGCAACAGAACGAAAGGTAGCAACTCCACAACACAACACGAAGGTGGAGTGGATGGAATGAATACACTCATTATCATTATAAATCCTTCAGAAGAGGTGATCGCTAGAGGAAATGGAGAGGCAACTTTGTGGGATCAACAGAACGAAAGGTAGCAAATCCACAACACATAGATAAAGCGAATGTAATGAATACACTCATTCTCATTCCAATTTTTAAATCCTTCAGAAGAGGTGATCGCTAAGGGGGTGTCGAGAGGCGACTTGGTGGTAGCAACAGAACAAAAGGTAGCAAATCCCCAACACATAGATAAAGCGAATGTAATGAATACAGTCATTCTCATTTCAATTTTTAAATCCTTCAGAAGAGGTGGTCGCTAAGGGGGTGTGGAGAGGCGACTTGGTGGTAGCAATAGAACGAAAAGTAGCAAATCCACAACACATAGATAAAGTGAATGTAATGAATACACTCATTCTCATTCCAATTTCTATATCCTTCAGAAGAGGTGATCACTAAGGGGGTGTGGAGAGGCGACTTGGTGGTAGCAACAGAACGAAAGGTAGCAAATCCACAACACATAGATAAAGCGAATGTAATGAATACACTCATTATCATTATAAATCCTTCAGAAGAGGTGATCGCTAGAGGAAATGGAGAGGCAACTTTGTGGGATCAACAGAACAAAAACTAGCAACTCCACAACACATAGATAAAGCGAATGTAATGAATACACTCATTCTCATTCCAATTTCTAAATCCTTCAGAAGAGGTGATCGCTAAAGGGGTGTGGAGAGGCGACTTGGTGGTAACAAAAGAACGAAAGGTAGCAAATCCACAACACATAGATAAAGCGAATGTAATGAATACACTCATTATCATTATAAATCCTTCAGAAGAGGTGATTGCTAGAGGAAATGAAGTGGCAACTTTGTGGGATCAACAGAACAAAAACTAGCAACTCCACAACACATAGATAAAGCGAATGTAATGAATACACTCATTCTCATTCCAATTTCTAAATCCTTCAGAAGAGGTGGACGCTAAGGGAGTGTGGAGAGGCGACTTGTTGGTAGCAACAGAACGAAACGTAGCAAATCCACAACACATAGATAAAGCGAATGTAATGAATACACTCATTCTCATTCCAATTTCTAAATCCTTCAGAAGAGGTGATCGCTAAGGGAGTGTGGAGAGGCGACTTGGTGGTAGCAACAGAACGAAAGGTAGCAAATCCACAACACATAGATATAGCGAATGTAATGAATACACTCATTCTCATTCCAATTTCTAAATCCTTTAGAAGAGGGGATCGCTAAGGGGGTGTGGAGACGCGACTTGGTGGTAGCAACAGAACGAAAGGTAGCAAATCCACAACACATAGATTAAGCGATTGTAATGAATACACTCATTCTCAATCCAATTTTTAAATCCTTCAGAAGAGGTGGTCGCTAAGGGGGTGTGGAGAGGCGACTTGGTGGTAGCAACAGAACGAAAGGTAGCAAATCCACAACACATAGATAAAGCAAATGTAATGAATACACTCATTCTCATTCCAATGTTTAACTCCTTCAGAGGAGGTGATCGCTAAGGGGGTGTGGAGAGGCGACTTGGTGGTAACAACATAACGAAAGTTATCAAATCCACAACACATAGATAAAGCGAATGTAATGAATACACTCATTATCATTATAAATCCTTCAGAAGAGGTGATCGCTAGAGGAAATGGAGAGGCAACTTTGTGGGATCAACAGTACGAAAACTAGTAACTCCACAACACAAAGATAAAGCGAATGTAATGAATACACTCATTCTCATTCCAATTTCTAAATCCTTCAGAAGAGGTGATCGCTAGGGGTTGTGGAGAGGCGACTTGGTGGTAGCAACAGATCGAAAGGTAGCAACTCCACAACACAACACGAAGGTGGAGTGGATGGAATGAATACACTCATTCTCATTCTAAATCCTTCAGAACAGGTGATCGCTAAGGGGGTGTGGAGAGGCGACTTGGTGGTAGCAACAGAACGAAAGGTAGCAAATCCACAACACATAGATAAAGCGAATGTAATGAATACACTCATTCTCATTCCAATTTCTAAATCCTTCAGAAGAGGTGGACGCTAAGGGAGTGTGGAGAGGCGACTTGTTGGTAGCAACAGAACGAAACGTAGCAAATCCACAACACATAGATAAAGCGAATGTAATGAATACACTCATTCTCATTCCAATTTCTAAATCCTTCAGAAGAGGTGATCGCTAAGGGAGTGTGGAGAGGCGACTTGGTGGTAGCAACAGAACGAAAGGTAGCAAATCCACAACACATAGATATAGCGAATGTAATGAATACACTCATTCTCATTCCAATTTCTAAATCCTTTAGAAGAGGGGATCGCTAAGGGGGTGTGGAGACGCGACTTGGTGGTAGCAACAGAACGAAAGGTAGCAAATCCACAACACATAGATTAAGCGATTGTAATGAATACACTCATTCTCATTCCAATTTTTAAATCCTTCAGAAGAGGTGGTCGCTAAGGGGGTGTGGAGAGGCGACTTGGTGGTAACAACAGAACAAAAACTAGCAACTCCACAACACATAGATTAAGCGAATGTAATGAATACACTCATTCTCATTCCAATTTTTAAATCCTTCAGAAGAGGTGATCGCTAAATGGGTGTGGAGAGGCGACTTGGTGGTAGCAACAGAACGAAAGGTAGCAAATCCACAACACATAGATAAAGCAAATGTAATGAATACACTCATTCTCATTCCAATGTTTAACTCCTTCAGAGGAGGTGATCGCTAAGGGGGTGTGGAGAGGCGACTTGGTGGTAACAACATAACGAAAGTTATCAAATCCACAACACATAGATAAAGCGAATGTAATGAATACACTCATTATCATTATAAATCCTTCAGAAGAGGTGATCGCTAGAGGAAATGGAGAGGCAACTTTGTGGGATCAACAGTACGAAAACTAGTAACTCCACAACACAAAGATAAAGCGAATGTAATGAATACACTCATTCTCATTCCAATTTCTAAATCCTTCAGAAGAGGTGATCGCTAGGGGTTGTGGAGAGGCGACTTGGTGGTAGCAACAGATCGAAAGGTAGCAACTCCACAACACAACACGAAGGTGGAGTGGATGGAATGAATACACTCATTCTCATTCTAAATCCTTCAGAACAGGTGATCGCTAAGGGGGTGTGGAGAGGCGACTTGGTGGTAGCAACAGAACGAAAGGTAGCAAATCCACAACACATAGATAAAGCGAATGTAATGAATACACTCATTCTCATTCCAGTTTCTAAATCCTTCAGAAGAGGTGATGGCTAAGGGGGTGTGGAGAGGCGACGTGGTGGTAACAACAGAACGGAAGGTAGCAAATCCACAACACATAGATAAACCGAATGTAATGAATACACTCATTCTCATTCCAATTTTTAAATCCTTCAGAAGAGGTGATCGCTAAGGGGGTGTGGAGAGGCGACTTGGTGGTAGCAACAGAACGAAAGGTAGCAAATCCACAACACATAGATAAAGCGAATGTAATGAATACACTCATTCTCATTATAAATCCTTCAGAATAGGTGATCGCTAGAGGAAATGGAGAGGCAACTTTGTGGGATCAGCAGAACAAAAACTAGCAACTCCGCAACACATAGATAAAGTGAATGTAATGAATACACTCATTCTCATTCCAATTTCTAAATCCTTCAGAAGAGGTGATCACTAAGGGGGTGTGGAGAGGCGACTTGGTGGTAGCAACAGAACGAAAGGTAGCAAATCCACAACACATAGATAAAGCGAATGTAATGAATACACTCATTATCATTATAAATCCTTCAGAAGAGGTGATCGCTAGAGGAAATGGAGAGGCAACTTTGTGGGATCAACAGAACAAAAACTAGCAACTCCACAACACATAGATAAAGCGAATGTAATGAATACACTCATTCTCATTCCAATTTCTAAATCCTTCAGAAGAGGTGATCGCTAAGGGGGTGTGGAGAGGCGACTTGTTGGTAACAACAGAACGAAAGGTAGCAAATCCACAACACATAGATAAAGCGAATGTAATGAATACACTCAATATCATTATAAATCCTTCAGAAGAGGTGATCGCTAGAGGAAATGGAGAGGCAACTTTGTGGGATCAACAGAACAAAAACTAGCAACTCCACAACACATAGATAAAGCGAATGTAATGAATACACTCATTCTCATTCCAATTTCTAAATCCTTCAGAAGAGGTGATCGCTAAGGGGCTGTGGAGAGGCGACTTGGTGGTAACAACAGAACGAAAGGTAGCAAATCCACAACACATAGATAAAGCGAATGTAATGAATACACTCATCATTATAAATCCTTCAGAAGAGGTGATCGCTAGAGGAAATGGAGAGGCAACTTTGTGGGATCAACAGAACAAAAACTAGCAACTCCACAACACATAGATAAAGCGAATGTAATGAATACACTCATTCTCATTCCAATTTCTAAATCCTTCAGAAGAGGTGATCACTAAGGGGGTGTGGAGAGGCGACTTGGTGGTAGCAACAGAACGAAAGGTAGCAAATCCACAACACATAGATAAAGCGAATGTAATGAATACACTCATTATCATTATAAATCCTTCAGAAGAGGTGATCGCTAGAGGAAATGGAGAGGCAACTTTGTGGGATCAACAGAACAAAAACTAGCAACTCCACAACACATAGATAAAGCGAATGTAATGAATACACTCATTCTCATTCCAATTTCTAAATCCTTCAGAAGAGGTGATCGCTAAGGGGGTGTGGAGAGGCGACTTGGTGGTAGCAACAGAACGAAAGGTAGCAACTCCACAACACAACACGAAGGTGGAGTGGATGGAATGAATACACTCATTATCATTATAAATCCTTCAGAAGAGGTGATCGCTAGAGGAAATGGAGAGGCAACTTTGTGGGATCAACAGAACAAAAACTAGCAACTCCACAACACATAGATAAAGCGAATGTAATGAATACACTCATTCTCATTCCAATTTCTAAATCCTTCAGAAGAGGTGATCGCTAAGGGGGTGTGGTGAGGCGACTTGGTGGTAACAACAGAACGAAAGGTAGCAACTCCGCAACACAACACGAAGGTGGAGTGGATGGAATGAATACACTCATTATCATTATAAATCCTTCAGAAGAGGTGATCGCTAAGGGGGTGTGGAGAGGCTACTTTGTGGGATCAACAGAACAAAAACTAGCAACTCCACAACACATAGATAAAGCGAATGTAATGAATACACTCATATTCATTCGAATTTCTAAATCCTTCAGAAGAGGTGATCGCTAAGGGGGTGTGGTGAGGCGACTTGGTGGTAGCAACAGAACGAAAGGTAGCAACTCCATAACACAACACGAAGGTGGAGCGGATGGAATGAATAGAGCTCTACATTTATTCTCATTCTAAATCCTTCAGAGGAAGTGATGACCATTGGGGATGGAGAGGCGACTTGGTGGTAACAACAGAACGAAAGGTAGCAAATCCACAACACAACACGTAGGAGGGGCAAATGTAATGAATGCACTAATTCTCATTCCAAATTCTAAATCTTTCAAAAGAGGTGATCACGGGAGTGGAAGGAGTCGTGACTAATGTGAGGAACAGAGTGAAAGCTAGGAACTCCACAACACGTGAATGGAGTGAAATTAATACATTCCTCGTTATTTTTCCTAATTATAATTCCTTAAGGAGAGGTGATCGCTAGGGAGGAGGTAGTGGTGACTGATGAAATGGTGGTAACGGCAAAATCTTCCAATGTTTCTGCAACACGTGGGTGGGATGGAATAAATGTACTCCTCTTTCTCTTTCTAAATTGTAAATCCTTCAGGAGAGGTAATCGTTAGGGAGGAGGGAGTGGTAACTGACGACCTGGTAAGGAACAGAACGAAAGTTAGCTAATCTACATCACAACACGTAGCAGGAATCGAATGAATACACTCCTAATTATCTTTCTAACTTTATCAGGAGAGCTGATCGCAAGGGAGTTAGGGAGCAGGGAATGGTGACTGGTTACTTGGGGGAGGAATAGAGCGAAAGAGTGGTTGCTCTTTTTGTCTGAAGCACAAAGAGTGGGTCGTGACGTAGCAAATATTATAGAGTAACAGTGCGTGAGGTTTAACCGTGTATTTGACCTTGAGATCGCTAGGGTGGACTAGGCTGCAATGCGCGGTCAAAACCCAACATTTCAGAAAACATCAATTTCGTGTTTAAAGTGTAAATAGCTCTAATTAACTAAATGATAATACTGTAATAGTTTGATGTAGACATGATCTTTAAATGTGTTGCTCTGCTTCTGCAAAGAAAGAGACACGATTACGTAAGAGACGATATATGTATTGTATAATGTTTTCAGTTAGGCTAGTAGTCAAATACTGAAGCAGAACGAGGGACACCGTTATACCTCACGCACTGTACACCACTTCTATAGATCGCACATCTCTAGCGAGAAGTACGGCAAGAGAATAGCACTTGAAGCTGATTGTTTCACTTTAAAACATCTCGGTACTAATCAATCTTGGAATTTCTGACAGCTGTTACATTTTATAATAATATTTCTACTTACTTAGTTAATTTAAATATTCGGTTTATTTATTCCTCCCAGATGCCACTAATTCGAAGAGGATGGAATACTAGCAGCACAGGAGTAGTAGTTCTCATATTATTTCCACGCGCAATGTTTACTCGGTCTAGTAGTAATTATATATCTTTGCACTGTACAAATAATTCCATTACAAGGTTTTTATGGCGTTTCTTTCTATGACTGTTTTGTTATCCAATCTAGATTGTCCACCATAACCAGTGCTAACGGCTTTACAGTATATTCCTGTACTCATTACATATTCGCATATTGTTTGTAACAAAATTGGGAGTATAACTTGGTTTTAATATGTTGTTACTAATTTCAGTAAACAGATTTTCATTGACTTTTATATGTTTTCTCAAAACGTGGTCAAAATGACTGCATGCGTCTACCCGTGAACAAAATGTCCAAAGGCGGATTAGATATCATCTACTGCATGTCGGCAAGTATAGGCCTTAGCATGTTATCAACTAATAAATCTAATTTTACCAAATATATCTCCTGACCATAATAACTACATCCACTATTTCTGTTTTTGATGGGCCAGATATTATCTTACACATTCAACATCGTATGGTGATGAACGTTATGGCCATCAAAATGTTATATTTGGCAATCAGAGGTTTGTTTTCATTTGCCTTTGTTTAGTTTCGAGAGAAATTCAAATTGAAAATGTTTTTTTTAAAAATTGAAATACAGTTTATCCTAAATTTACTGTCCATGATGACTAATTACGGTAGTATGTAAAAGAATTTAAAATTTATTGATTAAAATTTGTAAACAATTTTTAAATTATAAAAAATATTTTAAACCTCCTTTTGAATGCTTGAAATTGCTTTAATTATTTTATGCTCCACGATGTGTGAGTTAACGTCTTAAGAGTTAGTATGTATTACAAAATTCTTTGAACTCAACTAGTGCGGTGAAGGTAAATTTTAAAAAAATAATTTTATACACTAACTCATAAATATTAGTTTAATAACTAAGACGCGTTTCAATTACATGGGAAACTCAGTGAGTTACAGAATAAACACAATTTCAATTAAAGTGGAAGTTGTTTTTGGTCCATTAGGCAGCCATCCTCTGGCGAGCTGGCCTCGCTTCACATGAGCATGCAGTCAGTTACCCTACCGCGAGTGAGAAGTTCAGGATAGATTGATCATGTACCAAGGTAATAAAATCTTCCCATGGAGAATCAGGAGTTAGTAGATGAAACAGTACGGTAAGTGTCGCGCTAAGAGCGGGATGAAAAACCCTCCCAGGAAAACCCCCGCGATAGATCACATTAGCTTACAAGTACCTGGTTAGTAGGTTAAGGTAGGAATAACAAGCCCTTCTTCTGGAGCATACTCAAAACTGAAATGGGGATGCAAAAATAGTTAGTATCTCCGTTTGGGCTGATTGTGTTCCTCGGCATGTGACTCCACTTGACCTGGACCAGAACTGCAGGTCTAGTGTTTAGGGAGTGTGCCGGTCGGTTATTCACGAGCCGTTTGTACTTTTCATGTGTTGGGTATCTACCCATTAAGGATATTACTGTTGTTGTAGTGTATACGTGGGCCGATCTGTAGAGCCTTGTTGTTAAGTGTCGCAGATGTTGTTTTATGAAAGGCACTTTCAAGTCTGTGTGAAGAAGTCTTAATCTTGTACATCTAGGTGTCAACGTGATTATTCTCAAAACCTTGTTCCGGAATAGCTATAGTCTGCGTGTGCGTGTATTGCCTGCATGATTCAAGACGTAGGTGAGAATGTTAAGCAACTTGGTTATAAGTTTCGCTCTGGCTCGGCTGCTACTAGCCAGTCTGTGTACTACGACTCCCGCCGCGTCTTCAGACTGTGCTGTCTGACTCTACGCCCAACGTTAGAAAACGTGTACAGGTTTTAGGATTGTTTAAATGAGGAAAATTGTACTCGGATTAATTTATCCTTTATTCTTTGCCCAGCGTTAATAACCAAGTAGTGTTGAAATCTACATAAAATAAACTCATGTTTATGTCCGTCTTATATTTAATGTTATCTCGTTAGCTAGAATTGTTTTTAAAAATTTGTTTGCAATTCAGTAGATAACTTTAATTAATACCTCTCGGGAAGCACGTATGGATTTTGGAGTTCTACGGACGTCAGCAATTTTACTTCCCACTTATACATTAATTTACATATTTACCAAAATACATAATTCTATTTATGATCTAGGCAGTTCGGAAAAACATCCAAAGTCCATGCAATTTAGAGTTCCCCTATTCCAGACTTATTTATATTATCTTCACTGTCCGTATTTTCACTGTCACTTTCATCAAGGCTTAACACAATTCGGTTCACAAGTTCATCTAAAACACCTTCTCGCTTTACATATTCGTTTTCTATTACAATTACATGACCTACAGCCTTTTTCTACTCTGATGCTCCAATTGTTTCGCTTTTACTTTTCACGAGTCCCATATAATACCAGTCTTAGTGTACGTTGTGTTGTGACTTCCCACGTGAGATTTATAACTGCGACCAGACTACTCTATGGTGTTAAGGTATGGGGGGCAATCGAAGCACTGTGTGACCAGCTGACTGTAGTTTTATCCATATTAAATGTGTTTGCAGGTTTTTTTATCGCGATGAGTTGGAAAAGTTTAATCTTTAACATATCAGCAGTAAACGCAACGTTGTTTTTGGTCAGTCACTCTTGCAATTCGGTCTTCTCAGAACTTTAGGCACTTTACGTTATGGTATGCAAAATTTTCTATTACAATAACTGATCTCTGTTGTAGATTAGATATTAGTTTCTCTTCAAGCAATTTTTCATAATTTCTCTAGTTCATATTTTTGTAGTAATCGCCAGTAGATTGTGATGTTTCCCATTGTAACGCCCGTGGCACAAAGCCACGGGATCCTCCTGCATGGACGATTATGAGTCGATCACCATCACTTGACTTGAGTATGAAGGCCTTCTGAGACTAGTGCATCCTCCTTTAAAATCATTGAGATCTTGAAGTTTTGCTCTCAATTTTCTTTAGTAAATACTTTTCTTGAGTATAAAAACTTTGAACTGTTCTAACAACTGCTTTATCAAAATCGTCCAATGCTGTCACTAATTTTGCTTTAACACGTGTTTTATCTGGAGTTGTCAGTACCTGCCCATCCAACATTGGATTCCTCTCTTTTGTTCTTTTTTTTTGACAGTGTCCAGTGACACACCAGTCACCCGACTACACACCAGTCACCCGACTACACCGCTTCTGACATTGTTTTAATGGAATCATGAGATTTCCATCATTACACATTCGAGCTTCTTTTTAACAAAACTCTTAATACATGAATAACTATCTCACGGGCCATGCTATGAAGATTCTTATGTTTTATTTTACTCACTATAACATACAATTAATATGTTGTATGATAATATCGAATTATAGTTTGATTTAAAACAGAATAGGATTCTATGTAGGTGAAATTGGCCAGAGAGAGTGGGGGATACCTCCATCTGAGCGAATAGGAAGTTCACATCTTGCTGCGTGGGTGAGCCTTGTTGCCAATTCGACATTAAACTTCCGTTAGTCGCTCAGTTTCATACTAGCTGTGGTGGAGTAGTTTACTAGTGCTGTAGCTTGTTTCGTTCGTCGCTGGCGATGGCGCGTTGAGAGTCATTGCGTTCGAACTGACAACACCGCATCCCTACTCTGCCATAGACCCATTCCTATTCTACTTTAAATCAATGTATAGCAACAGTAGCGACACACGGAACTGGACGATTGGCAGAGAGGGACTGACTAGAATAGTCTAGCCATAACAGGACAACTGCCGTTAGAAATGTCAGAATTCCAAGAAAACCAATGTTTGCAGAGCAGCATTGACTCTTAGCCCTCTCACTCCCATTATCACTCGCCGCTCGACGACCTGAACGAAACCTATAGTGCACGAGTATATGTATATTGTTATCAGTAACTTGTTAGTAGTATTCCACACAATTACGTCATCAGCATACAGCAGGTATGATGTGCCAGGTGGTTTTTCGATGGCGGCGGTGAGGTCATTAATCATTGTGTTGAAGAGAAAGCAACTGAGCACGGCTCCCTGAGGTAAACCTTATTTTTGGGTTCTAAAATTGGAGACAGCACTCATGAACCTCGTCCTTATCAGGCGCTGGGTTAGGAATTTTTTTATCCACTTCATCATATTGTTTACCACCCCCAGTTTCGCTAGTTTTGATAGTAGCAATTGCTTCCACACTTTATCATATGCGATCAAAATTAAAGTCACTTAACTTTTTATTTGTATTGTCTGTGATCTGTCATTAACGTTAAACAATATATTTAAGTTAATTTTTGGATAGAGTATAATTGTATATTAATAGGTATAGTAATAATATTAAAATTACTGAGTCATTAACAAAAAAATATTTCTGAGCTGGTCTACAGTCTGTATTAACTATTAATATTTGCTATTTATAAATGTCCCAAATTGGTAAATTCGTTTGCAACAATGTTATAAATGTTAAGTTGTTTTGTCAAGTTTCACGCTGTGTGAGGTTACACGTGATGGTCCTAACCATTTGACCTTTTTTTAGTAACCGTATAAGGCCCAGCAATTTATAAGTACTGAACCCAAAAATATGTTTATTTAAAACTTTGATCTGTATAATGTTTGAATTGTATCTTATATTTGTGTAACAAGTAACGTAAAATAATAATTGTGGATTACCTATGCAAATCCTCGGTCCGTCTCCAAAAGGTAAATAGGTGCCACTGGGTTTGAAGTTGTTGCCTTGGAACCTGTCAGGATCGAACACTTCTGGAGACTCGTAGTGCTGGGGATCGTTGTGTATGGCCATAACAGGGATAACAATTCGGGTACCTTTCTCTATAACTAGCGTTGAGTTCGGTATCTTGTAAGGCTCTGTACACTCTCTCATTAGAAATGGAGCTACTGGGTACAGACGTAACGTCTCTGAAAGTAAATAACACAAAATTTGTGAGTTTGTATAAAAAGTGAATTTTCAACCTCAATATGCGGTGTTTAAAATACTAGCTATATTTTACTGAAAACTTTAAGAGGAGGGCTAGAGAGCGGGTATTTCTGAAGCTATTTTTAATAGTCACATGACTAGTTCTTGCACTTCTGTTTGGTTTTTTTGCCCAATTCCTCTGTTCAGTTTTCTCTTCAGTTTAACAGCGAAATCACACTTTAGTCGGAGCCTGTGTGACTCCGAAATAGGACGAATTTTACCAATATATTCACTGGATGACTAGTAAACTTTGCTAAATTTATTTTCTAAACTCTAAATTAGCCTTACGGCATTGTAAATCATGTATCCAGTTAAGACATATTGTCAAAGATATCGTCTTGTCAGAGGTTCCAATATGGAGCACAATATTTATATGAAAGCTAACGTTATTACGTAGAGTAGGAAATGCCAACTTCTTTAATTCTAAAGGGTCCACGAAACTAATTTTAAAAAGGCACACACGCTAGTAAGCTAGATCTAGGTTATACTGGATAAAAGTAGTTAGTAAACGTTATGCAAAATACGTTTAATGCATTTAATGTCAAGCTGAATAATCAAACTTACAAGGGATCAAAATAAATATAACAATAATACAGGGTTTTGAACAAGCTGTACTGAAAGACTCCTCAGGATAACTAAATGATTTAAACGTCAAATTGAAGAGAAAATACTAAAGTTTTGTTTCATATTTTATTGTGTTGATTAATGTCTTCGATTTTTCAGGAAATAAAAATTGTTCTATCTTATCAAGATAAATTATGTCATTAATTGTAATTTCGACGAAAAATAAAGGGCCTACCACTTGGTCATAGATTGATCCATTCCACACGTTCATTTGTGTAGAATCGCGCACATGTTCCTGCACAACGTAAAGTCGTTCTGAGCTCCATATCCGACAATTGTGATGATAAACAACATTATTTATTTGTGAGGAATGTAGCTTCGTCTAGGAACAGAACTCGCTTCAGAAAAGTGGGGCTGCTATCAATCTCATTGAGAATGAACTGGCAAACACGGTAAACAAAACTTACTTATTTCAACTTCAGATTGATTACATGGTATCACTTGGCAAAAAACAAAACACTACTTACTGATATTTTTAGCACTGATATTGTACTAAAAAATATCAGTAAGTAGTTGTTTTTTGCCAAGTGATACCAAAAGTGTAATTTATAAGAAAAACCTCAAGATGTACAACACAAAAACTGTAAGTTTCAGATTGATGTTCAAATAGTTTCTTTCAAAATCCCAGAATTCGTTTTGGAACAACCTGTATTTTAGTTTTTTTAAAATCATGTTCATTAAAAAAAAAACAATACATTTGATACCTAATGAGAACACTGTGTGCGGGCACAATCATTCAAAGTTCATGAAAATCAGTTTTAATGGAAAGGGTTGCCCACCTTAAACAGGTCTTGGAGCTGGTTACCTGTTAATCGGTTGTGGTGTGCTGACTTTAGATATTACATAGGTGAAAACGTGCTCTCACAAATGCATGTGCTTTCAAACATCAAAACCTGCTAACTCACTTAGCTTGGGGCATTCCTCTTCAGACTGTAGTCTTCAGTTTCCGTTCTTGTCTGAAGAAACAGTCCATTTCACAAATCACAGAATCTAAATATGTCCATCCTGCTGTGCAATATCACGAGACATTGGATTGTGTATAAGCATAGGTATGGCTGCATTTCATTGAAATAAAAAAACAGTTAATTGATTTCGAAAGCATAACTATTGAAAGCATTGGTTGAGTTTTCTTCCATCATCTCTTTGCGCGAGGGAAAATTAACTATATTCGGTAGATTTGAAAATCTTAAATTCACTTACAAGTTCATCTAAGGGCCAAAATAACATCCATCTAATCAAGAGTCATAGTACACAAAAATGCAAACCTAGGATCTTCTCTTTAATTTGGAAGGAACTGGTTATTCTAAACTAGGTTACCTCTTTTCTCAGAGCAAAGAGCCTTTTTTATCAGTCTCCTTGGTCTATTCAGTGAACCTCGTCAAATCACCTTACTCTGAAGCCATGAATGTCTTCTATGGGTCAATGCTCGATTTCCACTCTATTCTGGAGACATATTTCATTACTGTTTTTATATCTTCCACTTTATTTTCTTATTCAATAATACAATGAAAAGCTGGGCAGTAAATTCCAGCCTTAATCAATACGCCAACTAGGTCTCCCTAAAAGCCAAACGTTGTCTTAGCTAACAGGCTCTTTGTTCTTTCAATGCCATTCAGTATTTCCATAAATACATGAACAATGTCCTAGTCCTTGATAGGACATGCAGGGGCTTTAACGTCGCAACTCTAACAACTTGCAGTAACGTGGTGTAATTTTATTATTTAAATCCTTATGTATATTTTGATTGCAAAGAAATCATCTTCAGAGAAAACTATTACATGAGTAGGTATTAGAACTTTTAGGAAATAACTAGATTTATTCTTATAATAATTTCCTCTGTGGACGATTCCTTTGCAATCGAAATTTATATAACGATTTAAATAAAAAGATTTGGTAGTCAAGAGGTTTTATATATATATATATAATAGCCAACAGCTCTATTCATCGGGAAATCCTCTTCTACAGTTCTGCTAACAATTGGAGCGATGTGTAATATTGGTAGCTTCATCCAAGATCAGGGAAAAGTAAGCTTAGCTTAGCTGGATGAACAGTTTATTGCCCTTGTTACTTACAAAAAGGTTTTACTATTGTCCTAAAGCGTTTTCTTTGACAGAATGTGTGTTACTTGACTGAGAGGGATGCACAAGTAAACCCACTGAAAAATATTATTAGAAAAATAAAAGATTTTGGTATTAAAGGGCAGCAGAAGAATAGGTGTAAAAGCTTCCTGGTTTCTTTAATTGTCAAACTAAATTGTTTCCCGGGATTTGACTTTTGGGGATTAAAATTGGTATTTAAGGCTATCATCAACCTTAATTGAGTGAATGGTTATGGGTCTGAAACCACCAGTCTTCGACAGAAAAGTCTTTCGTTTAAAACACCAAGTTTAAGGACGCCATATGGTTGAATGTATTCTTTCCCCAGCGCTATACTATTGCTATAAGTTTGCCAATTTGCTACTCATTCTGAACCTGCCGCTATGAATGGCGTTCAATTCTCACTCGTACCAACATTGTAAATAATGTAATTCTTAACCTTGTACCTTGTAACACTTGCTCAAGATAAGCCATCTCCTTCACAGCCTCATACGACCACTTGTTGTTGTTGGCAGCCAGAACAGTATCGAGCTCGTTTTGTACCTTTTCTTGTATCTCCTGGTTTTGCGACAAACTGTAGAGGGCGAAGTTCACTGTGGATGCAATAGACTCTGAGCCGGCGCTGAAAAACGAAAACGATTGGGCTGCAATCACCGACTCTGTCATAAAAGCTGTGAAATAAAATCATTAAGACATTGAAAATTATATTTTATTGAATATCTATGACATCATTAAATAATAAATAATATATTCAAGCAATAAAATCGTTGTTATTATATAATTTTTAAAAACTTTTATAGGCCTGCAGGTACACGTTTTGTAACCACGAAGTAGTCACATAACTGGTTCCACCAGTTTCTATCGGTATTTTAATCCCTGCTGTTAGCTCACTCTCTCTCTCTCTCTCTCTCTCTCTCAAATTGATTTTTGTAACTTGTAGCTAATGAGAATTGATGCTAGTACAGTTTT
The DNA here is from genome assembly GCA_036971475.1 of Prosapia bicincta. NCBI lineage: Eukaryota > Metazoa > Arthropoda > Insecta > Hemiptera > Cercopidae > Prosapia > Prosapia bicincta. The sequence goes on from JBAIZL010000004.1 coordinate 256,320,131, forward strand.
TTTTTGAAATATTAATCCATTAATTAAATTGAAAAAAGTTGATGTCTTTAGATTCGAACTCTATGATTGCATGTTTGAAATCATATATATACACACACACACATACGATCTATGTGTTTTATTCAAATTTTTAATCGTTAATATATATGTTAAAAATGCCTCCCTCATCGTCATCATTTTGTAATACAAAGGTGTTTTCTAGTAGGATCATTAGGGTATTTCATTTCAGTATGGTTTTATTATTTTTTTAAAAATTTATGTAGCTCTAAATATTAACAGAGTAGACCTATATAGCTGCCACATATAGGGGGAAAGCAGACATACAATTATTAATCTTACTGTTGTAAGCAACACTTTCTAAATCTTTCAATGTATAGACTTGAACAAATTTTACACTAATAAATTATTCTTTAAATAAACTCATTACCTTTCTGTTTACATTGCACGGGGATCTCTTCCTCGCCATGTTTCGCTGCGTGCTCCATCTGATCAATGACATCATCTTCTTGCGCATTGTGATCAATGTCCTTTTGAAAATCTAGAGTGCCTTCTTTCTCTTGTTTTTGAATGTTCAGCAAGAGCTGTAAGAAATCGTTTCTAGTTACGTTGTTCGTTATTCTGTAATTAAGAGTGGCTCTGACTAGTTTCATAACTCGGTCTTCTACATCTTGCGAAAACTGTTTTACTCCCATTTTCCTTGCAAGCTTAGGTAAGTACAGAAGAGAAAAGAACCTAAAAATCTGCTTCTTGTCAGGTTGAGTGAAGATTTGTACAACTTTGCGAAAGTTTTGGTTTTCTTCACTGTCTTTATTTAGTTGCAAACCAAAAGCAACGCTGGCGATTACGTCGAAGGCGAAATTGCTTAACAAAGGTTTGGTATCGACCACTGTATCTTTTCTAGACTCTTCTTCAATAACTTTAATTAGACCATCTCCGCAGTTGCAAATTTGTTCAAACATGAGTTTCAGCTTTCCTGAGGTAAAAGTAGGGGTAAGTTTATACCTCAAGTTGCGCCAATGCTTACCACCCAAGCTGAATAAATTAGCGCCGATTGGATCAAATTCCGGGTCGGCAGGAAAGCCTCTATCGTAAAAATGGTAGAAATCCTTAATTACAACTTTTTCTACCAGTTCAGGGTCCCTTATCACCAAAACGGGTTTTTTTAGTTCATAAAATCCGAAGTATTTTTCGTTTTTCATTTCATTATAAAAACCTCGATACATCTCTCCTATGCTTTTTATTCCTAATAAATGTTCTTTTATGTTGCCAAAAAATGGCGTCGGCTCTAAATAGGCCACGCCCCGATCTTTCCAGTAGTTGAATGTTGACGTGAAATATAGGTATAGACATATTCCTACAAAAATCGTGGCTAAAGCCAGGTCGTAAATGGCAGAGTCTGCAAGGAGAGCCATTGCTTACGTAGTTTTAGATCTGGAACAGAACAATTAGAACAAGATTACCACATCTATATCTGTAAACTTACTCTCTTCGGCAAGTGACCAGAGTTCTTCGCAGCTTCACTAAACAGGAGACTATAACCTGGTTATATTTTATTTCGTTTTTATTATAAAATTTATGAAAATTCTCTGATCCATTTCCCCAACAAATCAAAGCCCTCAATCTCAAACACACCTTAATATTTTTGACAGACCAATCGTCCAATATGGCTACTGGTCTACAGAAGAGTTTAAGGTATGTTTACCATATAAATTCATAAGCAACGTTCTAATGCAAATACAGGCCTACGTTTCTAGTGTAACATGATGGGATTAGCCCATTTCTTATAGTTTTTGTAGCTGTAAAATAAAAAAAAATTGCATTTTAAGTAACCTATACTTAGTTTTTTTTTTGATTATAGGAGGATTTTAAGTTGTGAAATAAGAATCTTATTTTTATTTGACAAATATACATTTTAAGCTACAACAATTTATTGATTTAATTATTAAGAAAGAAACATTTTTCACATATTTCACCAATCGTAAAAAAACAGATCAAACTACTTTTTAAATTAGGGGTTTTTCGCTTTTCTTATATTCTTTTCTTGTATGTATTCATTGTTCTTTTGTCTTTTTATAACTGTTGTTCCCAATTCATCATTCACTCCACCAATATTATCTAGTAAAAGGTCAAATAAGGATTGGAGAAAATGCTTTTTAGCGATATTCGTCACCCCATGGTTCTGTATGCTTTAAAAAGAGTTTTAAAGACAACATGCGGTTGTATCTTTGTTAGTGACTGAAAAATCTTGAAATATTTTGGCAAACAATGTCCTGCACATATTCCTTTTTATTAAGTTTACTCCCATAATCATAATCTCGAATTACTTTTCTGAAATTCAGTACGGTAAAAACTGCCCCCTTCGTTTTGGCTTCACTTAATTTAGGGGAAAGGTGTAACGAAATTCTTGAGGAATGTTACTTCTTTATCCTTGGCCCTAACGAAATATTTCATCAACCCCAGCTTGATACGAGAGGGGAGAAGAATGTAGCCACTTGTTTATGATCAACTATAGATGGAATAGATGCAACTATTCTTTGAGCTTAGCTTGTGAGGTTTGTTAAAACAAATAAAAGACATGCACACAACTCACAAATTAATTATTTATTTACTCATACGCGTTTCAATGACAAAGTCATCAGTGAGTGTTGCTACTACAATTATATTGTTAGACTATATTTAATATATGTCTTGTTTAATGTAATTATGTGTATGGTTGAGAATTTTATTGTAATTAATGAGTTAGGTATGAAATTTCTATTTGGTGTATCATGTTTGAAGTGTTGTTAATAACTGTTGTTTTGACTGGTGGCAATCACGAACTTTTCCCTTAGTTAGCGTTTTTAGTAGCAACACTTACTGATGAGGATGACTTTGTCATTGAAACGCGTATGAATCAATAAATGATTATTTTTGTGTGTGTTTTGTGTACGTCTTTTATTTGTTACAGATGGGTGTTTGAAACATTTTCTTCACTTGGCAAATAAAGAAAAATGTTGCTCTATTGCCCCATAAGCATAGAACCAACAGCCTTTTGTGAAGCCTATCTTAACCACTAAGAATAGCTAGTACTTTTAAGTTAATATCCAAATTCGCCACCATACTGGTCATATTTCATTGATTTAATTGCCACCATTTTACCGTATGTTTCGTTCACAGAAACTGAAATAGGGAATTCGAACGTAGGGTCTATTGTTTTAATTTTCGTTGTGAAGTATAACTACTTTTAGAACGTGTTTAAAGGAATCATTAAATACAGGCATGTGGCTTTCTTTAGAATTATGTTATAGTCAAAGCCACTTAAAACAAGGAAAATTTACACTCAAACTGCCCGTCAGTTTATATTACCAAAGTACAACAAAAATGCTTTTTTCACTACTTTTGTTATTATTTGTTTCTTCTCTCTCTTGATCTTTCATTAAAACCTGCCGAAAACATTGCAAAACATATTAGGGAAAATTTTACATGTTACGCTGTGAAAAGCATAGGGTATTGGTGAAGACAGTAGAATTTTTCTATCGAAGCATACATGTCATCAAACACTACGCTCTCTCTAATACTGCGAGTAAACAAAATGTGCTAATTACCCTCCATTGGCTGACCAGTGTTGCCAACAGTGTTATTGGCACCACAAATTAATCGTATAAATGTAGAAAACAAAAAGTGGTTGTAAAAAATGATGTGAGTTGTAGGAACATTTTTAGTTATTTATCTAAGAACCCACGTATAATCGATATTGAACCCTAAAAATGATTATGTATAAAGTGGCTTGTTGCAATGATCTTGAATTCACTGATTAAACTATAGGTAATTATTGCATAGCTAAGTGAATACTTAAGAACTTACGTGCTGACACGTTTCGAAACAATTGTTTCATTTACGAAGTTGACTGTCTACGTTTAGTTTACTCAGTAGACGGTTAGCTTCGTAAATGGAACGATTGTTTCGAAACGCATCACCACGTAAGTTCTTAAGTATACACTTAGTTATGCAATAATTACCTATGATTATATATGTTACAGTGTTATTGGTAAGTAAAGTAAAATATTTAATAGAGAATAATGTTGATACATTAGTCATTCTCTAATGAAAATGTTCTTAAAAATTAACATATCTTTTAACTATCTTATGTTTTTATATTTATATTTTTCTCATAACATTTCTACACACCCTTTATAATAATATGGAAAAGATAATTTTACATAGGCTAACATCTTCACTGAATTAAGTGATTTAAATCAAACTAATTTCTATTAAAGTGCATTCATAGTAGACTACTTTTAAAACCAACAATGACATTTCAAATTTGAATAAAAGCTATAATTATGTTTAATAATCTATTTGGCGGTGATAAAATATAAAACAAATGTCTTCTGCTGATGACCAGGTTGAAATGAGGCGACCAGCAATAAGAGCATCGTTTGGTTGAGGATTTCTACTCATGTCTATTATTCTTGTATATAAGCATGGAGAGCGAATAGTCTCATATTTTGCATAGCGTTTTTGTATGTAACAAAATTCCTACCACACTAGCAGTAGCTATGACCATCAGAGAAAATACGGCCGAACCACGCCCAAAACTTTAAACAGTTTTGCTTAATAAGAACAGGCTTTACTCGTATTTGTATGTTAGCCTGTATCTCTTCATGTTCAGCAAAACAATAATATATGCTATGTTTATCATTAACAAACAAAATTGAAAGCATATAACCAGCGTCCCCCCCCTTAGGGGACATCCCTAAATTACGTAACTCTAAAATGGATGATTTTTAACCCCCTCCCCCTCCGTAACGGTAGTAGCCCCCATAATTACATAACAATGTTTTGTCCTCCTTCTTTCTGAGTTAATTGTTTTGAATGCCGAATTTGTACGCCAATAAAGAAGTACATCAAATGTGCCAATAAATATTATGGTAGTAATATAATGAAAAATAAAAATATTTTTTTATAAATAAATAAAACAGGAATAAGAAACAATTTTGTTAAATATGTGACGTCACTTGTAGCCTACTGGAAAACTAACAGAAATTATAAAATCAAAATAAACTTTAGGTTATGTATAAAGTCAAGACGATATTAATTTCAACATAAATTAAAAGTATTGTTTTATTTAAATGTGGCTCGAATGAATTTAAACTCAGTGATCAATCCATTTGTAACATTGTCTAAAGTCTAGACATTCATCTGACCACGGAGTATCGTGAATGCCGCGACAGACAACACTGGTGCTGCGAGCTTCGGAAAAAGATATGTATACATAATAAGCCTACTTTTAAAACAGATCAAATTCCGCACATTGTTTACAAATACTACAAACTTAAAAATTGTACAAACAATTTAGTTTTATGTCGTATTCGGCCCAGGATACTCAGTTCATAAAAAACTGTATGCGTTACGGGGCAATTAATTTGCACCTCTCATGATGAGTCATGACCGAGTGTGATCAAGTTTCGGTGTATTTCTGAGTTCACTGGGTCAGCCTGAAAATATGTTGCTATGGAATTAAAAAAATATTGCTTCGTTAAAAACTGTTACTGATAAGTAACAGCTGGCGTTTTAGCTGATGTAGGGTACTAAGACCGCTCTACATGTCTGTACTGGCCGCCTGATCGCCGTACTGTGTACTGTGGCGATAACGCGCTCGAGGTTACGGTTCCTATCAGTAACAACTGACGCTTTAGCTGATTTACTAAGACCGTTCTACATGTCTGTACAGGCCGCCTGATCGCCGTACTGTGTACTGTGGCGATAACGCGCTCGAGGTTACGGTTCCTATCAGTAACAACTGACGCTTTAGCTGATTTACTAAGACCGTTCTACATGTCTGTACAGGCCGCCTGATCGCCGTACTGTGTACTGTGGCGATAACGTGCTCGAGGTTACGGTTCCTATCAGTAACAACTGACGCTTTAGCTGATTTACTAAAAGACCGTTCTACATGTCTGTACAGGCAGCCTGATCGCCGTACTGTGTACTGTGGCGATAACGCGCTCGAGGTTACGGTTCCTATCAGTAACAACTGACGCTTTAGCTGATTTACTAAAAGACCGTTCTACATGTCTGTACAGGCCGCCTGATCGCCGTACTGTGTACTGTGGCGATAACGCGCTCGAGGTTACGGTTCCTATCAGTAACAACTGACGCTTTAGCTGATTTACTAAGACCGTTCTACATGTCTGTACAGGCCGCCTGATCGCCGTACTGTGTACTGTGGCGATAACGCGCTCGAGGTTACGGTTCCTATCAGTAACAACTGACGCTTTAGCTGATTTACTAAGACCGTTCTACATGTCTGTACAGGCCGCCTGATCGCCGTACTGTGTACTATGGAGATAACGCGCTCGAGGTTACGGTTCCTATCAGTAACAACTGACGCTTTAGCTGATTTACTAAGACCGTTCTACATGTCTGTACAGGCCGCCTGATCGCCGTACTGTGTACTGTGGCGATAACGTGCTCGAGGTTACGGTTCCTATCAGTAACAACTGACGCTTTAGCTGATTTACTAAAAGACCGTTCTACATGTCTGTACAGGCAGCCTGATCGCCGTACTGTGTACTGTGGCGATAACGCGCTCGAGGTTACGGTTCCTATCAGTAACAACTGACGCTTTAGCTGATTTACTAAAAGACCGTTCTACATGTCTGTACAGGCCGCCTGATCGCCGTACTGTGTACTATGGAGATAACGCGCTCGAGGTTACGGTTCCTATCAGTAACAACTGACGCTTTAGCTGATTTACTAAGACCGTTCTACATGTCTGTACAGGCCGCCTGATCGCCGTACTGTGTACTATGGAGATAACGCGCTCGAGGTTACGGTTCCTATCAGTAACAACTGACGCTTTAGCTGATTTACTAAGACCGTTCTACATGTCTGTACAGGCCGCCTGATCGCCGTACTGTGTACTATGGAGATAACGCGCTCGAGGTTACGGTTCCTATCAGTAACAACTGACGCTTTAGCTGATTTACTAAGACCGTTCTACATGTCTGTACAGGCCGCCTGATCGCCGTACTGTGTACTATGGAGATAACGCGCTCGAGGTTACGGTTCCTATCAGTAACAACTGACGCTTTAGCTGATTTACTAAGACCGTTCTACATGTCTGTACAGGCCGCCTGATCGCCGTACTGTGTACTATGGAGATAACGCGCTCGAGGTTACGGTTCCTATCAGTAACAACTGACGCTTTAGCTGATTTACTAAGACCGTTCTACATGTCTGTACAGGCCGCCTGATCGCCGTACTGTGTACTATGGAGATAACGCGCTCGAGGTTACGGTTCCTATCAGTAACAACTGACGCTTTAGCTGATTTACTAAGACCGTTCTACATGTCTGTACAGGCCGCCTGATCGCCGTACTGTGTACTATGGAGATAACGCGCTCGAGGTTACGGTTCCTATCAGTAACAACTGACGCTTTAGCTGATTTACTAAGACCGTTCTACATGTCTGTACAGGCCGCCTGATCGCCGTACTGTGTACTATGGAGATAACGCGCTCGAGGTTACGGTTCCTATCAGTAACAACTGACGCTTTAGCTGATTTACTAAGACCGTTCTACATGTCTGTACAGGCCGCCTGATCGCCGTACTGTGTACTATGGAGATAACGCGCTCGAGGTTACGGTTCCTATCAGTAACAACTGACGCTTTAGCTGATTTACTAAGACCGTTCTACATGTCTGTACAGGCCGCCTGATCGCCGTACTGTGTACTATGGAGATAACGCGCTCGAGGTTACGGTTCCTATCAGTAACAACTGACGCTTTAGCTGATTTACTAAGACCGTTCTACATGTCTGTACAGGCCGCCTGATCGCCGTACTGTGTACTATGGAGATAACGCGCTCGAGGTTACGGTTCCTATCAGTAACAACTGACGCTTTAGCTGATTTACTAAGACCGTTCTACATGTCTGTACAGGCCGCCTGATCGCCGTACTGTGTACTATGGAGATAACGCGCTCGAGGTTACGGTTCCTATCAGTAACAACTGACGCTTTAGCTGATTTACTAAGACCGTTCTACATGTCTGTACAGGCCGCCTGATCGCCGTACTGTGTACTATGGAGATAACGCGCTCGAGGTTACGGTTCCTATCAGTAACAACTGACGCTTTAGCTGATTTACTAAGACCGTTCTACATGTCTGTACAGGCCGCCTGATCGCCGTACTGTGTACTATGGAGATAACGCGCTCGAGGTTACGGTTCCTATCAGTAACAACTGACGCTTTAGCTGATTTACTAAGACCGTTCTACATGTCTGTACAGGCCGCCTGATCGCCGTACTGTGTACTATGGAGATAACGCGCTCGAGGTTACGGTTCCTATCAGTAACAACTGACGCTTTAGCTGATTTACTAAGACCGTTCTACATGTCTGTACAGGCCGCCTGATCGCCGTACTGTGTACTATGGAGATAACGCGCTCGAGGTTACGGTTCCTATCAGTAACAACTGACGCTTTAGCTGATTTACTAAGACCGTTCTACATGTCTGTACAGGCCGCCTGATCGCCGTACTGTGTACTATGGAGATAACGCGCTCGAGGTTACGGTTCCTATCAGTAACAACTGACGCTTTAGCTGATTTACTAAGACCGTTCTACATGTCTGTACAGGCCGCCTGATCGCCGTACTGTGTACTATGGAGATAACGCGCTCGAGGTTACGGTTCCTATCAGTAACAACTGACGCTTTAGCTGATTTACTAAGACCGTTCTACATGTCTGTACAGGCCGCCTGATCGCCGTACTGTGTACTATGGAGATAACGCGCTCGAGGTTACGGTTCCTATCAGTAACAACTGACGCTTTAGCTGATTTACTAAGACCGTTCTACATGTCTGTACAGGCCGCCTGATCGCCGTACTGTGTACTATGGAGATAACGCGCTCGAGGTTACGGTTCCTATCAGTAACAACTGACGCTTTAGCTGATTTACTAAGACCGTTCTACATGTCTGTACAGGCCGCCTGATCGCCGTACTGTGTACTGTGGCGATAACGTGCTCGAGGTTACGGTTCCTATCAGTAACAACTGACGCTTTAGCTGATTTACTAAAAGACCGTTCTACATGTCTGTACAGGCAGCCTGATCGCCGTACTGTGTACTGTGGCGATAACGCGCTCGAGGTTACGGTTCCTATCAGTAACAACTGACGCTTTAGCTGATTTACTAAAAGACCGTTCTACATGTCTGTACAGGCCGCCTGATCGCCGTACTGTGTACTGTGGCGATAACGCGCTCGAGGTTACGGTTCCTATCAGTAACAACTGACGCTTTAGCTGATTTACTAAGACCGTTCTACATGTCTGTACAGGCCGCCTGATCGCCGTACTGTGTACTGTGGCGATAACGCGCTCGAGGTTACGGTTCCTATCAGTAACAACTGACGCTTTAGCTGATTTACTAAGACCGTTCTACATGTCTGTACAGGCCGCCTGATCGCCGTACTGTGTACTATGGAGATAACGCGCTCGAGGTTACGGTTCCTATCAGTAACAACTGACGCTTTACCTGATTTACTAAGACCGTTCTACATGTCTGTACAGGCCGCCTGATCGCCGTACTGTGTACTGTGGCGATAACGCGCTCGAGGTTACGGTTCCTATCAGTAACAACTGACGCTTTAGCTGATTTACTAAGACCGTTCTACATGTCTGTACAGGCCGCCTGATCGCCGTACTGTGTACTATGGAGATAACGCGCTCGAGGTTACGGTTCCTATCAGTAACAACTGACGCTTTAGCTGATTTACTAAAAGACCGTTCTACATGTCTGTACAGGCCGCCTGATCGCCGTACTGTGTACTGTGGCGATAACGCGCTCGAGGTTACGGTTCCTATCAGTAACAACTGACGCTTTAGCTGATTTACTAAGACCGTTCTACATGTCTGTACAGGCCGCCTGATCGCCGTACTGTGTACTATGGAGATAACGCGCTCGAGGTTACGGTTCCTATCAGTAACAACTGACGCTTTAGCTGATTTACTAAGACCGTTCTACATGTCTGTACAGGCCGCCTGATCGCCGTACTGTGTACTATGGAGATAACGCGCTCGAGGTTACGGTTCCTATCAGTAACAACTGACGCTTTAGCTGATTTACTAAGACCGTTCTACATGTCTGTACAGGCCGCCTGATCGCCGTACTGTGTACTGTGGCGATAATGCGCTCGAGGTTACGGTTCCTATCAGTAACAACTGACGCTTTAGCTGATTTACTAAGACCGTTCTACATGTCTGTACAATCCGCCTGATCGCCGTACTGTGTACTATGGAGATAACGCGCTCGAGGTTACGGTTCCTATCAGTAGCAACTGACGCTTTAGCTGATTTACTAAGACCGTTCTACATGTCTGTACAGGCCGCCTGATCGCCGTACTGTGTACTATGGAGATAACGCGCTCGAGGTTACGGTTCCTATCAGTAGCAACTGACGCTTTAGCTGATTTACTAAGACCGTTCTACATGTCTGTACAGGCCGTCTGATCACCGTACTGTGTACTATGGAGATAACGCGCTCGAGGTTACGGTTCCTATCAGTAGCAACTGACGCTTTAGCTGATTTACTAAGACCGTTCTACATGTCTGTACAGGCCGCCTGATCGCCGTACTGTGTACTATGGAGATAACGCGCTCGAGGTTACGGTTCCTATCAGTAACAACTGACGCTTTAGCTGATTTACTAAGACCGTTCTACATGTCTGTACAGGCCGCCTGATCGCCGTACTGTGTACTGTGGCGATAACGCGCTCGAGGTTACGGTTCCTATCAGTAACAACTGACGCTTTAGCTGATTTACTAAGACCGTTCTACATGTCTGTACAGGCCGCCTGATCGCCGTACTGTGTACTATGGAGATAACGCGCTCGAGGTTACGGTTCCTATCAGTAACAACTGACGCTTTAGCTGATTTTCTAAGACCGTTCTACATGTCTGTACAGGCCGCCTGATCGCCGTACTGTGTACTATGGAGATAACGCGCTCGAGGTTACGGTTCCTATCAGTAACAACTGACGCTTTAGCTGATTTACTAAAGCTTGGTTTCCATTCTGACAAGTCGCAGGCACAGGTCGCCGGCACAAGTCGCGCGTAGATTTTCATACTGTTTCCATTCTCCAGGCACATGTGCCCGGGCACAAGTCTCGTGTCCCACGACCCAGCAGTAGTTGTTATTTTGCAGTGAAGAATTGAAGATATGTTGAGTTTTAAGTGAGTCTTTTTACGTTTAGTGATTTTTACATATGTGTAAGTGTTAATAATGGATCACATAGCAGCTTCTACTTTTTTTTATTATGGCTGGTGCATACAATGAGCTGAGGAAAAAAGACGAAAACGACCTAGGTGGTGGATTAGAAGTTTTTTAGGAAGAAGACAATCAGAAGAAGCCTTCAAGTCACTAATGAGAGATTTGCGCATGCAAACTGGATACGAAAATTTCTTGCGAATGATTTCAAATTGATTTTGAATTTTTGTTAAACCTAATAGCACCAGAAATTGTAAAAAAATGGTACCTGCCGACAACCAATCCCACCTGGGGAAATGTTAGCTACCACGTAACTTTCTTTCTCTCCATAACACTACAGTCCAACACTTCAGAAATACGCTGCAAAGCATCGATGCTGGTGTTTGAATTTTTGTGAGAGCTACTCGTCACGTTCCACAAAACAGACTCCTGCTATTAAAGTTCAATCAGTTTATCCACTTTACACTTCGACCACTCCATCTTATCAAAACAAAACTTTCAGAGACGAACACTGAATGCGACTGCACAATACAGTTTGAGGTTGTGTTTGTGTGTATCCTCTGACAACGTTGTGGATTTGGGCAACTGCGCATGCGCGTGTCGCGGGCACATGTGCCCGCCCGTTTCCATTGTCCGTGGGAACTTGTGCCGGCACATGTTTTGTCGCACCGCCGGCTGGCACAAAACGGTCGCCGGCACATGTGCCGCGACTTGTGCCAGATTGTTTCCATTCGGGGATTTGTGCCCGACAAAAATTTGTAGTAATGGAAACCTACCTTAAGACCGTTCTACATGTCTGTACAGGCCGCCTGATCGCCGTACTGTGTACTGTGGCGATACCACGCTGTTCCTCACATGATTTCCCCAATAATGCTCATACATAGAAAGGTTAATACAGTACTTTAAATAAATGTTTTTTTTTGTAAATAGATTAAATTTGAGTTAATTATTAATATTAGGTACATTTTACTTAGTTAAAAGTTTAAATAAAAAAAGGTTTTAATGTGTTAAAAACTAAAGTTTCAAGTTACGTAACGCTACTACAAACACTCCCTCCTCCTTCCGTAACGATGCGTAACGGTAAACGTAACCCCCTCCTTCCTCGCGACGTTACGTAATTTATGGATGGCTCCTTAGGCTTAAGCCTAAGGGCAAGTTTTCTTTCGGCGCCCTTGTAAGGTTAAAGTAATTTAAATAGGTTTAGCATTATTAAAAAGTGTATGCAACTGGAAAAATTTTACCTGGTTTTAAAAATTTTATATTTTTGGAAAACTTTAGTGTAAAAAATAATTAATATTCATGATTATAACTTATATTACAGAACCTACAGATAAAAAAAAATTTCCCCCACGACTGAGAGAAAGTAGCAGTTTCTCACTCTCCGGTGAAAACAAAAAAGTGATTTTTCTCCCGGTATGGAGGTATGGAGGAAAATAGTATGCGCTACTCGGTTGGAAAAGTAAAGAAGGCTGAAGTTCATCGTCTTGTAAGTGTTTGAACAAGACTTAATGTATAACAGAAAAACGTATAAAAAGACACAATTTCTTACATAACTTACAAACAAACGTCTTTTGCAATAACAAATAAAGTTTTGCCTGAGGCAATAAATATTTGTTTCGCCAAAACAATAAGATATGCTATGGTTATCATTGTACTAGACATAATTAAACGTATATAGGCTAACCAATTAATTGTAAAAATGACTTTCTTGTTTAGCCACGGTAAACTTAGATGTTCATAACAAAGGTTTAAAGTTAATGTATTGGACTCTGGATTATTAACTATCTTCAAAATTTACTTCTTGAACCTATTATAGGCCTTCAAATGTTTTGTGTAAACTACTTTACATTAGAGTTATAAGTGAATTTAAGTGATTAAATAAAGTTATTTTGTGGTTAGAGGGTCTTTTATTTAATTATTATATAGAGTTATATTTTAACACTATTTCTTACTCTTTACGAAATTAACAGATGCCTGACCTTTAAAGTCGAAATGTATTTAGGCTATTCTTTATTAAAAAAAACTTTATATATTTCATGTCATTTTCTATATATTTGAAATACCTATTTTATATTTCGTGTCATTTATTGGAATCTTTAAAATAATCTTAAAATTGAAAAAAATTGTTTGCATTTCCCTGGATTCCACCGCGCAAATGTAGGCCTACACACTGTTCTAAACTATGTTCTTCGTGCTCCACAGAGGAAAGGTGCTGTTCGTATTGTCCTTACAAAGAGGGAAGTTTAAAATCGTTTACACAACGGAATCTAGAAGAAGATGAGCTATAATGGTATGTAATAAATTGAACTTTAAATAAATTTAAGCCTAAACCTTTATTGGTCCCTTATACAGTATATGCATTTATATTATTCCTATACTGCTACCAAATTATATTCAAGGTGTTACAAAACATATTATCACAAGCAATAGTATCTATAAACTAATTACACTATAGCGTTTTCTTAATTTAATAAATAGTAACAAAACTTTAAAAACTATAATTTATTTAAATAAATAATGGTTTATATCAATACTGACATCTGAAATGTTCCTTCTGGACGGCGACACTATTCAGTATTTTAGTGTATAATCGATCCCCTATACTTTTTATTGTGCTTTAAAACTCATATAAAATTGTGCTCCTCCAGATTGCATTTTAATCTTTATAAATGTCTTTCAGAAATACATATTTTTGGTATATAAAATTTCCGTATTAAAAAAAGTCAGGCATAAAGTTAACTTCTGATTGGTCAATTCTTCCTATTTAATAATATATTCCCAAAAAAAACAAATTTCCTCTGCTACAAAATTAGATCGAAATAGGTTGTTTCATTCCGAAGTTACCATGATTTAGACCTGAAAATTATCGGGGTATTATTATATATTTAAGTGTATAAATTTGAAGACCTGAAACAAACTTTCATCTTAGCCTCCGGCTTACGTTTACCGCAATAAGATATTTTCTAATGGAAATTCACGAAAAATCAAAGTGAAAATAAACGTTTTAAAAAAAATAACTTTTACTCAGTAGGTATTATAGTTAGCTATCCCCCCCCCCCGTATATAGACCACGTGATTGGGCGACGACATACGTTTTTACCATCACCCAAGTGCCCAGAACAATAATCTGAAATAAAATTGCGTTAGGCTTTTAGTGCATGCTCAACCCCCTTTATATCCTGGAATATATATGGATTTTTTATAGTTTAGGAATGTTTAAGTTACGATTACTATATTCAATCAGTCAGTCAGAAGAGGAGGGAGCTTGGTGGCCCCCGAGGCTTGTTGACACTAGACCTTACCCAGCTAGGATCTACCATCCACGCGCATGCGCAACCTTCAGCTCGGTTCCTTGAGTGGGGAGAGAATGTAGGGGGAGCGATGAGCCACAATGTAATAAGAGAAACAGTATCAACTATAACAGTAGAACCTCGTGGCCCAATGGGTAGGGTACTAGCTTACTAATCGTAAGTTTCGGGTTTAAAACCCGAAATTCGATTTTAATTTTTTCTTAAAGCATTCTAGTTTTAATGAATCTTATTTGTTGTGATAGGTTAGGTTAGGTATTATAAAAATTTATAAATGTCTTTTGAATAAAAATGGCAAAGTTAAATTCAATTTTTACATAGTGAGTTTTCTTCCTTTTATACCTACATTAAAATATACGTACGAAGTATCCAGTCAGGATAGATTTGGTAATAATTTTATTCAACATTACTATCTACCTTTATTAAAGTATACCTACGAAGTATACTACTACCCCCACTGCTGCAGTAAACCCTATATCGGTTCTCAGTTGTGACGTCACGCGCATGCGTGTTGGAAGATTCTAGCGCATATAATTTATCTGGAAATTATAAAAAACTTTCAGATGGCATTGTCGAACGCATTAAGGTCTAGGTTGGTAATCTGGCGAGTGTCTAGGATTGCAACCTTCACAATGTCAAGGTTAGCCGCTGGATTGCGTTATAGAGCTAGATGGCAGCGGTTTCAAATGGGGGATTTTGTGGCCAACAAAGTGTACGTCATTTGCATTGTTCGTTCATCTAACGTTTATTTTGTGTTTTGGTATATTTCATAAACAAAACTTGATTGTTCAATACAGGCTAATTAGTTGTGGATTATTTTATTGTGATATCGAAGCAAGTCTTGAACTCTCTTCACAGTTCAACTGGTTTCATTGCACTACAATAGCAGCAAAAACTATTTACTCTTAATTAATAAAACGCAAACGTTTCTCTTCGTATAATAATGTACACATTTAATTTTAAAACACTAAAATGTTTATAGATATAACAGGTATTTAACAATGGGTACAAATTGCACCCATACATGCAACAATATTACCTTTCCCCAAAACTACGGGTAAGCTGCAAACGCGTCTTTTTTAGCACCACAATTGTAGACAACTTTAGGTTATAATTAAACCTAAAATAAAAACGTTTATTTTATATTTATTTTAATCTCGTATTTCTCCTGAGATTTGTTTCAATAGTAATTTTAGGTTAACATTCCTCAAAAAGGTATTTCAATATGATTTCAAGAGACGTGTAATTTTTAATAATTATTAACAAATTAAAAGATAAGCTCTCAATAATGAACCAAGGTCAGAACTGTTCCTTATGGAATTCTGTACATGAATTGCATTTTATCTGAATTATTTAAAACATGTTTTAGTTTGAAGTATTTATTTGTACCCTATAACTCAATTTAATTTTAAAAACAAAACGTCTAGAATACAAAAACCGTGTATAAAATAACTTTTAACCTAATTTTCAAAGTTTTACCTATATTTTACAAATAGAAAGAAATTAATTAGTGTTGCAATTATTCAACAGTTTAAAAAAAAGGAAGGGAAACGTAAAACTGGTATTTAAAACAGTTAATAAAGAAGTAAAACTATTTAAAAAAGTAAATAAAGATTCTAAGTTCCTGAAATAATGAGAATTGGTTATTTATCCCTCAATAAAATGGCTTGAAAGCAGGGAAAATAAAGAGAATATTTTCCAAACGAGTTAGAAATGTTGGAAAATAAAACACAAGAAAATTATATAGAATACAAGTAGGTTAAGGTGAGATATGGGTTATCCCCATATAGAATAGCTTAGGTGAAATTTTCGTTTAAATTGTATGTACAAATTACACACTCAATAGGAAAACAATAATATCAATAAAAACATATTGATAAAATAAAGTAAACTCATTCTATATTACCTTGAGTTGCGTGTAAGTATTGTTTGAACCAAGTTTCATTACTTTCACGTCGCACATCTGACTAACATTTGCACAACAATCTTGTAACTTTCAGGACGTTGGTGGGGGTAGGTGGGGATAATTTCCCTCCTTAGGATCTCTACATACTTTCCGTTATGTAATTTTTCTGCTTCGGTAATACATTTGAAAATAATCAGCCTCACTAATTTCGTTCGTATCAGTAAACTATTTATTCAATTGAGTACTTCGTCTTTTTGGACTTGTTATCGCTCTACCATTTTCAAGTAAATCTCTATGAG
Organism: Prosapia bicincta; assembly: GCA_036971475.1. Classification (NCBI taxonomy): domain Eukaryota; kingdom Metazoa; phylum Arthropoda; class Insecta; order Hemiptera; family Cercopidae; genus Prosapia; species Prosapia bicincta. The sequence continues at coordinate 256,336,893 of JBAIZL010000004.1, forward strand.
GTAACACATCATCACTCGGTGGAAATTTCATTTTACTGCAATTAATATCAATAAATTTAATGTCTACCAAACGATAGTGAGAGGAGTCTACTGCGTGGTAAACTGTTCTTGTACCAAGTTTGGTTTGGGCTTTCTCTATGTCTATAGAGTAACATATCACTTATACGAAATTACTTTTTACTGCAATGATTATCAATAAATAAAGCGTCTACCACACGCCAGTTAAAGGAGTTTACTCCGTCGCATACTGCGTAGTAAAGTTTCCTTATACCAAGTTTTGTTTGGGCTTTCTCTATGTCTATAGAGTAACATATCACTTATACGAAATTACTTTTTACTGCAATGATTATCAATAAATAAAGCGTCTACCACACGCCAGTTAGAAGAGTCTACTCCGTCGCATACTGCGTAGTAAAGTTTCCTTATACCAAGTTTGGTTTGGCTTTATAAATGTCTATAGAGTAACATATCACTTATACGAAATTACTTTTTACTGCAATGATTATCAATAAATAAAGCGTCTACCACACGCCAGTTAGAGGAGTCTACTCCGTCGCATACTGCGTAGTAAAGTTTCCTTATACCAAGTTTGGTTTGGCTTTATAAATGTCTATGGAGTAACATATCTTTTATACGAAATTACTTTTTACTGCAATGATTATCAATGAATAAAGCGTCTACCACACGCCAGTTAAATGAGTCTACTCCGTCGCATACTGCGTAGTATAGTTTCCTTATACCAAGTTTGGTTTGGTCTTTCTCTATGTCTATAGAGTAACATATCACTTAAACTGAATTCCTTTTTACTGCAATGATTATCAATAAATAAAGCGTCTACCACACGCCAGTTAGAGGAGTCTACTCCGCCGCATACTGCGTAGTAAAGTTTCCTTATACCAAGTTTACTTTGGGCTTTTTCTATGTCTATAGAGTAACATATCACTTATAGGAAATTACTTTTTACTGCAATTATTATCAATAAATAAAGCGTCTACCACACGCCAGTTAGAGGAGTCTACTCCGCCGCATACTGCGTAGTAAAGTTTCCTTATACCAAGTTTACTTTGGGCTTTTTCTATGTCTATAGAGTAACATATCACTTATAGGAAATTACTTTTTACTGCAATTATTATCAATAAATAAAGCGTCTACCACACGCCAGTTAAAGGAGTTTACTCCGACGCATACTGCGTAGTAAAATTTCCTTATACCAAGTTTTTCTTTGGGCTTTGTCTATGTCTATAGAGTAACATATCACTTATACGAAATTACTTTTTACTCAATGATTATCAATAAATAAAACGGCCACCACACGACAGTTAGAGAAGTCTCCTCCGTCGCATACTGCGAGGTAAAGTTTCCTTATACCAAGTTTTGTTTGGGCTTTCTCTATGTCTATAGAGTAACATATCACTTATACGAAATTACTTTTTACTGCAATGATTATCAATAAATAAAGCGTCTACCACACGCCAGTTAGAGGAGTTTACTCCGTCGCATACTGCGTAGTAAAGTTTCCTTATACCAAGTTTTGTTTGGGCTTTCTCTATGTCTATAGAGTAACATATCACTTATAGGAAATTACTTTTTACTGCAATTATTATCAATAAATAAAGCGTGTACCACACGCCAGTTAAAGGAGTTTACTCCTTCGCATACTGCGTAGTAAAGTTTCCTTATACCAAGTTTTGTTTGGGCTTTCTCTATGTCTATAGAGTAACATATCACTTATACGAAACTACTTTTTACTGCAATGATTATCAATAAATAAAGCGTCTACCACACGCCATTTAAATGAGTCTACTCCGTCGCATACTGCGTAGTATAGTTTCCTTATACCAAGTTTGGTTTGGTCTTTCTCTATGTCTATAGAGTAACACATCACTTATACGAAATTCCTTTTTACTGCAATGATTATCAATAAATGAAGCGTCTCCCACACGCCAGTTAGAGGAGTCTACTCCGTCGCATACTGCGAGGTAAAGTTTCCTTATACCAAGTTTGGTTTTGCTTTCTAAATGTCTATAGAGTAACATATCACTTATATGAAATTACTTTTTACTGCAATGATTATCAATAAATAAAGCGTCTACCACACGCCAGTTATAGGAGTATACTCCGTCGCATTCTGCATAGTAAAGTTTCCTTATACCAAGTTTGGTTCTGCTTTCTCTATGTCTATAGAGTAACATATCACTTATACGAAATTACTTTTTACTGCAATTATTATCAATAAATAAAGCGTCTACCACACGCCAGTTAAAGGAGTTTACTCCGACGCATACTGCGTAGTAAAATTTCCTTATACCAAGTTTTTCTTTGGGCTTTCTCTATGTCTATAGAGTAACATATCACTTATACGAAATTACTTTTTACTCAATGATTATCAATAAATAAAGCGTCTACCACACGCCAGTTAAAGGAGTTTACTCCGACGCATACTGCGTAGTAAAATTTCCTTATACCAAGTTTTTCTTTGGGCTTTCTCTATGTCTATAGAGTAACATATCACTTATACGAAATTACTTTTTACTCAATGATTATCAATAAATAAAACGGCCACCACACGACAGTTAGAGAAGTCTCCTCCGTCGCATACTGCGTAGTAAAGTTTCTTTATACCAAGTTTTGTTTGGGCTTTCTCTATGTCTATAGAGTAACATATCACTTAAACTGAATTCCTTTTTACTGCAATGATTATCAATAAATAAAGCGTCTACCACACGCCAGTTAGAGGAGTCTACTCCGCCGCATACTGCGTAGTAAAGTTTCCTTATACCAAGTTTACTTTGGGCTTTTTCTATGTCTATAGAGTAACATATCACTTATAGGAAATTACTTTTTACTGCAATTATTATCAATAAATAAAGCGTCTACCACACGCCAGTTAAAGGAGTTTACTCCGACGCATACTGCGTAGTAAAATTTCCTTATACCAAGTTTTTCTTTGGGCTTTCTCTATGTCTATAGAGTAACATATCACTTATACGAAATTACTTTTTACTCAATGATTATCAATAAATAAAACGGCCACCACACGACAGTTAGAGAAGTCTCCTCCGTCGCATACTGCGAGGTAAAGTTTCCTTATACCAAGTTTTGTTTGGGCTTTCTCTATGTCTATAGAGTAACATATCACTTATACGAAATTACTTTTTACTGCAATGATTATCAATAAATAAAGCGTCTACCACACGCCAGTTAGAGGAGTTTACTCCGTCGCATACTGCGTAGTAAAGTTTCCTTATACCAAGTTTTGTTTGGGCTTTCTCTATGTCTATAGAGTAACATATCACTTATAGGAAATTACTTTTTACTGCAATTATTATCAATAAATAAAGCGTGTACCACACGCCAGTTAAAGGAGTTTACTCCGACGCATACTGCGTAGTAAAATTTCCTTATACCAAGTTTTTCTTTGGGCTTTCTCTATGTCTATAGAGTAACATATCACTTATACGAAATTACTTTTTACTCAATGATTATCAATAAATAAAACGGCCACCACACGACAGTTAGAGAAGTCTCCTCCGTCGCATACTGCGAGGTAAAGTTTCCTTATACCAAGTTTTGTTTGGGCTTTCTCTATGTCTATAGAGTAACATATCACTTATACGAAATTACTTTTTACTGCAATGATTATCAATAAATAAAGCGTCTACCACACGCCAGTTAGAGGAGTTTACTCCGTCGCATACTGCGTAGTAAAGTTTCCTTATACCAAGTTTTGTTTGGGCTTTCTCTATGTCTATAGAGTAACATATCACTTATAGGAAATTACTTTTTACTGCAATTATTATCAATAAATAAAGCGTGTACCACACGCCAGTTAAAGGAGTTTACTCCTTCGCATACTGCGTAGTAAAGTTTCCTTATACCAAGTTTTGTTTGGGCTTTCTCTATGTCTATAGAGTAACATATCACTTATACGAAACTACTTTTTACTGCAATGATTATCAATAAATAAAGCGTCTACCACACGCCATTTAAATGAGTCTACTCCGTCGCATACTGCGTAGTATAGTTTCCTTATACCAAGTTTGGTTTGGTCTTTCTCTATGTCTATAGAGTAACACATCACTTATACGAAATTCCTTTTTACTGCAATGATTATCAATAAATGAAGCGTCTCCCACACGCCAGTTAGAGGAGTCTACTCCGTCGCATACTGCGAGGTAAAGTTTCCTTATACCAAGTTTGGTTTTGCTTTCTAAATGTCTATAGAGTAACATATCACTTATATGAAATTACTTTTTACTGCAATGATTATCAATAAATAAAGCGTCTACCACACGCCAGTTATAGGAGTATACTCCGTCGCATTCTGCATAGTAAAGTTTCCTTATACCAAGTTTGGTTCTGCTTTCTCTATGTCTATAGAGTAACATATCACTTATACGAAATTACTTTTTACTGCAATTATTATCAATAAATAAAGCGTCTACCACACGCCAGTTAAAGGAGTTTACTCCGACGCATACTGCGTAGTAAAATTTCCTTATACCAAGTTTTTCTTTGGGCTTTCTCTATGTCTATAGAGTAACATATCACTTATACGAAATTACTTTTTACTCAATGATTATCAATAAATAAAGCGTCTACCACACGCCAGTTAAAGGAGTTTACTCCGACGCATACTGCGTAGTAAAATTTCCTTATACCAAGTTTTTCTTTGGGCTTTCTCTATGTCTATAGAGTAACATATCACTTATACGAAATTACTTTTTACTCAATGATTATCAATAAATAAAACGGCCACCACACGACAGTTAGAGAAGTCTCCTCCGTCGCATACTGCGTAGTAAAGTTTCTTTATACCAAGTTTTGTTTGGGCTTTCTCTATGTCTATAGAGTAACATATCACTTAAACTGAATTCCTTTTTACTGCAATGATTATCAATAAATAAAGCGTCTACCACACGCCAGTTAGAGGAGTCTACTCCGCCGCATACTGCGTAGTAAAGTTTCCTTATACCAAGTTTACTTTGGGCTTTTTCTATGTCTATAGAGTAACATATCACTTATAGGAAATTACTTTTTACTGCAATTATTATCAATAAATAAAGCGTCTACCACACGCCAGTTAAAGGAGTTTACTCCGACGCATACTGCGTAGTAAAATTTCCTTATACCAAGTTTTTCTTTGGGCTTTCTCTATGTCTATAGAGTAACATATCACTTATACGAAATTACTTTTTACTCAATGATTATCAATAAATAAAACGGCCACCACACGACAGTTAGAGAAGTCTCCTCCGTCGCATACTGCGAGGTAAAGTTTCCTTATACCAAGTTTTGTTTGGGCTTTCTCTATGTCTATAGAGTAACATATCACTTATACGAAATTACTTTTTACTGCAATGATTATCAATAAATAAAGCGTCTACCACACGCCAGTTAGAGGAGTTTACTCCGTCGCATACTGCGTAGTAAAGTTTCCTTATACCAAGTTTTGTTTGGGCTTTCTCTATGTCTATAGAGTAACATATCACTTATAGGAAATTACTTTTTACTGCAATTATTATCAATAAATAAAGCGTGTACCACACGCCAGTTAAAGGAGTTTACTCCTTCGCATACTGCGTAGTAAAGTTTCCTTATACCAAGTTTTGTTTGGGCTTTCTCTATGTCTATAGAGTAACATATCACTTATACGAAACTACTTTTTACTGCAATGATTATCAATAAATAAAGCGTCTACCACACGCCATTTAAATGAGTCTACTCCGTCGCATACTGCGTAGTATAGTTTCCTTATACCAAGTTTGGTTTGGTCTTTCTCTATGTCTATAGAGTAACACATCACTTATACGAAATTCCTTTTTACTGCAATGATTATCAATAAATGAAGCGTCTCCCACACGCCAGTTAGAGGAGTCTACTCCGTCGCATACTGCGAGGTAAAGTTTCCTTATACCAAGTTTGGTTTTGCTTTCTAAATGTCTATAGAGTAACATATCACTTATATGAAATTACTTTTTACTGCAATGATTATCAATAAATAAAGCGTCTACCACACGCCAGTTATAGGAGTATACTCCGTCGCATTCTGCATAGTAAAGTTTCCTTATACCAAGTTTGGTTCTGCTTTCTCTATGTCTATAGAGTAACATATCACTTATACGAAATTACTTTTTACTGCAATGATTATCAATAAATAAAGCGTCTACCATACGCCAGTTAGAGGAGTTTACTCCGTCGCATATTGTGTAGTCAAGTTTCCTTATACTAGGTTTTGTTTGGGTTTTCTCTATGTCTATAGAGTAACATATCACTTATATGAAATTACTTTTTACTGCAATGATTATCAATAAATAAAGCGTTTACCACACGCCAGTTAGAGGAGTCTACTCCGTCGCATACTGCGAGGTAAAGTTTCCTTATACCAAGTTTGGTTCTGCTTTCTAAATGTCTATAGAGTAACATATCACTTATATGAAATTACTTTTTACTGCAATGATTATCAATAAATAAAGCGTCTACCACACGCCAGTTATAGGAGTATACTCCGTCGCATACTGCGTAGTAAAGTTTCCTTATACCAAGTTTTTTTTTGGGCTCTCTCTATGTCAATAGAGTAACATATCACTTATAGGAAATTACTTTTTACTGCAATTATTATCAATAAATAAAGCGTCTACCACACGCCAGTTAAAGGAGTTTACTCCGACGCATACTGCGTAGTAAATTTTCCTTATACCAAGTTTTTCTTTGGGCTTTCTCTATGTCTATAGAGTAACATATCACTTATACGAAATTACGTTTTACTCAATGATTATCAATAAATAAAACGTCCACCACACGACAGTTAGAGAAGTCTCCTCCGTCGCATACTGCGTAGTAAAGTTTCTTTATACCAAGTTTTGTTTGGGCTTTCTCTATGTCTATAGAGTAACGTATCACTTATACGAAATTACTTTTTACTGCAATGATTATCAATAAATAAAGCGTCTACCACACGCCAGTTAGAGGAGTTTACTCCGTCGCATACTGCGTAGTAAAGTTTCCTTATACCAAGTTTTGTTTGGGCTTTCTCTATGTCTATAGAGTAACATATTACTTATAGGAAATTACTTTTTACTGCAATTATTATCAATAAATAAAGCGTTTACCACACGCCAGTTAGAGGAGTCTACTCCGTCGCATACTGCGAGGTAAAGTTTCCTTATACCAAGTTTTGTTTGGGCTTTCTCTATGTCTATAGAGTAACATATCACTTATACGAAATTACTTTTTACTCAATGATTATCAATAAATAAAGCGTTTACCACACGCCAGTTAGAGGAGTCTAATCCGTCGCATACTGCGAGGTAAAGTTTCCTTATACCAAGTTTGGTTCTGCTTTCTAAATGTCTATAGAGTAACATATCACTTATACGAAATTACTTTTTACTGCAATGATTATCAATAAATAAAGCGTCTACCACACGCCAGTTCCAGGAGTCTACTCTGTCGCATACTGCGTAGTAGAGTTTCCTTATTCCAAGTTTTGTTTGGGCTTTCTCTATGTCTATAGAGTAACATATCACTTATACGAAATTACTTTTTACTGCAATGATTATCAATAAATAAAGCGTCTACCACACGCCAGTTAGAGGAGTTTACTCCGTCGCATACTGCGTAGTAAAGTGTCCTTATACCAAGTTTTGTTTGGGCTTTCTCTATGTCTATAGATTAACGTATCACTTATACGAAATTACTTTTTACTGCAATGATTATCAATAAATAAAGCGTCTATCACACGCCAGTTAGAAGAGTCTACTCCGTCGCATACTGCGTTCTAAAGTTTCCTTATACCAAGTTTGGTTTGGCTTTATAAATGTCTATGGAGTAACATATCACTTATACGAAATTACTTTTTACTGCAATTATTATCAATAAATAAAGCGTCTACCACACGCCAGTTAGAGGAGTTTACTCCGTCGCATACTGCGTAGTAAAGTTTCCTTATACCAAGTTTTGTTTGGGCGTTCTCTATGTCTATAGAGTAACATATCACTTATACGAAATTACTTTTTACTGCAATGATTATCAATAAATAAAGCGTCTACCACACGCCAGTTCGAGGAGTCTACTCTGTCGCATACTGCGTAGTAGAGTTTCCTTATACCAAGTTTTGTTTGGGCTTTCTCTATGTCTATAGAGTAACATATCACTTATACGATATTTTTTTTTACTGCAATGATTATCAATAAATAAAGCGTCTACCACACGCCAGTAGAGGAGTCTACTCCGTTGCATATTTCGTAGTAAAGTTTCCTTATACCAAGTTTTGTTTGGGCTTTCACTATAATGCAATTCATAAATGATGGAATTTGGGGGAACGTCTTTTTGGATGTGCCAGGAGGAACTGGGAAAAGATTTATCTGGCAACGGTTCGGTAAAAATATGACTTAGCATAGCTCTGTATTGCTTTAGCCTTCAAGTATTGCGAAATTAAAACTCTGTGAAACGTATGATTCGTGTTAATGATTTCTCATGCAACCACGATGTGCTACAACAATGCGTGGAGGGTACAGCTATGTTTTTAATAAAAATTTGTCAATCTGCACAAAAGTATGTATCAATTGCTATGGATTTTGTATTGTTTTAAGTTGCTCTTCGTGATATAAAATCTTTCTAGCGCATTACAGAATTATGTTTCAACATGAAGTATAATGTTTACTTTAAACTAATTTAACAATTGATATTGAAATTTTCTTTAGCGATTAATGTTTTCATTATTCTTGTGCTAAATGAAAATTATTTGTATAAAATAAAATTATAAAAATTTAAAACCAAAACACTTTAAAACTTTCGGGCAAACTGGCGACCGGAATGTCAGAACCCTCTCATATATCCTGGCCCGTTTTAACCCTCTGTGATGTATGCTATACTAGTAATTAATTCTTGAATTTTGTAGTACATTACTTTCGGTGAATCTTATTAATCACTTAAACAATAGTTTATGACTATCCGAAATTAATATTTAGTAAGTTTGTTAAAACTTACTGAGACAGAACGTTTTCGATCGCTATGTGCTGATCTTCATCAGTGTCTTCTCCTTGGAGATGTTGGGTCAAGCGGTGACGGTTTAAAAGGTAGCTTCCTTATACCAAGTTTTGTTTGGGCGTTCTCTATGTCTATAGAGTAACATATCACTTATACGAAATTACTTTTTACTGCAATTATTATCAATAAATAAAGCGTCTACCACACGCCAGTTCCAGGAGTCTCCTCCGTCGCATACTGCGTAGTAAAGTTTCTTTATACCAAGTTTTGTTTGGGCTTTCTCTATGTCTATAGAGTAACGTATCACTTATACGAAATTACTTTTTACTGGAATGATTATCAATAAATAAAGCGTCTACCACACGCCAGTTAGAGGAGTCTACTCCGTCGCATACGGCGTAGTAAAGTTTCCTTATACCAAGTTTTGGTTATTCTTTCTCTATGTCTATAGAGTAACATATCACTTATAGGAAATTACTTTTTACTGCAATTATTATCAATAAATAAAGCGTCTACCACACGCCAGTTAAAGGAGTTTACTCCGTCGCATACTGCGTAGTAAAGTTCCCTTATACCAAGTTTTGTTTGGGCTTTCTCTATGTCTATAGAGTAACATATCACTTATAGGAAATTACTTTTTACTGCAATGATTATCAATAAATAAAGCGTTTACCACACGCCAGTTAGAGGAGTCTACTCCGTCGCATACTGCGTAGTAAAGTGTCCTTATACCAAGTTTTGTTTGGGCTTTCTCTATGTCTATAGATTAACGTATCACTTATACGAAATTACTTTTTACTGCAATGATTATCAATAAATAAAGCGTCTATCACACGCCAGTTAGAAGAGTCTACTCCGTCGCATACTGCGTTCTAAAGTTTCCTTATACCAAGTTTGGTTTGGCTTTATAAATGTCTATGGAGTAACATATCACTTATACGAAATTACTTTTTACTGCAATTATTATCAATAAATAAAGCGTCTACCACACGCCAGTTAGAGGAGTTTACTCCGTCGCATACTGCGTAGTAAAGTTTCCTTATACCAAGTTTTGTTTGGGCGTTCTCTATGTCTATAGAGTAACATATCACTTATACGAAATTACTTTTTACTGCAATGATTATCAATAAATAAAGCGTCTACCACACGCCAGTTCGAGGAGTCTACTCTGTCGCATACTGCGTAGTAGAGTTTCCTTATACCAAGTTTTGTTTGGGCTTTCTCTATGTCTATAGAGTAACATATCACTTATACGATATTTTTTTTTACTGCAATGATTATCAATAAATAAAGCGTCTACCACACGCCAGTAGAGGAGTCTACTCCGTTGCATATTTCGTAGTAAAGTTTCCTTATACCAAGTTTTGTTTGGGCTTTCACTATAATGCAATTCATAAATGATGGAATTTGGGGGAACGTCTTTTTGGATGTGCCAGGAGGAACTGGGAAAAGATTTATCTGGCAACGGTTCGGTAAAAATATGACTTAGCATAGCTCTGTATTGCTTTAGCCTTCAAGTATTGCGAAATTAAAACTCTGTGAAACGTATGATTCGTGTTAATGATTTCTCATGCAACCACGATGTGCTACAACAATGCGTGGAGGGTACAGCTATGTTTTTAATAAAAATTTGTCAATCTGCACAAAAGTATGTATCAATTGCTATGGATTTTGTATTGTTTTAAGTTGCTCTTCGTGATATAAAATCTTTCTAGCGCATTACAGAATTATGTTTCAACATGAAGTATAATGTTTACTTTAAACTAATTTAACAATTGATATTGAAATTTTCTTTAGCGATTAATGTTTTCATTATTCTTGTGCTAAATGAAAATTATTTGTATAAAATAAAATTATAAAAATTTAAAACCAAAACACTTTAAAACTTTCGGGCAAACTGGCGACCGGAATGTCAGAACCCTCTCATATATCCTGGCCCGTTTTAACCCTCTGTGATGTATGCTATACTAGTAATTAATTCTTGAATTTTGTAGTACATTACTTTCGGTGAATCTTATTAATCACTTAAACAATAGTTTATGACTATCCGAAATTAATATTTAGTAAGTTTGTTAAAACTTACTGAGACAGAACGTTTTCGATCGCTATGTGCTGATCTTCATCAGTGTCTTCTCCTTGGAGATGTTGGGTCAAGCGGTGACGGTTTAAAAGGTAGCTTCCTTATACCAAGTTTTGTTTGGGCGTTCTCTATGTCTATAGAGTAACATATCACTTATACGAAATTACTTTTTACTGCAATTATTATCAATAAATAAAGCGTCTACCACACGCCAGTTCCAGGAGTCTCCTCCGTCGCATACTGCGTAGTAAAGTTTCTTTATACCAAGTTTTGTTTGGGCTTTCTCTATGTCTATAGAGTAACGTATCACTTATACGAAATTACTTTTTACTGGAATGATTATCAATAAATAAAGCGTCTACCACACGCCAGTTAGAGGAGTCTACTCCGTCGCATACGGCGTAGTAAAGTTTCCTTATACCAAGTTTTGGTTATTCTTTCTCTATGTCTATAGAGTAACATATCACTTATAGGAAATTACTTTTTACTGCAATGATTATCAATAAATAAAGCGTTTACCACACGCCAGTTAGAGGAGTCTACTCCGTCGCATACTGCGAGGTAAAGTTTCCTTATACCAAGTTTTGTTTGGGCTTTCTCTATGTCTATAGAGTAACATATCACTTATACGAAATTACTTTTTACTCAATGATTATCAATAAATAAAGCGTTTACCACACGCCAGTTAGAGGAGTCTACTCCGTCGCATACTGCGAGGTAAAGTTTCCTTATACCAAGTTTGGTTCTGCTTTCTAAATGTCTATAGAGTAACATATCACTTATACGAAATTACTTTTTACTGCAATGATTATCAATAAATAAAGCGTCTACCACACGCCAGTTCCAGGAGTCTACTCTGTCGCATACTGCGTAGTAGAGTTTCCTTATTCCAAGTTTTGTTTGGGCTTTCTCTATGTCTATAGAGTAACATATCACTTATACGAAATTACTTTTTACTGCAATGATTATCAATAAATAAAGCGTCTACCACACGCCAGTTAGAGGAGTTTACTCCGTCGCATACTGCGTAGTAAAGTGTCCTTATACCAAGTTTTGTTTGGGCTTTCTCTATGTCTATAGATTAACGTATCACTTATACGAAATTACTTTTTACTGCAATGATTATCAATAAATAAAGCGTCTACCACACGCCAGTTAGAAGAGTCTACTCCGTCGCATACTGCGTTCTAAAGTTTCCTTATACCAAGTTTGGTTTGGCTTTATAAATGTCTATGGAGTAACATATCACTTATACGAAATTACTTTTTACTGCAATTATTATCAATAAATAAAGCGTCTACCACACGCCAGTTAGAGGAGTTTACTCCGTCGCATACTGCGTAGTAAAGTTTCCTTATACCAAGTTTTGTTTGGGCGTTCTCTATGTCTATAGAGTAACATATCACTTATACGAAATTACTTTTTACTGCAATGATTATCAATAAATAAAGCGTCTACCACACGCCAGTTCGAGGAGTCTACTCTGTCGCATACTGCGTAGTAGAGTTTCCTTATACCAAGTTTTGTTTGGGCTTTCTCTATGTCTATAGAGTAACATATCACTTATACGATATTTTTTTTTACTGCAATGATTATCAATAAATAAAGCGTCTACCACACGCCAGTAGAGGAGTCTACTCCGTTGCATATTTCGTAGTAAAGTTTCCTTATACCAAGTTTTGTTTGGGCTTTCACTATAATGCAATTCATAAATGATGGAATTTGGGGGAACGTCTTTTTGGATGTGCCAGGAGGAACTGGGAAAAGATTTATCTGGCAACGGTTCGGTAAAAATATGACTTAGCATAGCTCTGTATTGCTTTAGCCTTCAAGTATTGCGAAATTAAAACTCTGTGAAACGTATGATTCGTGTTAATGATTTCTCATGCAACCACGATGTGCTACAACAATGCGTGGAGGGTACAGCTATGTTTTTAATAAAAATTTGTCAATCTGCACAAAAGTATGTATCAATTGCTATGGATTTTGTATTGTTTTAAAATGCTCTTCGTGATATAAAATCTTTCTAGCGCAATACAGAATTATGTTTCAACATGAAGTATAATGTTTACTTTAAACTAATTTAACAATTGATATTGAAATTTTCTTTAGCGATTAATGTTTTCATTATTCTTGTGCTAAATGAAAATTATTTGTATAAAATAAAATTATAAAAATTTAAAACCAAAACACTTTAAAACTTTCGGGCAAACTGGCGACCGGAATGTCAGAACCCTCTCATATATCCTGGCCCGTTTTAACCCTCTGTGATGTATGCTATACTAGTAATTAATTCTTGAATTTTGTAGTACATTACTTTCGGTGAATCTTATTAATCACTTAAACAATAGTTTATGACTATCCGAAATTAATATTTAGTAAGTTTGTTAAAACTTACTGAGACAGAACGTTTTCGATCGCTATGTGCTGATCTTCATCAGTGTCTTCTCCTTGGAGATGTTGGGTCAAGCGGTGACGGTTTAAAAGGTAGCTTCCTTATACCAAGTTTTGTTTGGGCGTTCTCTATGTCTATAGAGTAACATATCACTTATACGAAATTACTTTTTACTGCAATTATTATCAATAAATAAAGCGTCTACCACACGCCAGTTCCAGGAGTCTCCTCCGTCGCATACTGCGTAGTAAAGTTTCTTTATACCAAGTTTTGTTTGGGCTTTCTCTATGTCTATAGAGTAACGTATCACTTATACGAAATTACTTTTTACTGGAATGATTATCAATAAATAAAGCGTTTACCACACGCCAGTTAGAGGAGTCTACTCCGTCGCATACTGCGAGGTAAAGTTTCCTTATACCAAGTTTGGTTCTGCTTTCTAAATGTCTATAGAGTAACATATCACTTATATGAAATTACTTTTTACTGCAATGATTATCAATAAATAAAGCGTCTACCACACGCCAGTTATAGGAGTATACTCCGTCGCATACTGCGTAGTAAAGTTTCCTTATACCAAGTTTTTTTTTGGGCTCTCTCTATGTCAATAGAGTAACATATCACTTATAGGAAATTACTTTTTACTGCAATTATTATCAATAAATAAAGCGTCTACCACACGCCAGTTAAAGGAGTTTACTCCGACGCATACTGCGTAGTAAATTTTCCTTATACCAAGTTTTTCTTTGGGCTTTCTCTATGTCTATAGAGTAACATATCACTTATACGAAATTACGTTTTACTCAATGATTATCAATAAATAAAACGTCCACCACACGACAGTTAGAGAAGTCTCCTCCGTCGCATACTGCGTAGTAAAGTTTCTTTATACCAAGTTTTGTTTGGGCTTTCTCTATGTCTATAGAGTAACGTATCACTTATACGAAATTACTTTTTACTGCAATGATTATCAATAAATAAAGCGTCTACCACACGCCAGTTAGAGGAGTTTACTCCGTCGCATACTGCGTAGTAAAGTTTCCTTATACCAAGTTTTGTTTGGGCTTTCTCTATGTCTATAGAGTAACATATTACTTATAGGAAATTACTTTTTACTGCAATTATTATCAATAAATAAAGCGTTTACCACACGCCAGTTAGAGGAGTCTACTCCGTCGCATACTGCGAGGTAAAGTTTCCTTATACCAAGTTTTGTTTGGGCTTTCTCTATGTCTATAGAGTAACATATCACTTATACGAAATTACTTTTTACTCAATGATTATCAATAAATAAAGCGTTTACCACACGCCAGTTAGAGGAGTCTAATCCGTCGCATACTGCGAGGTAAAGTTTCCTTATACCAAGTTTGGTTCTGCTTTCTAAATGTCTATAGAGTAACATATCACTTATACGAAATTACTTTTTACTGCAATGATTATCAATAAATAAAGCGTCTACCACACGCCAGTTCCAGGAGTCTACTCTGTCGCATACTGCGTAGTAGAGTTTCCTTATTCCAAGTTTTGTTTGGGCTTTCTCTATGTCTATAGAGTAACATATCACTTATACGAAATTACTTTTTACTGCAATGATTATCAATAAATAAAGCGTCTACCACACGCCAGTTAGAGGAGTTTACTCCGTCGCATACTGCGTAGTAAAGTGTCCTTATACCAAGTTTTGTTTGGGCTTTCTCTATGTCTATAGATTAACGTATCACTTATACGAAATTACTTTTTACTGCAATGATTATCAATAAATAAAGCGTCTATCACACGCCAGTTAGAAGAGTCTACTCCGTCGCATACTGCGTTCTAAAGTTTCCTTATACCAAGTTTGGTTTGGCTTTATAAATGTCTATGGAGTAACATATCACTTATACGAAATTACTTTTTACTGCAATTATTATCAATAAATAAAGCGTCTACCACACGCCAGTTAGAGGAGTTTACTCCGTCGCATACTGCGTAGTAAAGTTTCCTTATACCAAGTTTTGTTTGGGCGTTCTCTATGTCTATAGAGTAACATATCACTTATACGAAATTACTTTTTACTGCAATGATTATCAATAAATAAAGCGTCTACCACACGCCAGTTCGAGGAGTCTACTCTGTCGCATACTGCGTAGTAGAGTTTCCTTATACCAAGTTTTGTTTGGGCTTTCTCTATGTCTATAGAGTAACATATCACTTATACGATATTTTTTTTTACTGCAATGATTATCAATAAATAAAGCGTCTACCACACGCCAGTAGAGGAGTCTACTCCGTTGCATATTTCGTAGTAAAGTTTCCTTATACCAAGTTTTGTTTGGGCTTTCACTATAATGCAATTCATAAATGATGGAATTTGGGGGAACGTCTTTTTGGATGTGCCAGGAGGAACTGGGAAAAGATTTATCTGGCAACGGTTCGGTAAAAATATGACTTAGCATAGCTCTGTATTGCTTTAGCCTTCAAGTATTGCGAAATTAAAACTCTGTGAAACGTATGATTCGTGTTAATGATTTCTCATGCAACCACGATGTGCTACAACAATGCGTGGAGGGTACAGCTATGTTTTTAATAAAAATTTGTCAATCTGCACAAAAGTATGTATCAATTGCTATGGATTTTGTATTGTTTTAAGTTGCTCTTCGTGATATAAAATCTTTCTAGCGCATTACAGAATTATGTTTCAACATGAAGTATAATGTTTACTTTAAACTAATTTAACAATTGATATTGAAATTTTCTTTAGCGATTAATGTTTTCATTATTCTTGTGCTAAATGAAAATTATTTGTATAAAATAAAATTATAAAAATTTAAAACCAAAACACTTTAAAACTTTCGGGCAAACTGGCGACCGGAATGTCAGAACCCTCTCATATATCCTGGCCCGTTTTAACCCTCTGTGATGTATGCTATACTAGTAATTAATTCTTGAATTTTGTAGTACATTACTTTCGGTGAATCTTATTAATCACTTAAACAATAGTTTATGACTATCCGAAATTAATATTTAGTAAGTTTGTTAAAACTTACTGAGACAGAACGTTTTCGATCGCTATGTGCTGATCTTCATCAGTGTCTTCTCCTTGGAGATGTTGGGTCAAGCGGTGACGGTTTAAAAGGTAGCTTCCTTATACCAAGTTTTGTTTGGGCGTTCTCTATGTCTATAGAGTAACATATCACTTATACGAAATTACTTTTTACTGCAATTATTATCAATAAATAAAGCGTCTACCACACGCCAGTTCCAGGAGTCTCCTCCGTCGCATACTGCGTAGTAAAGTTTCTTTATACCAAGTTTTGTTTGGGCTTTCTCTATGTCTATAGAGTAACGTATCACTTATACGAAATTACTTTTTACTGGAATGATTATCAATAAATAAAGCGTCTACCACACGCCAGTTAGAGGAGTCTACTCCGTCGCATACGGCGTAGTAAAGTTTCCTTATACCAAGTTTTGGTTATTCTTTCTCTATGTCTATAGAGTAACATATCACTTATAGGAAATTACTTTTTACTGCAATTATTATCAATAAATAAAGCGTCTACCACACGCCAGTTAAAGGAGTTTACTCCGTCGCATACTGCGTAGTAAAGTTCCCTTATACCAAGTTTTGTTTGGGCTTTCTCTATGTCTATAGAGTAACATATCACTTATAGGAAATTACTTTTTACTGCAATGATTATCAATAAATAAAGCGTTTACCACACGCCAGTTAGAGGAGTCTACTCCGTCGCATACTGCGTAGTAAAGTGTCCTTATACCAAGTTTTGTTTGGGCTTTCTCTATGTCTATAGATTAACGTATCACTTATACGAAATTACTTTTTACTGCAATGATTATCAATAAATAAAGCGTCTATCACACGCCAGTTAGAAGAGTCTACTCCGTCGCATACTGCGTTCTAAAGTTTCCTTATACCAAGTTTGGTTTGGCTTTATAAATGTCTATGGAGTAACATATCACTTATACGAAATTACTTTTTACTGCAATTATTATCAATAAATAAAGCGTCTACCACACGCCAGTTAGAGGAGTTTACTCCGTCGCATACTGCGTAGTAAAGTTTCCTTATACCAAGTTTTGTTTGGGCGTTCTCTATGTCTATAGAGTAACATATCACTTATACGAAATTACTTTTTACTGCAATGATTATCAATAAATAAAGCGTCTACCACACGCCAGTTCGAGGAGTCTACTCTGTCGCATACTGCGTAGTAGAGTTTCCTTATACCAAGTTTTGTTTGGGCTTTCTCTATGTCTATAGAGTAACATATCACTTATACGATATTTTTTTTTACTGCAATGATTATCAATAAATAAAGCGTCTACCACACGCCAGTAGAGGAGTCTACTCCGTTGCATATTTCGTAGTAAAGTTTCCTTATACCAAGTTTTGTTTGGGCTTTCACTATAATGCAATTCATAAATGATGGAATTTGGGGGAACGTCTTTTTGGATGTGCCAGGAGGAACTGGGAAAAGATTTATCTGGCAACGGTTCGGTAAAAATATGACTTAGCATAGCTCTGTATTGCTTTAGCCTTCAAGTATTGCGAAATTAAAACTCTGTGAAACGTATGATTCGTGTTAATGATTTCTCATGCAACCACGATGTGCTACAACAATGCGTGGAGGGTACAGCTATGTTTTTAATAAAAATTTGTCAATCTGCACAAAAGTATGTATCAATTGCTATGGATTTTGTATTGTTTTAAGTTGCTCTTCGTGATATAAAATATTTCTAGCGCATTACAGAATTATGTTTCAACATGAAGTATAATGTTTACTTTAAACTAATTTAACAATTGATATTGAAATTTTCTTTAGCGATTAATGTTTTCATTATTCTTGTGCTAAATGAAAATTATTTGTATAAAATAAAATTATAAAAATTTAAAACCAAAACACTTTAAAACTTTCGGGCAAACTGGCGACCGGAATGTCAGAACCCTCTCATATATCCTGGCCCGTTTTAACCCTCTGTGATGTATGCTATACTAGTAATTAATTCTTGAATTTTGTAGTACATTACTTTCGGTGAATCTTATTAATCACTTAAACAATAGTTTATGACTATCCGAAATTAATATTTAGTAAGTTTGTTAAAACTTACTGAGACAGAACGTTTTCGATCGCTATGTGCTGATCTTCATCAGTGTCTTCTCCTTGGAGATGTTGGGTCAAGCGGTGACGGTTTAAAAGGTAGCTTCCTTATACCAAGTTTTGTTTGGGCGTTCTCTATGTCTATAGAGTAACATATCACTTATACGAAATTACTTTTTACTGCAATTATTATCAATAAATAAAGCGTCTACCACACGCCAGTTCCAGGAGTCTCCTCCGTCGCATACTGCGTAGTAAAGTTTCTTTATACCAAGTTTTGTTTGGGCTTTCTCTATGTCTATAGAGTAACGTATCACTTATACGAAATTACTTTTTACTGGAATGATTATCAATAAATAAAGCGTCTACCACACGCCAGTTAGAGGAGTCTACTCCGTCGCATACGGCGTAGTAAAGTTTCCTTATACCAAGTTTTGGTTATTCTTTCTCTATGTCTATAGAGTAACATATCACTTATAGGAAATTACTTTTTACTGCAATGATTATCAATAAATAAAGCGTTTACCACACGCCAGTTAGAGGAGTCTACTCCGTCGCATACTGCGAGGTAAAGTTTCCTTATACCAAGTTTTGTTTGGGCTTTCTCTATGTCTATAGAGTAACATATCACTTATACGAAATTACTTTTTACTCAATGATTATCAATAAATAAAGCGTTTACCACACGCCAGTTAGAGGAGTCTACTCCGTCGCATACTGCGAGGTAAAGTTTCCTTATACCAAGTTTGGTTCTGCTTTCTAAATGTCTATAGAGTAACATATCACTTATACGAAATTACTTTTTACTGCAATGATTATCAATAAATAAAGCGTCTACCACACGCCAGTTCCAGGAGTCTACTCTGTCGCATACTGCGTAGTAGAGTTTCCTTATTCCAAGTTTTGTTTGGGCTTTCTCTATGTCTATAGAGTAACATATCACTTATACGAAATTACTTTTTACTGCAATGATTATCAATAAATAAAGCGTCTACCACACGCCAGTTAGAGGAGTTTACTCCGTCGCATACTGCGTAGTAAAGTGTCCTTATACCAAGTTTTGTTTGGGCTTTCTCTATGTCTATAGATTAACGTATCACTTATACGAAATTACTTTTTACTGCAATGATTATCAATAAATAAAGCGTCTACCACACGCCAGTTAGAAGAGTCTACTCCGTCGCATACTGCGTTCTAAAGTTTCCTTATACCAAGTTTGGTTTGGCTTTATAAATGTCTATGGAGTAACATATCACTTATACGAAATTACTTTTTACTGCAATTATTATCAATAAATAAAGCGTCTACCACACGCCAGTTAGAGGAGTTTACTCCGTCGCATACTGCGTAGTAAAGTTTCCTTATACCAAGTTTTGTTTGGGCGTTCTCTATGTCTATAGAGTAACATATCACTTATACGAAATTACTTTTTACTGCAATGATTATCAATAAATAAAGCGTCTACCACACGCCAGTTCGAGGAGTCTACTCTGTCGCATACTGCGTAGTAGAGTTTCCTTATACCAAGTTTTGTTTGGGCTTTCTCTATGTCTATAGAGTAACATATCACTTATACGATATTTTTTTTTACTGCAATGATTATCAATAAATAAAGCGTCTACCACACGCCAGTAGAGGAGTCTACTCCGTTGCATATTTCGTAGTAAAGTTTCCTTATACCAAGTTTTGTTTGGGCTTTCACTATAATGCAATTCATAAATGATGGAATTTGGGGGAACGTCTTTTTGGATGTGCCAGGAGGAACTGGGAAAAGATTTATCTGGCAACGGTTCGGTAAAAATATGACTTAGCATAGCTCTGTATTGCTTTAGCCTTCAAGTATTGCGAAATTAAAACTCTGTGAAACGTATGATTCGTGTTAATGATTTCTCATGCAACCACGATGTGCTACAACAATGCGTGGAGGGTACAGCTATGTTTTTAATAAAAATTTGTCAATCTGCACAAAAGTATGTATCAATTGCTATGGATTTTGTATTGTTTTAAAATGCTCTTCGTGATATAAAATCTTTCTAGCGCAATACAGAATTATGTTTCAACATGAAGTATAATGTTTACTTTAAACTAATTTAACAATTGATATTGAAATTTTCTTTAGCGATTAATGTTTTCATTATTCTTGTGCTAAATGAAAATTATTTGTATAAAATAAAATTATAAAAATTTAAAACCAAAACACTTTAAAACTTTCGGGCAAACTGGCGACCGGAATGTCAGAACCCTCTCATATATCCTGGCCCGTTTTAACCCTCTGTGATGTATGCTATACTAGTAATTAATTCTTGAATTTTGTAGTACATTACTTTCGGTGAATCTTATTAATCACTTAAACAATAGTTTATGACTATCCGAAATTAATATTTAGTAAGTTTGTTAAAACTTACTGAGACAGAACGTTTTCGATCGCTATGTGCTGATCTTCATCAGTGTCTTCTCCTTGGAGATGTTGGGTCAAGCGGTGACGGTTTAAAAGGTAGCTTCCTTATACCAAGTTTTGTTTGGGCGTTCTCTATGTCTATAGAGTAACATATCACTTATACGAAATTACTTTTTACTGCAATTATTATCAATAAATAAAGCGTCTACCACACGCCAGTTCCAGTAGTCTCCTCCGTCGCATACTGCGTAGTAAAGTTTCTTTATACCAAGTTTTGTTTGGGCTTTCTCTATGTCTATAGAGTAACGTATCACTTATACGAAATTACTTTTTACTGGAATGATTATCAATAAATAAAGCGTCTACCACACGCCAGTTAGAGGAGTCTACTCCGTCGCATACGGCGTAGTAAAGTTTCCTTATACCAAGTTTTGGTTATTCTTTCTCTATGTCTATAGAGTAACATATCACTTATAGGAAATTACTTTTTACTGCAATTATTATCAATAAATAAAGCGTCTACCACACGCCAGTTAAAGGAGTTTACTCCGTCGCATACTGCGTAGTAAAGTTCCCTTATACCAAGTTTTGTTTGGGCTTTCTCTATGTCTATAGAGTAACATATCACTTATACGAAATTACTTTTTACTCAATGATTATCAATAAATAAAGCGTCTACCACACGCCAGTTAGAGGAGTCTACTCCGTCGCATACTGCGTAGTAAAATTTCCTTATACCAAGTTTTTCTTTGGGCTTTCTCTATGTCTATAGAGTAACATATCACTTATACGAAATTACTTTTTACTCAATGATTATCAATAAATAAAGCGTCTACCACACGCCAGTTAGAGGAGTTTACTCCGTCGCATACTGCGTAGTAAAGTTTCCTTATACCAAGTTTTGTTTGAGCTTTCTCTATGTCTATAGAGTAACATATCACTTATACGAAATTACTTTTTACTGCAATGATTATCAATAAATAAAGCGTCTACCACACGCCAGTTCCAGGAGTCTACTCTGTCGCATACTGCGTAGTAGAGTTCCTTATACCAAGTTTTGTTTGGGCTTTCTCTATGTCTATAGAGTAACATATCACTTATACGAAATTACTTTTTACTGCAATGATTATCGATAAATAAAGCGTCTACCACACGCCAGTTAGAGGAGTTTACTCCGTCGCATACTGCGTAGTAAAGTGTCCTTATACCAAGTTTTGTTTGGGCTTTCTCTATGTCTATAGATTAACGTATCACTTATACGAAATTACTTTTTACTGCAATGATTATCAATAAATAAAGCGTCTACCACACGCCAGTTAGAAGAGTCTACTCCGTCGCACACTGCGTAGTAAAGTTTCCTTATACCAAGTTTGGTTTGGCTTTATAAATGTCTATGGAGTAACATATCTCTTATACGAAATTACTTTTAACTGCAATTATTATCAAAAAATAAAGCGTCTACCACACGCCAGTTAAAGGAGTTTACTCCGTCGCATACTGCGTAGTAAAGTTTCCTTATACCAAGTTTTGTTTGAGCTTTCTCTATGTCTATAGAGTAACATATCACTTATACGAAATTACTTTTTACTGCAATGATTATCAATAAATAAAGCGTCTACCACACGCCAGTTAAAGGAGTTTACTCCGTCGCATACTGCGTAGTAAAGTTTCCTTATACCAAGTTTTTTTTGGGCTTTCTCTATGTCTATAGAGTAACATATCACTTATACGAAATTACTTTTTACTGCAATGATTATCAATAAATAAAGCGTCTACCATACGCCAGTTAGAGGAGTTTACTCCGTCGCATACTGCGTAGTAAAGTGTCCTTATACCAAGTTTTGTTTGGGCTTTCTCTATGTCTATAGATTAACGTATCACTTATACGAAATTACTTTTTACTGCAATGATTATCAATAAATAAAGCGTCTACCACACGCCATTTAGAAGAGTCTACTCCGTCGCATAC
The DNA here is from genome assembly GCA_036971475.1 of Prosapia bicincta. Classification (NCBI taxonomy): domain Eukaryota; kingdom Metazoa; phylum Arthropoda; class Insecta; order Hemiptera; family Cercopidae; genus Prosapia; species Prosapia bicincta. The sequence goes on from JBAIZL010000004.1 coordinate 256,359,825, forward strand.
TGCGTAGTAAAGTTTCCTTATACCAAGTTTGGTTTGGCTTTATAAATGTCTATGGAGTAACATATCACTTATACGAAATTACTTTTTACTGCAATTATTATCAATAAATAAAGCGTCTACCACACGCCAGTTAAAGGAGTTTACTCCGTCGCATACTGCGTAGTAAAGTTTCCTTATACCAAGTTTTGTTTGGGCGTTCTCTATGTCTATAGAGTAACATATCACTTATACGAAATTACTTTTTTCTGCAATTATTATCAATAAATAAAGCGTCTACCACACGCCAGTTCCAGGAGTCTCCTCCGTCGCATACTGCGTAGTAAAGTTTCTTTATACCAAGTTTTGTTTGGGCTTTCTCTATGTCTATAGAGTAACGTATCACTTATACGAAATTACTTTTTACTGGAATGATTATCAATAAATAAAGCGTCTACCACACGCCAGTTAGAGGAGTCTACTCCGTCGCATACGGCGTAGTAAAGTTTCCTTATACCAAGTTTTGGTTATGCTTTCTCTATGTCTATAGAGTAACATATCACTTATAGGAAATTACTTTTTACTCAATGATTATCAATAAATAAAGCGTCTACCACACGCCAGTTAGAGGAGCCTACTCCGTCGCATACTGCGTAGTAAAATTTCCTTATACCAAGTTTTTCTTTGGGCTTTCTCTATGTCTATAGAGTAACATATCACTTATACGAAATTACTTTTTACTCAATGGTTATCAATAAATAAAGCGTCTACCACACGCCAGTTAGAGGAGTCTACTCCGCCGCATACTGCGTAGTAAAGTTTCCTTATACCAAGTTTACTTTGGGCTTTTTCTATGTCTATAGAGTAACATATCACTTATAGGAAATTACTTTTTACTGCAATTATTATCAATAAATAAAGCGTCTACCACACGCCAGTTAGAGGAGTTTACTCCGTCGCATACTGCGTAGTAAAGTTTCCTTATACCAAGTTTACTTTGGGCTTTTTCTATGTCTATAGAGTAACATATCACTTATAGGAAATTACTTTTTACTACAATTATTATCAATAAATTAAGCGTCTACCACACGCCAGTTAAAGGAGTTTACTCCGACGCATACTGCGTAGTAAAATTTCCTTATACCAAGTTTTTCTTTGGGCTTTCTCTATGTCTATAGAGTAACATATCACTTATACGAAATTACTTTTTACTCAATGATTATCAATAAATAAAACGGCCACCACACGACAGTTAGAGAAGTCTCCTCCGTCGCATACTGCATAGTAAAGTTTCTTTATACCAAGTTTTGTTTGGGCTTTCTCTATGTCTATAGAGTAACGTATCACTTATACGAAATTACTTTTTACTGTATTGATTATCAATAAATAAAGCGTCTACCACACGCCAGTTAGAGGAGTTTACTCCGTCGCATACTGCGTAGTAAAGTTTCCTTATACCAAGTTTTGTTTGGGCTTTCTCTATGTCTATAGAGTAACATATCACTTATAGGAAATTACTTTTTACTGCAATTATTATCAATAAATAAAGCGTGTACCACACGCCAGTTAAAGGAGTTTACTCCGTCGCATACTGCGTAGTAAAGTTTCCTTATACCAAGTTTTGTTTGGGCTTTCTCTATGTCTATAGAGTAACATATCACTTATACGAAACTACTTTTTACTGCAATGATTATCAATAAATAAAGCGTCTACCACACGCCAGTTAAATGAGTCTACTCCGTCGCATACTGCGTAGTATAGTTTCCTTATACCAAGTTTGGTTTTTGTCTTTCTCTATGTCTATAGAGTAACACATCACTTATACGAAATTCCTTTTTACTGCAATGATTATCAATAAATAAAGCGTCACCCACACGCCAGTTAGAGGAGTCTACTCCGTCGCATACTGCGAGGTAAAGTTTCCTTATACCAAGTTTGGTTTTGCTTTCTAAATGTCTATAGAGTAACATATCACTTATATGAAATTACTTTTTACTGCAATGATTATCAATAAATAAAGCGTCTACCACACGCCAGTTATAGGAGTATCCTCCGTCGCATTCTGCATAGTAAAGTTTCCTTATACCAAGTTTTTCTTTGGGCTTTCTTTATGTCTATAGAGTAACATATCACTTATACGAAATTACTTTTTACTCAATGATTATCAATAAATAAAGCGTCTACCACACGCCAGTTAGAGGAGTTTACTCCGTCGCATACTGCGTAGTAAAGTTTCCTTATACCAAGTTTGGTTCTGCTTTCTTTATGTCTATAGAGTAACATATCACTTATACGAAATTACTTTTTACTGCAATGATTATCAATAAATAAAGCGTCTACCATACGCCAGTTAGAGGAGTTTACTCCGTCGCATATTGTGTAGTCAAGTTTCCTTATACTAGGTTTTGTTTGGGTTTTCTCTATGTCTATAGAGTAACATATCACTTATATGAAATTACTTTTTACTGCAATGATTATCAATAAATAAAGCGTTTACCACACGCCAGTTAGAGGAGTCTACTCCGTCGCATACTGCGAGGTAAAGTTTCCTTATACCAAGTTTGGTTCTGCTTTCTAAATGTCTATAGAGTAACATATCACTTATATGAAATTACTTTTTACTGCAATGATTATCAATAAATAAAGCGTCTACCACACGCCTGTTATAGGAGTATACTCCGTCGCATACTGCGTAGTAAAGTTTCCTTATACCAAGTTTTTTTTTGGGCTTTCTTTATGTCTATAGAGTAACATATCACTTATAGGAAATTACTTTTTACTGCAATTATTATCAATAAATAAAGCGTCTACCACACGCCAGTTAAAGGAGTTTACTCCGACGCATACTGCGTAGTAAATTTTCCTTATACCAAGTTTTTCTTTGGGCTTTCTCTATGTCTATAGAGTAACATATCACTTATACGAAATTACTTTTTACTCAATGATTATCAATAAATAAAACGTCCACCACACGACAGTTAGAGAAGTCTCCTCCGTCGCATACTGCGTAGTAAAGTTTCTTTATACCAAGTTTTGTTTGGGCTTTCTCTATGTCTATAGAGTAACGTATCACTTATACGAAATTACTTTTTACTGCAATGATTATCAATAAATAAAGCGTCTACCACACGCCAGTTAGAGGAGTTTACTCCGTCGCATACTGCGTAGTAAAGTTTCCTTATACCAAGTTTTGTTTGGGCTTTCTCTATGTCTATAGAGTAACATATCACTTATAGGAAATTACTTTTTACTGCAATTATTATCAATAAATAAAGCGTTTACCACACGCCAGTTAGAGGAGTCTACTCCGTCGCATACTGCGAGGTAAAGTTTCCTTATACCAAGTTTTGTTTGGGCTTTCTCTATGTCTATAGAGTAACATATCACTTATACGAAATTACTTTTTACTCAATGATTATCAATAAATAAAGCGTTTACCACACGCCAGTTAGAGGAGTCTACTCCGTCGCATACTGCGAGGTAAAGTTTCCTTATACCAAGTTTGGTTCTGCTTTCTAAATGTCTATAGAGTAACATATCACTTATACGAAATTACTTTTTACTGCAATGATTATCAATAAATAAAGCGTCTACCACACGCCAGTTCCAGGAGTCTACTCTGTCGCATACTGCGTAGTAGAGTTTCCTTATTCCAAGTTTTGTTTGGGCTTTCTCTATGTCTATAGAGTAACATATCACTTATACGAAATTACTTTTTACTGCAATGATTATCAATAAATAAAGCGTCTACCACACGCCAGTTAGAGGAGTTTACTCCGTCGCATACTGCGTAGTAAAGTGTCCTTATACCAAGTTTTGTTTGGGCTTTCTCTATGTCTATAGATTAACGTATCACTTATACGAAATTACTTTTTACTGCAATGATTATCAATAAATAAAGCGTCTACCACACGCCAGTTAGAAGAGTCTACTCCGTCGCATACTGCGTTCTAAAGTTTCCTTATACCAAGTTTGGTTTGGCTTTATAAATGTCTATGGAGTAACATATCACTTATACGAAATTACTTTTTACTGCAATTATTATCAATAAATAAAGCGTCTACCACACGCCAGTTAAAGGAGTTTACTCCGTCGCATACTGCGTAGTAAAGTTTCCTTATACCAAGTTTTGTTTGGGCGTTCTCTATGTCTATAGAGTAACATATCACTTATACGAAATTACTTTTTACTGCAATGATTATCAATAAATAAAGCGTCTACCACACGCCAGTTCGAGGAGTCTACTCTGTCGCATACTGCGTAGTAGAGTTTCCTTATACCAAGTTTTGTTTGGGCTTTCTCTATGTCTATAGAGTAACATATCACTTATACGATATTTTTTTTTACTGCAATGATTATCAATAAATAAAGCGTCTACCACACGCCAGTAGAGGAGTCTACTCCGTTGCATATTTCGTAGTAAAGTTTCCTTATACCAAGTTTTGTTTGGGCTTTCACTATAATGCAATTCATAAATGATGGAATTTGGGGGAACGTCTTTTTGGATGTGCCAGGAGGAACTGGGAAAAGATTTATCTGGCAACGGTTCGGTAAAAATATGGCTTAGCATAGCTCTGTATTGCTTTAGCCTTCAAGTATTGCGAAATTAAAGCTCTGTGAAACGTATGATTCGTGTTAATGATTTCTCATGCAACCACGATGTGCTACAACAATGCGTGGAGGGTACAGCTATGTTTTTAATAAAAATTTGTCAATCTGCACAAAAGTATGTATCAATTGCTATGGATTTTGTATTGTTTTAAGTTGCTCTTCGTGATATAAAATCTTTCTAGCGCATTACAGAATTATGTTTCAACATGAAGTATAATGTTTACTTTAAACTAACTTAACAATTGATATTGAAATTTTCTTTAGCGATTAATGTTTTCATTATTCTTGTGCTAAATGAAAATTATTTGTATAAAATAAAATTATAAAAATTTAAAACCAAAACACTTTAAAACTTTCGGGCAAACTGGCGACCGGAATGTCAGAACCCTCTCATATATCCTGGCCCGTTTTAACCCTCTGTGATGTATGCTATACTAGTAATTAATTCTTGAATTTTGTAGTACATTACTTTCGGTGAATCTTATTAATCACTTAAACAATAGTTTATGACTATCCGAAATTAATATTTAGTAAGTTTGTTAAAACTTACTGAGACAGAACGTTTTCGATCGCTATGTGCTGATCTTCATCAGTGTCTTCTCCTTGGAGATGTTGGGTCAAGCGGTGACGGTTTAAAAGGTAGGTTCCTTATACCAAGTTTTGTTTGGGCGTTCTCTATGTCTATAGAGTAACATATCACTTATACGAAATTACTTTTTACTGCAATTATTATCAATAAATAAAGCGTCTACCACACGCCAGTTCCAGGAGTCTCCTCCGTCGCATACTGCGTAGTAAAGTTTCTTTATACCAAGTTTTGTTTGGGCTTTCTCTATGTCTATAGAGTAACGTATCACTTATACGAAATTACTTTTTACTGGAATGATTATCAATAAATAAAGCGTCTACCACACGCCAGTTAGAGGAGTCTACTCCGTCGCATACGGCGTAGTAAAGTTTCCTTATACCAAGTTTTGGTTATTCTTTCTCTATGTCTATAGAGTAACATATCACTTATAGGAAATTACTTTTTACTGCAATTATTATCAATAAATAAAGCGTCTACCACACGCCAGTTAAAGGAGTTTACTCCGTCGCATACTGCGTAGTAAAGTTCCCTTATACCAAGTTTTGTTTGGGCTTTCTCTATGTCTATAGAGTAACATATCACTTATACGAAATTACTTTTTACTCAATGATTATCAATAAATAAAGCGTCTACCACACGCCAGTTAGAGGAGTCTACTCCGTCGCATACTGCGTAGTAAAATTTCCTTATACCAAGTTTTTCTTTGGGCTTTCTCTATGTCTATAGAGTAACATATCACTTATACGAAATTACTTTTTACTCAATGATTATCAATAAATAAAGCGTCTACCACACGCCAGTTAGAGGAGTTTACTCCGTCGCATACTGCGTAGTAAAGTTTCCTTATACCAAGTTTTGTTTGAGCTTTCTCTATGTCTATAGAGTAACATATCACTTATACGAAATTACTTTTTACTGCAATGATTATCAATAAATAAAGCGTCTACCACACGCCAGTTCCAGGAGTCTACTCTGTCGCATACTGCGTAGTAGAGTTCCTTATACCAAGTTTTGTTTGGGCTTTCTCTATGTCTATAGAGTAACATATCACTTATACGAAATTACTTTTTACTGCAATGATTATCAATAAATAAAGCGTCTACCACACGCCAGTTAGAGGAGTTTACTCCGTCGCATACTGCGTAGTAAAGTGTCCTCATACCAAGTTTTGTTTGGGCTTTCTCTATGTCTATAGATTAACGTATCACTTATACGAAATTACTTTTTACTGCAATGATTATCAATAAATAAAGCGTCTACCACACGCCAGTTAGAAGAGTCTACTCCGTCGCATACTGCGTAGTAAAGTTTCCTTATACCAAGTTTGGTTTGGCTTTATAAATGTCTATGGAGTAACATATCTCTTATACGAAATTACTTTTAACTGCAATTATTATCAATAAATAAAGCGTCTACCACACGCCAGTTAAAGGAGTTTACTCCGTCGCATACTGCGTAGTAAAGTTTCCTTATACCAAGTTTTGTTTGAGCTTTCTCTATGTCTATAGAGTAACATATCACTTATACGAAATTACTTTTTACTGCAATGATTATCAATAAATAAAGCGTCTACCACACGCCTGTTAAAGGAGTTTACTCCGTCGCATACTGCGTAGTAAAGTTTCCTTATACCAAGTTTTTTTTGGGCTTTCTCTATGTCTATAGAGTAACATATCACTTATACGAAATTACTTTTTACTGCAATGATTATCAATAAATAAAGCGTCTACCATACGCCAGTTAGAGGAGTTTACTCCGTCGCATACTGCGTAGTAAAGTGTCCTTATAACAAGTTTTGTTTGGGCTTTCTCTATGTCTATAGATTAACGTATCACTTATACGAAATTACTTTTTACTGCAATGATTATCAATAAATAAAGCGTCTACCACACGCCAGTTAGAAAAGTCTACTCCGTCGCATACTGCGTAGTAAAGTTTCCTTATACCAAGTTTGGTTTGGCTTTATAAATGTCTATGGAGTAACATATCACTTATACGAAATTACTTTTTACTGCAATTATTATCAATAAATAAAGCGTCTACCACACGCCAGTTAAAGGAGTTTACTCCGTCGCATACTGCGTAGTAAAGTTTCCTTATACCAAGTTTTGTTTGGGCGTTCTCTATGTCTATAGAGTAACATATCACTTATACGAAATTACTTTTTACTGCAATTATTATCAATAAATAAAGCGTCTACCACACGCCAGTTCCAGGAGTCTCCTCCGTCGCATACTGCGTAGTAAAGTTTCTTTATACCAAGTTTTGTTTGGGCTTTCTCTATGTCTATAGAGTAACGTATCACTTATACGAAATTACTTTTTACTGGAATGATTATCAATAAATAAAGCGTCTACCACACGCCAGTTAGAGGAGTCTACTCCGTCGCATACGGCGTAGTAAAGTTTCCTTATACCAAATTTTGTTTGGGCTTTCTCTATGTCTATAGAGTAACATATCACTTATACGAAATTACTTTTTACTCAATGATTATCAATAAATAAAGCGTCTACCACACGCCAGTTAGAGGAGTCTACTCCGTCGCATACTGCGTAGTAAAATTTCCTTATACCAAGTTTTTCTTTGGGCTTTCTCTATGTCTATAGAGTAACATATCACTTATACGAAATTACTTTTTACTCAATGGTTATCAATAAATAAAGCGTCTACCACACGCCAGTTATAGGAGTTTACTCCGTCGCATACGGCGTAGTAAAGTTTCCTTATACCAAATTTTGTTTGGGCTTTCTCTATGTCTATAGAGTAACATATCACTTATACGAAATTACTTTTTACTCAATGATTATCAATAAATAAAGCGTCTACCACACGCCAGTTAGAGGAGTCTACTCCGTCGCATACTGCGTAGTAAAATTTCCTTATACCAAGTTTTTCTTTGGGCTTTCTCTATGTCTATAGAGTAACATATCACTTATACGAAATTACTTTTTACTCAATGGTTATCAATAAATAAAGCGTCTACCACACGCCAGTTATAGGAGTTTACTCCGTCGCATACTGCGTAGTAAAGTTTCCTTATACCAAGTTTTGTTTGAGCTTTCTCTATGTCTATAGAGTAACATATCACTTATACGAAATTACGTTTTACTGCAATGATTATCAATAAATAAAGCGTCTACCACACGCCAGTTCCAGGAGTCTACTCTGTCGCATACTGCGTAGTAGAGTTTCCTTATACCAAGTTTTGTTTGGGCTTTCTCTATGTCTATAGAGTAACATATCACTTATACGAAATTACTTTTTACTGCAATGATTATCAATAAATAAAGCGTCTACCACACGCCAGTTAGAGGAGTTTACTCCGTCGCATACTGCGTAGTAAAGTGTCCTTATACCAAGTTTTGTTTGGGCTTTCTCTATGTCTATAGATTAACGTATCACTTATACGAAATTACTTTTTACTGCAATGATTATCAATAAATAAAGCGTCTACCACACGCCAGTTAGAAGAGTCTACTCCGTCGCATACTGCGTAGTAAAGTTTCCTTATACCAAGTTTGGTTTGGCTTTATAAATGTCTATGGAGTAACATATCACTTATACGAAATTACTTTTTACTGCAATGATTATCAATAAATAAAGCGTCTACCACACGCCAGTTCCAGGAGTCTACTCTGTCGCATACTGCGTAGTAGAATTTCCTTATACCAAGTTTTGTTTGGGCTTTCTCTATGTCTATAGAGTAACATATCACTTATACGAAATTACTTTTTACTGCAATGATTATCAATAAATAAAGCGTCTACCACACGCCAGTTAGAGGAGTTTACTCCGTCGCATACTGCGTAGTAAAGTGTCCTTATACCAAGTTTTGTTTGGGCTTTCTCTATGTCTATAGATTAACGTATCACTTATACGAAATTACTTTTTACTGCAATGATTATCAATAAATAAAGCGTCTACCACACGCCAGTTAGAAGAGTCTACTCCGTCGCATACTGCGTAGTAAAGTTTCCTTATACCAAGTTTGGTTTGGCTTTATAAATGTCTATGGAGTAACATATCACTTATACGAAATTACTTTTTACTGCAATGATTATCAATAAATAAAGCGTCTACCACACGCCAGTTCCAGGAGTCTACTCTGTCGCATACTGCGTAGTAGAATTTCCTTATACCAAGTTTTGTTTGGGCTTTCTCTATGTCTATAGAGTAACATATCACTTATACGAAATTACTTTTTACTGCAATGATTATCAATAAATAAAGCGTCTACCATACGCCAGTTAGAGGAGGTTACTCCGTCGCATACTGCGTAGTAAAGTGTCCTTATACCAAGTTTTGTTTGGGCTCTCTCTATGTCTATAGATTAACGTATCACTTATACGAAATTACTTTTTACTGCAATGATTATCAATAAATAAAGCGTCTACCACACGCCAGTTAGAAGAGTCTACTCCGTCGCATACTGCGTAGTAAAGTTTCCTTATACCAAGTTTGGTTTGGCTTTATAAATGTCTATGGAGTAACATATCACTTATACGAAATTACATTTTACTGCAATTATTATCAATAAATAAAGCGTCTACCACACGCCAGTTAAAGGAGTTTACTCCGTCGCATACTGCGTAGTAAAGTTTCCTTATACCAAGTTTTGTTTGGGCGTTCTCTATGTCTATAGAGTAACATATCACTTATACGAAATTACTTTTTACTGCAATTATTATCAATAAATAAAGCGTCTACCACACGCCAGTTCCAGGAGTCTCCTCCGTCGCATACTGCGTAGTAAAGTTTCTTTATACCAAGTTTTGTTTGGGCTTTCTCTATGTCTATAGAGTAACGTATCACTTATACGAAATTACTTTTTACTGGAATGATTATCAATAAATAAAGCGTCTACCACACGCCAGTTAGAGGAGTCTACTCCGTCGCATACGGCGTAGTAAAGTTTCCTTATACCAAGTTTTGGTTATGCTTTCTCTATGTCTATAGAGTAACATATCACTTACAGGAAATTACTTTTTACTGCAATGATTATCAATAAATAAAGCGTCTACCACACGCCAGTTAAAGGAGTTTACTCCGTCGCATACTGCGTAGTAAAGTTCCCTTATACCAAGTTTTGTTTGGGCTTTCTCTATGTCTATAGAGTAACATATCACTTATACGAAATTACTTTTTACTCAATGATTATCAATAAATAAAGCGTCTACCACACGCCAGTTAGAGGAGTCTACTCCGTCGCATACTGCGTAGTAAAATTTCCTTATACCAAGTTTTTCTTTGGGCTTTCTCTATGTCTATAGAGTAACATATCACTTATACGAAATTACTTTTTACTCAATGGTTATCAATAAATAAAGCGTCTACCACACGCCAGTTATAGGAGTTTACTCCGTCGCATACTGCGTAGTAAAGTTTCCTTATACCAAGTTTTGTTTGAGCTTTCTCTATGTCTATAGAGTAACATATCACTTATACGAAATTACTTTTTACTGCAATGATTATCAATAAATAAAGCGTCTACCACACGCCAGTTCCAGGAGTCTACTCTGTCGCATACTGCGTAGTAGAGTTTCCTTATACCAAGTTTTGTTTGGGCTTTCTCTATGTCTATAGAGTAACATATCACTTATACGAAATTACTTTTTACTGCAATGATTATCAATAAATAAAGCGTCTACCACACGCCAGTTAGAGGAGTTTACTCCGTCGCATACTGCGTAGTAAAGTGTCCTTATACCAAGTTTTGTTTGGGCTTTCTCTATGTCTATAGATTAACGTATCACTTATACGAAATTACTTTTTACTGCAATGATTATCAATAAATAAAGCGTCTACCACACGCCAGTTAGAAGAGTCTACTCCGTCGCATACTGCGTAGTAAAGTTTCCTTATACCAAGTTTGGTTTGGCTTTATAAATGTCTATGGAGTAACATATCACTTATACGAAATTACTTTTTACTGCAATGATTATCAATAAATAAAGCGTCTACCACACGCCAGTTCCAGGAGTCTACTCTGTCGCATACTGCGTAGTAGAATTTCCTTATACCAAGTTTTGTTTGGGCTTTCTCTATGTCTATAGAGTAACATATCACTTATACGAAATTACGTTTTACTGCAATGATTATCAATAAATAAAGCGTCTACCACACGCCAGTTCCAGGAGTCTACTCTGTCGCATACTGCGTAGTAGAGTTTCCTTATACCAAGTTTTGTTTGGGCTTTCTCTATGTCTATAGAGTAACATATCACTTATACGAAATTACTTTTTACTGCAATGATTATCAATAAATAAAGCGTCTACCACACGCCAGTTAGAGGAGTTTACTCCGTCGCATACTGCGTAGTAAAGTGTCCTTATACCAAGTTTTGTTTGGGCTTTCTCTATGTCTATAGATTAACGTATCACTTATACGAAATTACTTTTTACTGCAATGATTATCAATAAATAAAGCGTCTACCACACGCCAGTTAGAAGAGTCTACTCCGTCGCATACTGCGTAGTAAAGTTTCCTTATACCAAGTTTGGTTTGGCTTTATAAATGTCTATGGAGTAACATATCACTTATACGAAATTACTTTTTACTGCAATGATTATCAATAAATAAAGCGTCTACCACACGCCAGTTCCAGGAGTCTACTCTGTCGCATACTGCGTAGTAGAATTTCCTTATACCAAGTTTTGTTTGGGCTTTCTCTATGTCTATAGAGTAACATATCACTTATACGAAATTACTTTTTACTGCAATGATTATCAATAAATAAAGCGTCTACCATACGCCAGTTAGAGGAGGTTACTCCGTCGCATACTGCGTAGTAAAGTGTCCTTATACCAAGTTTTGTTTGGGCTTTCTCTATGTCTATAGATTAACGTATCACTTATACGAAATTACTTTTTACTGCAATGATTATCAATAAATAAAGCGTCTACCACACGCCAGTTAGAAGAGTCTACTCCGTCGCATACTGCGTAGTAAAGTTTCCTTATACCAAGTTTGGTTTGGCTTTATAAATGTCTATGGAGTAACATATCACTTATACGAAATTACATTTTACTGCAATTATTATCAATAAATAAAGCGTCTACCACACGCCAGTTAAAGGAGTTTACTCCGTCGCATACTGCGTAGTAAAGTTTCCTTATACCAAGTTTTGTTTGGGCGTTCTCTATGTCTATAGAGTAACATATCACTTATACGAAATTACTTTTTACTGCAATTATTATCAATAAATAAAGCGTCTACCACACGCCAGTTCCAGGAGTCTCCTCCGTCGCATACTGCGTAGTAAAGTTTCTTTATACCAAGTTTTGTTTGGGCTTTCTCTATGTCTATAGAGTAACGTATCACTTATACGAAATTACTTTTTACTGGAATGATTATCAATAAATAAAGCGTCTACCACACGCCAGTTAGAGGAGTCTACTCCGTCGCATACGGCGTAGTAAAGTTTCCTTATACCAAGTTTTGGTTATGCTTTCTCTATGTCTATAGAGTAACATATCACTTACAGGAAATTACTTTTTACTGCAATGATTATCAATAAATAAAGCGTCTACCACACGCCAGTTAAAGGAGTTTACTCCGTCGCATACTGCGTAGTAAAGTTCCCTTATACCAAGTTTTGTTTGGGCTTTCTCTATGTCTATAGAGTAACATATCACTTATACGAAATTACTTTTTACTCAATGATTATCAATAAATAAAGCGTCTACCACACGCCAGTTAGAGGAGTCTACTCCGTCGCATACTGCGTAGTAAAATTTCCTTATACCAAGTTTTTCTTTGGGCTTTCTCTATGTCTATAGAGTAACATATCACTTATACGAAATTACTTTTTACTCAATGGTTATCAATAAATAAAGCGTCTACCACACGCCAGTTATAGGAGTTTACTCCGTCGCATACTGCGTAGTAAAGTTTCCTTATACCAAGTTTTGTTTGAGCTTTCTCTATGTCTATAGAGTAACATATCACTTATACGAAATTACTTTTTACTGCAATGATTATCAATAAATAAAGCGTCTACCACACGCCAGTTCCAGGAGTCTACTCTGTCGCATACTGCGTAGTAGAGTTTCCTTATACCAAGTTTTGTTTGGGCTTTCTCTATGTCTATAGAGTAACATATCACTTATACGAAATTACTTTTTACTGCAATGATTATCAATAAATAAAGCGTCTACCACACGCCAGTTAGAGGAGTTTACTCCGTCGCATACTGCGTAGTAAAGTGTCCTTATACCAAGTTTTGTTTGGGCTTTCTCTATGTCTATAGATTAACGTATCACTTATACGAAATTACTTTTTACTGCAATGATTATCAATAAATAAAGCGTCTACCACACGCCAGTTAGAAGAGTCTACTCCGTCGCATACTGCGTAGTAAAGTTTCCTTATACCAAGTTTGGTTTGGCTTTATAAATGTCTATGGAGTAACATATCACTTATACGAAATTACTTTTTACTGCAATGATTATCAATAAATAAAGCGTCTACCACACGCCAGTTCCAGGAGTCTACTCTGTCGCATACTGCGTAGTAGAATTTCCTTATACCAAGTTTTGTTTGGGCTTTCTCTATGTCTATAGAGTAACATATCACTTATACGAAATTACTTTTTACTGCAATGATTATCAATAAATAAAGCGTCTACCACACGCCAGTTAGAGGAGTTTACTCCGTCGCATACTGCGAGGTAAAGTGTCCTGATACCAAGTTTTGTTTGGGCTTTCTCTATGTCTATAGATTAACGTATCACTTATACGAAATTACTTTTTACTGCAATGATTATCAATAAATAAAGCGTCTACCACACGCCAGTTAGAAGAGTCTACTCCGTCGCATACTGCGTAGTAATGTTTCCTTATACCAAGTTTGGTTTGGCTTTATAAATGTCTATGGAGTAACATATCACTTATACGAAATTACTTTTTACTGCAATTATTATCAATAAATAAAGCGTCTACCACACGCCAGTTAAAGGAGTTTACTCCGTCGCATACTGCGTAGTAAAGTTTCCTTATACCAAATTTTGTTTGAGCTTTCTCTATGTCTATAGAGTAACATATCACTTATACGAAATTACTTTTTACTGCAATGATTATCAATAAATAAAGCGTCTACCACACGCCAGTTCCAGGAGTCTACTCTGTCGCATACTGCGTAGTAGAGTTTCCTTATACCAAGTTTTGTTTGGGCTTTCTCTATGTCTATAGAGTAACATATCACTTTTACGAAATTACTTTTTACTGCAATGATTATCAATAAATAAAGCGTCTACCACACGCCAGTTAGAAGAGTCTACTCCGTCGCATACAGCGTAGTAAAGTTTCCTTATACCAAGTTTGGTTTGGCTTTATAAATGTCTATGGAGTAACATATCACTTATACGAAATTACTTTTTACTGCAATTATTATCAATAAATAAAGCGTCTACCACACGCCAGTTAAAGGAGTTTACTCCGTCGCATACTGCGTAGTAAAGTTTCCTTATACCAAGTTTTGTTTGGGCGTTCTCTATGTCTATAGAGTAACATATCACTTATACGAAATTACTTTTTACTGCAATTATTATCAATAAATAAAGCGTCTACCACACGCCAGTTCCAGGAGTCTCCTCCGTCGCATACTGCGTAGTAAAGTTTCTTTATACCAAGTTTTGTTTGGGCTTTCTCTATGTCTATAGGGTAACGTATCACTTATACGAAATTACTTTTTACTGGAATGATTATCAATAAATAAAGCGTCTACCACACGCCAGTTAGAGGAGTCTACTCCGTCGCATACGGCGTAGTAAAGTTTCCTTATACCAAGTTTTGGTTATGCTTTCTCTATGTCTATAGAGTAACATATCACTTATAGGAAATTACTTTTTACTGCAATTATTATCAATAAATAAAGCGTCTACCACACGCCAGTTAAAGGAGTTTACTCCGTCGCATACTGCGTAGTAAAGTTCCCTTATACCAAGTTTTGTTTGGGCTTTCTCTATGTCTATAGAGTAACATATCACTTATACGAAATTACTTTTTACTCAATGATTATCAATAAATAAAGCGTCTACCCCACGCCAGTTAGAGGAGTCTACTCCGTCGCATACTGCGTAGTAAAATTTCCTTATACCAAGTTTTTCTTTGGGCTTTCTCTATGTCTATAGAGTAACATATCACTTATACGAAATTACTTTTTACTCAATGATTATCAATAAATAAAGCGTCTACCACACGCCAGTTAGAGGAGTTTACTCCGTCGCATACTGCGTAGTAAAGTTTCCTTATACCAAGTTTTGTTTGAGCTTTCTCTATGTCTATAGAGTAACATATCACTTATACGAAATTACTTTTTACTGCAATGATTATCAATAAATAAAGCGTCTACCACACGCCAGTTCCAGGAGTCTACTCTGTCGCATACTGCGTAGTAGAGTTTCCTTATACCAAGTTTTGTTTGGGCTTTCTCTATGTCTATAGAGTAACATATCACTTATACGAAATTACTTTTTACTGCAATGATTATCAATAAATAAAGCGTCTACCACACGCCAGTTAAAGGAGTTTACTCCGTCGCATACTGCGTAGTAAAGTGTCCTTATACCACGTTTTGTTTGGGCTTTCTCTATGTCTATAGATTAACGTATCACTTATACGAAATTACTTTTTACTGCAATGATTATCAATAAATAAAGCGTCTACCACACGCCAGTTCCAGGAGTCTACTCTGTCGCATACTGCGTAGTAGAATTTCCTTATACCAAGTTTTGTTTGGGCTTTCTCTATGTCTATAGAGTAACATATCACTTATACGAAATTACTTTTTACTGCAATGATTATCAATAAATAAAGCGTGTACCACACGCCAGTTAGAAGAGTCTACTCCGTCGCATACTGCGTAGTAAAGTTTCCTTATACCAAGTTTGGTTTGGCTTTATAAATGTCTATGGAGTAACATATCACTTATACGAAATTACTTTTTACTGCAATTATTATCAATAAATAAAGCGTCTACCACACGCCAGTTAAAGGAGTTTACTCCGTCGCATACTACGTAGTAAAGTTTCCTTATACCAAGTTTTGTTTGAGCTTTCTCTATGTCTATAGAGTAACATATCACTTATACGAAATTACTTTTTACTGCAATGATTATCAATACATAAAGCGTCTACCACACGCCAGTTCCAGGAGTCTACTCTGTCGCATACTGCGTAGTAGAGTTTCCTTATACCAAGTTTTGTTTGGGCTTTCTCTATGTCTATAGAGTAACATATCACTTATACGAAATTACTTTTTACTGCAATGATTATCAATAAATAAAGCGTCTACCACACGGCACTTAGAGGAGTTTACTCCGTCGCATACTGCGTAGTAAAGTGTCCTTATACCAAGTTTTGTTTGGGCTTTCTCTATGTCTATAGATTAACGTATCACTTATACGAAATTACTTTTTACTGCAATGATTATCAATAAATAAAGCGTCTACCACACGCCAGTTATAAGAGTCTACTCCGTCGCATACTGCGTAGTAAAGTTTCCTTATACCAAGTTTGGTTTGGCTTTATAAATGTCTATGGAGTAACATATCACTTATACGAAATTACTTTTTACTGCAATTATTATCAATAAATAAAGCGTCTACCACACGCCAGTTAAAGGAGTTTACTCCGTCGCATACTGCGTAGTAAAGTTTCCTTATACCAAGTTTTGTTTGGGCGTTCTCTATGTCTATAGAGTAACATATCACTTATACGAAATTACTTTTTTCTGCAATTATTATCAATAAATAAAGCGTCTACCACACGCCAGTTCCAGGAGTCTCCTCCGTCGCATACTGCGTAGTAAAGTTTCTTTATACCAAGTTTTGTTTGGGCTTTCTCTATGTCTATAGAGTAACGTATCACTTATACGAAATTACTTTTTACTAAAGTAAAGTAATTTTCATTTAGCACAAGAATAATGAAAACATTAATCGCTAAAGAAAATTTCAATATCAATTGTTAAATTAGTTTAAAGTAAACATTATACTTCATGTTGAAACATAAGTTCTGTAATGCGCTAGAAAGATTTTATATCACGAAGAGCAACTTAAAACAATACAAAATCCATAGCAATTGACACATACTTTTGTCCAGATTGACAAATTTTTATTAAAAACATAGCTGTACCCTCCACGCATTGTTGTAGCACATCGTGGTTGCATGAGAAATCATTAACACGAATCATACGTTTCACAGAGCTTTAATTTCGCAATACTTGAAGGCTAAAGCAATATAGAGCTATGCTAAGTCATATTTTTACCGAACCGTTGCCAGATAAATCTTTTCCCAGTTCCTCCTGGCACATCCAAAAAGACGTTCCACCAAATTCCATCATTTATGAATTGCATTATAGAGAAAGCCCAAACAAAACTTGGTATAAGGAAACTTTACTACGAAATATGCAACGGAGTAGACTCCTCTACTGGCGAGTGGTAGACGCTTTATTTATTGATAATCATTGCAATAAAAAAAAATATCGTATAAGTGATATGTTACTCTATAGACATAGAGAAAGCCCAAACAAAACTTGGTATAAGGAAACTTTACTACGCAGTATGCGACAGAGTAGACTCCTCGAACTGGCGTGTGGTAGACGCTTTATTTATTGATAATCATTGCAGTAAAAAGTAATTTCATATAAGTGATATGTTACTCTATAGACATAGAGAAAGCCCAAACAAAACTTGGTATAAGGAAACTCTACTACGCAGTATGCGACAGAGTAGACTCCTGGAACTGGCGTGTGGTAGACGCTTTATTTATTGATAATAATAATTGCAGTAAAAAGTAATTTCGTATAAGTGATATGTTACTCTATAGACATAGAGAACGCTCAAACAAAACTTGGTATAAGGAAACTTTACTACGCAGTATGCGACGGAGTAAACTCCTTTAACTGGCGTGTGGTAGACGCTTTATTTTTTGATAAATAATTTCGTTTAAACGATTAAAGTTTTCATCATGCTTGTGCTAAATGAAAATTATTTGTATAAAATAAAATTATAAAAATTTAAAACAAAACACTTTAAAACTTTCGGGCAAACTGGCGACCGGAATGTCAGAACCCTCTCATATATCCTGGCCCGTTTTAACCCTCTGTGATGTATGCTATACTAGTAATTAA
The DNA here is from genome assembly GCA_036971475.1 of Prosapia bicincta. NCBI lineage: Eukaryota > Metazoa > Arthropoda > Insecta > Hemiptera > Cercopidae > Prosapia > Prosapia bicincta. Next base: position 256,378,128 of record JBAIZL010000004.1, read on the forward strand.
TTCTTGAATTTTGTAGTACATTACTTTCGGTGAATCTTATTAATCACTTAAACAATAGTTTATGACTATCCGAACTTAATATTTAGTAAGTTTGTTAAAACTTACTGAGACAGAACGTTTTCGATCGCTATGTGCTGATCTTCATCAGTGTCTTCTCCTTGGAGATGTTGGGTCAAGCGGTGACGGTTTTAAAGGTAGGTTTTCCATAGTATCAAAGAGTATGTGTGATTTGTATTGTGTTTGTTCGTTTAATATGTTTGTATTTTGTGTTTTTGTGTCTCTGTAAATTTCATATTGTTATAGTGTGTTGAGATGTGGCCCTTTTTTGTTGATGTATAAGATTTCTAAATTATGATAAATGTCTGTGTATTTGTGTCCTGTTTCTTTTAAGTGATTGTAAAATGTTGAGTTGGTGTTATGTTTGTGTTCTTCGACTCTTTGTTTAAAGCTGCGACCTGTTTGTCCAATGTAGAATTTGTTATTTTCGTCGCAGTTTAGTTTGTATACGTCTGGTGCTTGTAGTTTATCTTTGTTGTTGGTGTTGTTTTGTATTTTGTATTGTAATTTGTTATTGGTTTTGTATGCTGTTTTGTAACCTATTTTTTGAAATTGGGGGCTATTTTGTTTGTTGTTTTGTTTATGAATGGTAATGTGATGTATTTGTTTTCCCTGTCTGTAGTGTTAATTTTAGTGTTTTTTTTTTTGTATTTTGTACCGCAGTTCGTCTATTATTGTGGTGTTGTATAGACTTGTGTATGCTAAATATTTAATTGTGTCTAGTTTCTTGTTCATGTTTTCTGTGGTCATTGGGACGTCTTTAAGTCTATGGAGCATGGATCTGAAGGCAGCGTGTTTGTGTTGGATAGGGTGGTTTGAGGTGTTGTGGATAAGTGTGTCTGTTGTTATGGGTTTCCTGTAAATTTTGAAGCTGTGTTTTTGTGTGCGGCGTTTTGTTATGGTTAGGTCGAGGAAGTTTAGGGATTGGTTGGTTTCAATTTCTGAAGTGAAGTGGAGTTTTGGGTGTATCTTATTAGTGTAGGTGAGGAGTTGTTCGCATTGACGGGAGTTGCCTCAGTATAGTGTTATGATATCATCGACATATCTGTGCCAGTAAATAATTTTGTGTGCGTGTGTATTGTTTGTAGAAAAATTTCGCTTAGGACACTACTGATAGGACTTCCCATGGGTAGGCCATCTGGTTGTGAATAGAAGTTTGAGTTGTGGGTGAAATAGTTTTGTTCAGTGATGATTTGGAGGATGTTTATGATTTCGGTAACGTGGGTTATAGGTATGTTGTTCTGTATTAATTGGGTTTCTAGGATGTTGGGTGTTTCGGGTATGGGTATGTTGGTGTGATACAGTAGTTGGTCACTAATCTATCAACTATAAACTTCATTATTTATTTTTATAATATATTCTAAATAAATTTTACACTTTAAGTCGCTTGGAGAATTCATACCAAATTGTATTTTCGGGGACGTGCAAAAGAGATATTTTGCTGTAGGTTAAAGGAATTTTCGTCTTGTGGTTCAGCTTCAATGAGTATTGTTCCAGAATTCTTCCTAAAATTATCTTCATCTCCAGAATTGAAAACCTCATTGCTGAAACAAAGTTTTAAAAAATGTTAATTTTTATTCATTTTAATATCTATCCTGTATAAGTAGTCTACCTTTTCCTAGCATGTCTTTTCTATTGTACTTAAGTAAGAATTGAAGCAAATAAAATTGTACGTAGCTTGTGTTGGGCGCGAAACCCCGTGAATCTAAAACAGGGGAACTAAAATGTGGCCTTTCGTACAAGAGAGCTTCTCATGTGTGTCTTGGAAAACAGACTTGCGTTAGCCAGAGAGATTGCAATACCCCAGGTGAAAATACTTCCTTGTTATTAATATTAGCTAAAACTTTCTTTGGAGTGTAATAAAAAAAACGGATAATATAAGTGTAGTGGTTATATTAGAAAGCCTCGGTGATATAAGCTAGGCAAAGCTGGAGGGCCAAGAGTGAGAATTTCTGTAATCCCTTTAGTCTGGTGCGCAGGTGTCTTTATAATGTTTACCTCATTGAGGTTTTCTTATAATAAAAACCTCATTGCTGAAACAAAGTTTTTAATTATTAATTTTTTTAATTTTTACTAACCTAACTAGTAAATGTAGAATGTAGGATGAGTTTGGATTACCTATGCAAATCCTGGGTCCGTCTCCAAAAGGTAAATATGTGCCACTGGGTTTGAAGTTGTTGCCTTGGAACCTGTCTGGATCGAACACTTCTGGAGACTCGTAGTGCTGGGGATCTTTGTGTAGGGACAAAATAGGAATAAGGACTCGTGTTCCTTTCTCTATGACTAGTGATGAGTTCGGTATCTTGTAAGGCTCTGTACACTCTCTCATTAGGAATGGAGCTATTGGATACAGACGTAACGTCTCTGCAAAATAAATCCCAGAACTTTGTAATTTGATGTAAGGAAAGAAATATAAATAAATTTTAAACATCAATATACGATAGTAATATACCTACTTATTTTACTGATAACTTTAAGAGGAGGGCTCCACACCAGGAATTTCTATATTTGTTATCACTATTCACAACTAGTTCTTACAAATCAGTTTCGTATTCGGCCAGAAATTTCCTCGGTTTAGCTTGCTGGACTGCTGAGTTACTAGTGCTTGCTGCGAGCACAGAAATAATTAGAGGGGACATGAGTATTCTCACATCATACCTCCGGTGAAGGTAGATTAGCCATCTTGGTGAGGGATCTTGCCAGGAATACAAGACTTGTCTAGCGACTAGGTTTAATAGTTAGTGCTTCACTCCAACATCGTTTTAAAGCTGCTACCATTGTCAGAAATTAATAAAATTTGGTTTCATAGTAATATATAATACAGGGACTACGATGGTGAAAATAGTAATATTTTACGAAATAGTTCTTTTATCTTGAATCGAAATTAAATTGAAATCTCATTAAATAGATTTACTGCTTGACATAAACCAGTGTTTGAAGATTTTGGACAGGTAAATGATATCAGCGGGGAAATTTGGGGTTAATTCCAAATTTTATTTCATTAAAAAAAAAATTTCGCTACGACCATCGGTTTGGTTGTGGTGTTGGTGTATTTAGCCGCAAACATTAAATGTTGTGCCAAAGTGTGACTTGTTAACGCAAACGTGTAACCATGCTGAGTACTGGTGGATTAATCACGATACGTTATTTGTCGTTGTTGGATCAGTATCAAAATGTTATCTTAATTTATTGACAGTTACAATTATTATGCACGGTGTTTAAATCAGGCTTATAATTTATTCATTATTAAAGTCAACAATCTAGTAACTTAGTCATTACTATTATATTCTTGTTATTCATGTATTGTGTAAAACTTATTAGTAATCATAGTTTATTGACAGGTACAATTAATAATACGGTGTTTGTATTACTCCAAATTATTTAGTCTTTATTTAGGCCAACAGTCTAGGAACTTAGTCATTATTATTGTATTCTTGTTATTCATGTACTGTGTAAAACTTATTAGTAATCATAGTTTATTGACAGTTACAATTAATAATACGGTGTTTGTATTACTCCGAATTATTTAGTCATTATTTAGGCCAACAGTCTAGGAACTTAGTCATTATTATTATATTCTTGTTATTCATGTATTGTGTAAAACTTATTAGTAATCATAGTTTATTGACAGTTACAATTAATAATACGGTGTTTGTATTACTCCAAATTATTTAGTCATTATTTAGGCCAACAGTCTAGGAACTTAGTCATTATTATAATATTCTTGTTATTCATGTACTGTGTAAAACTTATTAGTAATCATAGTTTATTGATAGTTACAATTAATAATACGGTGTTTGTATTACTCCAAATTATTTAGTCTTTATTTAGGCCAACAGTCTAGGAACTTAGTCATTATTATTGTATTCTTGTTATTCATGTACTGTGTAAAACTTATTAGTGATCATAGTTTATTGACAGTTACAATTAATAATACGGTGTTTGTATTACTCCAAATTATTTAGTCATTATTTAGGCCAACAGTCTAGGAACTTAGTCATTATTAATGTATTCTTGTTATTCATGTACTGTGTAAAACTTATTAGTAATCATAGTTTATTGACAGTTACAATTAATAATACGGTGTTTGTATTACTCCAAATTATTTAGTCATTATTTAGGCCAACAGTCTAGGAACTTAGTCATTATTATTATATTCTTGTTAATCATGTATTGTGTAAAACTTATTAGTAATCATAGTTTATTGACAGTTACAATTAATAATACGGTGTTTGTATTACTCCAAATTATTTAGTCTTTATTTAGGCCAACAGTCTAGGAACATAGTCAATATTATTGTATTCTTGTTATTCATGTACTGTGTAAAACTTATTAGTAATCATAATTTATTGACAGTTACAATTAATAATACGGTGTTTGTATTACTCCAAATTATTTAGTCATTATTTAGGCCAACAGTCTAGGAACTTAGTCATTATTATTGTATTCTTGTTATTCATGTACTGTGTAAAACAAATTAGTAATCATAGTTTATTGACAGTTACAATTAATAATACGGTGTTTGTATTACTCCAAATTATTTAGTCATTATTTAGGCCAACAGTCTAGGAACTTAGTCATTATTATTGTATTCTTGTTATTCATGTACTGTGTAAAACTTATTAGTAATCATAGTTTATTGACAGTTACAATTAATAATACGGTGTTTGTATTACTCCAAATTATTTAGTCATTATTTAGGCCAACAGTCTAGGAACTTAGTCATTATTATTGTATTCTTGTTATTCATGTACTGTGTAAAACTTATTAGTAATCATAGTTTATTGACAGTTACAATTAATAATACGGTGTAAAACGTATTAGTAACCAGAGATTGTTTACAGTTACAATTATTACATACTGTGTTTATATTATGCCTAATATTTAGTCATTATTCAGACCAACAGTATAGTAACTTAGTCATTATTATTATATTCTTGTTATTAATGTGCTGTGTAAAACGGCATAGTTATCAAAATGTATTGACAGTTACAATTATTGTATACGGTGTTTATAATATGACTAATATCTAGTCATTATTTAGGCCAACAGTGTAGTAACTTAGTCATTATTATTATATTCTTGTTATTGATGTGCTGTGTAAAACGGTATAGTTATCAGAATGTATTGACAGTTACAATTATTGTATACGGTGTTAATAATATCACTAATGTCTAGTCATTATTTAGGCCAACCGTGTAGTAACTTAGTCATTATTATTATTATATGCTTGTTATTGATGTGCTGTGTAAAACGGTATAGTTATCAGAATGTATTGACAGTTACAATTATTTTATACGGTGTTTATAATATGACTAATGTCTAGTCATTATTCGAGCCAACAGTATAGTGACTTAGACATTATTATTATATGCTTGTTATTGATGTGCTGTGTAAAACGGCATAGTTTTCAGAATGTATTGACAGTTACAATTATTGTATACGGTGTTTATAATATGACTAATGTCTAGTCATTATTTAGGCCAACCGTGTAGTAACTTAGTCATTATTATTATATGCTTGTTATTGATGTGCTGTGTAAAACGGCATAGTTATCAGAATGTATTGACAGTTACAATTATTGTATACGGTGTTTATAATATGACTAATGTCTAGTCATTATTCGAGCCAACAGTGTAGTAACTTAGTCATTATTATTATATTCTTGTTATTGATGTGCTGTGTAAAACGGTATAGTTATCAGAATGTATTGACAGTTACAATTATTGTATACGGTGTTTATAATATGACTAATGTCTAGTATTTATTTAGGCCAACAGTGTAGTAACTTAGTCATTATTATTTTATTCTTGTTATTGATGTGCTGTGTAAAACGGTATAGTTATCAGAATGTATTGACAGTTACAATTATTGTATACGGTGTTTATAATATGACTAATGTCTAGTCATTATTTATTCCAACCGTGTAGTAACTTAGTCATTATTATTATATGCTTGTTATTGATGTGCTGTGTAAAGCGGTATAGTTATCAGAATGTATTGACAGTTACAATTATTGTATACGGTTTTTATAATATGACTAATGTCTAGTCATTATTTAGGCCAACCGTGTAGTAACTTAGTCATTATTATTATATGCTTGTTATTGATGTGCTGTGTAAAACGGTATAGTTATCAGAATGTATTGACAGTTACAATTATTGTATACGGTGTTTATAATATGACTAATGTCTAGTCATTATTTATTCCAACCGTGTAGTAACTTAGTCATTATTATTATATGCTTGTTATTGATGTGCTGTGTAAAGCGGTATAGTTATCAGAATGTATTGACAGTTACAATTATTGTATACGGTTTTTATAATATGACTAATGTCTAGTCATTATTTAGGCCAACCGTGTAGTAACTTAGTCATTATTATTATATGCTTGTTATTGATGTGCTGTGTAAAACAGCATAGTTATCAGAATGTATTGACAGTTACAATTATTGTATACGGTGTTTATAATATGACTAATGTCTAGTCATTATTTAGGCCAACCGTGTAGTAACTTTGACATTATTATTATATGCTTGTTATTGATGTGCTGTGTAAAACGGCATAGTTATCAGAATGTATTGACAGTTACAATTATTGTATACAGTGTTTATAATATGACTAACGTCTAGTCATTATTTAGGCCAACCGAGTAGTAACTTAGTCATTATTATTATATGCTTGTTATTGATGTGCTGTGTAAAACGGCATAGTTATCAGAATGTATTGACAGTTACAATTATTGTATACGGTGTTTATAATATGACTAATGTCTAGTCATTATTTATTCCAACCGTGTAGTAACTTAGTCATTATTATTATATGCTTGTTATTGATGTGCTGTGTAAAGCGGTATAGTTATCAGAATGTATTGAAAGTTACAATTATTGTATACGGTTTTTATAATATGACTAATGTCTAGTCATTATTTAGGCCAACAGTGTAGTAACTTAGTCATTATTATTATATGCTTGTTATTGATGTGCTGTGTAAAGCGGTATAGTTATCAGAATGTATTGACAGTTACAATTATTGTATACGGTGTTTATAATATGACTAATGTCTAGTCATTATTTAGGCCAACAGTGTAGTAACTTTGTCATTATTATTATATTCTTGTTATTGATGTGCTGTGTAAAACGGTATAGTTATCAGAATGTATTGACAGTTACAATTATTGTATACGGTGTTTATAATATGACTAATGTCTAGTCATTATTTAGGCCAACAGTGTAGTAACTTAGTCATTATTATTTTATTCTTGTTAATGACGTGCTGTGTAAAACGGCATAGTTATCAGAATGTATTGACAGTTACAATTATTGTATACGGTGTTTATAATATGACTAATGTCTAGTCATTATTTAGGCCAACAGTGTAGTAACTTAGTCATTATTATTATATTCTTGTTATTGATGTGCTGTGTAAAACGGCATAGTTATCAGAATGTATTGACTGTTACAATTATTGTATACGGTGTTTATAATATGACTAATGTCTAGTCATTATTTAGGCCAACCGTGTAGTAACTTAGTCATTATTATTATATTCTTGTTATTGATGTGCTGTGTAAAACGGCATAGTTATCAGAATGTATTGACAGTTACAATTATTGTATACGGTGTTTATAATATGACTAATGTCTAGTCATTATTTAGGCAAACAGTGTAGTATCTTAGTCATTATTATTATATTCTTGTTATTGATGTGCTGTGTAAAACGGCATAGTTATCAGAATGTATTGACAGTTACAATTATTGTATACGGTGTTTATAATATGACTAATGTCTAGTCATTATTCGAGCCAACAGTATAGTAACTTAGTCATTATTATTATATTCTTGTTATTGATGTGCTGTGTAAAACGGTATAGTTATCAGAATGTATTGACAGTTACAATTATTGTATACGGTGTTTATAATATGACTAATGTCTAGTCATTATTTAGGCCAACAGTGTAGTAACCTAGTCATTATTATTATATTCTTGTTATTGATGTGCTGTGTAAAACGGTATAGTTATCAGAATGTATTGACAGTTACAATTATTGTATACGGTGTTTATAATATGACAAATGTCTAGTCATTATTTAGGCCAACAGTGTAGTAACTTAGTCATTATTATTTTATTCTTGTTATTGATGTGCTGTGTAAAACGGTATAGTTATCAGAATATATTGACAGTTACAATTATTGTATACGGTGTTTATAATATGACTAATGTCTAGTCATTATTTAGGCCAACCGTGTAGTAACTTAGTCATTATTATTATATGTTTGTGATTGATGTGCTGTGTAAAACGGCATAGTTATCAGAATGTATTGACAGTTACAATTATTGTATACAGTGTTTATAATATGACTAATGTCTAGTCATTATTTAGGCCAACAGTGTAGTAACTTAGTCATTATTATTATATGCTTGTTATTGATGTGCTGTGTAAAACGGCATAGTTATCAGAATGTATTGACAGTTACAATTAATGTATACAGTGTTTATAATATGACTAATGTCTAGTCATTATTTAGGCCAACAGTGTAGTAACTTAGTTATTATTATTATATTCTTGTTATTGATGTGCTGTGTAAAACGGCATAGTTATCAGAATGTATTGACAGTTACAATTATTGTATACGGTGTTTATAATATGACTAATGTCTAGTCATTATTTAGGGCAACAGTGTAGTAACTTAGTCATTATTATTATATTCTTGTTATTGATGTGCTGTGTAAAACGGCATAGTTATCAGAATGTATTGACAGTTACAATTAATGTATACAGTGTTTATAATATGACTAATGTCTAGTCATTATTTAGGCCAACCGTGTAGTAACTTAGTCATTATTATTATATTCTTGTTATTGATGTGCTGTGTAAAACGGCATAGTTATCAGAATGTATTGACAGTTACAATTAATGTATACAGTGTTTATAATATGACTAATGTCTAGTCATTATTTAGGCCAACAGTGTAGTAACTTAGTTATTATTATTATATTCTTGTTATTGATGTGCTGTGTAAAACGGCATAGTTATCAGAATGTATTGACAGTTACAATTATTGTATAAGGTGTTTATAATATGACTAATGTCTAGTCATTATTTAGGCCAACAGTGTAGTAACTTAGTTATTATTATTATATTCTTGTTATTGATGTGCTGTGTAAAACGGCATAGTTATCAGAATGTATTGACAGTTACAATTAATGTATACAGTGTTTATAATATGACTAATGTCTAGTCATTATTTAGGCCAACCGTGTAGTAACTTAGTCATTATTATTATATTCTTGTTATTGATGTGCTGTGTAAAACGGCATAGTTATCAGAATGTATTGACAGTTACAATTAATGTATACAGTGTTTATAATATGACTAATGTCTAGTCATTATTTAGGCCAACAGTGTAGTAACTTAGTTATTATTATTATATTCTTGTTATTGATGTGCTGTGTAAAACGGCATAGTTATCAGAATGTATTGACAGTTACAATTATTGTATACGGTGTTTATAATATGACTAATGTCTAGTCATTATTTAGGCCAACCGTGTAGTAACTTAGTCATTATTATTATATTCTTGTTATTGATGTGCTGTGTAAAACGGCATAGTTATCAGAATGTATTGACAGTTATAATTATTGTATACGGTGTTTATAATATGACTAATGTCTAGTCATTATTTAGGCCAACAGTGTAGTAACTTAGTCATTATTATTATATTCTTGTTATTGATGTGCTGTGTAAAACGGCATAGTTATCAGAATGTATTGACAGTTACAATTATTGTATACGGTGTTTATAATATGACTAATGTCTAGTCATTATTTCGGCCAACAGTGTAGTAACTTAGTCATTATTATTATATGCTTGTTATTGATGTGCTGTGTAAAACGGCATAGTTATCAGAATGTATTGACAGTTACAATTATTGTATACGGTGTTTATAATATGACTAATGTCTAGTCATTATTCGAGCCAACAGTGTAGTAACTTAGTCATTATTATTATATTCTTGTTATTGATGTGCTGTGTAAAACGGTATAGTTATCAGAATGTATTGACAGTTACAATTATTGTATACGGTGTTTATAATATGACTAATGTCTAGTATTTATTTAGGCCAACAGTGTAGTAACTTAGTCATTATTATTTTATTCTTGTTATTGATGTGCTGTGTAAAACGGTATAGTTATCAGAATGTATTGACAGTTACAATTATTGTATACGGTGTTTATAATATGACTAATGTCTAGTCATTATTTAGGCCAACAGTGTAGTAACTTAGTCATTATTATTATATTCTTGTTATTGATGTGCTGTGTAAAACGGTATAGTTATCAGAATGTATTGACAGTTACAATTATTGTATACGGTGTTTATAATATGACTAATGTCTAGTCATTATTTATTCCAACCGTGTAGTAACTTAGTCATTATTATTATATGCTTGATATTGATGTGCTGTGTAAAGCGGTATAGTTATCAGAATGTATTGACAGTTACAATTATTGTATACGGTTTTTATAATATGACTAATGTCTAGTCATTATTTAGGCCAACCGTGTAGTAACTTAGTCATTATTATTATATGCTTGTTATTGATGTGCTGTGTAAAACGGTATAGTTATCAGAATGTATTGACAGTTACAATTATTGTATACGGTGTTTATAATATGACTAATGTCTAGTCATTATTTAGGCCAACAGTGTAGTAACTTAGTCATTATTATTATATGCTTGTTATTGATGTGCTGTGTAAAGCGGTATAGTTATCAGAATGTATTGACAGTTACAATTATTGTATACGGTGTTTATAATATGACTAATGTCTAGTCATTATTTATTCCAACCGTGTAGTAACTTAGTCATTATTATTATATGCTTGTTATTGATGTGCTGTGTAAAGCGGTATAGTTATCAGAATGTATTGACAGTTACAATTATTGTATACGGTTTTTATAATATGACTAATGTCTAGTCATTATTTAGGCCAACCGTGTAGTAACTTAGTCATTATTATTATATGCTTGTTATTGATGTGCTGTGTAAAACAGCATAGTTATCAGAATGTATTGACAGTTACAATTATTGTATACAGTGTTTATAATATGACTAATGTCTAGTCATTATTTAGGCCAACCGAGTAGTAACTTAGTCATTATTATTATATGCTTGTTATTGATGTGCTGTGTAAAACGGCATAGTTATCAGAATGTATTGACAGTTACAATTATTGTATACGGTGTTTATAATATGACTAATGTCTAGTATTTATTTAGGCCAACAGTGTAGTAACTTAGTCATTATTATTTTATTCTTGTTATTGATGTGCTGTGTAAAACGGTATAGTTATCAGAATGTATTGACAGTTACAATTATTGTATACGGTGTTTATAATATGACTAATGTCTAGTATTTATTTAGGCCAACAGTGTAGTAACTTAGTCATTATTATTTTATTCTTATTTTTGATGTGCTGTGTAAAACGGTATAGTTATCAGAATGTATTGACAGTTACAATTATTGTATACGGTGTTTATAATATGACTAATGTCTAGTCATTATTTAGGCCAACAGTGTAGTAACTTAGTCATTATTATTATATTCTTGTTATTGATGTGCTGTGTAAAACGGTATAGTTATCAGAATGTATTGACAGTTACAATTATTGTATACGGTGTTTATAATATGACTAATGTCTAGTCATTATTTATTCCAACCGTGTAGTAACTTAGTCATTATTATTATATGCTTGATATTGATGTGCTGTGTAAAGCGGTATAGTTATCAGAATGTATTGACAGTTACAATTATTGTATACGGTTTTTATAATATGACTAATGTCTAGTCATTATTTAGGCCAACCGTGTAGTAACTTAGTCATTATTATTATATGCTTGTTATTGATGTGCTGTGTAAAACGGTATAGTTATCAGAATGTATTGACAGTTACAATTATTGTATACGGTGTTTATAATATGACTAATGTCTAGTCATTATTTAGGCCAACAGTGTAGTAACTTAGTCATTATTATTATATGCTTGTTATTGATGTGCTGTGTAAAGCGGTATAGTTATCAGAATGTATTGACAGTTACAATTATTGTATACGGTGTTTATAATATGACTAATGTCTAGTCATTATTTATTCCAACCGTGTAGTAACTTAGTCATTATTATTATATGCTTGTTATTGATGTGCTGTGTAAAGCGGTATAGTTATCAGAATGTATTGACAGTTACAATTATTGTATACGGTTTTTATAATATGACTAATGTCTAGTCATTATTTAGGCCAACCGTGTAGTAACTTAGTCATTATTATTATATGCTTGTTATTGATGTGCTGTGTAAAACAGCATAGTTATCAGAATGTATTGACAGTTACAATTATTGTATACGGTGTTTATAATATGACTAATGTCTAGTCATTATTTAGGCCAACCGTGTAGTAACTTTGACATTATTATTATATGCTTGTTATTGATGTGCTGTGTAAAACGGCATAGTTATCAGAATGTATTGACAGTTACAATTATTGTATACAGTGTTTATAATATGACTAATGTCTAGTCATTATTTAGGCCAACCGAGTAGTAACTTAGTCATTATTATTATATGCTTGTTATTGATGTGCTGTGTAAAACGGCATAGTTATCAGAATGTATTGACAGTTACAATTATTGTATACGGTGTTTATAATATGACTAATGTCTAGTCATTATTCGAGCCAACAGTATAGTAACTTAGTCATTATTATTATATTCTTGTTATTGATGTGCTGTGTAAAACGGTATAGTTATCAGAATGTATTGACAGTTACAATTATTGTATACGGTGTTTATAATATGACTAATGTCTAGTCATTATTTAGGCCAACAGTGCAGTAACTTTGTCATTATTATTATATTCTTGTTATTGATGTGCTGTGTAAAACGGTATAGTTATCAGAATGTATTGACAGTTACAATTATTGTATACGGTGTTTATAATATGACTAATGTCTAGTCATTATTTAGGCCAACAGTGTAGTAACTTAGTCATTATTATTTTATTCTTGTTATTGATGTGCTGTGTAAAACGGTATAGTTATCAGAATATATTGACAGTTACAATTATTGTATACGGTGTTTATAATATGACTAATGTCTAGTCATTATTTAGGCCAACCGTGTAGTAACTTAGTCATTATTATTATATGCTTGTTAATGATGTGCTGTGTAAAACGGCATAGTTATCAGAATGTATTGACAGTTACAATTATTGTATACAGTGTTTATAATATGACTAATGTCTAGTCATTATTTAGGCCAACAGTGTAGTAACTTAGTCATTATTATTATATTCTTGTTATTGATGTGCTGTGTAAAACGGCATAGTTATCAGAATGTATTGCCAGTTACAATTATTGTATACGGTGTTTATAATATGACTAATGTCTAGTCATTATTTAGGCCAACCGTGTAGTAACTTAGTCATTATTATTATATTCTTGTTATTGATGTGCTGTGTAAAACGGTATAGTTATCAGAATGTATTGACAGTTACAATTATTGTATACGGTGTTTATAATATGACTAATGTCTAGTATTTATTTAGGCCAACAGTGTAGTAACTTAGTCATTATTATTTTATTCTTGTTATTGATGTGCTGTGTAAAACGGTATAGTTATCAGAATGTATTGACAGTTACAATTATTGTATCCGGTGTTTATAATATGACTAATGTCTAGTATTTATTTAGGCCAACAGTGTAGTAACTTAGTCATTATTATTATATGCTTGTTATTGATGTGCTGTGTAAAGCGGTATAGTTATCAGAATGTATTGACAGTTACAATTATTGTATACGGTGTTTATAATATGACTAATGTCTAGTCATTATTTATTCCAACCGTGTAGTAACTTAGTCATTATTATTATATGCTTGTTATTGATGTGCTGTGTAAAGCGGTATAGTTATCAGTATGTATTGACAGTTACAATTATTGTATACGGTTTTTATAATATGACTAATGTCTAGTCATTATTTAGGCCAACCGTGTAGTAACTTAGTCATTATTATTATATGCTTGTTATTGATGTGCTGTGTAAAACAGCATAGTTATCAGAATGTATTGACAGTTACAATTATTGTATACGTTGTTTATAATATGACTAATGTCTAGTCATTATTTAGGCCAACCGTGTAGTAACTTTGACATTATTATTATATGCTTGTTATTGATGTGCTGTGTAAAACGGCATAGTTATCAGAATGTATTGACAGTTACAATTATTGTATACAGTGTTTATAATATGACTAATGTCTAGTCATTATTTAGGCCAACCGAGTAGTAACTTAGTCATTATTATTATATGCTTGTTATTGATGTGCTGTGTAAAACGGCATAGTTATCAGAATGTATTGACAGTTACAATTATTGTATACGGTGTTTATAATATGACTAATGTCTAGTCATTATTCGAGCCAACAGTATAGTACCTTAGTCATTATTATTATATTCTTGTTATTGATGTGCTGTGTAAAACGGTATAGTTATCAGAATGTATTGACAGTTACAATTATTGTATACGGTGTTTATATTATGACTAATGTCTAGTCATTATTTAGGCCAACAGTGCAGTAACTTTGTCATTATTATTATATTCTTGTTATTGATGTGCTGTGTAAAACGGTATAGTTATCAGAATGTATTGACAGTTACAATTATTGTATACGGTGTTTATAATATGACTAATGTCTAGTCATTATTTAGGCCAACAGTGTAGTAACTTAGTCATTATTATTTTATTCTTGTTATTGATGTGCTGTGTAAAACGGTATAGTTATCAGAATGTATTGACAGTTACAATTATTGTATACGGTTTTTATAATATGACTAATGTCTAGTCATTATTTAGGCCAACCGTGTAGTAACTTAGTCATTATTATTATAGTCTATCCATTTTGGGAAGGCGGGTAAAAGATTAAGTCACCGCCCGAGCTCCCAATAATAGCTTGGGTCAGGCGCTCGGCGGCCGGCCGCCCGCGCTAATGAGGCGTAAAAAGCACTCCACTCCAAAATATTATCACATAAAAGTAAGCGTATTTTTTAATTTTTTATTACAGTTTTGATGTCTACGTGTGATTTCATGAAAAACTAGTCCAAACACGACGGAGTTATGTCAATTAGTAAAATTAGTGGTTACAAAAAATTGTAGTGAGTACAATTTTACTAATTGACATAACTCCGTCGTGTTTGGACTAGTTTTTCATGAAATCACACGTAGACATCAAAACTGTAATAAAAAATTAAAAAATACGCTTACTTTTATGTGATAATATTTTGGAGTGGAGTGCTTTTTACGCCTCATTAGCGCGGGCGGCCGGCCGCCGAGCGCCTGACCCAAGCTATTGTTGGGAGCTCGGGCGGTGACTTAATCTTTTACCCGCCTTCCCAAAATGGATAGACTATATATGCTTGTTAATGATGTGCTGTGTAAAACGGCATAGTTATCAGAATGTATTGACAGTTACAATTATTGTATACAGTGTTTATAATATGACTAATGTCTAGTCATTATTTAGGCCAACAGTGTAGTAACTTAGTCATTATTATTATATTCTTGTTATTGATGTGCTGTGTAAAACGGCATAGTTATCAGAATGTATTGACAGTTACAATTATTGTATACGGTGTTTATAATATGACTAATGTCTAGTCATTATTTAGGCCAACCGTGTAGTAACTTAGTCATTATTATTATATTCTTGTTATTGATGTGCTGTGTAAAACGGCATAGTTATCAGAATGTATTGACAGTTACAATTATTGTATACGGTGTTTATAATATGACTAATGTCTAGTCATTATTTAGGCCAACAGTGTAGTATCTTAGTCATTATTATTATATTCTTGTTATTGATGTGCTTTGTAAAACGGCATAGTTATCAGAATGTATTGACAGTTACAATTATTGAATACAGTGTTTATAATATGACTAATGTCTAGTCATTATTCGAGCCAACAGTATAGTAACTTAGTCATTATTATTATATTCTTGTTATTGATGTGCTGTGTAAAACGGTATAGTTATCAGAATGTATTGACAGTTACAATTATTGTATACGGTTTTTATAATATGACTAATGTCTAGTCATTATTTAGGCCAACCGTGTAGTAACTTAGTCATTATTATTATGTGCTTGTTATTGATGTGCTGTGTAAAACGGTATAGTTATCAGAATGTATTGACAGTTACAATTATTGTATACGGTGTTTATAATATGACTAATGTCTAGTCATTATTTAGGCCAACAGTGTAGTAACTTAGTCATTATTATTATATTCTTGTTATTGATGTGCTGTGTAAAACGGTATAGTTATCAGAATGTATTGACAGTTACAATTATTGTATACGGTGTTTATAATATGACTAATGTCTAGTCATTATTTATTCCAACCGTGTAGTAACTTAGCCATTATTATTATATGCTTGTTATTGATGTGCTGTGTAAAGCGGTATAGTTATCAGAATGTATTGACAGTTACAATTATTGTATACGGTTTTTATAATATGACTAATGTCTAGTCATTATTTAGGCCAACCGTGTAGTAACTTAGTCATTATTATTATATGCTTGTTATTGATGTGCTGTGTAAAACGGTATAGTTATCAGAATGTATTGACAGTTACAATTATTGTATACGGTGTTTATAATATGACTAATGTCTAGTCATTATTTAGGCCAACAGTGTAGTAACTTAGTCATTATTATTATATGCTTGTTATTGATGTGCTGTGTAAAGCGGTATAGTTATCAGAATGTATTGACAGTTACAATTATTGTATACGGTTTTTATAATATGACTAATGTCTAGTCATTATTTAGGCCAACCGTGTAGTAACTTAGTCATTATTATTATATGCTTGTTATTGATGTGCTGTGTAAAACAGCATAGTTATCAGAATGTATTGACAGTTACAATTATTTTATACGGTGTTTATAATATGACTAATGTCTAGTCATTATTTAGGCCAACCGTGTAGTAACTTTGACATTATTATTATATGCTTGTTATTGATGTGCTGTGTAAAACGGCATAGTTATCAGAATGTATTGACAGTTACAATTATTGTATACAGTGTTTATAATATGACTAATGTCTAGTCATTATTTAGGCCAACCGTGTAGTAACTTTGACATTATTATTATATGCTTGTTATTGATGTGCTGTGTAAAACGGCATAGTTATCAGAATGTATTGACAGTTACAATTATTGTATACGGTGTTTATAATATGACTAATGTCTAGTCATTATTTAGGCCAACCGAGTAGTAACTTAGTCATTATTATTATATGCTTGTTATTGATGT
Organism: Prosapia bicincta; assembly: GCA_036971475.1. Classification (NCBI taxonomy): domain Eukaryota; kingdom Metazoa; phylum Arthropoda; class Insecta; order Hemiptera; family Cercopidae; genus Prosapia; species Prosapia bicincta. The sequence goes on from JBAIZL010000004.1 coordinate 256,395,550, forward strand.
GCTGTGTAAAACGGCATAGTTATCAGAATGTATTGACAGTTACAATTATTGTATACGGTGTTTATAATATGACTAATGTCTAGTCATTATTCGAGCCAACAGTATAGTAACTTAGTCATTATTATTATATTCTTGTTATTGATGTGCTGTGTAAAACGGTATAGTTATCAGAATGTATTGACAGTTACAATTATTGTATACGGTGTTTATAATATGACTAATGTCTAGTCATTATTTAGGCCAACAGTGTAGTAACTTTGTCATTATTATTATATTCTTGTTATTGATGTGCTGTGTAAAACGGTATAGTTATCAGAATGTATTGACAGTTACAATTATTGTATACGGTGTTTATAATATGACTAATGTCTAGTCATTATTTAGGCCAACAGTGTAGTAACTTAGTCATTATTATTTTATTCTTGTTATTGATGTGCTGTGTAAAACGGTATAGTTATCAGAATATATTGACAGTTACAATTATTGTATACGGTGTTTATAATATGACTAATGTCTAGTCATTATTTAGGCCAACCGTGTAGTAACTTAGTCATTATTATTATATGCTTGTTAATGATGTGCTGTGTAAAACGGCATAGTTATCAGAATGTATTGACAGTTACAATTATTGTATACAGTGTTTATAATATGACTAATGTCTAGTCATTATTTAGGCCAACAGTGTAGTAACTTAGTCATTATTATTATATTCTTGTTATTGATGTGCTGTGTAAAACGGCATAGTTATCAGAATGTATTGACAGTTACAATTATTGTATACGGTGTTTATAATATGACTAATGTCTAGTCATTATTTAGGCCAACCGTGTAGTAACTTAGTCATTATTATTATATTCTTGTTATTGATGTGCTGTGTAAAACGGCATAGTTATCAGAATGTATTGACAGTTACAATTATTGTATACGGTGTTTATAATATGACTAATGTCTAGTCATTATTCGAGCCAACAGTATAGTAACTTAGTCATTATTATTATATTCTTGTTATTGATGTGCTGTGTAAAACGGCATAGTTATCAGAATGTATTGACAGTTACAATTATTGTATACAGTGTTTATAATATGACTAATGTCTAGTCATTATTTAGGCCAACCGAGTAGTAACTTAGTCATTATTATTATATGCTTGTTATTGATGTGCTGTGTAAAACGGCATAGTTATCAGAATGTATTGACAGTTACAATTATTGTATACGTTGTTTATAATATGACTAATGTCTAGTCATTATTCGAGCCAACAGTATAGTAACTTAGTCATTATTATTATATTCTTGTTATTGATGTGCTGTGTAAAACGGTATAGTTATCAGAATGTATTGACAGTTACAATTATTGTATACGGTGTTTATAATATGACTAATGTCTAGTCATTATTTAGGCCAACAGTGTAGTAACTTTGTCATTATTATTATGTTCTTGTTATTGATGTGCTGTGTAAAACGGTATAGTTATCAGAATGTATTGACAGTTACAATTATTGTATACGGTGTTTATAATATGACTAATGTCTAGTCATTATTTAGGCCAACAGTGTAGTAACTTAGTCATTATTATTTTATTCTTGTTATTGATGTGCTGTGTAAAACGGTATAGTTATCAGAATATATTGACAGTTACAATTATTGTATACGGTGTTTATAATATGACTAATGTCTAGTCATTATTTAGGCCAACAGTGTAGTAACTTAGTCATTATTATTATATTCTTGTTATTGATGTGCTGTGTAAAACGGCATAGTTATCAGAATGTATTGACAGTTACAATTATTGTATACGGTGTTTATAATATGACTAATGTCTAGTCATTTTTTAGGCCAACCGTGTAGTAACTTAGTCATTATTATTATATTCTTGTTATTGATGTGCTGTGTAAAACGGCATAGTTATCAGAATGTATTGACAGTTACAATTATTGTATACGGTGTTTATAATATGACTAATGTCTAGTCATTATTTAGGCCAACAGTGTAGTATCTTAGTCATTATTATTATATTCTTGTTATTGATGTGCTGTGTAAAACGGCATAGTTATCAGAATGTATTGACAGTTACAATTATTGTATACGGTGTTTATAATATGACTAATGTCTAGTCATTATTCGAGCCAACAGTATAGTAACTTAGTCATTATTATTATATTCTTGTTATTGATGTGCTGTGTAAAACGGTATAGTTATCAGAATGTATTGACAGTTACAATTATTGTATACGGTGTTTATAATATGACTAATGTCTAGTCATTATTTAGGCCAACAGTGTAGTAACTTAGTCATTATTATTATATTCTTGTTATTGATGTGCTGTGTAAAACGGTATAGTTATCAGAATGTATTGACGGTTACAATTATTGTATACGGTGTTTATAATATGACAAATGTCTAGTCATTATTTAGGCCAACAGTGTAGTAACTTAGTCATTATTATTTTATTCTTGTTATTGATGTGCTGTGTAAAACGGTATAGTTATCAGAATATATTGACAGTTACAATTATTGTATACGGTGTTTATAATATGACTAATGTCTAGTCATTATTTAGGCCAACCGTGTAGTAACTTAGTCATTATTATTATATGCTTGTGATTGATGTGCTGTGTAAAACGGCATAGTTATCAGAATGTATTGACAGTTACAATTATTGTATACAGTGTTTATAATATGACTAATGTCTAGTCATTATTTAGGCCAACCGTGTAGTAACTTAGTCATTATTATTATATGCTTGTTAATGATGTGCTGTGTAAAACGGCATAGTTATCAGAATGTATTGACAGTTACAATTATTGTATACAGTGTTTATAATATGACTAATGTCTAGTCATTATTTAGGCCAACCGTGTAGTAACTTAGTCATTATTATTATATGCTTGTTATTGATGTGCTGTGTAAAACGGCATAGTTATCAGAATGTATTGACAGTTACAATTATTGTATACGGTGTTTATAATATGACTAATGTCTAGTCATTATTTAGGCCAACAGTGTAGTAACTTAGTCATTATTATTATATTCTTGTTATTGATGTGCTGTGTAAAACGGCATAGTTATCAGAATGTATTGACAGTTACAATTATTGTATACGGTGTTTATAATATGACTAATGTCTAGTCATTATTTAGGCCAACCGTGTAGTAACTTAGTCATTATTATTATATTCTTGTTATTGATGTGCTGTGTAAAACGGCATAGTTATCAGAATGTATTGACAGTTACAATTATTGTATACGGTGTTTATAATATGACTAATGTCTAGTCATTATTTAGGCCAACAGTGTAGTAACTTAGTCATTATTATTATATTCTTGTTATTGATGTGCTGTGTAAAACGGCATAGTTATCAGAATGTATTGACAGTTACAATTATTGTATACGGTGTTTATAATATGACTAATGTCTAGTCATTATTTAGGCCAACAGTGTAGTAACTTAGTCATTATTATTATATGCTTATTATTGATGTGCTGTGTAAACGGCATAGTTATCAGAATGTATTGACAGTTACAATTATTGTATACAGTGTTTATAATATGACTAATGTCTAGTCATTATTTAGGCCAACAGTGTAGTAACTTAGTCATTATTATTATATTCTTGTTATTGATGTGCTGTGTAAAACGGTATAGTTATCAGAATGTATTGACAGTTACAATTATTGTATACGGTGTTTATAATATGACTAATGTCTAGTCATTATTTAGGCCAACAGTGTAGTAACTTAGTCATTATTATTATATGCTTGTTATTGATGTTCTGTGTAAAACGGTATAGTTATCAGAATGTATTGACAGTTACAATTATTGTATACGGTGTTTATAATATTACTAATGTCTAGTCATTATTTAGGCCAACAGTGTAGTAACATAGTCATTAATATTATATTCTTGTTATTGATGTACTGTGTAAAACGGTATAGTTATCAGAATGTATTGACAGTTACAATTATTGTATACGGTGTTTATAATATGACTAATGTCAAGTCATTATTTAGGCCAACAGTGTAGTAACTTAGTCATTATTATTATATTCTTGTTATTGATGTGCTGTGTAAAACGGTATAGTTATCAGAATGTATTGACAGTTACAATTATTGTATACGGTGTTTATAATATGACTAATGTCTAGTCATTATTTAGGCCAACAGTGTAGTAACTTAGTCATTATTATTATATTCTTGTTATTGATGTGATGTGTAAAACGGTATAGTTATCAGAATGTATTGACAGTTACAATTATTGTATACGGTGTTTATAATATGACTAATGTCTAGTCATTATTTAGGCCAACCGTGTAGTAACTTAGTCATTATTATTATATGCTTGTTATTGATGTGCTGTGTAAAACGGTATAGTTATCAGAATGTATTGACAGTTACAATTATTGTATACGGTGTTTATAATATGACTAATGTCTAGTCATTATTTAGGCCAACAGTGTAGTAACTTAGTCATTATTATTATATTCTTGTTATTGATGTGCTGTGTAAAACGGCATAGTTATCAGAATGTATTGACAGTTACAATTATTGTATACGGTGTTTATAATATGACTAATGTCTAGTCATTATTTAGGCCAACAGTGTAGTAACTTAGTAATTATTATTATATGCTTATTATTGATGTGCTGTGTAAACGGCATAGTTATCAGAATGTATTGACAGTTACAATTATTGTATACAGTGTTTATAATATGACTAATGTCTAGTCATTATTTAGGCCAACAGTGTAGTAACTTAGTCATTATTATTATATGCTTGTTATTGATGTTCTGTGTAAAACGGTATAGTTATCAGAATGTATTGACAGTTACAATTATTGTATACGGTGTTTATAATACGACTAATGTCTAATCATTATTTAGGCCAACCGTGTAGTAACTTAGTCATTATTATTATATGCTTGTTATTGATGTGCTGTGTAAAACGCTATAGTTATCAGAATGTATTGACAGTTACAATTATTGTATACGGTGTTTATAATATGACTAATGTCTAGTCATTATTTAGGCCAACAGTGTAGTAACTTAGTCATTATTATTATATTCTTGTTATTGATGTACTGTGTAAAACGGTATAGTTATCAGAATGTATTGACAGTTACAATTATTGTATACGGTGTTTATAATATGACTAATGTCTAGTCATTATTTAGGCCAACAGTGTAGTAACTTAGTCATTATTATTATATTCTTGTTATTGATGTGCTGTGTAAAACGGTATAGTTATCAGAATGTATTGACAGTTACAATTATTGTATACGGTGTTTATAATATGACTAATGTCTAGTCATTATTTAGGCCAACAGTGTAGTAACTTAGTTATTATTATTATATTCTTGTTATTGATGTGCTGTGTAAAACGGCATAGTTATCAGAATGTATTGACAGTTACAATTATTGTATACGGTGTTTATAATATGACTAATGTCTAGTCATTATTTAGGCCAACAGTGTAGTAACTTAGTCATTATTATTATATTCTTGTTATTGATGTGCTGTGTAAAACGGTATAGTTATCAGAATGTATTGACAGTTACAATTATTGTATACGGTGTTTATAATATGACTAATGTCTAGTCATTATTTAGGCCAACCGTGTAGTAACTTAGTCATTATTATTATATGCTTGTTATTGATGTGCTGTGTAAAACGGTATAGTTATCAGAATGTATTGACAGTTACAATTATTGTATACGGTGTTTATAATATGACTAATGTCTAGTCATTATTTATTCCAACAGTGTAGTAACTTAGTCATTATTATTATATTCTTTTTATTGATGTGATGTGTAAAACGCTATAGTTATCAGAATGTATTGACAGTTACAATTATTGTATACGGTGTTTATAATATGACTAATGTCTAGTCATTATTTAGGCCAACAGTGTAGTAACTTAGTCATTATTATTATATTCTTGTTATTGATGTGCTGTGTTAAACGGTATAGTTATCAGAATGTATTGACAGTTACAATTATTGTATACGGTTTTTATAATATGACTAATGTCTAGTCATTATTTAGGCCAACCGTGTAGTAACTTAGTCATTATTATTATATGCTTGTTATTGATGTGCTGTGTAAAACGGCATAGTTATCTGAATTTATTGACAGTTACAATTATTGTATACGGTGTTTATAATATTACTAATGTCTAGTCATTATTTAGGCCAACAGTGTAGTAACTTAGTCATTATTATTATATGCTTGTTATTGATGTTCTGTGTAAAACGGTATAGTTATCAGAATGTATTGACAGTTACAATTATTGTATACGGTGTTTATAATATGACTAATATCTAGTCATTATTTAGGCCAACCGTGTAGTAACTTAGTCATTATTATTATATGCTTGTTATTGATGTGCTGTGTAAAACGGCATAGTTATCAGAATGTATTGACAGTTACAATTATTGTATACGGTGTTTATAATATGACTAATGTCTAGTCATTATTTAGGCCAACCGTGTAGTAACTTAGTCATTATTATTATATGCTTGTTATTGATGTTCTGTGTAAAACGGTATAGTTATCAGAATGTATTGACAGTTACAATTATTGTATACGGTGTTTATAATATGACTAATGTCTAGTCATTATTTAGGCCAACCGTTTAGTAACTTAGTCATTATTATTATATGCTTGTTATTGAATTTCTGTGTAAAACGGTATAGTTATCAGAATGTATTGACAGTTACAATTATTGTATACGGTGTTTATAATATGACTAATGTCTAGTCATTATTTATTCCAACCGTGTAGTAACTTAGTCATTATTATTATATGCTTGTTATTGATGTTCTGTGTAAAGCGGTATAGTTATCAGAATGTATTGACAGTTACAATTATTGTATACGGTGTTTATAATATGACTAATATCTAGTCATTATTTAGGCCAACCGTGTAGTAACTTAGTCATTATTATTATATGCTTGTTATTGATGTGCTGTGTAAAACGGTATAGTTATCAGAATGTATTGACAGCTACAATTATTGTATACGGTGTTTATAATATGACTAATGTCTAGTCATTATTTAGGCCAACCGTTTAGTAACTTAGTCATTATTAATATATGCTTGTTATTGATGTTCTGTGTAAAACGGTATAGTTATCAGAATGTATTGACAGTTACAATTATTGTATACAGTGTTTATAATATGACTAATGTCTAGTCATTATTTATTCCATCCGTGTAGTAACTTAGTCATTATTATTAAATTGCTTGTTATTGATGTTCTGTGTAAAGCGGTATAGTTATCAGAATGTATTGACAGTTACAATTATTGTATACGGTGTTTATAATATGACTAATGTCTAGTCATTATTTAGGCCAACAGTGTAGTAACTTAGTCATTATTATTATATTCTTGTTATTGATGTGCTGTGTAAAACGGTATAGTTATCAGAATGTATTGACAGTTACAATTATTGTATACGGTGTTTATAATATGACTAATGTCTAGGCATTATTTAGGCCAACAGTGTAGTAACTTAGTCATTATTATTTTATTCTTGTTATTGATGTGCTGTGTAAAACGCTATAGTTATCAGAATATATTGACAGTTACAATTATTGTATACGGTGTTTATAATATGACTAATGTCTAGTCATTATTTAGGCCAACCGTGTAGTAACTTAGTCATTATTATTATATGCTTGTTATTGATGTGCTGTGTAAAACGGCATAGTTATCAGAATGTATTGACAGTTACAATTATTGTATACAGTGTTTATAATATGACTAATGTCTAGTCATTATTTAGGCCAACAGTGTAGTAACTTAGTCATTATTATTATATTCTTGTTATTGATGTGCTGTGTAAAACGGTATAGTTATCAGAATGTATTGACAGTTACAATTATTGTATACGGTGTTTATAATATGACTAATGTCTAGTCATTATTTAGGCCAACCGTGTAGTAACTTAGTCATTATTATTATATTCTTGTTATTGATGTGCTGTGTAAAACGGCATAGTTATCAGAATGTATTGACAGTTACAATTATTGTATACGGTGTTTATAATATGACTAATGTCTAGTCATTATTTAGGCCAACAGTGTAGTAACTTAGTCATTATTATTATATTCTTGTTATTGATGTGCTGTGTAAAACGGCATAGTTATCAGAATGTATTGACAGTTACAATTATTGTATACAGTGTTTATAATATGACTAATCTCTAGTCATTATTTAGGCCAACAGTGTAGTAACTTAGTCATTATTATTATATGCTTGTTATTGATGTGCTGTGTAAACGGCATAGTTATCAGAATGTATTGACAGTTACAATTATTGTATACCGTGTTTATAATATGACTAATGTCTAATCATTATTTAGGCCAACAGTGTAGTAACTTAGTCATTATTATTATATTCTTGTTATTGATGTACTGTGTAAAACGGTATAGTTATCAGAATGTATTGACAGTTACAATTATTGTATACGGTGTTTATAATATGACTAATGTCTAGTCATTATTTAGGCCAACAGTGTAGTAACTTAGTCATTATTATTATATTCTTGTTATTGATGTGCTGTGTAAAACGGTATAGTTATCAGAATGTATTGACAGTTACAATTATTGTATACGGTGTTTATAATATGACTAATGTCTAGTCATTATTTAGGCCAACAGTGTAGTAACTTAGTCATTATTATTATATTCTTGTTATTGATGTGCTGTGTAAAACGGTATAGTTATCAGAATGTATTGACAGTTACAATTATTGTATACGGTGTTTATAATATGACTAATGTCTAGTCATTATTTAGGCCAACCGTGTAGTAACTTAGTCATTATTATTATATGCTTGTTATTGATGTGCTGTGTAAAACGGTATAGTTATCAGAATGTATTGACAGTTACAATTATTGTATACGGTGTTTATAATATGACTAATGTCTAGTCATTATTTAGGCCAACAGTGTAGTAACTTAGTCATTATTATTATATTCTTGTTATTGATGTGCTGTGTAAAACGGTATAGTTATCATAATGTATTGACAGTTACAATTATTGTATACGGTGTTTATAATATGACTAATGTCTAGTCATTATTTAGGCCAACCGTGTAGTAACTTAGTCATTATTATTATATGCTTGTTATTGATGTTCTGTGTAAAACTGTATAGTTATCATAATGTATTGACAGTTACAATTATTGTATACGGTGTTTATAATATGACTAATGTCTAGTCATTATTTAGGCCAACCGTGTAGTAACTTAGTCATTATTATTATATGCTTGTTATTGATGTTCTGTGTAAAACGGTATACTTATCAGAATGTATTGACAGTTACAATTATTGTATACGGTGTTTATAATATGACTAATGTCTAGTCATTATTTAGGCCAACCGTTTAGTAACTTAGTCATTATTATTATATGCTTGTTATTGATTTTCTGTGTAAAACGGTATAGTTATCAGAATGTATTGACAGTTACAGTTATTGTATACGGTGTTTATAATATGACTAATGTCTAGTCATTATTTATTCCAACCGTGTAGTACCTTAGTCATTATTATTATATGCTTGTTATTGATGTTCTGTGTAAAGCGGTATAGTTATCAGAATGTATTGACAGTTACAATTATTGTATACGGTGTTTATAATATGACTAATGTCTAGTCATTATTTATTCCAACCGTGTAGTAACTTAGTCATTATTATTAAATTGCTTGTTATTGATGTTCTGTGTAAAGCGGTATAGTTATCAGAATGTATTGACAGTTACAATTATTGTATACGGTGTTTATAATATGCCTAATGTCTAGTCATTATTTACGCCAACCGTGTAGTAACTTAGTCACTATTATTATATGCTTGTTATTGATGTTCTGTGTAAAACGGCATAGTTATCAGAATGTATTGACAGTTACAATTATTGTATACGGTGTTTATAATATGACTAATGTCTAGTCATTATTTAGGCCAACCGTGTAGTTACTTAGTCATTATTATTATATGCTTGTTATTGATGTGCTGTGTAAAACGGTATAGTTATCAGAATGTATTGACAGTTTCAATTATTGTATACGGTGTTTATATAATGACTAATGTCTAGTCATTATTTATTCCAACCGTGTAGTAACTTAGTCATTATTATTATATGCTTGTTATTGATGTTCTGTGTAAAGCGGTATAGTTATCAGAATGTATTGACAGTTTCAATTATTGTATACGGTGTTTATATAATGACTAATGTCTAGTCATTATTTATTCCAACCGTGTAGTAACTTAGTCATTATTATTATATGCTTGTTATTGATGTTCTGTGTAAAGCGGTATAGTTATCAGAATGTATTGACAGTTTCAATTATTGTATACGGTGTTTATATAATGACTAATGTCTAGTCATTATTTATTCCAACCGTGTAGTAACTTAGTCATTATTATTATATGCTTGTTATTGATGTTCTGTGTAAAGCGGTATAGTTATCAGAATGTATTGACAGTTTCAATTATTGTATACGGTGTTTATATAATGACTAATGTCTAGTCATTATTTATTCCAACCGTGTAGTAACTTAGTCATTATTATTATATGCTTGTTATTGATGTTCTGTGTAAAGCGGTATAGTTATCAGAATGTATTGACAGTTTCAATTATTGTATACGGTGTTTATATAATGACTAATGTCTAGTCATTATTTATTCCAACCGTGTAGTAACTTAGTCATTATTATTATATGCTTGTTATTGATGTTCTGTGTAAAGCGGTATAGTTATCAGAATGTATTGACAGTTTCAATTATTGTATACGGTGTTTATATAATGACTAATGTCTAGTCATTATTTATTCCAACCGTGTAGTAACTTAGTCATTATTATTATATGCTTGTTATTGATGTTCTGTGTAAAGCGGTATAGTTATCAGAATGTATTGACAGTTTCAATTATTGTATACGGTGTTTATATAATGACTAATGTCTAGTCATTATTTATTCCAACCGTGTAGTAACTTAGTCATTATTATTATATGCTTGTTATTGATGTTCTGTGTAAAGCGGTATAGTTATCAGAATGTATTGACAGTTTCAATTATTGTATACGGTGTTTATATAATGACTAATGTCTAGTCATTATTTAGGCCAACCGTGTAGTTACTTAGTCATTATAATTATATGCTTGTTATTGATGTGCTGTGTAAAACGGTATAGTTATCAGAATGTATTGACAGTTTCAATTATTGTATACGGTGTTTATATAATGACTAATGTCTAGTCATTATTTATTCCAACCGTGTAGTAACTTAGTCATTATTATTATATGCTTGTTATTGATGTTCTGTGTAAAGCGGTATAGTTATCAGAATGTATTGACAGTTTCAATTATTGTATACGGTGTTTATATAATGACTAATGTCTAGTCATTATTTATTCCAACCGTGTAGTAACTTAGTCATTATTATTATATGCTTGTTATTGATTTTCTGTGTAAAACGGTATAGTTATCAGAATGTATTGACAGTTACAGTTATTGTATACGGTGTTTATAATATGACTAATGTCTAGTCATTATTTATTCCAACCGTGTAGTACCTTAGTCATTATTATTATATGCTTGTTATTGATGTTCTGTGTAAAGCGGTATAGTTATCAGAATGTATTGACAGTTACAATTATTGTATACGGTGTTTATAATATGACTAATGTCTAGTCATTATTTATTCCAACCGTGTAGTAACTTAGTCATTATTATTAAATTGCTTGTTATTGATGTTCTGTGTAAAGCGGTATAGTTATCAGAATGTATTGACAGTTACAATTATTGTATACGGTGTTTATAATATGCCTAATGTCTAGTCATTATTTACGCCAACCGTGTAGTAACTTAGTCACTATTATTATATGCTTGTTATTGATGTTCTGTGTAAAACGACATATTTATCAGAATGTATTGACAGTTACAATTATTGTATACGGTGTTTATAATATGACTAATGTCTAGTCATTATTTAGGCCAACCGTGTAGTTACTTAGTCATTATTATTATATGCTTGTTATTGATGTGCTGTGTAAAACGGTATAGTTATCAGAATGTATTGACAGTTTCAATTATTGTATACGGTGTTTATATAATGACTAATGTCTAGTCATTATTTATTCCAACCGTGTAGTAACTTAGTCATTATTATTATATGCTTGTTATTGATGTTCTGTGTAAAGCGGTATAGTTATCAGAATGTATTGACAGTTACAATTATTGTATACGGTGTTTATAATATGACTAATGTCTAGTCATTATTTAGGCCAACAGTGTATTAACTTAGTCATTATTATTATATGCTTGTTAATGATGTGCTGTGTAAAACGGTATAGTTATCAGAATGTATTGACAGTTACAATTATTGTATACGGTGTTTATAATATGACTAATGTCTAGTCATTATTTATTCCAACCGTGTAGTAACTTAGTCATTATTATTAAATTGCTTGTTATTGATGTTCTGTGTAAAGCGGTATAGTTATCAGAATGTATTGACAGTTACAATTATTGTATACGGTGTTTATAATATGACTAATGTCTAGTCATTATTTATTCCAACCGTGTAGTAACTTAGTCATTATTATTAAATTGCTTGTTATTGATGTTCTGTGTAAAGCGGTATAGTTATCAGAATGTATTGACAGTTACAATTATTGTATACGGTGTTTATAATATGACTAATGTCTAGTCATTATTTAGGCCAACCGTGTAGTAACTTAGTCATTATTATTATATGCTTGTTAATGATGTGCTGTGTAAAACGGCATAGTTATCAGAATGTATTGACAGTTACAATTATTGTATACGGTGTTTATAATATGACTAATGTCTAGTCATTATTCGAGCCAACAGTATAGTAACTTAGTCATTATTATTATATTCTTGTTATTGATGTGCTGTGTAAAACGGCATAGTTATCAGAATGTATTGACAGTTACAATTATTGTATACGGTGTTTATAATATGACTAATGGCTAGTCATTATTTAGGCCAACAGTGTAGTAACTTAGTCATTATTATTATATGTTTGTTATTGATGTGCTGTGTAAAACGGCATAGTTATCAGAATGTATTGACAGTTACAATTATTGTATACGGTGTTTATAATATGACTAATGTCTAGTCATTATTCGAGCCAACAGTATAGTAACGTAGTCATTATTATTATATTCTTGTTATTGATGTGCTGTGTAAAACGGTATAGTTATCAGAATGTATTGACAGTTACAATTATTGTATACGGTGTTTATAATATGACTAATGTCTAGTCATTATTCGAGCCAACAGTATAGTAACTTAGTCATTATTATTATATTCTTGTTATTGATGTGCTGTGTAAAACGGCATAGTTATCAGATTGACAGTTACAATTATTGTATACGGTGTTTATAATATGACTAATGTCTAGTCATTATTTAGGCCAACAGTGTAGTAACTTAGTCATTATTATTATATGCTTGTTATTGATGTGCTGTGTAAAACGGCATAGTTATCAGAATGTATTGACAGTTACAATTATTGTATACGGTGTTTATAATATGACTAATGTCTAGTCATTATTTAGGCCAACAGTGTAGTAACTTAGTCATTATTATTATATTCTTGTTATTGATGTGCTGTGTAAAACGGTATAGTTATCAGAATGTATTGACAGTTTCAATTATTGTATACGGTGTTTATAATATGATTAATGTCTAGTCATTATTTAGGCCAACAGTGTAGTAACTTAGTCATTATTATTGTATTCTTGTTATTGATGTGCTGTGTAAAACGGTATAGTTATCAGAATGTATTCACAGTTTCAATTATTGTATACGGTGTTTATAATATGACTCATGTCTAGTCATTATTTAGGCCAACCGTGTAGTAACTTAGTCATTATTATTATATTCTTGTTATTGATGTACTGTGTAAAACGGTATAGTTATCAGAATGTATTCACAGTTTCAATTATTGTATACGGTGTTTATAATAAGACTAATGTCTAGTCATTATTTAGGCCAACAGTATAGTAACTTAGTCATTATTATTATATTCTTGTTATTGATGTGCTGTGTAAAACGGCATAGTTATCAGAATGTATTGACAGTTACAATTATTGTATACGGTGTTTATAATATGACTAATGTCTAGTCATTATTTAGGCCAACAGTATAGTAACTTAGTCATTATTATTATATTCTTGTTATTGATGTGCTGTGTAAAACGGCATAGTTATCAGAATGTATTGACAGTTACAATTATTGTATACGGTGTTTATAATATGACTAATGTCTAGTCATTATTTAGGCCAACAGTATAGTAACTTAGTCATTATTATTATATTCTTGTTATTGATGTTCTTTGTAAAACGGCATAGTTATCAGAGTTTAATGACAGTTACAATAAAAATACGGTGTTTATATTAGGCTTATTAATCTATGAGTATTCGATATGGAACTCACATATCAGAATGGGTGAAACTTCTGGAAACTTAGTATATAATGTAAGTAGTTAATAGACGCTACTGACACCGGAAACATCCGAGAGTATTATAGACACTTTGTATTAGACACTGTAGCAACACAGATACTACTGGGCGTAGTTGGCAAGTGAGCCTGGTCTGAAAGCAATTTCATGCACTCCGCTAGGATGACTCAACGCTTGAGGTCTCTAACTTGGCGGGGTTTAGCCGCTAAAGCTGACTCCAACCACTTACCTACGATGTCCTCTTTAGTTTTTTCTGTACTCGCTGTGCTTATGAGTCTCCTGAAATAGGAGACATTTTACCAGGATATCGGTGACTAGCAAATCTTGCTACATTTTAGCTATACCTCTTCAAATTTATTAAAATCAATATAAAACCATTTCATGTTTCTAGTTTAAATTTTTAAAATTGTACATAAATTTTAGATTATTGTTTAATGGTTTTTTCATTTAACTTTTCTCTTCAGACGACTAGTGTTTGTTTTTTGCTATTTTTCCCCGCAGGGGGGTGCGGACTAGCCGCACCTACGAGGGATTTGGCGTCCCTCGCGGTACCCTAGCCTAACACTACACCACTCACAAAAACATACACACACACATACACACACCAACACAATCTATACACATTTCAACACTTACATCTTCTCTTAGGGAATTTTGACTGGTCAGAACCGTTGCGCGTTGGGAGTGCTGAAAAGTCCAGAGCTTGACAAACTCTGGTCTGGGACGCTGCTGTGAGCTTGCTCTGCCGAAGACGTATGCGCGGTTGCTGGTCCGCTAGCCACTTCGGTCCTTGGTCAGGGAGTGTCCGCGGTGCACAGGTGTCGGAGCCTGTGCACAGTATTACGAGTTCTCGACTGATGTCCATCCAGTCGAGCTAAGGAGGAAACTATGGGCCCCAGAGTTCCGGGGGTTGGAAATGATCGAAAGTGATCCATGGGTGTACCCGTTCTCATAGTCTCGCCCGTAACGCCTGACACGATGGTTAGCTTAATAACAAATTATGGAAAACCAACAAATGTCCAACCAGTTTAATGTAAAGAGGCGTCGTGAGGTTTCTCCGAAAATGCCTAGAGAAGTAAATAGGGGTAAAGAAATGAATTCAGAATCACCAAAGTTCTTAATTGTGTCTTGCACAGAAACTGGAAAAGATCTGTCAAAGGTATCGCCTTTTGTAATACAAAAGGCTATAACTGGATGTGCAGCAGGACCCGTCTCTTCCATAAGGAAGTTACGGAACGGAACACTGCTGTTGGAAACAAGCAATTCAAAGCAGTCACAGCTATTATTAAAAATGACCTCCTTCTTTGATCAGGTCAAGGTTTCGGTGGCTCCCCACAAAACCTTGAACTCATCAAAGGGAGTAATATCATGCAGGGATCTGTTGTATGTCCGTGAGGACGAAATCAAATCAGAACTGGTATCAGAAGGTGTAACAGATGTCGTACGAATTATGAGGATGGAAAACGGTCAGAGAGTTCCAACAACATCAATTATCCTGACATTCGGGAAACCATCTATCCCGGAATATTTATATGCTGGCTATCAACGACTTTCTGTTAGGCCCTACGTTCCCAATCCACGCCGGTGCTTTAAATGCCAACGTTTTGGACACGTAAGTTCTTCTTGCTCCAAGCCAGAGGTATGCGGACAGTGTGCATCTGAAGGCCATACTGATAAGGTTTGCACAAGTGCCCCGAAATGCCCGAACTGTGCTGGTGATCACCCTGCTCGCTCCTTTAACTGCCCAAAGTTCAAGGAAGAGAAAGCGATCCTCAGCATAATGGCAAAGGACAAAACATCTTTCCACGAAGCGAAAAAGAAGTTCAAGTCAACTCAACCTAGACTTGAAACGAAATCTTATGCCTCAGCTATCACCACTGAGAAGTCGTGTTCCAACTGCGTTGAGCTAAACAAGAAAATTGAAGTTCTCACGGAGCAAGTTAGCCAGCTATTAGCTTTGGTGACGAAAAATTCTGTTTCCAACTTAAATAATAATGTTGAATGTGCGAAGAAATCTCCATTGCCAGATACCTCTGGTAGAGTTAGAAGAAGCAAGACACTATTAGAGACAAGTGTGAAACCTATTCCAACTAATAATAATAATAATACAAACAATAACAACAAAACTGCACCTGTGAAAGTGGGTGCAAAATTAAAAGCGACTCAAAAGAGGACCATTTCTAACTCCCCTTCTGAGTCAAAAAATTCCTCAGATTCCACCACTACAATAGTGGTGATGGATTCTGATGACTCTTTGCCTGGAACGTCCAACATTCCAGGCCAACAAATTGTCAATGACGGCAGTGAGAGCCAGGTGAATCCATTTCACTAAAATACGATGTCCACACCTAAACAAACCGTGATTCAGTGGAACATTAACGGTGTTAGAAGTCACATTGAGGATCTCAAATTAATTGTAAGGGATGTGTCCCCTATGTACATTTGTATTCAGGAGACACATCTTCATGAATCGCACAATTTCCATCTAAGGGAGTATTCAGTTTACAGATCAGACTTCGTTACAGAAAATCGAGCTAGAGGTGGCGTAGCCATTCTAGCCCGTGACTGTGTCGACGCCGTTTCTCTGAACTTAATAACTCCCTTACAAGCAGTAGCAATTCAAACAGCTGTTCCATACAAACTCACTCTCTGTTGTGTCTACCTCCCACCAAGTGACAACCTGCAACAGAGAGATCTTGTAGACCTTATGAATCAGTTGCCGCCTCCGTTTTTATTAGTGGGCGATTTCAATGCCCACCATGTTTCATGGGGTTCCCCAGAATGCAACCCGCGAGGTAATCTGATCGAAAGCATCAGATCGGAACTGGATTTATACCTGCTAAATGACGGTTCTCAGACACATTTAGCAGCGTCAACAGGTGGATGGACAGCTGTAGACTTGTCATTATGCAGTCCTGTCTTGGCTACAAGGCTAAAATGGTCAGCATTGCCTGATCTTTACAGTAGCGACCACATTCCTATTGAGATCTCTTTGTGTGACTCCTCACCCTGTTGTGTTCGACATCCCCGTTGGATTCTGAAAAAAGCCAACTGGGAACAATTTTCACAAGATCTAGAATCACTGGACGTGGATTACTTGGCTCCCATTGATGACATTGTCAATTCATTTACAAAAACCGTTTTGAATGCCGCCGGAAAGGCAATTCCGAAATCCTCATCCAAACCACGACGACCACCTGTTCCGTGGTGGAATGATGAGTGCACTGTGATCCTTCGTCAACGGAGAAAAGCTTTGAACCAGTTCAAGAGACATCCAACAAGTGAAAACCTGGAAAAATATAAAATCTTCCGTGCGAAAGCACGGAGAATATTTAGGCAAAGTAAACGAGAATCATGGTCGCAGTACATTGGCACAATTACAAGAACTACAGCTCCATCTACAGTATGGAAGAAATTACGATCAGTCTGTGGCATTTCCGTTCCGATGCCATTAATTTCATTAAGGCATCCGGATGGAGTTATGACCACGGACTGTGAGGAAATTGCCAATGTGCTAGCGTTATCGTTTTCAAAACATTCTTCATCTTCTGCATACAAGGACGCTTTCCAGGTGTACAAACGTAAACAGGAAGCCTTACCTTTCACCGTTGGAGTGTCTGGAGATTCTTGTTTAAATAACCTTTTCTCTATCGACGAACTAGAGTCAGCTCTCTCGTCAACGAAGGATTCTGCTCCAGGCCCGGATGATATTGTATACTCCATGATTAAAAATCTACCACCGTCGGCAAAACTAGTTCTCCTTCGGATATACAACCGTATATTCGAGGAGCACGGTTTTCCCGATGCATGGTTAGAAGCGACAATAATTCCTCTTCTAAAACAAGGAAAGGACAAAACTAATCCCAGTAGTTACAGACCCATATCGCTGACCAGCTGCCTATGCAAACTACTGGAGAAGATGGTCAACCGTCGTCTTGTCTGGTATCTAGAAACAAACAAACTTCTTTCTAACGTTCAGTGTGGTTCCAGACAAGGACGTTCATCAGTTGACCAATTGGTTTTGTTGGAGTCAGCTATACAGAATGCCTTCATCTTACGACAAACACTGGTAGCTGTTTTCTTTGACCTTGAGAAGGCATATGACATGGCATGGAGAAGAGGAATTTTGAACATATTGAAATCATGGGGTATACAAGGTAACATTCTTGCTTTTATAAAAAATTATTTGAATAACAGGACTTTCCGTGTACGTCTAGGAGGCATATATTCTGATCGTTGCGAACTAGAGAATGGTGTACCACAGGGTGGCGTTTTGAGTGTGACGCTGTTTGCTGTTGCCATTAACAGCGTCACCTCAAACGTACAGTCACCGGTCCACTGTTCCCTGTTTGTAGACGATTTTTGTATATATATGGCTGCTAGAAGTATGGCAACAGCGGAAAGATCCTTACAATTAGTAATTAATAAATTGCAAGAGTGGACCAAATCTACGGGCTTCAAGTTTTCGGCTTCGAAGACCCAGTGTATAGCATTTAGTCGTCGTAGGCAACACCAGGAACGTATTCTTTATCTTGATGGTACGCGGCTTCAAACCGCGGATAATGTGAGATTTTTGGGTCTTTTATTGGATAAAAGACTTTCGTGGAATCCGCATGTGCGTGATTTGAGGACCCGGTGCAGCAAGATATTGGATATGTTGAGAGTTCTAAGTGGTACAAATTGGGGAGCAGACAGAACCTGTATGCTCCGTTTCTATCGCGCCGTTGTAAGATCGCGCATAG